>OX328105.1:49888061-52288061 GCA_946811185.2 Hippopus hippopus | reverse complement strand
CCTCACAGTATCTCAGCGATCTTGTTTTACATGCTGCTCTACATCCGTGATGATTTTGTCTATGACTGATGTTGATGGACAGCCAGATTTAGGGTCATCTTTAACAGTATCGCAGTCATGTCTAAACCGGTTCGAGCCTTTTACTTAATCTTTTTCTAAATCGGTTTTGATTTCTGACTAATATTTTCCGAGTTTGAAGTGAAACTTTGTGATTACTCTCCGCTCAAATGAAACGTCGTCCGACATTTTGGACCACTAATGCAGTATATGACGTCATTAAAATGACGTCACACTTTACCTACTTAAATAAGATGACGTTTGAAAGCTTAAGTTGCTTACCAGATAATTGATGCTCATATGTGCAATTTTTCGTAATCCTACCTGAAGTAGTTTTCAAGATAACAAGGTGGTCCACGATCTTTATGATCTCCCCTGGTATACAAGGAAACAGACTGTAGTATAAAGGATCTTGTACACAGAAGAATACACAAATTTACCCAAGCACAGGTTAAAGCTAATTAACAAGTTAAACCAGCATGCAAGGAAACAGACTGTAGAATTAAGGATCTAGTACAGTAGAATACAACATCTATATCCAAGCACAAACTAGTGCTAGTAAGCAAGTAACAAACCAGCATCCAGTATGTACAAGGAAACAGACTGTAGTGTAAAGGGTCTTGTACAGTAGAATACAACATCCATACCCAAGCACAGACTAGTGCTAGTAAGCAAGTAACAAACCAGCATCCAGTATGTACAAGGAAACAGAATGTAGTATTGAGGATCTAGTACACAGTTGATTACAACAACCATACCCAAGCGCAGAGTAGTGCTAGTAAACTAGTAACAAACCAGCATCCAGTATGTACAAGGAAACCGCTGGTAGTATAAAGGATCTAGTACACAGTTGATTACAACAACCATTCCCAAGCACAGACTAGTGCTAGTAAATTAGTAACAAACCAGCATCCAGTAGGTACAAGGAAACAGACTGTAGTTTAAAGGATCTAGTACACAGTTGATTACAACAACTATTCCAAAGCACAGACTAGTGCTAGTAAGCAAGCAACAAACCAGCATTCAGTAGGTACAAGGAAACAGACTGTAGTTTAAAGGATCTAGTACACAGTTGATTACAACAACCATACCCAAGCACAGACTAGTGCTAGTAAATTAGTAACAAACCAGCATCCAGTAGGTACAACAAACGGTAGTATAAGGGAACTAGTACACATTGGAATAGAATATTCATACCCATGCAACTAGTGCTAGTAAACTAGTAAGAAACACGCATCTAGTAGGTACAAGGAAACAGACTATAGTATAAAGGATCTTGTACACAGAAGAATGCAACACATTTACCCAAGCACAGGTTAGTGCTAATTAACAAGTTAAACCAGCCTGCAAGATGTACAAGGAAATAGTTTAGTATTAAGGATCTAGTAAAGTAGAATACAACATCCATACCCAAGCACAGACTAGTGCTAGTAAACTAGTAACAGACCAGCATCTAGTAGGTATAAGGAAACAGACAGTAGTATAAAGGATCTTGTACAGAGTAGAATACAACAAATTTACCCAAGCACAGGTTAGTGCTAATATACAAGTTACAACCAGTATCCAGTATGTACAGGACTGTAGAATTAAAGATCTAGTACAGTAGAATACAACAGCTTTATCCAAGCACAGACTAGTGCTAGTAAACTAGTTACAAACCAGCATCCAGTATGTACAAGGAAACATACTGTAGTGTAAAGGATCTTGAACAGTGGAATACAACATCCATACCCAAGCACAGACTAGTGCTAATAAACTAGGAGACAAACGAGCATCCAGTATGTACAAGGAGTGTAGAAGTAAGGATCTAGTACACAGCTGATTACAACAACCATATCCAAGCACAGACTAGTGCTAGTAAACTAGGTACAAACCAGCATCCAGTAGGTACAAGGAAACAGACTGTAGTATAAAGGATCAGTAGAATACAACATCTTTACCCAAGCACAGGTTAGTGCTAATAAACAAGTTAACCCAGCATGCAGTATGTACAAGGAAACAGAGTGTAGTATTAAAGGCCGAGTAAAGGCCAAAATATCAAAGCAGGTGTCGTAATACATTTAAATTTAATTCATATCATTTAATAGTATGGACAAAATTTTGGAGATGACAGTCTGTGATGACAGTACATGTGGTCGGGCCATATGTTAGTCGCTGGCAGAAAAAAATCCTTTTAAACACATTTAGCCTTAAGTATTACTTTAAGGATCTAGTACAGTAGAATACAACATCTATACCCAAGCACAAACTAGTGCTGGTAAATTAGTTACAAACCAGCATACAGGAAAGAGACTGTAGTGTAAAGGATCTAGTACACAGCTGATTACAACATCCATACCCAAGCACAGACTAGTGCTAGTAAACAAGTGACAAACCAGCATCCAGTATGTACAAGGAAACAGAATGTTATATTGAGGATCTAGTACACCGTTATTTACAACAACCATACCCAGACACAGGCTAATAAACTAGTTACAAACCAGCATCCAGTATGTACAAGGAAACTGTAGTATTAAGGATCTAGTAAAAAAAAACCCAGCATTCATTAGGTACAAGGAAACAGACCCTAGTATAAAGGATCTTGTAGACAGTAGAATACAACATCTTTACTCAAGCACAGGTTAGTGCTAATTAACAAGTTATAACTAGCATCCAGTATGTACAATGAAACAGGCAGTAGTGTAAAGCATCTTGTACAGTAGAATACAACATCCATACCCAAGCACAGACTAGTGCTAGTAAACAAGTGACAAACCAGCATCCAGTATGTACAATGAAACAGACTGTAGTGTAAAGCACCTTGTACAGTAGAATACAACAACCATACCCAAGCACAGACTAGTGCTAGTGAACAAGTGACAAACCAGCATCCAGTATGTACAAGGAAACAGAATGTAGTATAAAGGAACTAGTACTCAGCTGATTACAACAACCATACCCAAGCACATACTAGTGCTAGTAAACAAATGAACTAGCATAGGTATGTACAAGGAAACAGCCTGTAGTATAAAGGATCTAGTACACATCCATTCCCAAGCACAGACTAGTAGACAAGCAACAAACCAGCATCCAGTAGGTGCAAGGAAACAGACTGTAGTTTAAAGGATCATGTACACATTTGAAAAAAAACATCTATACCCAAGCACAGACTAGTGCTTTTAGACTAGTGACAAACCGGGATTCCATTATGAACATGGAAACAGACTGTAGTAGTAAGGATCTTGTACAGTAGAATACAACATCTTTATCCAAGCACATACTAGTGCTAGTAAACAAGTGACAAACCAGCATCTAGTAAGTACAAGGGAACAGACGGTAGTATTAAGCATCTTGTACAGTAGAATACGAAATCTATGCCCAAGCACAGTAGTGCTTGTAGTAACAAACCAGCATTCAGTATGTACAAGGAAACAGACTGTAGTCTTTAGGATCTTGAACATTAGAATACACATCTTTACCCAAGCACATACTAGTGCTAGTATACCAGTGACAAACCAGCATCCAGTAAGTAAAAGGAAACTGACTGAAGTATTAAGGATCTTGTACAGTAGAAGATGACATCTATAGGACTATAGTATAATTAGAATATTTTACAGTAGAATACAACATCTTGACCTAAGCACAGACTAGTGCTAGTATACAAGTGACAAACCAGCAATCAGTAGTTAAAAGGAAACAGACTGTATTATTAAGGATCTAGTACACCGTAGAGACTGTTGTATAAAGGAATTTCATACAGTAGAATAGGACATCCATACCCAAGCAGAGACTAGTGCTAGTAAACAAGAAACAAACCTGCATCCAGTATGTACAAGGAAACAGCATGTAGTATTAAGGATCTAGTAAATACTTAATTACAAAATCTTTACCCAAGCAGGTGCTAGTAAAATAGTAACAAACCAGCATCAAGTATGTACAAGGAAACAGACAAACAGTAGCATTAAGGATCTACACAGTTGAATACATCTTTACTTATATAGACTAGTGCTAGTAAGCTAGTAACAAACCAGCATCCAGTAGGTACAAGGAAGAGACAGTAGTATAAAGGATCTTGTACATAGTAGATTGCAACATCTATACTCAAGCACATACTAGTCCTAGTAAAAGAGTGACTAGCATCCTGTAGGTACAAGGATGCAGACTGTAGTATTAAGGATCCAATTGAATACAACATACCCAAGCACAATAAATTAGTACCTGGCATCGAAGTCCATTTCATTCTGCTTAAACTGCTTAACCCTTTCCCAAATGACAAGTTCAAGACACCTGCAGATGACACAAATGAGTATAGTATTAATATTTTCACAACCACACTTGCCTATAAAATCCATATTTTCAATTTGATATTATGTTGCACTGTTAGTTTTTTTCAAACTTTTATATAGGACAGGAAAATTAAGTAACATATAACTTTTGTATGACAAAAAGCTAGACCCCAAGCCCAGATACACAGTGTAGATAATGACTGTTTGACAGGACCTGGTGTGAATTCCTAGTTTGATGGTTGTTTGAGTTAATTGAATCAAACTTGATTGATTTTGCTTAATTGATTTGTTTGATGACAGTTTGTACCTCACAATTCAAGTAGCAGAAGAATTCCAAAAATTCTTTTTTTAAATTACTCTGATTTTGAGATTTGAGATTTATTTTTATCCCCCCCCTTTTTTTTTTTTGAAAAACCAAATTTTATTTCATTGTCTTCGCTGGCACAAAATTAATGAAAAACAAAAAAAGCAGTCTTTTATGTTGCAAATTTGTGCGATCCACTTTTTGCTTGACAATCTTCTGTTAACCCTTTGCCAAACATTGTGGGAAGGGAGAAAAATGCTGATCACTAGTATGTTTTTTTTTGCTGTTCCAATACTGCTTTTAAAAGCCTTCTTTTTTAGAGTTCTTAAGCTGGGGATTGTGTGGTATGGGATTAAGTGACCTAGAATCCATTTGAAAACATTGTAGGAAATGGTGAGAGTGCAAGTGTCCAGCATTTTCTCCTTTTCCAACAGTGTTTTTACTCTTTCCTAGAAAACTCAAACCATTTGATCAGCATTGTCTTGTACAAATGAGCCATGCTTTTGCAAAATGGGGCTTAATGCATCTCCATTATGTATCATAATAAGCAAGTCACATAATTAGGGATACGTAAAACCCATTTTTCCTAAAAACCTGATGTGGTGTTCCTTTGATATGCAGAAAATTGATCAGTTGGCAAAAAGTATCAACCAATGTCAGCCTGCGCAGATTGCTCAGGCTGACATGGTTCAATACTTTTTTTTTTTTTTTTTTTTTTTCTTCTCAGATGCATGAAGCCCCCTTTTCACAGAGCATGACTCAAATGCTTTTGTTAGCATGCAGTATGTACAAGGAAACAGTGTAGTATTAAGGATCTATTACAGTAGAATACAACATCTATACCCAAGCACAGACTAGTGCTAGTAAACTAGTTACAAATAAGCATCTATGTACAAAGAAACATACTGTAGTATAGATTTAGTACAGTAGAATACAGACTAGTGCTAATTAGCAAGTTACGGCCAGCATGCAGTATGTACAAGGAAACAGAGTGGAGTATTAAAGTTTAAGTACAGTAGAATACATTATCTATACCCAAGCACAAACAAACCAGCATCCAGTAGGTACAAGGAAGAGACTGCTTGCAACATCTTTATCCAAGCACAGACTGGTGTTAACTAGCAACAAACCAGCATCCAGTAGGTAGTTGGAAACAGACTAAGGTGTTAAGGACCTAGAACACAGTAGAATGCAACGTCTTTACCCAACATCTTTACCCAGACAAGTGTAAGTAACAAACCAGGATCCAGTAGGTACAAGGAAACAGAGTTTAGTATTAAGGTTCTAATACACGATTCTAATACATCAGCTCAAGGAAACAGACTGTTGTATACAGGATCTTGTACAGTAGAATACAACATCCATACCCAATGGAACTAGTAACAAACTAGCATCCAGCATCCAGACTGTAGTGTAAAGGATCTAGTACAGTAGAATTCAACTATCTATACTCAAGCACAGACTAGTGCTAGTAAACAAGTGACAAACCAGCATCCAGTATGTACAAGGAAACAGACTGCAGTATTAAGGACCTAGTACACAGTTGATTACAACAACTGTAGTATTGAGGATCTTGTACAGTAGATTACAGCATTTATACCCAAGCACAAACTAGTGCTAGTAACTTAGTAACAAACCAGCAACCAGTATGTACAAGGAAACAGAGTGTAGTATTAAGGTTCTAATACCAGTTCTAATACATCAGCTCAAGGAAACAGACTGTTGTATACAGGATCTTGTACAGTAGAATACAACATCCATACCCAAGCACAGACTAGTGCTAGTAAACTACTAACAAACTAGCATCCATAAGGTACAAGGAAGAGACTGTAGGATCTTGTACATAGTTGATTATAACATCTATACCCAAGCACATACTAGTGCTAGTAAAAGAGTAACTAGCATCCAGTAGGTACAAAGAAACAGACTATAGTATTAAGGATCAATTACACAGTTGAATACAACATCTTTACCCAAGCACAGGCTTGTAGTACCTGGCTTCGAAGTCCATTTCATTCTATCAAGACATATCATTTCTGGCATTTTTAACTGCTTAACAAAAAGCTACATTTTTATTACATAAACAACAAAAGCTGGTGCTAAATTGTACAATTTATTTTAAATCAATGCAACCTTTAAATCTAGAATGTAGTATTAAGGATCTAGTACACAGTTGATTACAACAACCATACCCAAGCACAGACCATGGGCTAGTAAACTAGTTAAAAACCAGCATCCAGGAAACTGTATTATTAAGGGTCTAGTACATAGAAAAAAATAGCTTATGCTAGTAACAAAACCGCATCTTGTATGTACAAGGAAACATACTAGTATTAAGGTTCTAGTGCTAGTAAACTAGTAACAAACCAGCACCTAGTAGGTACATTGAAACATCCTGTAGTATAAAGGGTCTTATTAAGGTGAATACAACATCTATACCCATGCACAAACTAGTGCTAATAACTTAGTAACAAACCAGCATCCAGTATGTACAAGGAAACAGACTGTAGCATTAAGGATCTTGTACAGTAGAATACAACATCTATGCCCAAGCAGAGACTAGTGCTAGTAACTTAGTAACAAACCAGCAACCAGTTTGTACCAGGAAACAGACTGTAGTATAAGGGTTCTAATACACGGATGAATTCAACATCAGCTCAAGGAAATAGGCTGTTGTATACAGGATCTTGTACAGTAGAATACAACATCCATACCCAAGCACAGACTAGTGCTAGTAAATAGTAACAAACCAGCATCCAGTATGTACAAGGAAACAGACTGCAGTATTATGGATCTAGTACACAGTTGAATACATCTTTACTCAAGTATAGACTAGTGTTTGTAAGCTAGTAACAAACCAGCATCCAGTAGGTACAAGAAAAAGACTGTAGTATGAAGGATCTTGTACATAGTTGATTGCAACATCTATAGCAAAGCACATACTAGTGCTAGTAAAAGAGTGACCAGCATCCAGTAGGTACAAGGAAACAGACAGTAGCATAAAGGATCTAGTGCACAGTTGAATACAACATCTTTACCCAAACACAGACTTGTGCTAGTAAACTACTAGCCAGCATCGAAGTCCACTTCATTCTATTAAGACATATCATTTATGGCATTTTTAAAAGGAACTGCTTAATAAAAGGCTACATCTTCATTACATAACAGTGAATTTCAAATTCCTAAAAGCAATCTTTCCTAGCAATTTTCGCTCAGTCTGAGCAGGCAAGAATAATGCAATTCCACTGAAAGGCCAAATTTATACTTTTTTTTTTTAAAGAAATACAATAAAATTGAGTGCAAAGCTTGCTTTCATTTCATTTATTCATTTTGTACAGTCTGATCTTGACCCACGTTTGCCACCAAAACAACTGAAGGCACATTAAGATTTCATATATACCAATGGTTAAAAAAGTCATCTAAAAGTCTAAATGTTATATGACAAAGACATAGAAGTGAAAGTATGATTGCTCTTACCCTTTACTCTCTTTGAGCTATATTTTTATTCAGTATCTAAAAACTAATACCTATAACACAACTATCTACAAAGTTATTTACCAAACAATTTGGTTAACCTAAGTTAAAAGTACAAATGAATCAACTGTCAGAATTGATTTGTGTCATTCATCTTCTTAACATTGAACACAGACTCATTTTATGCAAGTTTCTTGTGAACTATTTTTCATCCATGTTGGGTGCATCTGTCAATATAGCAAGTAGATTTTTCCATACACATATACCTGCAGGCTTGTTTTGACTTGACTATGAGCTATCTACTTTTTTGTTATTCTGAATCATAAATACAAGTACATAATTTACATTGAATAAATTCTTACATATAAGCCCTTTACCATAAAATCCTAAGTTTAAGAGACCATAAGGCCATCAAAAACATTGTGAGAAAAGGAGAAAATGCTGGTTACCAGTATTTTCTCCTTTTCTCACAATGTTTTCTAGGAACAAGTCCAATCTTTTGAGCAACATTTAAATTGTTATGTGCAGAGTTTTTTCATTCAAATGAGTTTCATATTTTTGTGATTTTGTTTAGTATTAATATCTTAACAACCACTCTTACCTATAAATCCATATTTTCAATTTGATATTCTGTTGCATTCTTATGATTTTTCAAACTTTTATATAGGACTGGAAAATTAAGTAACATATGTCTTTTGTATGACAAAAAGCTAGACCCCAAGCCCATCTACAGTGTAGATACTGACTGACTGTTTGACAGGTGTGAATTCTTAGTTGGATGGTTGTTTGAGTTAATTGAATCAAACTTGATTGATTTTGCTTAATTGATTTGTTTGATGACAGTTTGTACCTCACCTGAGTACAAGTAGCAGAAGAATCCAAATAATTCTTTTTATTTCTTACTTTGAATTTTTTTTTTTTTTTTTTTAAACATTTATTTTTATCCCCCCCCCCCTTGAAAAACCAAATAACTCTTATATTTTATTTCATTGTCTTCGCTGTCTTAAAATTAATGATTAAAAAAAAAGCAGTCTTACGTGTTGCAAATTTATGCGATCCACTTTTTGCTTGACAATCTTGTGTTAACCCTTTACCACACAATCCTGACCTTTAACCACCCTGAGTATGAAGCCTTATGAAAACTCTGTGAGAAAAGGAGAAAATGCTTGTAACCAGCATTTTCTCCTTTTCCCACAATGTTTTCTTCCCTATCATAGACAAAACTTCCTCACTTGAGTCACATTTGAATTATCATCTGCAAATGATTCCAATTTGGACAAGTCTGTATTTTTCTTCTGTAGTAAAGAGTTAAATGCTTTAAAATACAACAGAATTTTTAACCTTTCCAAATTGTCTGTATTTGCAGACAAAATATAAAGTGTGGCTCAAAAAGTGGAATTGGTCTTTGACAGAGTAAAAAACATTGTGGGAAGAGAGAAAAATACTGGATTTTTTTTTTTTATTCCTGTTCCAATAATGTTTTCAAAAGCCTTCTTTTTCACGGTTGTTAAGCTGGGGATTATGTGGAATGGGATTAAATGACCTGGAAACCATTTGAAAACATTTTGAGAAATGGAGGAAATTTTCCAGCAATTTCTACTTTTTCCACAATGCTTCTACTCTTTTAGAGAAAACTGGAACCATTTTGATCAGCTTGTCTTGTAAAAATGAGTCATGCTCTGGCTGAAAGGGGCTTAATGCATCTCCATGATGCATCATACTAAGCAAGTCTTCACATAATTATTTATCTGTAGATTCCATTTTTCTCTAATGATGAACCTGATCTGAAGATAGAATGGTCCTTTGACATGCAGAAAATTGGCCAATGGCAAAAAGTTTCGATTGTCAGCCTGTGCTGAATGCGTAGGCTGAAATGGTTTGATCTTTTTTGCAGATGCATTAGGCCTCCTTTTCACAGAGCATAGCTCATGTGCTTTTGTTGTGTACAAACAGTTTTGCTGTCCATGAAAGCATTACTTGACAAGAAAATTTACTTAACTCATTACCAAACGACAAAATTTTAGGTTTGTCCAATTCGAAAGCATTTGCAGACGACAAAATAAAAGTGACTGAAAATTTGAAATTTGTTTTGTGAAGGGTAGAAAACATTGTGGGAAAAGGAGAAAATGCTGGTTACCAGCATTTTCTCCTTTTCCCACAATGTTTTCCAAAGGCTTCTTTCTCAGGGTCGTCAAAAGTAGGGATTGTGTGGTAATGGGTTAATTTTGTTTTCTTTCTTTTGCTTCTTTAAATTTACAATTCTGTAACGAATATACTAGTTCAGTTCAATATATGGCTTGCAACACGTGAAAAAGGGCATTCGGACTTTTGCATAAAGTGTTGTCTCGGATCAGCCTGTGCAGGCTAATCCAAGACAGCACTTTACGACTACATTAGATTTTGTTCTTCAGTAGACTTGTGCAAAACAGAAAATTACATAAAAATGGAAAGTGTCATTTCGGATAAGCCTGCGCGGACTGCGCAGGCTGATCAGAGACGACACTTTACGCAAAAGTTAAAATGTCTCTTTTTCGTGTGTTGCAGGCCATATAAGTTCAGTGAATATAAAGTCTGAACTTGCTTCCAGGCTTCATTTTAAGATGATGATTTTGAAAAGAGGTCATGCACAATGTACTAAGCAATTTGATAGTGATGTGGGAAAGCAGCATGTGGCTTGGGAAGAAAAATGTGTTTAGTATTGGGTAAAGGCCCAGTGGCAGCCAAAAGTAAACAATGAAGATGCTTAAATGCATTTAAATTTAAATCACACCATTTAAAAGTTTGATAATTATCGTGAAGATGACAATCTGTTATTGTTTGTTTGGTCCAAGCATTAGTTGCTGGTATAAAACTGAATTTTAAAACGAGGTAAAAAATAAAAGAAAGATGGAGTATTTTTGCAGTTCTTGACCTCATTCTAAAATTCCTTATTCTGCAAGCAACTACACTTGGAGTCACTGTATAATAACAGATCAGGATCTTTGCAATAATTTCAACACATTTAAATGATATGATTTAAGTCTATATGCACTTGCCACCATACAAAAAAAAAATGCTCTGTTTATCTATTTCAGATCCAAAGAGTTAGAATCTGGTGGGGGTGCGGCAGCGCTCCGAGGGGTTGGTATACAAGCAGTTGTCACGGAGTTCCTGATTTTATATGCTGATCTCATATTTAGTGATAAAATGCCTGCTTATCATTCACCAGAATTACGAAGTAAGTTTATCAGAGTCTGTGTAACATTCTGTTTTACCTGTTACAAAATAATCCCAAGTTTTAACAATGCCACAAAAAAGGGCATTTGAAAACGTAGTGGGAAAAGGAGAATATGCTGGTAACAAGCATTTTCTGTTTCTGACATTGTTATAAAACCCTTCAAAGAGGAAACAAAGCAGGTGGACCATATTTTAAGTTCTTGTCTGCAATTGCTTTGAACTTTTGACATGTGAAATGTTGTAATTTGTAAAGAGTAAATGGTTGGTTCCATATTTATTATTATTAGTAGTAGTAGTAGTAGTAGTAGTTGTTTGTTTGTTTGTTTGTTTGTTTGTAAAGAGTAAATGGTTGGTTCCATATTTATTATTATTATTAGTAGTAGTAGTAGTAGTAGTAGTAGTAGTAGTAGTAGTTGTAGTTGTTGTTGTTGTTGTTGTTGTTGTTGTTGTTGTTGTTCAAAATTATGGACTTGTCCAAATCCAAAGCATTTTAGTATTCTCTGAAAGAGTAGAAAACACTATTGGAAAAGAAGAAAATGCTGGTTACCAGTATTTTCTCCTTTCCCACAATGTTTTCAAAAGTCTTTTCCCTAGGGTCATTAAGACTCAGGATTGTGTGGGAGAAGCATAATCCATTTTCAAACAGTCTTTCATTTTCAAGACTCTTGAGGAAGAATTTGTAAAAAATCAGTGTGAAAGTAGTAACATTTTCTCCTTTTCTCATGATTTATGATACCCATTGAAAGCGTAGCCTAGTAGCTCACTTGGTAACATACAGGGCTTGAGACTTTGGGGTAGCTAGATTGAATACCCAGATTGGCCAATTTCTTTTCAAGGTTTGATCATAGTCATTGCAACAGAATTCATTCTTCTCTCAATGATGATCATTATTTTGCCTATTTGTATGTGGGAAAGCAGCCAGTGGTTTGGAAAGAATATTGTGCAAAATACTAGGGATGAAAACTCCACAAAAACATGGATAGGTGCTCTGGCCACCACAGTATAACTGAAGTGATGCTGAAAACAGCGTTAAACATCAAACAGACAAATTTAACACAAATTGATAGACAATCCAAGCATTTTAGTGACATGCGTCATCTGCAAATGCTTTTAACGTTGGTAAAACATGAATTTTGTGAACTGGTTAACCCTTTACCAAACAACAAAATTTTAGACCGGTCCAAATTGAAAGCACTTGCAGACGACAAAATAAACGTTACTCAAAAATTGAAATTTGTTTCCAGCAGGGTAGAAAACATTGTGGGAAAAGGAGAAAATGCTGGTAACCAGCATTTTCTCCTTTTCCCACAATGTTTTCAAAAGGCTTCTATCTCAGGGTCCTAAAAACCAGGGATTGTTTGGCAAAGGGTTAAGACAAAACACTTTTTTCAACATTATTAGCTGGGTTGTTTTAGAAAAAAAAAGTCAAGTTATTGTCGTAGCTCTGGCGTCATCTGTGTTGTTGTCTGCGTCATGCAAAAATTTTGACATCTTGTAATGTCTCTGTCATTATTGAAGATGTTTACTCAAACTTGCTAACTATCTGAAGGGGAATCTACACAACAGGGGTGGGTAAGTATCAAAATATGTATGAGACAGTTATGTCCCCCCCCCCCCCCTTTTTTTTTTTTTTTGACTTAGAATTTTAAGAAATTTGGACATTTTATAATACCAGGCAACTGCAGGTGAGCTTTGGCACTCACATGCAGTGCTCTTGTTTTAATTATGTAATCATTGGGGGTGCACCTATTCATGTTTCATTTGATAAAATGTCGGCTCGATCACTTACCTACCTAAGTTTGTTGAATTATTCTTATAACAGTCTTTTAAACATTTAGCTTGAATTTTGTTTTGCATGTTATACCTTTTGCAACATTCCTTTGAAAACTTTTTGGTAAAAGGAGCAGTTGCTTGTAGAATGCAATAAAGCTGTTTCCCAAAATGTTTTCCTTAATTGACTAATGCACTTACTGGTATACAACTTACATTTTACAAACATGTACCGAGTATACAGATGATTGCTTTTATTTGTTGTAGAAGCACAGAAGAAGCCTCGACCAAAAAGTCTAGCCATCTCAACACCGACCCGTTTGTTGACCCTGGAAGAAGCTAGAGAACGAGCTTTGACCAACCACATTGTCAAGCCGGACCAGAAATACATAGATGTAGGGGGAGGACCCTCAAGTCTGCCATCAAAATATCACACTGTCCTTGACTTACCAGGATACAAGTAGGTTTAACTCTTTACCACATGAAAAAAAATGTAGACTTGTCCAAATTGAAAGTATTTGCAGATGACAATTTTAACCCATTACCACACAATCCCTAGTTTTAACACCCCTGTTAGAGAAGGCTTTTGAAAACATTGTGGGAAAAGGAGAAAATGCTTGTAACCAGCATTTTCTCCTTTTCCCACAATGTTTTCTACCAGATCCAAAACAAAAAACATCATTTCAGTCACATTTAATTTGTCGTCTGCAAATCCTTTCAATTTGGACCAGTCTAAAATTTTGCCGTTTGGTAAAGAGTTAAGGGGCAGTTGCGACCGAAATTAAACAGTGTAGGTGTCGAAATGGATTTAAGTCATACCCTTTTCAAGTAAGAAAATGTTTGTGAAGATGGAATCTCTTATTGTATGGTTGGTCCAAGTGTTAGTCACTAGCAGAAAGATGAATTGTAAAACTGTGTCACAAGTTGCTAGATCGCTCTGTTTTGTTTATTTTTTACCTGATTTTAAAATGCTTTTTTTCTGCTAGCACTTGGACTGACCTAGATTGTCATCTTCACAATAATTTCCATACTTTTAAATAGTATGGGTTATATTTAGATACAATATAACACCTGCTTTGTTGACTGTTGGCCACTACTGGGCCTTTAAAGGTAGCTCAAATGATGGAATTTGTCTTTGATAGGGTATAAAACATTGTAGGAAAAAGGAGGAAATTCTGGTAACAATGTTTTCAAAAGGCTCCTTTCTCAGGATTGTTTGATATAGGGTTGGAAAGCAAGCTGGGCTTATACTAAAGGAAACACCAGGAACATATGTATAAGTGCACTGGCTTTTGTGATGTGAATGAAATATGATGTGGTTGAAATACTGTTGCAAATGGCTGATACACCAAACATACAAAAAGCTCTAAAAGGTGGTGAGAAGTGTTGCAATGAGAGTTTGTATTAACAAACAAACTTTTCTTTTCTATCCCCAGGAAAAAAGGGGCTAAAGATTCCATTGGAAAGGGGAAAAAGTCTCCAGGGGGCCTGAAATCTCTATTTTCCAAGTCCAGGACAGGCAGTGTGCGGCAGAAAGGCAGGAAACCTGGTGTACATGGTTAGTAATCAACTCTTTATCAAATCATGAAATTTTTTACTAATTCATATCAAAAAGCATTTGCTGGCAGAAGATTAGACATGGCTCAAATCAGGGGATTTGAACCAGAATTTTCTCTTTTTCCAGAATGTTTTCTATGGCCTTTCCTTCTAACGGTTCTTAATTACAAAATTGTTTTGAAAAATGTTTGGGAAAGGCCAGTGGCAGGGTTGTGATTTTTCCTCCTTCAAAGGATTTTTCTCCCTTTGAAGTTGAAACTGAAAATAAAAAACTGTCAAAGCTTGGAAGAAACTACCCAGAAATAATGTATTTAAGCCTCTACAACACTGCAGAATTTTAGACTTTTCAACATTGAAGGAATTTACAAATGACAATTCAAATATTTTTCATATGGTAGTATTTGTCCATGAATAGGTAGAAAACATTATGGGAAAAAGAGAAAATGTTGGTTACTAGCATTTTCTCCTTTTTCTCCACAGTATTTTCAAAAGGCTTCTTACCAAGGGTCTTTAAAACTCAGGATTGCATGGTAAAGTGTCAATAAAGTGTGTGAGAGGGTTGTCACCAGCCCTTGATTTCAAGCCGTGTATGATACCAGCTCAGCTCTCAAGCTTGGCTTTACAAGAACCAGAAAATAGCAGGAGTATTGAAAGTCATATTTGTACAGTGCAAGGTTTATCTTTTTACCAAATGATAAAACTTTAGACTTGCCCAGATTGAATGCTTTTGCAGATGATAAAATAATTGACCCAGAAATAGAAATTGATGTTGGGAAATTTACCTTAGGAAGCTTGGAAAATGTGGAAGAAGAAGAAAATGCTGGTTACCAGCATTTTCTTTTCCCTCATTTTTTTTAAGTCTTCTCCATCAAGGTTGTTAAAACTTGGGATGGTGTAGTAAATGTTAAAAGATGCATCCGTGCAGCATAATGTGAAATTTAAGGGTTGAATTTTATCAATTTCTATAATTTTCCTTTCACAGTTGAATCTCTGAACTTTGAATCAAATGAGAGAAAGGCAATTACTGAGGAGGATGTGCAACACTGGAAACGTAGGCGCATTCGGAGTGCCAAAAGTGCGGAGAGTCTTCTATCACTACCCGTCACCAGTAGGTTGGGGAGTCCACTCACGGAAAGTTTGGACCCCAACAGATTGATGAATATCCTTGCAGGTAAGCACATTCAGGTAGTTTCCAAGGGGAAAATTCAGCTTATATAAGACTCAAACGTGGGACCCTTTTTTACAATGTTACTACTGTGACCACTGAGCTGGCTTGACCGCTCAACATCAGAATGTCACTGGTATTGATTATCATTATTATATTATGGTGGAAATTTAAAGGTATAGAAAAGTAGAATATATGCATCCTAAAAATATTACTTATGCACTTGTAGGCCGCAAATAAACTGTTGCTTAAAAGATGGAATTTGATGTTGAAAAAGTAGGCAATATCAAGAGAAAAATGTTGTCTGCAATTCCTGTAACTCTTTACCAAACAATCCCAGGTTTTAACGACCCTTGGGGAGAAGCCTTTTAAAAACATTTTGAGAAAAGGAGAAAATGCTGGTAACCAGCATTTTCTCCTATTTCACAACGTTTTCTACTCTATGAAGGACAAATTCTGCCATTTGAGTCACATTGATATTGTCGTCTGCAAATGCTTTCAGTTTGGACCAGTCGAAAATTTTGTCGTTGTAAAGAGTTAATTTGAATAATTCTTAAATTGTATTGTCTTGTAGTAAAGGATGAAAAGTAATGGTTTAACATGTGTGTGTGTGTGCTTTTTTTTTTCAGGCAAGGAAAACTCTAGTCCAAGTAAATATAGTCGCTCGATGTCCATAGAATCTCCTAGGTCCCTGAGTAGTACGCAGGAATTCTCCATGTCATATCCCAGTTTTGTATTGGAGGACAGAAATAGTAGAGAAATGGCAATCGATGTCAACCCAGAAGGTATGTGGGCTTGGATCATTTACTCTGTTAACATTCTACCAAATGATAGAATTTTAGATTTGTCGAAATTGAAAGCATATGCAGATGACAAATTTAGTGTTACCCAAAAATTGAAATTTCTTGTGGAAGAGTAGAAACATTTAGGGAAAAGGAGAAAATGCTGGTTACCAGTATTTTCTCCTTTTCCCACAATGTTTTTAAAGGTCTTTTCCCTCAAAGTCTTTAAAATTTTGGTTTGTGTGTTTATCTGCCAATTTGCTGCTTCAGAAATATTGGGGAAAATTGAGAAATCTTTAATGATCAACGAATTCTCCAGTTGACACAATGTTTAATTTTATTGTGATACATGAATAGTGAGTTGTCACCATGACATGACCCAGGTCACCTGGCTTTGTCATCTGACAAGGCACTGTAGAGCAATAGGCTGGAACTGGTGAATCAGGAAATGATGCGAATTGGTGAGTTGCAGTCATGATATGACATAAAGATTGTGGAAAGCATCATAAAACTCTTTTCAAACAAGCCGGGTTGCTCATTCAGTAGTGTACAGGACTTGAGAACAGGGGGTCACTGGTTCGAATCCCAAACTTGCCAGATTTCTTTCAGATGATTGATGATAGTCATTGCTCCAGGGTTGATTCCTCTTTCACCGTTGATCATTGTTTCAACTATGGTTAAGTAGGAAAGTAGCCAGTGACTTTGGCTAAGTACTGGTAAAAGAAACTCTAGGAAAGCATGGGTAGGTGCACTGGCCTCTGCGATATGACTGAATAATCGCTGAAAACGGCGTTACACCTTATACAATAAATCATCCAAACAAACAAATTGAATAGTTTGTTTCTGGAAGTGGAAGAGCACAAGGCATAGCAGAAAAGGGAGGGAATGCTGCTTACCTGCATTTTCTCCTTTACCTACAATGTTTTCAGGTGCATTCTTTACTGGAGTTGTTAAAACATTGAAGCATTAGGTAATTGGTCAAAGAGACCTTTCTTCCAGAATAATTATCATGTGTAACAATTCATTTTTCTAGGAATTCAAACTTAACCCTTGAAGCCCCTTCCAGTTCTTTAGTTGTCTTTGCAGCCAGTGTAGATGAAGATCAGATTGCACAAAACATGCAGTCTGATCTGTGATCTACACTATCAACTTGCTGAGATACTCTGGACAACAGGAACCTTGAAGACAGTCTTATTAGGATCTTTTATCCAGAATGAAACTGTCTGTTGAGTTGGTTTGGTGCACTACGGGTTAATAAATTTTCTCCTATACATTACAGATATCAAATTAGATGTGAATGACCATGATGAGAAGGAAAACACAGATGATAAAATTCATCGTAAACAATCATTTGTCCGTGGAGAGACAAAAAGACGTGTGATTTGTCATCGAAGGACCCCGTCTGCACCAACAACTCCAAGACACGATGGTCAGGACAGTGGCACATCATGTAATGATGCAGATGATATTTTAGGACAGCAATATCCAGAACGGGATAAATCCATATCACAGCCTGTATTAGATGGTGCTTTATGCTCTAAACCTCCTCATGGTGCTGGTAGAAGTTCTGGTGGTCTGAGACATGACTCAGAAAGTGAAAAGTTTTATGTTGAAAGTATAGTGCCAGATTCTGCATTTATAAGAAACAGTGAAGAAAATAGCTCTGAAAAAAGAAAGGGGTCCAAAACACCCCCAAAAGATAGAAAGAAACTGAAAGAAGCGAAAGATAATAGTCCCCAAATGGAGGGGAAAGTGGTTAGGGGAGACAGAGGTAGAAGGGGTAGTGATAAAGAAAATATATCAGACTTTTCTATAAAACAAGGAAGTGGATTAATTGCAGAACTTCCGGAGAGTCCTGGTAGTAGACGTAAACTATGGACCAGTAGTACCTCTAAAAGTGAAGATCATGGTGCTGTGTCAAATAAGTACTTTTATTCCCGATTTCACGACTATGCAGAGATTGATGATGATAATATTGATGGTGAAAATCAGATCATAAATCATGGTAATACTCAGAATTACGGCAGTGAAAGTAGTTTACGTTCAAGCAGTGAAAACAGAATGCACCCTTCTCTGGAAGGTAGGAGAAGCTATCATGTTGAAAGCATTGATAGTGTTCAATCTGAATCTCAAACAAAAACTGACAATTCTAGTGAGACAGAATTTCAAGTAAGCAGTAGAAAAAATTCCAGAGCTTATTCAAGTAGTGAAAGTGTTAGTAGTACACATAGTGGCAGAAAATATATCGCACATGAGGATCTTCTAGCAGAAATATCAGATTTAGAAAAGGGACTACAGAATATGCAAAAATCTGCCAAAAAAGGTGGGAGAAAGCCTATGACTAAGTGTGTTAGTATTCCTTCTGATATTCAAAGATCTATAGACAACATACGTAGTGCATCTGGAAGTCATTCAGACCTCATGTCCTCTGTGACTATCAGTGAACTGTCAGTATCCCAGGATAATGTGTCAGAAGATTCATTAACTTCGGATAGGAGACGTAGAAGTACTTCTATGGATGCTCTGCATGATGAATCACCTCTAAGTCGTACGTTGAGGGAGATTAATGCACAAATAGACAAAGCTTTTAAACATGAAAAGACTAAAACTCAGTCCTTAAGGGAACTTCAGTGTTCACCACAAACTCCAGCAGGAAGTGCATATGAACTTGAATCAGAACTTATCTCATATGAGGAAGAGCTAGCAGAAACTCCGACAGGACACAGAACCTTCAGTAGCATGAGGGATGCTATTGAATCACCAAGTGCATATTGTGGGGATAGAACTCTGGCAGGTAGTGTCACACCTACAGAACAAAACCAGAACAAGTTTGTCGATAGACCAGTAGCTGAGACCCATGTTGTATCAGTTCCACAAGTTATTCGAGCACCTTTAAGGTTTAATAAAGGAGCAGCATCTTCAATCCAGACTACCCAGCCTACGCCCACACGACCTTCACCGCCAGCCTCCCTGGATATTGTATCAAGTATTCAGCAGTCTGGTCATCCAGTCATTGTTACAGAAATAAAGAACTCAGACACAAGCCTACTCCAGAATGTTCAGTCAAAAACTGACTTTAAATTAAGTGAAGAAGATTTTCAGAAAATTTTGATGTCTGATCCAGAGTCGATGAAGCAATTTGAACAAAGCATGATGTATAGTCCAGTCAGAAGTAGAAATTGCTCTAATAGAGCTAGTGTCGCTAGTCCAGTAGAAGGAGTTATCCCAAGGTTAAGATCAAATAGATCAAGTCTGACAAGTCCAGAGGCTAGTCCAATTGCTTTTCCCCGCCAACCACACAACAGAGGTATTGGGAGCCCAGAAGTTAGTCCACAGTCATTGAGACATCACCGTCATGTCAGTAGTACAGAAGCTAGTCCACAATCGGCTCGACAACAGCGTGTATTGAGCAGCACAGAATCTAGTCCTAGTTCAGGTTGTAAGTACAAACACAATCAGAGCTTCAGCAGTTCAGAAGCTAGCCCACAAGCTGTTAGACAAAGACTAAGTCAAAGTTACAGCAGTTCAGACAGTCCACAGTCCAACAGACAAAAACTAAATTCTAGCCTGAGTAGTTGTGAGGCAAGTCCTCACTCATCTAGACAGAAGCTAAACCAGGGTCACAGTAGTTCTGAAGCTAGTCCACCAGTTGGTACAAGAGATAAGCACAATATCAGTTTTAGCAGCAGCACTGAGAACAGTCCACAGCCTGCTGGAAGAAAGCTAGGACAGTACAGAACTAGTAGTCCACAATTCACAAAATCTAGTCCACAGACAAGACATGAAACAAAGACTATTGGAAGTCCACTTCAGGACAAAAGATCAGTCCAGGAGAGTCCGAAATTTGACACCAGAAAAAGTTCAAGCACAGTCTCTAGTCCTTTATCACCTGAACATAAGCAACCTAGATGGGAGGATTTAGCATGTCTAAATGACAGTTTTAATGAGCTAGATCTGGCGGTCTTTAATGATAACTGGAAGAAGTGTCTTGCACCAACTGGTGACTCCATTCGTATGTCAAGAAACACAGATTCTAGAGAAGTCCTGAATGCACATAATGATTTTCCTGAAGTTGGCACTGTGACAGATACTGTGGTGTTAGAGCGGCCGTCAATTACCAGAAAAAGTATTCCTGAGAGAGGGAAGTCACTAGAAATTAGGTCACCAGAAATTGAAATATATGATAATGTTCCAGAGCATGAGTCTTTCAGATTGGCACAAGAGGCTAAGACAGGTAAAGGTGTGCAGAGAGATAGACCATTTCTACAACGTAGTCATACTGCTCCTTCAGATACTTCACTGCCTCAGTCCCCCACTGCTATAAGATCTGTACAGTCTGAGTTTGTTGGGCAGGCAAGTGGTTTTGAGTTAAGCTCTATGTCAGGACGCACAAGTGAGAGAGCTTTTGAATCTCCAAAAATTTCTACCAGACAAAATGACTCTTCAGTTGAATCATCTAACATGAAGAAATCAACAACTACACCTGTACTCACAAGACAAAGGTCGTTTGATTCTTCCTATAAGAAATCCATCAGAGTGACAAGTCTTGGGTCATCCATGGAAGACTCTGAGATAAATCCACAAGGTTTTGTACGAGAAGAGTCTGTCTCATCAAAATCCAGTTCCAATGTTGGCAGACCTGACCAAGGATCATTTGTATCAATGAGTGCCAGCAATCAGGCAGACTTTAGTTCTGTAGGAACCTCTGTTGGTGTTATAAAGTCTTCTTCAACAAACCAGTCTTCGTACAGTGTTAGTTCCCAACATGGGACACAGTCTTCAGTGTTGATCAGGTCAGAGAGCCAATCATCTTACAGTGATGGCAACCAGTCTAGTGGAGCACAAAATATCAACCAATCAAACTTAGTGAATCAGTTTCCTCAGATGCTTGAAGAAATGGATGTGAATGAAAGTTGCTTAGGGATAGCATCACATCAGAACTTGTCCAATGAGATGAAAGAAATGATGCAAGAACAGATGAAAGAACATGCTGGAGTTTTGTCTCCTCTGGATGACATTGTACCATTTGCTGGTTTGACCTCACCATTATCTCGAAGGTCTTTCTTTGATACAGATCATCCTTTGGCCGGTTTTGACATGGAATCATCTCTTGAAATCCCAGCTGATGTACAATCTATAGATCTTCCTGAAGTTCATATCCAGTACCTATATGAGGGTCCAACAGTGACAGCAACTCCAACTGTTTTAAGTCAACTAGGTGGTACAGAAATTCCCCATGTGCATCATCCCATTGATAATACAGAGGAAGAATTCCAGAATGCTGTAAATGATGATTTAGAAAGGAATCTGTCTGGTCTGTCAGCTTTCTTACCCCAACATGTGAGTGTTTGTGAACCACGGGAACAATACCAGCCCACAAACTATGACCACAGCTCAGTGGCTCCATCATATAATACAGATAGAGGTAGTTCCTTACACGCTTGCGATACAGAAGTAGATAATGCTACTGGTCAAGAGCATATGCTGATCATAACACCAACAGTGGCTCCTGTCATCACTGACACACCTGCTCCCATAATGCAAGACTCTATGTCATCGTCGTCCTCATCTTTGTTTGACTCAATGTCAATGTCTTCAAGTTTTACATACCCACAAAGTTTTGACTCCAGACACTATTACAGTCCTCGAGTGAACAGTCTTAATATTCAGGGAGATTTGGCTCCTCCACCTCTGGAAATGATTGAAGTCTGTAAATCCTCATTTGTGTTGTCCAAGGCATCATTTGATAGAAAGCCACCAAAAGACTGTGCAGAGCCAGTTTTCAGCTTTCAGAATGAGAATATAAAGTGGCAATATCCCAGCCTTGCTTATGAAAATGGTGTGAATGAAAACAAAGACAGAACAAGTACAGGCAGGCAAACCAATATTAAGGGAAACAAAGGTGGAATAAGTGCTGAAAGAGGTGAAGAGAAACTAGTCTTGGAGTTAAGACCAAGCCTTAAAAAGGGTGTGACTAAGCCTGAACAAGATACAAAGAAAAAAGTTGGGTCATCAAAACTACACGACTTGGTAGATTCTGACCATGGAGAATTCTCAGGCACTGAAGATGAGGTTTTTGTTGATCCTAGTGAAGTAACAGCAGACACTACTTTTTTCGCAGCTGGATCAAAATACTTCAAAAGGAGAGATTTTCTCAGCTATGGTCATTTCCCAGGTCATGAGGAGAAGGTAACTGGAAATAATAGAAGCAATATAAGTCAAACATTTACCTTTGAGCCACCCACTAGATTTTCTCTGGATGAATCCATGATGCAGATAGTAGCCCATCGTCATGAAAACACAAATCCTCCAGAATCAGGCTTGGTACAGGGTTACCATGATGATATCTTGAACATGGAGGTAGGACCAATTGACAAGGAAGATATCAGGTTCAGTAAAGCTCATCGCTCCAGTAAACTGTTGAGTCTTTGTGAAAAGTTTGAAGGGGGCTCAGCACAAAGCTTAAATAGTGATGATGAAGAAAACACTGTGAAACCCAAACAAATAACTCCTCCTGAAAAGAACATTGTGGCTTCAATCAGACAAATGCATGAATCTCTTGAACTTGACAAAGATGTTGATGGTGGTGTGAAGGTGGTGAGACATAGACCAGTTTCTCATGAAGGCACAAAATCACCTGTAGATGAAGTAGAATATGCCACCAGTCCTGTCACATCTAAAGATTTATCCAGGTTTGATCCTGCTAGTTCTGGTCCAAGCCTTGAAACCAAATCCAAAGATAACCAAACACCTCATGGAAAACCACCAAAACATAGAGGTAAACCTAGAACCCACAGTGAATCATCCCTTAGTGAAAATGAGGGGATCAAAGGATCACCCAAAAACACACGAGTTGAAACCAAACCTAAGAATGAAGGGTCTCCAAAGGGACAGAGAAATTCCCTAGTTTCGCCAGAGGAGGGGTCACCAAAATTGACCCCTACAAAAAGTTCCCCTAAAGGACAGAGGTACAGTACAGAAATTTCACCAAAACTGGGGAGAACTAAAGACAATGTTCCTGCTGTTCCTCGGCATTCCGTCTCCCCTCAATCAGTGCGGTCTGCAGAGGGTTCCAAAATTCCAGTTCCTAAATACACACAATCACATAGAGAGGACGGTAAATCTCTCAGTAATGGTAAAGCTGCAGGTTCTCCTAAAGGTTCAAGAAATTCCACGGTGTCTCCAAATATGGATAGTCCTTCTAGAACAGGATCTAAAACAAAAGATTCTAAACAATCTGTTAAACATTCTGAAAATAATGGTGGACAAACAAAATTGAACAAAGATAGAGACTTTCCATCTCGTGTACATTTTGAAGTTCAGACTTCTGAAACGAAACATGATTTCAGGAGAGAAAAGAAAATTGAAGACTCTGCAGAGAAGAAGAAGCGTCGTGGTAGCATAAAAGAACTAACGAATGTATTTGAAGAGAAAATTGAGAACCTTTCCAAACAAACACAGTCACAGTCTGTGAAACAGAACCAGTCCCAGTCAACAGCACAAGCCAAACTTCGAGCAAGAGTTAGAAGTGTTTCTCCAAGTAATACTAGTGTGAAACATTCACAGCAACTTCCAACGAACATGAGACACAGTCTAGAACTGCCAAGAAAAGAGACTGGTTTACAGTCTGAACATGCCAGTAAAGGTGGAGAAGGAACCACTCGACCACATTCTGTCAGAATGGGACCCAAACCATTCTATGGTGCTAAATAATAACTTTATATCTACTAGCATACAGACTATTTTTTGACACTGATTAATAGAAATCATGAATGCAACAATCCAGTATTTCACCGTTTACTGCACTATCAGGGTTTTAATGACTCTGAGAAAGAAGGCATTTGAAAATAATGTGGGAAAAGGAGAAAACATTAATGGAAAAGGAGAAAATGCTGGGTTCCAACGTTTTCTTCTTTTCCTACAATGTTTTCAAAGGCCTTCTCTTTCAGGGTTGTTGAAACCCGGGATTGTAGGGTAGAGTTGAATGCAGTAAACTCGAAAATAAACATATTTTTAATTTTAAATCAAATCACAAAAATGCCCAGTTGAGTTGCCAGTGGCCAGAAGGTCTCTACACAGCAGATAGTGTAAATCCAAGATCAGACTGCACATTCTGTGCAATCTGATCTTTGATCTGCACTTGCTGCTAAGCAACTATAGCCACTGTAGGGGTAAAACCTTTGACACACAATCCCAGTTTTAAAAACCCTGAGGAAGTAGACTGTTGAAAATATTGTGGGAAAAAGAGAAAATGCTGGTAACCAGCATTTTCTCATTTTCCCACAATGTTTTCTGGCTATTCAATACAAATTTCTTTTTTTTTTAATCATGTTTATTTTGTCATCTGCCAAAAATTTGATTTTGGACAAGTCTTAAATTTTATTGTTTGGTGAGGAGTTCAAAAGCTGTTGTTGTATGGTGATAGTTTAATTGTAAAAATTTATATATATATGTGAGCACAATACTCCCCGTGCAGTCAGTTTGTTTTCTTTGGTTTTGCTGTAAACCACTTTAAAAAACATTGAGGCAAGAGGAGAAAGTTTGTGAAGCTAGCAGTTTCTCCTTTTGCCACAATTTTCCATACATATAATTGTATCAAAACTTGACATGTGCTGGTTATCTGTATTTTTAGAAAAAATGCTGTCATCATCAAATGCAAATTTGTATATTATTTAATATGTAAATCCTACATGTATAGTTATGTTGCGCTATTTTGTTTATTGCTGCCATTTTATTCAGAAGAAATTGCATTTTCACACATTATGTCAGAAGCCTAAATTGCATTTTCACACATATATGTCAGATGTCTGAATTGCATTTCCACAAATATATGTCAGATCCTAAATTGCATTTTCACAAATAATTGTCAGATGTCTAAATGCATTTTCACAAATATTATGTCAGATGCTAAATTGCATTTTCACGAATATTTGTCAGATGTGTAAAATACAGGTATAGGACTGGGAGGGGGGTGCCAGGCCAGCACCCCCACCCCCTTTCTTCAATAAATATGCAGGGATGGGTGTTATTTTAGATGACCTACTGCTATTTATTTTAACTGTCTTTAATTTTTTTGTTTTGTTTTACTGTTGAAATGTCTGATTTGACTCATGAAAATAAGTGTCTGAACTTTTTACCAAACATCAAAATTTTAGACTTGTGCAAATTGAAAAGCATTTGCAGATGACAAAATACGTGTGACTTGGAAATTGAAATTTGTTTAGGGAAGGGTTGAAAACATTGTGGGAAAAGGAGAAAATGCTGGTTGCCAGCATTTTCTCCTTTTATTACAATGTTTTCAAAAGCTTTCGTTCCTAGGGTCGTTAAAATTGGGATTGTTAGGTAGAGAGTTAACTCTTAACCGAAGGACAATTTCATTAGACTGGCCGAAATTGAAAGTATTTGCAGATGGCCAATCCAACACATCTTAAATTACAGCATTTGTTTTTTCAAATATTACAAAACATTGTGGGAAAATTAGAAAATGCTGGTTACCTGGGTGAAAGATATTTCCCTGTCGCCCATTATTGCAAAACTTCCTAGGCATATGTTAAACTCTTTCACTACTGAATAAATAAATTTCACTTTCTCAAAGGCTAAAAATACATTTCCTCTGCAAGATCAAGAGACAGTTCTGTCATAACCTGGATTATTGCAGTGGACAGTGTAGATCAGAGATCAGACTGCACATTCATTGCAGTCTGTCTTGATCTACACTGTCCACAAAAGCTTCTGGTGTCATCTATGGTGTGGAAAGCGATAATCTGTAGACTTAATTGTTCAGTATGACCAGCAAGAAGATATGTTAATTAAGAAATAATCTTCTTTCTATCGTGGTTTATCGTTCAATAAACCACAGTTGTGAGTTATGAGGCACAATAAATAATCCACGAGGGCGATGGCCCAAGTGGTTTATTCATTGCGCCTCATAACTCACAACGTGGTTTATTGAACTTACTTACTATATACTATATACAGAATGATGTCACTGTACATAGAATAACGTAGATTTTACCACGATGTCGTTGCACTGTGTTTATAGAGTCAAATTCACGTGTCATGTTAGAATTTTAGTCCCTCTATATTTTCAAGCATTTACTTACATATATATAAATGCATTTGGTTCACCTATTAACCCTTTATCAACCCAGAAAATTTTAGACTTATTCAAACTGGAAGCATTTGCAGACGTCAAAGTAATATGTGACTGGAAAACATTGTGGGGAAAAGGAGAAAATTCTGGTTACTAGCATTTTCACCTCCCATTATGTTTCCCTCTCTATCAATAACAAAGTCCTTCAAATTAAAAAATTGCAGACGAAAAATTAAGTCTAGGTCAAGATGGTTTGATTTTAAAAGCGTAGAAAACATTGTATGAAAAAGGAGAAAATGCCAGTCACTTATTACCTGCATTTTCTCCCTTTTCATTGTTTTCAAAGGCTTCTTCCTCAGTGTTTTGATCAAAGATGTTGTTTTGAAAAGAATTTAAGGTGATGGATTAGTAAAATCCAAAAGTTGCTTTTATGGTTACATGAAATTTATTGCAAAAGCAATATGCAGGTGTGTAATTGATGTAGTTTTGTAGTTGTACATAGATCGTATGTGTAGCAATATTTTAAATATGTGTAAACTTGTATTTGATGTTTTTGTATATGTAAATCCTGTTTGTGTTTTATATTGTATATTCAACACATTACCGCCTTGACCAGAATTTGCAGCAGACAGATTTTAAAACATGGCTTAACCTTTTACCACAGGATCCTAAGTTTTAACGACCATTATTGGTGCTTCTGAAAACATTGTTGGAAAAGAAGAAAATGCTGGTAACCAGCATTTTCTTCTTTTCCCACAATGTTTTCCACTCTTTCACAGAAAAAAAATCCATAATTTGAGTCCCATTTAATTTGTCGTCTGCACCTGCTTTCAATTTGGACTTGTCTTCAGTTGTGTTGTGTGGTGAAGAGTGAAATCTGTACCAGATAATTGAAATTTTAGTCGTGTCTGAATTGAAAGCATTTGCTGGCAACAAATGCAGTGTAGCTGTCATAATTAGATTTGTCTTTGAAAGGTTAGAAAAAATCGTGGGAGACGGAGAAAAATGTTGGGTTTGCTATCCCACAATTATGTTCCTAAGCTATCTGCCTTAGGGTCATAAAAAAAATGTGATAGTATGGTGAAGGTTTAAGGTGAAAGATATGTGAAAAGATTGTGGCAAAAGGAGAAATTACTTGATACAAGCAATTTATCCTTTTACCACAATGTTTTCAAAATCTGTCTACTGCATTAGGATAAAATGTTATTAGGAGGTTACATGTAAACACTACTAAAACAGTATATTAAGCATTTCATTAGCGTCAGTAAGTTTCGTTGTTTTTTTTTTTTTTTTTTTATTTTATTGATGTATTTTACTTCCAATGTATTACAATCATATTTTATTTGGGAGAAAAAACAAGATGGGACAAGAAGCTTCCATTTTTAAATGAAAGAAAGAATCTGTAAATGTGCAATAAACCTTTTAACAATGTAAGTTATTTTGCTGTCTTCTGTTTGTTTCACTTACCAAACTCTTTACCAAAGGACAATGATTCAGAGTTCGCCAAATTGAAAGCCCTTTGCAGACGGCAAATGGAATGTGGCACAAATGGTGGAAGTTGTCGTTGAAAGGGCAGGGCAGACTGGGAAAAGGGAAAAAAAAATGCTGGTAACAGCATTTTTAGCTCACCTGAGCACAAAGTGCTCAAGTTGAGCTTTTGTGATCGTGCTGTGTCCGGCGTCAACTTTTTACCTTGTGTACATTCTAGAGGCCACATTTTTTCCTATTCCCACAATTTTTTCAAAAGGTTTCTTTCTCAGGCTTGTGAGGTAAAGGGTGTCATGGTGTGCCAAGTGTATCAACTTTTATTGTAACCCCTTACCACACAATCTAACGTTTTGATGACCGCAAGGAAAACGACTTGAAAACATCCTAGGAAAAGGAGAAAATGGTAACCAGCATTTTCTCCTATTCCCACAATGCCTTGCCGGATAGCTCAGTGGTTAGCAAATCTGACTCGTGAACTGGTGGTTGCAGGTTTGTTACCTGGTTGAGGCAAACTTTCTTTCATGCGTTTTTTTGTCTCTCATCCCTGCTGCATATGATAAAAGTAGTCAGTGGCTTGGAAAGAAAGTTGTGTCAGTACAGGTGTGAGAAAGCTAGGAAATACATGCCTAACTGCCCTGTTTAGTTTAAACTAAAATAAATATGTCTAAAATACACTAAATGCACTGACTGCCGTGATATGACCTGGGGCCCAATCAGCTACAAACAGGAATTAAAACCACGGGGATACTGGTTTGAAATGCCAAACTCTTTACATTTCATCTGACAGGACTGATGATAGTTATTGTAACAGGATACCACTAATCATTGTTTCGACGATGGCTATGTGGGAAAGCAGCCAGTGACTAGGGAAGAAAATTGTGTGAGATTAAAAAAAAGCTCCTTGGAAGCATGCATAGGTGCACTGGCATAATTGAAATGTTTAAAATTGTGTTAACCCTTTACTACACAAGCAAAATGTAGACTTGTCCAAGTTGTAAGTATATGCAGATGACAATTTAAATGAGGCTCAAATGATGGTATCTGTCCTTGATAGGGTAGAAAACATTATGGGAAAAGGAGAAAATGCTGGTTACCAGCATTTTCTCCTTTTCCCATAATGTTTTCAAAAGGATTTTTTTTTCAAAAAGGCCGTTAAGACTCAGGACTGTGTGGTAAAGGGTTAAACACCATACAATCAATCAATCGGTATGATTTCCTTCAAAGAATATGATGACGTTTGGGTGCTAACTGAAAAATTTGGAAATTATCAAAATTCATCTCCAAACTGTAATGTTGGAAGGCTCTGCAAACTGACATAACCAATCCTTGAATGGCCCTCTATCAGCTGTCTGGAAAGAAAGTTCTATTGTACAAGAACTTGGACATGGTAAACATAACCAAGGAATAGAATTGTCAAAGGGAAATAACTCATGGTTTCCATGACATCTTTAAAGCATTGTCTCCCTTGATTACTCTCTCTCTCTCTCTCTCTCTCTCTCTCTCTCTCCAGATCTAGGATATGGTCAGCTTCAAGTTCTCTAGGTGAAAGATGTTTCATTTTGAAGACAAAGGTCATATTAACATGCACATGTAATTTAATATCAAGTTCTATTTCTATTAGTTTCTTGACACAGTTATGCAATTCATGATAATGATGAAAAGAAAGTTTTTCAGCTACACAGTGTCTGAAATTCTTGTACAAAACTGATGGAGTTCATTGATTAAAATTTAGCAAAATTATCTCTGGCTAGACCTCTCTCATATTTTTATTATTTCATTTGGGTATTTGAAGCTGAGCCCCTGTAGCACAGTCAGTTGCATAGAGGACTTGAGAACTGGTTTGAATCCTCAGCTAGGCCACTTTCTTTCAAAGGATTGATGATAGTCCTTGCAACAGGATTCTTTCCTCTCTCATCACTGATCATTGTCTTGTTGATGGTTATGTGGGAAAGTAGCCAGTGGCTTGGGAAGAATGATGTGCAAAGTACGGGTAACAGAATCTCCAGGAAAGCATGGACAGGTGCAATGGCTGCCGCTATATCACTGAAATAATGTTGAAAAAAGTGTTAACTCTTTTCCATACAATCCCAAGTTTTAAATACCCTCTGGAAGAGGCCTTTTGAAAATTCTGAGGGAAAAGGAGAAAATGCTGGAAACCAGCGTTTTCTCCTCTTCCCACAATGTTTTCCACCCTATTAAAGACAAATTCTATCATTTTAGCCACTTTTGAATTGTCTGCAAATGCTTTCAATTTGGACAGGTCTAAATTTTTTTGTGTGGTAAAGAGTTAAACACCATACAATCAATCCTGGAATTGAAATAACATGACTATTTCTTCAGGGCTCATCGTCTCTTAGTTTTAACATACTTATTTTAAATTGATTGAGAAACAATTTCTTACAACTTATACTAATCTCTCTCAATTCTGCTTCCTGGGAACTACGCCAGTAATCACGTTGAATGTGTGGGCCAATGAAAGGTCCTAAAGTTGACATCCACTCCTGGGAATTAAACAAGGGACCTTATGATTACGAGGCCAATGCTCTATCTCACAACCACGGACACCACACATAAGTTTGAAATTCAAGGAATATCTTTTAGAGGCTCATCGTCTCTAAAAGATATTCTATGGATTTCAGATGTATAAACAATAAAATGTTCAGCCCAGTAAATGATCGTGTGCATAAAAGCCAGTGAAGAAATAAAGGACCATGATGGCCCTGTTTTTGGTTTTCCTGTTAAACTTTTACCATTCCAAATTTTAAGTCTTTACCACACGACAAAATGTTAGACTTTTCAAAATTCAAAGCATTTGCAGACGACAAATCAAAAGCGGCGCAAATGATGAAACTTGCCTTTAAATGAGTAGAAAACATTGTGGGAAAAAGTGAAAATGCTGGTAACAGCATTTTCTCCTTTTCCCACAATGTTTTCATACGGTTTCCTTTCTCGGGGTCATTAAAACTCCGGATTGTATGGTAAAGGGTTACAAAACCTGGGAAAGAAGGATGTTGAAAACATTGTAGGAACAGGAGAAATTGTTAATTAAGTGGCATTTTCTTCTTTTTCAATGATGTTTTCTATCTTATTCAAGACAAATCTCGTCAATTAAGAACTTTTTAATTTGTCATCTACAGATTAATACCGTCTCACAATATTTTCAAAAATCTTTTTCCTCCGTCAAAAAAAAAACTTGGGATTGTTTGGGTAAAGGGTAAGTTATCATCGTCTAAATCAGTTTTTGATTGACAATGTTTGTTAGGAGATTTAGGATTGAATTTAAATAATCATCGCAAATTGATTTTGACAAGTACATACGGCAATAATAGTTATAATTGGGTTTACAACTCCTTTTTAATGGGAGAGTAATTATCACAGATGTGTAGATATTACAGTCTGGCTGGGGTTCTTACTATGTCAAAATTTGAATAAAGAAATAAAAAAAAAATGGTGGTATGCACTTTAACCCTTTTCCACACAATCCTGTGTTTTAATGACATTAGCCCCAGTAGCGCAGTCGGCATACAGAACTTGAAAACAGGAGGTTGCTGGTTCAATACCCGGCTCGGCCAATTTCTTTCTGAGGATTGATGATAGTCATTGTGACAGGATTCATTCCTCTCTCCATTGGTTTGACGAGAGTTATGTGGGAAGGCAGCCAGTGGCTTGGACAGAATATCATGCGAAGTACTGGTAACAGAAACTCCAGGAAAGCATGGATAGTTGCACAGGCTGCTGTGATGTAACTGAAATAATGTTGAGAATGGCTTTAAACACCATATAATCAATGAATAAAAACCTTCTAAAAAAAGTGGGAAAAGGAGAAAATGGTTACTAGCATTTTCTCCTTTCTCCTCAATGTTTTCTAAGCTTTCCAAGACAAAAACCATCATTTCAGCTACACTCAATATGTTGTCTGCAAATGCATTCAGTTTTGGACAAGTCCAAAATTTTGTCGTCTGGTATTGAGTTACATCGGGGATCTTATATGCGATCCCTGGTTACATGGAAAACATTATTCTTTAACCCTTTACCAAACAATCCCTGGTTTTCACGACCCCGAGGAAGAAGTCTTTTGAAAACATTGTTGGAAAAGGAGAAAATGCTGGTAACCAGCATTTTCTCCTTTTCCCACAATGTTTTCTACCCTTCCCAAATTAAACTTCAATTTTTGAGTCACATTAATTTTGTCGTCTGCAAAAGCTTTCAATTTGGACACATATAAAATTTTGTCGTTTGGTAAAGAGTTAACCTCTGGAATCACTAATGGCACAGACAACTTTTGAAAGCATCCTGGTTCATGTAAATTATGAATAATCAAAGTGAATAAGTTTTAACTCTTTATCACAAGACAAAATTTTGTACTGCACCAAATTCAAAGCATTTGCAGATGACATTTTTGATATGTCTAGAATTATGATATTTTTCCCACAATATTTTCATAAGCCTTCCTCCTTAGGGCCGCTAAAACTCGGGATTGTGTGTAACTAAACAACAAAATTGTAGGCATGCTCAAATTAAAGGCATTTCCAGATGATGAAATAAACGTTACTCAAATGGGGATTCATCTTCCAAAGAAACATTGTGGGAAAAGAACAAAATGTTGATTAACAACATTTTGTTTTTCCCACAATTTTTTTTCAAAAGCTTTATTCCTCAGTCCTCTTTTACTATTAAATGGTCATAAGGGTAAGTGAGTGAGTGGCTTGGAAAGAATGTTGTGCAATGTACTGATAAACTGTACAGGTACACGTGGATAGGTGCACTGGCCTCTATAATGCGGGTTATACATTTTCAGCTCTTCCTTCAAAGTTATTAAAAGAAACTTTATTAATACAGGGTGTCTGGAAAGTAAGGTAACATTTTTGTACATTTATTATATGGCTTTTAATTTCAGATGAAGAGATAAAAAAATATCTACATATATATTAAATATGTAAGTTTTTTGTGTGAAAGTTTCATTCAATTTTCATAACATCACACACTTTTATTCAGATTTTAAATGAGAAGTTGCTTTTTGGCATTGGCTTCATTTTAGTAATTTATGACGTTCTCGATGTGACAGTCTCTTATGGTCTTTCCATGCTGCCAAGCCCCGGTAGCTGTCGGTAGCGTACAGGACTTGAGAATAAGGGATCGTGGGTTCGATCCCTGGCTCGGCCAATTTCTTTCCGAGGATTGATGATAGTCATTGTGACAGGATTCATTCCTCTCCCACCGCTGACCAATGTTTCGATGATGGTTATGTGGGAAAGCAGCCAGTGGCTTGGAAAGAAAATTGTGCGGAGTACTGGTAAAATAGACTCCAGGAAAGCATGGATAGGTGCACTGGCCACCTCAATATAAGTGAAATAATGTTGAAAACGGCGTTAAACACCATACAATCAATCAATCAATCTTTCCATGCTGAACAGGCACAATGAAATTGTCAATCACTTTAGCTCACATTCCATTATGAATATTCTTAAATTCTTTCAAAAGCGATAGGTAGTGCTAGGAATTTATCATGTTGTTCAAGACATATCCATGGCCCAATAACACTATAACTTGATATGTCATACCATACAGTTAGCTTTTCACTGTACAGCGGTCTCTTTGTGAAACAGTTTTTTTTTTCATGTTCCCAAAACCACATATTTTTGTTTACAAACATGTACAGACAGCAGGAAGTGAGAGAACATCATTAATAACGTCAATGACAAAAAAGGTGCTTCTGATTTGAAATCTGCTTAAAAGTGTGTGATGTAATGAAAATTGAATGAAACTTTCACAAACAAAACTTACATATTTTATATTCCTTGATATATAGTTTTAACTCTTTATCTGAAATTTAAAGCCATATAATACATGTATAAAAGTGTTACCTTACTTTCCGGACACCCTGTATTTACTTACTTGTGTGGTGTATAATGTTTTCAACAGATAGTGCACTGATCTATGCCAGAAAAGTTTGATCCCAGCTATTGGTACTTGTCATTTTGGATGTTGTTGGGCATGGCAGTGGATATCCTATATCTGTTGCTGTAATATGACTGAGGTACAAGTGAAAATAGCTTTGCTTTTTATTAGCACACTGCAGAAGCCAAATTCTAGAGGAAGAATCCTGCCACAATAACTGTAATTAATCCTCAGAAAGAAATTGGCTGAGCTGGGGCTTTGAACCAGAGACCCCCTTGTTTTCATTCCAGTACTTTATTGACTGAGCTACCTAGCTTGGCTATTTCTTTACCAAACAACAAAATTTTGGACTGGACCAAAGTGAAAGCATTTGCAGGTGACAAATTAATGTTGCTAAACTGATGATTTCTGTCTTTGATAAGGTTACCAGCATTTTCTCCTTTTCCCACAGCGTTTTCAAAAGACTTCTTCTCTAGGGCCGTTCAAATTCAGGATTGTGTGATACAGCGTTAAATGTGAAGAACCAAGGATCATGCCTGAAACATATACCATGAATGGGGGAAACTCAGATTATCAATTTAAAGCTGAGCATTGCAGCTGAATATACCTCTCAGGGTCCGTATCCACCAACCACTCTTACTTACTAACACAACTTCTCATTGGCTAAACCATCTGGTTTAGCCAATCAGAGGTTGTCTTACTTTCAAATCTTCAAAATCCTTGAAAATTAGGCTAAGAATGTTCTTAAAAATGATTGGTGAATATGGACCGAGATCTGTTTTATACAGTAAAACATCATGTGACTTGGCTGAGTCATAAGTACACCTGTGTGGCTGGAGTTGCAGTGTCAAAGTGATTTGGGCTCTGGCACTGAGTTATACGAAATCAACACAACTGAAAGGGATACATGTTTTCTTCCCCAGAGTGAAGCGCTCACGATATCCATTTACATACCATCACAAAAGGAATAATTACGTTAGACATGCAAGATTTGAATTTGTGTAGGTTGTGATTATCATACATAAGAGGAATTGACTTTTTAATCCTTTACAATACAATCCTGTGTTTTAACGACCCTGTTGAAGAAGGCTTTTGAAAACATTTTGGGAAAAGGAGAAAATGCTGGTAACCAGCATTTTCTCCTTTTCCCAAAGTGTTTTCTACCCATTAAAAGACAAATTCTAACGTTTGAGCTACATTAAATTTGTCGTCTGCAAAATTTTTCATGCTTTCAGTTTGGACAAGTCTAAAATATAGTCCTTTGGTATAGAGTTAATTTATTACCTCTTTTGTACAGCTTTTGTGCAAATACAAGAGAAGATTTTCACCCCTTCCCAAAGGACAAATTTAAGACTGTTCCAGATTGACAGCAAATGCAGACAATAAACTGGAAAAAGATACAAATTATTTGGAGTTTTCTAACAAGGTAGAAAATAATGTAGGAAAAGAAATCTCTTGTTACAAGCAATTTCTCCTTTTCCCACACTGATCTCAAAAGACTTTCTCGGTAGATGTGTTTAACTCTTTACCACACAATCCCGACTTTTAATGACCCAGAGAAAGAAGCCTTTTGAAAACATTGTGGGAAAAGGAGAAAATGCTGGTAACCAGCATTTTCTCCTTTTCCCACAATGTTTTCTACCCTTCCCAAACCAACTTTCAATTTTTCAGTCACATTTATTTTGTCGTCTGCAAATGCTTTCAATTTGGACCCATCTATAATTTTGCTGTTTGGTAAAGAGTTAAATACAGAGTTATTTATTTGCCATCTGCTACAAGACAAAATTTCAGACAAGTCTAAATCGAAAGCATAACTTTTGCAGACGGTATTTAAAAGTAAACCAGCAGACAACAAATTACATCATGGTTTAGCTTAAATGAGGATGTTTAATACAGACAGTGTACAAAACATTATGGGTAAAGTAGAAACTGTTGTGTAAAAATGAATTTGTAAAGTGCAGACAACAACTTAATTGTAGTTTAAATGATGATTTCTGCCATAGATATGGTAGAAAACATTACTTTCCAAAATGTTTTCCAAAGCCTCCTGTCTTAGGGCTGTTTAACCCTTTACCACACAATACCGACTTTTAACTATGAGGAAGAGGAAGAGGAAGAAGCCTTTTGAAAAGGAGAAGGAGAAAATCCTAGTAACCAGCATATTCTCCTTTTCACACAATGTTTTCTACTCTATCAAAGAAAAAAATGAATCACTTGAGCCACATTAAAATTGCCCTCTGCAGATGCTTTCAATTTGGACAAGTCTACATTTTTGTCATGTGGTAAAGGGTTAAACTTGGGATTGTGTGGCAGAGAGTTTATATCCCCTATCATGCAGAGAAAGTATAAAGTCTTTACCAAGCGACAAAATTTAGACTAAAAGCAATTGCAGACGACGAATAAAATGTGCGTAAAATGCATCGATTTGTCTCTGAAAGGCTGGAAAGCACCTTGGGAAAAGAAAAAGATGCTGGTCACCAGCATTTTCTCCTTTTCTCAAAATTATCTTTGAAAAGCCGCCTTCCTCAGGGACGTGAAAACATGGGATCGCATTGATAAAGAGTTAACCCTTTACCACACAATCCCTGAGCTAGAGGGCTTTTGAAAACATTGTGGGAAAAGAAGAAAATGCTGGTAACCAGCATTTTCTCCTTTACCCACAATGTTTTCCACCTTTTCAGACTTAACCCATTATTTCACCCGCATTTTATTTGTCTTCTGCAAATGCCGTCAATTTAGACAAGTGTAAATTTTGTTGTTTGATAAAAGAGTTGAATTGATAGCTGGCATTTACAGCAATATCTTGATTGCTCATAACCATTTTTTTACTGCCATTGATCGTGAAATTCTTACATGCAAATATTCACCGAAATTATTGCCAATAAAAACCTGTATGGGATGTTGTATAGCATAGCTCATAGCCTGTCTTGTCCCTTATCAATTTTCATGTTTCCTTTGCGATCTTTATCTAATCATCTATATATAGAAAACTCTTTGTTAACTCTTTAGCACAGGAGGTAAATTTAGACTTGTCCAAATTGAAAGCATTTGCAGACAGCAGTTAAAATTTGGCTCAAATGATGGAATTTGTCTTTGATAAGGTAGAAAACATCATGGGAAAAGGAGAAAATGCTGGTTACAAGCATTTTCTCCTTTTCCCAAAATGTTTTCAAATGGCCTTTTCCTCGGGGTCTTTAATATTTACTAGAACTTGGGATTTTGTGGTAAAGAATTAAAGACCACCTAGTTAGTGCTGCCAACCTATCTAAATATTCATATACAGTTGCCCTGTGTTAAAGAAAACCTCTAAATAGCGCTACCAACCTATTTAATTACTTATGAGGCATTCAACTCTGTGTTAAAGACCACCTCTTTAGTGCAGCCAACCTATCTAATTATTCATATGCAGTTGCCCTTTGTAACAGCCCACCTGGTCACCAGCATTTTCTCCTTTTCCCACAATATTTTCTAGGCTTTCAAAGACTTATTCCATCATTTGAGTCACATCATCTGAAAATGCTCCGAGTTTGGACAAGTAGATCTAGATACAATTATGTCTGTGGTAAGAGTTAACCTTTTTGCTGCCATTGATCATAAAGTTCTTACACCCAAGTATTCAGATATTATTGCTAATAAAACCTGTATAGGATGTTATTCAGCATAGATTCCCTTATCTATTCTCACATTTCTTTATCTTATCATTTCAACATTGAATAGCCAGTGTTTTTGCTAGAACTGTTTGTGTCAAGTAAGAATGACCTAATGTGAGGGACTGGAGGACCCCAGGAAAGCACCGGTTAAACTAAGGAAATACTAAACAAGACCGCTGGCCCCTCGATATAACTGGGGCACTTGTTGTAAACTGGGTGAAACATCATACAATCAAACAGTCTGCCTGTATTCTCTGGATCTTTATATGCATTTTATTTACACTGCCTGTGTTAGATCAATGAACAAGAGGGCAATGATGGCCCTGTATCACTGCTCTGCTTTATAGATAAATGATCAATAATTTGCATTGGGCTGAAATATTAAACCTTTACCACACAATCCCATGTTCTAACCATTTACCACACAATCCCCAATTCTAAGAAATAAGTCTTTTGAAAACTATGTAGGAAAAGGAGACAATGCTGGAAACCAGCATTTTTTTCCTTTTCCCACAATGTTTTGTACCCTTCCCAAAACAAACATAAAGTATTCAGTCACATTTATTTTGTCGTCTGCAAATGCTTTTAATTTGGACAAGTCTAAAATTTTGCCATTTGGGAAAGAGTAAGGGGCCTTTAGAAAACATTCTGGGTAAGAGAAGATAATGCTGGTAAACAGCAACACATTTATCTCTTTACAATTACAAAACAACAAAACTTTAGACTGTTTCAAATTGAAAGCTTTTGCACAAAACACAGTACATGTGACTCAAAAACTAAAAATGACCTTTGGAAATGTAGGGAAATTTGTGCCCTGCAAAACCAGTCTAAATTCTGGACGAGGCTATTGACTTGTCCAAAATACAGATCTGGATCGGTTTCTGATTTGATTGGTCAAAATTTTTAGTTGCTATATTCATCCGCCACTCTTAAAAAGAAGTTATCTATTCAACTCTTTATCTGATTTCCCCACTCATCTCAAAGCAAGTGCAAGCATCAGGAGAGTCACTACAACATAATACATGTACAATGTGTACCATATGTGACTGTTCGGAAAATTTCAACATATAGGGCATAAAGAGTTAAAAAATAATGAACACAATTATGAGTTTTACTACCAAATGTTTTAATGACAAAATAATTTACAAAATTAAAGAAACTTCTACAATGAACATCATGTATACAACAGCAAATGACATGGTTAATACAATGTACATTTTTTAAACAGGTTGGTTCAATGCCTATTTTAGACATGAAAATAGACTGGTTCTGAACTTCTTTTACATAGAAAACATTGTATTTTATAAAGACAGATTCTATGCATACTTTAGACAAAAACCACAGTATTTTATGCATACAGGTTTAATGCTTATTTTAGACAAGAAAACATGTATTCTACCACAGGTTCTATGCTTATTTTCGACATACAATTCTTATTCTTGGTAACAGAATTTAACTCTTTATCAGACGACAAAATTTTAGACTAGTCAAAATCGAAGGTATTTGCAGACGAAAAAATAAATTTGAATGAAAAATTTAAATTTGTTTTGGGATGAATAAAAAACATTGTGGGAAAAGGAGAAAATACTGGTTTACCAGCATTTTCTCCTTTTCCCACGATGTTTTCAAAAGGCTTCTTTCTCAGGGTCGTTAAAAAGTTGGGATTGTGTGGTAAAGGGTTAATTTTATATGGTGGACAAGTTCTTTGTTTATTTTGAACATGAACAAGAGCTCTGCATGCAAGTGCCAAAAAAGGTTAAAGAAAGCAGAAAACATTGTGGGAAAAGAAGAGAATACTCGACACCAGCATTTTCTCCCATCCTTTTCCAAAAATCTTCTCTACCCATTTTATTGATGAATCCAGTCATTTGAGCCACATTCGTCTTCAGCAAATTCTTTCAATTTGGAGAAGTCAATAATTTCGTTGTTTGGTACAGAGTCACCCATAAAAAAGTTATAGCCAGTATTTTCTAATATGAGAACTAAAAACATTGGGCGCCCAAAGTTGCGTCTTATCCTTTATCAGACATTAACTCTTTAACAAACGACAGAATTTAAGGCTAGTCCATATTGAAGGCATTTGCAGAGGACAAAATAAATGTGACTGGAAAATTGAAATTAGTTTTGGGAAGGCTAGAAAACATTGTGGGAAAAGGAGAAAATGCTGGTAACCAGCATTTTCTCCTTTTCCCACAATGTTTTCAAAAGACTTTTTCTCAGGGTTGTTAAAACTTGTGATTGTGTGGTAAAGGTCAACAATGTATTCTCGTCCCATATAAACTATAAAATTTTATGCAGAAGAAAATATGATAGTATTTGTTTTTTAACTCTTTAAAAAACGACAGAATGATAGACTATTCCAACCTGAAAACATTTGCAGATGAGAAACTTTAAAAATGTAATTCAAATGATCGAAGTTGGCTTTGAGACTGTAGGAAACATAGTGGGAGAAGGAGAAAATGCTGCTTACCAGCACTTTCTTCTTTTCCTACAATGTTTTAAAAAGCCTTTTTCCTCAGTGTGGTTAAAACATGGGATTGTTTGGTAAAGGGTTAAACAGCTTAAAAAACAATGTGGGAAAAGGAGAAAATGCTGTGAATCAACATCTTTTTCCACATTGTTTTCAAAAGCCGTTTTTCCCACGTAAAAAAAGAATAACATCATGAGGTAATGGGTTAAATACAGTCTAGAGGCAGACACAAAATCTAATTAACCAATTGTATTTGATAGATCAATTGTTCAATAAAGTTTCTTTCTACAACAATAACTCTCTTTGGTCTGTTTAAATTGCTTTCTTTCATTGTCGGACTAATTTCATCTAACCATAACAAACTTGTACAGCCTTCACTCAAAACGAATAAATATTTGTCCCCTTTCTGTGACCAAGAAAAATTATCAAGTTTACAGCTTTGAAACAAAATATCCTAAAAAGTATTGAATGGTATTTATCCAAAATCAGACTGACAAATTTGGATATGTCTTGGCCTGGTTTGACAAAAAAACTTCAGTCTCTTACTTAGTTCAAATCTGCTAACGGTCAAAGTTTCATACTTAAGATGAGTTTGTTATTTTTGATGCATTTCACTAACAAACACAAACCTTAATAACATTCTCGAGTCCTGACCTCACACAGCCTCAACTCAGCAAAATAATAGACTTAAGTTTGTTACTTTAATTAAGTGTGTTTATTTTGCTGAGTTGAGTCTGAAAAGGTGTGTCAACTCGGGATCTGAGAATGTTACTTAAGTCTGTTAGTGAAATGTGTCTCAAAACAGTTGCTTAAACTCAAGTTTAAGTGGTAATGAGTTGACACTGTCCATAAAGCACTGCAATTTTCTCTTATCATTTAGAAAGTCTATTTCCCCCCAAAAGTTTCTCAACAGTTATTGATATACAAATAAAGGAGCTGCTGCTGTGATACAACTGAAATGATGTTGAAAGGGGTGTAAAACACCATTCAATCAACCAATTCATAGCGACCTGTTTATAAATAAATATAGCTAAGGGTATATCAAAGCTGAGAAATACTTTTTATTGTTATTTTGATTGTTTACTTTTCAAACCCTTGAAGGTGACTGAGATCAAAGCTTTGCTGCAAAAATTTAAGTCATGCTCCATGAAACAGTAGTTTAACTCTTTGCCAAATCATAAAATCTAAGACTTGTCCAAATTGAAAGCATTTGCAGAAGACAATTTATATGTGGTTCAAATGATGAAATCTGTCTTTGATCAGGTAGAAAACATTGCGGGAAAAGGAGAAAATGCTGGTTACCAGCATTTTCTCCTTTTCCCACAATGTTTTTAAAAGGCTTCTTCCTCATGTTCCTAAAACTCCGGAATGTGTGGGAAAGGATTAATGCACCTGCTGGAAGTCTTGACCCATGTCAGCCCAAGTAGTCCATGAAGGCAGATCTGGGTTGAAATCTTTTGCTTTTATTTAGTTTTTTTAATATTTAAGGACCATTCTACATAAGTATTCAGTAGTTTTTTTAATGCCTTTTTTCCCCCCCATTCCTTTTGTGATGTATTAGGAAAATACATAAAACCTCTTTTTCCCCCTTATTTATAAACTTTTATAGCATTCACTCTTTCTAAACCTTCCCAAGACAACATCACAAAGAATCTAATTTTAAGTAAATATATAAAAAAAAAAAAATCCTAGTACATTATTGTAGCAAACGGAGAAACTTACTAGTAAAAGTTTTCCAAAAAGGCTGTTACATGATAAAGAGGTTGTCTACAGGGGCTTACTCATCCATGCCCCCCCTCTAAAATAACCATATAAAATTTATAAAGTTCATTTAAAATAAACTTATTGGAAGCAGACATTTAAAACCTTTCCTGACAATCCTGAGTTTTAATGACCTCAAGCAAGACAGCTTTTGAAAACATTGTGGGAAAAGGAGAAAATGCTGGTAACCAGCATTTTCTCCTTTTCCCACAATGTTTTATATTCTTTTTCATTAAAGTCTCACTCACTGTGCATTGTCGTCAATCTGGACATGTTTACAATTTTGCCTTTTGGTATAGAGTTTAAAAAAATCCTTGAAAACAAGGGGTAATAGATACTCATCAAAATCATGAACTGAATGTTCACAATACCTTACCACAACTTTGAATGAAATTCATGACAACCAAAACAATGCAGAAAAAGTCAGAAAAAAAGGTAAAATGTCGGTTCAAGGTCTCATGTATGAGAAAATTTGTTCAATAAATAATACCTTCAAAATAATTCTTAAACTCTTTACCAAACAATGTTTTCCATGTTTAGAGCTCCCCTATAGGAGAGGCTTTAGAAAATATTGTGAGAAAAGGAGAAAATGCTGGTAACCAGAATTTTCTCCTTTTCCCACAATATTTTCTACCATTTCAAAAACAAATCCTGTCATTTGTGCCATGTTTATTGTGTCATCTGCAAGTACTTTCAATTTGGACAAGTCTTAAATATTGTTGTCCAGTAATGAGTTATATGGTCTGATATGCATGCATAAAATAAAGAGATGAAACTACAATGTTGTTAGAAATTGCACTATGCTCAACAGGTACCGTAAAAGAAAATTTAAAAAAAAAAAGGGAAAATAAATTTACAAAAATTTGCATATAGGGATATTTGGTCCCAAAAAAAGATGAGAATCCAAAAAAGAAAATAAACAATAGCAAAATAATTTCGAGTAAAAATCAAATTTCACAACCAAGAAAAGAAAGGTAACAAAAATTGTACTTCCAAAAAATCTATTTTTTTCTTATTTGAGAATGTTTTTAATGAAAAAAAAAAATGAACACATTATAATTTTGAACAAACTTTTATCTCAGCATTCTTTAATTCATTTACAGACAAAAAAGAATAATTTAAGAATTCTTCACGTAAAAAAGCATTTGCAGGCAACAAACGTAATATGGTTCAAATAATGGTATTTGTTTTACAGGGGTAGAAAAAGTATGTGGGAAATGGAGTAAATGATGGTTACCAGCATTTTCTCCTTTTCCTATATTTTTTTTTTCAAAATAGACTTCTTTCTCAGTCTTTGAAACCCTGGTCTGTGCACAATAAGGTCATGTCAAAATAACAATAAGTTTGTTGTTATGTTGACATGACCTCACTGAACTTTTTATTTACTGGTCTAGTTCAGAATCAACAAATACTGACTGCTAACCTCTTACCAAATAATCCCGGGGTTTTGACAACCTTACAGGAGAAAGCTTTTGAAAATGTTGTGGGAAAAGAGAGAAAATGCTGGTAACCTGCAATTTCTCTGTTTCCACAATGTTTTCAACCCTATAAAAGAACTTTGATGCGCTTTAACCTCTTTCAAATTTGTCGTCTGCAGATACACTCAATTTGGAAGAGTCTACAATTTATCGTTTTGTACAGAGTTGACAGGCTCTTTCCTGCGAGCTCTGACTCAACAACTATTGATTTGCACTCAGTCTTAGCCCGTGAAGCAATATCATTATTCAAGGTTTGTAACTCCGACTTAAATTACAGCTAGTATCTATTTTATCTTATTTTAGCGAGACATTGTCACATTTCAACTTCCTGTTGAATCCTGGGTATTGATTCCATTATGGCGTGTCAACTGATTCTTGTTGAATGTGCTGGAAACCAAAGTTTATGGCAGAATCTTGAGGGAGACTTTTCAAGAATTAATCCTTTATCACACAATCCCAAGTTTAAAACAAGCATTTTCGTTGAAATGATATCCTCCGCCGAAAAATTTACCTAACCGCCTAACTTGCTCCCAGTCGGCCATTTTTTGTCGAATCAAAAAAAAAAAAAAAATTGTCTCGGCGGAATGGGTTATTGTACACATGTATAAAGTTTCACGAAATTCCGTCCAATGGTATTGGAGATATTCTCCCGGACGGACGGAAGGACAGACAGACAATGCTAAAACTATATCCCTCCGCCTTTGGCGGGGAATAAAAAAGCTTAAAAAAAACATTGTGGAAAAGGAGAAAATGCTGGTGACCAACTACCCTTTCTTGGACAATTTTCACCATTTGAGCCATATTCAATTTGTTGTCTGCAAATCTGAACAAGTCCAAAATTTTGTGGGTAGGTTAAGAGTTAGCACTGTAATCTATTGCTATGTTTTCAATATGTAGATTTCATTTATCCTTGTATAACTCTTTACCAATAGACAAAATTTTAAACATGTCTGAATTCAAAGCACCTGTTGGCAACAAATTAAATTTGGTTCAAATGATTGGATTTGCCTGTGAACGGGTAGAAAGCATTGTGGGAAAAAGAGAAATGCTGGTAACAACATTTACCAGAATTTTCTCCTTTTCCAACAATGTTTTATCAAAAACCTTTCTAATCTGAACTGTGTGGTAAAGGGTAAAACATTTAAAATTTACTAATCTTTGTTTATTACTTTTTGGTGCTTTGATTCCATTTTTTAAAGTGGAACATTTTAGTCTATAGGTTAATCCATGGAGACCTTTCTGTTTGGTAAAAAATTAACCCTTTACCACACAATTATGACTTTAAATAACCTTCAGGAAACTGAATTTTGAAAACATTCTGGGAAAAGGAGAAAATGCCTGTAACTATTATTTTAGCCAAACTTAACTCTTCACCACACAACAAAGTTTTAAGGCTTGAAAGAATTTGCAGACAACATATAAAATGTGGTTAAAATGATAGGATTTGTCTTTGTTAGTGTAGACAACATTGTGGGAAAAGGAGAAAATGCTGGTTACCAGTGTATTTTTTTTTTCAGAAGGCCTTTCAATCAAGGCCATTAAAACTTGGGATTGTGAGGTATCACCTGTCATTCTGTGGTTTCAATATGCCCAGCAAAATCTACAGTCAGGTCAAGACGTTTTATAGTTTAAGTCATTATTTATGAAATTATGAAAAAAAAAAAATCAGCTGTAAATATCTCAAAACTTGTGTATGAAAGAAAAGGGTCAAAATTAATGAAATTTGAAATACATTCAATTAGATTAATACCACTGGAGTACTCCCAATTACTATGAGTCATCCCCTGGCTTTTTTGTAAAGCATTTTTTTTTAAAATTACAGACAGGTTCTTATTTTAACCCTTTGGCTGCTAGGCACAACTCACTGACCTTTTGCAGACAGTGTAGATCAAGATCAGACTGCACAGAACGTGCAGTCTGATCTTAGATCTACACTGTCTGATAAGGAGATATTTTTCTCCAAAAAACAAGTTTGATGTAGCACTATTCGGGTTTTTACTATCTGCTTTAACTCTTTACCAAACGACACAATTTTAGACTGGTCCAAATTCAAAGCACTTGCAGACAACAAAATAAACGTAACTCAAAAATTGAAATTTGTTTCCCATAGAGTAGGAAACATTGTGGGAAAAGGAGAAAATGCTGGTTACCAGCATTTTCTCCTTTTCCCACGATGTTTTCAAAAGCTTTCTTCCTCAGGGTCGTGAAAACCAGGCATTATTTGGTAAAGGGTTAAAGTTTAATTCAACTTATTTAGCAGGACAAGGGTTAACCCCCTCAAGCAATAACCACAAATCATGTTGCTTTTGTAGTCAGTGTACATCAAGATCAGACTGCACAAATATGATCAGACTGCACAGACTGTGCTGTTTGATCTTGGATCTACACTGACTGCTACTTTGTAACAATTTGATTATGTTCCCTTCTTGAAAAATGTTCATTTTCTCTACTTGATATCAGCCGTTTGTGCTTTGACCCTGATCAATCTGGGTCTCCAATCTCTAAAATATGAAGAGCTTGAATATATCAATGTTACTTTAGTTTGTTTGGTTAGTGTTCCACACAATGTTCAACAGTATTAGTCATATTATACAAGCTGTTACCAGCGTTTTCTGCTTTTCCCACAGTTTTCAAAGACTTCTCTCTCAGGGTCGTTAAAAGTCAGGACTGTTCATTTGATAATGGGTAAACCAGTTTCACTATGCACAATATTTCTTTCTCAGCTCAGAGCTGCTTTACCTAGCACAATCAAAACAATGCCAGCAGTAACTTTTATCAATCCACCTAAAGGTTTACTGGCCAAGACTTGATTTGAACTCACAACCCCTGATTGATTAGCTCTTTGGTAACTGAGATACAGTGGCTCAGATTTTATTGATTGATTGAATGGTGTTTAATGCTGCTTTCAACATTATTTCAGTCATATCACAGCCACAGTTCACTTGTTTTTGTGTGTCCTGGGTTTCACCATACTATGCTGGGGCTATGAAATGTCTTGCTCCAGGACAGTCCCATGACAATCCCAGAGCCATGGGTGAGTGTCCAACCAAGAACCTCCAGATGACAAATCCTTCACCTTCAGCACTCAGAGCCAGGCAGGACTCCAGCACAGATATTAACCCCTGTCCTGCAAAATTCTAATTGATCATGATTACATACCTGTAAACAGATTTTGTGCAGTTCAATGATATTGAATGGGGCTTGCATGACAGAAACTAGAGAAAGAGCCATGGAGAGAGTAGAGTAAGATTAGACTGCACAAATGTGCAGTCTGATCTTGCTATACACTTTCTGCAAAACACATCCATGGTAATGAACGGCAGGATAAGCGTTAATTCTTTAACAAACATCAAAATTTTTAGATTTGTCCAAATTGAAAGCAATTGCAGATGACAAATGAAATGTGCTTCAAATGATGAGATTTATGTTAGGAAGGGTAGAAAACATTGTGGAAAAAGGAGAAAATGCTGGTTAGCATTTTCTCCTTTTTCCACAATGTTTTTCAAAGCCTTTTTTCCTCAGGATCTATTAAAACACATGATTGTTTGGTAAAGGATTAAAGTCTTGAACAAAAACATTAATATTAAAGTCGAATAAAATAATGTTGAACATATAAATGCATCTTTTTTTCCCCCTGTCAGAACAGAATTAGCTCCAGACAAAAACTGAATAAAACAACATGATCAAATGCTAATGGATGTTTGTTATGACTTTCATATTTCTACTTTCATAAAATGATTTCCCAAGAGTATCTATTGAGCCTAACATATAATCCTCCCCCCCCCCCCCTCTAGTTTTTCTTCTGTATGAAAGTGTAACTACATGTACAATTGATGAAGAAACAAAGAATCTAAAAAGAATGAGGTTATTCTAATACATGTACTGTTTAAATGAAACTTTTACATCCTTTCAACTGCTTTTTTATGTAGCTTATGTGAATAAACTTACTTGTTATGACTTTACATTTTTACTTTCAAAAAATGATTTCTCGTATCTTTTTGGCTTTATCAAATACCAGAAAATGCTGGTTACCAACCTTTTTTCCTTTTCCCACAATGTTTTCAAAAGCCTTCTTTTTCAGGTTTAAAGTGTAAAGGGTTAAAATATTAGACCTGTACATTATCTGTTTTATTCTGATCATGTTGACTCATCCATCATTAGATGCTATATAATGTTGCCTCAGCTGCTCACAGGTTCTCTCTTGTTCATCCCTTTACCACGTAATCCCTAGTTTTAACAAGATTGTTTCAACAACCCTGAGATAAATAGCTGTTAAAAACCTTGTGAGAAAAACCTCCTTTTCTCACAACGTTTGCTATCCTTTCAAAGACATCCCAACATCTGAATCACATTCTATTATCTGTAAGTTCTTTGGATTTTGGCAAGTCCCAAATTTTGTCAGTTGGTACAGAGTTATCCCTTGATGTTCCCATTTGACTACAAAAGTTGCCTTTGTTTGCAGCACTTCAGATAAACTTAAGACTGCACAAAACATGCAGTCTGATCTGTCCCACACTTTCAGAATTTCCAAGACATTCTGGGCAAAAGCAGACTTGAAATTGCAGTTATTTGGGTCTCCCCCCCCCCCGACTCAAAATGTCTGGGTTTTAGGCAACTAATGTTTTCACTCTTTATCAAACTATCATTATCCTCTAACAACTCCAAGGAAGAAAATTAAAAAAAGCATTGGTGGAAAAGCTAACCAACATTTCTCCTTTCCCAGAATATACCTTTTCAAAGATAAAATTCAAATCAATTTTGTCACATTGAATTTGTTGCCTGCAAATGTATCCTTGTAACAGATTTTCTACATAAATCCATCTGCAATCAGAAGAACCAACTGTTACATAATAGCAATTTCTCCTTTCCCAATCATATTTTTTTTTCATTAGGGTTCTGCTGCAAGATAGGCAAATTAAAAGTTGGTCAAATAATGAGATTTGGAAATTATCAAGAAGAAAACAATGTTGGAAAAGGAGAAAATTCTGGTTACCAGCATTTTCTTCTTTTCCTTCAATGTTGTCAAAAGCCTCTATCCTCAGGGTTGTTAAAACATAGGCTTGACATGTATAAAGGCTGATATCAAACTTATTTTCCAAACAGTAGCCTCTTAAAAACATCAGACAGTATAGATCAAAGATCAGATCGTACATATGGACAGTCTGATCTTGATCTTCACAGACTTCAAGAGCAGTAGAATACCCAGAAGGCTAAGGGTTAATTGAATTTTCAGTACCAGAATCCACTAAGATGATTTGTATCTGCTATTACAGACAGGTGAGATGAGCATCCCCCCCCCCCCCGTCTCAACACAAAACAGAGCCTAGAACAACCTTAATTGCTTCATGGACCATACACAGTGAGATCAGAATGCATGGAGTGTGCAGTCTGATCTTATACCCATGCTGTCAAGTATTTTAAGAGGTACAATGTAATCTGACCGAATCATCAGAGAGTGAAATAAATATTATAATTGGCACCTTTTTTTGCCGACTGCAAAATTCCATCGTGCAGTATTGGCCCTGAGTTGGTTGTACTAAGAAATTTTTTCACCATCCACAATACTTTTTTGGTCTTTTAACATATCTGTCATAACTATTTTCATAAAAGTTTTGAAAATCTTCATTTAAATGTACATGTATTCTGAAATTCCATGTTTTTCAAAAGAAAGTACCATTTCATGATTCATTTTGCCTATCTGCTTACAAGCCAAATTTTCCACCAAAACTTGCACTTGTATGTATTTCTGTGCAGTCTGGTCTTGATCTACACTGTCAAAAAAAAAATGCATCTTAATCCTTTACCAAACAATCCCATGTTTTCACAACCCTGAAGAAGAAAGCTTTTGAAAACATTGTAGAAGAAAAAAGAAGAAAATGCTGGTAACTAGCATTTTCTCTTTTTACCTCCACAATGTTTTCTACTCTTTCAAAGATGAAAAGCACCAACGAATTGTCTACTGCGAGTGCTTTGAATTCGGACAAGTCTATAAAATTCTATTCTTTGGTAAGCAGCTACATTTCTCCTGTAAATACTAAGGGTCACATTTTCTCACGGCAAGAACTAATCAGCATGTTTCTGATAGAATTAATGTAGAAAATTGGATTCTTGGCAATTCCATTAACCCTGTACCACACAATCCCGCATTTTAACAATCCTGAAGAAACAGCCTTTTGAAAACATTGTGGGAAAAGGAGAAAATGCTGGTAACCAGCATTTTCTCCTTTTCCCACAATGTTTTCTATCCTTTTGTCGAGAAATCTCGACTTTGGACTCATATCTAATATATCGTCTGCAAATGTTTTCAAACTGGGCAAGTCTTAAAATATGTCATTTGGTAAAGAGTTAAATAGCTTCATTAGGGCTTGACTCATGTAGGCATTAAATCCATTAGCTCTGAACAATTCACTTCTTTTTTTGTGTTTTCTCTTCCCTAAATGATCCCATGTTCTTTCAACCGTACGATGAAGACTTTTGAAAACATTGTGGAAAAAGGAGAAAATGCTGTAAACTAGTATCTTCTCCATTTTCAAAGATCTTTTCTGCACTCTTCCTACATTTCTATTAATTTGAGCTATTTTGAAAATTTTGTCATCAACTAATGCTTTCAATTGGGACCAGTCTACAAGTTTGTTGTTGGGTAAAAAGTTAAGAACTTTAGATGAAGGCTTTTGAAAAAATTGTGGGAAAAAGGAGAAAATGCTGGTAACACAACTTTTCTCAATTTTCCACGATGTTTTCTTCTCTTTGAGAGACCAATACAACCATGTCAGTCAGATTCAATACATCTTCCGCAAATGCTTTCAGTATGGAAAAGTCTACCATTTGATCTGGTTTAGTATCACAATACAATTTAGATGTACAAAATTTTAGGCTAATCCAATTAAAAGTTGTTGCAGACAACAAATAAAGTGTGGCTCAAATGATCAATTATGTCCCTGGAAGGGTCTAAAAGATTGTGGGAAAAGGAGAAAATGCTGGTAACAATGTTTTATAAACGCTTCTTCCTCAGGGACATTAACAAGCACTTTCTCTTTTTCTCGCAATGTTTTCAAAATGCCTCTTCCTCATGGTCATTAAAATATGGGGTTGTGTGGGAGAAGCTAAGCCCGTTACCAAACGGCAAAATATTGAAATAATACCATATTGAAAGGCTTTGCAGACGTCAATTAAAATGTAGCTCACACGATGATTTCTGTCTTTAATAGGGTAGAAAACATTGCGGGAAATGGAGAAAATGCTGGTAACCAGCATTTTCTCCTTTTCTCACAATGTTTTCAAAACACTTCTTCCTCAGGATCATTAAAACGTGGGATTGTGCATAAAGAGTTTGGTATTCAGTAATGTATATTCATCAGTCATACTTTGATAGACTGGTGATTGGCATAACAATTAGTCTGAATGGAACATCATACCATTGGGAACATCCTACTGCCCGAATAATTCCTGAATCCAGTTTTTCCTCAGTCTGGCTACCTTTTTTTGGCTTACAGCCGACCAGTTTTCAAAACATTTTGGCACAAGGTAGATGTACTATAATTGCTTGTTATGAGCAGTTTTTCTTTAATGATAATTGATTGAATGGTGTTTTACACTGCTTTTGACATTATTCCAGTCATATCATGGCAACTGCTCACATATTCATGTTTGTCCTGGGTTTCAACAGTACTATCCTAGGGCTCAGAAGTGTCGTGCCAAAGGGCAATCCTATAAAAACCCAGTGCATGCAGTGTGGCTTGAACCTCTTGAGCTGAGCTTGATAGGGTAGGAAAAATTGTGGAAAAAGGAGAAAATGCTTGTAACCAGTATTACAAGCAATTTTTTCCTTTTTTTCCCCCCAGCGTTTTCAAAACCCTATTTGTTGGGGTTGTTAAAACTCAGGATTGTGTGGTAAAGGGTTAGAGTAAAGCTTGTCCCACCTCAACAGATACATTATACATTTACATTAGATGCAAATAATCAGCATTGAAAATTGTTCTCCTTTTTCCACATTTTTTTAAAAAGGCCTTTTTTTCCCAGGGTCATAGAAAAAGTGAGAATTTTCTGGTAACCCGAGTTAAACATGGTATCATTGCAGCGATAAGTTATCTTTGAAGTCTGGAAAGCATAAAGGAACTGAAAAAATATTTATTCAAACTATGGTTCTACAGAAATAGAATACTGTTCATGATCACTCTTTGAATTATAATCTAAGGCCGTTAACTCTTTACCACATGACAAAATTTTAGACTTGGCCAAACTGGAAGCATTTGCAGACGACAATTTCAATGTTGCTGAAATGATGAAATTTGCCTATGATAGAATAGAAAACATTGTGGAAAAAGGAGAAAATGCTGGTAACCAGCATTTTTGAAAACTGGTCGGCTGTAAGCCAAAAAAAGGTAGCCAGACTTTTTTTTCCCACATTGTTTTCAAAAGGCTTCTTCATCAAGGTCGTTAAAACTCGGGATTGTGCGGTAATGAATTAAACAAGCTAGGAGGCTCAGAGAATTTTTGCCACTTTCCTGTCATTTCCAAACTAATCTATCAACATATTTACACAAGAGGAACCCTTTAAGCACCTTTCACATTTTGCCTTTGCCAACAGTGTAGATCAAGATCAGACACTAAAAAGCCTGCAGTATGATCTTTAATCTACGTTGTCTGCTTTGCTTTGACAATGTGGACAGAAGTCTCCGTAACATTGCACTTAGTAGGGTCTTCCTTTAGACATGAGATGGCTGTTGAGTTAACCCTTTACCACACGGCAAAATTTTAGACCTATCCAAATTGAAAGCATTTGCAGACGACAATTTCATAGTGGCTCAAATGACGCAACTTTTCTTTGATAGGGTAGAAAACTTTGTGGGAAAAGGAGAAAATGCTGGTTACCAGCATTTTCTCCTTTTCCCACAATGTTTTCAAAAGGCCTCTTTTTTAGGGGCGTCAAAAGGCGTCGTTGTGTGGTAATGGGTTAATTCAGGACTCCCTGGATTAACTTCAGTGCCCATGTTTTTCTATCCACATGCTGTATTGAAATGAACAAGCTGTACATGCAGTTCTTTGTTCAATAACTATTTAACTCTTTACCACACAATCCTAAGTTTTAACGACCCTAAAGAAGAGGGCTTTGAAAACATTTCAGGAAAAAGAGAAAATGCTGGTAATCAGCATTTTCTCTTCTTCCCACAATGTTTTCTACCCTTTTAAATACAGATATAACGATTTGAGCCACATTGGATTTGTCATCTGCAAATGCTTTCAGTTTTGGTCTAGCCACAAATTTTGTTATGTGGTAAAGAGTTAATTCAACTTTTTCCCACACAGCAAAATTTTAGACTAAACCATATTCCAAGCATATAAAGAGCACAAATTTGATTTTGCTCAACTTACGGGATCTGTCTGTGAAGGGCAGAAAATATCGTGGGAAAAGGAGAAAATGCTGGTTACCAGCATTTTCTCCTTTTCCCATGTGTTCAAACGCCTCATACCTCACAGTCTTTGGATTATGTGGTAAAAGGTAATTAGTGTTTTGACTGGTTTATATTGAAAGCTTGGTAGATGACATATAAACGCTTTAAAAAGCTGCTTAACTTTCGAATCGTCCATACTGAAAGCATAATGCAGGTATCAAATCAAAAGTGGCTTAAATGAGGGAATTCATTGTTTGTCATTCAGGTTTTAAACCTTTTCTACACAATCCTGAGTTTTAATGACTCTGAGGAAAAAGCCTTTTGAAAACACTGGTAACCAGCGTTTTCCCCTTTTTCCACAACATTTTCTACCCTTTCAAAGACCAATTACATAATCTAAGTCACATTCAATCCAATGTCTGCAAAGGCTCTAAATTTGGACCAATCTAAAATTTTGTCCTTTGGTAAAGGCTTTAAGTCTGAAATGACCTTCCACCATGATTCCACTGCATTTAATTGCTGTGGAATCAAAGTGCAGGAGATAAAAGGTGTTAAGTCTTTACCAAACAATCATGAGTTTTAACGACCAAGGAAAAAGTCTTTTGAAAACATTGTGGGAAAAGGAGAAAATGCTGGTAACCAGCATTTTCTCCTTTTCCCACAATGTTTTCTGGCTTTTCATAAAAAAATCCACTTATTTGAGCATCATCTAATTTGTCGTCTGCAAATGCTTTCAATTTGGACGAGTCAAAGATTTTGTCGTTTGGCAAAGAGTTAAGTCTTTGGTTACATCATAAATTACATACAAACTGAACATTCAAACTAGGTCAAGGTCACAACACAAGGTCACAAGTAGAAAATGAGCATAAATGGACTGACACATATCTTTCAAGAATGAAAAAAATGTATTTCTCCATGAAGAATGAGTCTGAATGAACCACATTGTATAAATACCTCCAGGAGAATGAACAAACACAGATCTACACAGAATGAAAACGATGAACAAATCACGATGTCTTTCATGAATTCACACAATGAACGACCACAGATCCTTGTATAAATGAACAAAATGAACCGTTCACATCCCAATGAATGAGGAAATGGTTTTGATTCCTGTACAGTTATTCTTTACCAAACAACCGCTTTATACACTTGTCCATTTTGAAAGCATGTTGCAGACAACAAATTTCACACTTTACCAAACAACAAAATTTTAGACTAGTCCGTTGAAAGCATTTGCAGCTTAACTAAAAAAAAATTAACTCTGTAATGAAGGTTTGTTTTAGGAAAAAAAGAAAACATTGAGGAGAAAGGGATAAAAAGCTGGTTACCCGCATTTTTCTCCATTTCTCACAATGTTTTCAAAAGTCTCTTCTTTTAAGGTCATTAAGGATTGTGTGCTGAAGGGTTAAATATGGCTCAAATAATGGGATTTGTATTCTAAACCATTATACAAAACATTGTAAGAAAGGGAGAAAATGCTAATAACCAGCAATGTTCTCCTTTTACCACAATGTTTTACTGAAGCTTTATTCTTAAGGGTTGTGAAATCACAGGATTGTTTGGTAAAGGATTTTTAAAGCCACAGTGATCACTTTCACTAAATTCAGCAGAATCTGATGCAGACTAAATGATCCAGATCTTGGCTAGACGGAGGTTTCCGAATTTAATCGTAAAACAAACTTGTTTGATTTGGGATCGATGACTTCTTCCGTGATGTTAAAATGAGGCAGCTTTTTCACGGAGCACAACAACGACACATCATTGTGGCGTAGTTGAAAGAGAATACCATGTTCAATCTCCCGCGTGAGAAGTTGGTCACATATCAAAACCCACTTTTGGGTATTTCGATAATCTTTCTCGTTCATGATAATGACACCCTGCGAAAGATAACGTTCGATGAAAGCTTTGGCACTGAGATCGTGACTGATGCAGTTGGAGAGATGCTGGAGGACTGATTCCATTGTGTATCGAGGTTGTTGTCGAGTTATGCGTAGGTATTTCTGTAAGGGTCGAGCCATGGACGGAAAAACAGCTTGGGCGGCTTCCTGGGGATCCATAGCTATAGCTGGACCTGAAAGTAGAAAGAAAACAAAATGACAATATTGAAAATATTTTTGCCACAATATTTCCCCAATTACTGTGGAATATGTATATCAAAGATCGGACGGCATATCTTGTAGTCTGATCTTACTTTACATTGGCCACAAATGCACCGATAGTTGTGAAAAGCACTTCAACCCTCTACCACATAATCCAAAGATTTAATGACAAAGAAAGAGAAGGCTTTTGAAAACCTTAAGGAAAATGAGAAAATGCTGGTAACCAGCATTTTCTCCTTTTCCCACAAGGTTTTCTACCCTTTTCAAATAAAAATACAACAGCTGGTAACCAGCATTTTCTCCTTTTCCCACAAGGTTTTCTACCCTTTTCGAATAGAAATGCAAGTTTGAGCCAAAATTAATATGTAGTCTGCAAGTGCTTTCAAAGCAGACGAGTCTAAAATGTTATTTATTTGTTTGGTAAAGGGTTAAACATAAATGAACAACATGTTTACATTTACAAATGGGTAACAAGCATTTTCTCCTTTTTCCAGTCTGTTTTCCACTTGTTCATATATAAATCCCATAGTTTGAGCTGCATTTAATTTGTAGGCTGAAAGTGCTTTCATCTCAGACAAGTGTAAGATGTTGTAGTTTGGTAAAGGGTTACAGATAAATTAACAGCATCATCAGCATGCTTACAATCACAAATGGATAATTAGTAATGTTGCCAATTCATCTTACAAGCATGTAAGTAATTCTACAATCTCTTTCATCCAGATGCACCAGGTATGGAGGCCTTTACAAGATAATCATTTTTCACAATATTGCAGGAGATGCAGAAATTGTTCCATACAAGCAATTTTCATGTGTGCAACAGAAATTCCTTCTAATTCCCTGCCGTAATGATAAATCCCTATCTACACTCTAGCTGGTCCCAAAAAAATCTTTTGAGTCCCTGTAAGCTCTAGATGGTTTTTGACAACATTGTGAAAATAGGGGTGATTACTTGTTACAAGCTTTGTACTAAGTCAGTAGTTCTAAATTTGGAAAAGGTGATAGGTTGATTCTGTGATAAAATGGTGTTTTACACCACTTTCTTTAACATGATTTCAACCATATTAAGGCAACAGCTCACACCTTCCTTATGTATACATGTATACTAAGGAGTCTGAAGTGTCTTGCCCAAGCACACTCCCATGAAAAACCCAGTGCTTTGAGCAGTCAAACTCTGGGCCTCTAGGCTAAGTGTCCTACAATTTACCACTGGGCTAAAGTCAGGACCACAAGAAAGGGTGACTGGATATGGGACATAGTGACTGATAGATAAATGAATGATTTGCTCAACATTTCCTGTTCTGCCTGGCATCAAATTCTCTCCTGCATCCCCAGAGATTAACCCTTTACCAAACAATCCTGTAAAACTGTTTTAAAGACCCTGCCTTTTCAAAGACAATACCACAATTTATCATTAAGCCACACTTAATTTGTGTCTGCAACAGTTTACTGCTTTCAAGTTGGAAAAGTTTCAAATTTGTTGGGCAAAGAGTTATGGATAAACTATTGTTTGTAGAAAACATTGTTGAAATCAGGAAAAAATGCTGGTTACCAGCATTTTCTCCTTTTTTCCACAATGTTTTCAAACATTTCTGTTTGGTTTGTTAAAATTTAGGATTATGTGGTGAAGGGTTAAATACCGGATTGTTGGTGAAGAGTTTAGCTTTGACTTGCAAATAAGGTCGGAATTCCTCTGTGTTATCAGTAAGTTCTAGCTTGCGGTATCTTTCGATACCTCTCAAGGAATATTTTAGATAACTAACTGGTACTTGGAGCTACTTTTCTTATCACAATTCATGAAGAGGCTAAAATAAAATTAGCTTGAATCTTGCATGTGTATTAGTTTTTTTTTTAACCCTTTACCACACGACAAAATTTTGGACCAGACCAAACTAAAGGCATTTGAAGTCAACCATTTAAATGTAGCTCAAATGATGATTTCTGTCTTTGATAGGGTAGAAAACATTGTGGGAAAAAAGAGAAAATGCTGGTGACTAGCATTTTCTCCTTTTCCCACAATGTTTTCAAAAGCCTTTCTTCCCAGAGTCGTGAAAACCAGGGATTGTTTGGTAAAGGGTTAACAGAAAGTACTTAACCCTTTACCACTGATTCGGAACTTTTAATGACCCTGGGAAAAAAATGCTTTTGACGACATCATGGGAAAAGGAGCAAATGCTGCTACCCCGCATTTTCTCCCTTTCCCACAATGTTTTCTACCCTTTCAAAGACCAATTTCATCAATTGAGCCACATTTGTTTTTTTGGTCGGTGATTTCTTTCAATGTAGACAAGTCTAAACTCCTTTCCTTCCATCAAGAGTTAAAAGTCTTAACCCTTTCCCACACAACCAGTTTTTAATGACCTGAGGTAGAAGGTGTTTGAACGCATGTTTAGAAAAAGAGAAAATGCTGGCTACAAGCATTTTCTCCTTTTTCCACAATGTTCCCTCCCCCTCCAGAGACAAAGTCACCATTTGAGTCACATCTATCATCTGTTGTTGTTTTTAATTTGGATGGGTATAAAATTTTGTTGTTCGGTACAGAGTTATATTTAAATGATAATTATTAAATATCTATAAAACTTAATAAGTATGTTAAGCAAGAATTTTTAACAAGCTTCAGGATCAACCTTTAAACATTATCAGAATTGCTGTAAAACTCTTCACAACACAACAAAAATAAAGACATGTCGAAATTGAGAGCATTTGCAGACAACAATTTAAATGTGGGTCAAATGATGGACTTTGTCTTTGATAGGGTGGAAAACATTGTGGAAAAAGGAGAAAATGCTGGTTACCAGCATTTCCTCCTTTTCCCGCAATGTTTGCAAAAGGCCTCTTCTTCAGGGTAGTGAAAACTCAGGATTATGTGGTAAAGAGTTAAAGCAGTTCAATTGGTCAAGAAAAGTGCAGACAAAATTTCTGACAGAACAAAATGAAATCTGAAGAATGTTTGCAGCTTGTGCATAAATAGTTTCTTTCCTATCAGATACAGCCAGTCAAATCATCCTATCTTATCATTATACAAATACATCTTCATTTGAAAGGCAAATGATGGCAGTGGATTTTGCAGTTAACTCTTTACCAAATAACAAGATCCGAGACTTGTCCAAATTGACAGCATTTGCAGACGACAAATTAAATGTGGCCCTAACAATGTGATGTGTCTTTGAAAGCGCTAGGGTAGAGTTTTCTGTTATCCAAGAGAACTCTTTTTTCCACTGGTCACCAGGATTCCTTGTCTTTACATTCCATTAAATGTTGTAAATATTTTTTTTATCAAGAAGCCTTGAAAAATAGTGTTGTAACCACAATTTTCTCCTTTTACAACTATGTTTTACAACTTTTGAAGAAAAAGTTCATCTTTGAATAATAACAGTATTTAATTAACTCTTTACTAAACAAGCACAGGTTTTCACGACCCTGGGAAGGAAAGCTTTTGAAAACCTTGTGGGGAAAGGAGAAAATGCTGGTAACCAGCATTTTCTCCTTTTCCCACTAGGTTTTCTACCCTTTCAGAGACAAATTTCATAAATTGAGACTCTTTTAATTTGTCGTGTGCAAATGCTTTCAATGTGGACCAGTCTAACATTTTGTTGTTTGGTATAGAGTTAAGGTCTGCAATTGCTTTCAATTTGGAATAGTCTAATACTGTATCTTTTTCTCTGGTAAAGAGTTGTTGCTAAAGTAGAAGTTACAAGTAGCAAAATGTATGTAATCAGAATACATGCAACACCAAAATCAATTCTACTTAACCATTTACCACACAACCCCAATTTTTAACCACCCTAACAGAGAAGACCCTTTGAAAAAATTATGGGAAAAGGAGAAAATGCTGATAACCAGCATTTTCTGCTTTTCCCACAATGTTTTCTACACTTTCAGAGACAAATCCTTTTATATAGGCCACATTTGTCGTCTGCAAATGTTTTCAATTTCGACAAGTCTTAAATTTTGTCGTTTGGTAAAGAGTTAAAATGAATTCCATCGAAGCTAAAGCATTCCCAGCATGCAACATAAGCACTCCTTATGTCCCATTCCTACAGAAAATACATTATTTTGAATTATTCCATCAATTACCAAAAATTGAGATAAGATGGGATATTGTTCAGGAGAAGCGTGAAGGTATTTCTTCTCTTAACACTTAGGATGCTAAGTGCAACTTTGTGGGCTTTAGAAGACAGTGTAGATCAAGATCAGACTGCAGAGAATGTGCAGTCTGATCTTGGATCTACACTGTCCGATATGTTGAATGATCTCTGTGAAGAGCAAAATTTTCATCTTGTATGGTTTTCTATATTGTCCGGATATCTTAAGTTTGTTTTGTTTAGCAGCTAAAGGGTTAACTCTTTACCAAACGACAAAATTTTAGACTGGTCCAAATTGAAAGCATTTGCAGATGACAAAATAAATGTGACTGAAAAATTGAAATTTGCTGTGGGAAGGGTAGAAAACATTGTGGTAAAAGGAGAAAATGCTGGTTACCAGCATTTTCTCCTTTTCCCACCATGTTTTCAAAAGACTTCTTTCTCAGGGTCGTTAAAAGTCAGGATTGTGTGGTAAGGAGTTAAACAGATTAAACCAATGTTCTTGTATCATGGTAGCTGTCTTTCTTCATAAAGAGGCTGCACATAAAGGGTGATACTGGCATTGTGATACTGGCATTGTAAGGGCACTGTAACCTCATCACAGGCCAAATTTTAACTATACATTAATCTTTAAACTGCTAAATAAATGAAACGAGAATTTCCACTCAATATTAAAAAAAAGTTTTCAAAGTTAATCTCACTGGAATGAAAATACCATATCTGACAGTGAAGATCAAAGATCAGTTTTGTGCGGTCTAATATCTTGATCAAAATTGTCCCAAAAAAAAAAACAAATCGCCCGTAGTAGCTTAAAGGTTAATGTTCATTTGCCACAATATTATCAGTGGTCTGCGAGATGAAAAAAGTCATCTGCAGACTGTGATATGTTCATAAACTGATAATTTCTATTGGGATAAAGTCATTACTCAATGCTGACTCCCTGTTGAAGAACAGGCTGTGTTTTGGTTTCTTTGGTTGTATGGTGTTTAACGCAGTTTTCAACATTATTGCAGTTATATCGCCGCCACCGGTGCACCTATCCATGCTTTCCTGGAGACTCTTTTACCAGTACTCCGCACAATTTTCTTTCCAAGCCACTGGCTGCTTTCCCACATAACCTTTGCCGAAACATGGTCAGCAGTGGGAGAGGAATGAATCTTTTGGTTTTGTGCAGTCTAAACTTGATCTACAAAGGCTGCAAATGCAGTCATAGTTGTTTAGTCCGAGAGGCATAGTCCACTGACTATACAAGTTTCTACCACAATCTCTGTGTAATATTGAGCCTTATTATATACTTTGATACTGTCCCAATGTATTTGCACTGGATGAAAGTATGCAATATTTTTCCATATTGCATACTTTGATATTACATATTTTAGAGCTTTTTTCACGTGCGTTGCTAAGTACGGAACTATTTAAAAACCTGCCATTACTCCAAAAATCAAAATATGAACGGCCGCCATTATCATAAATTTCATCGTTAGACATCACATTTTACGAACTTTTCAATACATAGTACTTAACAAAAACATGAAAAATAAACAGAATGTTTGCTTCCCAAATAACAGTCACTGCAAAGTTATGAAAAATTTGTCTATTGAACATGTTTATCGACAATGAAATTATTAAGCGATGAAAAGGATCCTCGTTCGCCATCTTGTTTGTTTACATACCTTTAGCAATGGTGACGTCATCAAAAGCCATAATTGAAAATTCCACGAAAGCATGGTACGGCAACGAAACAAATTTCTCGTCGCTTTTTGAACAAATAAGACTGTTTTTAAAAAGATAAATCAACGAATTCGATGAAAACACTGTTAAATCATGGGAAATTATGTAAACAATATCAAAGTATATAATAAAAAGGTTATTGCACTTCTTTGGGGATATATTGTGTTGAACTCGTTCTTTTGGCGTAGTTACCCTCGCAAGCTCAGGCAACTCTATCAAAAGAACTCGTTCAACACAATATATCCCCATACAAGTGCAATAACCTATATTACTTGCTTAATTTAACTCTTCACTACACAATCCCAACTTTTAACAACCTTGTGGAAGAAGGCTTTTGAAAATATTGTGGAATAAGGACAAAATGCTGGTAACCTGCATTTTCTCCTTTTCCCACGATGTTTTCTACCCTATGCAAGACAAATTTTACAATTTGTCCCACATTTAATTTTGTGCTTGCCACTGCTTTGGGTTCTGAAAAGTTTGAAATTCTGTAAAGGTTAAGAGACAAAAACCTGTCTGATCTTGATCTTAAAGAGTGTAGGCAAAAGCACATAAAATTTTTTATTTTCCCTTTTCTAAGGGGTAAAACTTTAAAACCTCAATTGTGCACACCACAAAAAAAATCCAGTTTGACTGATAATAAGTAAATAAGCCATAAAAATAATCTTCACCCTTAGGCTGCTAAGCATGACTCAAGGACCATGCGGACAGTGTAGATCCATATCAGACTGCACAAAATGTGCAGTCTGATCTTGGATCTACACTGTCCGATAAGGAGATTATGTTTCCCCAAAAATTAGCATTGAAATAGCAAAATTGTGGGTTTTACTATCAACTCTAAAAATTCATTTCATTTCTTTAGCAGGTTAAGAGCTACCTCATAGAGCACCCAATAAACCCAACATACATTTTCATTCTAGAAGTAAGACCCCCAGGAAATTTCAATTTCATGGGTGCTTTGATGTATAGAGACTCAGCTAAGCAGACAGTGTAAAATCAAAGATCAGACTGCATGTTTTGTGTAGTCTGATCTTGATCTACACTGGCTGCAAATATAACTATAGTTGTGAAAGGCATATAAAGAGTCAACCCTTTACCAAGAAATCCCAGTTTATATGACAAACAGAAAGATGGCAATTGCAAACATTGTGGAAAAAGAAGAACAAGCGGGTAACCAGCATTTTCTCCTCCATTTCCCATACAGTTTCTTACCCTCTCAAAGACAAATCTAATGATTTTAGCCACAACTGATTTATTGTTTCCTTAAATGCTTTGAATTTGGAATGTCTAAAATTTTGTTGTCGGGTTAAAGGTTGATCTCATGAGAAATTCTGCCATAAAACTTTTGTACCCAGGTTTTATGTGGTAAAAAAGGAAAATGTCATCAGAAAAAAATACCACCTCAGCATGCCATCACAATCAAACAAACCCAAATACTGAAAACATCATTAAATTTCGGTCCATGTTCAACCCTTTACCAGATGACAATGTTTTGGCCCTGTCCAAATTGAAAGCATTTGCAGACGACAATTTAAATGTGTCTAAAATGGTGCAGTCTTTCTTTTATAAGGTAGAAAACATTGTGGGAAAAGGAGAAAATGCGTACAAAGCTCTACCAAGAGAAAGACTCAAAGCCATTGTCCAACTGAATAAAAAAAAATGTCCAATCAAATTGCACACAGGCTTAGGTCCCTTTCAGTTTCCTTTGAGAATTAGCTTTTTGTGCATTTATATAGTCCAGGGGCACATTTCACTAAACTGCGTACGCACGAAATTTGCGTGCGCAGTTTTTGCAAGCAAGCATTAAGTTTGAAAACAAGTTTCACTGAACTACATAACTTTACGATTTGATTAAGAATTTGGATAACATTACGCCACTTCATATGTTTGGGTAAAGTAGGGATCCTACGTGTGTTTATTCAATCCCCAAAAAATTGGCGTAAATCTACGCAGTTTGTTGAAATGGACCCCAGGCCAGTAGCTCAATCAAAAATATACAGGGCTTGAAACCTGAGGGGGAACTCTCGTTTAAAGTTCCCCAGCTTGGCCACTAATTTCTACAAGAATTTGTGGTGGTCAATTTGACAGGATTTAATCCTCTATCACCCCTGAAGATTGTTTCAACAATTATTGGTTATGGGAGAATGCAAACATTGGCTTGGGATTTTCTTTCAGTTGCATCGATTATCCATTGCTTTCCATGAGTTTTCTTTACAGAATACTTTGCGCAACATTCTTCCCAATCTACTGGCTGCTTTCCCACAAAGTGGACGCTGCAAATCAAAGACCAGACTGCATGTTTTGCGCAGTCTGATCTTGATCTACACTGACCGTACATGTAGCTGTGAAGGCGCTTTCAGAATCTACTAAAAATACCATTTCATACGCCAAGGCTGTTATCAAAAGGCAATAATTGAGAGATCCCCAAAATGTATAGGATTGAACAGGTAAACATAATGTTAACTCAACAACCTTTTTCACTTTACCAAACAATCCCATGTGGATAAGGACTTTTGAAAACATTGTAGGAAAAGGAGAAAATGCTGATAGTACAGGTAACCAGCATATTCTCCTTTTCCCTCAATGTTTTCATTCCATTTAAAGGCAAATCCTACAGTTTCAGCCATATTTGATTTGTTATCTGCAAATTTAATGCCTTCATCATGGACAAGTCCAACTTCGGATATCTGGTGGAGACTTAACCCTTTACGAAACAATCCAGAGTATAAAAATCAGCTAAATAGAAAACATCCTGTGAAAAAGAGACTATGTTGACATACAGCATTAACTTTGCTCCTTTTCCCACAAGGCTTTCTGAGACAAATCTCGTCATTTGAAACGTATCTAATTTTACCTCTACAAATGCTTTCAAATTGGCAGGCTTAAAATTTTGTCATCTGGTTTAGACTAAAGAATGACCCCCCCCCCCCCCCCATGATATTTTATAGTCTAGAAGACAACTTACTAAAACACTGTAGCAAAGGGCAAAAACGCTTTGACCAATTCTTCCAAATGCCTTGAACTACAGAGACAAGAACAGGGATAAGGGATATCAATCTAATCTAACCTGGTAATATTATTACTGCTCTGTATCAGAGCACTTGAAACAAGTAAAAAACACAAACCCTTATTCTTTTAGTCTGAATGAATTTATTCTTTCATAGTCTGAATGAATTCTTTCATGAATGCGTTTTTCTTTCAATTTCAAGGATATATTCAGAGATTAACTTGTTACCAACCATTCCTGAATTTTAAAAACCTGTACAAAAAAGGCTTTTTGAAAAAGATTGTGGGGAAATGAGAAAGTGCTTGTGACCAGCATTTTCGCCTTTTCCTACATTCTATTTTACCCTTTCACAGACATTTCACCCATTCATGAAAGCAGGTAGCTTTAAAGACCTTGGTAACCAGCATTTTCTCCTTTTTTTTTTAAATCTCAAAAAAGTTTTTTTAAACGCTTCTTCCACCAGGGTCGTAAATAGGTGGGGTTGTCTGGCAAAGGCTTAAAAGTGTAGTCTTTCAAAGAGTGTTGCAAGAATTTGTTAGAATTGGAGTTTAGCACCATTTTAACAACTTTGGTCATATCAGCCAGTGTACCTATGCATGTCCTTTCCTGGCTTTCTCACACCAGTGCTGACACAACTTTCTGTCTAAGCAACTGACTACTTTCTCAAATGCATCAGGTGAGAGGCAAAAAATCTCAGGAAAAAGTTTGCCTCAACTTGGTATCTAACCTGTAACCACCAAGTCAGAGGTCAGATACCCTTACCACAGCGCTACCTGGCCAATCATCTGTTGCAAGAAAAGGTGTCAGGTGGGGGTACACAGCCAAGACCAATCATTGCATCATTGGAATGTTAAATAGCTGACAATTTTCAAGCATTATTTGTATAGTAGAAAGTTTTGCTGGCTTTGATCTCTATATAATTGTAAATACTGCACATTACTGCCAAATACTACTGAACAATACAATCACTTCAGCAAGACTAGTCATTGCTCTTTGCTCCTCTTTCTTACTTCATTTTCTGTTATAAATCTTTACAATTGACACAATACGATCAATTCAGCAAGACTAATGTCATTGCTCCTTTTCTTCCTTTGTTTGACATATAAATGATTCTTTACAGTTGACAATTTGCAAGCAGTATTTGCTTAGAAAACTGTTTTCCTTGCTTTGATCTCTATTCATATAAATACTGCACATTTAACCCTTTGGCTGCGAAGCACGACTCACTGACCTTTTGCGGACAGTGTAGATCAAGATCAGACTGCACAGAATGTGCAGTCTGATCGTGGATCTACACTGTCCGATAAAGAGATGTTACTCCCCAAAACATGACTTAGAAATGACACGATTTCGGTGTTTACTATCGAATTGAAAATTTCATGTTAGTTATTTAGCAGGATAAGGGTTAATACTGCCAAATACTACTGGTTACACAAGCCACTATTCCTTTTTTCCCACCTAGTTTTCCATTTGATAGTCAATACTTTTCAAGCATTGTTTTCATCTGTTATTGAACATCTTGCCTATTACATACAAATACTATCAAATACAGTACTACAATAACTTCTGTGAGACAAGCCATTGCTTCCTTTTTTCCACAGTGTTTTCATAGAATTCTAAATGAAGTTTAGTAACCTTTAAAAGTTTCTCCTTGTCGTTTGTCTCATAAATACTTTCCTACATGACACTATTTTGGACTTGTCCAAATTGAAAGCATTTGCAGAGGTCAAAGTTCATGAACCTGAACAGACCATATCTGTCTCTTAAATGGCAGAAAACATTGTAGGAAAAGGAGAAAATGCTGGTAACCAGCATTTTCTCCTTTTCCAACAATGTTTTCAAAAGCTTCTTTCCCCCGGGTCACTAAAAGTCTGGATTGTGTGGTAAAGGATTAATGAGCCGTAAAACCCGTTCACAAAGAAAGGCAGGTTTTAACACCCCAACTAATTGAAACTGTGGAAAAGGGGGCAATTACTGGTGTCAAACAATTGCCCCCTTTTTTACAAAGGGGTCCTTTATGGCTTGTATTAAAGGTGCAAAATTTCATTAAATTTGTAATCTAAAGGTCCCTGATTTGATCCTCACCAAATGCCATTGGATTCTGGGTGTGATTGTCCTTTGGCGTGGTACTTCAGAGCTCAAGACCAGTACTCAGAAGCCCATAAACAACATTCAACTAAAAATAAGTTAGCTGTTGCCATAATATGACTGAAATAATGCTGACAGCAGTATACAAACAACCATCAATCAATCAGTCAATCGAATCTCTTAGCTCACTATTTTCTGCTGAAAAATGACACTTTCCCCACCTGTCAAATATTCTTCTATAGTGTTATTTTAAATGGTTTTTAGGTATAAAAACTCCATACAATGGATCAAGTAGGTGTGTTAATATCTTTGCACTTTGTAAATGCTAAAATACTTATTCCAATCTATTCAGAATCTTAGTTTTTAACACTTTATCGAAAGCTGAAAAGCAGCTTAGTGTAAACAAGTAACAGTGATGAATCAACTCTTTGAGCACCCCATGTTGTAACCCTTTCCCAAAACAACAAAATTTTAACTCTTTCAAATTCAAAATATCTGCATATGACACAATCAAAATTGACAAAAATGAATTAAAGCCCTCTCATTGGGTAGAAAACATTGCAGGAAAAGGAGAAAATGCTGGTGACCAGCATTTTCTCCTTTTCCCATGATGTTTCCAAGAGCTTTCTACCCAAAGGTCATGAAAACATGAGATTGTTTGGCTAAGGGTAAAAAACCCTTGATAAGATGACATTTGAAAAGGCATAAAAAGCTAGTAACCAGCATTTTCTCCTTTGCCCACACTGTTTTCTACCCTTAACCAAATGACAAAATTTTAGACTGGTCCAATTTGAAAGCATTTGCAGATGACAAATCAAATATGAATAAAAAATTTAAGTTAGTTTTTGGAAAAGTAGAAAACATGGGAAAAGGAGAAAATGCTGGTTACCAGCATTTTCTTCTTTTCCCATAATGTTTTCAAAAGCTTTCTCTCTTAGGGTCGTTAAAAGTTGGGATTGTGTGGTAAAGTGTTAAAAGACGCACAATTGGAACCGTATTTGATTTGTCATCAGTAAAGTCTTTAAACTGGACAAGTTCAAAGTTCTGTTTTAGAGAAAAGGGTTGACTAGATTGTGTCGAAGAATAGGCTCAACATGCTGACACTTTCAAAGCAAAGCACTCAAGCCTCTTATAGAACTGATATCCCTTTAAAATATTTGGTTCAAAATAGATTAATAATTATAACCCTTCACAAAACAATTCTGTCTCCTGACATTACCTTAAGTCAACAGCTTTAGAAACCATCATGGCAAAAGGATAAAGCACTGGTAATCAGCAGTTTTCTCTTTTTACCCACAATGTTTTTTTTTTTCCCTTTGAAAGACAAATCTAATTGCTTGAGTCACATTTACTTTGTTGTCAGCAAAACTTAAATGCTTACATACATCCAAAGTTTTGTCCTGTATGGGTATACAACAACCAGATGGTGTTCTGTTCACATCTCCAAATGCTTTCAAAACAGACTAGTCTTATATCTTGTCTTTTGGTAAAAAGTCCAATGTAGCTAAAATGTTGGGTACAGTTTTTGAGAGGGTTACTTTACAAACATTTTAGGGGAAAGGAGAAAATTTTCATTTTACAATCATTTTGGGGAAAAAGATAAAATTTTCATTACTAACACTATCTCCATTTCCCAGTATTTTTTCAAAAAACCCTCTTTTTTTTAGGTTCTTTTATGCTTTTCAGTAGTTTATAGAAATCTAACAGTGAATTATATCCTTATAATTCACTGGGGAATGTTATATCTTTTATTTTTGACATATGTGTAACACAGATATTTATAGGGCATAAATGAATTTTTAGCGGGAGAACATCACGTTTTGTGACTTTGTCAACATCACTCATGATGTCATTATTACAGCTAATCCATATCTGACTAGATTGAAATGAATAAATGTACATTTCACGTGAAAAATGCACATATTTTTCACGATAACCAATAATTAGACATGTTAAAAAATTAGAAAATTTAAAGTGAAGAGCATAAAAGAAATACGGTAATTGTTTGTTTCAGTGTATGACCAAAATTTCTTTCATCTCATGACAAGCAAAGGCCATATTTTCACTTTTGGCTTCACGGTCACCACTTGTGAAAATATATCCTTTGCTTTTCACTCCATGAAAGAAATTTCAATCATACACAGAAACAGACAACTATCCTCTATTTCTATCCCCTTAGGGATAAAATCCAGTATTTTTTGTCTTATTCATCTTGATAATAGCCTTCAATATGGTCAAGTCCCTACTCTTAACCAGTCCACAAAATTTTAAGCCATTTTAAAAGCATTTTGCTGAAGACAAGGTAAACATGGCTCAATGATGAAAACTGTCTTTAAAAGGTTTGAAATATGGGAGTAAGGAAAAAAATGCTTGTTGCTAGCTTGTTTCCCCAAAATATTTTCAAAACTGTCTTCTTCAAGGTCATAAAAACCCAGGACCGTTTATTAAAGGGTAAAGGCTAAAATATTGTTATCTATTAAAAGGTTCAGGGAAAAGGGCTAAATCCCCAATCAGTGTGATCTTTAGGGATCAAAGTAAAAACCCAAGCCACGGTCACCTGCATGGGCTTTTTTTGATATTGACTCAAAACATTAGCAATTCAATACAACACATCTGTTCAATACAATACATTGATAATACGTTTTTTTAACACTTAACTCAGATGACAAAATTTAAGACTTGTCCAACTGCAAACAAATGCAAAGAACAAAATTGAATGTGGCTTAAATAATGCGATTTGTTTCTAAATGCTTAGATAACATTGTGAGAAAAGGGCAAATGCTGGTAACTTAAGTTCTCTTCTGTCCAATACTGTGATATTGGTATTTTCTGTTGCAATGAGAACTTTGACATTGTGGTATCTTGTACTTGGAAAAAAAGAAATTTATCACGAAGTTTTTCTCCTGCAAAAAGCACTTAGACATTGTGAATTCATGTACTTCGAAAAAAAGAAATTTATTAAAAAGTTTAAATGGATGTTCAGAAAAACAAATTGGAAACCAGGCCAGTACTCATCCACCATTCTATCTTATTCTTTTATATTGTAAATGTAACACCATTATTAAAAATACATCTCTAAAGCCTGGGAGAAAAAACAGCCTGGGAGAAAAAACTAGAGGCGCTTGAGCGCCTTTATCGCTCCACAGGCCTGGTATTTCTATAATGGCGAAAGGAAGTTTTTAACAATTATCATTCAATCCTGCATTTTAGCTCACTGAAGAAACAATTTGGTAGACAACCACCATAGGAACTTACCTGCAAAACAACAATGAAATCCAATGAATAGTTTTAGAGAAGAAATTTTTCAAAGATTTTACTTTATACCATAAAAGGAAAATGAGTCTCCCATAAAAGCCATGTTTTTTGACAGATCTTTTTTTTTTAAGGAATTCTGTAAACCTGTATCTAAGGAACATTCCTGCAAAATAATAATGCTATCCAAATAGTGGTTTGGGAGGAGAAGATTTTTAAAGGTTTTTTACTTTGGTTGCCATGGCAACCAGAATTCTTCATGGAACACAATTATTTGAAGGAATTTGAAAGAGGACCACCAAAGGAACATTCCTGTGAAATTTGGTAAAAATCCAGTCAATAGTTTCTGAGGAGAAGTTTTTTAAAGAAAAGTTTACGGATGCACGCACAGACGAATGGATGGACGGACGGACGGACGCACGACGGACACAACGCCATGACAATAGCTCGCTAGCTCACTGAAGAAACAATTTGGTAGACAACCACCATAGGAACTTACCTGCAAAACAACAATGAAATCCAATGAATAGTTTTAGAGAAGAAATTTTTCAAAGATTTTACTTTATACCATAAAAGGAAAATGAGTCTCCCATAAAAGCCATGTTTTTTGACAGATCTTTTTTTTTTTTAAGGAATTCTGTAAACCTGTATCTAAGGAACATTCCTGCAAAATAATAATGCTATCCAAATAGCGGTTTGGGAGGAGAAGATTTTTAAAGGTTTTTTACTTTGGTTGCCATGGCAACCAGAATTCTTCATGGAACACAATTATTTGAAGGAATTTGAAAGAGGACCACCAAAGGAACATTCCTGTGAAATTTGGTAAAAATCCAGTCAATAGTTTCTGAGGAGAAGTTTTTTAAAGAAAAAGTTTACGGACGCACGCACGGACGGACGGACGGACGCACGACAGACACAACGCCATGACTATAGCTCTCTGGCCTTTGGCCAGTGGAGCTAACAAAGTTAAAAACTTTATAGTAAGTATGACTGTTTAGATATTGGTCAGCTGTATGAACATGGGTATATAATCCATAAATATGATGTATGGGGTAAAGAAACTAAACAGATTTGTCTTCATTTCAAACCTGAAACGACAGCAGCAATAGCTTGGAAGGCCTCCAAAGCATGAAATGCATTTTTCTATAAGTCGTAACCTGTGCAACCTTGCAGCAATTAGGGGCATTACTTAGCATGAAGACACAAGAATGATTATAGTTTCATAGATTAAGGATGAAATGGGTTAAAAAGGTGGCTGAAAACTGGCTGAAAAGGACTATAGGTGTATCTTTAATGTTTTAGCCAATCAGAAAGTGACTGTGTCAATTCAAATATGAAAACCTAGAAATTTTTTGAGAATAAGTTCTACAATGCAATTAAGAATGGTTTGTGAATACAGTTTGCCTGTCTTTTGATTCCTCAATACACATTTACCTGAATAAAACAGTTTTATGGGCTATGATTATAGGTGTGTAAAATCAATTTCCCTGATAATAATGGCAATATATACATACAGCCTGAAAACCACTCTTCTAACATAAATAGATAACTGTTGGTCTATCTAGAATTCACCCATTACCATCCAATCCCTATATATTTAATGACCTGGAGGGAGAAAACTTCTGAAAAGATTGTGGAGAAAAGGAGAAAATGCTGGTAGCCAGCATTTTCTCCTCTTCCCACAGTCTTTTCTAACCATCAGAGAACTTGAGCTATATTTAATTTTGTATTCACTTCAATTTTTTTGTCTACAAAAAGGCTTCATCTTTAGGGTCATTTAGTCGAAATTGTGTGGTAAAGGGTTAACCAGCTGCTGTATTTTTGAACTGTACTTAACTCTTTACCAAACGACAAAATTTTAGACTGGTCCAAATTCAAAGCACTTGCAGACGACAAAATAAACATAATTCAAAAATTGAAATTTGTTTTGAGCAGGGTAGAAAACATTGGGGGATGGTTTCAAAAGCTTTCTATCTCAGGGTCGTAAAAACCAGGGATTGTTTAGTACAGGGTTAAAAGTATTTTAACTTAGATACATTGCAAAAATTTGCGAGAAAAGGTAAGGACATATATATGGTAAAAATGCAGAAAACGTTTAAGGGAAAGGTCAAAAGGAAAAATATTTGCTTCTTACAAGCGTTTACAAGCAATTAATCCTTTTTCGACAATGTTTCCTAAAGCTGGCAACTGAATAGGCAAAAACAATTTATAGAATACATGTACACATGCATGCATATAGAATTGGGTTACTCTTTCCCTAACAATGAATAATCAACTCTTCCAAAAGGTTACTGTAGACATCACAATTACAACACATAAGTTGCAGTTATCTGATAGGGTAATACAACACTGTGGGAAAAGGAGAAAAAGCTAGCTTCCTAGATCTTCTCCTTTTTTCCCACATTGTTTTCAAAAGCCTTCCTCGGGGTTTTAAAAACACCACATTTGACGAACCCTTTATTACACAATCGAAAGTTTTCACACACTGGGGAAGAACTTTTGAAAACATCGTTGGAAAAGGAGAAAGTGCTAGTATTAACCAGCGTTTACTCATTTTCTCACAATGCTTTTTGTTACCTTTCAGAGACAAAATTCCATTACATGTATTTGAACCACATTTAATTTGTCGTCTGCAAATCCTTCAACCCTTTATCACACAGCAAAATTTTAGACCTATCCAAATTGAAAGCATTTGCAGACGACAATTTCATAGTGGCTCAAATGACTCTTTTTTTCTTTGATAGGGTAGAAAACTTTGTGTGAAAAGGAGAAAATGCTGGTTACCAGCATTTTCTCCTTTTCCCACAATGTTTTCAAAAAGCTTCTTCCTCAGGGTCGTTAAAAGTCGTCATTGTGTGGTAAAGGGTTAAATTTGGACCAATCTCAAATTTTGTCATGTGGTAAACTGTTGAAAGGTTAACATTCATTATTTCAAACATTTACATTTAGTACACGGCATAAATGAATAGATGTCAAGTGTTTTTAAAAATGATTTATCATAACTCTTTCACCCTCTCTGTCGAATACACAAATAATAGAAATTCTAATGTATTCAAAGAGAATAATTTTTTGTGCTTAGCACACCATCATTTAACTAGACCCCTTCATAATTCTTTACCAAGCGACAGAATTTTGCGCTGGTCCAAACTGAAACCTTAGCAGACAACAAGTTCAATATAGTTAAAATCTTGTGATTCCTCTTATACCAGGTGCAAAACATTGTGGGAAAAGAAGAAAGTGCTGGTAACCAGCACTTTCTTCTTTTCCCACATAGTTTTCAAAAGCCATGCTCCTAAAGTCATTAAAATTGAATCTGGTTAAGGATTGAAATAATAGAGATTAAGATTTGGCAGCATGGAAATGCGGCTCCAATGACCAGAACTGTATCTAAAAGGGGAGAAGACATTGCAGGAAAAGGAGAATATACTGGTAACCAACATTTTCTCTTTTTCTCACAATTTTTTTAAACCTTTACCAAACAACAAAATTTTAGATCTGTAGAAATCCAAAGCATTTACAGACGACAGATTAAATCTGACTCAAAAATTAAAAACTGTTTTTGGATGGAAAGAAAAGATTGTGACAAAAGGACAAAATGCTAGTTACAAGCATTTTCTCTTTTTCAAATGATGTTTTCAAGGCCTTCCTTTTTAGGGTTGTTGAAAATCATGATTTTATTAGGTTAACCCTTTACCACACAATCCTGACTTTTAACGACCCTAAAGAAAAGGCCTTTTGAAAACATAGTGGGAATAGGAGAAAATGCTGGTTACCAGCGTTTTCTCCTCTTCCCACAAAGTTTTCTACCCTTCCATAAGCAAATTTCAATTTTTGAGTCAAATCTATTTTGTCATCTGCAAATGCTTTCAATTTCTACAAGTCCAAAATTTTGTCGTCTGCTAAAGGGTTAACAGGTTATTTCTCAGGGTTGCTAAAACTCCGGATTGTTGTGTAAAGTGTTAATCCTTTACCACACAATGCCTACTTTTAAAAACCTTCAGAAAAAGATACTTTTGAAAACATGGTGGGAAAAGGAGAAAATGCTGGTTACCAGCATTTTCTCCTTTTCCCACCATGTTTTCTACTCTAACAAAGACTACTTAAAACAAATTTTTTTTTTGCTACATTTAATTTGGCATCTGCATATGCTTTGGGTTTGGACAGATCTAAAATTTTGTCATGTCGTAAAGGAGTAACTGTTTACCAAACGATAAAATTTTAGACTAGTCCAGATTGAAAGCATTTAATGACGATAAAATATATGGGACTGAAAAATTAAAATTTGTTTTGGGAAAGGTAGAAAACATTGTGGGAAAAGGAGAAAATGCTGGTTACCAGCATTTTCTCTTTTACCCCCCCCAATGTTTTTAAAAGGCTTCTTTCCCAGGGTCATTAAAAGTCAGGATTGTGTGGTAAAGGTTTAATGGCAGCCATTTTGTTGCTTCAGTATAATAAAACCATATATCAACCCAAACTAGGGGATCCCTGAAAACCCGACAGCTTGAACACACTTGGTATTTTTTAATTTATGTAAATAATACATTAACTTTTTTCTTTATGTTTTATACAAAGTAAGACAGTTTTGAATACACTGTGGTTTAACTTTTTACCAAGCGACAAAATTTCAGACTTGTTCAAATTGAAAGCATTTGCAGATGACGAATTAACTGTGACTTAAATGTTGAAATTTTCTTTTGGAAGTAAAGAAAACATCGTGGGAAAAGAAGCAAATGATGGTTACCAGCATTGTCTCCTTTTTTCCAAAATGTTTTCAATAGGCTTCTTCCTCAGGGTCGTTAAAACTCGGGATTGTGTGGTAAAAGGTTAAAGCTAACACCATATTCTACAACTATCAATACTAAGCAACATTCTGCCATGGACTATACAGAGAGGGGAAAATTGCCCTATGAACTCTTTACTAGACAACAAAATTTTTGACTTGTCCAAATTCAAAGTATTTGCAGATGAAAAAATAAACATGACTCAAAAATTATACTTTATTTTTTGAAGGATGAAAAATATTTTGGGGAAGGAAGAAAATGTTGATTACTAGTACTTTTGCCTTCTAAACTGTGATAGTCATTGCACTAATCTATGTTTTTCTGAAGCTCCTTTTAAACTACTTTGCAAAACATTTTTTACAAGCCACTGACTGCTTTCAAACAAAAACATCATCAAAATGTTCATGATGAGAGTAATGAAACCTGCTGATATGACTACACAGTACTGGAAGAGGAGGAAATCCTTGTTACTGTCATATTCTCCTTTTGCCAAAATGTTTTTGAAAGTCATCTCTTTCAGGGTTGTTTAACTCTTTACCAGATGACAAATTTTAGACTCATCTAAATTAAAAGCATTTGCAAAGGCAAATTAAATGCTGCTAAAATGCTGCACTTTGTCTGTGAAACGGTTGAAAACATTGTGGAAAAAGTAGCAAATGCTGGTTAGCAGCATTTTCTACTTTTTCCACAATGTTTTCAAAGGCTTTCCAGTTGGAGAAATCAACAATGGGATTTCGAAGCTGTAGTTGACCAAAATATCTTAAATATCCAAAAATGAAGTTCAGTGATCAGATACCATCTTCTGTTTGGTCTGATCTTGATCTACAAAAGTTTGCAAAAGCACCTTAAGGATAGGGCACCCGAATGGGATTCCTGTAACATCGCCTCTCGGATTTGGCCAAGACTCGGGTAATCTGTAATCTGTAATCGATCGAGCGATAGACACTGCTTCCCTGCATCGATTACAGAGTACCAGAGTCTTAGCCAAACCCATGCAATTTTGGCGATGAAAGGTGATGTTATTTTTATCCCATTAGAGTGCCCTATCCTTAAATTTCTTAATGTATGTTAGAACAAAAAATCAACCTCCTGAAAGCCAAAAAATCAAGGTCACCATCAAAAACAAAAGGAAATCCAGGTGTTTAATGAACTCAACAAGACCTGATTTACAATTATGTGCCAAAAGTATTATGTTACTAATGCAGGTGTGTTGTAATGTGATTTGCATACAAACTCTAAAGTTACCATTTCTATGAGATGCAATGTGTATTGGATAAAACAATACCCAGTACATTATTTGCCGACCAATATTGTCCCTTTATTAATGCTCCACCAGACAAAAAAATTTTAGCCTTGTCCAAATCCAGTGTGATCAAATGATAAGACTGGTCTATGAAAAGACTGAAAACAATGTGGGGAAAAAGAGAATTCCTCTTTTAATCATATTTACAAATGTCATTTTCCCCATGGTAGTTGAACTTGGGATTATGGGGTAACAGGCTACATTGTTAATCTTCCATATCTAAAAACAAGATCAGGCTGCAAAGAAAGTGCACTCTAATCCTATCTGATCTTTCATCTATCCATCATTCATTCACAAAAATAACTGTAACCCTTAAAGCAAGATCAGACAGCAGAGAGAGAGCACTCACAGCCAATCTGATCTTTGGTTAATATTGATTCATTCATAAAGGTGGTCTAGCCATGATTGTTTCTGTTAGGAAACTTGATGAGGATATTTTATTTTTTGGAGTTGTGAGGACAAAATTATAGGCTAGTTTGATTTGAAAGCATGACAAATCAATTTTGGCAGGAGTGATCAGTCTTCTTTGAACATGTGGCGAACAATTTTGGGATAGGGAAAAGATGCCCGCCACCAGCCTTTTCAAACAACACTTTCAAAAGGCTTCTTTCTCTGTATTATTAAAATAAATGATAGTCTGGTAAAGGGTTAACTCTATATCCTACAATGCCGAACAACCCTGAGAGAAGAAACCTTTGGAAAACATTGTGGGAAATGGAGACAGTGCTGGTAACCAGCAATGTCTCCATTTCCCACAATGTTTTCTACCCTTTCAAAGATGACTCCCACAAGTTGAGCAGCATTTAATTTAATGTCTGCAAATGCATTGAATTTAGACAACTCTAAATATTTCTTGTGTGGCAAGAGGTTAATTTGTAACTTACCAGTTTCATCCTGTATTCGTTTGATGTGAGTAAAAGCTTCCTCAGTGGCTGTGATAAGCCTTGCTTTCCTTTTTCGTACTCTCCTTTCATATTCTTGTTCTTCGTAAAACCTATCATTGTGGCTGGCCTCCCGTCGTCTTGCAGCTGCAGCAAACATGGCCCGAGATCTGGCTTGATTATTTGGTTGCTGCACTCCATCCACTTCGTAAAATTTTAATCCAGTCATCTTGGTCGGCTTTTTCATAACATTTTCCAAATATGGGTTATACACCTGAAAATCTTTGTAATATTGTTCAAGTACCCAGACTGCTGCACGCTGGATGCTTAGATGACCTAGAGTGTATGTTCTACTTTCCCCATCAGGAGATCGTACAACATGGATCACAAACTGGGGTTGTAACTGACGTATTTCTAGCAATATAATGGCAATGTAATGTATAAACAGCAGTGCATCCACTAGATGTACAGAAAACTGGACAATATCATCATACTGGTCTGGCTTTTCTGGGGAGACATCAACTCCATATATTTTCACCCCGTAGAACAACCAGAAAGCAAACACTAAGACAAACACAAGGAATAATACCACTACTCTGAACACAAACACCCGCGGCATTGTAGCACGAGGCTGATGAAAAAACAAAGCCACAGTGCCTATCAGAAGAATCAGCAGTTTAAAAGCCATGCTAATAAGGAGGCCTTCACATTGCACAGAGCACTCCCCAGTCTCCCAGCCGCCGATTTTCAACTTGGGTAGAACTACCATAGCTATTGGTGAGAAAAATCCGACCAAACTTAGTAAAGCAGCAAACCCAGTACTTATAAACCTACAGCAATCGAAACTACTGCCATTATCATCGAAACTTTCTTTGGCAAATTTTCTCATATCATCCATAGAGAACCCTGTCTCACTTGTATTTCCTGTATAGGCAGTGGTGTTGTCACCCCAGTTATCATCTTGTGGGAGGATCTGTACCTCTATTTTCTCACTTTCTGCGATTCTGCTATCTACATCTGAACCATTACCAGGAGTCTGTATGGTTACCGAGCGATCATCTCGAATTCTGTCAGAGCTCCGACCTCTAGAGTGTGTTGACTGTCCGTGTGGATGGTGTCTATGTCTGCGGCCATGATGACTGCCATGACTGCGATGTGAACGCTCCGAGCGATCACTTCTACCTGATCTCACCGACTCTGTACCATCCATTATCTTGACCTTCTTTTCAACCTGTCTTTATATCTGGAAAAGAAAATAAATTATGTTATAAGGTTCTAAAGGTAATTTGTAGAAGAGTATTTGATAACATCCTTCGAAATTATGGATTATCAACCTTAAATGTTTAACAGAAGATAGATTTTAGACTTGTCCAAGTGGAGGCATTCGAAAGGTAAGCTGAAAACATAGTTACCAGCATTTTCTACTTTCCTCACAGTTTTCAAAGACCTTTTTCCAAAGGTTTGTTACTCAACAAGGGATTATTTAGTAAAGAGTTAAGCAATTTTGGTTAGAATATCACATTCAAGGGTGGTTTAAGTTCAGGTTCATGACTAGACCACATGTTCTCATCTTTGGCTAAACTGTCTAACAGCAACTAAAGGTGTAGCTGTGCATACACTGTAGTTCTCTAATCATTACACATTTCTCCAACAAGAAAAAATAAAGTTTACTTTTTCCAGAGCCGAAAATTTAAAACTGAATTGTAAATTAGAAAGTTTTGGGGTTTATATAATTGACATGTACAGTACATCACATGCAGTATAAGAGCGTGTGGTGTAGATCCAAGAGCATTTATTTTAAGAAAGCACTGATTAATTAGCTGTATGTTCTGTGAAGTCTGATCTTTATCTATAACACACACACACACACACACACACACACACACATATATATACACTTAGGCCAAAACAAAATATATGTGTGGTTCGGGTTACATACTTTTGGGAATAAGGGTTGGTAGGTCGGAAAATTGTTTTATTTTTTCAAATGATATTTTTTCTCCAAACAACCCCCTTAGGTGACTTATAGAGATAAACCAACATACAGTTTTCCAAGGACAACAATAACATTACGGTGTAATAAAATATCCAACGATCAATAGGTGAAAAACTGGTTAGGGTCGGCCATAAAAATTAGACATTGTTGCATAACCAGAACCACACATATTTTGTTTTGGCCTTATGTATGAAGTTCTGTGGTCCCTGGCAAGGAATGGATAAATCTTTCAAGCCCTGAATAAATCTAACAGAATCGTCAGTCTAGAAAGATTCATGATATAAATTTAATTTCAAGGCTGCTTTTATCCAGAATGTCTCAACAAAGAGGAAAGTTGAGATCAAAGATCAGACTGCATGTTTCGTGCAGTCTGATCTTGATTTACACTTGCTCCAAAGGCAACTACATGTACAGGTATAGATGCGAGCCATTCTTTAACTCGTAACTCTCTACAGCACAATCCCGAGTTTTCACAACCTTGAGGAAAATGACATTTGAAAACAGTGGGGAATAAGAGAAAATGCTAGTGACCAGCATTTTGTCCTTTTCCCACAATGTATTCTATCCTATCAAAGACTAATTCCACGGCCTGAGCTACATCACAATTATTGCTTGCAAATGCTTTTAATTTGGACAATTCTACATTTTTGTTATGTGGCAAAGAGTCAAATGTATAATGACTCGCCAGAAAAGAGAGGGATAAAACACCACAGGGATGATGAACAGAAATAACTCAGTACTTGTTTTACACATGTTACTCTGTTGAATCTTCTGAAATTATTCCTTGACTTAATTAACCCTTTATGTTCTGTATACACACGTACAAGATCAGGGAGTACATGTATTTCCAGGTTCAAAGAGGGATTACCTTTTCTTATCGTGTAGAAGAAACATAGATAGCACAAAGCTTGCAGCCTGATCTTTGTCTACATGGTTTCCTGTGTGGACATAATGGATGTGCTGATGAAATATGGCAAAACAAATGCCTAAAAAATTGTATTTGAACTCTTTACCATACAACAAAAGTTAAGTCTTCTCCAAATTGGGAGCATTTGCTGAAGATAAATTAAATGTGGCTAAAAGGATGCGATTTCTCTTCAAATGGTCAGAAAACATTATACTTGCAAGCATTTTCTCCTTTTCCTACAATGTTTTCAAAAGCATTCTCTTTCAGGGTTGCTTAAACTTGGGATTGCGTGGTACAGAGTTAACTTAATAATAAACCCACATGGGATGAATTAGTGTCTTTATTATATTGAACCTGCTAAATTCCACTCCAATTTCGTCTTTTATCAGGGCAGAATACATTGTGTGGAAACATGAAAATACTTTTCAAAAGCCTTCTCTTCAGGGTTGTTGAAACTCAGAATTGTGTAGTAAAGGGTTAACTTAATAAACCCATATGGGATGAATTAGTGTCTCCATTATGTTGAACCTGCTAAATTCCTCTCCAAGATAAATTTTGTATCTTCAGTGAGTTCACTAATTAGCATCCATCTATCTTTATTTTCAACAAACCTTTCATCTTTTGATCCATTTTCTTTCCTGATGTTGCTATCCCTTTACTCTGACAACAATCCCATGTTTTATGGCCCCGAAGTAGAATGGTATTGGAAACAGTGGGAAAACGAGAAAATGCTGGTAAACAGCATTTTCTCCTTTTTCTATTTTGTTTCCTACCTTTTCAAAGATTAATTTTTTTTATTAAAGTCACATCTAATTTGTCATCCATAAAATGCTGAATTCATATTGACATGTTTCACACTCTGTCGTTTTGTAGAGTTAAGTCCTTACCACACAATCTTGGGTTTTAAGACCCTGAAGAAGGACTTTGAAAACATTGTGGGATAAGGAGGAAATGATGCTAACCAGCATTTTCTCCTTTATAAACAGTGTTTTCTACCCTATTAAAGCCAGAAATCACCATTTGAGCTACACTCAATGTGTACCGGTATACTGGTAATGGCTCAATCTAGATTTATCCAAATTTATAACAAAAAATTACATTACAAATGGACAAAAGATATCAGGCCAAATATAAAACATATCTAAAATGTACGAAATCGCTATTCGTGGAACAAGAAATAACTGCATAAAACCTTTTGGTCCTTTTCCCAACCGCCTGTTCAGACAGGCAAGAAATGTTTGTTACTGTGGCAGGGTTTTTTACTTGACCCACTGTTTCTTTGAATTTGGATGGGTCTCCAATTTTCCTGAATGACCTCCAAAATTGAGATATTTGCCTTCTAAAATTCGTATGTCCCCCATAATTATGACAAAGCCCAGGCAAAACCTGTACATGGTATGGAACTGATAACAAACATGAAAATCAGAATAACATCTGCAAATTATCTATGAGTCGTGCTATGTGAAAAGGGGGTTCAATATATTTGCAAAAAGTAAGGACTCGGGTCAGCCAGTGCAGAATTACTCAGTGCTCGCGCTGCCAATCGAAATTATCGACAATTGTCGATTAATTAATCCAGCCGTCGATTAATTCTCCCAGTTGTTGATAAAAATTGTCAATTAATTTATTCCCCAAAAGGTCGGGTAAAATTTCCTGTACTTGCTTGGATCACACTTTAACTTGCACCGGAATGTGTGGTAATAGCTTGTTTCACACCTCGGCGGACGTAACCCTAGGTAATCGGCAGGTCACAATGGGGAAAATGGAAATTATGACCTGGTGTATTTCATAACGGTTGTTATTCTAAGCCGCTAATTGGAGAACAATTAGCTATTACAACTATTTATTTCACTTTAAATTTTGATTGACCATTTTAATCGACGCAGTGATAGAATGCCTTGCAGTGTTCCCACTCGCACAAATTATTGCGTAAATCATGTTACAGAAATGAAATTCACGTAACAAATATTGGTTACATGTGAGACCTCACGTAAGAGAATACATGGACAAAAAAGACCATTATCCGCTTTTCTTGAGTAAAATGACAGGTATTGAAGTTACTTGTAATCCTTATTGACAAATTTATGTCAAATCATGCAGAAATACCTATCCAGAAATTAATAGACATGAAAAAGTGATCGATGAAAAAAACACGGAAACCCATGACACAACAAAATGACTCCTTGACATTGTCCGATTAGAGTCACTTCAGACTGCCTTTTCAGCTTTTTAATGACTTTAAGTGGTATATTTACATAGATACCTGAATAGCGCAGACTTCTTTGCTGCAAATCATCAATATGGATTGCTTTACCTCTAGTTGGGAACCACCAATGTCATACCCTCTAATATAAAATATTACCCCCAGATTTTCAGCCCAGGGGGTAAGTGTACCCTTGAAATAAAACGCTAGTGGGAACACTGCCTTGGATTTCAATACCGCTAAAAACGGCAATGGCGAGTTAATGTAACCAATTAGATATCATAAATAATTTGTGCATATTACTCACTTAACCCGCCGTTCCTTTTAAAAAATCGGCGAAAAAAAGGCTAAGGTAGATAATCGCAGTCCCCTTCACTATTTTGATTCTATCGAGTGAATCACTTTTTAAGTTGTTTCCAATACATTGTGTGACTTACCGACCTCATTGACCCAATTTGAAAATAATTAAGGTCAACAGATCATAAAGGGAGGTAATTCATTATGTAATAGAAAATTTTCCCCATTTATTTATGAACATTACATTAATAAAAATAATTGTTGTTTAGTAAAAGAAGAAACCAGGACTTAAAAGTTTTTATGCTTTTATGCAAATATTGTGGGAAAAGAAGCACTATCCCAGGAAATGGTGTAGAACAAATTTCCTTTTTCCCAAAAGATTTTCTACAATGTAAGATTAAAATGAAATTTTGTCGTTTGGTAAAGGAATAACCATTCATCAAAAGAAACTAAGACTTCAAAGTCTCTATGCTTTTATGCAAATACTGTTGGAAAAGGAGCACTATCCCAAGAAATGGTATACAGCCAATTCTCCCTTTTCCACAATATTTTCTACAAAGTAAGAAAATTAATATATATGATCAGTTTTTTTTAGTATTGTAATGGACATAATTATGTGAATGAAAGTTTTAAACTTTGTGTAAAAAAATCAAGTTACATGTGCATGTTTTTTTTTTTTACCAACTTGGCACGCTTAATTTGTCTATTATTTTTTTAAAGGAAAAATTGTTGGCCATTATTTTACTTGGACCAGAGCTAGCACTGATTACTGGTGTGGAAACTCCTTGCTCTGACTTTTCTGCATGTCCAAAGACCATCAGTGTTTCTCCCAGCTTCAAATTTTTGAGGGTCACTCATTTGTGACCCCTATTCCAAATTTTTAGGGGTCATACAAAAATCTTGAGGGTCACTTTTATAAATGCCTTTTTAAAGCTATTTAAATTCACGTTTAGGAACCTTTCCCTGTGACTCCGCCGAGTCGGAAATGAAACTATTTTTCTTAGTCTGACAAGACCTGGATATTTGTTGCATTTGTTGATATTTCATTTTTTCACATTTTCGAGGTGTTTACTTCTGGAAGGGATAACAAAACAGTCTGCAGGTCCTTTCTGTTTTTCGTTTTTTGTTCATCTGCTATTCTGTTTCGGAAAGCGTCTAGAATACACAGAACATACATGTTTAAAGCGCAGCGACCAACTGACCTTCCTATAGTTATTCCATACCTAGTTATTTATTACTACACAAGACCTTCAAATGTGTGACTGTGTCAGAGAGAAGCCAGCTGGTAGCAATTTATGTTCTTTAATTCTTTTTGGTGCAGTACTGGTAGATATTTATCAATAATTATCAATAAAATCGGTTTCAGACTCTGGTGCTGCATCATAAACTCTCAGTATAAAATAATCATGGCGAATGGAATCTTTCTCTGCATATGAACCTTATTTTGCCGTTTAGTATAAAAATTTCGGCTTGACGTCATGGTGTGCGTTATAAACTTTTGTTTTGATTGAACTTGTATGTTTTTGGTTGCATCAGAAAAGACGCACATGACAAATTTTAGTGTGTCAGATAAGAAATCATTGCGTCAAAAACGCAAGAAACACGCTCTGGGAGAAACACTGGACCATTCTACTTCAGGATTCATGCAGTAGTTGAACAAAATAGAATTTATGGGTCCATAAATATGTGATAACTTGCTTGGTATAATGCACAACAGAGTCGCATTACACCCCTCTTTTACTGAGCAAGACTCATATGATTGCATCAGCAAGCAACATCCCTGTATACATGTATTTAATTACAATCTTCTAAAATGATCACTGAAAATGCCAATGTTACCCATAATAATTTCTCAGGTTTTAGTTGTGACAAAAAATTTCAAGTAGTTCAGTGAAGTATCAACGATACCTTTGATTCTTCTACAGGTGCTGTAGACTACTACTAGTCATTCACTAACATTTGTGAAATCCAATTTCCAATAATACCATGATTAAGCCACATCCTGAAGACAGTCATAACAATCATATGGCATGTTGAAATACTTTTCTCACATGCATATAACAATCTATTGCCGAATGCAGCTTCTTTCCTACAGTAGCAAATTGCCCACTGGTTGTTGCCACCCGTTTTAGTCTTGCTGTGTATGCTACTAAGTGGAAATAAAACCCATGGTATTCCAAATAAGCCTGATATGATGTAGGACAAGAATCACAAATCTTGATCTTCACTGATCCCAAATACAACAACTGTAAGTTGTAAAATGCACTTAAAGTTATGCATGAAAATTATCATCATTCATAGAATAACACTTAGAGAGTTAATAAGCCAATTACCACACAATTCCCACTTTAAACGATCCAGTAGGAGAACGGTTTTGAAACAATTGTGGAACAGGGAGAAAATGCTAGTAACCAGCATTTTCTTCTTTACCTACAATGTTTTACAACCTACTGTACCTTGTCAAGAACTTCAGTCGTCCACAAAAGCTTCCAATTTGGAAGCGTCTAAAACTTATCATTAGATAAAGAGTTACTAGGATCAAAAGATCGCTTGCACAGTAACAAACACATACAAAATTACATGTAACGAAAGCCTTCCGATAAACTGACCGGTGACCGGCGATGTAGAATATTCGCTCAGTGCAATTTCAGTTCGCAAGAAATGACTAATAATGCAACAAGTTGCTTTGGATAAATTCACGAGGAAATGAGCTACTTGAAGTAAAACATTTACCTAGATGAGCATTTCTTTCATCCCTGATTAGTTTAAAACCACGTAAAATCAAGCTGGTTTACTCTCCGCTCACATCGGTTCGTACACCTTTGTTTTCACGAATCGGACACCATTTTGAACCAACGAATCGACAGTGGCTTCTAATTGGCTGTTCAATTAATCGTGATAACCGAAGAATTCTGTACAAAATTAATATATTATGCATAAAACCTTTACCTCTGAGAATTACATAGATTTAAATGAATTATTTGAGACAATGACTGATTCAAGAAGCAGCTGCGCAACTGTTTTAGATATTAAAAGCGTTGTAAAAATGGAATGAATAGGGAGGTTATTGGAATAGCTCAGATTAAAATCTATTTAATCACGTGGACGGTGTAGAGGTAAACAAATAGTGGGAGTGTCTTGAGCTCAGCACAGGTATGGCGCTACCAAATCCTTTCTATCGTCGTTAATTAGAGCCGGGTTTGAGACAGAGTTTTGTCTTGCGATTTCTTATGGACTTTTGATTGACTTTGGTGACTTGGAGTATACTGTCATTATGTTGAGGAACAGGATGCAGGAATATTTAGTAAATGTGTAGATATAAAATAATCCTCGTGAAATTAATCCTATGACATATTTTTTTTTTTAGCTCAACCGAGCACGAAGTGCTCATGGTGAGCTTTTGTGATCGTGCTGTGTCCGGCGTCCGTCGTGCGTCGTCCGTCGTCAACTTTTACCTTGTGTACGCTCTAGAGGCCACATTTTCAATCTGATACTCATGAAACTTGGTCAGAATGTTTGTCTTGATGATATCTCGGACGAGTTTGAAAATGGGTCATGTCAGGTCAAAAACTAGGTCACTAGGTCAAATCTTAGAAAAACCTTGTGTACTCTCTAGAGGCCACATTTTCGATCCGATACTCATGAAAGTTGGTTAGAATGTTTGTCTTGATGATATCTTGGACGAGCTAAAAAATGGGCCATGTGAGGTCAAAAACTAGGTCACCAGGTCAAATCTTAAAAAAACCTTATGTACGCTCTGGAGGCCACATTTTCAGTCCATTATTCCTGAAAGTTGGTCAGAATGTTTGTCTTGATGATATCTCGAACAAGTTTGAAAGTGGGCCATGTCGGGTCAAAAACTAGGTCACCAGGTCAAAGCTTAGAAAAACCTTTTGTACGCTACAGAAGCCACATTTTCAGTCCAAAATTCTTGAAAGTTGGTCAGAAAGTTTGTCTTGATGATATCTCAGACGAGTATGAAAATTGGCCATGTCGGGTCAAAAACTAGGTCACCAGGTCAAATCTTATAAAAACCTTGTGTACACTCTAGAGGCCACATTTTCAGTCCAAAACTCTTGAAAGTTGGTCAGAATGTTTGTCTTGATGATATCTCTGACAAATTTGAAAACAGGCCATGTTGGCTCAAAAACTAGGTCACTAGGTCAAATCTTAAGAAAACCTTGTGTATGCTCCAGAAGCCACATTTTCTGTCCAATACTCTTGAAATATGGTCAGAATGTTTGTCTTTATATTATCGCAGACGAGTTCGAAAGTGGGCCTTGTGGGGTCAAAAACTAGGTCACTAGGTCAAATCTTTGAAAAACCTTGTTTATGCTACAGAAGCCACATTTTCAGTCCAATGTTTTTTTAAAGTTGGTCAGAATGTTTGTCATGATGATAGCTTGGATGAGTTTGAAAGTGGGTCATGTCAGGTCAAAAACTAGGTCACCAGGTCAAATATTAGAAAAACCTTATGTAAGCTCTAGAGGCCACATTTTCAGTCCAATAATCTTGAAATTCGGTCAGAATGTTTGTCTTGATAATTTCTTAGACTAGTATGAAAATGCGTCATGTTGGATAAAAAACTAGGTCACAAGGTCAGATCTCAGAAAAACCTTTTGTACTATAATTACAGTCCAATATTCTTTAAACTTTTGTTAGAATGTTTGTCTTGATGATATCTTGCATGAGTTTGAAAATGGGTCACGTGGAATAAAAACTAGGTCACCAAGTTTCATCCTTAAAAAACCATGTGTACGCTCTAGAGGCCACATTTTCAGTCCAATAATCTTGAAATTTGCTTTGAATGTTTGTCTTGATAATATCTTCGACTAGTACGAATATGGGTCATGTTGGATAAAAAACTAGGTCACTTGGTCATACCTTGGAAAAACCTTTTATACACCCTAAAGGCCACATTTTCTCTCAAATACTCATGAAAGTTTGTCGGAATGTATGTCTGGATAATTTCTACATGTCAAGTAGGCCGCTGAAACAAATTCTAGAAAAAGCTTGTGTGCACTCTAGAGGCCATATTTGTAAGCCCAATACTTATGATTGTTTGTCAGAGTGTTTGTCTTAATATCTCTGAAGAGATTGGAAATGGGTCATGTTTGATCAAAAGGCTCAGGTGACCGACTTCAGGGCCATCATAGCCCTCTTGTTTTTGAAAAGTCTAACCTAGTGTGCATGTCCTTTGATAAGACACTTCAAAGCCCAAGCGTAGTACTAGTTAAATCCAGGACATGCATGAAAACAAGAGCTGTTAAGCTGATGCTGTGATATGGCTGAAATAATGTTGAAATAGGCATATAACACCATTTGAACAATTGATCAATCATCATGCATCAGTCTTGTTTTGATTGCCTGGATCCTATGCAAGCACCTCAATTTTACACTTGTCTATATTGAAGGCATTTGCTGATGGAAATTTGGTAATGGCTAAAATGATGGGATTTAAGTTTGAGGAGGAAGGAGAACATAGTTGAAAAATGAGAAAATGCTGGTCTCCAGCAGTTTTTCCTTTTTACATTATGTTTTGAACAGTTTTCTACAATACAGTCATTGAACATGGGATAGTTTGTTTAATGGAAATATTGACCATTCTTCCAGTTCAGTTATCCCCTGTTACACCGAGCTGGGATTTAATTGCTTTTTTGGGTAGTATAGATCAAGATCAGAGTGTACAGAAATTGTAAGAAGACAACTCCGTACAAGACAATGTGCCTGAAATGTTTGGATTTGTCTTTGATAAGCTGGGAAATGATTGGAGAAAAGGATGAAATGCATGTTACCAGCATGTCAATCTTTTTTTCCACAATGGTTTTTAAGTCATCGTATCTAGGGTTTTTATCAAAACATGGGATGGTTTGATAAACAGGTAAATTTTAAAAGAGTTACAGGGAAAATGTCTTTTTTGATTGATATGGAAAAAGAAAATCTTGAAAAAGAAGTTTTTGCTTTTAAAAAAGGATTACATGTACTTTGCTTTTAGAACATTTCTTGCATGTTTTTTGTAGTCTGATCTTCATCTACACCATCTGTAAAAGGTGCTTGGTGGCCAATGTCAGCAAAATAATTAACCCTACACCCACAGCATTTTGTCCTTTTTCCACAACACTTTCTACCCTTTTGAGGACAAGTATCATCACTAGAGTCACACTTAATTTGTCGTCTGCAATTGCTTTCAATTTGGATGTGTGAAACATTTTATAATCTGTTAAAGAATAAAAGGTCAAATTTCAGCAGATATTGACTCTTCTATGGCCAAACAAATGGATCAAACCTTTTCAAACCTCTATATAGATAGATTGACTGTAATTAAGTAATACTTTTTTGTGATTAGGCCAAAACAAAATGTGGTTCCAGTTACCAGTCTGTGTCTAATTTTTACCCCCAACCCTGATCATTTTTTTCACCTGTTAATCTTTTAATATTTTATCAGGCCATAATGTTATCATCATCCTTAGAAAATTCTGAAAATTCTATATCATTATACCTCTTAAAATCAAACACCTCCCCAGGGCATGTTTGGAAAAAAAAAAAAATTCCGACTGACTGATCCTAATTCTTAAAAGTATGAATAATGTAATTAGAACCACACATATATTTTGTTTTGGCCTAATTCAGAATAAAGTAGATGGTGGTGCAGACCAAAGATCAGACTGCACATCCTAGGCAGTCTGATGTTTGATCCACACCATCCATAGAAGGGGCATTGGAGACCAATGCCAACAAAAGAGTTAACAGGGCCGGTATTCACTAACCATTTTTAAGAACTTTCTTGGTTGTATTCCCCAGAATTTTTTATAAATGTACATGTATTTGGACTTAACACAACTTAGCCTAACCATTTGGTTTAGCCAATCAGAAGTTGTGTTACTTTCAAATCTAGAAAATCTTAGAGAATCAAAGCATATATTGTCTTAAGAACGGTTTGTTAATACGGACCAAGGTCTGGCTATCATTTTGTCTCTTACAGATTTTTTGAAATGTTAGACATGAAGGAATTTCTGCCTGGAGTTCCAGATTACAGCACTGCTCATGAGCCAGTGGGCAAGAACTTTCCCAGACCCCAGGTTGGTTTTTGTCCTCTCAAGACCCTTAACCCTTTACCACACAATCCCCAGTTTTAACATTCCAGAGAAAGAATGACCCCTAGAAAGAAGCGTTTTGAAAACATTGTGGGAAAAGGAGAAAATGCTAGTAACCATGTTTTTAATCTTGTAGAGAAAAAATGCACCATGTTAGACATATACTATTTTACCTCAACAAAATTCATTTTAATTTCCACAAGTCTAAGTTTTGTGAAGTGGTAAATGGTTAACTCTCTACCCAATAAAATAATTATAGACTTGTTGAAATTTAACATTTGCAGACGATAATTTGAATATGAATAAAATGATGGGTTTTTTTTCCCCTAAGATATAAGAAAACACATTTTGAAAAAGAGAAAATGCTGGGTAGCTGGGATTTTCTTGATATAGGCTGCTTTCTTTATGTCTGCTCTGTGAAAATAATACAGAGATTGATCAGACCATTTTTCTTTTCTATACAGTGTACTGTATACGTGTATATATACGTGTGTCGAAAAATTAGTGAATTACCGATTACTGACAATTTGTGTTGGGAAAAGTTTGCGAATCCAAGACACATGTTATTTGTTGTTATACTTGTTGTTAAATATGCGGAAAGAAAAGTTTGCAAATTTTTCAAATTTGCGAAATCGCAAAAATTTCCATGTTGCAGAAATTTCCACTTATACAGTATATCAAGAACAGTCAGCACTGAACATGCTGCCTGATGCTGCCATTTAGACAACTGTAAAGAGTAATGAGTACCCACAACAATGGCTTTAGAATAGAAGCAGGGATATACAAATATTACTACTTGAAAACCTAAAGTCCCCCCCATCTGTAGTGCTGTAAAGTATTAACCCTTTACCACACAGTCCCAAGTTTTAACAACCCTGAGGAAGAAGTCCTTTTAAAACACTGTGGGAAAAGAAGAAAATGCTGGTAACCAGCATTTTCTTCTTTTCCTGCAATGTTTTCTTCCCTACCAACAGTAAATTTCAACTTTTTAGTCACATTTAATTTGTTGACTGCAAAGACTTTCAATTTGGATGAGTCTAAAATTTTGTCATTTGGTAAAGAGTTGATTGATTATGGTATAGTGACTTTTTATGGTTTAATTTACAGGACAAGTTTAGTTTAGAGGGCTGTAAACTGACCAAGGAACAGATTGACCAGTTTTGGTATGATGGATATCTCCTGAACATTCCAGTCTTGACACCAGAACAGTGTGACCTTATTCTGGAGGAATACAAATACTTTATGGTAATTCTCAGCTAAACTATTTTTGAAGAAAACCAGTGGCATTGACTGAGCCATGTGACCATCTACATTGTTGTTGCTTTGTGGAAACTTTGACTTTCTTTTTTATATCTCTGTCATTACTAAATATATTCACATGTACTTCAGACTTGGGCCAGATGTTAACCCATTACCACACAATCCCGAGTTTTAACAACCCTGTAGGAGAAGGCTTTTGAAAACATTGTGGGAAAAGGAGAAAATGTTGGTTACCAGCATTTTCTCCTTTTCCCACAATGTTTTCTTCTTCATCCCAAACAAAAATCATCATTTCAGTTACATTTAATTTGTCGTCTGCAAATCCTTTCAATTGGACCAGTCTAAATTTTTGTCGTTTGGTAAAGAGTTAAAGATCAAAAGTGGTACCTACACCAGAAGGATAGGTAACCCTCAAAACATTTTTAACACAGTTATGCCCCTTTTTGGACTCACAAAAGGGATAGGTAGACCTCAAAACATTTCAAACACAGTTATTATCCTTTTTGGACTTACAATTGTCACTGACAAGGCTTGCATTATTTTTCTCTGTTCATGTTGTTAAAATAATTCAAGTAAACAAACACATAAATGTATAAGCCGTTACTGCGCAGGTTGTTTCAAGATAAGCAGAGTTCTAACAGTTGCAGCTGAATCATGAGGTAGAATGACAACCAGAAAATTTACCTACAGCAAAACTGTTCGTGTAGACTGTGCAGGCTGAAATGAGTCTATACTTTTTGCAGATGCATTAAACCACCTTTTCACAGAGCATGGCCCATTATGTATGTGGAACTAGAAAGTCCTGTTTTGGTCCCCATTGGTGGGGCTCGTCAAAATGAAGTCACCTTTGACAAGGCATAGTAGAATCCATACCTAGTACTTTTTTAACTCTTTACCAAACAGCAAAATTTCAAAAATTGAAAATATTTGCAGACAACAAATTAATTAGACTCAAAAACCAAAATTTCTCTTTGGTAGTGTAGAAAACATTGTGGGAAAAGGAGAAAATGCTGGTAACCAGCATTTTCTCCTTTTCCCACAATGTTTTCAAAAGCCTTCTTCCTTTGGGTCATTAAAACTCAGGACTGTGTGGTAATGGGTCAACCCATGAATGGATAACCTGTTGCAGTGATATGGCAGAAACCCAGATGAAAGCAGCGTAAAACCTCAATTTAAACAAACAATTCCCCAGGATAATCAGTCAAAAGGCAGACAAGCTGTATAAGTCTAGACACAAAGATAGAGAATATCTTATCTGTTTAAGTTAAAGATGACCTTGTTCACAGGTCACTCACCTTAACCCTTTACCAGGCCACAAAATCTTAGGCTTGTTCAAATTGAAAGCATTTGCAGAGGGCAAACTAAAGAAGTCTCAATTGATGAGATTTGTCTATGAAAGAGTAGAAAACAATGTGTTACGGTATTGCCAAATGGTTTTTTCCTCGGGGTTGTTAAAACACAGGCTTCTCTGGTAAAGACAGGTAGATTTGAGCAATTGCTTCTCTTAGCTAAATGTGTTTTGTCGTCATTTGCTGCAAAAGCATGAAAATACATTTAGGTAAGTAATGTTCTGCTAAGGATTATTCAGAGAGAGAGAGGGCAGTTGTCCCACAAACTATCAGAAATAGGGGATAATTGTCAGGATTATTCAGAGAGGGGACACTTGTTCCACAAGCTTGCAGAAATAGGGGATATTTTCCAAATAAGTGAGACAAATGTAAATGTCAACTAAATTCCATCTCAAATAAGGTTCGAAGGGACAAAGTCCAACTTATATACATTATAATGGGACAGTTTCCTAATTCAAAGGGACAATGTCCCAAAATCCCTGCCTCGATAGAACGTATATACGTCCTACTCTGGCAAAAAGGGGTTTGGTGCATCTCTGCGATTCATGATACCAAGCAATTCATCACATAACTCTGGATCCATAAAATCTATTTTGATTAACAACCAAATGAATCCTGAGGTAGACTGGTCCTTTGACATGCTGAAAATTGACCAGTTACAAAGGTTTTGGCCTAGGTCAGGCTGTATGCGCTGCACAGACTGACCTGGGTCATTACTTTTTGCAGATCCATTGAACCCTCTTTTCACAGAGTGTTGCCTATAATTGTATAGGTTTAATTAATAGACACATGTTTTGTCTGTTTTAGGGTGGTGATCCACACCCGGGTATGGACATGTTGTATGAATACCATAGCAACCAGAGTGGTGACCCTGACAATGTCCTCATGCACGCTTTAGGGCACTGGAGACTGACAGAAGGATTCCATGATGTTGTATTTTACCCAAAAATTGTGGTAAGTGTGTGTCAGGTTATACTTTTATTTTTATGGTTATTGTCTCAAATGTATAACTATCAAAGTGCCTTTCATGACTTAAGCTGCCTTTGCAGCCAGTGTAGATCAAGATCAGACAAAATATGCATTTGTATTTTAGACGAAATGTAGAATTAACCCTTCACCACACAATCCTGACATTGAACAACTCTGACAAAGAGACCATTTGAAAACATGTGGGAAAAGGATAAAATGCTGGTAACGAGCATTTTCTCCTTTTCCCACAATGTTTTTATCTCTTTTTTAGAGCTAATTCAATCATCTTAGCAGCATTTAATTTGTCATATGTATATGCTTGTGAAAAGGACAAACCTTAAATTTTGTCCTCCAACAAAAAGTTAAAATAACTGTTAACCATCGTGGTTCTGTAAATTCTGTATTTAAAGAAGTATTTGTGTATGTTTTAAACTGGTTCTAGGTTCCTGTATCACAACTACTGGAACAAGATGGTAGTCAATTATCTGTAAGATACTGGCATCACTGTCTGTTTACCAAGCCAGCCAAACATGGTAATTGTGTGGTTTGGATGGATTCTTTATCTACTGATGTATTTGGGTATATTTTTTATTCATTCTAGGTGCCTGTATCATAACTACTAGAACAAGTTTGTAGTTTATGGTCTGTGAGATTTTGGCTTGACCAACTGTTTACCAAGCCAGCCAACCATGGCAGGTGTGTGGCTTGGTTGGGATGAACCCTTTATTTACAGAACTATTTGTGTATGTTTTATATTCATTCTAGATTCCTGTATCATTGCTACTGGAACAAGATGGTACTCATTTGTCTGTAAGATTTTGGTATGACCAGTTGTTTACCAGGCCAGCTAAGCATGGGGGTTTTGATGCTTTGTTGGATGGAATTTATATTTACTGAAGTATTTGTGTATGTCTTATATCCATTATAGGTTCCTGTAACACAGCTACTGGAACAAGATGGCAGTCTATCTTCAGTGAAGTTTAGACATGACAAACTGTTTGCCAAGCCAGTCAACAATGGTGGCTGGGATGAATTCTTTATTATCTGATGTATCTGTATATGTTTTATATTTATTCTAGGTTCCTGTATCACAACTACTAGAACAAGATGGCAGTCTATCGTCTGTGAGATTTTGGCATGACCAGCTGTTTGCTAAGCCTGCAAACCATGGTGGTTGTGTAGCCTGGTAGGGTTGAACTTTTTGCTATCTGTGTTCATTACTTACATAGGCTGAGAGAATTTATGTTGAAAAGTAGTTTTTTCTGACTTTCCTTGTCGGTGATTTTCAATTCATTATCAACATTATAACAGGAAACTTAACTAAAGATAGAACATTTATTAGAATATTAAATATCTGAATACAGTCTTAATCTTTAATTATCGTATGGATTTATGAACTAAGACATTTGCTTTCAAAACTATTTATGTTTTCACATTTTACAAGTATTTATATCAAGTAAGTTTCACTTTGTTACATATCAGCAAGCAGAACTGCTGCTTTTGCTCCATTTCAAAAGAGAAATAAAATAACATTACATGAAAAGGAATGATGTAATAGACAGATCTGTATGTACATGTATTTATGGTTTTTAATCTCTGTAATGAAGTTTAAAGTTTTGAGTACCTTTTTTCTCCTTTTGCATTGATAGTCAGTACATATTTACTGGCCCCATTGTATCTGAATCTCTAAGATTTTGCTGCAATATAAGAATTTCATAAAATTTCATAAAATTTAAAAATAGGAAAAACTTTCGACCCATGTCAGCCTGCACAATTTGCGCAGCCTGACATGGGTCAGTACTTTTGGCAGATGCATTAACCCTTTTCCATACACTCCCAAGTTTTAACAACCCAAACAAAAGGGACTTTTAAAAAGTGGTAACTAACATTTTCTCCTATTCCCACAATGTTTTCTATCCTATCAAAGATAAATCCCATCATTTAAGACATATTTATATTGACCTCTGCAAAAATTTAAAATTTGGTCCAGTCTACATTTTTGTTATCTGGTAACCTCTGCAAATACTTTAAATTTGGACCAGTCTACATTTTTGTTGTCTGGTAAAGGGTTAAATCACCTTTTCCCAGAGTAATGTTCAAATACTTGTTCATGTTTCAGGCACCAAGACTATTCTTACTGGACACGGACCAAGCCCATGAAACATCTAACTGTAATGTACTTTTCTAGTATTTCCTAAGTTAATTACCAGATACACCAACCATTTCTCAATTCTATTCTAACCTTGATTCCGTGGCTAGCTGTCTCATTGGCTAAGATAAAGTGTCTCAGCCAATCAGATAACTAATCTTTGAAGGTAGACAACTTAAGTGCACATATAGACTATAGCTCAAGATCCGATTGCATAGGATGGTCACACTTACACGCTAGTTTAGTGATATTTAGTAACGTTCATGTTGTAGCAGTCAGAGTAGCGCTATGGTTAGAGCACTTGCCCTGTAAGTGGTCCCAGGTTTGAATCCGGTAACCAGGAACACTTTAAGTTTTTACTTCAATGATGTAAAAACAGGTTGCAAAGATCCAGAGGGTCATAGGGACTCGAAGAGTGGGATAGCTCCAAAAAATTGGGGTGGGGGGCAGGGAGGAGGGATTGCAGTGATAACTGGTAGCATGGATGTTGAGTAGTTTGGGTAGCTCAGTGGTTAGTGCATTTGCCCTGTAAGGGAGGGGTCCTGGTTTCGAATCCCATGCCAGCTGCACTTCTTCCCTGAAGAATTTACTTTACTAAACACATTGCTATAGACTGGAATGGTCTTAGGCAAAACATTTGCAATGAACCTGCACTAGCATTAAATTTTAGTTAATCTTTTACCAAACAACAGAATTTTTGCCTTTCCAAATGAAAAGTATTTACAGACAACAGTATGGCTCAAATAGTAGAATTTGTCTTTTCAAATGAAGTTTTTAGAGACAACATTATGGCTCAAATGAGGTATTTAGAGACAACAATGTGGCTCAAATGAAGTATTTAGAGACAACAATGTGGCTCAAATGAAGTATTTAGAGACAACAATGTGGCTCAAATGAAGTATTTAGAGACAACAATGTGGCTCAAATAAAGTATTTAGAGACAACAATGTGGCTCAAATAATAGAAATTGCCTTTTCAAATGAAGTATTTAGAGACAACAATATGGCTCAAATAATAGAATTTGCATTTTTAAATGAAGTATTTAGAGACAACAATGTGGCTCAAAGGAAGTATTTAGAGACAACAATGTGGCTCAAATGAAGTATTTAGAGACAACAGTATGGCTCAAATAATAGAATTTGCCTTTTCAAATGAAGTATATAGAGACAACAATATGGCTCAAATGAAGTATTTAGAGACAACAATGTGGCTCAAATAATAGAATTTGCATTTTCAAATGAAGTATTTAGAGACAACATTATGGCTCAAATGAAGTATTTAGAGACAACAATGTGGCTCAAATAATAGAATTTGCCTTTTCAAATGAAGTATTTAGAGACAACATTATGGCTCAAATGAAGTATTTAGAGAACACAATATGGCTCAAATGAAGTATTCAGAGACAACATTATGGCTCAAATGAAGTATTTAGAGACCACAATATGGCTCAAATGACGTATTTAGAGACAACATTATGGCTCAAATGAAGTATTTAGAGACAACAATGTGGCTCAAATAAAGTATTTAGAGACAACAATGTGGCTCAAATAATAGAAAGGGCCTTTTCAAATGAAGTATTTAGAGACAACATTATGGCTCAAATGAAGTATTTAGAGACCACAATAGGGCTCAAATGAAGTATTCAGAGACAACATTATGGCTCAAATGAAGTATTTAGAGACCACAATATGGCTCAAATGAAGTATTTAGAGACAACATTATGGCTCAAATGAAGTATTCAGAGACAACAATGTGGCTCAAATAATAGAATTTGCCTTTTCAAATGAAGTATTTAGAGACAACATTATGGCTCAAATGAAGTATTTAGAGACCACAATATGGCTCAAATGAAGTATTTAGAGACAACAATGTGGCTCAAATAATAGAATGGCTCAAATAATAGAGTTGAAAACACTGTTGTCAAGGAAAAATTCTGTTGAAAAGACAACCATGAATCCTTAGAAAGAAATTGGCTGAGATCGGACCAGCAAATTCATGGTTTCAGTTCCTCTACTTTTACGACTGGGCTACTGGGCTTAACCCGAAGTTTTAACAACCCTGACAGAGAAAGCTTTTGAAAACATTGTTGGAAAAGAAGAAAATGCTGCTTTAAAATGCTGGTAACCAGCATTTTGTCCTTTTTCCACAATGTTTTCTATCCTTCAAAGATTAATCCAGATTTGTCCAATATTCACTGTGTCGTGAGTCTAAAATTTTATTGCTTTGGTGAAAATATAGTGACTGACTGTCTGTTTCAGGTACACATTGCTTTGGAAGATCAGACAGTAGAAAATGGTGCTTTACACTACATCCCTGGCTCACATAGGTATATCTTTATTAGACATTTATGAATGGACATGGATATGGAGATGGACAACAGGTAACAGGTTTCAATAAGGGGTTTTCTCAAAGTAACTATGGCATTATGCATATAGGCCAAAGAAAAAGACATCATGGTTTAACACACTTTTTATTCAGTGCTTCTGATACAACTCAATGAACAAACTTTAACTAAGCATCACCATTTTGAGAACTACTAGTTATGCCTAGCTCCCTCATTATTTTTGGCATCCTCCTTTTCCACACAACATTGCAAAAGTGTTGTTCAGACGAATCATAGTGCTTCTGTTGTTCATGTGGTTGGCATCATTTCCCACTTTAGGTTCTTTATCTGCATTGTTTAACGCAAGTATCTCAACAGTAAAAATGTGATAAATGCATTGATGCCTGGTCTTTACGACACTTTCCAACGTTATTTATGCTGGCCTACGGTTGCAGAATGGTCGACCCTAAGGGGACACTCTAAGTGGAAACTAGAATAAAATTGGAATGGCTTTAGGTGCAATAGATAGAACGAGTCAAAAAATATGTGGACCTGCTGAAAACCAATCAAGAAGTTTTACTCCAGATATCGATGTAATCAATGTACATGTATTCATACCCAGTATGTCATGGACAATACTGAAAGGGTATGACACATGGAAACTGGATTATTGGGTCAACAGAATGATACCCAACAATTCATACCAATGCAGAAAATTTGACAACAGTTTCCATTTCCGGTTGACTGCATATTGCTGGCGGATAAAATACGATACATTCAAATAGAATTTCCAGTCATGACTTTTTCTGTAATGCACAACTGCATTGGACAGCGGGAGATAAACGTGGACATGCATGTCGACTGAAGCAATATATTTCAGGTTACAGGATTAAGGTTGAACTCATAAACGCAGAACTTGAAAGTTATCAATGTATTAGTTCACTCTGGCGGCATCCTAGACCATTACTATCGCAAACTTTTTTGAATCATTGCAAAAATAGTATATCGTTATAAATGAGTTGGATCGATTCTATGAAAATAAATGTTTCTAATAAGGCTGTTAGGCTGATTATCATTTTCCTTAAACAAGAGCACCGCATGGTGGTGCCAACGCTTGGCCGCAGTTGCCTGATTTTCAGTGAAAATTCAAAGTCGAAAAAGGGGAATAACTGTGTCAAAAATACTTTCATCTGCCCTTGTGGTATCGGTTCCCCTTTTGATCATGAAAAACTTGTCCAAGTTTCAGGTAAATATCTTCCATAATGACAGAGATATTATAAAATGTCAGTTTTAGATAATGTCAAAGTTTTTGCCCACTGACGACGCCAGGGCTACGACAACACCCCGACGTTTTCTTCAAAAACAGCCGAGCTAAAATGATCAATGTAAAAGATCTCAATAAAAATTTACAATATGGACTTAATGATTATTTTGATATATGTGACCTGTCACGCATAAAGGGCCCATCTTTGAACTCCGTAAATCAAGTAAACAAATGAAGAAAACATCGAAGCCAGTGCAGGTCGAGACGGGTAGATATTTGTACAACAACTATTATGTAAGGTAGAATGATCTTTTAACATATAAAAATTTGCCAAAAGCGAAAGGTTTTGATCCTGGTCAGACTGTGCAGTTCGCGTAGTCTGACCAGGGTCGATATTTTTCGCAGTTCCCAGATTGTCCCTTTATGCGTGATGCGTCACATATCAATGTGTTGAGACAATCCCAGAGTTTTCTCTGCTTTCTGTTGTCCATCTCCATATCCGTGTCCGCTCATAAATGTCTATTTATTACCTATGTATTCATACCTGTAAATGATCTGACTAATATTTAGACATTATCTAAAACACATGTTCAACAGGGTCCGTATTCACCAACCAATCTGATGATCATTCCTGCTCTTGTTCCCATGAATTCTCCAATATTTGAAAGTAACATAACTTCTGATTGGCCACACCAAATGGTTTAGCCAATCAGAAGTTGTGTTTTAAATCTAGAATACGACCATGAATGAACTAAAATATGGTTGGTGAATATGGCCCCTGAATATGTTTTCTGTATCATGCTTGTACTCATTGTAGGTCTTTCCGTGTCATACACATACACTGTGTAGATCATCAGTGTATTCACGGACTATTTTAAGGTATTCACATTGGCTGTTTTTGTCAAGTCCTGAAAATGTGCGGCTATGACCTTAGAAACACAAAAAAACATTCTAGCCTATTTAATAGATACATCATCTGTAATATTTCATCTACTTTTTTTCGTAAACCACTGTGACCAAAGGTATATAATAAGTATATAATAAAAGGAACATAACAACAGTCTGCATTTCTTTGTGGTTGGATCAGCTCTCATTGCATTGTATTTGCATTGTATTTGAGCCTAGACCTCATCCAATATGCACGTCTGTAGACACACAGCTTTACCTGATTTGACAACACAGAAATGCAGACTGTTGTAGTTTTCCATTTATACATGTGCATGTATTTAATTCATGATCAAATCCTTATCAGTAGTATTTAGGTTTGAAAACAGTGTGACAAATAAATAGATTGATCATAATGCAGGTACACGTTGCTTTTGAAGATCAGATGGTAGATGATGCTTCCACTTACATTCTATGCTGTCACAGGTACCGAGAGTTCTTCATATCAGGATTGTTGCAGTCTGATCTTTGATCTACACTGCCAGCTGTTTTGCTCTATATTTATGACTAAATACACTTAACTCTTTACCAAACAACAAAATCTAGGACACAATCTAATTGAAAGTACTCACAGATGACAAATTAAGTGTAATGCAAATGATGATTTCTATCTTTGATAGGGTAGAAAACATTGTGGGGAAAAGAAGAAAAATGCTGGTAAGCAGCATTTTCCCCTTTTCCTACAACATTTTCTACCCTCCCAGAACAAGTTTTAATTTTTGAGTCACCTTAACTTTGTCGTCTGCTAATGCTTTTAATTTAGTCCAGTCTAAAATTTTTTATACCCAACAAAACGAATGTTTTCGGGGGTATACTGGAATCAGCCTGTCTGTCTGTCAGTCCGTGTGTCCGTCCGTCAGTGTGTCCGTCTATGTACAAAATACTAGTAATTTTGTGTCGCAAACTCCTCCTACAGTTTTCCTGCTATTGTATTGAAAGTTTGTTCATACATTGATCGTATACTGAAGTTGTGCAAGACGCAGTTTTCAATCATCTACTCCCTATGATTCAAGGGTAATCTCCCCTTGAACTTAGAAAAATTTTTGTTAAATTGCCTGTTTCTGTCAAAGCGCTGGTGGGGGTATTCAGTCACATTCAGTGACAGCTCTAGTTCGTTTTGTAAAGAGTTAAAATACTTTTGTCAAAAAATAAATTACAAGGTTTAGATAAGAAACATTTGATCGATTGATTGTATGGTGTTTAACGCCGTTTTCAACATTATTTCATTTATATTGCGGCGGCCAGTGCACCTATCCATGCTTTCCTTGAGTCTCTTTTACCAGTACTTTACACAATTTTCTTTCCAAGCCACTGGCTGCTTTCCCACATAATCATTGTCGAACAAATGGTCAGCGGTGGGAGAGGAATGAATTCTGCCGCAGTGACTATCATCAATCCTCGGAAAGAAATTGGCCAAGCCAGGGATCGAACCCTGGACCAGGTGTTCTCAAGTCCTGCACGCTACCGACTAAGCTACCGGGGCTCAGCAGATGAGAAACTGAATTCGTTGACATGATGTTTATTGCAGATGGACAAGGGATGGTGCACCTCTACCTGTGACAGATTTTAACTTTAAAGATATGGAGTCAATCAAGGTCAGCTACTTTAACTTTATGCTTTTCATTTCCAACAGAAGTCACCTTTACAATGTAGATAAAGATCAGAAGGTACATTCTGTGCAGTCTGATCTTGATCTACATTATCCAATACAAGGAGAGATATTTTGGTCAAAACATAAGTCAATCACATATAGGTTTTGGCTACTGACTAAAAACCAAACATCTATACATGTATTTATTTACCTATCAATCTAAAAGTTAAAGCCAAACTTGATGCTTTGAATAATATGGTAAATTAATTCTTCATTTGTAGCACATTTCATGTTCACCAACTTTCCTGTTTTCTATGATCCATTTCTATTATGACAGTGTCTGCTATAGAATTAACTTTTTGTTGCACAGAGCTGTGAATATAATGTATATCTAGGGCTGTTTTCTCCAGTGATTCTAATATGTCTGACCTAATTGTAAACTCCTAGACTAGCAATCTGATTGGCTGAGGCATTGTGTTTGCAAAGCTAATCAGATGTTGTTTTAGAATTATAGAATTAGAACGATAGGCAGGTGTACGCTCTATGGAGGAGGGAACTTTTAATGACAGAGTCAGTCTTTAACTCTTTACCACACGACAAAATTTTGGACTGGACCAAATTGAAAGCATTTGCAGACGAAAAAAATAAACTGTTGATGAAATGATGATTTTTGTCTTAGTTTTGAAAACATTGTGGGAAAAGGAGAAAATACTGGTTACCAGCATTTTGTCCTTTTCCCACAATGTTTTCAAAAGCCTTCTTTTTTCGTGTCGTTAAAAGTCGGGATTGTGTTGTAAAGGGTCAAGCATTTTCTACAAATGCTTTCAATATGTAGATTTCGTAACCCTTCTCAATACAAGAAATTCTCAGACTCGTCCATGGGGGAAACCTTCGCAGATGACAAATTGAATGTAGCTCAGATGGTCAAATTTGTATTTGTCTTTGAAAGTATGAAAAATACAATGGTTTAAGAAGAAAGGGCCAGTTACAAGCTTTTCTCCATTTCTCAAAATGGTTTCAAGTGCCTTCTTCCCAAGGTTCTTTTAAACAAAGGGGTCGTTTTTGTCAATGTTAAAGTTTTTTCATTTGGAAAAATCTTTCAAATTTTTTTTTTGTATAGGTTAGTGCTGCCTACATTTTAATTCTAATAGGTAAGTTTTAAATATTATATTTTTCATTTTCTAAAGACAATTTTAACAGAGGAGGAGAAGGCCAACTTTAAGCCAGTCTGTGGTAACCTAAAGAAAGGACAAGCAAGTTTTCACCATGCTTTAGCAGTACATGGATCATATGGAAACAAGTAAATATCTTTTACATTAAGTCTCTACCAGAAAACAGAATTTTAGAATTGTCCAAATTAAGAGTATTTGATGACAACTAACTAAAATTATTACCAGCATTTTCTCCTTTTTCCACAATCTTTTCAAAAGCAGGTTACCTCAGGGTCAGAAAGAAGTATCATTTATAGATTTTTTCTAACTTTTGTGAAACAGAATGTCAAAAGGAAAGCATAGGAAGTCTTGAAAATAAACTTTCAATCAAGGAATTTCTTGTTTAACACTTTCCCACATGCCAAAAATCTAGAATTGTCCAAATTGAAGGCATTTGCAGACATCATTTCAAATTCAGCTCCAATGATGGAATTTGTCTGTGATATGGTAGAAAACATTGTGGGAAAAGGAGAAAATGCTGGTTACCAGCATTTTCTCCTTTTCCCACGATGTTTTCAAAAGGCTTCTTTCTTAGGGTAGAAAAATCTCGTGACTGTGTGGTAAGGGGTTAAGTAAATTCTATTTCTTTTGAAATTGTTGACAGGTCAGACAAGCCTAGGAGAGCTGCAGTGCTAAACTATTTTCAAGATGGTGTCATATCCAATACAGATGAGGAGCTGTTGAAAGGCATTGTGGTTAAAAAAGTAAAAAATCTAGGTTTTTAGCTCCACTGGCCGAAGGCCAGCGGGCTTATGTCATGGCCTGTTGTCCGTCGTGCGTGCGTGCGTGCGTCCGTCCGTCCGTCCGTGCGTTAACTTTTTTTTAAAACGTCTTCTTCTCTGAAACTACCCAGCCAATTTTGATGAAACTTCACAGAAATGATCCTGCCATGGTCCTCTTCAGAATTTCTTGAAAGAATTTAATTCCTTCAAAAACTCTGGTTGCCATGGCAACAAAACTGAAAAATTTTGAAAATCTTTGAAAATCTTCTTGTCTGAAACCGTAAGGCCAAGGGCTACCAAATTTGGCATGTAGCTTTATCTAGTGGACCTCTACCAAGTTTCTTCAATTTATAGCCCTGGGGTCAAAATTGGCCCCGCCCCGGGGGTTACAAGTTATACATGGGCTTATTTAGGGAGAACTTTAAAATTCCTCTTCTACCTAGCCATAGGGCCTAGAGCTACCAAATTTGGCATGTAGCTTTATCTAGTGGACCTCTGCCAAGATTGTTCAAATTATAGCCCTGGGGTCAAATTAGGCCCTGCCCGGGGGTAACAAGTTTTACATGGGCTTATATAACAAGTTTTACATGGGCTTATATAGGGAGAACTTTAAAATTCTTCTTTGACCTAGCCATGGGGCCTAGGGTGACCAAATTTGGCATGTAGCTTTATCTAGTGGACCTGTACCAAGGGTGTCCAAATTATAGCCGAGGGTCAAATTTGACTTCGCTCCGGGGGGTAACATGTTTTACATGGGCGGGCTTATATAGGAAAATCTTTCGCATCTAGCTATAAGGGCTAGGGCTATCAAATTTTGCATTTAGCTTTATCTAGGGGGTCTCTATCAAGGGAGCCCAAATTATAGCCCAGGGGGTCAAATGTAGCCCCACCCCAGGGGGTCACAAGTTCTACATGGTCTTATATAAGGAAACTTTAATAATCTACTTGTACATAGCCATATTTAGGCCTAGGGCTACCAAATTTTGCATGTAACTTTATATAATGGGCCTCTACCAAGAGGGCCCAAATTTTAACTTTGGGGGTCAAGTTTGACTCCACACCAGGGGTCACAAGTTTTACATTGGCTTTTATAGTGAAAACTTGATAAACCTGTGTCATGGATCACATATTTTACAGGGCCTTTTATTCAGCAAACTTGTTTTACATGACTTTTTATTGGGCAAGATTAAAAAATCTTTTTGTTTATAACCACACATTCTAGTTTCATATTGTAGGTCTGGGGTCAAAATTGCCTTCATTCCAGGGATCGCAAGTTTAACATGGGCTTCAAAATATTGTCACTTCAATTTAAACATTAATCAAGGGAAATAACTCTTTTATGAAAGATAAAGTTCGTTACTATTTACCTCCCTTGATTATCAAGCTGCAGTGATACATGATTGGTGCTAGACAAGTTTTTTAGCTCCACTGGCCGAAGGCCAGCAGGCTTATGATATGGCCCGTTGTCCGTTGTGCATCCATCCGTATGTTAACTTTTTAGCTCATTTGAGCACAACGTGCTCAAGGGGAGCTTTTAGCATTTGTTTCAACTCAATAAAAGAATTTTCAATCATACACCAAAACAAAAAATTATCCTCCACATATCTGACTGTGTTTACAAACTATGAAGTGTTCATATTAATACACCATGTCTACTGTTTGATGATGACTAGCTTAGAAAAAGTATTAATAAAATAAGTTTGAAAAAAAATCTTAGTGATTTATTATGACAATTGTTAGCACACATGTAACTCATTACCAAACGATAATACTTTAGGCTTGTCTAAATCGAAAGCACTTGCAGACGACAAAATAAAAGTGATTGAAAATTTGAAATTTGTTTTGTGAACAGTAGAAAACATTGTAAGAAAAGGAGAAAATGCTTTTCTAAAGCCTTCTTTCTCAGGGTCATCAAAAGTAGGGATTGTCTGGTAATAGGTTAAAAAGATATATTTCAAACTGAGATTGATGTATATACTTGTTTTTTACTGGCACTGACGGTCCGTCCGTCCATCTGTCCGTGCGTGCATTAACTTTTATTTCAAACATCTCTGAAACTACTTATCCAATTTTGATGAAACTTCAAAGAAATGATCCTGCCATGGTCTTCTTCAGAATCCCATGACAGAATTTTATTCCTTCAAAAACTCTGGTTGCCATGGCAACAAAACTGAAAAATATAGAAAATTTTCAAAAATCTTCTTCTCTGAAACTGTAAGGCCTAGGGCTACCAAATTTGGCATGTAGCTGTATCTAGTGGGCCTCTACCACGTTCCTTCAAATAATAGCCATGGGGTCTACCAAATTTTGCATGTAGCTTTATCTAGTGGGCCTGTACAAGGAGGGTCCAAATTATAGTCCTTGACCCAAGTTTGTCCCCACACCACGGAACACAAGGTCACCAGTTTTACATGGGCTTTTGTAATGAAAACTATCTTAAGTCATCATGTTACTAACCATTATAAAGACTAAGGCTATTAGATTTAGCCCTGTCTCATGGGTTTCATGTTTTACAGGGCTTTTCATTGAGAAAAATTTGAAAATCTTCTTGTTTATAACATTCAAGAACTGAATTATTTGGTATGGAGCTTTATATTGTGGACCTCCACCAGGATTCAAATAATTATAGCTTTGCGATCAAAATTGGTTTTGCCCATGGATCACAACTTTCTCGTAGGATTAGATAGAAAAATGTTTGCATGTCCTCGTGTTTGAAATCAATTTGCTGAATATTGTAATATTTGGCTTGTAGTGTTTTTACTTAATAGCCAGTGGAGCGATACAGGGCCATCATGGCCCTCTTGTTTTAAGTAGGATTTGTCTGTGAAAGAATAGAAAACATTATTTGAAAACAGGTAAGTGCTTGTTACCAGTATTTTTGCCTTTTCCAACTTTTTTTTCTATAGCCTTCTTCCTTGTGGTTGTTAAAACATGGAAATGTTTGCTTAGGGGTTAAAAAAAAGGTATAAACATAGATTTCCTAAACTCATATATATGGTTATCATTTTGGTTTCAATACGATAAAAAAAAAGTTAATAATGATCATTTAAATCATCACTTCATAAAACAAATCTGAAACAGACAACTATGAAAGCATCTATATAAAGTGTCTGCTGCAGAGGACATATTTGTAAATTACTGTAAATGACCTTAAGTTTTCAGATATGCTAGAAAACATTGTGGCAGAAGGAGAAAATGCTTGTTACCAGTGTCTGCAAAGGCCTCATTTTTTAGTGTCGTTTAAAATGGGATTGTTTGGTAAAGGGTTCAAAGCTCATGATTTATTTTTTGTTTCAGGGCTGTAAGATGGATGGTCAGTTTTTCCCACTTGTGTTTGACAAAGCCTGGATGCAATAAAATACAAAACTGTTCAGTCAGAACATCATTTAACTTGTTCCCAAGTGTTTCAATGGTGCTTTATTCCTATACAGTGCATTGGTTTTTACTACAGGGCCAAGTTGCATTATTTGTGATAAAAGTTCTACATTTTTATATCTTATTTCTAGCTGGCATTCAATTCAAGATGGCCAAAATAACTTTTTTTTTTCAAGCTGGATTTATTTTGACCAACTATGAGGGCTGTTCAATAAATTCGCAGCATTTTTGCCAACAATCTTTGTTTACATTCAATTCACACCACACTTTCAGAGATCATATCCTAACATAATGTCAAGTAAATGGCAAATTATGTCATGTGTTCTCCAGTTGTATATCAAAGAATTTGCTTTCTTTAGCAACCAAGGTAGAGCGACTTAAAGCAAGTCAAAATTTTAACATTTTAATTTTTTAGAAAATGTGTAAAAGTATGAAAGCCGCATGCAAATTAGGCGCAAAAGCTACTGACATTACTTACGTCATTTGACGTCACATCCAGGGAATTTAGAAACATTCCATCGAATAGTTACATCTTAACAGACATTTGCTGTCATGACTTTGGAAAAAGAAATTGATATTAGTTGACGACGTTGAGTTACTTTCTGTCGTAAAGTTTTGTGTTGGAACTTTCTCCGGTGAAAACATGAAGACGCATTATGGAATAAGACACTTTGCCAAATTGTGGTATGACACAGAGCTTGACATTGCATTGTTTGGATTTAAACTGCTCCCACATCCTCTCTATAGTCTGGACCTGGCACTCATGGATTTACGTGTATTCCCATAATTAAAAAATGAACTGAGAGGTCAGCAGTTTGAATCATCAGAAGTACTGCGAAGCAAAGCCATGGAAATCATCGCACATTTCGGCAAAGATTGGTTTACTGTGACTTTTGATCAGAGGATACACAGACATAGTAAGTGCATTGCAACAGCTGGCGACTATGTAGAGAATTGTGTGCTTATTTTTGACGTTTAGGCGACATGACATAAACGTTGGCATGCTTCAGGTGTCACTTACTACTCTTCTTTAAAAATTAAATGTATTTTTATCTGTTTTATGGATCTCTATGAAAATTTAAGGTATAGATAAACTTTTCTTTAGATGTATCTTGTTTTTAAATTTAACACTCCGTATTGGAAGTACAGGCAAATTCTATGAATTTATGGAACAACGCTCATAGTGGCCATTTTGAACTGTTGACTTCATTTGTTATTGAGCTGTTTCTCAGTCTATTTTGTTGGATATGGAGTGTTTTGCTATTATCTGCTGATTATTTTCAGATGAAATTCAAGATGATATACGGCCTTTTGAATTTAGAATTTTTAGCTTGGTTTTTTAAAAGAAAACATCAAGGTATTATCATAGCCCTGTAGTCATCTGCGTCATCATCAAAAACTTCGACCTTTTGTAGTATCTGTCATTACTGAAGATATGTACTTTAAACTCAGACTAATTACTGATTATCTAAAGGGGAACAAATACAACAGGGGCAGGTAACCAGCAAAATATTTTTGACACAATTATACCCCCTTTTTGACAGAGAATTTTCACTATAAATTGATCTACATGTATTTCTAAAAGCAAATGCAGCGGAGTGTTGGCATCCCCAGGCGGTGCTGTTTTTGTTTTTGTGCTTTTCTCTATTTTACAAATTCCTTCCAGCTTATTTTCTCAAAGGGCATGAAACTATCTGCATTGATAATTAAATGCTGTTTTGACTACATACCCGCAAAAAAGTTGTAAAACTGACAAGGAGGAGTTACAAAAGAAAGAAAGATGCTTTTTTCTGTTGATTTGGAAAACATTTTAGGAATATGTGGCACTACTTGTTACAAGCAATTTCTCCTTTACCCTCAATATTTCTGGAAATTGTCCAGTTCAAGGGAGGGATATAGATTAACTCTTTACCAGAATCTTCTCCTTTTCTCACAATGTTTTCAAAAGCCTTCTGTCATGGTTGATAGCAGCAGGATTGTTTGTGAAAAGGCTTAACTCTATACCAGTTGAAAAAAGTTCTGACTTTTTTTGAATTGGAAGCATTAATTTTGCAGGTGGGAAATTAAATATTTTTTCAAATGATGAAATTGTCTTTAAATGGCAGAAAAAATTGTCGGAAATTGGAGACAATGTTCTAATGAGTTCTTTTTCCCCAGAGTTGTTAAAACACAGGCTTGTTTTGGAGAGGGTTAACTCTGTACCAGATAATAGAAGTTTTTACCTTTCCATATTGAAAGCATGTACAGACGTTGAATGTGGCTTTTCGGCACAATGCCGACTTTTACCGACCCTGGTAAAGAATCCTCTTGTAAACTGCTGGTAACCAGCATTTTCTCCTTTTTCCACGATGTTTTCTACCCTATAGAAGAAAAATTGCATCATTTGAGCCACATTGAAATTGTCATCTGCAAATACCTTCAATCTTGACAAAGCTAAATTTTTGTTGCCTGGTAAAGGGTTAATGAGTGGATTTGTTTTTGAAAAAGAAAGCATTTTTGGGAAAAGGAACATTTACTCCTTCCCCCAAATGTTTTCAAAATTCCTGTTCTTCAGGGTAGTGAGAATGTGTTAATATGAGATACAAGTGTAGTTAATTGTTATTTGTTACTACATGTACATGTTTTCTGCTCTCATGCATGCATTGGATTTTGTCTTTGTTCATATATATAATATAGTCAAGATTTTAAGAATTTAATTATTACTAAAATCAAAGAAAAGCCATAATAGGGCAGATATCATTTTTGAAATAAATATTTATATAAGTTCATGTTTTTATCATTTCACCCTCTACCAACAAGACAAGTCAATGAGAAATAACTTATGCCCCGGAAAATACCGTAGTATCCTTTTCGTATGAGCTGTTCACATGAACATTGCCTATGGACACAACACTTACAAACACTTCTGACCTTGCCTTGACCTTGACTTTTGACCTATAAACAACTTGTAATTTACATATCATTTACATGTGGTTGACAATTCTGCAAGGTTACACTGAAATTTATTCATAATTTAAAAAGTTACAGGCCAGACACAAACACTATCCCCAAAAAGTACATTTGAATTTGCTATGACCTTGACCTATACCCTACTGACATGATTCCTGTGCATGACACATCAATTTTATGTAGTTAACATTTGTGCAAAAGCGTCGTGAAATTCAGAAATAGGGGAAAATGTTAAGGCACGGACACAAAATACGCATTTGGCTTTGCTTTGACCTTGACCTTTGAACATGATTCTTGGCGCAATACATTTTCTTTATATGGTTGACAGTTCTACAATAGTTGTACTGAAATTCATTCATAATTTAAAAAAGTCACAAGCCAGACATGAACATAACTGCCTGAAATTTCTCTTTTTAAAGTTATTTGACCTTGACCTTTGACCTGTTTTTTTTTTTTTTTTTTTGTTGAAACATTAATCTTTATGTGCTTAATTCTGCAAAGTTATTTTGGAATTGAGTCATATGGAAAAAATTTGTAGGCCAGACTGTTTTCCCCCCACACACACACATTTGACCTTGCTGTGACCTTGGCCTTTAACCAAAGGACATGATTCTTGTGTATGACACATCATCTTGATGTGATTAACATTTGTGCAAAGTTATTTTGAATTGGGTCATAGGGAGAAACATTATAGGCCAGACACCAGTGCTGAACCCCAGTAGCGAAGTCAATAGCGTACAGGACTCAAGAACAAGGGGTAGCTGGTTCGACCCAGAGCTGGGCTAATTTCTCTCCGAGGATTGATGATCGTCATTGCAACAGCATTCATTCCTCTCATCACTGATCATTGACTTGATGATGGTGTATGGTAAAGCAGCCAGTGGCTTGTAAAGAATATTGTGCTGAGTACTTGTAAAAAGAAACTACAGTAAAGCATGGATAGATGCACTGGCCGCCGTGATATAACTGAAATAATGTTGAAAACAAAATGAAACACCATACAACCAACCGGACAAGAGTACCACTTCCTCCCCCCCCCCTCATGGCAATTAAAGGAGAAAATGCTGATATCAGCATTTTCTCCTTTTCCCACAATATTTTTTACCCTTCCCTAAACAAGTTTCAATTTTTGAATCGCATTATTTTGTCATCTGCAGTAACCACTGCTTTCAATTTGGGCCCATCTAAAATTTTGTCATTTGGTAAAGAGTTCAAGAAGGCTTATACAGTCGTTGTTTTAACACTTTACCAGATGACATAAATTTCGACTCGACTCAAATATGGGATTTGTCTGTGAAATGGTACAAAAACTACAAAACATTGTGAAAAAAGGAGATTAAAAAACTTAAGACTCCTTTTAAACAGTAGGATTTGTCTGTGAAATGATAAAAAACATTGAAACTAAAGATGAAAAAATTTAGACTGAGTTCAAATAACAGGATATGTCTGTGAAATGATAGAAAACATTGTGCAAAAAGGAGATGGCAAAAAACTTAGTCTCCATCAGATTGCACAGAATTGCAGTCTGATCTTAAATCTACACTTCCTATATTATAGAAAGATATTCAAGCAAAAATAGTCCTTAAAATGAACTTGTTTACTCTTTGACTGGCAATGTAGCTTTCATTAATTCAAAGCTCTGTAGGTCAATCCGTAACATACAGGGTAACATACAAGGCTTGAATTTTTTAACTTTTTACTACTCAATGCCGATTTTGACAATCCTGACAAAGACAGCTTTTGAAAGTATTGTGGGAAAAGGAGAAAATGTTCTGGACCAGTATTTTCTCTATTTTCCACAAGGTTTTTTACCCACTCAAGGACAAATTCCATGTTTCGATTAACATTTGATTTGTCTGCAAATACTTTCAGTCTGGGTAAAACTAAAACTCTGTCACCTTGGTAAGAGTTATATCCCTTGCTCAGCTAATTTCTGTCCTGGGATCCTTGAAAGTCATTGAAACAGAATGAATGAATGAATGTTGTTTTATGGCGCATCGACAGCTTTGGTCATTTAGCGCGTATATCTGTGTTAACGATAATAAAAGTGGGATTTTAAACTGAAAAAGGTTTGAAAACATTTATAATAGTAAGAGTTGAATTAAGAAGGATTATGTGTGATATTAATATGTATACAGGACTTCATTGAGGGACAGGGCAATCCCTATCAACTCAAAAGTTTTAAATGACAGAGTTAAGAATGTGATAATAAGGTTTGAACAAATGTTGGATTGATAGTAAGAAGTCTTTAAAAGAAATATGTGTATAAAATATGATATTGAGTGGCTGGGCATTCCCTGCCTACTCAAAAGTTTTAGATTAAAAGGTAAGACTGAGAATATTTCTTTTCCTTGGAAATGAGTGTTAAAACTGGTAAAGATTGGAGCTTCCAATGGGATCAGTATACTCCCATTAAAGAGGTCTTGTCTCCAATGAGATAAGATGCTCCCAAGGGGGCTAATCCTCCCATTAAGGAGATGTAAACTGAATATAAAAGCAGTGGTAGGAACTCAAAAGTTTTAGATTAAAAAAGGTAAGACTATGAATCAGCTGACAAGATATCTAATATAAAGGCGTATAAAGAATGTAAAAAGATGGGTAAGAAACTCAAGAATAAATATCACAGTTTATTGTAAATGCCAATCTCTTTTATGAAAGCGATAATAGATTCAACGCTGACAGAATAAAAAAGATTCTTTAAACTATCCACGTTGAAATATTTTGAACGAACTGGCTGAAACAATGCAATCTAGTAGCATATGTTTTATAGAAAAGGATGCATTGCATGGAATACATTCAGGGGCATCGTCTCTGGTCAAGAGCCAGGAATGTGTGATGCGTGAATGGCCAATTCAAAGTCGTGCAATTATCACTTCTTCTCGACAAACAGACCTGTAAACGAGGTACCATTCACCAAGGGACGGTTTAACTGAATGCAGTTTATTGAAAACATCAGCATCCCACTGGGATTGCCAAGAAGATTAGATATGTGTTAAAATGGAGGATTTAAAATCAGTGTGTGGAACTTTAAAATCTGAAATGGGAAGGTTAAGTGCAGATTTGGCAGACCTATCGGCATTTTCGTTGCCTTTGATGCCTACATGACTTGGAAGCCAGCAGCAGAACACCAGTCTATTCATAGAAGAAATTTGTGAGATCCTTTTGAGTAAACTACAGATTAAGGGATTCTCAAGGCGTTGATTTGAAAGGGCTTGTAATGTTGACAAAGAGTCCGAAAAGATAATGAAACGGTTGGAATTAGAACTTTCAGCTAGATAAAGGGCAAGATCAATTGCTTTAATTTCAGCAGAGGATATAGAGTTTGTTTGGAAGGCGGCACTTTAAGCTCCTTTCTCCATAAACAGCGGCAGCTGCTACAGAATTTCCCTCTTTAGATCCATCTGTATAGATTGGTTTGAAGGAAAAATAATGCTCCTTTATCTCGTTGTATCTAGCATGAAACACAGTTCTATCCGTGACAGACTTTTTGTCAGATTCAAGGTCAAATCTGAATTCTGCACTGTTTAGTGTCCATGGAGGGATTTCAGACATTTTATAGTCGGCAAGAGACTCAGTGTCTATGCCAAGGTTATCTACAATGGAGGAATAACATTTGGTTTCCTTTCAAAAAGACGTTTATATTGAGGTTTAAAAACAATGTTATGAGTTGGATTAAAACAATTCGACTTCAGTTTTAAAAGATACTGAAGCGAGAGTTTTTCCCTCCTGTAAGAAAGAGAAGGTTCATTAGCCTCAACATAGAGACTATTGACGGGAGAAGTTCTGAAAGCTCCAAGTACAAGACGCAGACCTTCGTGGTGTATAGAATCAAGAATTTTAAGGTAAGATTTACGGGCAGATCCGTATACAATAGATCCATAGTCTAATTTGGAGCGAACTAAAGACCGATAAAGCCGCAAGAGGACTTTACGGTCTGCTTCCCATTTAGAATGGGCCACAACCTTTAGAAGGTTAAAAGCCTTCTTGCACTTTTTTTTAAGTGCAGTGATATGAGGAAGGAAGGAAAGCTTTCTGTCAAAAATGACTCCAAGAAATTTAAACTCAGATACGACTTCAATTTTTGTCCAAATACAGTTCAGGGTCTGGATGAACATCACGTAGATTACAAAGGTGCATGCACTTAGTTTTGGACTTTGAAAATTTGAAGCCATTTTCATCAGACCATGTTTGGAGTTTGTTGAGACACTGTTGAAGTTGTCTCTCAATAATATTCATATTTCGAGATCTGAAGCATATAACAAAGTCATCAACATAAAGGAAACAGTCTACACCAGGGCAGATAGCTTTAACTATACCGTTTATTTTTACACTGAAAAGTGTAAGAGAGAGAATACATCCTTGGGGTACACCCATCTCCTGTTCACGGGCTCTCGTGAGAGTATTACCAACTTGAACGCGGAAAAGACGTTCATCCAAGAATGCTGAAATAAAAAGAGGAAGACGGCCTCGAAGACCAAAGTCATGCAAGTCTTTAAGAATTCCGTATTTCCAAGTCGTATCTTAAGCGCTTTCAAGGTCGAAAAAGACAGATACTACATGCTGTCTATTAATAAAGGCTTCTCTGACAAAGGTTTCAAAGCGGACAAGATGATCGATGGTGCCACGTTGGCGATGAAATCCACTCTGTACATCAACGATGAGGTTGTTTTTCTCTAAAAACCAGACAAGCCTGTCGTTTACCTTACATTCTAGGGTCTTGCAGAGACAACTAGTAAAAGCTATTGGATGATAGTTGGCTGGGTCACTAGCATCCTTGCCAGGTTTTGGGATAGGAATGACTAGTGCCTCCTGCCAGGATGAAGGAAAATTACCTGACTGCCAGATATCATTAAAAATATCAAGTAAAACGGAGAGAGAAGTAAAAGGTAAGTGTTTTAAAAACTGGTAATGAACTTTATCTTGGCCAGGAGAGGAATCGTGAGCTTTATTCAGAGCAGATTTTAATTCTTTAAAGGTGAAGAGTTTATTATAATGCTCTGAATTAGAAGAATTGAAATTAAGTTTTTTCTTTTCTTCTCAGGCTTTATTCGTCTGAAACTTTTCAGAATAGTTTTCGGAAGAAGACTTTTTTGCAAAAGGTGTCGGCAAGAGCATCAGCTATATCCTGGGGTGACTCCAACGAACTATTGTTAACTTCAAGGTGACTAAGAGTGGGCTGGCCTTTGCCATTGATCTTTCTGATCATATCCCAGGTTTTTTTAGCAGTAGTTCTACAATTTAATTTAGAGATATATTGTCTCCAAGTCTTGCGCTTACTTTCTCTAATAGTACGACGAGCCTTTGCCCTGGAAATACGGAATAATTTATGATTTTCTTCGGTAGGCCTGAAGTTAAACTTTCTAAGGGCTTGTTTTCTGTCTCTGACAGCCTGTTTACAATCATCATTGTACCAAGGCTTGTCAGGACGTTTTGGATTTGTCGAGGTCTGAGGGACTGACTGTTTAGCTGCATCAATTAATAGGGAATTGAAAAGTTTTGTGGGATCATCGCAATCTCCAAATTTGTCATGTGCAATGGTCTGTTCACAGAGGGTTTCAAATCTATTCCAATTGGCTTTGGAGAGCTTCCATTTCTGCGGTCTTGCACTGCTGGATGGTTGTGTAGATGAAAAGATAATAGGGAAGTGATCACTTCCACACAAATCTTCAGTCACTTTCCAAGTGAAATTGGGAAGCAAGACTTGGCTGCATAAGGTTAAATCAATAGAAGAGTAAGATCCAGTTGCTGGATGCAAGTAGGTTTTTGACTTGTTATCATTCATGAAAGACAAAGAGTTGTTCGAAATGAAGCTCTCCAACTGTAAACCTCTCTGGTTAGTGTCATCGCAACCCCACATAACATTGTGACCATTAAAGTCCCCAGCAAGAATATAGGGGGATGGCAATTGGGAAATGAGATCATTCAGATTGGTCTCATTGATAGGTGTGCTCGGGGGTAGATATAAAGAACACAGTGTAACAGCACTGTGTAAAGATAACCTGATTGCAACAACTTGCAAGTTTGTATTAAGAGAGATAACTTTATGAGGAATGTTGTCATTAACAGTAATACCAACACCACCTCTGGCTTTTTCACCTTCGGTAAAGATTTTATTGTAAATGGAATGATATTTGATAGAGATATCATCCTCCCGTTTAAGGAAGGTTTCTTTCAGGCACACAGCAACTGGTTTGTGATCATTGATTAAAAGGGCAAGTTCGTCAAAGTTTGATTTCAGACCTCGACAATTCCATTTGATTATGGTATCCATAGTGCATGAGGAAAGTATAAAAGCTAAAGTAAAAAAAGAGGCCATAAACCAATGCATTTTAAAATAGATTGGTTAAGAGTTCATTACAGTTGTCTCGGGTTTGGACGAGTGCCAAGTGTCAGCGTCCTTGTTCCAAGGATCTCTGGAAATGGACCAGATAGAGGCTTCTGAATCTGAAGCCTCACCTTCCAGATTTTCAGCATCTGCATCCATGTCCTCTAGCTTCAAAAATCTGTTGGAGGTAAGGACAGGATCATTTACTTTAACTGTGATTTCACAAGATCCATGGGTATCTCTGGGTTGCGGTTTAGATTTCGAAGAAGATCTTTTAGGAGATCGGGGTGCATGATTAGATTTGTTATCTTTTGGTGAAATGTTAGATTTAGTTGTAGACTGTGAAGATGAAGGTTGGGGTTTCTTAGGAGGCTGTTGTGAAGGGGGAGATGGCTTTGAAGCTTTTTTCGAAGAGATATTTTGCGAAGAAGTAGATGGCTTCGAAGTTTTTTCTGAAGAAATGCTTTGAGAAGAAGTAAATGGCGTTTTGAAGGAAGTGGATAGAGTAGTGGGTTGGGGTGTAGGTTATGTCTGTTTTGGATGCTTTGGAGGTTTGGAAGGTTGAATATCTGGGACTAAGCTCTTTAACTCATTGGCCATTTCTGGAAACTTTTCAAGAAGTTTCTTTGCCAAGAGTTCACAGGTGGAGCAATGTTCCTGTGATGACATAGGAGATGTGACTTTGGCATAGGAATTAGCACTAGTCAACAATGTCTCATCTTTCTTTCGGTTTTCAACCATTTTCCTTGCTTCCAAAAAGCTAATGTTTTCTCTGAATTTGATGGATAGGATTGCCTTCTCATCCTTCCATACTGAGCAGTTTTTGGGGAAGGTTGGATGAGAAGACTTGCAATTATAACAGAGAACTGGATTGTCGCAAGTTTTCGGATCATGGTCGGGGCCCTCAAAAGCACATTTTGGGCAAACTGGAGTGTTTGTGCAATTGCTCTCATGATGTCCGTACTGCTGGCACTTATAGAAACGCAGCGGGTTTGGCACATACACATCAACTTTAACCGACTGAAATCCTACCTTAATGGAAGCAGGTAAAGAGGGTGTAGAGAAAGTTAAAATGTAGTTTCTCTACATACCCCATCTCTAAAAACAGAGATTCTCCTGACAACAGATACAGCCTGTGATTGTAAATTTGTTTTAATCTCTTCTATGGAGTCACAGTATGAAAGTTCTTTGCATCGGATGACTCCTTTGCTGGTATTCAAAGATTTATGAGGATAAATTTTAACGTCTAGATTGAAGAATTTTTTGTGACCTAAAAGATTTTTTGCCTGCTGTTGGGAAAAGCATTCAACGAGCAGGGTTTCATTTTTTAATTTCTTTTCAGATTTTGGGGTACCAAGAATAGAAGAGATTGTTTTTTCGATAGTGAAAGGTGATAGTTTTGTGATTTATTTTGATCTGTCAGCTGAATCAATTACAATAAACCTAGCAAAACTTGAGGGTGACGTGTGGGAAATATCTGATTCTGAATCCGAATCTGAGAGAACATGCTTGGCTTTTTTGGGATTTGCCATGATAGTTGTTATTTATTCATCACCGATGCTCCCCACCCGCCTCGGAGCCCAACAAGGGGACATGATCTGGGGAAACCCAACTCAGATCATGACAAGGATACATCGGTGACATACTCAAAGTGAAAGGGCTAGACTGGACAAATGTAGGCCTGCAGAATGTCATACCAAGCACAGACTGCCTTTGGGCATTTACAAGTGTCAATCAAACACCAGGCTTTCACCCGATTAGCCCATGAGCCACCGCCTTCTAGGGTATTGACATACAGCAAATGACGACAGAGAAGCGAAATGATGTATCTGTGTATGTATGTGTAAAAGAAAACAGAGAAACATCCTAGGGCTTGGCGTGACCAGTCGATTGATCAGAACGGGCATTCCTGACCCCTTGTTTAGTTCAGTTCAAGGCCAAAGCAGTGTGTTGCAAAAGCAGAGCTATCAAAGGGCCATACTCTGAATCCACTCAACCACCAGGATCCCGTCATCAAACGACACGAGTTGCAGCCTACGGCAAACAGGCAGGCACAGTGGGGAGGTCTTACCCCTGCTGTAGTGCGACAGCTGAGCTATTTCTATCTCCCCGCCCAGATGGGGGAACATTGAAACAGAATTAACCCATTACCAATAATCCAGTTTTTAAAAACCTTGAGAAAGAAGCTTTTGAAAACATTGTGGGAAAGGAGAAAATGCTGGTAAACAGCATTTTCTCTTTTTCCCACAATGTTTTCTATATCATCAAAGAAATTAAGCTTATTTGTATCAATTTTGAATTTGTTGTCTACAGATGTTTTGAATTCAGGAGTCTAAAATTTGTCGTGTGGGAAAAGGTTAACTCCTCCCTCATCTCTGATCATTGTTCCTATCGTGGTTATGTGGTAAGCAGCTAGTGATTTTGGTAGAGTATGTGCAAAAGACTGGTAAATGAATCTCCAGGAAAGCATGGATAGGTGCACTGGCTGCAAAGATATAACTGAAACAAAGTTGAAAATTGGCATTAACCCATTATCGCACAATCCGAACTTTTAACAGTCCTGAGAAAGAAGCCTTTTGAAATCATAGTAGGAAGAAAAAGAAAATGCTTGTAACCAGCACTTTCTCCTTTTTCCATGTTTTCTACCCTTCCCAAAACAAATGTCAGTTTACCAGTATCATTTATTTTGTCGTCTAAAATTTTTATTGTTCAGTACATAGTAAAAACCAAACAAGAAAGTCACTTTATATATTTGTTATATCATCACTGAAACCCCTTTACTGCTTTTATGCTCTTCCAATACAGTTCTCTGTTTTGACAGCTCTAAAGAAGAACATTGTATCATATGCAAATGATTTCAATTTGGACAAGTCTAAAGTTTTGTCATCTGGTAAAGAGTTCAACAATAGATTTATGTACCTAAAATGCAGACAGTACATTCTATGACCAGGCCGATCAAATTGGTAGCCTAATGTAGATCCCTACACTGATATTTTGTGAAATATTCTGGATGAAACTGAAGTGGATGTCTCTCTCCTCTATAGTTCATTATCTACAGAAGTGCATTTGCAACAGACTGCTGTACAAAACTTGACCAAAATTTAGACTGTGCCATATTTACACATGACAAATACTACGTAGCTGAAATGATGAAATTTGAAATTTTTCAAAGTGGAAGGGAAGAAAACATTGTGGAAAAAGGTGAAAATGCTGGTTACCAGCATTTTCTCCTTTTCCAACAATGTCTTTCACATTTTACCACATGGCAAAATTTTAGACCTATCCAAATTGAAAGCATTTGCAGACGACAATTTCATAGTGGCTCAAATGACACAATTTTTCTGTGATAGGGTAGAAAACTTTGTGGGAATAGGAGAAAATGCTGGTAACCTTTTGTTTTCAAAAGGCTTCTTTTTCAGATTCGAAAAAAGTTGTCATTGTGTGGTAAAGGGTTAAAAGGCGCTACCTCAGGGTTGTTTAAACTCTGGATGATGTGGTGAAGGGTTAAACATCACTTCAGATTGTCAATCATCAACATTTTTATACATGTAAAAAAAATGTGAAAAAAGGAGACATAACTTGCTAGATTTAATTGCTTGTTCACAGCAATTTCTCTATTTCCCGCAATATTCTCATCAGGTGGTCTGTTGTAAGAAAGGTAACTGGATAAAATTCTGTTAAAATTTATTAATCTACGTGTGAGAATAATCTGGCAAATGAAAATTACTTTTCGCATAAACATTAATTTGATCCCAACAACATTTTGCTCTGTCACAATACTGGGGAATCAAAATAAGTCACAAATCCAAAAACTTTCATATTTTTATTTCATGCTTATTTCATATTTCACACTATAGCCCTTGTCACACAAACGTTAAATAATGTAGCTTAACATACTAAGAAATAAGTTATTTCAACAGTGTTTAGAATTAAGCAAAAGTGTGTCAAGTTTAGATCAGACAGATTCCAGTCATTATCAGCACAAAATCGAACTGGGAAAAGATAATGTGGTAACTAATAAAAAGGGTGACAATCTTGGTGTTCGATGGTTCTAAAAAGAAATATGAATCTTGGAAAGCAGCATTTAGGGTCTGCATAGACAGTGCACCGGCTGCTTCAGCTCAGACAATATTTAACCCTTATGCTGCTAAGTGCGACTCAAGGACCTTTTGCGGACAGTTTAGATCAAGATCAGACTGCACAGAACGTGCAGTCTGATCTTGGATCTACACTGTCCGATAAGGAGATATCTTTCCCCCCAAACTAACTTTGATACAGAAAAACTTGGGTTTTAACCCTTTACCACACGGCAAAATTTAAGACCTATCCAAATTGAAAGCATTTGCAGACGACAATTTAATAGTGGCTCAATTGTCCCAACTTTTCTTTGATAGGGTAGAAAACTTTGTGGGAAAAGGAGAAAATGCTGGTTACCAGCATTTTCTCCTTTTCCCACAATGTTTTCAAAAGGCCTCTTCTTTAGGGGCATTAAAAGGCGTCATTGTGTGGTAAAGGGTTAAGTATCGGCTTTAAAGTTTCATTCAACTTACTCAGCCGGATAAGGGTGAACAGGTGAGGCTTTACAGAGTATAGAAAGTTTGGGTCGTTCAGCTACTGCCTATCAGGCTGCTAAAGATAGACTTGAACGTAAATTTCAAGGAGAGCGTAGACATGTGTCCCTGTACTTAGAAGAACTAGGGGTTATATTCTGAAGAAAGATGGTTTTCAAAAGTTACTTCCCTTGATATATACTGAAATATAGTAATGACAAGGTTATGTCCCTTGATTATTGAGAGTCAATGGATAGTTTTTCAATATGAAATGTATCTAGAAAAAATAAAAGAAAATCACAGAAAATTACTTTGAATTGTTGTCATCTATGGGCAACTGGATACATGGCCTACAACACGCGAAAAGGGGCATTAAGACATTTGCGTAAAGTGTCATCTCAGATCAGCCTGTGCAGTCCACGCAGGCTAATCCGAAACGACACACTCTGTTTTTATGTAATTTTCTGTTTTGTGCAAGTCTAATGAAGAACAAAATCTAATGTAGTCGTAAAGTGCCGCCTCGGATTAGCCTGCGCGGACTGTGCAGGCTGATCCGAGACGACACTTTACGCAAATGTCAGAATGCCCCTTTTCACGTGTTGCAAGCCATATGATATTCATACCATATCAAAAGTTATCAGAATTAAATAAAATCAACCCTTCAAATTACCATACTTCCGAAAGTTACACATAATTTAACATTCTTATTGCCCTAGTTTAACCTTCTTCAACATTCTTTGATGTACATGCTAATTTGTAAAAAAAACCTTTTTTTTTAAGTAAAGTATATGTTAAGTTACTTAACATTTGTGTGACAAAGGCATACATCAAATCACAGTGTAATTTTAATCTTTAGAGGACTGATCACAGCTTAATTTGATTAGAGGATAGTACAGCTATATCAATAAAAGTCAAAATGAATGAACCCCAAGTGAACCCCACGTGTGCTTGGCACAGCTTGGAACATCCTCAGATCCTTTTGAAGCATGAAAATGTGCAACTCCATCTTAAATCTCCACTTAGAGATTGGAGGCACTGAAGATAAAGACAGCATGAAAATGTGCAACTCCATCAAAAATCTCCACTTTGAGATTTTATCAGATATCATGGCAAAAATAGCTTTCAGATATTCAATAAGATAGCAGTAGTACTAATACATGGAATATTTTTCCAGAAAACCAGCATTCTCTCCTTTTCCTATATGTCTGAATTAACCTTTTATCAAATATTGCTGTGTCTTAAAAGGGAGAAGGCTTTTGAACAGATTGTTGATAAAGGAGAAAATGCTGGTATCCAGCATTTTCTCTTTTTTCCACAATGTTTTCTGCCTTAGAGATCATGGCTTATTTGCACTAATTCTTTCTATTTAATGTGTGCAGATGCTCCAAATTGGGGAAGTTGAAAAATCATTGTTTGGTAAATGTAAGTTCCACGTGATCTGGATGAAGTCACATTCCCTCTACGTTCCACTAATCAGCCTGGACTGCTGGAGCTTTCCTTTCCCACAAACACCTTCTCCAATTCCCAAAATGTTTTCAACAGAAGTTTATTAGTGTGGCATATTAAAGGATAATTGTACAGTTCTGAGTTAAAAGTTCCACATTATCTGAAGGAAAAGTCACATGTCTTCTACACTCCACTTATAAGCCTGATCGGCTGTAGCTTTCCTTTCAGCTTGCTTGGAAAAGATCTGTTTCTCAAACCCATTAGATCTGTCCACTCCATCCCATCTATATCCAGGAGGGATTCCAAATCTGTTTGGAGGTGGGGCTGGACCTTTGTATTTTGGTTTTTCTGTGGATTTAAAAATTAGAAAAGACTAGATATGGCTCATGCTCAGTGTAAAGGTGATTTAACACATCTGCAAAAAGTTTGCACAGGCTGACCTTGGTTTTTAATTTTACCCTTTACCAGACAACAAAATTTTAGCCCTGTCCAAATTGAAAGCATTTGCAGACAATAATTTCATGTAGCTTAAATTGTGCAATTTTTCGTTTTTATTTTTGATAGAGTAGAAAACATTGTGGGAAGAGAACAAAATGCTGGTTACCAGCATTTTCTCCTTTTTTCACAAGGTTTTCAAAAGGCTTCGTTCCTGGGGTTGTTAAAAGTCGGCATTGTGCGGTAAAAGGTTAAACATATTTATTTGACATCGATTGAGAAACAAGTTCTTACAACTTATACCAATCTCTCTCTGCTTCCTGAAAACTACACCAGTACTCTCGCCAAATGTGTGGGCCAATGAAAAATCCCGAAGTTGACACCCTCTCACAAGTCTCGAACTCAGAACCTTTTGGCTATAAGGCTGACACTCTAACTCACAACTATGGACACCACACTCTGACCTGGGTGGAGACTTTGCTATCAGTAAATTTTCTGCATATCAAATGATCATTCTACCTCATGATTCAGCCATTTTCTGGACAAAATGGATCCATATTATCTGACAACTTGCTTGTTATAATACAATGTCATTAAGATGTATAAAACCCTTTACCACTCAATCCAAAGTTTTAACATCCTTGAACAAGAACGCTTTTGAAAACATTGTCAAGAAAATGCAGAAAATGCTGGTAACCACTTCTTTCCCTACAATGTTTTTACCTTTCAAAGGCAAATTTCAGTTTTTTAGCCAGGTTTAATATGATGTCAGCAAATGCTTTCAACAAGTTGGACCAGTCCAGAGTTTTGTCATTTGGCAAAGACTTACGACCCATTATCCCAGAGTTTCAGTCATATACATGTAATAGACTTTCTCAATTAGAGAAATAGACAAAAGTATTGTAATATCAAGGGTGTTTTTGCCAGAACATTTTACAACACAGCAGACAGTGTAGATCCAAGATCACATTGCGTGTTCAGTGCAGTCTGATTTTGATCTAGGTTGTCTGCAAAAGTCGGTTTGATCTTGGTCTACAGTGTTTATATGTTGTATTTAGTTCTCTAGGGGTTTAATCTTTTACCAAACAATCCCGTGTTTTAATGACATTGAGCAAGTAGGCTTTTGAAAACATTGTGGGAAAAGGAGAAAATGCTGGTAACCAGCATTTTCTCCTTTTCTTACAATGTTTTCTACTCATATACAGGCAAGCTCCATCATTTCGGCCACCTTTGATTTGTCATATACAAATGTTTGAGTTTTTCGATGAGTCCACAATTTTGTCATGTGGTAAAAGGTCAAAACAAATTATCCACCTTTCACAGGTTCTGCAGTCTTCTTTTTCTTTTTAATAAAGGCCAACATTGGGTCCTCTGCCCTATCCATCTCTCGTAACATCTGATCCAAGTCTTCATCATCTTTATATCTAGCCAGTGGTTTGTTCGCTTCATGTAATGCATCTTCCAACAATTTAGACTTTTCTTCTATCTGTTTTAATCTGAAGTTACGTCAAGGAAAAAAAAAACATGTCTATCATTTATTCATAGTTATGATACTTTGGGCAGTTTTTATTATTTCAGTGCAGATGCAAGCACTCAATGACTCGGGGCATATAACATATATCTAGGTCATTGAACGCTTGCATATGCAATAAACTTTTAATAACCACTCAAAGGATCGTGATTGGAATTTAATGATGGATTGATTGCCTCAGCTCTTTTTACAATATCACAAAATTTTGGACTTTTGCAAGTCCAAAGTATTTATAGACAACAAATTAAACCTGGCTTAAACTCTGGGAATCGTCTTTGAAAGGCTAGAAAACATTGTGGGAAAAAGAGAAAAGGATGGTCACAGCATTTCCTACTTTTCACAGAATATTTTCAAAAGTCCCATTTCTCAAGGTCAATAACATTTTGTGGTAGTGGATTAATAAAATATTTGAATATACTATATGTATTGGTCATGAGCATCTATTTCTGTACAAACCCTGAATAAATGTATTCTTTGTTTAACCCTTCAACACTAAATTTTAACAACCTTGAGGAAATTATCATTTGAAAGCATTGAGGTAAAAGTAGAAAATGCTGTTTAAATCCCTTCAGTTGAGTTTCTCTATCCCTTATACAATATATGTTGGAAATTTAACTATGCTTACACTGCTGACTAAATTCTGAGTCATTCTACACACTTTCAAGTTTTACCAATGATTTTTTTCTGTCTGGCTGTAAGGATGTATCTTTAACCCTTTACCACACAATTCCGAGTTTTAACGACCTTAACTAGCTGTAAGGATGTATCTTTAACCCTTTACCACACAATCCCGAGTTTTAACGACCCTAACTAAACAAGGCTTTTGAAAACATTGTGGGTATAGGAGAAAATGCTGGTAACCAGCATTTTCTCCTTTTCCCACAATGTTTTCTACCCATTCAAAGACAAATACTATCATTTGAAAAATATTTTAATTGTGGACTGTATACTCTTTTAAAATGGATGAGCCTAAAATTATGCTGTGTGATAAAGGGTTAAGCCAAATGCAAAACATATTGGAAGACATGCGGATACTGTGTCATCTGTATAGCCAATCTAGTAACTTAGAATAATCCTTCTTACCCTTTCCCCCAAGTTTTAAACTTTTCATCCTCTTTAGCTTTTTGCTTTGCTTCTTCTGACTCTAAACGTTTTTCCTCCTCTAAGTTTCGACATTTACCTGACTTGTCACGAAACACTGTGGCAGCACCTCGACCAAGTCTCTCATCTGAAATCTAGAAAACAGACAACAATGCAACAAAAACACTCAAGACTTTACCAAAGGACAAAGTTTTGGTCTTGTCCAAAATAAAACCAAAATAAATGTGGCTAAGATAATGGGATCTGTCTGTGAATGAGTAGAAAACATTGTTGAAAAAGGAGAAAATGCTGGTAACCAGCATATTCCTCTTTTCCAACAATACATATACTTTCAAAAGCACTCTTCTTCAAGGTAATTAAAAGTCTGGACTGTATGGTAAAGACTTAAAACACAATGGTGTTACATTTCATTATATATCTATAAACAATTGGACTAAAACACTGTCGTTATCTATTGCACTTATGCAACAGACCAGAATACATTTTCATTGTCATGCATGTACTCTGTGTAGTCTTTTCTGTATCACACTTGTACTCTATGTTTTCTGTATCATGCATGTATTCTGTGCAGGTTTTTTGCGTATCACACAATCATGTACTCTGTTTAGAACATCTTCCTGTTCATGGACTACATACATGTTTTCACGTTTAGCCCTTTCTGTCCAATCCTGAAAATATGCGGCTCTCTGATTTTATTTATTTATTTTCTGATCTTTCTTCTTACAGTTTGAAAGGGAAGGTTTATGATACAAGGAGCATTACAACAGTCTGCATTTCTGTGTGGTCAGATCTTGCCTGATTGAGTATGTACATTAGACTTGACTTTTGGTCTTATGTTCACCTCTTTCCATGCGCAACTCGACCTGATCCAACCACACAGAAATGCAGACTGTTGTGATGTTCCATTTTTACAATTTCTATGCACACATGACTTTCTAAAACTTGTATGCAGCAGACAATTTTTAACCCTTTACCACACAGTCCTGACTTTTAACGTCCCTTAAGAAGGTCGCTTTAGAAAACATTTTGGGAAAAGTAGAAAATGCTGGTAACCAGCATTTTCTCCCCTATCAAAGACGTAAATCATCATTTAAATTACCTTTCATTTGTTGTCTGCAAATGCTTTCAATTTGGTTAAGTCCACATTTAATTTGTCATCTGCTAATGTTTTGGATTTGGACAAGTCCAAAATTTTGTTGTTTGGTAAAGAGTTAATACATCCAGGTAAAATATAGATCATCAACATGAAGTTTGATAGATTAATATATTCTAAACCATTGTGGTAAAAGGAAAATTTGATAATTTCAAATAACTTTTCCTATGATTTTTTTCAGAAATGGTCTGCTGCCTTAATAATGAATTGTATGATATCAGGCATGAAACTAAATATATTCAAAAACAGGAAGTATTATAGCATGTAAATCCTTTTCTTTTGTATAAGATTTTTACCTGTGGTATTATTTACCTGTCTAAATTTCTCTTCTTCCTTTCTTTTCAGTTCATCTGCTTCTAATCTCATCTGCTTTGCTGAGGAAAGGCCTGCTTTTTTACCACCTAAAGTTTTCTCTACCTTTTGCACTTGTTTTCCTTTTCTTGGTGGTGATTGGTCAGAATCTGAACTTTTTCTCCGCCTCCTAGGGGGTGATTGGTCAGAATCTGAGCCTTTTCTCCGCCTCCTTGGAGGTGATTGGTCAGAATCTGAATCTTTCTTTTCCCTCCTTAGTGGTGATTGGTTAGTGTCTGTATCTTTTCTCTTATTTGACTGTTTTCTATTTACACTTGATTTTCTAGGTAACGATTGATCAGAATCAGAGTCATGTCTACGTCTCCGAGGGGGAGACTGATCTGAACTGGAATCATGTCTACTTTTGTTAGCTGAATAATTTGCACTAGATTTATCAACTGTAATCTTTGCACTAATTTTGGTTTTAGGGTGTTTCTTGTTGGCATAACTTTCACTTTTTAAATGTTCATGTTTCTGTTTCCTTGGTGGTGATTGGTCAGAATCTGAGTCACGTCTTTGCCTTCTTGGTAGCGATTGGTCGGAGTCAGAATCATCTCTTTGTCTTCGAGGTGGTGATTGGTCAGAATCAGAATCATGTCTATGTCTTCTAGGCAGTGATTGGTCAGAATCAGAATCATGTCTTTCTTGCCTTTTTGAAGGATAATCACTATTTGAATTATCATCTGAAATAAAGATTTATTGATGATGTTGCAACTTAAGGTAGCATGTCAAATTTCCATAAGCATTTTCTCTGTTTGCCAAACAACACCATTGTTTTAAGGATACTGAGGAAAGAAGCTTTGAAAACATTGTAGAAAAGGAGAAAATGCTTATAACCAATGTTTTCTCAACTTCTCACATTATTTTCTTCTCTTTTAAAGACAACTTCCACCAATCAATTACACTAATTTGTAGTCTAAAAATGCTTTGAATTTGGACAGGTTTAAAACTTTGTCATCTAGTTAGCCCTTCATCATACAATCCTGACTTTAAACAATCTGAGGAAAGAAGGCTTTTGAAAATATAGTGGGAAATGCAGAAAATGGTGGTCACCTGCAATTTCTCCTTTTCCCACAATGTTTTCTATCCGGAGACCAATCTCACCATCTGAGCATTAGTTATTTTGTTGGCTGCAAGTGCTTTCAATTTGGACAAGTCTAACATTTTGTTGTTTGGTAAAGGGTTAAGAGCTAACAATAAATTTTTCCCCTTTCCTTAACTCTTTACCAAACATCAAAATTTTGGACTTGTCCAAATTCAAAGAATTAGCAGATGACTAATTAAATGTGGCCCAACTGGAAGAATGTGGCATCAAAGGGTAGAAAAAATTGTGGGAAAAGGAGAAAATGCTGGTTACCAGCATTTTCTCCTTTTCCAACAATGTTTTCAAAAGCTTCTTTCTTAGGGTTGTTAAAAGTCGGGACTGTGTGGTTAAGGGTTTTGTGTCATATAATATCCTTAAAATTTTTCTCTTTTGTTTCATATATATAAGTCATTTGGTACGGTTATTGATAGACAGTAACTGTGTTAAAACTACTAAAATAGGGATTTTCAGGCCTTTTTTCCATTGAGTAAGAAAAATTTCCCTTGTCATGCACAAGGGTTAGACTTTGTCTGTTACAAACATATCACAGAAATAGTCTTGTGTGCATTTGTTCACATTGAGATATCCCTTGTCCCTTAACCACACAATCCCTACTTTAAACAATGTTGGTGACCAGCATTTTCTTCTTTTTCCCACAATGTTTTCTACCCTCTGAAAGAAAAATTTCAATCATCTGCAACTTCTTTTAGTTTGGTCCAGGCTCAATTGTGTCATACGGTTATGAGTTAACTCTTCCAAATAACAAAATTTTGGTCTTGTCCTAATCAACATCATTAGCAGACGAAAAATTAAATGTGGCTCATATGGAATATTTTATCTTTGAAAGGGTAGAAAGTATTGTAAGAAAAGGAGAAAATGCTGGTTGTCACCATTTTCGACAGGTCCCACAATGTTTCCAAAAGTCTCCTTCCTCATGTTTGTTAAAACTAAGGTTTGTATGGTAAAATGTTAATTTTTTAAGTTTATTTGACAATACTCATTATCCTCGGTCCAATAGCTATCTCTCTTTGAGCACTCTTCTGCATATTTGACAAGAAATGAACAAGTCTTGCAAGACAGCGCGATATTATTATGTCAGGTACGTTGCCCATATTGTACACAAAAGATTAACTCTGTACCACACCATGCTGTGTTTTAACGACCCTGATGAAGAAACCCTTTGAAAACATTGTGGGAAAAGGAGAAAATGCTATTAACACAACCCTATCAAAGACGAATTCAGTCATTTGAGTAACATTTGATTTGTCATCTACAAATGCTTTGAATTTTGGCAGGTCTAAATTTTTGTTGTTTAGTAAAGAGTTAACTAACCAATGACTAGAATAATAAATGAGAAATAAAAGCCTAAATACACTTATTATACACTGTATCTAAATGAAATAAGCCTCCCTTAGTGAAGATAATTGCATTTCGTACATGTTCCCATTGAATTTTGTTTACGTGTGGTCCAAGTTATTGGCCTCATTGCACCTTTTATTTGAAGACTGCCTGTCTATAAACTAATCCTTGGCAGATCCCTGTAGTTATGAACAATCTCTTTAATAGTTTTTAATGTGTTGACAGAGGATGCCTTTAAATTAATACATGTATTGTGTGAAAATGAGAATTGCTTGTAACAAGCACTTTCTTCTTGTTCCACAATATTTTCCTATCAGAGAACTTCAGCCCTTTTGTACCAATTTCTGATTTGCTGGTTGCAGATGTTTTGATTATGGCAGAGTCCAAGATCTGTCATTAGGGAATATGCCAAAACAGACAAATATAACTCACTTACTGACATAACCACACAGAGTTTTCTCTGAACCCACCCCCCTCTCTTTCTCTGAATTTGGACTTAAGTTTTCTAATAGTTCCTCCAAATTTTCAAGAACATTTGCCTTCTTCTGATCATTTGAAACGGGTAAATAATCCCTATGAAATAGTCAAGGGTAAACTTTGACAAACAATTTCACACAGAACAAAATCAAACCTTGTCCCAAAACTTTCCAAGCACTGGATGCTCTATACTTTTCGAGTTGTTTAACATGTTCTGGTCTTTCATCAATGACTTCTGCAACTGTGGGCTCGTTATCACCAACATCTTCTTCCAAAGTATTAGACAGGTTTTCCGGTAGGAGGCTCTTTAAGTCCACATCATCGTCAACAATTCTGGACCTAAAATGCAATGATACCTTGATAATTCAAGCTGGCTAAATGTGGCAAAGTGTCCTTGAGCAAGACACCTCAGAGCCCTAGCCTTGTATTGGTTAAACCCAGGACTCACATGAATAAGTGAGCTGCTGCTCTAATATGAATGAAACATTGTTGAAAGCAGCTTAAAACACTGTTCAATCAATCAATTACTACAAATGAATTGAACCCTTTACCATACAATTTGAAGGCTTTCGAAACCATTGTGGGAAATGGGTTAAGTTTCTCTTCCCACAATGTTCTCTTCCCACAATGTTTTCAACCATTTCAAAGATAATTTCCACCTTAAGAGCCACATTTATTTTACTGCCTGCAATGCTTTCAGTATGGACAAGTCCAAAAACTTATTGTAAGGTAAAGAGTTCAAGGTTTAGGAAAGTGGTGAAGCGGCAGAGCTCATGCCAAGCAGTCACAATATGTCAGAATTTCAAAGAAAAAAAAGGAAACCATTTGTTAACAAGATTTATAAAGACAGAGAAAACAATGATACATATGTATATGTATACAGATTAGGAAAATATTTTTGGGTTCAAAGAGAAGCATTTTTTAAAATCTTTCCTAAGTAGGCCTACCTATGTTGTGGTTATTCATTGGAACATAATGTACTCATAATATGGCCAAATAGTTTTCTTACAATTTTGATTATCCCCACTAAGTCTTACCTAGATCTTTGCTAGGGAAGTTGACTGTCCTTGTATACTCAGGTATTGAAGTTCTACACTGGTATTTTCATCCATTTTCATCCTGGATGGGGAAGTCTTTTGAAAACATGGTGGAAAAGGGAGAAAACAGTGGGAACCAGCATTTCCTCAACATCAACTTTATACATCCTACTAATTGACACAGGTTATTACTGGGAGTGCTCTGTCAGGAACAGTATGTTAAAGATTTTTGTTAAGTGCAAAGACAAGAAAAGGGACAGCAAGATTTAATAAGAATTACATGTAAATTATACTAGTAAAACTAGGCTGTTTTCAAAGGACAATATTCTAGACTAGTCCAAGTTAAAAGCATTTGAAGATGACATATCAATTTAAAGTAAATGTACATTATCTAAATTTGTCCTTAAAACTGTAGAAAACATTGTGGGAAAAGATGGAAGTGCTAGTTACCAGCATTTTCTTCTTTTCCAGCAATGTTTTCAAAAGCTTTCTTTGTCAGGGTAGTTGAAAGTGGAGATCATTTGATTTTGTCAGAATAGTTGAAAGTGGAGATCATTTGATGAAGGGTTAAATGGTTCTCCTTTTCTGATTTTCTCCTTTTACAACAATGTTTCCTGCCCTTCAAAAGACAATTAAACATATGAGTAAAACTGAATGTCATCTGCATCTATTATGAATTTAATTGAAGTTTGCAATTGTGTCATCTGGTAAAGGTTTAACCCTTTACCACACAATCCAAAGTATTTACTACACCAAGGAAGAAGCCTATGATAACATTGTTGGAAAAGCATAAAATGTTGGTTACCAGCATTTTCTCTTTTATCAATAATATTTCCTATTTAAAGACAAGTTCCATTATTAATTTCGAGTCAAACTGAAATTATTGTATGTAAATGTTTTCATTTTGGACAAGTCTACACTTTTGTCATTTGGTAAAGACTTAATAACCCCCCATAACTCAAACTAGTTTCGGGCTCAAAGTCAAACTCATACTGAAATTTATTTTCTAAACCTAATAAAGATTTTTGTACATCGTCACCTCGTAGCCATATTTTCTAGAGTTATCAAAACAAGATGTCAGCAGAAAAAAAACATCTTTATGTAAAGACAGCATGAACAACAGGACCTTTTATACTATTAGCATATTCAACACGGCTCACGACTACACGAGACGTCAGTCCAACGTTACCCCTCCCACTGTTTTTGCACAGGAACGAAAAAATAAAACCGCTTTATTGTTTCTTTAATGACTGAATGCTGTGAAAATCCATCCAAAATCTTACTTTGGGACCTTAGCTATTTGTCCATGGACTTTCTTTCGTTTTTTCTTCTTTTTCTCCTCTGCATTAACTGATAAATATCTTTTCAAATACTCTTCCTTACTCATGGAAGCCATGTTGTTGTTGTTGTTGTTGTTCCTTCAGCCGTTGGATTTCGGCTCAGCTCTCTCCTTCAATCTGATGAGAGTATTGGGTTTTGTTTTACGTTTAATGAGGTTTTAGTCCACTATTAGTTCTATTTCACTGTGACACAATTGGTAGGTTAACACTATGTAACTTAGTTAGTTGCTACATTAACTCGCGTGATTATTAACACTATGTACGCTGTTGGTTAATTGATACAGTAACTCTTGAGATCAGTGCGCCTTGCTATCAGTTAATGACACTTTTCACTTTAGCAGAAAGTCTAATTGGCCTTCACTAATTTAAACAGTTTTATAAGAAACTTACTGTACTTATCATATTCAATCATTCAGTTCACTAATTTGTCAATAAGGAACAATAGAACTTTATTGATTTAAAGAATTATAGCTCTGGAATCCATCGGTGGAATACAATTGATAAACCTAATAAGATATAAATTGTTAAGTACAGATTACAGAGGATGAACAAAGACCACTCATATCCCTATTGATATGGACATGACTGGCCCCGGCACATCCACTATTGCCAATAGGGAGACAGTCATAAAAGATTAATTATAGTATACTTTTGAATGTTACTTTCCTGTTTTAGTTAAAGGTCACTGCATATTTAGTTCTTACGTTATGTAGTTTTGTGAAGTCTGGTAATAAGAGTTATAAAAAAATCAGTACTGTCATGAGCTATGTGTGAAACCATGTGTATCCACTAATGCTTCCCAGCACTACATGTAACCCATACATGTATTTACTAACAATGTTTTAAGACAATCAGTTATTGTCATATTTACGATAATTGATCATTTTTCAATATATACATGTATGAAATTTATTTCTATAACTTGTGTAGTATGGAACTTTATATTACAAGTACTTAAATATGCTGTTTTGAGTAGTTGTTGTTTATTTCACAGGATCTGCTGTTGCCTTGATTCTGTGTATATGTAGCATGTAACACAGGTTTCTAGAAGTCGCTTCTAGTTTTTCAATATTTGGCCTATTTTGTCTGTCTATAGTCAGGATAGCTTCACTATTGATTGCAGACTCAGGCTCCAGGATAAGTTTTGTGAGTGTTGAAGAATTACCCATTAGAATGATTCTAGTAGTAGCAATAGTTTTGGCTAAATCATCAATATAGTTTATTCTTTGTTGTTCACTTTTACAGCATCTGGTTAGGAAGTGCTCTCTTGTTTCAGGTTCATCCTGACAGATGGGGCACAGTTTACAGACTTCATATTGGTTAAACATTGACCTAAGGGTTTGAAGTCTGTAGGTTCCTGTTAGGAGCCTAATTTTCACTAGGCATTTTTGGTTGTCATATAAAGTATTTTTAACATACTTGATTGAATTATGGATTAGGCCATAATCCCATCTCGTTCCAACAAGGTATTTTAGAGATGACTTTTTTTTCTAAAAGCATGTTGGTTCTATTTTTCCAATATTTATCCACTGCATTCTGTACAATTTTTTTCCAGAGTTTCTTATTTGTTGGCTTTTTTAATTCCTCGTAGATACTATCCATTTCATATTTAATCATAATTTTCTTGGTTTCTATGAACCAGCTTTTGCTGTTACTGGTTTTCACTGCAAGTTGTCTGTGACCGATTTGGCATTCTAGCGAGTCTGTATTGAGTAGTACTCTATTGAGTAATGATAGTCTTCTTATATCAATTTCTGCTTCAATGCTTCTCAAACCAGTTAATATGGGTATTGCTTCATCAGCAGTATTGTCAGGTAGTGAAAGAATTGCCTTAAGCACAGCTTTTTGATATTTTTCTAATCTGTTGATTTCATTTTTTGTCAGTGATAGTGTTTCCAAGCCGAATATTAGTTTCGGAAGAATATATATTTTCCACATTTGGATAGTATACTTGGGGGATAACCCTCTTTTACCATGAAATCCAGATCCAAGCAGTGCATATGATGTCCTTCTGGCTAGTTCTATGTTTTTATCAATGTCAATTGCACCATTTCTGTTTCTTTCTATACCAAGATGTATACAACATTGTTGTGATTCAAGAGGCCTATTATAGAGTGATAATTCCACGTCTTGTACTTTGATTGGTAATATGCCACTTTTGCTCACATTAATATTGAAGTGGTGACCTTTGGTGTAGCTTTCAACATAGTTTAGCATACATTGGGCTTCCTCTATTGAATTTGACTGTAAGGCAGTATCATCTGCAAACGTAGGTGCTGCACATGGTATACATCCTATTTTAGTACCAAGTCTACTGTTCAATAGGGTTTCAAGAAGGTCATTATTAAAGATCTTATATAAGGTAGCAGATAAAATACCTCCTTGTCTTACTCCTTGCTTGACTGGAAATGAGCCAGATAAACTACCTGTCCACTTAACTTTACTTTGAGCTTGGTCATACATATTCATGATTATGTTAATTGTTGAAAAATCAGTTTCATATTGAAATAATTTCAAAAACAAAGAACTATGCCACACAACATCAAAGGCTTTTTCAGCGTCCAACGTAATTAGATACATTGGAATTTTGTTGTCTTTGGCCTCATTAATTGCCTCTGAAACCATAAGAGAAGCATTATTTGTAGATACTTCTTTTGTGAATCCTCTTTGGTATTTACTTTGTTTGGTATAAAAGTTTTCACTTACATACTCGAGTAAAATTTTTTCAATGATTTTTCCAATAATTGGTAATACTGTTATGCCCCTATAATTGCCTGCTAAGGTTTTGTCTTTATTCTTCTTGAGTACTGGTGTGACCAGCCCTTGTGTAAGAATACTAGGAATATATTTCTTTTCTAGCATTGCATTGATTAGAGCTAGCAGACCTGATTCTATTTGATAGTAGCAGTATTTCAGGTGTTCAGCAGTTAATCCTGTTATGTCAGTAGCTTTGCCATTTGACATAGATTTTATAATTTTCTCTAGTTTTTCGGGAGTTACTCTTATAGTGTTTCCTGAGTTAGTTAACTCTTTGATAATTAGTTTTGCAAGTTCAGCATTTCTTTCATTTTGGTTGTCAGGTATGGTTCCTTCGTCTGTTTGGGGATTCGCCAAATTGGCAAAATAAGATTTGAAGGCATTTAATATATTTTCATTTTCTGTATAGGTTTTCCCATCCACTGTAAGTTCTTGAAGTTCTTGGTACTTGTTTTCCGGATTCCTTTGCTTTTTGACTAAAGCGTAAAACATGTTTTTGTCGTTTTCAAAGCATGACATTAGTTTTTCATATTTGTAATCTCTTTGTTTGGCTTGAGCTACTCTTATGTTCTGTCGTAATTTTTTCCTGCAGTCCCTGCGTTTCACTGTCAGACTATCATTAGATGTTCCTCGGATTTCAGATAGCTTCCACCATTTGTGAGCTTCTCTACTTTCCTGTAATGCTTTTGCTATATCTTGGTTCCATACGCCAATTCCGCGCTTTTTTGGTTTCTTAGAGTTGCCTTTACTCATATTGCAACATTCACTAGCAGTCTCTATCAACATATTAGACAGCCAATATAAACTAGTTTCGATGTCATAAATATCGTTTATTTGGTCAAAGTAGTTTCGCATCTTGTTTTTGACTTTCTGTTTATATGTCTGATGGTCTACTTTTTCCCATTTTACTGTTCTAATAGGTGGGGTTTCTTTATTGTTTATTGCTTTTTTATTTTCGTCAACTTTTTCTAATCTTGTGTAAAGCAAGATAAGGTAAACCGGTACATGGTCTGATACATTTGATGGTTCTTGATCCAAGATTTTGTATTTTGCTACCTGACATTTGGTTTCTTTTCTTATTTTATAGAATATGTAGTCAATTTCAGAATGGTGAATCCCATTCGGATGGAAGAAGGTTGGTTTCTGATCTTGTAAATTTATATTAAGGTTCATTTCCGAATAGAATTTTTTCAGTTGTTTGCTTCTATTGCAATCCTTTTGCAGAGAGGCATTAAAATCTCCGGCTATTATTACGTCATATTCCTTACCATATTTAATTAGGATCTCACTTAATTCATCAAGCGTGCTTGAAAAGTTACTTTCACAGTCTGTACCATTCTTTGATGGCATGTAGACACATGTTAAGCAAATTGGTGGGTCGAGACCAATCAGTATCGTAATTATACGGTTTGATCCCTCATCAGTTTTTTTGATGATGTGATCATATTTTGTGTTCCAAAGAATCGCTGTACCTCCATATCCACGCGGGCGTTGATTCGGTGATATAGGGTTTCCTGTATCTACACTTTTACTGAATGATTGGAAGTTGGGACTGATTTCATTAAGTATGTTTTTCTCAAAATCAAATAACCAATGTTCTTGAATGCATAGGAAGTCTGTATTTTTCAGAATGTCATTTACATAGTTGAAATTTACTTTGACATTCTTAACATTCAATGTGGTTATCTTAATGATATTATTTGATCTAACTGTTCCATCGGTGGTGACTTGCCTCTTTTTGGTAGGGTCATTTTGTTTGTCTGTTCTTTTTTCCTCGCATATTTCCTGTGGGTTTGAGACAAAAAATATTTTTGAAAGCTTTCAGGTTTTTCTTCACTCTCTATAGTAGAAACCTGCTCTTCTTTATCATTTCCAGTAATGTTCTTGGTACTAGTGTTAGCAATGTCCATATTGGATGTACCATTATCTATATCAGAAGGGAAGCTTTTATTATGCGATATGTCATTCCCACATTTTTGTGTGCTCTGTGATAGCAGCACTATCTGAGGATCATTTAATTCCTCCTGTTCATTTCTAGTATCACTTTTTGGTAAATTGTTGGTATTCCAAGGTATTGGGCTTATATCTATTTTGATTTGTGAGAAGTCATTTAGTTTACTCTGTTTTGTCGGTGTCGAGGTCACATTTTTTTCTGTTTCTTGTCTAGCTATTGTTGTATTTTCCTCGTTTATATTCTTCATTTGAATATCTTCGAGTATTTCATGTCGTTTCTTATTTCCTACATTGCTTTTGGTTTTACCTTTCTGTGGTTTCCTTTTCCTACTTTTACCAAAAGTGTTTTCATCCCTAGGCTTCAAACCATTGGCTTTTGTTTCTAGTTGCTCAAGCCTCAGACTGAGAAATTGTTGTTCCAGATTGAGTAGTCTTTCTTTTAGTTCTTGGTTGGCAAGCTGGCTTGAATTGTTATAAATCGGGGGTGGTGGATGTAAAACTGGGAAAGGAACATGTATAATAATTGGATTTTGGTAAGGAGATTGTCCAGGTATATAACGAGTACTGTTAAAAAGTGTGGGCGGTGGAACATTAATATTAGGAGGCGGTGGTGGAAATGGGGGTAAGTTAAATACTGGTTGTTGATGTAGGCATTCATTTTCAGTCCTATGCATCATAGAGGGCATCTTTGTTTTTGTTTCTTGATCACTGGGCAGTGCAAGAAGTTTCATTTTGAGCAAGTTGTTATTCGCTTCTAGTTCATTTATTTTATTCTCCATCTGTAGAAGTATGCTTCTGACATGAGTTTCTTGTTTATTTCTGTCTCTCAGTTCAGTGTTTGTATCTTCGAGCTTCTTCTCAAGTGACCGAATGATTTTATCTTTTTTCTTCGACTCGTCCTCATCACGACTTGTATTTTTACTAGCTTTGGACTTTTCTACTGGGTTATTTTCCGCACTCGCCATTCCTATGTTCCTATTGTATGGCTCTTTCTGTACTTTTGATTTTGTTCCTTTTTTGTTCTGACTTGTATCTGTTAAGTCAGAATTTACCATTTGAGTTTGGTCTTTGCTTTCATTACAGTTTATTTGTAACGTTGCAGTAGGATTTGTACTGGTTAAGGACGGACTATTTACTTTTTTCGATTCCACTGAATGTAAAGCTAAGCATTGTAGACATTCAAAACTTTTATTTGGGTCTTTGACTACACTGTCGTTTTTGTCAAGTTTTTGGCACAATATATGTGTCCAAGTATTACACTTGGAGCATAGTATGTAAGGTTCGTCTTTGTCAATTTGTCCAAGACAAATTTCACAGTCTACATCTTCGTTATTTTTTACTACATTATCACTTTCACTGTTGGTGATTTGGTCATTTATTGCAGATAACAATTGGTTCTCAGCGTCGTTAGTTTTTGTCTTTTCACAATCATTTTGCTTCGCGTTTCTATCTGGACAGTCATTATTGTCTTCATTACCTATCAGGTTATTACATCCTTTTGTTTGTTTATTTTCAGCTTGAGAATTTCTACTAAGGTATTCATTGCAGACCATTCTTATCTGTAAGTTTATATCTTTTAGTAGTGGGTCGCTCGCAATTTCACCAAGAATTTCATTCAGATGATCATTCATAAATAGGGCACGTAGATATTTTCCATTTATCATAATTCTACAGGTAGTATGATACAGGTTAACTCTGTATAATTGTTTTCCTTTTTCATTTTCCTTGACCGATATTTGTTGTTCAACAGTATTACCACTTTTGTCTTTCTTGTGTGTTATTTTGGTGGCGAGTTTTTTCCTCATATGTTGGTTTAGAAATACGCGTTTATCATGAGGCTTCCAAGGGACCAACTCCCCCTGGGAGAAGAGGCGGACGGAGCAACAATAAAAACCCTTCTAATGGCAGAAGGTATGAATAGCCCATGCGGTAGTGAGGTTCCCTCAATCTGTCTGTCCGTCTGTGCGTCTGTCAGTCCATTTGTACCTGTTAATTCCTTCTCGTTTACGCGATAATGTCTATCTTTTTTAACTACACTGACTGTAAGTTTCTCACCGCGCCCTTGAACCTTTGGAAAATCAATAAAATACAACGAGGCCTTTTGGAATAGGAATCACAGAAATTTGTTAAAGGATTAACCTACAAAGGAATACAGTTTTCTTTGTATAATGTTGATTTCTAGAGGCGCTATACATATACTCGTACATACATTTTTCATTCGAATCTGTTCTTCCCCCCCCCCCCCCCCCCTTTGATATCAATTTTATTTTCCTTTTCTTTTTTCTTTATAGATTTCTAAGTAACGCGATTTTTGTTGGTTTAACCTATCAGATATTGCGTTATTTTTTTTAAATTCAGAATTAGACCAAAAATGATATTTAAAATGGTTGGTGAACTTTTACATGGATCCTGATTCTGGATGTGTTTCTTTTTTGCTCCATGACTTCCCCTTCTTCATACATACAACTAAACGCATTGACAGCAACGAAAATAAATCATTTTTGCGTTGGAGGATGTAGAAATCGAGTGTACAATGTTCGCTATGTTAAACAACTCCAGTTTGGATTGATCAGATGAATTGGAACAAGATTAAGGATAGTAACAACTATTTTTCGTTGTTAATAAAATGAGGAGAAAAAGAGGGGTTGAGGAAATATACTCTTACAGCTTACACTAAATATCTTTTGTCAGTACAAAATTTGTCTACTTAAGTCCTGCTGGTGTCCACATTTGAGCCATGCTGTGTGAAAAGGAGGCTTAATGCATCTGCAAAAAAGTACCGATCCAGGTCAGCCTGCGCGGACTTGGGTCGAAACATTTTGCTATTGGTCCATTTTATGCATGTCAAGGGACCATTCTTCCTCGTGATTCAGTTGCTTCTAAGACAAAATGAATTTCATGGATCAATAATCATGTGATGATTTCCTCGGCATCATGCATCATGGAGATGCATTAGACCCCTGTTTTGCCAGTATAAGTGACCTCGCCACACTTTGGCCGCGTTGATCTACAAGGACCTCACTGAGCTCGAGCACCTGCCCTGTTAGGGTCTGTATTCACCAATCATTCTAAATTTAATTCTTATTCTAATTTTCTATTTTGAAAGTAACACAATTTCCGATTGGCTCAGCCATTTGGTTGAGCCAATTTGAAGATGCATTACTTTAAAATTTAGAAACAAGAAACCCCCAAAAAATACCCACTATTAGGCCTAAGTACTGTGCATTTTCGAATGGTTGTTGAATAAGAGCCAGAGTATTTCCAGAGCCTTGATGGAACCGACAGAACTTAGTAAATCAGAGAAATTGTGATGCCCCCTTGGTTTAATCACATAACAGCATTTTACAGTAGTTGAACGTAGTTAATCGTAGATAACCGTAGTTCAATGTAGTAATGAAAGTAGTTTGAACTTATGAGTTGCCTGTAGTAAGCACATAATTTTTGAACATGTTCAAAAATTTGTTACGGTTAACTACAATGTTGTGACCCCACTGTGACCGTAGTTTGAACGCAGTTAACCGTAGATAGCCGTAATTGATCCTACTTAACCGTAGTGTGTTTAATAGGTTCAACTACGGCCATGATGTGTGGTGTCCGTGGTTGTGAGGTAGAGTGTCGGCCTCGTAACCAAAAGGTCCCCAGTTCGAGACCCGAGAGCAGGTGTCAACTTTGGGATTTTTCATTGGCCCACACAATCGGCGCGAGTACTGGTGCAGTTCCCAGGAAGCAGAATCGAAAGAGATTAGTATAAGTTGTAAGAACTTGTTTCTCAATTGATGTAAAATAAATATGTTTTAAAAACTAATTAAATTAACTATGGCCAACTACGGTAATTCCCGTCTACGATCAACTACGTAAGATGTGACAGCGGTTAAAGCCGTGGCACACCGTACGTATTTGACCGTAGTGGCGAATGACCGTAGATGGCCGTAGTTGAACGTATTAGACATAGTTGAACGTGGTTACACGTAGTTCACCGTACTTCAACGTAGTTTGAACTTAAGATTTGCCTGTAGTAAGTGCATAATTTTTTAACATGTTAAAAAATTTGTTACGGTTAACTACGATTTTGTGACCCTACTGTTATCGTAGTTTGAACGTAGTTGACTGTGGTTTACTGTAATTGATCTTATTTAACCGTAGTGTGTTCAACACGTTAAACTACGGCCAACTACGGTAATTCTCTTTTACGGTCCACTACGTAAGATGTTACAGCGGTTAAAGCCATGGTCACATTTACGGTCATGCACGTAGTTGTCCGTAGTTCATTTCAAACATAGTCTGCCGTAGTCTTACTACGGTCAACTAGGTCGAAGTATGTTCAAAGTAGGTTCAAACTTGGCAATAAGAGGAAATATAGAAAGTCTAAGTAGGTTGAACTACGTATAAGTACGGTTAACTACATTCTACTGCATGCAAAGTGGCTACAGTTAACTAGGGTATTACTACGTCTAACTATGACTAACTACGTTAAACAACGTATGAGCTACATCCTAAGTACGCACAACTACTGTAAATGAAGGTCAACTGCGTTAAGCTACGGTAAAATGTTGTGGTTGTGCCTGCTCAGTATGGGTAAGTTGCAGTCATTGTACTTCTAATCACTGTCACATCCAGATCTGGGTCCGATTACAATTATAATTTAATCAATTGTAATTAATTATAGTTTTTCTGTTATTTGAAAGTAATTGATAATTGATATAAAAATGAATTACTTCAATTGTAATTAATTAGTTAAAAGAATATGATAGGTAAATAATTAACAGTTAAATTCAGTTACTTTTCAAATACTTGTAGCAAACAATGCAACAAATAAACCCTTGGGAAACGACAGGTTTTTATGCAATAATTATTTTTACCTAGGAGTATAAAATTCACCCTTGGTTATCACCTAAAAAGGTGTTGCCAGACCATTCATGAATGTTAAACTGTTGAAATGGATAAACCCTATACGAAAACTGTCTAAATTGTAAGACCTTTCAGAGGACAAATTAAATGTAGCTAAAATGCTGGAACTTGTCTGTAAAAGGGTAGAAAACATTTTTGGAAAAGGAGAAAAAGCCAATATTGTTTTTCCTTTTCCCACTATGTTTTCAAAAACTGTGTGTTTCAGGGTCATTGAAAGTCAGAATTGTATGGAAAAGGAATGTATGGTAAAGAAGTAATCAGTTGTACACTCATCATAGCTGTGTTTTTTACATTTTATTGAAGAAATATAACTACTTTGTTCTTTAATTCTTTATCAAACTAAAAAAATTGGGAATCTACCAGACTGAAAGTACTCGTATTTGCAGATGATAGATCTAATGTAAGATCGAATGAAAATTTCTGTCCTTGATGAACTAGAAAACATTGCAGGAAATGGAGAAAATACTGGTAACCAGCATTTTCTCCGTAACTCGCAATGTTCTCTGAGGCTTCATATTTCAGGATCATTAAAATTTGGGATTGTGTGGTAACAGGTTAAAGTGTCATACTTTATTTATAAATATAATGCCAAATAATTAAAAAATAATTAATCATTTTCCTGAAAATAATTGTATTTAATTCATTACTTTATAGAAAGCAAGTAATTATAATCATAATTTAATTGAAACATTTCTATTTTAATTGTAATGAATTAAATACTTTTTGAAATAATTGAACCCAGGTCTGGTCAGATCTTATGTAGTTGAACGTATTCGGGAATTACCGTAGTTGAACGTATTAAACACACTACGGTTAAGTAAGGTCAATTATGGTTAACTATGGTCAACTACGTTCAAATTACGGTCACAGTAGGGTCACAACATCGTAGTTAACAGTAACAAATTTTTTAACATGTTAAAAAATTATTTGCTTACTACGGGCAAATCGTAAGTTCAAACTACGTTCATTTCTACGTTGAACTATGGTTAACTACGTGTAACTATGTTCAACAACGTTTAATACATTCAACTACGGCCATCTACGGTCATTTCCCACTACGGTCAACTACGTAAGGTGTGACCACGGCTTAAAATACAACGACTTCAGCTTTCCCGTACTTAGCAGGCACAATTACAACGCTTTACCATAGCTTAACGCAGTTAACCTTCATTTACCGTAGTTGTGCATATTTAGAACATGGTTTATATGTAGTTTAACGTGGTTAATCGTAGTCTGACGTCGTAATACCCTAGTTAAACCTAGCCACTTTGCATGCAGTTAAATGTAGTTAACCGTACTTACATGTAGTTCAACCTACTTAGACTTTCTTTGTTGCCAAGTTTGAACTTACTCTGAACGTACTTCAACCTAGTTGACCTTATTAACACTACGGCAGACTACGTTTGAAATGAACTACGGTCAACTACGTGCATGACCGTAAATGTGATCATGGATTAAAGTACAATAGCTTTAGCTTACCCGTTCTGAGCAGGCACAACCACAACGTTTTACTGTAAGTTTACCGTAGTTGTGCGTACTTAGGACGTAGTTTATACGTAGTTTTATGTAATTAATCGTAGTTAGACGTAGTAATACCCTAGTTAACACTAGCCACTTTGCACGCAGTTGAATATAGTTAACCGTACTTACACGTAGTTCAACCTACTTAGACTTTCTATATTTCCTCATATTGCTTACTTTGAACGCACTTCAACCTAATTAACACTACGGCAGACTGCGTTTGAAATGAGCTACGGACAAATACGTGCATTACCGTAAATGTGACCATGGTTAGTAAAATGCGTCTCAGACAACAAACTCAGCTTAAGTCGAAGGATGAGTCTGTCAGTGGATTTGAGCAAAATTAGAGACTTATTTTTTTTGTGAAACTGGGCAATCATGTTTCCCCGCTTTTCCTTATTTTTCGTTCGTGCATGGCTGATAGCCTGTCTGTATGTCCGCAGTCTGTCTGTTTTGGTGTCTATCTCCCTGTCTGTCTGTTTGTCTGTCTGTCACTCTGTCTTTCTGTCCGTTCGTCTGTATGTCCATCCTTGCATTCTTACCTCACTTCCTAATTTCAGTTCTACGTTCCGGCTGTATTCAAAAGAAAAAGGGGAGTTTACGCCTGAATCAAGCCAACATTAAATGCCTAGTTTACATTTGGCCTGAGTTGGTACGATTATCGCACTGAATTCAGAAGAAAAGGGAGGGTAGAATGGTCCTTGGACATGCAGAAAATTAAAAAAAGTAGCGGACTGGGCAGGCTGATACTTTTGCAGATGCATTTAGCTCCCTTTTCACAGAGCATGACTCATAGGTTTAGCAGTATAAAGGTTACAGCGGCGAAGGGAGGACGGTAAACTAGAGACACGATAATTGGGATAACTTCTCCTGTCTCCCGTATTCTTGTACTGATCCTTTTACAACATTATTTTGAATGATCAGACAACAACGTTGGCGTGAAAAGCACTGGTTCTAAAAAGGAGTGAATGGTGAACTATAAACCTAGGATACAGTCATATAGATAACGAAAACTGTCCATTGTAATCTTGTACCGTTCTTTTTACCACAATCTTTTCAAAATAAGTAATTGAAAGGCCGGTGAAAAGCCGACGATCTTCAAGTTGTGAAGGATACACGGTAAACTGGACACGCGGTCATTTAGATAACCTGAACTGTCCACAATATTCAAGTACTGATCCTTTACCAGAATATTTTTCAAAACTAGTCTTTGAAAAGGGAATGAAAAGCCAATAATTAGCATGTGGTGAAAGATAGACGGTAACCTGGACACGCTGCCATGTAGGAAACATCAACTGTCCTGTGTTCTAGTATTGCACCTTTGACCACAATGTTTTCAGAACTAGTCAACAACAGAAGCGTGAAAAGTCGTATTTATCCTAAAACGGGTTGAAAGATGAACGATAAAAATTGAAGCCACACGGTCACTTAGATAAACTCAAACTGTCCTATGTGTTCTTATACTGTTCCTTTCACCTCAGTGTTTTGAAAATTTGTCTTTCATTTAGTGGTAGACAGTGGTATCGAGAAAGAGCCTCGGCAACTCACAGCAAAGGTTCGGGGTCCGAATTGCATAATGAGCAGAGCCAATCTTGAGAACCATCCACATCACGGCGCGAGTACAGGTTAAGATTTCCAAGAAACAATCAGCTAGAGTGGTTTATATAAGTTGTTTGATTGATTGATTGAATGGTGTTTTAAGCCACTTTCAACATTATTTCAGTCATATCGCGGCGACAGCTCATATGTTCATGTTTTTTTTTTCTGGGTTCCACCAGTACTTGGACAGGGCTCTGAAGTGTTTTGCCCACGGCCATTCCTACGAAAAACTCTGTTGATCCAGTGAGGCTCGAACCCGGGGCCTCCAGGTCACGAGTCATAAACTTTACCACTAAGCCACGCAGGAGTTGTTTGAAATTGTTTCATAGTAGATGTAAAATAAATATGAGCCATGCTTTGTGAAAATGGGGTTTGCCGCATCTGCAAAAAAGTATCGATAAGTGTCAAACCTCTTTGCTATTGGTCAATTTTTTGCATGTCAAAGGATCTTTGTACCACATGATTCAGTCAGTTGTCAGCCAAAATGCATTTTATGGATCCATAGGTATGTAATGTCTTGCATGGTGCAATGCATCACGGAGATGCATTAAACCCTCTTTTGCCAGAGCACGGCTCATATGTTTAAACTAAAACGAGTCTTTGACAGTGGTGTGAAAAGAATGTGTACAATTGTAACGGGGCGAAAGGTGAACGATAACCTGAAGACACCGGACATTTAGATAACCCCAAACTGTCCCGTGTATTTATGTCCAGGAGTAAACTTCATTCGGCATACCTCGGGTGATGGGAGCCATCATATCCTGTTAGATGTAGGTACGAAATCGGCCGAGTTGTGACGAGTGGAGTAAACTTGTCACTGGGTATAATATTGACAGGTAGGTCGCTTAGTGTTTGGATTCTTTCACTGCCAACGGCGACTAACTATATAGCTTTTGCGGACGGCGTTGATCAAAAATCAGACTGCACAGAACGTGCAGTTTGATCTTGGACCTACGCTGTCCGTTACCTGATGGTAAAATAAGAGTATAGCTGAAGTAATTGTCAGATGTGGTTGAACTGTACTTTTTAGATCTCGAAAACAGTGGAATTTATTTTACTGACATAAAGAGTGGGAATGCATACGTATAAGAAGAGTTACGTGGGTCAGCCTTGGCTCTATTGATATACGATCGCCTTTATTATTTTTCGTTCGTATGTAGTTCTTTTTTGTGTGTGTCTTCACTGCCTTCACACGCCTTTAAATTATAGTAGTATTATATAGAGGATAATGTGTATGATATTAAAAATCTGTCACTAGAATGGGGTGTGATGCGGTTGAAAAGGACGAACCCATCAAACCCCATTCGAGTGACAGTTTTTTAATATCTCACACAACCAGTTGATTATCCTATTGATTATATTCCTAATACACCCTTTTTTAAAATTCTAATAATTATCAAGACTGGTACAATTTGAGCAATATAGGAAAAAAAAGTAGTTCCGGCAAACATTCTTAAACTATATCGTCACTAGTGATGATACCATATTTATCATCACTCGTGTTGTTATTCACTGTGAAATCCCAGTAGTTCACTGATAAGTATATATAAAAAAAAACATCATAACATCACTCGGCGCTTGACCCAGTGATAAGTCTTTCGAACTACCCATCATACATTTACATTTTAGTCTATTGAAAACATTTGCAGACCAAAAAATGTATAATGTGTAGTTTTGTGTTCGTAGGGTGGAAAACATTGTGGCAAAAGGAGAAAATGCTGGTTCTCCTTTTTCCACAATGTTTTCACAAAGTGTTCTTAATGGGAGTCGTAAGCACCAGAGACGGTTTGGTGAAGGGTTAAAAATGGATCAGTCTAAACAACCACTGATAAGGTTGCTGTGTCCCGTAGTCCTCGAAGATTGACTTTGTATTTGAAACAAGAAATATCTTTAAAAAAGAAAGACATGTTTATTCTTAGCCCACCCTGCCTGTTTACAGGCAAACTTACGCCGTCTATCTTTTTTTAAAGATATTTCTTGTTTATAGTTTGCTGAGACTTTTTAAAAAAAATTAAATAGCTCGATTTAACTGGCTACAATGACTGACTGCAACATCTTTTTTTAGACCGTCGTAGAATTTAGTTCGATGCCAGGATTAAGCAAGTTTAACAGATAGAAATCCTATGCCTTTCCTCAGACACGAAAAAGGACCGTTCTAATTCATGAACCAACCTGGTATTTAATGAAATGGATCCGTACTATGCGACAACTTGTTTGGTATAAAGCCACTCGTCACAACTCGGCCGATTCCGTAACTACTTCTAAACTCGTCCGTCAAGCAGGCTCATTCGGCATACCTCGGGTGATGGGAGCCATCAAATCCCTCGGGGTGTATCTGGTGGATTGATATGCACCAGATCGGTACATACCCGGAAATACGCCGGTTTACCGTTCTGAAAATTGTAAGGCTCCTCTTACAAAAGAAAACTTGAGTTTCAATTTTCTATCGAAATCTTTCTAACTATATTTCAGTTTAGTTGACAAACAGTTCTTACATTCATCACTTAACGTGGTTTATCAATTCCCATTGAAGTTTTCACCGACAGATAAACAGATGTGAATAACTTCATCGAGGTTGTTTATGTCGTTGCTAAACGACAGACAGTGGCGCGCCATGTATAAGATCACGTGATTCGCAGTTCAAATGGAAACGACCGTTATACAGACGAGGTTAGATGTAGGTACGGAATCGGCCGAGTTGTGACGAGTGAAGCAGGCTTCCATTTTGAATTGCCAATCACAGGATCTTAAACATGGCGGCGCCCGTGGAAATCATATTAGCGACGACATAAGCAACCATAGTGAAGTTACTCACATCTATCACCCTGTTGGTGAAAACATCTAACGGAAATGATTAAAAATTGATTGTACAACCTGTTTGTTAACGGAAATGTGTTTAAAAAAATTCGATAAAAGATTTTGACTCAGGTTTATTGTTTTATTGTAAACGGTTTATTTCCGGCGAAGAAATGTATCGTGTAGGTGCATATCGAGCTACGTGATCAATACAGCTGAAGCACTTGATCAACGGAACCCCCGAGGTTTGCCGAATGGGTATAATGCATTGCGAGGATGCATTAATCCCCTTTTTCCAGAGTGCTGCTGAAATAATAATTATGGTGCAAAAAGTGGCTTTCGGACATTTGCGTAAAGTGTCGTCTCGGATCAGCCAGCGCAGTCCGCGCAGGCTAATCCGAGACAGCACTTAACGTCAACATTATCAGTTGTACGGTCAGGTGGTAGGGGACTTGGAAACTTGTTCACGTTTGTGGTGAATCATGTCGCCCCGAGCTGAAGGCGAGGTGGCGACATCATTCGCCACAGCCATGAACAAGTTTCCAAGTCCCCTGCCACCTGACCGTACAACGAATTTATTATACTGCAAAGTTTTACCATTCCAACGTGTGTTAAGCGAGATTTACCTGTTTTTTTTTGTTTCAAAAATTGAGTACGCTGACGAAGTAGAATTTCCCTTCTGCGTGCCCCAATTCAATGAAAACTGACGTCACTGGGAAATGACATCACTGAAACCTTGGTAAAACGTGAAGTTTGGTTCATAATCTTGATGTTAATCTTGATCGACGCCGACATTTTGGATGTTGTGTTGAAAGTGTAGTCATGTATACGGGGCTCCCGAAAGGGAAACTGCTTTTACGTTGGTTTTGCCAGTGTACATGATATATATATGTTCGGGGCATATCATCCAATCAGATCACGAGAAATTTCTTTGCAGTATAATAATAGATTTTGTCCTACAGTAGATTTGCTTGAAATAGAAAATCACACACGATCGGGAAGTGTCGCCTCGGATCAGCCTGCGCGGACTGCGCAGGCTGATCTGGGACGACATTTTACGCAAATGTCCGAATGCCCCTTTTCGTGTGTTGCAGACCATATATGTGCTGTACTTTTATATAAAAGGATCAAAGTAAACAAATACATACTTCCCACGGAGGAGGCTGATTGTTCACGTGCTCTGAATACTTCTTTAGATAATTGTGTGCTTCATACGCATGTGATAGTTCATTTTTTTTTTTGTTATTATTTTTGTGTTACGTCATGTCGCTTTCAGTCCCCCTTTTTTTTAGTCATAGCCAGCCCTTGATAGCCCGTCTTCTGCCCTCTATTTAAGTGGATTTGGGGGTGGGGGAGGTTCTTTGGTTTCATGCCCCCGTGACATGTATGTATTTAAAAAAAAACCGGGGCATTCTGGTTTATCTGGAGCATTTTGACATACTGTATTTCAGTACTGAAGGTATTCCAAAAAGAATGGATTTACAAATGAATGAGTATTTATGCTCTGGGAAAATGGTGTTTAATATATTATACCAACCTAGGCGTCCATATGAATCCATCTTATCACAAAACCAACTGTTCAAAGCTGACATGGGTCGATAGGTTTTGTAGATGCAATGACTCACCTTTTCCGCGGGCATGACTCAAATAATTTCACTTGCAGATTTTTTTTTTTTGCGGGAGGGGGCGGGGGAGGGGTTCTTCATCATGAAGATGCAAGCGCACACTCGCGTTTATAGGCAGTTACGCACTTGATAGCACGGCGACAACTCACTTATTTATGTCTTTCTGTGGTGTCAAAAATACTAGACAAGGGCTCTATGAATACTGTCTTGCCAAAACTGTACAATTTGCGTTTTATCATTGATACTTATTATCGCCAGTTCTATCAAAATGTCTCCCTTGGAGCACTTTTGTGCATATTTGGTCAGAAATTGAACAAGTCAGTGAGAAAGCGCGATATTCTCACGACACATACATGTAAAATTGCACTCGGGTGATCAATTGATCAAGTCCATCCGCTGTATCACGTAGCTTGATAAGCACGACATCTCTTCGCCGGAAATGGCCCGTCCAGGTAGCTTAGTGGTTAGCGCATCCGACTCGTGACGTGGTGGATGCGAGTACCATACCCAGTTGAGGCAAACATTCTTTCCGGCGATTTTTCGCATCTCACCTCTGATGCGTGTGAGAAAACTAGTCAGTGACTTGGAAAGAAAGTTGTGTCAGTGCTGGTAACACATACGTAGGTGCACTGATTGCCGTGATATTGCCTAAGCTTTTTTAAAAAAAACGGCGTTAAACTCCAATACAATCATTCAATCAATCTTCGCCAGAAATACGCCGTTTTACTGTTCTTAAAATTGAAAGACTCTTCTTAAAACAAAACACACACACAAAACAACATGAGTCACAATATTCTATCGAAATCTTTCTAAATACATTTCCGTTGACAAACGTTTTTTACATTCAATTTTTAACGTGGTATATCAATTCCGTTGGAAGTTTTACTAACAGATTGATAGATGTGAGTAACTTCAGTGGTTGTTTATGTCTTTGCTAATCGTTTTTCACGGGTGCCGCCATGTCTAAGATCATGTGATTGGCAGTTCAAAATGGAAACCTCCTTGACACGGACGAGTTTAGATGTAGTTACTGAATCGGCCGAGTTGTGGCACGTGGTAAACTTGTACATGTTGTAAATATACACCCGAGCTGGATCGGGGAGGTAACAAATCTAGTTATACACAGTGCTTGTTACGTAGACAAAACGTTAACTAGCCCTTATTTAGGACAAAAAATGAGACATGAAAGCCTAAATATACTTTTTTAGACTGGTCGTTTGACGTGTAGACTGCGCAGGCTGAGCTTGGTCGATACTATTTGCAGATGCATTAACCCCCTTTTCACAGAAAATATGATATAGATTAGTGTAGGATATGTTTCTTTTTGGTTTAAAAATTACAATCTTTCTTTTCTACAGGTTTTATTTTTGACCAACGCAGTTTACAAAGAAATAATTTCCATACGTCAAAATGATGTCACAATCTTCGTCAGAGAGCGAGAAGGACATGGTGTATTTACACGTGATACCAAGACAAATGGCTGGAAGTGTCGTCAATATATCACCTTTTGCAATCAAGTTGGAGCTTTGGTTGCGGATAAAGGACATCAGGTTTAAGGTAGTATTAAACACGCTCGATGGTTTGCGTTAAAAATCCAATTCCGGAAGATACATATTTTTAAACTGTAGATAGCGGCTTCCAGAGCTTCAAGAAACCTTGTTTTGTTAATGCGTTGGGCCGTACGGATACTTATTACAGCCAGTCCGATAGAGTTATCGCTCTTTGAGCAATCTTGTGCATATGTTGTACGAAAATCGACAAGTCTCGCGGGACAGTGCGATATTATCGGAACCTACACGGTGCTACACAGTGCTTGTAACAAAGCCAAATTTTGAACTAAACTATAATGAGAAAGGAAAATTTTAGCCGAAACATGATTATAATGCTCTGAATCGCAATGAAATGTGTCGTCGTTAGTACAGATGGCTGTGCTTGATTCTGCTTCATAATTATATGATGCCATTTGTTGTTGTTTTGTTTGGTCCCGGTAGTAGGTCTAAACGTGCCTTTAACTTGAAGAGTTCCACAAATGGAAATAATAAGTATTCAATTAAAGTTTGTTTTACACTTAATTCTATTTCATAAGCCAAGGAGTAGCAATTAGATTGGCTCTTACTGTCGCTTCAGATAGAATAAAACCGATTTGGCGAAAATAACTAATGTTTAGTGAACTATGCATGATGATATATCTTGATTTTGATATGCGAATTATGCATTTTCGTTAGAATTAATTTACGGCTATGGACAGATTTACTACAATTAAGAAAAAAAGTAGTAAACCCCAAGCTATATAGGTTTACATGGATGGGTGGTGGGGTTTCTTTTGTTTCGCGAAATTCCATTTTTAAACGTTTTTAATCTTTTCTCAATATTTTTTACAGACAATCGACGATATGTCTTTCTCCAAGAAAGGTCAAAGCCCGTTTATTGTGTTTAATGGCGAACAGCTTCCGGATTCGAACATGATAGTTACATTCCTGTCTAAATACTTTAATAAGGATCCCTTTCCGGGCCTCAGTCAGGTAGACAGGGCGATTGCCAGATCGTTTATAAAGATGCTGGAGGAAAACACAGCTTGGTGGGTGAAGATATGCTTTAAGGTCTACAATTTTTACAAGGCGGTGTTATAATATGAGTCATGTTCTGTGAAAAAGGTGTTTAATGCATCTACAAAAAGTATCGACAAGGTCAGACTATGCAGTCTGCGCAGGCTGACCTGTATCGAAACTTTTGTATAATTTTGGTAATTTTGCTTTTACATTTCAAAGGACCATCCTACTTCATGATTCAGTCGGCAGTTAGACAAAATGGGTTTTATGGATCTATGAAATTATGTAATGACTTGCTTGGTGTAATGCATCAAGAAGACGCATTTACTCTTTTACTACTGAATAAATAAAATGCATTTTCTCAAAGGCTAAAAGTAGATTTCCTCTGCAAGGTCAAGAGACAGTTCGGTCATTATCTAGAATATAGTGGTGGACGGTGTAGATCAGAGATCAGACTGTCCACAAAAGCTTCTGGTGTCGTCTATGGTAGGCCTATGGAAAGAGTTAGAACTCTTTTGCCAGAGTGAGACTCAATTATACCGGCCATCTTAAAGTTGCATTCTTGCAGCCACGCTTGTAAAAATTGATAGATTACAGAATTTAGTCATTTGCCTTTTAACAAATAAATCACCGATAGTTTTGGCCCTCTAAGATGAAAAATGTTCCAGATATTTGTTGTTGGAAACGAATCTCGGTTAGGTGAAAACAGCGTCTTGCCGAAATTGTAAAAATGGCGACAAGCGACAGTTTCTCGCTAAATTTTACCCAGGGTCATTTGCATGCCCCTATCTAAAAATAGCATTCAGCTAGCGATTACAACAGGGGCATCCCGTCTTCTTCTAGGGCCATGTTTTCCCCCTCCCCCACTTTTCAGCAGAACCCGCATGGAATTTTGATTTCTATTGTCTTCGAAAACATTCCACTGTGCTTTTGTCATCGAATACCGAAATTATTCGATAAGTTTATGTGACACAGATGGTTGCAATAGGATACCTATACAGAGTATTTCAACTCCATTTTCTTTATTTACCTAACTCGAAGCAAGATAAACATACGTAAATAGCTACGTGGCAAGCGTCAGGTGGTGTAGACTATATATAACGGTCCTTGACCTGGTAGAGTCAGGCATAATTTAGAGTTGCATGTTCTATCGGTTGTAATCTATGCAACTTCGCAATCGCGTGAGGTAAATGTTGGCAAAAAGGAATAAGGATATCTTTCGTTTGAAAAAATAAAGATGAAATGCATTATTAGTCATAATTGACTAAGATGAGTAAAACCACCACTTTAAACACAATACCACTTGAAAACGAACTGCATCTCATGTTATGGATTTAAGACATGATCGGAAAACAAAACAAAATTGTATTCTCTTGCATTTCAGGACGATATTTGTTTATCGATATATTGAGAACGTGGAGGAGTATGCCCAACAGTTCGCCTTGGCGTTACCCTTAGAGGACAGAATCAAGAGGATCGAAATGATCAAATCAGGGGTACAGCATTTTAAATCTCTACCAAACGACAAAAGTTTGGGCTTGTACACATAGGAAACATTTGCAGACACCAAATTAATTTAAATGATAGGTATGATTTTTGAAAGGGCAGAATACATGTCGGGAAAAGTAGAAAATGTTGGTAGCGAGCATTTTCTCCTTTTTCTTTCATGTTTTCAGGAGCTTTCTCTGTCAGGGTCGTTAAAAATTGGGATTGTGTGATAAACGGTTAGGGAAATAATATGTCACCAACTCACTATTAGTTCTTAAAACCAGTACATTACCAAGCAAATGCATGTATTTACTTGCATGTACCTCGCGGTAAACCGTCTTAGCATAGGTCAAAGTAGGTGTTTAAGGCATAATACTGGCAACCCCCCCCCCCCCATACAGTTATATGCAAATATATATGTGGCATAGTTTTATAAATGAAAAGATAAGAAATTAATGAAATGTTCACCTTCATTACGTTGACCAATATTGAATTTGATTTACACGGAAAGAATGCGCGTAAAAGATTGCAATTTTTGACGCTTAATTTTTATTTTCACCGGTTTTCGAGGTATAATGGTGGGGAGTTGCCGGTATCATGCCGAGCTGAATCTGTAAAAGTGTTAAACAAACTATATAAATAGATAACTGCAAAATGCATGTATTTAATCTAACATGCCATCTTTTCGTATGTGACATTTTTTTCAGAAAATCACGAAGAACTTATTTCATTTATAATTTTTCCGCTTTCTTAACAATATTGATTGGTTGTTTTTTGTGTCTTCTTTGTTCAGTCTTTAAGTATGAAAATATGCTTATTTCAGTTTTCAAAAAGAGCCCACGCACACGGCATAGGTCGACACACACCGGAAGAAATTTACGAGATTGGTTGCCAGGATATTCAAGCTGTGTCAGACTTCCTTGGAGACAAGAAATTTATGATGGGCGGGAACCAGCCAAGTTTGGTTTGTAAACCTACTTTCGTTTTGTGATTACGTGACTTTTTTTTTTCAGTATTTTAAAGCAGTTTAAGTGTAGAATGGCTGGTAAGAACGGACTCTGAAGTTCTTTGGCATCCATAAGTGTTCACGACTTACCCATTCCGCAAAAAGTAAACTTTATGAGAATGGCGCTAATTAGTAATCAAATTGTACAATATTTTGTGAGATACTTTAACCGAGAAAGGCTTGCACTGAGAATGACTTGTTTACTTTTCCCTCCTTTGTCAATCAAACGCTTAACACTCGAAATGCAGAGAAATAACTTTGAAACCTGTGCTTACATTTTGCCTTGGATATATCATGCCAGGGTTTTGAATCCAAATATACATGTAGAGAATATATTTACTTCCAAGAGTATTCAGAATCTGTATAAAACGGCGTCACACCATCGCTGGAACAAATCTTGATTTCTTGTAACATTTCAGGTGGACTGTGTAGTATTTGGCGTCCTTTCCCAAGTTGTATATGTTCCTATAAACTATCCACAGAGAAAATATATCCTGGAAAAATGTCAAAATATTATGCGGTTGATGGATAATCTAAAGGATACATACTGGAAAAACTGGCAGGAAGAATGTGACATGTGACATCATTACTCATTGGTGAATCACGTGGCGAGCTGCTGAAATAAAGTGACTTCCGGTTTACGATTTTTGGTTCTCGTGTGAGCAAATTAAACCTGTCATTTCATATGTTTATGAAGAAAGTTTATCAATAAAGAATTTGATGTTTTTATGAAATCAAATTCAAGTTAACGATATGCTTTTACAAACACGTGTGCTTACTGTCCAATAAACTCAGAATTCCTGTTTTCTTCAGCATCACATGCGAAAAATCATTAGTACCTTCAACCATAGTATTGGTTTTAACCCATAGGCTGCTGAGCGCCACTCAAGGACCTTTTGCGGACAGTGTAGATCAAGATCAGACTGCACAGAAAGTGCAGTCTGATCTTGGATCTACACTGCCCGCAGGAGATTTTTTTCTCAAAAAATACCTTTGAAATAGCAAAATTTGGGTTTTTACAATCGGTTTGTAAGTTTTATTTCACTTTTTTAGCAAAATAAGTATGAACATTTAGGAATAATATACATGTATGTCTCAACATGATGTAATAGAAGTGCTCTATGTAACATAATGATCAGTTTAACTTAGTTTATCTTCTACCAGTGTTTTAACGAATCTAGTCAAATGACCCACATTTAAATTTTCTTCCGCAAATCTTTTTAATATGGACAAATCTAAAATTTTGTCGCCCGGTAAAGAGTTTAATAAACCTTTCAAGTACACTTCAAATTTATAGTAAACTGCCTTTGCTAGAATCTATCTACCGTTTAAAGTATTTTGTTAGATAGTTCATATTTGTACTAACATTTAATGGTTAAATGAAGAAGCTATATTTGTTGCTTTTTAACACTAGTACAAGACTTCAAAATTTTAGACTGGTCCAAAGTGAAATCATTTGCAGACGACAATCAAATTTGGTTCAAGTGACAAAATTAGAGAAAATATTTTGAGAAAAGGAGAACATGCTGGTGACGAACATTTTATCCTATTCCCGCGATGTTGTCAAGAGCCTTCGTCCCAAAGGGTTGTCGAAACACGTGACTGTTTGGTCAGACTTAAAGTTATCAACCCTGTACAAATAATTATATAATTTAACGACCGTGAGACTTTTGAAAACATTTTGTAAAAAGAAGAGATGCTGGTAACCAGTATTTTCTCATTTTCTTACAATGTTTTTTTTACCTTTTAGAGACAAAATCCATTGAGCCGTAGTAAATTGTTTTGCTAATGCTTTCAATTTTGAAGAGTCTAAAATTTCGTCATATGATAAAGGTTGGTTCCTGGACCGGAACCAGAAACATCCGTATGGATAATGAATGGTAGTTCTTAGTCAGCTGATACGAGGGCTGATTGATAAGTTGTGAGTCTTATATGGCCTGCAACACGCGAAAAAGAGAAATCGGACATTTGCGTAAAGCGTCGTCCCGCAGTCCGCGCAGGCTTATCCGAGACGAAACTTTCCGTTCTTTTGTTATTTTCTGTTTTGCGCAAGTCTACTGTAAGACAAAATCGAATGTAGTCGTAAAGTGCCGTCTCGGATTAGCCTGCGACACTTTACGCAAATGTCCGAATGCCTCTTTTTGCGTGTTGCAGGCCATATTAGAGGAGTTACGCAGGGATGTCCTTTTTCAGCCCTACTGTTACTTGACTATTTAAGGCTGTATATCGGTAGACTGGTGCATTTTATCAATTTGTCGAAAAGGTAGAGCTCTAAAGTAAACGAGGCAAGTGACTTTTTAAAGATGTGTTGTTCCACCTGGACAAATGCCCCTGTTCACAAGTCTGTCATTGCTATGGCTGCCATTAACAAGTGTGGCTTCTAAATGATTGAGCATCTGCCTTTTCGCCTGATCTTGATCCATTAGACTTTTATCTATTTCCAAAATTGAAAAATACCATTACCGGTACCAGCTGATGACATCATAAATGCAGTGGAGGCCCTTCTGAAAGGTCGAGAGAAGGACTTCTTTAAAAATGGCGGTGAGCATCGCTGGCAAACGCGTATAGATACAGAAGGGGTTGATGTTGTAAAATAATGCAATATGTCCACCTAAAGTAAATTTTTGATGTGAGGTTCACACAACTTATCGATCAACCCTCGTACTAATATCGGCGGTTTTTGTTGACCTGTCTTTATCTTTTGAAACCCTTTTTTTTTTAACTTTCTTCCGATTCAAAGGAGGCTCTTTTCTTTGTTGACTTGTGCTTTTCAGTGCAAAGGCCTATCAGTAAGTCGTCCAACCTTCTTACTCTAGAGGCATTAACTTTTATGAAACGTCGGTAATATATAGAAAGTGAAAACTAAGAATGCCTAACAACCTTATATTATATTTCATGTGTCTATTTTTAGAAATGTTATGGGTAAAGAAATGTAGTAATTTAAGCTGGGGGGAATTATTTCCCCGTCACAGTGAATATTTTCCTCCTGCCGAAAATCTGGAACTACTTTTTTAAGTTTTTTAAGTTTTTAAGTTTTAAAAGTGGCATTCGTTGACAAAATAATCAGAGAAAATATAATATATAATTTATTTCATCAGCTTGTGGTTAATATGGGGAAATATTTGCCTCAAAAGGGAAAGGTCCACGAAAATAACTCGTGCCTTACGGCACTTGTTATTTTCGCATACCTTTCCCTTTTTCGGCAAATATTTCCCCATATTAACCACAAGCTAATGAAATAAACTCTATTTTTGTGCACTTTAGCTGTGGCTCACATTTTTGATTTTCTCTGGATCGGCCTGAAGTCCCTCTACGGGCACATTGTGTCCCAAGTACCTAGCCGCTTTTCCGTAAAACGAGCACTTGCTGGCTTTCAACCTCTATGGTTATAACCAGCTACACGACAAAAAACACTTACCAATCGGTTCACGTCCTCAACAAATGTACGTAGATGAAAAGATAATTAAGCCATGTTCTGTGAAAAGGGGGTTTAATGCATCTGCAAAAAGTATCAATCCGGGTCTGCCTGCGCTGTCCGCGCAGGCTGACTTGGGCCGAAACTTTTTGCTTATGGTAAATTTTCTACATGTCCTAGGATCCGTCTACCTCTACAAAGGTTCATCTGGACGAAATGGATATGAAAAATATGATGACTTGCTTAGTAAAATGAATTACGGAGATGCATTAGGCCTCTTTTTTGCCAGAACATGGCTCATTTTATATCTTCTTAGTAGGTACGTTGTAAAAACCTATTTACTCTCAGATGACAATCTTTGTTTTTGTTGACAAACACAATACATGTTATTACAAAACAAACACATAACAGGTAAGACAGGTAAAACGCATTGCGACATTACATAAATAATATAATGGGCATTTTAGAAGAATGGAATACCGGTTTCCCCTATTATTATGAAATCGGCCGCCCGTAAAAAGACATGGTTTTCGTCTGAGAGTAATATTAGTACCAACATTAAAATCAGTTTTGTTCTAGCCAGACTTCCGAGTGTTTGCGATCATTAGGCTGCTAAGCGCGACTCGAGGACCTTTAGCGGACAGTGTAGATCAAGATCAGACTGCACAGACCGTGCAGTCTGATCTTTGATCTACACTGTCCGATAAGGATATGTCTTTCCCCAAACTTACCTTTGAAATAGCAAGATTTGGGACCCAACTATCGACTTGAAAGTTTCATTTCTAAGCGCGACTCGAGGACCTTTTTCGGACTGTGTAGATCAAGATCAGACTGCACAGAACGCGCAGTCTGATCTTTGATCTACACTGTCCGATAAGGATATGTATTTCCCCAAACTTACCTTTGAAATAGCAAGATTTGGGTTCCAACTATCGACTTGAAAGTTTCATTTCTAAGCGCGACTCGAGGACCTTTTTCGGACTGTGTAGATCAAGATCAGACTGCACAGAACGTGCAGTCTGATCTTTGATCTACACTGTCCGATAAGGATATGTATTTCCCCAAACTTACCTTTGAAATAGCAAGATTTGGGTTCCAACTATCGACTTGAAAGTTTCATTTCTAAGCGCGACTCGAGGACCTTTTTCGGACTGTGTAGATCAAGATCAGACTGCACAGAACGTGCAGTCTGATCTTTGATCTACACTGTCCGATAAGGATATGTCTTTCCCCAAACTTACCTTTGAAATAGTAAGATTTGGGTTCCAACTATCGGCTTGAAAGTTTCATTTCTCTTATTAGGTAGGATAAGGTTTAACCCTTTACCAAACGACAAAATGCTAGACTTGTCCAAATTTAAAGCATTTACAGGTGACGCAATAAATAAAACTCAAAACCTGATATTTGTTCTTGATAGGGTAGAAAACATGGGAAAGGGAGAAAATGCTGGTAACCAGCATTTTCTCCTTATCCCAAACCGTTTTCAAAAGCTGTTTTCTTTAGGGTTGTTTGGATTGTGTGGTAAAGGGTTAATAAACCCTTGTAAGATTTATTCAAGGATAATGCAATTGCCCATCCTGCGCATGTGCAGAAGTTTAAATGGGCCACAGGATTCGGAACACTTGACGATGCACACCTAAACAGCGTGCACGACTTATCACAGCTTCCTTACAGGCACTTTGCTTGGCTTATGACAGACTTACCGGCCGGGACATCTTAGTTCTATCCTGATAACTGTAAGTTGGTTTGTCTGTTACCTGTATTCGTACTTTTCATATAGCGATTATATCTCTATAAAAGCATCTAACTCCTTACCAAACGACAAAATTTTCGCCTATTCCAAATTGAAAGTACTTTCAGACGACGAATTACAGCTGGTTTAAATGGCGGAATTCATCCTTAATGGAGTAGAAAACATTGTGAGACAAGAAGAAAATGCTGGTTACCAAATCTGGTTAAGTCATTTGGTTTAACTTATCAGAAATTGTATAACGTTTCAAATCGAGAATTAGACTCAATATGCTTTTTAGGATACTGTATGAGTGGAAATGTTCGCGATGTTGAAATTTTGCGATTTCGCGAATTTGAAAAATTCGCTAACTTTTCTGTTTGCATATTTTACCCTAAGTATACCAACAAATAACGAGTTTCTTGAATTTGCAAACATTTCCGTACGCTAAATGTCCGTAATCGGCAATTCCGTAAATTTAAAAGAGACTTTCATTTTCTTGCAGTAAATCAAAGTTAAACACCGAGATATACAACTAGATATATTTTTTCTTTGCAATCGTATTAACTGTAGGGTTACATTCAGTGAAAAAAAAAAATTTTTTTTTTCGGCTAAATAGAAGGATGGTGCTGCTGCAATCGGTAACCCTGTCTATTTTTATTACATCAGATATGACGTCATTAGGCTATACTTATTTGAATACGAATCCTAGTAAACGACCATATGACGTATCCACAAGTCTTCGCGAAACTCTCGCGCAACATTGGAAAATACCCTTACCCTTAGGCTACTAAGGGCGACTCACTGACCTTTAGGGGACAGTGTAGATCAAGAGCAGACTGCACAAAACGTGCAGTCTGATCTTTGATCTACACTGTCCGATAAGTGCAAGTGCATATTTTCCCCCAAGAAATAACTTTGAAATAATAAAATTTGGATTTTTACTATCGGCTTTAAAGTTTCATTTCACTTACTTAGCAGGATAAAGGTTAACGGGCTACATCGCCCTTAACGACGTTCGCGACAGTTTCCGTTTTCACGCTTCGTGTAACTATCACGCTCACCTTTTACTCGAAAAACGGTGAGCACCTAAAACAATTGATCTTGCCACGCTTGTCAATGTCTGCAGAATGGATAAACCAAGAACTAAAACTGTTTGCTTCATGTCAGCAAAATTAAGAAAAAAGTATTTGAATCCAGCCAAATAATTATATGTGAGGCAAGAATCCAAAATTACGCTTTCAAAAGATCGGACTGAAAGTCAAAGTGAATCACCTTAACTACGTCACCTAACAACGGAAATATGGACACAGATGCTAATACTAGCGCTCTATCTGGCAGACATATCGTCGAGCTTTAAAACATCCTTTCAGATGCAGATGCTTTCAGTTTGGTCTAGTCCAAAATTATGTCACTTGGTAAAGACTTGCAGAAAACGAGGGGCTGTACATAACTCTTTCTCCTTTACCAGGTTGTCCCTTCGCTTGATGAGTCTGCAGCAGACACCATTAGAAAACATTGATGTCAAAATGAGAAATTTATCCTAACGATTGATTTCTCCTTTTCGCACAATGATTTCTGACCATCAAAGAACTGTGATACATGAATACCAGGTTTTGGTTTAGCGTCTGCAAACGCATCAAATTTTGAAGAGTCTAAAATTAGTCGTTTGGAAATGGGTTAAATGCTAACATCAGTATTACATTTATATGCTATGAATTGGTTTATTATGACCAACAAACTTGATTCTTATAAATATTGTTGTATTATTTAAAAAAAATGAGATAATTTACTTCATATAATGTCTTTGTCTTTGACAAACCCTACATTTACTCATTAGTTAGTGCCACACCCACAAACTTAAAATGTATTTTCTTAAAAAATAAAGCTGGTGACCTATTTGTTTTAAGCCTGATTCTTTTAGTTTAGTACCTGAGTATTATTTATAGAAAAAATAAGAAAAATCTGAATGTTAGAACATTTAAAAAAAATATAACTTTATAAGATACTCTTTGATTTTTTTTGTTTTTTCCAAAATAAAGGTGTTTTAGCCATAAGTGAAGGGTTTTTCTTTTTGAATATTGATACTCAGTATACTCGAAATTATTTTTTTTTCATTAAATTGATGTTTCACCAATACAATGACATAAAATTTGCTTATAATTGTTGTCATTTGAAAAAAAAAATACAAAGACTTGGTTTTCATAGGTGAAATTTCATCCTGAACTGCCGCAATGCAGGGTGTACTAAAAGAAATATTCATAGAATTTTCCAAAAGCTGGTGACCCCCTTTTTTATCTCCTATTTTTTTTAGATCAGATAGTGAACTATCACCAAACAAAGTTTCATGAAATTCTGAATGTTTTGAAAAAATGGTGAAACTGTAGCGATCGTCTTTAAAGGGAAAAAAGACTGAAAAGTAGATCTATGACTTTTGTCTTACTTTTGTCTTTCTTCTTGATTGATAATTTGTCAGGCATCAGTAAATGATTGATTGATTGAACGGTGTTTTACGCCACGTTCAAGATTATTTCAGTCATATCATGGCGACAGCTCACATATTCATGTATTTCCTGGTTTCACTAGTACTAGGCTAGGGCTCTGAAGTGTCTTACCCAAAGACACTCGCGTTTATTTGGGTCTTATTTCTAGGCTGAAATGAATGTTGGGTTAGTCGACGATCTAAGGGTAAAAAATGGGACAACCCAAATAAGCACTAGTAAAGGTGTGTCTTGAGTACATTTTGCATCATTGTGTTCTTTAACCCTTTCCCTCCTATGGGCGACTATTGCGGACGACATAGATCAAGATCAGACTGTATAAAACGTGCAGTCAGATCTTAGATCTATATTGTGGGCTTCATTAGTCCAGCTAATATACTATAAAATCTGTTTCAGTTGCAGTGGGTTAAATATTCAGCCGTCCAAAATGGTCGAGTTGATAATTTTTGCGCGGGAAGAGTAACTCTTTACCACATAGTCCTGAGTTTTAACGATCCTGAGAAAGACAGCTTTTGAAAACATTGTGGGAAAAGGAGAAAATGCTGGTAACCAGCATTTTCTCATTTTCCCACAATGTTTTCTAAACTTTCAGAGAAAAGACCAATCATTTGAAACCACATTTAATTTGTCGTATGAAAATGCTTTCAAATTGAACAAGTTTAAAATTTTGTCGTCTGGTATAGAGTTAACTCCTTATATCAGACGATATAATTCTAGACCAGTCCAAATTGAAAGTACTTGCAGACGACAAGTTAAATGTTGCTGAAATATTGGAATGTGTCATTGAAATTGCAGAAAATGTGGTGAAAAAAGGAGAAATATCTTGTTTCCATCATTTTCTTCTCTTTCCACAATGTTTTCTATTTAAAAGTGTTCCTCCTAAGGGTCTTTAAATCCGTGGATTGTTTTGATAAAGGGTTTACATGTATATGCATAGGCAGGAGCTGTTTCAATTAGGTATGTTAGCATTTTATATATTAATTATATTTCGCGTATACTGTTCTTTATTGCACTTTGCGAAGTATCTAGATGAAGATTATCCTTTACCTGTATGTAGTCTGATCTTGATAGAAGCTCCCGATAGCTCTGTGGTAAAGGCTCAGTGGTTGTAATCACGAAAATCCTGGTTCAATATCCGCTAGAGGTACTGGTCGCGCCGAACTGTCTTTAGGCAAGGCATTACAGAGCCCGGGTCTAGCTCTGGTAAAATATAGGAAAGACATAAATTAGTGAGCTGTCACCGTGATATGACTGAGATAATTTATTTCGAATGAGCCACGCTCTGGCAAAAAGGGGTTTAATGCAATGCATTATAACAAGCAATAATTATAGATTCATAAAATCCATTGTGTCTGGCAACCGAATGAAATATGAGCTAGAATGGTCCTTTGACATGCACGAAATTTACAAATAGCAAAAATGTTTCGATCCCTGTTAGCCTCAGCGGACTGCACAGGCTGAGCTGTGTTGATACTTTTTTGCAGATGCATTAAGCCCCGATTTCACAATGCATGGCTTATAAACGAACCTAATCAAGCTCATTTTGTAACTTCTGAAAAGATGGTGGAATATTTAGAAATTGCTCAAAACGATCAAATTCTAGTATTCCATGTGTCACCATGTTATCTGGTTTGTCTGTCACGTTCGTGTATATTTAACATGCTCTTGCATTCAGTCTTGTTATCTTCTATTAGTTTAATTCTTTACCAAACGACAAAATTTAGAACTCTACCAAATTGAAAGCATTTGCAGACAACAAATTAAATGTAATGCAAATGATAACTTCTCTCCTTGAAATGATAGAAAACATTATGGGAAAAGGAGAAAATGCTGGTTACCAGCATTTTCTCCTTTTCCCTCAATGTTTTCAAAAGCTGTCTTCTTCAGGGTTGTTAAAATGTTAAAAGTTGGGATTGTGTGGTAAAGGTTTAATTTTAACCCAGCCCTTTGCTTAGATACTGAGGTAGCATGTAAAATCGTCTGTATAAAATTTCGCTGATTATTGAAATTCGGCGCCTTATAGTCTAATTTATGTCGTTGGCATTGCATTTCATTTTGAATTTCGTCAACTGTATCCTGTTTTTTGGAAATTATGGAATATTTGACATCACCAAATGCTTACTTTGAATACCAAAAAAGCCAGTCTATTTACCAAGTAAACAAAATAGATCAGTCTACGATATGCAAAAACCAAATTATTTCGTGTGTATTTTTTTTACATTACTTCTTTACAGACAATAGACGATCCGTCCTTCTCTAGGAAAGGCCAAAGTCCATTTATCGTGTTTAATGGCGAACATCTTTCGGATTCTAACATGATAGTTACATTCCTATCTAAGTACTTCGACAAAGACCCCTTTCCGGGCCTCAGTCGGGTGGACTGATGTTAGCCATAGTACCACGATGTGTAATCAAGACCAGCGAAAAGAATCATAATGCATGCGTTTCGTCAATGGGTGTAAAAAAAAATAATGCCATTCTTAACCCCTAGGCTGCTAAGCGCGACTCACTGATCTTTTGCGGACAGTGTAGATCAAGATCAGACTGCACAGAACGTGCAGCCTGATCTTAGATCTACACAGTCCGATTAGGAGATATTATTCCCCAAAACACAACTTTGAAATAGCAATATTTGGGTTTTTACTATTGAATTGAAAATTTTATTTTAGTTATTTAGCAGGATACGAGTTAACTTTTCAACTATCAGAGAACAACAAAATAAATCCCAGTCTTAACACTCCAGGAGTCAGCATAAAAACAACATCGTGTACCTGAGAATATACATTTCAGGGATAAACGGAATATAAAATGTATGTCAGGACATGTTAGTAATAAGCATAAAATCTAAACATATAAATAAACAAACAAAGACAAAACCAAACACATATCTCTATCTAAACATTTCAGGAATGAACGTGTAGATATTTCAGTTCTTTAGTTCTGTTTTTACTTTCTAAATATAGAATGAGACGAAGATTACACTTAGAACGGTTGGTGAATACAGGGCCCGTATTCACCAACCGTTCTTAGGAATATTCTCGGTCTAAATCTGGATTTTAAAGGTAACACAACTTCTAATTGGCTAAACCATTTGGTTTAGCCAATCAGAAGGTGTAATACTTTCAAATTTAGAAAATTCTTGAGAATAAGACTAAAAATACTCTTAAGAATGGTTAGTGAATACGCACTCGGGCCCATCACGGTGATTACTTAAAAACAATAGAATACGATGTATATCTTAGCCGTACATGTCAAATTTCGAAGATGTAAAGGGGTCTTTTTTTTTTGCATTCCAGGACGATATTTATTTATCGATATATTGAGAATGTGGAGGAGTACGCCCAACATTTCGCCTTGGCGTTACCCTTAGAGGAGAGAATCAAGAGGATCGAAATGATAAAGTCACAGGTGAAGTAGAAAGTCACAACATGCATTTTTTCGAAACACCTTTTCCTTTAGAACAGTTTTTAACCGTGTATTACTTCAACCAAGATGTTTAATATTTAAGATTAGATCTAATAATTATTGAATAATTATGTAAATTTAGAAATGTAGTTTATCGATTATAAGATTTGTTTAATTAAGTTTCATTTTATATAATTGTACTGAATATCCATTTGAGCCATGCGCTAGGAAAAAATATATTTATTATATCCCTGATTCACTATTTTCTATTTTGATAATTAACAAGAATGGTACAATATGAGCATTATAGGAAAAAAGTAGTTCCGACAAACATTCTAAAACTATATCGTTATTAGTGATGATACCATTATTATCATCACTAGTGGTATTATTCACTGGGAAATCCCAGTAATTCACTGATAGGAATATAATAAACTGCAGTTATGATTTTGTTGATTTTTGCGCTTAACCCTTAACCCTTTACCACACGACGAAATTTTGGATTGGACTGAACTGAAAGCACTTGAAGTCAACAATTTAAATATAGCTCCAATGATGATTTCTATCTTTGATAGGGTAGAAAACATTGTGGGAAAAGGAGAAAATGCTGGTTACCAGCATTTTCTCCTTTTCCCACAATGTTTTCAAAAGCCTTCCTTCCCAGAGTCGTGAAAACCAGTGATTGTTTGGTAAAGGGTTAAATTGCTAAATAAATGAAACGAAAATTTTGGTAGTAACAACCAAAATATTGTCTTTTCAAAGTCGATTTCACTGGAAAGAAAATACCGTATCGGACAGTGTAGATCAAAGATCACGTTTTGTGCAGTCTGATCTTGATCTACAGTGTCCGCAAAAGGTCCGCCAGTCGCGCTTAGCAGCCTCAGGGTTACGTACTTATTCAACCCTGTCTGAACTGTGCACATGGCCTGTCCTCACCAACCATTCTTAGGAATATTCTTTGTCTAATTCTCAAGAATTTTCAAATATTTGAAAGTAACACAAACCGTATGCTCTATGAAAAACACTCCTCTTTTGTTCTATTGTTCAATATTTCGGCAATTGCCCTTTTTCAAGATATATTCAATCTTTGACCAACAAAATATTCCAGCTTACAAAAAGAGCCCACGCACACGGCATAGGCCGACACACACCGGAAGAAATATACGAGATTGGTTGCCAGGATATCCAAGCTGTGTCAGACTTCCTCGGAGACAAGAAATTTATGATGGGCGGGAACCAGCCAACTTTGGTAAGTAAATCGTTACTGCATGATAACGTTACTGGTTTGTCAGAACTGCTACTTGTTGTCAGATGTATGGAGAAAGTACCTATTACCACACTTGATTCGATTTATTTTGTGTTCTTATCAGTTCTGTTGGTGTTTATCAGTTATCCTACGTCTAAGGTCTTAAAAAAGTGTTTCTTTGGCAACCTTATGATTTTATGACTTCCGATATCGCTGCAAGGAAAGTCCACTGTAATCCTCATGCATATTCATATACAGTCTGATCTTGATTTTTTTTTCTGTTCGATGCAAAGTAAATGGTCTATTCTTTACTACATCAATTTTTCGAATCTCAACGGCAATGGAGTCTCTTGCTATTGGTTTAAAACAGAATGACTATGGTGAGTAATTGGTCATATTAAAGGCCCAGTAAAGGCCAAAATATCAAAGCAGGTGTCATAATAAATTTAAATTTAAATCATACCATTTAAAAGTATGGAAAATATTGTAGAGATTACAGTCTGTTATCGTGTGGTCTAGCCATATGTTAGTCGCTGGCAGAAAAAAGAATTTTAAAATCAGGCAAAAAGTAAACAAAAGACAGAACTAACTGGCAGGTTTTAACCTAGTAGTAGTAATTATGGCACTATGCAGGTCAAATTGCCTGCGGCACTATAGGGGCCAGGCCTTTGTCTTTGACAGTTCAGACTATTGTTAGAGGCCTTTGTCTGTTGGAGGTCAGACTGTCTGTGGCAATATGACGTAATCTTGCATACCTTTTGTCTGGCTTTCGTTGCCTCCCACCTGCCGAGGCTAGATGACAATTCCAAGCGTGTTTTGGCGCGTTTTGACCGATCAGGCCGGCGCCCGATTGTATAGAACCGAAAATTCAGCCAAAGCATTCGCCATTGAAAATGCATGAGAACTTTCTCTCAAAGAGGTTGCTCTACTAAAAATGCTTTTGTCTGTGAACGCTTTTACCCCCCTTACCATTCAAAGTCTAGGTTTTGTATTGACTTTAATGAATAAAATCGTATGGTGTTTAACGCCGTTTTCAACATTTTTGTTGCACTTAAGTCGCTGCGGCCAGTGCACCTATACATGCTTTCCAGCAGTATCTTTTACCAGGGCATCATTTTCTTTCCAAGTCACTGACTGCTGTCTCACATAACCATTATTACGGTCAGCTGTGGTAGAGAAATAAATGGTTTCACAATTTTCAGTCCTCGACCTAGCCAGGGATCGAAGCCACGACCCATCTCAAGTCCTGCACGCTAGCTATTTAAGAGCTCAACTTTTAGGTCCTCGCTTCTACATGGAAAAGTTTGCGAAAAACTTACTACGATCCCCAAATAGCGGTGGCATAATATAAAATTCCCTGTTGGTTTGATCATTAGCTTTCTTAGAAATTCTGATTTTTTTTTTATAATTCATGAGACCTTTCGATACTCTCCTGACAGAGTCGCATATCAAAATGATTTAATGTTTGAGAAATGTCGACACTCTTCCACGTGATGTCTGGCGCGATTGTATAATATCGTCTGCAAAAATTCAGACAAAGCATTCGCCTCTCATTAAAAATGCATGAGAAAATGTCGATATTCTTACAAAATAGGTCGCTTTCCGCTGATTAAAATGCGTGATGTCTGGCGCGATTGTATAATATCGTCTGCAAAAATTCAGACAAAGCATTCGCCTCTCATTAAAAATGCATGAGAAAATGTCGATATTCTTACAAAATAGGTCGCTTTCCGCTGATTAAAATGCGTGATGTCTGGCGCGATTGTATAGAATCGTCTGCAGAAATTCAGACAAAGCATTCGCCTCTCATTAAAAATGCATGGAATTTATAAACACTTTATCAAACGCTTTTGTCTGTTAACTATATAAAAGGCAAACGTTTTGTAGATGAATGTACATTTTCGGAGGAATGTGAGAGTCTGTTATGTGATAGTTATTTTCAAAATGAACATTTTAATATCAGATCATACTTATGAAAAGCATTTGTATAACATATCCTATACAGGAGTTTCTTTTTTTTTCAGTAAAACTGTCTTGCTTAATGCAGTTCAGCTGTGTTTGGATTCTCCTGACAGGCAATATACTGTTGGAAGAAGAGTATATTTTCTAAAGCAATTTAGTTTTTACATAGGGGTTCTAGGTATCAATAAACAATTAAGTAATAAAGTAAAAGTTGTGTGCGTTAGAAATGGCACAAAGTTTATTGTTGTAACAGCGTTTCCAGATCATTGATGTTGGAACCTCGATTATAGAAAGGTAAGTCCGTTTTACTTCACTTGTTTGTAAACGCTTATAACTCGTTACCATACAAACCCTGGTTTTTACGGTAGTGAGGTAAAAGACTGAAAATTTAACCGGAACGGGGAGAAAATGAAAGCGTACAGGGGGAAAAGAAGAAAGGTTCTAAATGTGCACAATGAAAATCTGCAGTAAATATGATAGTAAAATATGAATCGACCTACCTTTAAAGCGTTGTAATCTATTCCTTTTTACAATATAAAAACATATACACAGTTTTCCCGACACACACCCACACAAACACACATAAACACTATTTTAGCGAATTACAGGATTTTCTTTTTACATACATACATGTATTAACACAATTTCACATTTTGACCTACACTTGAATTATTGTATATTTGATCCCGTGATTGAAACCACGGGCATTTCTTTTGATCTATTTGTGACAAATAAGTTTGCAGCAGCCATGAGACATGCGGTTGTTGTGAACCAAAAATTGTTATGTCCATTCCCAATTGGCAATATTGCATGTCCCATCTCGTGTATAATTGTTCCGGCACACTGTCTTTTTGAGTTCATATTGCCACAAAAAATGTGTATTTCATTAAATTCAGGACCAGCATACTTTGTGAAGCCATTATCATTCGAATCTTTTTCAGGGTGTAAATAAATGTGTAATTGTTTTTTATCTGTACTTCTTGTATGTAGACAGAACATTAATTGAGCTATAAGTTCTTTGCTATATTTTACAAACGCATCATAGGAGTTCTGTTCAATTAAAGCATCGAAAAAAGAATTAACCCTACAGATCATTACTTGGCATCGTTTATCAGTGAACTTGGGTGGTTGGTAGGTGATGTCTTCTTTCACCCATTGTGACCCTGAAAAGTGAAATAAAGAGACTCGCATCTCTTTGCACTTGAATGGTCCTATCCCTGTTGTTAAAAGAAAACGTAAAGCTTCTATAAGGTTAATGTCTATCGCATGAAACATAACTATAATTTCCAGTAAATTTAGAATATCCATCCTTCAGTTTCAGTAAAAAGAAGAGGTGCCCAAAATTGAAATAAATATGCTGAAACAAACTTCGTCAATTTTTCTTTTCGAAATCCTCGATTTAACAATGTGCTACTTTTGTGCAACCAGACACTGTTTGATATTAAATCTAAAGTGACTTTTCCGTTTTGAAAAATTTAAAACATCTGCAGAAAAACACCTGGCTTTTAATTTTTGCATATATATGAACGTGTAAGTCTAATTTGTAACAATTGTTTACCTAATGTTACAAATTGCAATCAAGTTTTGAGTGATAAAATCTTTTTGAATTTACGCCGAACGTCGATTTTCAACTTTTATCTCTATATGAGATAATTTGTCAGATAAAATGTCATTGAGCATGTTCTTATCATCTATGATCAAATTCTAACATGAATTTCGTTTAAAAAGCGAGAAAAACATCCATTTTTTGACCAAAGAAATGACTTTAGCGGATGCCTTTTACCCCGATTTCATATATTGCATTCCATACAAGTGTTGCTGTATGTCATTTTAAATTAAGAAAAAAAAAAATTAGGTATAAAGGTATTAGAGATCACTTGTCAGATAAAATGTCATTGAGCCTGTTCTTATCATCTATGATCAAATTCGAAAGTGAATTTCGTTTAAAACACGACAAAATCCATTTTCTGACTACAGAAATGACTTCAGCGGGTGTCTTTTACCCCGATTTCATATATTACATTACATACTGCTGTCGCTATATTTCATTTTAAATCAAGAAATAAAAAAATTCAAATTAGGTATAAAGGTATTGGAGATCACTTGTCAGATAAAATGTCATTGAGCCTGTTCTTATCATCTATGATCAAATTCGAAAGTAAATTTCGTTTAAAACACGACAAAATCCATTTTCTGACTACAGAAATGACTTCAGCTGATTTCTTTTACCCCGATTCCATATATTACATTACATACTGCTGTCGCTATATTTCATTTTAAATCAAGAAATAAAAATTTTCAAATTAAGTATAAAGGTATTGGAGATCACTTGTCAGATAAAATGTCATTGAGCCTGTTCTTATCATCTATGATCAAATTCGAAAGTGAATTTCGTTTAAAACACGACAAAATCCATTTTCTGACTACAGAAATGACTTCAGCGGGTGCCTTTTACCCCGATTCCATATATTACATTACATACTGCTGTCGCTATATTTCATTTTAAATCAAGAAATAAAAATTTTCAAATTAGGTATAAAGGTATTGGAGATCACTTGTTAGATAAAATGTCATTGAGGCTGTTCTTATCATCTATGATCAAATTCGAAAGTAAATTTCGTTTAAAACACGACAAAATCCATTTTCTGACTACAGAAATGACTTCAGCGGATGTCTTTTACCCCGATTTCATATATTACATTACATACTACTGTCGCTATATTTCATTTTAAATCAAGAAATAAAAATTTTCAAATTAGGTATGAAGGTATTGGAGATAACTTGTTAGATAAAATGTCATTGAGGCTGTTCTTATCATCTATGATCAAATTCGAAAGTAAATTTCACTTAAAACACGATAAAATCCATTTTCTGACTAAAGAAATGACTTCAGCGGGTGCCTTTTACCCCGATTTTATATATTGTATGCCTGTATTAAATTAGTATATCTAAAAATAGCTCTTTCTCAAAACGAGGCTAATGGAGAGTATATAAGAAGACACACTCGGTAACATACCTATTCTGTTTTCAGATTTCAATCGAGCAACATGGACGCTGTGGCTGAAATAATGGACGTTATGATAAACTCTTATACGGATCCGGATGAGCTTATGGACTTTGCAACGACCATGGGGATCCAGGATTCCGTGTCTGTAAGACTTAGACTTTTCCAGCTGAGACAACAGGAATATGATAATGAGTTTATCGAAGAACAAATAGACTTGGTGCTGCAAACCCTAGGTGGACGTATCCAGACTCCGGTTACTTTTAACGAGGAGGACATGGTCGTATCGCTAGAGTATGTACAAATACAGGAGGAAATTGATGGAGCTGTCAAAGCCCTTCTTTTTGATGACGATATGAACGAGACAGCAAGGTTGTGTTTGGAAGATGGTGATTGGGACGATCCATTTGTTCAGACAGGGGGAGGGGAAGAGCCACGGGCGGGACCCTCCGGTCTACAGAACGATCTTTTTGATGACGATATGAACGAGACAGCAAGGTTGTGTTTGGAAGATGGTGATTGGGACGATCCATTTGTTCAGACAGGGGAAGGGGAAGAGCCACGGGCGGGACCCTCCGGTCTACAGAACGACAACAAACTGAAATACACAATGAGAAAGAAGGACACCCGCACATATGCCAAAAATGCAGCAATAGATACAACATATCAAGTAAAAGTGGATGAGCGGTACAATGGTCAGCGGTTAATAGACGTGAGGCAGGGACTTCATGACATGATCCAGGCAGCCCTTAACGAGGCCCGAGGACACCTACAGGGGAATGATCTAGGTCGTGTCGTGATATATCACGATGCTTTGCACAACCCTGTTGTCGTCCCTTTACAGAAGTGGGATACCCTTGACGCTAATAGAGTTATGGAGATCCTCGAAAAGGTACTCAATAGTAACCAGGAACTTTCGATCGATGAGACCTTTGATATAATAATAGGGACCATTGACCTACCTAAAGGAGGCAAGCGAAAACATATCATACGTATTAAAGGTGAAAACACTTCATTGGATTTAAAACGCTCGGTAGTGACTATTGAGAATGAAGATAAAATGTGTATGGCAAGGGCCATTGGAGTCAGCTGGGCAAAATTAAAGAGGTGTACCAAGGAAGAATGGGAGGAGGTAACGAAAAACAGACAGGGAAAAAGTAGCTTGGAGTTGGTTTTAGAATATCAAAAAGTCCCCTTGTCTTACTATAACGACCTTGTCAAAAAGAAGAAGAAACACCAAGGACAGCTGGCAAGGGCTCTGTGTAAGATGGCAGGCGTACCCATAGATCGAACAGCTAGTCTCAACGATGTGGAGGCATTTGAGGAAATCCTAGGAGTACGCGTGATGGTCATCAGCGCTCGCCTAGGCAATAAATTTATTACTGGTCCTAGCAGTGACGGGCGTCCCTGTATCTACGTGTACTTGGTGGACGACGACCACTTTCATGCCATAACAAACATCACTGGGTTTTTTAGCGACTCCTATTTTTGTGAAAAATGTCTCAAACACTATAGTAATAGGGAATATCACCAGTGTGCAGAAAAATGTATAGTGTGCAAGAGGGACCACTGCCCTAAAACGAACAAGACTCTGAGGTGCACAGATTGTAACATGGACTGTAGGTCAGATGATTGTTACAAACAACACAAGAAAGTACCCTTACACAAAAATGGAAGGAGAAAAGGTCAACCCAGTGGGCCTTCCCAGTGTGAAAAGTGGTGGAGGTGTTTCAGGTGTTATAAGGTACTAAGGACGGACATAAGGAAGAAGGAGGACCATGTGTGTGGGGAATACTTTTGTAAGACTTGTAAAAAGTATGTGTTGGACGATCATCAGTGTTATTTAAGAGCGAAAGAATGTAAGGACAAGTTTATACCTAAATATATATTTTTTGATTTTGAGTGTAGTCAGGATGATATGAGTGAGTGCGAGAATGGATACATACCGCAAAAGAAAATAGAATGCGCAGATTGTCAACCATCACAGGTATGTAAGTCTTGTTCTAAGTGTAAAAACTGCAACACGTCATGGTGCGGTAGAACTACGCATCGTCCCAACTTTGTCTTAGCTCATTCGGTATGCCCAAAATGTATTGACAATGAATTGACTGCCAAATCAGTATGTAAGAGATGCGGTAGCCGTTGTAAAAAATGTCAAAAAAATCTGGATGAGAAAGATTTGGGACCTTGTCCAGGGACATGTGGCTTTAGAGAAGTCACTTTCCAGGGACATGATACTGCTGAACAGTTTGGGCAATGGTTATTTACGGAACAACACGAGTACTGCAAGGTGGTTGCTCATAACATGAAAGGTTATGACGGTTACTTTCTGCTAGAGTACCTCGTTGATCAGTCATTACGGCCAGACAAAATTATTTACAACGGGTCCAAGATAATGTACATGACAGTAGAGCGAGACTTACATATCAAGGTAATAGACAGTCTTAACTTCTTACCCATGAAACTGTCAGCATTACCCAAAGCATTTGGTTTACATGAATTGAAAAAAGGGTGGTTCCCACATTATTTTAATACCAGAGAGAATCAAAATTATGTTGGGCCCTACCCTGATGCTAAAGATTATGGTTACGATTTCATGGGTGAGAAAGAAAGAAGCGAGTTAGTAGAGTGGTTGAAACAGAGACAGTGTGAAGTTTTTGATTTTAGAAAAGAGATGTTAGAATATTGTAGAAGTGATGTTGATATATTGAGACAAGCATGTTTGAAATTTAGATATTTGTTAATGAATGCAACGGGAGAAGAAAAAGAGGTCATAAATGGAAAGGGAAAGACTGAAAAAAGGTGGTTTGGGGCCGTAGATCCTTTCGACAGTGTTACGATTGCATCAGTATGCATGAATGTGTTTAGAAGTAAATTTCTAGAAGAAAAGTGGAAGGTACAATTGTATGACACTGATGAATGGATCCCAGCCAAACTATGTGAGGGAGTATTGTATGTACTGGTGAAAGATGAATGGGTGAGTGCAGCAAAATTGAAAGTCAAGGGTAAAGAATTTGTAAGCACCCCGATAGCAAAGATTCCTCCCAGTGGATACAAAGAACAATACAGTAAGGTGTCAATTCAGTGGTTAGAGTGGCGAGCGCTTACAGACCATGTACACATTCAGCATGCACTGAATGAAGGTGAAAAAAAGATACCAGGAACACGATACAAATTAGATGGATATTGTGAAGAAACACACACAGCATACGAGTACCACGGATGTGTGTTTCACGGATGCCCTGTGTGTTTCCCAGACAAACGAGAGGACACGTATCACCCCCTCACCAATCAATCACTGAATGAATTGTATGCTCTGACTCTAAAAAAGAAAGCATACCTCGAGCAATTAGGCATGAAGTATGTGTGTATTTGGGACCATGACTTCAAAAAATTAAAGGACGAAAATGAAGAACTCAAAGAATGCATTGCACAATTAGATGTAGCTGACCGATTAGATCCAAGAGAGAGTTTCTTCGGAGGGCGTACTAATGCCAGTCAACTCTATTGCAAAACCAAAGAACATGAACAGGTCAAATACGTAGACTTTACAAGTTTGTACCCTTGGGTGAACAAGTATTGTCGGTATCCCGTAGGTCACCCCAAAATCTTGACCAAAGACTTCGGGAAGCTTGAGGAGTATTTTGGTATTGCCAAAATAAAGACATTACCCCCGAGAGGGCTGTATCATCCAGTCCTCCCCTATAGATCAAATGGCAAACTGAAATTTCCTCTATGTCGTACCTGTGCGGATACCGAGAATCAAGATTCATGTACATGTTCTTCTGAAGACAGGGTTTTAATTGGCACGTGGTGCATCCCCGAGATAAAAACGGCTCTAAGACTGGGTTACACACTAGAAAAAATATATGAAGTATACCACTGGGAGGAAACAACACAGTATAATCCTGAGACGGGTGATGGGGGGTTATTCGCCAAGTATATCAACACGTTTTTGAAATTTAAGCAAGAGGCGAGTGGCCCTCCTGATTGGGTCAAAACGAAACAAGACATGACAAAATACATGGAAGATTATCATAAAAAAGAGGGTGTATTGTTGGATCAAAACAGCATTGTAAAAAACCCTGGCAAAAGAGCTCTGGCCAAACTTTGTCTCAATAGCTTTTGGGGTAAGTTTGGACAGAGACTCAATATGCGTCAAACCAAAATATATCACGAGAGTCAAGCAAACTTATTTTTTCAAGTATTTTCTGATCCTACAAAAGAGCCTCTGAACTTTCATATACTCTCAAATGATATGATACAAATAGAGTGGATTTATAAACATGACTTTCACCCCGAAGACAACGAAACAAACATTTACTTGGCGACCTTTACAACATGTTGGGCCCGATTAAAATTGTACAGTGTGCTCGAAAAGTTGAATAAAAGAGTGTTGTACTACGACACGGACTCTGTCATTTACGTGAGTAGACCCGGAGAGTTTGATCCTCCCTTAGGGGACTACTTGGGTGAGTTGACGGATGAACTGGAGCAAGGAGAGCATATTGTAGAATTTGTGTCAGGAGGTCCAAAGAATTACGCATATAAGACCAGTACCAACGAGGAAACATGTAAGGTCAGAGGGTTTACTTTGAACTACACTAATAGCAAACTAATCAATTTTGAAGCCGTGAAAGCTATAGTAACAGATTCAAAAAGTAGTTCAAATATTGTTGTAACCAACCCATGTAAAATATGTAGAGACAAAAGAAAGAGGAAATTGTATAATAGAGAAGAAAAGAAAAGTTATCAAATGGTGTATACAAAGCGAAGGAAACTAGACAATTATGACACTGTACCATATGGATATGACTGATGTAATTTTTTTTTTTGTTCGTGGGTTGTTCAATGTCAATCATTTTTCAAAAAAAGGTGTTAGTCATTTTTCAAAAAGTGTCACTCATTTTTCAAAAAGTGTCACTCGTTTTTACGTTTTTATACTTTTACAGGTAAATTCCCATAGGGTCTGTTTCAAAAAGTGTCACTCATTTTCCTAAAAGTGTCACTCATTTTCAAAAAAGTGTCACTCATTTTCTTAAAAGTGTCGCTTATTTTTCTAGATACCAACTGTTGTTTATTTTATTTGTTAACGTGATAACTGTATTGCTTATAAATAAAAAATTGTAAGAATGAGTTTCTTTTTGTGTTTTGAGTTAATCTAACGTAAGAATATGACAGAAACTCCCGAAAAAGAAACGTTTTTACGTTTCCCTAAACCTGACGAAGAAAGCCATAGTGACAAGTGGCATTTACTGGGCACCCGTGTCCCCCAAGCAGAGATTGTCTACTTTTGTCAGATGATCATAGTGTACATCATTATTATTACGTCCATCATTAACCTATCAGTGCAAAACGGGTCGACCGAGCTTTGGGTATCACTCTTGAGTAGCAGTATCGGGTACGCTTTGCCTAACCCTAGACTTAAAAAATAATGGCCGTCCCTCTTCCATTCGAACCATGTTCTAGTATGTGTATTAGCGGACAAACTGGTAGTGGTAAAACCCAATGGGTGTACCGCTTTTTGAAACAAGTAAACCTCATGTACGGACGGGACCCCCCTTCTCATATTCTCTATTGCTACGGTATCCACCAAGACTTGTTTGATGTCATGGAGAGTTCCATTCCAAACTTTGACAGTAAGCAAGGACTACCTACTGCAGAAGAATTGGATGACTTCACAAGAGACAAAAAACACAAGTTAATCATTTTAGACGACCTAATGCACGAGGTCATGCGGAGTAAAGAAATGGAGTTACTGTTCACCCAAGGCTGCCATCACAGAAAAGTATCGGTGATTATGATCATACAAAACTTATACCCTGGGGGTAAACATGCCAGAACTATAGCTTTGAATACATGGTATCTGGTGCTTATGAAAAATATTCGTGACATATCTCAAGTAGGAGTGCTAGGACGGCAGCTTTATCCCGGTAAATCCGGAGTGTTTATGAAGGCTTACGAAGATGCCCTTAATACGAGACACGGTTATTTCATAGTGGACATGTCCCCTTACTCCGATGACAAGTACCGTTTAAGGACTCGTATATTTCCCAACGAAGATCCTATTGTGTACCGTTTGACGTAAGAATGGAAATAAATAGCTTATAAGAATACAATATGGTAGAACTAATTAAACAGCAACGTCACTTTTTATATTTAGTGGCCAACACTACAGCCGACCAGAGAAAAGCGCTTTTAAAAACTATTACCCGTCAACAGCTAAGGGCGCTTAGTCAAATTGCGTACAACATTATCCGGTTCAAAGGTAGATTGACACTTACGGAAAAAGCCACCTTAAAGAGGCAGAGACGCTTTATTTACTTGCTTGGAGATCGTAACACGGGGTTTGTTAAAAAGAAGGAAGCTATCCAACATAAACAACGTATTATCCATACATTGGTAAAGATTGCTTCAGCCTACTTACAACCCGTATTACAGTAATGGAGAAATATGTATTAGTGCCTTTCGAAAAGTTTGAGCGATTGAAAAAACTATCTGGGAGACAAGATGATCAGCAGAGAGAGGAAAGGGAAGATACCTCGAAAAAGAAGAATAAGAAATTAACACTATTTCCTCCGGGACTTAGAGAGAAGAAACGAAAGAAAGATATAGACTGGATTTCTTATTGAATAACGACTCGACAATTTCATGATTTTATATTTTTATTAACAGAATAATACAATAAAAGTATAAAAGAAGGCATGAGTCATTGTGTGTGTGTGGTTTTTTTTTTTATTATTTCCCTCCGTATTTATTGTATATACACATTTCTCGCTTTATCGATTGTAAGTATTTCTGGAAAGGTAGCGTACAGCAACAATGTCACACTCTCTGGTAAAGGTTTAGCAAATTTGATTTCCAAACGGCAAAGACCTCTTCTTTTTGTGTTGAAAGAATAGTAGGGATCGATATCCAGCACATATAGGCAGTATCCTTGCTTGTACTCTTTGTATGTGATGTTGATATCATTTCTACAGGAAGTGAGGGTCTGATAACAGTCGGTGAAATGATTTCCTTCAAAATTAGGTTGCAAAGGTTGCGATGGTACGGATTGGCCATCAACAAAGAAACCGAGGTAACTGCAGTCGTAATGTTTCAGGTTGAATGGGTTTGTTTTGTAGTCTCCGTTATATGAAACGCTCGCAACCGTCCCTATGATGATTTTGTTTGGCACCCTACCTTGAAATATATCGTCTGCGTGAAAACTATATTGTCCTTGCGCTATCGAGGTTGTTTTTATCTCTGAGCGGAAATATGGGTACATAGCGGGAGTGTCCTGAATCATTTTGTCGTGAGCCAGAAGCAAATCGTTCTGTAACCGCTGAATACAGAGCTTGAAACGGGCGTCAACGATTTGCACCTTGTAATTCGGAGTAAACGCATCTGTAATGATTCGAAAGGCATCGGATGCTTGCCAAAATTTAAGCCCCATTTGCACTCCGTTAATAAGCAACTTGGGTTGTTGAAACAAGTCCACCGGGATACTTCCTTCCAGATCTATAATTTTACCACCCTTGGTCTTTTCATATCTTTGGAATAAACCGGTATTTGATCCAGTTTTGGGGTCGCTATCGTCCAGATTCCGATAATCCTTGTAGAATAATTGACTGGTCAGAAAAGCTTCCTGTATAGATTGATTGGTATTTAATAAGGTGTCAATGTAGGTCTTATACGGATGCGTGGTTCCGCTATTCGGGAGTGGTTTTTGTTGTAAATGAATGTCCAGCTGTCTGAAAATGGTGTGCAAAGGTAAATTGATAAGTCCCAGCGTATCATCTTCTGACACGGGTGTACCGTCTTGTAAAGCGAGTCTCAATTTCACCCTCAATTTACATTCCTTCAAGTTGATGTAGGCGCTGGCCTGTGGCGGTATATTAAATTCCAAGCTCGATGAAGAATCGGTTACCGGATTAATGGGTCGGAATTCGATCCAATCTTTCGATAACAAGGACGAATCTTTTGGGATCGGATTAAATAACGATAATTCTTCACTGTGCTGAATTTTACTATTCATGCTAATTTTTCAAAACGCCCAGTCGGGATCTTTGCGATACGTTTTGTGAGTCTTCTTACGCTTGATATTCTTACGATCTTCGTCAACACCGTTCTTACGTTTTATTTGAGATTTTGCCCTATCAACTACTTCGGCTAATGGGCTCACCATTTTTACCTGAGGAGTTTTGACTTTTTCAAGTTTTTCTTCCATATCTCGCAGCAGTTTATTCTTTTCTTCTAGTATTTTCTCCAAATTCCTTATTTGATCTGGGATGTGGTCTTTCGGTTTAAAATAATCAATCCAATACTCCACATCTTCTTTGTACGGAACCCACTTCTGTAGTTTTGAATCAAAGACGTCTATGGAACCCATGATTTCTTGAAATGAAGGACACAGTGAAAATCGTTCGAATTCAAATCAATCGGTTTTAAATCTTCGCCTTTTAACGACAGCCTAATAGTGTTAAATTTCTTGACACTCACGGGTCTATAACGTCGATGAAGACATTCCGTAAATTTAAATTTCTTGTATCTTGTTTCGATTTCTATATTGGTGAGAACGGGTTGTAACTTATTCCTGACAAACGTTTCCTCTATAATGTCACAATTCAAATACAACCGCTTACTTTGAGGTGTAAAGTCGCAGGTCAATGACGATTCTACCAGAGCACATAACCAACTTCCTTCTAAAATATAGTCCTTAGAAAACTGGAACAAGAAATCTGCGTTATTCTTACGTATATCGATAGATTCTGCGGAATTTAAATACAAGTAAAACTCTGTCATTCTTCTCTCCTTGTTCTCAATTGGTCTAGTATAGTAGGAATGAGATAAACTGGGCGTAATAAAATGGGTATAAATGAATGAAATCGTCGAAGTAAAGTCTTCTTACGGGTTGATGAAACGTTATTTGAGCATAGTGTGCGTAACAATAGTCTCCTTCTTTCAAAAACTTGAACATCTCTTCTCATTGGATTAATGACTCCATTAAGTATACGTTTTGCCACCTCGATGATAGCCTTTAGTTGACGATTCGTTAAATTCTGCAGTAAATTCTTCCTTACCGTTGTTTCGGTCTCTTGTAGGTGAAGTAAATAAGCGATTTGTAAATAGACTGTAGAGTGTTCCATGATTGAATCGGTTAAAATACTCATTCCTTCTTACGCGTATAGAGTTCGAGTTCAATTAGTGTGGGACAAACAATCTCGTCCTCTTTTTGTGAAGAGGTTACACCCGTTATGACCACTTTCCCTGTATGAAAACAACAAAAATGCACCCCTTCCCTTTTAAAGTTAAGAGAAGGAAATAACTGGGGTTCGTATACGACATCTTTATCGACAGACAAACGCTTCAAATCCAAATCCGAACTGAGGGTATGGCTCATAGACATGGTTAAAAGTTTCACGTCCGATAAATTCACTGGATATCCACAATTCTGTATCAGTCTCGCATATTTCCGTATTCGTTCGTACCCCTCTCTTCTACTCGAAACTTTGCCGTTACAGTTGATAATACCGTTAGAAAACACTAAACAGTTTCCTCCAGCTTTTCTGTGTTGCCATATCAGTCCGGGAAATCGTGCTGGATCATACCGTACATTCGTTATTTTGGAGCAGAGTTGTCTTAAATCAATAGGACAGTTGAGTTGAGCGCTGTAAAGCACGTTTGTGATGATCATGATCGTTTGACTGTCTAGACATAAATGATAGAACATTGCTAGTTTTCAGCCTCTTTTTATATTCTCGGTTGTTTACGAGTATTGCTTAATATCAGTTTCCGGTATCCAGCTGTCATACTTTTTTGGCCAGTGTGTCCAGCGCACCAGGACTTCCTGTTTCTTATTGCGTGTCCTTCTTTTCAAAATTTTTTCGATGCTAAAGTCGGTACCGTCGTCAACGTTTATGGCTTGTAATTCTTGTTCGTAAAATGTACCATCAATTTCATCGTTGTCCCAGTCTACTAACGTGTAAATTGGAAGTCCTTGTCTTTTGAAACGTGATCTGATTTTGAAAATCTCCCCTGTCCATTTTTGCGAGTATTCTCTGTCAAATACGGACCTGATGTGTGACAATCGTACAGTCTGGCCGATTTTATATTTGAATTTTTTTATAACGGGCTTTTCCCCTTTGCTTCCTTTGGTTCTAATGAGATACTGTTGAAGACGACTTTCCCCTTCATTTTTCACGGAAATTGCTGCTGGGTTTTCTCCAAGACTCCTGTGGTGAGTGTGATTGTAACTATGTACAAAATCCTGTAAAATGTCAATGTATCTACTAGTTCTGTTTTTGAGCAGGTATCGAAAAATCTTGTGTTTTAGCGTTTTAATAACTCTTTCCGCGTAATTTGCTTTTGTTTCCGTATTATATGCGTACATATGATGTATACTTTGACTATTTAAATATTTATTTACTTCTTTACTTCTAAATTCCATTCCTCTGTCCGTACGAATTGTGTTTGGCTTTTTGGGGCCTGTCAGTATACGTTTCAATGCCATGACTACATCAGCGCCTCGCTTACTCTTAACAGGTTGAGCATAAAGAAAACGAGAAAATACATCGATAGCAATCAAAATGTATTTCACACCTTCGTTATGCTTCTGTAAATTGGCCATGTCCATAAGATCCATGTCCCATTGACTGTCGATGCCATTTACAATCACCCTGGAACGTTTAAAGCGGCGTCTAGCACCCCTGGTCAGAGAATACGCTTCTTGATTCTGCAACCATTGGCGTATTCTGTGCCTGCCAATTTTGTATTTACCCTCGTCTTTAACATGTTGATAGAGTTTTTCAGGACCACCATAGCTAGCGGGAGATTTTAAGTCAAAATACAAAGAAGACAAATATTGTTGCCAGTCAGACATGTTTATTTATTACATAGACATCCATACATTCTTACTACATCAAATAGAAATAGTAAATAGAGAGGTTTCTTTCGTTTTCTATATACAAGCCAACGAGCCTTTCAACACCCTCCGCGGCGTCTCTTCGCAATTGTCTGTATTTCAACCACAATTCGAAGTCATTCATTGTTGTCACAAATATAAGAATGAGTCCGAACATGTTCACATCGGTTTTAGAAAAAGGCTGAATTCAAAGCACTCCAGTTATATGTAGAACCGTCACGGGACAATCTTCCATTGGTAACAGACGCGTTTCGTTGTGTATCACACCTTGAAGTGATTTGACTCGTGTATCCCGTCATTTTCAAATATATACAGGACGGAGACCATTTCTCGTGCTCTTCCCAAGGATCGTCCTTTTCCTCCCATGACATTATGTTGACACCACAGGCAAAACACGTCACTTTATCCGCAGTACCGGTGTAAAAGAAGCCCGCTTTTGCTAATGACCATTTCTCAGGCTTTATTTGCTTCGACCAGTGCTCATACGTTTGTAGTCTATCTTCACATAACATCAAGGCTGGCTTCGAATATGCAGTCACTTTTGTAGAATCTTTGAACATGGTGCTTATTAATGTGATGTTAATTCTGTCAATCGCGCCTATTTACCAGTTTCCGTTATCGTTAGGGTTACATTCAGAACACCGCAACGCCCCTAACTGGTTCATATGATCACTTTGAAGGTAACAGGGAATGACAGCGTCCAACTCGGGTAGATTCCTACCAATCTCTGACACGTGTTTTTTAAGAGAGTTATATTCAGCGGGTCTTAAGCAGATACCCTTTTTGGTCGGTACCACTTCATTGTCTGGTTTCCAATACTGTCTTATATCTACACAAACGCTGTTTTCACCGATACTGCAATAAACGTTTCCTCCTAGGTGAGCGCTGTATGCTTTTTTACCGTGTAATGCTTGATCAACAAACTCAGAGGCATCTACCAAATTCTTCCATCTCATAAGCGTAAGACTAATGCCTTTCTTAGTAGGTATGTCTTCCTGCCATTCCCTGATATCGACTCTCAGTTCACCCCTCCATTCACTGACCTGTACGTAGCGTTCGTTACCGAGACTAAATTTACATCTAACCATGTTGCTGATTCGAGTGTCAAAACTCTTATGACTCCAAACACGAAATTCAGCTTTCTAATATAGTCACAAAGTCTCTTCTGATTGGTCAGTTTGTTTTTTCCATCTGACCAATTGATTATTCGCTTTGTCTGAATTTTTGCAGACGATATTATACAATCGCGCCAGACATCACGCATTTTAATCAGCGGAAAGCGACCTATTTTGTAAGAATATCGACATTTTCTCATGCATTTTTAATGAGAGGCGAATGCTTTGTCTGAATTTTTGCAGACGATATTATACAATCGCGCCAGACATCACGTGGAAGAGTGTCGACATTTCTCAAACATTAAATCATTTTGATATGCGACTCTGTCAGGAGAGTATCGAAAGGTCTCATGAATTATAAAAAAAAAAATCAGAATTTCTAAGAAAGCTAATGATCAAACCAACAGGGAATTTTATATTATGCCACCGCTATTTGGGGATCGTAGTAAGTTTTTCGCAAACTTTTCCATGTAGAAGCGAGGACCTAAAAGCTGAGCTCTTAAATAGCTAGCGTGCAGGACTTGAGATGGGTCGTGGCTTCGATCCCTGGCTAGGTCGAGGACTGAAAATTGTGAAACCATTTATTTCTCTACCACAGCTGACCGTAATAATGGTTATGTGAGACAGCAGTCAGTGACTTGGAAAGAAAATGATGCCCTGGTAAAAGATACTGCTGGAAAGCATGTATAGGTGCACTGGCCGCAGCGACTTAAGTGCAACAAAAATGTTGAAAACGGCGTTAAACACCATACGATTTTATTCATTAAAGTCAATACAAAACCTAGACTTTGAATGGTAAGGGGGGTAAAAGCGTTCACAGACAAAAGCATTTTTAGTAGAGCAACCTCTTTGAGAGAAAGTTCTCATGCATTTTCAATGGCGAATGCTTTGGCTGAATTTTCGGTTCTATACAATCGGGCGCCGGCCTGATCGGTCAAAACGCGCCAAAACACGCTTGGAATTGTCATCTAGCCTCGGCAGGTGGGAGGCAACGAAAGCCAGACAAAAGGTATGCAAGATTACGTCATATTGCCACAGACAGTCTGACCTCCAACAGACAAAGGCCTCTAACAATAGTCTGAACTGTCAAAGACAAAGGCCTGGCCCCTATAGTGCCGCAGGCAATTTGACCTGCATAGTGCCATAATTACTACTCCTAGTTTTGAAATTAATTTCTCTGCCAGCGACTAACAATTTGATCGACCGTACAATGACAGACTTTCATCTTCACAATAATTTCCATACTTTTAAATGGCATGATACAAATTCAAATGCATTTAAACACCCGCTTTGTTTACATTTGGCCTTTATTGTTACTTTAAGTATGGTAGGTCTATTGATTAACAAAAGGAACATTGATCAAAGCATCTTTCAATAAATTGCAAAGTTATGTCGAAAAGAGCGTGTAAAGGTTTCTTTTTGATGACTAAATCAAACTCAGTCTTGGGTAACGTAGATTATACGATCCATACATCATATCAATCGAAAAGGTAAAGGAACTATTTTTCGGCAAACGCGGCTCAGCTTTGTTCATCCTAATTCACGTTGGCATAATAATAGATATGAGCCATTCTGAGACAAAAAGGGGGCGTAATGTATCTCCGTGATCCATGGTACCAAGCAAGCCATTACATACTTAATGGATCCGTAATATCCATTTTTTTAAACAACCAACTTAATCATGAGATAGACTGGTCCTTAGGCATATAAAAAAATGACCAATAGCGAAAAGTTTCGGCCCAGGTCAGCCTGCGCTGACTGCGCAGGCTGGCCTGGGTCGATACTTTTCGCAGATGCATTAAGCCCCCTTTTCACAGAGCATGGCTCACATGATAGTTGTGAATAAAAAAAAAAAAACATTCTGGAAGTAAAATGATCATAATAAGCTGTTTAGCTTTTCTTTGCATATAGTAACTAAGATTCCTTGGTACCAAAACGTTCAGTCTTGTCCCTGGTCTCAACTGTCCAACATCTTGTGAGATACTTTGACCCAGACAGTTTTATATCAAAATTCAATATGAGACCTGCTTTATGAAATAATAATACATCTGCAGAAAGCGTCAACGCAGGTCAGCCTGGGCGGACCTCGGTCGAAACTCTTTGCTATTGTTAAATTTTCTGCATCTCCAAGGACCATTATATCTCAAGATTCAGCAGGGTTGTTAGACAAAATACACTTTATGGGTCCATATCTATGTGATGACTTACATCACGGAGATGCATTAACCTTCTTTTGCCAGAGCATAGCTCATATCATAATTCAAATTTCCTTATTATGATATAACTTGCAACACGCGAAAAGGGGCATTTGGACATTTGCGTAAAGTGTCGTCTCGGATCAGCCTGTGCAGTCCGCGCAGTCTGATCCGAGACGACACTTTCCGATCGTGTGTGATTTTCTGTTTCACGCAAGTCTACTGTTGGACAAAGTCAAATGTAGTCGTAAAGTGCCGTCTCGGATTAGCCTGCGCGGACTGCGCAGGCTGATCCGAGACGACACTTTACGAAAATGTCCGAATGTACCTTTTCGCGTGTTGCAGGCCATATCAGGAGTTGAGTAAAATAATCGATGTTTCTTACATAAATTTTAGGTGGATTGTGTAGTGCTTGGCGTCCTGTCCCAAGTTGTATATGTTCCAATGAACTATCCACAGAGAAAGTACATTCTGGAAAAATGTCAAAATGTTGTGCGGTTGATGGATAACCTAAAGGATACATACTGGAAAAATTGGCAGGAAGAATGTGACATGTGACCTCATTACTCACTGGTGAATCACGTGACCAAGCGTCTGATGTAAATTGACTTCCGGTTTACGATTTTTGGTTTCCGTGTGAGCGTATAGAAACTGTCACTTCCCTTGTTTATGAGGACATTATATTGATTAAGAATAGGCTGCATGACATAGAATACAACAAAAATCACGATATGTTCAAAATATATATACAGTATGTGTTTAGGCAACTGGATTTTTAAAGATACATCTTTAATCATTTTCAGCCAGAATTCAGCCAGTTTTTAAACCCATTTCATTCCTACTTTATGAAACTATAATCATTCTTGTATCTTCATACCAAATGTTGCCCCTGATGACTGCAAGACTGCACAGATTACGAAGGAAAGAAAATGCATTTCATGGTTTGGAGGCCTTCTAAGCTATCGCTGTTGTCGTTTTCGGTTTATAAATGAAGACAAATTTTCATTGAGTTTCTTTATCCCGTACACCAAAGTTATTGATTATTTACCTATGTATATACAGCTGATCAATATCTGAATCAATACACACACTATAAAATTTTAATTGCGTTTTTTCTTTCTTGCTGTAAAGATGTATCTTTAAAATTTCCTATCTCAGTGAGCGTTTCAAAAGAACATCGTTTGCATCTGAACGAAATACTGTATTGGTACAAATTTTTTGGAATGTTGAAAATGTATGTCTATTATAACCCTAGTATATTCAAGTTTGTTACTAAACGAGAGAAAATGTATAAGTAAGTCATGCTCTGGTAAAAGAGGGATTAATGCATATCCAGCAAGTCATCGCACATGTATGGAGAAATAAAATACATTTTGTCTAACAAACAAATAAATTATGGGGTAAAACAGTCCTTGGAGATGCATAAAAATATTATCTGAAGCAAAAAGTTTCACATCAGACCAGTCTGCGTGGACTGTGCAGGCTGACCTGTGTCGATACTTTTTGCAGACGTATTAAACCCCCTTTTCACAGAGTATGGCTCATCTTGATATATCAGATTACTTTAGTCAAGGTAAAAGGGTAACTGAAATTATATAAAACGTAACCGGTCATAACTTGATATATTATGCTGATATGATGTGAACACGAAAGTTCTGAATCGTTTCATATGTCTTAGTTGTTTACCAAACGACAAAATTTTAGACTTTTCTAAACTGAAAGCAGTTGCAGACGACAAATGAATTGCGACTTTTATAACTCTGTATGGTCGCCTGGCGGAGTCACTTCTATCGAACTTCGATGATGGCTCGGAGGCCCTGTCTATCACGAATCAAGTCGGGCTTTCAGCCAATACAGTATATTCCTACGAACAAAGTCCGTAACAAAGAAACAAATGAACAAATGCATGGCAGAAATAAGGGGACCGGGAAGGATTCGAACCCTAGAACGCCCAGACGAAAGACCAATACAATAACCACTGAGCTAAAGAGACATCACCCTAACGCAGATGTTAGGTATTGTATTTAAATCGGGACGAAGCCATGCATGAAGGAGTGGTCTCCCGTAACAATATCTACGGTAATTTTTGGTTGTACACATATAAAATCTTAGCATGGAGTGGGTAACTAACTTGAGGAGCTTTTATGGACAATGTAAATCAAGATCAGACTGCATAGGAGGCACAGAAGATGCAGTCTTATCTTTGAATTACTCCGTCTGATATTTAATGACGTTTGAATGCCAAAATTTGCATTGAATTCGCAGTAATTTTATCTTTCATCTTTTTCGTAAATGTCAGTTCGATGATAACCGGTTGAGGCAAACTTTCTTTCCGGTGATTTTTCGCTTGACTCCTTTCGTGCATGTGAGAAAAGCAGTTAGTGACTTGGAAAGAAAGTTGTGTCAGAACTGGTGTGAGAAAGCCAGGAATCGCATGGGTAGGTGCACTGACCGCTGTAATATGACTTCAGCTATTTTGAAATAGCGTTAAACTCCAATACAACCGTAAATGTTAATTTCTTTGATCTTGCAGGTTAACGATGTTCTGTTCTGTTCAGTTCTAGTAAATTGAGAGTATTCCTTATCCGGCTGAATAACTAGCATGAACTTTTTAAGTCGATAGTAAAAACCTAGATGTTGTCATTCCAAATATACTTATCGGACAGTGTAGATCCAAGATCAGACTGCACGTTCTGTGCAGTCTGATCTTGATCTACATTGTCCGCAAAAGGTCAGTGAGTTGCGCTTAGCAGCCAAAGGGTTAAAGATCAATTTCTTCTCTTGTTCTGATACCAGAAACACATCTTGATGGAATGGATTGGATTTACTTCTCGATTACCAGATCTCTACGCCGAAGAGACAAGTTGATAAATCGCTTAAACTGTTGTGTAGTCACTCACATTGATAGACCGGCGGTGTATGGTTAATGTCGAACTGTCGTTGTTTTGGTCTTGAGTTTGTTTTTGCAAGAGATTTATTTCTTTTAACTTGATAAGTAAAAGTGCATGGATGAACCTAAAAGTACTGGAAAAGAATTGAGCCTTGTTCTTGCAAAAGGGGGCTTAATATATCTCCGTGATGCATTATACCATCAGATAATTATGGATCAAAAATAGCCACTTTTTTTAACAACCGACTTAATCATAATGCAGACTGGTCCTTGGACATAAAGAAAATTGAACAATAGCGAAAAGTTTCGGCAAAGGTCAGCCTGCGCGGACTGCGCAGGCTGACCTGAGTCGATACTTTTCGCAAATGCATTAAATTCCCTTTTCACAGAGCATGGCTGAATTAGATTTGCGGACTTTGTAAATAAACAGGTTAAGCAAACGTGCGAAAACTTTAAAAATAGAAACATTCTTTTAATTTTAGCTAAGTTTATTAAGCAAAGCTTTGCTCGAAGATCGGAAATTATTTACAATAACATAGAATAATATTTGGCTAGTCTCGTCTGAGTCAATTTTTTAATTGCTTAATCATGCGCTTCTCTTCCTTTTATGTCATTTATTGTTGTTATTTTCTCTATACATGAAGATCTATTTGCTTTCATTATCAAAATTGTCATCATGATCTGTCTTTTTATTAGTATTATTATCATTATTATTATCATTATTGATTTTTTTCGACTACTCAATTACAAGTCACTGATTATTGTTTAATATTATTGTTTAATGTTTGACGAGAAACTGTAAAGTACAAGTCAATAAAGTATTGTATATTGTCTATTGCCAAAATTCGACAGATACATTTCAAGAATCGTTTTTCATGGAAGGCAATTAAGTAAGCGCTTGACTTGCACAGAAATATAAATGTTATGGATGAATGAATTTCGAAACGGTTTGGACAACAATTTCTAAAAAAAAAAGTTATATTAACATGATTAGGTTGGCAATATAAGTGCATCGAAAATATGAATGGCAACAATTTCTAAATTTACAGTTATCTGTCATATATTACAATATATTTTGCAATATACGTACAGGCTCAGAATCAAATTGCACAGAAAAACACAAAAAAACAAGTTTTAAGCATTTACAATAGTTTGTCTTTTTAGTCTATGTAAGTGCTCGGTTATATTTCACAGATACATAAATGACAGCAATCGTTGAACATTTATGATGATTTGTCGTGAGAAGCTATAAAAGTACAAGAAATGAATGATAACCGTTTAAATGCAGTTATATTAATTTGTCTAGAAAGGCAATAAAAGTACACGCTTTGAATGTACAGAAATGATCAATCATGTTTTATACAGAAACATTATCTGTCTTTCAAAATAAACAATGATAGGCATATAAAGAACGCTGTCACATTACGCAGAAGATATCACACTCCAGTAAAGTAACGGAGAATAGAACAAAATGTCAGAGTTAGATTTATGTTAAACATTTCAAATGAGTTATAAGGCCATGCTCTGTGAAAACGGGGTTTAACCTTTTGCCTCCTTAATAAGTGAAATGAAACTTTCAAATCAATAGTTAAAACCCAAGTTCTGCTATTTCAAAGGTACATACAGTGAAAAAAATTTCAATCGAAAACAGTCTTTACTGTCAATTTTAACGTGGTCCGTTTTCAGCTTTCACCGAAAGAATGATAGATGTAAGTAACCTCCATTATCTCCCGCTAGATGGCATTATTCTACAAATACACATCTATCTAATTTGGGCATTCTGGGTACAGAACCGGACTACTTTTCAAAACAACAACCGTTACTTTGAATTTCAAAATGAAATAAACGTTTACTTAATAAAACGCTACCTGGTGCGATTCATTCAGGTGTGATCGGCTAGCATGTAACCTATGCATCGGCCATTTATTAAAACAGCCCGTATGCTTGGGTAATAGGCTAATAGCTTCGGTATAAGCCCTACTTTTCCCAGGTATACGGGGTGGGTGATGCGTCATAGCAGACAGGTCGAATCTTCGAAGAATATGACATGCCCAGACAACGGAGTAACCTCACATAGTTTGTTTATGTCGTTGCTAATCGATTTACATGGGCGCCGCCATGTTTAAGATCATGTGACAGTACTTCAAAATGGAAACCTACTTGATACGGATGAGGTTAGATGCAGTTACGGAATCGGGATATCTGTAAGAGGCACTGGAATGATCTTTGTGTACAGCATTTATCACATAACTTCTATTTTTACAGTGTAACACAGCCATTACGAATTTTCTTATCTTACCCACGTTTGAGATCGCAAATAGTGCAGGCATTGGTCAAAGCTTTGCAATAATACGCCTTATGCCTGAAACTCTGCTGACCTAGATTTGCTTTTGAAAGGGGACTATCAGAATATTTACAATATCACTAACAAACTTAAAAAATCATTTATCACTGGAAAAAAGTAAGACGAAAACTGGCAAATCACCCATAAGTAAGTACGATGACGTGTTATATAAATAGGATATACATGTAACCTGTTTTCATTATCACTTTCACTCTATATACAGAGTATTCTAGAAACATGAAGAACATTCATTGGTTTTTCCATTGTGGTTATTTTTAGAAACAGGTTGTTAGTAAACAAGTTGTTTACCAATCCATGTTGTCATCTTTCTAGAAAAGACTAATCTAGAATTTTCCAAGCTGATATAAATAGGAGTGACTTACTTGGTGGTTTTGGATTTTGAACTTAGACTTGTGGCTTGGAGGATACAGAATTAGTGAAAAGTGTTGGATTTATATTGGAATATACATGTAGATCTGTAAGTTGGAATCATTTATTTTTCAAACAGGTTGCTCATATCTATTTGCAAGTTAAAACTATCGTTAATTTAGGTTTTAGGAACCAGAAATTTCATCCTTTTTGTAGTCTAAACATAATTCTTAATTTTGAGGGACTTATTCTATTTCTTGTTCTAAGATTAAAAATTGTCAAAATTTCATTCAAACTTAACTCTTACTGTACTCTGTTGTCTTTATTCATTAATAAATATTGTTAATTGTTAAAGGCTTGTTGCTGGTTCTCTTTCTAGTTACGCTTGTCTCGTAACAGACGTCATATTCAATCTCATGAAATTAAACGGACTTACCGACTGAAAAGCGACCTACCTGTGATTTGAACGCCAAATTTGTACTTTTTTTTACTGGATGTAAGCGTCCGGTTTCTTTAGTTTTGCAGAGCAGCGATTGCGTTTTATTTCATGCTTTTCGGTAATTTATCGGGAAATAGTGGTGGATTATAAGGTTTGATAATTTACGGTTACCACCAATGAAATTAACTCTTAATATTTCCGTAACCCTTAAGTAGGTAAACAGTGCGTGACATTCAACCAGACGGAAATATGACGCAATTTACGCCCATTTATCCTACATTTCCATCGTTTAACGTAATATTGTAAGGCGTTCTTATGTGGGGGAGGTACGCCACGGGGAATTACCGAAAACAACTTTACTGGGTTTTGATGAAAGTCTCAACAAAAAAGGGGTTAGACACATAAAAAAAAATATTATTTTTTTTCAGCGAAAGATCGAAATTCGTTTCATCTCGTGACCATTATCGGTAATATTTTCACCCGTGGCTGCGCTACTCTAAAAAACATGACCGATGATGTTCACTCGATGAGAAAAATTTCGATCTTTCACCGAAAAAAACAAATATCCTTTTTGTATAGAGCAGTGTTTATAATAATAATAATAATAATGATGATGATGATAATAATATGATATAATTTTTATCACTATTATTATCATTAAAGGCAGGAAAAAGTCTAAAAAGACTAAAAAGAAAAATGAAACTGTCAAAATTGATGATTGTGTCAGAGCCACGTCTGTTTGTTCGAAGGTTGTAAGATGATATTAGTTAAATATAGGCGATAACAAAGATTGATTTTCGGCTCTCCCACACACTATTTGGCCTGCAACACGCGAAAAGGGGCATTCGGACATTTGCGTAAAGTGTCGTCTCGGATCAGCCTGCGCAGTCCGCGCAGGCTAATCCGAGACGGCACTTTCCGTTCTTGTGTTATTTTCTGTTTTGGGCAAGTTTACTCCAGGAAAAAATTTAATGTAGTCTTAAAGTGCCGTCTCGTATTAGCCTGCGCGGAGTGCGCAGGCTGATCCGAGATGACACTTTAAGCAAATATCTGAAAACCCCTTTTCGCATGTTGCAGACCATTTGCTATCATGCACTTATATAGACAGCCTATAACAGTCTGCAATGATTATCATCAATAGCTCATCCTTTTCCATGTTCCCCGAACGAAACGCCCGCCATCAATCAAAATCCTCGGATACCGAAATTAAAAGTTCAGAATTTTAGTTTGTTTTTCTCCCGTAATATCTACATTTTATTTCGAGTCTCCTGGGACGAGTTTGTGTTCTTCTTGCATCAATAACTGTCAAACATTTTTAATGCCCGAGACTGAATGTTTATTTCAGTAAATTCGGTTGGAAATTGTCGTGTTGTCCATTTATAACTTGGTTTACTGCAGCGTTTAACTTTCTTTTCCCTATTTTTCAAAACATATTAGGATCATATGTAAAATTTTAGGATTTTTTTTCAACGACAAAATTTTGGACTCGCCCAAGTTGAAAGCATTTGCAGACGACAAAATAAATGTAGATCAAGTGATGATTTCTGTCTTTGATAAGATAGAAAGCATAGTGGGAAAAGGAGAAAATGCTGGTAACCAGCATTTCTCATTTTCCAACAATGTTTTCAAAAATCTTCTTCAGGGTCTCGGTGTTGTCAAAACATGGGATTGTTTGGTAGAGGGTTAACTCTTTACCAAAGGACAACATGCCAATGTTACACTTTTCCAAATATAAGCAATTGCAGACGACAAATCAAATGATTGTTCGACTGATTGATTGATTGATTGTATGGTGTTTAACGCCGTTTTCAACATTTTTTCAGTTATACCGCGGCGTCCAGTGCACCTATCCATGCTTTCCTGGAGTCTCTTTTACCAGTACTCCGCATAATATTCTTTCCAAGCCACTGGCTGCTTTCCCACATAACCATCGTCGAAACAATGGTCAGCGGTGGGAGAGGAATGAATCCTGTCGCAATGACTATCATCAATCCTCAGAAAGAAATTGGCCGAGCCAGGGATCAAACCCACGACCCCTTGTTCTCAAGTCCTGCACGCTACCGACTGAGCTATCGGGGCTCGGCAAATTATTGTTCGAATGATGCTATTTGTTTCAGAAATAGTAGAAAACAATGTGGGAAAAGGAGAAAATGATGGTTACCAGCATTTTCTCCTTTTCCCACAATGTGTCCAAAAGTCTTTTTCCTCATGGTCGTTCAAACAATGAATTATTTGGACTGTCAAGAAAATAATGATAGATGGAGAGTTTTGAGAAATTTCTTCACTCGACTAAACTTGATACATAGACTTTTTATGGAATATCAGATATGTACATTAACAAATAAATAGCAGGTACAAACTGAGAATTTTTTTGAATCAATTTTTCATTTGTCTTCTTTTGCAGATGACTTATTATACATCGCTCAAATTGGGACTTGACTGTGAAAGCAAGAAAACATGGTAAAATCCAAGGACTGAAAGTCCTGAAAAGCGGATTTGTTGAACAGTTTCAAGCTATGATTTGATGTAAGAAAATTAAAATCTTTTATCACATGTAATACATATAGATCTATAAAATGTAAACAATAAATAGATTGAGCAAGGACAATGGAAGTCGAAGTTGTTCTACCAAGTGTGCTAGCTAAAACTTGAAGGAGGATGCACACATGACAGTATGTGGTTTCGATCAAACAGATAACTTTGTACGATCTTGAAAAAAGAATATTTTTCAAGGCTAACATCAATATAAACTAAAGAAGTTTTAGAGATAATTATGGTTCTATATAAAAAGTCTGTCTAATTTACACTTGTTTATTTCCTCAGAAATCTAAGATCCTTCTAAAGCTTTCAGAACTATTCAAACATTTAACATTTTTTGTAGCAGAATGGTGTAGTGTAGGTACAGGTAAACATACCCGAAAGTACAAACATGTTGAAATAAACCAAGATGGATTTATATAAGTAAAAATTATTTGACAAATATATAAAACACTTCAGTTATTGATGAGTAAGATTTAAAAAAAAACTGTACAAAATAAGACAGTTTTTGCCTCAAGGACAAATGATCATGATAATTCTGTAAAAACAAAGTGTTAAGGTCTACAATTGTCAATCAGTTTTAGCAAGCATAAACAAATTTGATCAAAGAGTGCAATAAATTGCTACTTACACATGTGTGCAATATGAAATTTTTGGACCTTATTGTTGAACTCTTGACAAGAGGACAAAATTTTTGCCTGTCCCAAATTAAAACCAACTATTCAGATTTTCATAGTCTCACCAAACTAAAAAATGACGTATCACTGAATTATAGCTGGAAAATTGTTGTTAAAGAACTAAGATAAGATTTAGAAAAAAAAAAAATCTTAATTGGTATTTCCTCATTGAGCTACATAGCCTCTATGGGTATTATTCGATTTTATGTCAACAACATGCACGGCTGACAAGGATTCATATTCAAATAAGTATCCAGACGTTATATCTGGTGTAATAAAAATGAACAGAGTGACCTATTGTTAAAGTACAAAAAGTGACCTATTGTTAAAGTACAATTTCATTATCAAACGCCCAAAATTGCATCATTTTACTGAATTTAACCGTACACTTTATGAAAATGGAATATTTTTCTGATAGTTTTTATTTGCCTTTTACAAAAAAATTTTGATTTGTGATATAAAAACTAAATAACTCCATATTAAGAGCCTTAACAAACAATTCAATAAATATGGCTAAGATTATGTGGTTTTTATTTGTAAAGGATTGAAAAAATTCTAGAACAAAAAAAGAAAAGAAATACTGATGTCTTGTTTTCCAACAATGTTTTCATGAGCCCTTTTACACAGGACTCATAAAAAACAGGAATTATTGCATGTTAAAGGGCTAAAAAAAGAAAAATCCTCAAAAATTCTCCCAATTTAACTTTGTATGACACAAAATTCAAGGGTCAAATACAAGTCATGTTTGAACAAACCATAAGGCATTCCAAATACTGATTACATGTATCTGTAACAGTTCTGCTAAATAGCCCCCCAAGGCTGGGATTGAACCCAGTATCGTCAGGTCCCAAGTCGAATGGTCGACCACATTGCTACAAAAGCTGGCTCTATAGCAAGACAGTATAAGTATTCCCTTATACAAACACAATTTACATCAATCTGTGGGATAGACCAGTATACAACATATCCATGTCTGGTCATGGCATCCGACAACTGGATCTTGAGAAAATTTTGATTAGGGTTTATTTTAACACTTAAAAGTGTAAATACCAAATACTCTATGTTAATAATCTTGAAGGAAATAGGCAATTGAAAGCATTATGAGACAAAGACAAAATTCTGGTAAGCAGTATTTTAAGGAAATAGGCAATTGAAAGCATTATGGGACAAAGACAAAATTCTGGTAAGCAATATCTTTTTTTTTAAGTATTTTCTCCTGTTCCAATAGTGTTTTCAATTATACAGGTGAACTTCAGTTCATTTACAGGTATCATTTTCTGTTGTCTGCAGATGCATTTAACTCTTTCCATACTATAGGCAACACCAGAAGCTTTTGTGGACAGTGTAGATCAAGATCAGACTGCATGGAACATGCAGTCTGATCTCTGATCTCCACTGTTCACTGCTATATTGTAGATTATGACCGAATTGTTTCTTGATCTTGCAGAAGAATTGTATTTTTAGCCTTTGACACAATGCAATTAATTTGTTTAGTAGTGAAACTTGTCATATGGGAAAGGAATGAACAAGTTGGCTTCTTTACAAAAGAAGCCAGGAGAGGTCATCATCAATGTTTTCCAATAGTTTATTGGCTTTTAATTTCAATATATTTTGGTACATGTAAACAAACAAGTAAAAAATCTGCCGCATAGAAACCTCATATGCTTTACATGACTTTTATAACGAAATTCTTCTTATTTTTTCTTCTTCTTAGATTTATTTGCTTTATGAAAAATTACAATTATTTGAGAGGTCATTTGCAGCCATGGCAAATTAATATAACAAATCTTTTCTGAAATTCGCCATACAAAAATAAACCATGTCTAGCCTATTTCCTGTTTCGCTTTTTTGATTTTGCTTTAGTTACAAAACCATGATGAAACAGACTGTGTATCAGAACAATTTCGCAAGAAAAATGGATTTAGGCAGCAAATTCTGTGGCAGTCTGCCTTTTAAACTCACCACTGTTGGAGAGGTCTGATGACCTCTCCAATGAAATGGCATCAATTTGACTACCATATTTGATTAAAAAACAAGATGTAACTTATGCATAGATGGTCGACGTAGACTAACCTGAACAATCTTACAAAAATTAACACTCATCTAAATGTGGATCTGGGGTCCTGCATGGCTCACTAGTAAAGTGTAAGACTTGTTACCTGATGGCCCAGCCTCATTGGATGCACAATGTTTTTCTGCAAGAGTGCCCTTAGGCAAGACAATGCAGAGCCCTAGCCTAGTACTACTAAAACCCAGACATACAGAAATAAGCTAGCTGTAGCAGTCATATGACTGAAATAATGTTGAAAGTGACAGTAAACATTATTCAATTAATCAAATGTGGATCTAACATTGGCCTGCAAGGTTAACCTTCATCTAACATTTCTGTCAGCCTCACAAAATGTAGCTGTTAAGTTTTTGAAAACATTGGTAGACCAACAGATTTTAAGTTTTCATTCTTACTGAATGTTTTCTACCCTATTAAACACATATTCCATCATTTGAGCGACATTAGAACTGTTGTCTGCAAATGCTTTCAGTTTGGACATGTCCAAAATTCCATTGTGTGGTAAAGTGTTAAGTCATTTTCCCCCATCCCATAACACCATTAAGGATACAAGGTACCATAAGTGTGGCTATATTATCCCATTTTGAAGGATGTTCAGAAAAAACTTTTGAAACAACTTAACCAATTGGCTGAGGTGTTTTTTTTGTCTGAGACTTTGCTTTAAATCAGATTGAAAATATTAACAGCTCAGCCTTGGGTTTGTAAACATGCGAGCTTACATAGATAAACAAGACATGATGACTATATCTTTCTTTTCTATATAGCATTTTAAGCATTTCTAAATTCATCATTATTCATCATTATGCAAGACTCTTTTAAAAGATTGAAACTTCTGTACTCAGACATCAAGGTTTTGATTTTTACAGTAGCATTTTACAATTCTAGCCTAAACACAACAATTTCTAAACTTTTATATGGTTGGTATAATCATATAGACTGAACAATTCAAATCTAAAATAGTGTGCCTATAAGAATGGAATATCACTATGTTAGGCAGTCCGATCTTACTCTACCGGTATACTTGTTACATACTATATAGACTGTCCTCATTCTGAGGTATAAAGCCTGCATTGTTTTGAAACTAGTACAGTTTAGTTAAAAAAAAAAACAATACAGGAGTCCTCTCAGGGAAAAAGAAACAGTGGTATTTTGTATGCAAGTTCTTACTGAAAGCACATTGTCCTTTCCATAACTCTAACACATAGGAATCCTTTCAAGGGTTTCTCCTATTTACTACACAACTTCAAACTATTAATTTCAAAGTGAAATACAAAATCTAACTAGAAACAATAATTTGATTGTTCAGGTACAATGATTTCTTCTTTCCTTTCATAAGAATGTTCTTGGTTTCATTCCTGAACTCAAATATGTTTTGTAATAGTCTAAAAGGTGAAAACTAAGTGATGTGTTCAGTAATTTCTAAGATTTAGACCATGTGTAATTCATGAATATTGAATGTACCTTTCTTCTATAAGATAAATGAAAATTTACCCGGTATCTTCATGAAGAAACAAGTCAAGAAAATAATGATTTTACAAAAGAAAGTAAGGTCAACTCATGCAGTGCCACAAAATATGAAAATGATTGTAACTACCTTCAAGAATAATTTGATGGTTGACTGATTTCTGGTGATTACATTAGTGTCAACACTGTTTCAGTTTTACAGTGACAACAAGTCATCTATTTGTGTACCTTTTGGGTTTTACTAGGGCTAGGCTGGTTCTCTGCAGTATCTTGTCTATGGGCATTCTAAAAAATCCTAGCATCTAGAAGAGGATAGAACCTGTGATAATCCGTAAGTGGTCAATACTGGTCAATAGTGGTCGACTTGTAGAGGTCATTTCGAAATTTTAATGGTCAGATGAGTTTTAAAACGGCAGTTATGCTATAGGTAATTTTTGGATGATTTGTTGTGTGGATTTTTTTTTCCTCAGATAAGTTGATTTCATCAATGTGAAAGAGAGGAGTGGAAAAACTGTCTTGTCCCTGCCAAGGGTACTCACCAGCTGGCCTTTGCCACTTTTCCAAACTGTGTAGAAGTTCCTAATAAGGTCTTTAGGTTTCATGTTTGACATCTTAAGTAATTGTTTGATGATAAGATATTATCATGACTGCATATAACTCATTATTTCACGCTTTGGGAATAAAGCCTGGTGTCAAGGATAATACTCCAAATAAGGAAACATGATTTGTCCCTTTGGTAATTTGATTTAACTCTTTACCAAATGACAAAATTGTAGACTGGTCCAAATTGAAAGCATTTGCAGACGACAAAATAAATGTGATTGAAAAATTGAAATTTGGTTTGGGAAGGGTAGAAAACATTGTTGGAAAAGGAGAAAATGCAGATTACCAGCATTTTCTCCTTTTCCCACAATGTTTTCAAAAGGCTTCTTACTCGGGGTCATTAAAAGTCGGGATTGTGTGGTAAAGAGTTAAGTCACACCCAAATGGGGGTAGAAAGGGACAACTTTTAAACCTTTAACTGTTTTGACAGCAATTTATAGGTGTAGGTAGACACTTAAATGTACTTCAACAACATTGGTTTATCCTTAACTATTGTTTATTTAATCAGTTAGTGCCTTCTTCATGTGTACCTCAATATTCCTAAAGATTAATGACAAACCTGTATATTTCACATGTTTGCCTATGAATGGCTGTTTTTTTCTGCAATTCAACATGAAAATTATATATTAGCTGCTTTTTTTATGCTACCTTTGAACTTTTATGACCAAAGACTATGTTAAATTATCTATATTTTTAAAACCTAAGTGTGTTTGTGGTGAGAGAGAGAAAGAGAGAGAGAGAGCTGGGAGGAGAGAGAGAGATGGAGAGGGAGAGAGAGAGTGTGTGTAGAACTATAAACATTATCTAACCTGTAAGGAATGATGATAGACAAAAATTTTTTGCTTGAAAAGAACCGACCTCTATGCAGGTTCAATAAGGAAAGTCATTCCAACAACCTCTTCAGTTGACCAGCAATACTGTCTTTTGAATTATGATCAAATAAAAAAAGACCTTTTTAATAAAAACTATGATACTGATGATAATATATAATAAACCTTCATGTACAGGATGTAAGAAGACAGCTTTTAATATTAATTTAGAAACCAGACAGGTATGTAAGCCAGTGATATAATCAACAAAATCAACCACTCCAATCGACCACAAATCGACCAATTGTGAACAGTATTGACCATTTATAACCGGTTAAAACTGCCAGCCTGGTCAATACTCATATTGACCTGCTCTTTGCCAACCTTGCACACTATATTACTAAATCATTGCAGGGATATGTGCAAAAAATACCTGATGTAGCATTATGAGATACGGTACTTGAAATTAATATTTAAACTGGATAAGGGTTATTCACTACATCCAATGCATTTTTGAGTGAATCCATTTTCATGGTCTAAAGAAAAGAATTAAAATCATCACTCATCACCTGGCAGAACATAGTCCTTTTTTTATATGTGTGAATCCAAGCCCTTGGTGAAGGTACTTTAGCAGCCAGAATGGATCAAGATCACACTCAGTGTGACAAGTTGCCATGCAGAGTAAAAAATGACCTTAACTAAAATGAAACTTTCAAGTCGAATTTACAAATCCAATTATTGCTATTTTGAAGTTATTCTTTGGGGAAAAATACTTTCTTACCAGGCAGTATGGATCAAAGATCAGACTGCACTTTCTGTGCAATCTGATCTTAATCAACACCGTCTGCAAAAGGTCCTTGAGTAGCACTTAGCAGCCTAAGGGTTAATAGCATTGGGTCACTCTATAAAAGTTTAAAAACTATAGGCATACTTTCATGCTAAGGTTTGAATTATATAAAACACAGTCACCGTCTTAAATATGGGTTGTGCAGCAGTTCATAATAAGAATTTATAAGTAAAAATAGTTATATAACTTGCTCTGTACATGCACTTCTAATTCATAGGATCAAAAATATATCAAAGATTTCAAATCTATATGTCTAAATAGAAAGACGTATAGAAGCATTCCTGTGGATCCTTTATCATAATTTTATCTGCAAATTCAGCAGGTCTTTTTTTGCTGAAATGTCACAAAATAAAATTCAAGGTATATAAATGGAATTTTACATCTTGTAGACAAAATTGTAAGCCTGTCTGAGTCTCTGAGGCTTCAAGTTAGTGGATGTCTAGTTCACTGAGAAAGACACGATTTTCCATCAAAAACCTTCAGTATAATTCGTGTCCCGGGTTCGTACTTGATCGGGGCCGAAATATTTCTTACCTCCGATAACAAGAGAGAAATCTTGGTTCCAAGCTTTTCCAATGCAGTCTTGCATAAATCAAACATTATTATTATTTTTTTTTTGATAGACTGCACGATCTCCATTCCTTCAAACGTTCAGCAAAAATGTTTCAAACAATTCGGAAATTCATCGATACTGTAGCGTTATACGAGTGGTGGTAACTAGGTCGACTTTATGAGTTCTGTGTATTCGTTATCGACAGGGCTTTATATTATTTATGGCCAAATTCTAGCCGGCAATCTGAACAGTTAAAGATATTTGATATAATACATAGTTGAAAATGTAATTTTATCGAGGAAAAACTGCTTAATCTCCTTGTTTATTTTGGCAGCGGACGACACAAGTTGTGGATGAAAGTCTTGAATGAAAACGAGGGCAGTGTAAACAATGTTAATACGCTACATTTTGAAAAAAAAAAAAACTTTGTTTCAGTATTTAAAGTATTTTAGATTGACAATTCTTTTAGTTTTGACGAAATTTCGATAAAGAAATCAAACTTAATATGTATGGTTTGTTCAGGGTCAGAGTTGATCTGATTTGTAGATCTGCGTTGTTCGTCCTAATTATCAGCCATGCAAAACTGAAAGTAAGCGCGCATGCGTCGTTACGGATGATGTATTTGGTTCCGGTCAAAACGATCACAGTAAGCGGATTTGCTATCCGCGAAAAAAGGAGACAATGTTGGTTACCAACGTTTTCTCCTTTTCACACTATGTTTTCAAAAGTCCTCTTCATGTAAAGAAGTTAATGAGCTATTTAGTTTCGAACTAAACTATAAAACAAACATTATTTATCCTAAGTCACTATGAGCCATGCTCTGTGGAAAGGGGGCTTAATGTCCGCGAAGGCTGACATGAGCCGAAACTTTTTGCTATTTGCAAATTTTCTGCATGTCCAAGTACCATTGTACCTCATGATCAAGTCAGTTGTTGAATAGTATGGATTTTATGTACCTATAATGATGTAATGACTTGCTTGGTGTATTATATATATCTCGGAGATGCATTAAACCCCCTTTTGCCAAAGCATAGCTCACATTTACTTGAAAGCTACGTGTCCAAAGCACTAATAATAAAATGTTTTTAACTTTTTTCACCACAGGAGTGTGTTTTATAATCCATTAAGTAATTAGGGGACAAAATATGGAAAGCGATTTCGTGCTGGTTGTGCAGTAACACATCATTTAGTTACTGTCGTGGGTAAGATCACGTTGAACAGGGACGTTTTCAATCAACAGTTCTAAATTTGCATCGTTATTTTGGTTGTATCATATGATCCTTTTTAACCTTTTCTTTTTATTTCGTTTCAATCACGTGTTCTGTTATTTCTTACGCGTGTAACTGGAGAAAGGGTATAGCCGAACTTAAGTTTTGAAAACTTGTGGCCAGACGCGTTCGCCAATGTACATGTATCATTCTATGTACTCAAAATTTTGTTGTATGTATCTATCATGTAAAAGTGTTGTTACGGGAGACCACTCCTTCATGCATGGCTTCATCCCGATTTAAATAAAATACCTGACAGCTGCGTTAGGGAGATAACTATTTAGCTCAGTGGTTATGGTATTGGTCTTTTAAACCTCGAAAAACGAGGATAGTTGTCCGCACGGGTTCGAATCCCGCCAGGTGCAGTTTGTATTTCAGCTATGCATTTGTTGCGAACTTTCATGTTCGTAAGAGTGTATATATGTCAATAAAATGTGTTTAGACTGAACTAAGTGTTCAGTTTTGGGTCTTTATTTTACATACAATTCAGATACACATTTATTAGGTATTGTTTACATATATCAGGAGCTACATTTATTTTGCTTGTAGGAACTTGTTCGCCATATTCCTTGTATGTGTTTATCTGTGCATTATATGTAATCATCAATTGTGGAGGAAATAAAGAACTAATGATAAAGGTAAACTTTAAAGAAACACGATTTCAGAATGGCTAAACCAAATGAGCCATGCTCTCGCAAAATGGCGCTTAATGCATCTCCGTGATACAGGATACCAGCCCATCATCACATAAATATGGATCCATAAGAGCCACTTTCTTAAATAATCGACTTAATCATGAGGTAGACTGGTCCTTTGACAAACAGAAAATTGGCTAATGGCGAAAAGTTTCGGCCCAGGTCAGCCTGCGCGGACTGCGCAGGCTGACCTGGGTCGATACTTTTCGCAGATCATGGCTCAAATAGTTTTGCAAATTAGACATTGTGTTACTTTCTTAATTCAGAATTAGGATTAGAATTTCATCTTGAATGGTAAGTGAATACGTGCCCTGTTTTCTAAAAACAATAGTAAAGGCGTAGCGCCCATTACAATTAATATGCAGGTGCTTATAAAAAATTCAGCAACGTAAGTTGCAAATCACAATATGAAATAAACATGAGCTGTGCTCTGTGAAAAGAGGCCTTAATGCATCTGCAAAAAGTATGGACCCGTGTCAGCCTGCTATCTTTAAATATTCTGCATGTCAAAGGACCATTCTGCCTCCAGATTTAGTCATTGTTAGACTATACAGATGCTATGAATCTATAATTATGTGATGACTTCCTTAGTATCATACATCAAGGTGATACATTAAGCTACCTTTAGCCAAAGCAAGGCTCACATAATTTTTGTCCAGGTCTTCGCGCCTTTTCAAACTAAATATAAAAATATAAGGATAAAACAGATGCATCGACGACCAGGAAATCCCTTTGTGCTTTACAATAAATGCCATCCTCCCGCTCCCTCTCCAATTGGCACTTTGTGCCTCACAGTGCGTATAAATATTTTCAATCCTGGCTACGCTCATTAATAGTACCTTAGTAACACCAACAACCGCAACAATAACAACAATGTCAACGTTACTTTTTTGCTTTTTATTTTGCTTTTTTAGAACATCGGACAACGTCTTATCACATTATGTGCAGTTTGATCTTGATCTACTCTGTCTACAGAAGTAACTTAAATTATGATTGGCATTCAAGATAAGGACTAAATACGGTTGACAAACATCACGTACACTAAACTAAATTGACTCCGAATACTTGTATCCTTGTCGTCGTGGGTGATAACGCTTTTATAGACAGAAATTTTCAAGTCAGCCGGTCCTAGAAATGTACTTTTATAAGATTTATATATTTTTAATGCATCCTTCAGCAGGAATATAACTTTGACGAGTTAATAAGGCTTAACCCTGAACCATACATATCCAAGTTTTAGCATCCCTGAGAAAGAAAGATTTTATAAACATTATGGGAAAAGGAGAAAATGCTGGTTGCAAATGCTTTCAATTTGGACAAGTCTGAAATCTTTGCCGTCTGCCACGGAATTGTGATAAAAACTAAACCCTTTGTGGACAAAGCAATTTAACTGCCCTATTGTAATATGCTTGGGGGCAGTTAAACCATTTTGTCTGCATATATTATTCAATTTGGACACGTGTAAAATTTTGTCATCTGGCATAGACAAAGTGATATGAACTCAATATTTTGTGCACAAAGCAGTATAGCGGCCCAAACGTAAAATGCTTGGGGGCAATCAAAATATTTTGTCTGCTTTGATTATCTATCTGACGAGAGGAGTTCTCACTGATTGTGTTGTCATAGCTGCGATCCTTGAGAATAAAACAATTATTATCCTGTTGGACACTCCATGAAGATCGAAGTTCATATATGACAAGACAAATTACTGACTTGCCATAACTACACAAGGAGACAGGAAAATAAAGAAATACAAGTATTTTTCTGAACATGTGTTTATGAGAAAAAAAAATGAATCCTATATGAACCACGCTCTGGCAAAACATTGTTTAACACATCTCCTTGATGCCTTTTACTAAGCAAGTCTTTTACATAATAATGAATCCATAATTTTATCTATCAACCTACTGAATCATAAGGAAGAATGGTCCCTTACATTAGGAAAACATACCTCCTGAGTCGATACTTTTTGCAGATGCATTAACTCTTTACCAAACAAGTCCTGGTTTTCACGACCCTGGGAGGAAAGCTTTTGAAAACATTGCGGGAAAAGGAGAAAATGCTGGTAACCAGCATTTTCTCCTTTTCCCACAAGGTTTTCTACCCTTTCAGAGACAAATTTCATAAATCGAGATACTTTTGATTTGTCGTCTGCAAATGCTTTCAATATGGACTAGTCTTACATTTTGTCGTTTGGTAAAGAGTTAAACCCCTTTCACAGAGCATGACTCATATTTTTTTTGCGATTTAGCTGATTCTTGAATATCTATAGATTACTGCCGTATAGCATACGACATTGGCAAAAATACGATGTTAGCGTAAACAACGACATTCGACGTTGTTGGTTGACGAAAAGCATTTTTACTGAACTTATTCCAAGAGAAATATTATTGATTTGACATTTTTAGCTATGTAATTCATTCTTATAGAATAGTTATTGGTACACTGCCGTATAGCTACAATATTTGCAAAAATTCTAATTCAGCAAAAATACGACCTTTTCGTAAACAACGACGCTCAACGTTCTTGGGTAACATCAGTATTTTTTCTGATTTTATTTTATGACAACTATTAAATTTTTCAAACCTTTTGCTATTTCGTTCTTATAGAATTGCTATAGGTATACTGACGTATAGCATACGACATTCGCAAAAACACGATGTTAGAAAAAATACGACAGCAAAAAAACGACGTTAGCAAAAATTCGACGTTAGAGTAAATCACGACACTTACCGTTGTTGAGTAACAAGTGTTGCTGCTCTCTCTCCATATCATAGACCCGGCTAAATTTTCAGTGGTCCAGCATTTTCTCCCCCCCCCCCACTACGTTTTCTAAATTTGCAGGAGTAAGTCCAATCTTTTTTGCAGAATTTAATTCATCATTTGCAAATATTTTCAATAAGGACCAACATGAAATTTCGTCAATTTGTAAAGCGTTAACCCCTCACTACTTACGCCCGAGTTTTACCCGTGAACCCTGAGGGTGAAGGCTTTTGAAAACATTGTTGGAAAAGGAGAAAAAAATGGTAGTAACCAGCATTTCAACTTTTCTCAGGATGTTTTCTGCTCTTTTACTTACAATTTCCACCATTTTAGCCACATTTAATATGTCGCTTTCAAATGGTATCAATTCGGACAAGTCGAACATTTTGTCTTTTTGTAAAGATGTCATGGATACCTCTTCAAAAAAAAGCCTGACGCACCTTGCGACGTTGTTTGGTACGTTGACCCGCTCCTTTACCCCACCACCCCACTCATCTCATACAAACGTTCGATTGGCTTTTAATCTAAACAGTAGGGAGACTAAACCAGCGCTTGGACGATATACTAATCCAGCAAGTCGTGACATTGCATTATCAAGTTTGCTTTATCAGATTGCGAGCAGTAAACCTTCACAACATAATTCTTTGTTTTAACCCTTTACGACGTAATACAGAGTATTAACGATCCTGAGATAGAATTCTTTTTAGAAAACATGGTGGGAAAAGGAGAAAATGCTGGCATTCATTCGAATTGGGTATATCACCCTGAAAACAAGGAATATTATGCAATAATAAAAATCTTTAGACGGTAATTTCATTGCAAAGATTGGTGGGAATTTCTCACATATTTAACACACGTCGACTATGAAGGATCGCATTCGAAAATGTCCGATGACGTCACATCTGATTTCCAAAAAAAAAAAAGCAGGAGTTCCGGTTTGCGAAAGCTCGTTTTTAAAGGCCAATAATGCATCTTTATACTGAATATTACCGTCCACTTTCTGCACGCTTGCTGAGAAAAATGTATTCCAACAGTGCTCTGGCAAAAGGGAGTTCGATGCATCTCCGTAAATCATACAAGCAAGTCATCACATCACTATGGATCCATAAAATCCATTTTGTCTAACAACCCACTGAATCACGCGGTACACTGGCTCTTTGACATGCAGGAAATTGACCTATTAAAAAAAAAAGTTTCGACCAAGGTCAGCCTGCGCGGACTGCGCAGGCTGACCTTGGTCGATACTTTTCGCCAATGCATTTTCGCCCCTTTTTCACAGAACATGGTTTATACTTAAAAGTATTAACCATCGTTTTACAAGAAATTTTGATTAACACCAAAACATCGAATTTGCCCCCTTTAAATACATGTAGCATGTCTCAAACTTCAAGAACTCTCACATGAGAATTTAAAATGTTTAGACAGTTCCGCCTTTTAAGACCATTTCAAGTAACGTACTTTTGTCACATCTAATGAGACGCCATATTTTGCTCCGCCAATATCACATTTACTGATGTTTGAAGAAGATTATAAACTCAAATACAAAAGCTTTTAGATCCTTGAAACCTAATAGGTTGAAACCTTTGTAATGATATCCAACAGAAATCGAGCCATTACGATGAACTTTCCGTTTGCACAAGATTACAGATAGATGAACGACTGTTATAGGTCATAATTTGAGCGGTACTCTGACAAAAGGGGTATAATGCATCTCGGTGATGCAACTATACCGAGTCAGTCATCACATAATTAAATTATGCATCCATAAAAATACATTTTTGTCGGCTGAATTTAAAGGTGGAATGGTCCTTGGACACGCAGAAGATTCACAAAATGGCAAAATGTATCGGCCCGTGTCAGCCTTCGCGGTCCGTGCAGACTGACATGCTTCGATACTTTTTGAGGATGCGTTAAACCACTCTTTCACAGAGTATGACTATTATATTTTCTTTTCTTGCATTTACTATAATTGGAAAATTAAATATAAAATCGAAAATGACACTTTCAGAGAGAGAGAGAGAGAGAGAGAGAGAGAGACAGAGAGAGAGAGAGACAGAGACAGAGACAGAGAGAGACAGAGAGAGGCAGAGAGAGAGAGACAGACAGACAGAGAGAGACAGACAGAGACAGAGACAGAGAGATAAGTAAAGGAGCGGAAAAAGGCCCATCATGAACAAAGTGATCACATATTCCTAGAATGTAGCCACGGATATTACAGACCTTGTCATATTAAATCATGTTACTTGCCAATAAAAAAAATGCCAATCAATTAGAGGAATGACTCTCGCGAGGCAGAAATTTGATATTTCAATAGATTGGGTCAATCATTTGTACAGAACCGAGAAGGCACATATAGATCCTGCTAATAAAAGTCTAATATCTATAATGAAATGAGTCATGCTCTGTGAAAAGGGGGCTTAATGCATCTCCGTTATACACGATACTAGCCCAAGTCATCACATAATTATGGATCCATAGGAGCCACTTTTTTCACTAACCGACTTAATCATGAGGTAGATTGGTCCTTTGACAAACAGAAAATTGACCAATAGCGAAAAGTTTCGGCCTAGGTCAGCCTGCGCGGACTGCGCAGGCTGACCTGGGTCGATACTTTTCGCAGATGCATTAAGCCCCCTTTTCACAGAGCACGGCTCAAATGTAAATGTGAACTATATGATACCTTTCGATTTCTTCTACTTCCCCAGTGTCTATTCTAGAAACTGAAAATGAGGATGAATTTTTCCCCACCATCTGAAAAATAAAATAGGGATTGGAGTGTTAAAAAAATAGTAGGGTGCGGGCTACAGATAGAAACATAATATAGCTCATATAATAGACATTTATTAGTGTCAAAAACTATACAGTAATTTCAATTGACCTATTTACATGTCAAAAGATAGTTTCTAGAATAAAGAGATTGAAATTAAAAGGGGAAAAAAAAAAAAACGTCCAAAATCGGAGCATGAGTTGATAAACATCAGACTCCAGGACAACAGTAAACTGCAGGCAAAGGTTTATTTCGAAGCGTAATGAAATTCGTTCAAGAATTTCATCGATCCATTTTAAAGTTGTGCAACTTTCATGAACATACGTTGTAAAAAGCTTCGGCAATAATGCCGTTTTATTTATAACAGTGGTATTTTCTGTGAGGCAAGAGTAAATTCCTTGTTTTGGGGCTTTTCCACTATTTTCTTTTACGCGGGACTGTCATGCGTTGGGTCTAAATACATGGATCCGTGGCGATAAGATAAACCGACTTCCTTGGTTACTGTTGCTACCGTCTCCCAAACAACCGCGGTACATGTTGCTGTCATGACTGTTTCCCGTATTAAAATTTCAGGAAAAAATAGTTCTACCATATTTGCTGATGATGAATTCTCGGTAAGAAATTTGGAGAGATGCTTTACACAAGGATATGTAGATCTACATAAAGTGCAAATTTCGGGGGCTACGGACAATGAAATACTTGTTCTTAGCAAAGATTTTTGATTTCATTGAAAAAGAATGAAACACCTTCAATTTTTCAAAATTTCAGTTTTGCAAAAAAAAAAAAATAATAGAATTAAGTATGCTTATTGGTTTTGTAAGGCTAGTAAAGTCGTCTTAACATCAGACGAATAGTAGACAGCAAGGTTGCGTTTACAGAGCAAAGCAAGTTTACAGAGCTGAGTAAATTCTGAACAAATCTACAGTCTATCAAATTTTACAATGTTTTTTTCTCTCCGGCCGTAAGAATGTATCTTTAACATAATAGATTGTTTAGCCAACCTGATTCTCTCCAGACAATTAAACGTGCTTCTAGGCATTAAAAAAATGTCGTAATTTGATAAATTCCTGTGCGTTTTCACATTCATGCTTGATTTTTAAAAGTATCATAACACAATGCTGTGTCTAGACATTTTAACTTGATAAGTTTTTATATTATTATTTTGTCAGCGCTAATAGCAAAATCCACGTATGAGAACTAGGGTCTAGGTCTACATTTAACACTTAGGATGCTAAGTGCGACTCACTGACCTTTTGCAGACAGTGTAGATCAAGATCACATAACGTGCAGTCTGATCTTGGATCTACACTGTCTGATAAGGAGATACTTTTCTCAAAAAAAAAAAAAAAAAGTCTGAAGTACCATTATTCGGGTTTATACTATCGACTTGAAAGCTTAATTCAACTTATCTAGCAGGATAAGGGTTAATACAGAGATTAATCACTGATAGTCTAGCGAATAAATGGCTTTGGTATAGATAAAACTCGGTTGGTCCATACAAGATTGAAGAAAATGGTCCAATCCGGTTATTTAGTCCTTTCCGGTTCGATACGGTCAAATCCTTTTTATTAAGTCCGATTCGGTTTGGCCCTGCCCGATCCGGTTATTAAGTCCGATCCGGTTCGATCGAGAGACTTTACCCACCGCCTATAGCTATTTACTTGTCACAATAGGGAATAAAGTTAAAACATTCTGGTTGTTGATCTTTAACTGACAGCAAATAAAAACATATTAATTTAATGATCTTGTTTTTGAACACGTTCAAAAGTTCACTCATACATTAACTTTCCATGCTTTTTCACTTTCTAATCCCTTGGACGAAATCGTAGCAAGACGAGACCTACAATATCCTCGAAAAAACCCGAAGCTGGCAGTGGTTGCGTTGGGATAAGTAAAGATGAGCCTGATTTGCATAGGTCACTGCTTTATTTACAAATAAGCAGACATCTTCTGTCTTATCGATGAGATCGTGTTAAAATTGGAGTGGTACAGATTTTTTAGTTCAGGTCAAACATTGTTATATATAACAGAATTAAGATTTCCAACAGAAAGAATTGTTTCTATGGGGCATTACATGACGACGGTAGATTTTTTTGTTTGTTTACATTTGAATCTGTGTCGCTCTCGATAGCAATACACTAGTCTAATCAAAGTTCTCAAAGTCCTGAATAGCATATTTTTGTGGGCAATACTTAGTAATGATACAGAGGAATTGAAAACTAAACTTTTTATGATAATTAGTGCGTGTCTTTATAAAATTACTATGTGAGACAACCCGGTGCAAGGAAAAGCACAGTTGTTAAATGGAGCAGGCTTACTCTGATCATATTGCATATGATTCGATTTCTGATCCAATGTACCAGAAAGCAAGCGCACCAATTAGACTCGGTTTTCTGCTGGTTTCAGATGTAGGACTGTGTACAAAATTATATATACGGTAATACTATACCCAGGCTGGGTAGCATCAGCATCATCTGACAGAGGAATGCGTAGAGCGCGTACCTTTCCAAGGATTTGTTCCGGTGAGAATAATTACTGCTAGCGAAAATGCTAACCATATCTCTATTAGCCTTGTGTTTAAGATACATGTATACTCGAAATCAACAGATCAAAGACTTGACTGACGTTCAATTTCGCCAAGGGAACAATGACGGTTCTGGAAAAATGGCTTAAATTAAGCTGAAACACGATAACATCTCATAAAACATGAAAGTGATTTTTTATCGGGGTTCGATCATAAGAAGAGCATATTGTGAAAATATCAGGTTTTCGAGTTACAAGAACTAATATTTTTCTGCATTCGGTTGACAGATTTCAGCTTCAATCGCACATTTTTTGCATAAATTTCACACAATGATGATGCATCATGCTAGTTTCAAAGCCGACAGTGAAAGTAGCAAATTACATGTTGTTCGCTTAGTAATCATCCAGAATTACTGAGACGTTCTGAAAACATAAATTTTACACAGACTAGAGACGCTCTGTGGGGGCCAACTAGATTTATTCCTGTTCAGGAGTATAAAAAACTGTGCAGATTAATGTTGATACTGTAGAATTTCTCCCGTACAGAGTCGATATGGCTTGCAACACGCGAAAAGTGGCATTCGGACATTTGCGTAAAGTACCGTCTCGGATCAGCCTGCGCAGTCCGCGAAGGCTAATCCGAGACAGCGCTTTACGACTACATTAGATTTTGTGCTACAGTAGACTTGTGCAAAACAGAAAATTACATAAAAACGGAAAGTGTCGTTTCGGATTAGCCTGCGCGGACTGCACAGGCTGATCCGAGACGACACCTCACGCAAATGTCCGAATGCCCCTTTTCGCGTGTTGCAGGCCATTATGTGACTTAGCACTGTGTTGAAAGTTTCTGCATTGACGCTAACTAGCGTTCGCACACGGCTGCAGCGACTACTAACGTCAATGTCTTAGACTTGCCTGCGAATAGTTCAGGCTTGAACCCTACAGAGCACGCGTTGGAAGAGTTAGGGTGTGGAGCTCGAAAATATCGTGCAATAGACACAGCAAATGGTCCTGCCACAGCCTTACAAGTTGAATGGAACAATTTGTCTGCGCCGTATATACAGCGTTACGTCAACAGCTTGGACCAGTGAATGTTGGACAAAATGGTGGGTTATGACTCCTTTTCGATAATTTTTTACAATCCTTTTTGGTGTTTAATTCTCTTTCAAAATGAATTAAACCCTTTTCCTGCTGATTAATCGAGTCTTATCGAAGCAAATGTCATTTTTGAAATCGACCCTCTATGTCATATCACGCAGATTGTTTCAACGTAAGAAATATCGCAGGTGCTTCAAAATTTCAAGGCTTTTAACCCCGGATAAAACAAATAGTCGGAATATATGCTAATTCAAAGTATATAGATAGAAATGTACGATAGGTCCTTTCTTGCTTGACCCACCAAGTGGCGGTAGCGCAGTCGGTAGCGCACAGGACTTGAGAACAGCGGGCCACTTGTTCAAGTCCCCAGTTCGGCATTTTCTTTACTAGAATTGATGATAGTCCTAGCGACAGGATTCATTCCACTCTCACCGCTAATTATTGTTTCGACGATGATTATGTTGGAAAGCAGCCAGTGGTTCAGGGAAAATATTATGTTAAGCCCTGGTAAAACTCCAAGGAAGCGTTGTTAGGTGCGATATAACTTAAATAATGTTTAAAACGGTATTAAACACCATGTAATCAATCAATCAATCCATCAACCTTTTTTGACCCAGTATATATCATGCTCAAGGGGACAAAAACAAATATCCAACTGTCTATCTTGAAGTGCTTTTGCAGACGGTAAATTGAATTTATGGGTTTCCTTTAATACAGAGATTTCTTGGAAATGGCAGATAAATATCATGGGAGTGAGGAAAATACTGTTTACCAGCATTTTCTTCTTTTCGAATGCTATATTTTCCAAAGCCTTCTTCGTCGGGGTCGTAAAATTAAATGAATTTTGTAATTGATATCCAAAATGTCTTTGACAGGGTTTTCACATCGTGGAAATCTCCACGATGCTTTCAAAAGCTTTCTCCCTAAGAGTCGTTAACCCGTTACCACACAACCCCGTGTTTTAACGATCCTGAGGAAAAAGTCTTTTGAAAACATTTTGGGAAAAGGAGAAAATGCTGATAACCAGCATTTTCTCCTTTTCCCACAATGTTTTCTAGACTTCCAAAGAGAAATTTCAGTTTTTAAGTCACATGTACAATGTCGTCTGCAAATGTTTAAAATTTGGACAGATTTAGAATTTTGTCGTTTGGTACGTATGGTGTAGATTCTACATTGTGTTCTACAAGTATAAAATTTCCGACATTGTTTTGGCTTTTCGGCGCCGAATACATAAAATGGACCTTTTTTCGAGGTAAAGATCAAGATCAGACTGCACACAACGTCCAGTATGAAATTGGATCTATGTTATGCGCTTGTTTAGTCACGCCTATGGGATAAAATTCTTGTTGAGTTTCAGTTTCAGAATTTGTCTTAAACAGAATAGAAACCTTTGCGGGATAAGGGAATAAAAATGCTGGTTACCAGCATTTTCGCCTTTTCCCATGTGTGCTTTTAAAGGTCTGGTTACCAGCATTTGCTCCTTTTCCAACCTTGTCTCCTACTCTTTCAAAGACAAATTCCAATGTTTAAGCCACATTAAATTTGTCGACTGAAAATGGTTTCAAATTGAACAAGTCAATTTCAAATATTATGTCAGGTTGTAAAGTGTTAACTTCTTCGGCACCAAATATATTGACTCGACCTGAAAAATAAAACTCACTGAAACGCAAAAGGATTTTCATCTTATAGGAGCGACTAAACAAGCGGACGGTATAGATCAAAGATCAGACTGCACGTTCTGTGCAGTCTGATCTTGATCTACACCGTCCGCAAATGCCTCTATATTGTGCTGAAAGGGTTATAGATTGAATATTAACGTTCGACAAAAAAAAAATCTGCAAGTTTAAGATCCAATCTCCGGATCATACATCACACATGACATTATTTATAAAATCCACTCTTCCTCCTCCCCCTCTACTACAGGGAAATCGATTCAATTATCTGAAATCATAGGTTTGGAGCAAGATTCCTCAGAAATGTACATTTATCTTCTTTTATCCTTAACCTTCCGAGGTTTTATTGTTTACTAAATAAATAAATAAATAAATGAAAAAATGAATAAATAAAAATTAACAGGGTGATTCAGAAAAATGAAAAATAATTAAATAAATAAATAAATAATTAAATAATTAAATAAATAAATAAATAAATATATAAAATAACAGGGTGATTCAGAAAAATGAAAAATAAATAAATAAGTGGGTAAATGAATAAATAAATAATTGAATAAATGAATAAATGAATAAATAAATGAATGAATAAAAATACATGAAAATAAATAAATAAATAAATAAATAAATAAATAAATAAACAAATAAATAAATAAATAGATATATAAAGAAAGAGTAACGATTCAGAAAAAATGAAAACTAAATAAATAAGTAAATAAATAAAGAAATAAATGAATGAATGAATGAATGAATGAATGAATGAATGAAGGAGTGAATGAATGAATGAATGAATGAATGAATGAATGAATTAATTAATTAATAAACAAATAAATAAACAAATAACTAGATAAATGAAAAAATAAATAAATAAAAAGTAAAAGGGGTGATTCAGAAAAATGAAAAATGAATAAATAAATAAATAAATAAATAAATAAATAAATAAATAAATAAATAAATAAATAAATGTACTTGTGTTACAGTCGTTAGAATGTGATAAATAACATATATTCGTAAACAAAGGCCTCCAGTTCATAATACAAAATGTACTACACAATAAAATCATGCGTATAACTCTAATTTGATAAACCTTTCATTAACACCGTGCTTATAAAACTTGAGTCCATGCTCAACTGCGTTTGTTCTCATGCTCTAAAGTCTCATTAAATCTTACTACAGTATGAACATTTAGAATGAAGACTTGATTTATAGGCAGAAACAAAGAAAAGCTCATTAATTAAGTTCAGCGATGACTTCATAAGGTTTATTGAATTAGATTTATGTAACTCTGAAATTTCATCTTGAGCAGAGCTGAGCACGAAAAAGGTTCAATAAGCATTGATCCTGACGTGCGGTCTGATCTTGATTTCTGCACTGCCCGATAATTGGCCTGCAACACGCGAAAAGGGGCATTCGGACATTTGCGTAAAGTGTCGTCTCGGATCAGCCTGCGCAGTCCGCGCAGGCTAATCCGTGACGGCACTATACGTCAAGAATAGATTTTGTCCTACTGTAGACTTGCGCAAAACGGAAAATCACACACGATTGGAAAATGATGTCTCGGATTAGCCTGCGCGGACTGCGCAGGCTGATCCGAGATGACACTTTACGCAAATGTCCGAAAGCCCCTTTTCGCATGTTGCAGACCATATAGGATGTTGTTGATGGTGAGAACTGCTTTGCAATTGCGATACTATGAGGATTTATATTTCAACTTGAAATGTTTGACTCTTTACCCATAGACACAATTTTGGACTTGTCCAAACTGAAAACGTTTGTATACGACAATCTCATTTTGTTTCAAGATGTATGTCTTTGAAAGAATGGAAAACGTCGCAGAAAAAGAAGAACCTGCTGGTAACCAACATTTTCTCCTTTTTCCACGATGATTTTAAAAGCTCCTTCATCAGGGGCCTCAAATCTCGAAATTATTATTTTGTAAAAGTTTTCATTTCATTTATTCATCAGCATAAACGTTAATTTTAAAGGGAGCTATTCAGGTTTTTATAATCGCTCCACACTTAAAAATGATTTATCACTGTATTAAGAAAGCCAATAGCTAGCAAATCATCGGTAAAGAAGAAAGACAAAAGTAAGATAATTTTTTTTCAATGGTATTTCCTTAAAAGACTACGTAGCCTCTTTAAATATTTTCAGATTTCGCAAAGTCTTGTAGGAATTTCACATAATCAAAAAACACGCGTCGATTATATATAAGGATTCGTTGTCAGATCAGTATGATGACGTCATATCTGAAAGAAGAAAAATACCGATTGCAAAACGTCCATCCCGTTATTCAAACTCCCAAAATGTCAACTGTTCATTGACTATCATCACCGTACAGTTTATACGATTGCCAAGAAAAATACATGTAGTTGTATTTATCGCTTTTCCAAAAAAAAAAAAACACAAATCTGATTTACAGTATAAAAAATAAAAAGCCCGCTTTAAACCAAGTCTCAACATCTGTACAGCGGAATACATTTAGCATGCAAGAAATGTAGCGATTCTCCAGAATGGTCAACCAAGAAACATTGTCCCAAGTTATACAACACAGTTTGCCCTAGGTCTTGTTCAGATAATAGACGTTTTACTTTCTCGTCTTCGATTCTATAGACTGATGAAACCCCGTGTTTACTCTCATTGTTATCATTAAATGGTGGCCACTCCATTATTTGGAGCGTTTGATAGGTTTCCGGATAAACCTAATGAAATCTATATGCCCTCGCGATTGTCGCTATCGGGTCATCGGGAAACGGCCACGTGACGTTGAATAAATACGGACAATTTTATGATTTTTTGGACCCTCATCACCAAGACCAGGGTCCGTATCCACCAACCATCCTTAGAAAGTTCTTCGTCTTATTTTCCAGAGTTTTCTAAATTGAAAGTAACACAACTTCTGATTGGCTAAACCAAAGTAGTTGTGTTATCTTCACATTTAGAAAGTCTTGGAGAGTAAGACAAAGAATGTTCATATGAATGGTTTGTGAATACTGATCCAATAATGCCTTTCACTAAACTGCTTAGTTTTACGCAAATTATTTGGGCTTGTACATACACACATACGATTCCTGGGAAGGGTGTGAACTTGAGTAAAGTAATGCAAACATTTACTAAAAAGTAAAGTTATACAGTTCAGTGAAACTTGTTTTCTGACTTAATGCGTGGTTACCGTAACTGCGTATGCACATTTCGTGCGTACGCAGTTTAAAGGCAGCTCTGAATTTTAAGCTGACAAAAATGGCAACAACAACAACAACAACCGTCCCAGTGACAATAAATAAAAACACTAGTTCTGCGATTTTGCATGATTTCACTACCCACTGAGGCCTGACATTAGAACCAACATAAAGTGGCAACGACAACAACAAAAACAACGGCAATGACGACAACAACAGTAACAAAAACAATAGAAGCAACAACCCAAAGGTGGCTGCAACTTATTTTAATCGCCCTTTTGAATCAATATCTCATTTGGCCTAAATGTTTTCAAAAGTGATCTAAGGCACACACACGCACGACAAAAGACGTTTTTCAGGGGTTACAACGACAACAACAACAAAAAAAAAAAAAGTCCACGTGGCAATTAATAAAAAGCACGAACAATTCTACAACTTGGTAAGATTTCACAAGTCACCAAGAACTGACATAAAATGGCAACAGCGACGACAATAACACAACGACGGCGACAATAACAACAATAAGAACGACTCCAACAACGACAGCATCAACGAAAAAATGTTAACATGACAATGAATAAAAACACGGACAATTTTTACCATTTTGAAATCACTAGTCACCAAGAACTAAATTTAGAACAGACTACAGTAACAACAACAACAGTCTATAGGTGCCCGTACCTTATTTTAATACCTCCTGAACGTCAATGTCTTATTTTACCACAGTGTTGTCAAAACACATGCGATCAAAGGGATTTTCAGGTGGTTATATATTTATGTGTGTTAAGAAATCTAAACAGTAATGTAGGCTAGGAGGGGTATAATCGTGTGGGTGTAACCCTGAGAGAAAAGACGTTGTAAGATAAAGCAATGATTATTAAGACAAACGACCAGTGTTCTACTTAACTCCTTGGTGCCAGCTATATATACTGACCTTTTTCGACGATTTACAATACAATCTCATGAAACTCAAAAGTATTTTATGTAGCTTAAATAAAAAGCGGGTGGTATACATCTAAGATCAGACTGCACGTTCTGTGCAGTCTGATCTTGATGTATACCGTCCACAAAAGCTCCTATTTTCACCTTATTGCACTGTCAGGGTAAAACCTAAACGGAAATGAATGTCTGAATGGATAGTCAAATCCGATCTCACTGTCAGTCAATCTTGTACAAATAGAGAAAAAATTCGATATGTCAAAAACGAGAAATACGAAGATTATCACTTGGGATCATCAGTATAATAGGATTATAGATACATGGGAAGAAAAATCAACGTGGGTTAGAAGAATAATTGCGAAGAACAAGTATATCACGTTGTCATCCAGGGTGATTGACATAAAATGTTTTACTTTCAGTGTAACAGATGTAGGTTTTATCCTTTACCTAGCGATCATGAGTTTTAACGAGCCTGAAGAAAATTTTATAAACATTTTGGGAAAAGGAGAAAAAGCTGGCTTTCTCCTAATCCCGAAATTTTTCCCATTTCCAACATTTGAGCCACTTTTCGATTGTCGTCTTATCAGTATGGTAAAATCAAAATTTTGTCTCTGGTAAAGGGTTAACTACAAGAAGAGTAGGGACCAGCAGGAAGTGCAGGATCCTCAATAACTCATTAACACAAAAACCTTATAAGGGTTCGAAATTCCCATATTTACTCGCAATGCGTGTCAGAATTGGAAAATGCGAGCTAAAATTTCAAGCACTCGAAAAAAAAAAAAAAAAAGAAAATGCGAGTGCAAATTATTGAAGATCAATTACCAAAATGTGCTTAATTTAATTTTACATGTGAATACAAATAAGGTAATTCTTTTCGTTCTGGATAGACATCGGTCATGTCGCACTGAGAATACCCTTCGACGGCTGTTAATAATTTTACATGTCGCCAATGAGGCCTCCGAGTTGTCGTTCGCTATCCGAGTTTCGTGAGCCAAATGCGTTCGTCTGCACTTATGGCCAGTACCACGATTTGGCGTTATTTTTATACGAAAAAACGGTAAGCGAATTCAAACTCTGATTATAAAACAAAAATATTTGTCTATCTTTCCTGAAAAGATATTTATCATGCACAAATAACAAGAACGAAGTCGGAAATTGTGGACTCGCTGTACCAGTTATCGGACACGCAGTTATTCGGATGTGATACGTCCGTAATACTCATGAACAAAATCGTCCACCACTGTAAATTTTATAGAAATTTAACTTTGAGAACAGATATTAAACTGGAATTGAACTGATAGTTAAATCATGTTTTTAATATCAATTAACGTTCTTCTTATATTGTTTGGTTGTTCTAGTCGACAGGTTAAGTAATAGGAAATAATTGAACAGTTTGTACTTGCACTCCGTTCTCCACCATTGTTAGGCATGCTGGGCTTGAAAAAAAAATGCAAGTCCAACTTTAATTTTGCGAGTGAAAAAAAAAAGCCACTGGCTAAAATTTGCCAGTGGATACAAAAAACGAAATTCGAACCCTGCGTTATGTTCTTGCATTAGACAATCGGTTGTTCAACTTATCTATAGTGTCTTTATCACATTCATTTTATACAAAATCTGTATTTTCCTTTTTATTGAATGTTTCTTAATTTCGTCCATTGAATTACTCTTCTGGCGTTATTCAATACAATAACCAAGTTTACCACTCCGACCCAAGTTTTAACTACCATTAAAAAGAAACATTTTGAAAACATTGTTGGATAAATGAGAAAATGCTGGTTACCAGCATTTTCTCCTTTTCCAACAATGTTTTTTAAGAACGTTCTTGTTCAGGGTAGTTAAAGTTCGGGATGGTGTCGTAAAGGATTAAGTGACGTGATAAATACGGATTTCGTGACGGTGATAAAAACTAAAAAAAACCCTAGATGTAATTAAGAATGTTCATTGATATAAAAAGAAGCCATTTAAGGTGCATTAGTCGGTGACCGGATTTTTTATGGTCCGCTTTTTTTTCTTTACTAAGAGGGAGATATCGAGAATTAGCCAAATCCTTGATTTCCGATAATCTATTTTTTCCCAAATATACTTTCCAAGTATCAAATTCACAGGAACTCAAGAAAAGTATGGACAAGTGCGCTGGCTGCTGTGGTATTACTAAAGTAATGAAAAGAGGAGTTATACGAACAAACTAAAATAAAAACAAAATAATAACATCAAATAAATAAATAAATAGATAAATAAATAAATAAGTAAATAAATAAATAAATAAATAAATAAATAAAATGCAGTGAAAACCCAAACAACAGCAATAAAAAACAAATGATAAAGTACCTGGGTTTTTTCCATCCTATCGAACTCTTTTGAACAGCAAGAGATTGACGTCAACAAACACTGCCAACATATAAAGACATGCGATCACCTCCCCCCCCCCTCCCAAAGAGTAAAGTTAATATAGCCAAGGCAGCCTACGTCACCTCCCCCCTCCCACCAAAGAATTAACAAAAATTGGCGAGGGCGACCTACGCCAAGTCATTTAACTGTTATGGATCTGAATATAGGGCAAATGCCAGAACAGGGAAGATTTTGTAGACGGCGTATATCAAGATCAGACTACTGTATAGAGGAAACCATGCGGTCTGATATTTGATCTATACTGCCCGCTCGTACGTTCAAGCATCTGTCTTTCTAATTTTCAATGAGTTGTACTTTTAGCCATTAAAAAATACTTATTTTTTTTTTTAATTTCGTACAGGAAGAGGTTTACCATCAAGGGGTTTACGTCATCAAACACCCACAACGAAAACGCGCATTCGATCCGCCCTCGAAGACGAAAGTGAAAACAGCCAAGGGATGCCGACCATCAAACCGTATAACTATTATTGATTTTAATCCTTTAGGCGCCATGCGTGAAAACATGGACTTTTCCGGACGGGAAAGATCAAGATCAGGCTGCAGGGAACGTCTGAGCTTAAGTATCCATTGTTTGACTGTTTAATCAAGCTTATAAGATTAGAATCTATCTGAGTTTCAGTGGATTGTACTTTCAGTGGAGGCGGAATTCATATGAGCTGTGGAAAAAGGGGGTTAAACGCGTCTCCTTGATGCATTCTAAATAGCAAGTCGTCACATAATTATGGATCCAAAAAATCCATCTTATCTTACAACCAGATTAATTATGAGGTAGAATGATCCTTTGACACGCAGAAAATTGACTAATAGCAAAAAGAATCGACCCAAGTCAGCCTGCGCGGACTGCGCAGGCTGACATGGGTTGATACGTTTTGCAGATGTATTAAACCCCCTTTTCACAGACCGTAGCTCATATGCTATGGCACTGACAGTGTTAAGTGTCTATCCTGTATGAGATCATTATAGATAAATCACCAGTATTTATGATGCTATGATTTGCGTATCAATGCACCAGGCCCAAAGCATTTTCAAATACAAGTTGGCTTCTTTACAAAAGAAGCCAGGAGAGGTCAGCATCAATGTTTTCCAATCGTTTATTGGCTTTAATTTCAATATATTTTGGTACATGTAAACAAACAAGTAAAAAAGCCGCCGCGTAGAAACCTCATATGCTTTACATGACGGTCATTTGACCTTCTTGTCGCGTTTTTAAGTCGCATGATCTTGTCCAGCGGTCTCCTTCCTTTTTTTTTGTAACGAAATTCTTCTTATTTTTTCTTCTGCTTAGATTTATTTGCTTAATGAAAAATTACAATTATTTAAGAGGCCATTTGCAGCCATGGCAAATTAATACAACAAATATTTTCTGAAATTCGTCACATAAAAATAATCCACGTCTATTTCCTGTTTCGGTTTTTTGATTTCGCTTTATTTACAAAACCATGACGAAACAGACTGTGTATCAGTACAATTTCGCAAGAAAAATGGATTTAGACAGCAAATTCTGTGGCAGTCTGCCTTTTAAACTCACCACTATTGGAGAGGTCTGATGACCTCTCCAATAACCCATATCATACCAAACAATCCTGCGTTTATGATTAGCTTTTGAAAACATGGTGGGAAAAACGAGAAAATGCTGGTAACCAGCATTTTCTCGTTTTCCAACCATGATTTGTTTTATTTCAAAGATAATTTTCAGTATTTCAGACATATTTACTATTTTATTTGGAGAAGTCTAAAATTCTGTCGTCTGTTGAAGGGGTAACAAGGACAATTTTAAATACTGGAGACTCTGTCAAATGCGAAAATTCATTGAAATTGATGTGAACTGTAGTTACATGGGCTTATTCAGATTTTCTTTTTATGAATTATTATTTTCCCCCTTTGCTTTCAAAACGATAAATACCACAAAGTATATTTTCCTCTCCAAGTGTTAAGAAACTGGACGGTTATATTCACTGAAAACTGGCATAATATGGTGTCTAAATAGGGATGGACATTTCGCAATCGGGAACATCTTTTCATATTTATGAGATTGGAGATGACGTCATCGTGCTCATTTGAATACGGCCCCACATAACCAACAGGTGTTATTGATCATGTGACTTTCTTGAGAACCTAAAGTTGCGAAATTCTAGCTGGAAATTACTTCAGTGCCAAATTTATGAACTCGACCTCTTTTAGGCGCTATTTGGGGAAAAAAGTCTTGATATTTTCCATTTTTAGAGAGCTCATTAGTTTCGGGCAGGGTTGGTATTCCCGAAGATGTCTCCTAGAGCCTCGGCTCGGCCAAATTCTTTCCGGGGATTCATGGTAGTCATGGAGACAGTATTTGTTCATCTTTCGGTGCTAAAAAGTGTAAAGAAAATACGGTTTGTGTGAAAAAGAAGCCTGTGGCTTGGAAAAAAAAAAAATCTTGGTGCTGGTTAAATCTTTGCCAAACTTTAGACTAATTCAATTTCAGAACATTTGCAGACGACAAGTTAAATGTGGCTCAAGTCCCAGAATTTGTCTATGAAAGGGTAGAAAACATTGTGGGAAGAGGAGAAAATGCTGTGTCACAGCATTTTCTCCTTTTCCCACGATGTTTTCAACACCCCTCCAGAAATGGGCGTTAAATTCGGGATTGGGTGGTAAATGGTTGAAAACATCAGGACTGCATAGATAGGTGCACCGTTTGCAGTGATACAACTGAATCATTGTTAAAACACCGACGGAATAAATCCTAGTAAATGTTTTCATTGGGACGTTTGTGCAGCTTTGGGGACTAGAAAGGGCAATTAAAACAGATTTAGATATTATCATAAGCATTTATTCTATTATCAACATTTTTACTGTACAAACCCTTACAAGTGTAATTTTAGGTAAAACTAAATTTTTGATGTTGTAGAATGAATATGAGCCACTCTCTTTGAAAAGGCAGTTTAACGAATCTGCAAAAAATATCGACCATCTCACCCTGCGCAGTCCACACAGGCTGACCTGTGTCGAAACTTTTTGCTATCTGTAAATTTTCTGCATGTCCAAGGACCGGTCTGCTTCATGATTCAGAAACAGTACCTCCGTTCACACTTCTTTCTTAGCTGTGGTAGATTTGACCGCCGACGTCCGATCTTGTCAATATTCATGAGCTAAAAAATGATTTTTCAAATAAATAGAACCCGCGCTTCAATTAAAATGTTTTAGCATGGATTCTAAAATATATATGACAACTTAATGATACTGTTAACAAATCTGAGTGGTCTAATTTTGTCGTCTGGTAAAGAGTATAAGAATTCTTTAGTGACCGACAATAGATTTTTTACCTGCTCATTCAATGAATACAACACTGGTTACTGAACAACAGAGACGAAAAAAAGCTTAGGACAGAAATAACGGTCCTCAAAACGATGATATCAATATGACATCAAGGCTGTCTGAGGTCCGATACATGTATATCCGACATGCTCCGTGAAAAGAGGTTTAATGCATCTGCAAAAAGTATCGACCAATGGAAGCCTGTGCAGTTTGCGCAGGCTGACCTGGGACGAACCTTTTTTCTATCGGTCAGTTTTCTGCATGCCAAAGGACCAGGCTGCCTAATGTTTCGGTCGGTTGTTAGACAAAATGGATTTTATGTATCGATAATTATGTGATGACTTGTTTGGTATGACGCATCACAGAGATGCAAATTATCCCCCTTTGCCAGAGCATGATTCATATACTTGAGCCATGCTCTGGTAAAAGGGGGCTTAATGCATCTCTGTGAAACATGATACCAACCCAAGTCATCACATCATTATGGATCCGTAATAGCCACTTTTTTAAACAACCGACTTAATCATGAAGTAGGTTGGTCATTTGACATACAGAAAATTGAATAATAGCGAAAAGTTTCGGCCCAGGTCAGCCTGCGCGGACTGCGCAGGCTGACTTTGGTCGATACTTTTCACAGATGCATTAAGCCCCCTTTTCACAAAGCACGGCTCATTTCTTTTCTTGTATTTCTTTGTTAAGAACTTGATAATCAGTATTTTCTCCTTTAATCACAATGTTTTCTATCCTTATAAGAATAAATGCCATTATTTGAGCACAATAAAAGTTTTCGTCCGGAAAATACCTTCCATATAAATAATTCTCAATTTTTGTCATCTGGTAAGGATTTCAACTCAAACTTATAAAGGCATGAAATTGGAAACAAACAATAAAACAGTCAAGCACAGTTGTCTCTTCCCTAGTCATGCTGTCGAAAACAAAACAATAAACACTATTTAGAAAAAAACATGAATAATGAATTCAACAACGCCATGACAGATCACGCGTTATCCGTATACGTCATTGGTATTGCGGCCCACGCATGCGTACTCCCCCGGTTTCCCACATTTTTGTTTATAGCCATTTCGTCCTATCCGTACAAGACGACAGCACTGGTCGATACACTCGCTGCTGGTTTCGCACTCTTGATCTGACAAAAGAAAATTTAAATGTAAAAAAGTTGACATCTCATTTATCTGTACTATATAGGGTGTTTCATTATAAATGTTACACTCTCAAATACGCAAAAGGTACATTGTTTATGAAGGTCATAATATACAGTTTATACGACATGAAAAGATTTAGTATAAAGTTTTATGACATGCACAGTATGTCACGTAATATGGAACAAAAAAAGCACCCAGCGCCTTTCAAACATTACATTGATTTACATTAAATTTTCAAAATGACGTCCATTTTGACGTCGCAGGGCATTAACTTCCGCTCAAATCACTTTTGAAAACATTATGGCACGAAATTTTCACATTTGTCATACTCTTACACTGTCTTGATCCCTTACCAACCCTGAGGTAGAAACCTTTTGAAAACGTTTTGGGGAAAGGAGAAAATGCTGGAAACCAGCATTTTCTCCTTTTGCCACAATGTTTTCTACCCTATCAAAGAGAAATTCCATCGTTTGAGCCACATTATCGGCACATGCATTCAATCTAGACGATTCTAGATTTTTGTCGTGTAGTAAAGAGTTAAACGACTATATGGCTTTTGCAGAAGGCGAAGATGAAGATCGGACTGATCAAAAAGTGTAGTGTGATCTAGGATCTACCATGTGCACTAATCCATTCTTAACCGTATGACTAACAGGCCTCTATATTTCCCGTCTATTTGCAATCGTGGAAAAAATAGCGTAACTGACAGTGAAAGAGATACTCTTTACTAGAAGACAAAATTTAGATGAAAGCATTTTAGACGAGAAATTGTGGTCCGAAAGATGAGAAATGTCTTTGAAATAGTAGAAAACATTATGTGACATAGAGAAAGTTCTGGTTATCAGCATTTTTCTCCTTTTCCGACGATGTTTTCAAAGGCCATCTTTCCAAGGGCCATAAAAACTCGGGATTGGTTGATAAAGGGTTTAAGAAACGTTGCCCTAATATGATACAAAGTTTTCCCCGAACGAATTTTTTATTTTCTTGCTTCAGTAAACAGCGTGATTGAATAACCTCTCGGCATTTTTCGTTTTCATTGCTCATTCAAAGAACACGCAATGTGCAGCATTGTACGATTTAATTATTGGCAAAGTTCTTCCTTAGAAATCTTTTTTCAGCGTAGCTGAAAACGCCGGCTTTTGACCTATTTCTTTGTATTGGTATACTCGAATGAATAATCAAAGGACTCAAAGTCCTGAAAAGCGGAATTGTGGAACGGCATTATGCTATTGTATGGTGAAATGAAAAATAAAATGTCCATCACATGTAATGTATATGTAATTAATTACTGGAGCTAATAAGGGCAAAGAAAGTCGAAGTTGTTCTGTCAAGCGGGACGCGCAGTCACTGTTATTTTATTATTTATGAGAGAGTAGTAATTTGATATATCAATCTATCACGATATTCTGCTGTTATTAGATTTAGGATTTTATTCTCACGTAGGACTGTATCGTTGACGGACCTATTTTCGAGGGGTACTGTTTTCAACCCGAAATGATATCCGAGTTTTCTGGCGAACGATGAAGTGAATGACGTCACCGTTTTGTGTGAACGGCTTATTTGAATGCAGAATGTATGTATTTAACAGTGTCACTGCTGTTGATTTACGAAATGCAACAAAAACAAGTCAGTATGCATATTTCTAAAGGATAGATCGGTTTTTGTGACAAATTTGTTATTGTGCTTTTCAATCCAATACGTGCCCATTTAAAATTCTCCGTCTAACATTTAATTTTAATCCTTAAAAATCCCCGACATGTGACACAGTCAGTGTTGATGTCATGTGACCATACTAGAATAATGTGACAAGATTCCGATCTATAATTAGATCAGAGAATTTTGTGACTTATTTCTTTCAATCAATTACGACTGAACAATTTTTCAAGAACATTCGCTACTGCTGAAAACAAAAGTTTCCAACCCTTATATCAACACACTCAATATTTTCAGATGTTTTATGATAAAATGGTTGAAAACATTGTAGGGAAAGAGAAAAGATGGTAGTCAGCATTGCTTTTCACACATTTCTATTTCAAAATATTTGCGGACGACGTATAAAAATGGGATCGAATGTTGAAACTTGTCTCAGAAAGTTAAAAAAAAATGTGGGAAAAGTAAGTTCAAACACAGGCCTTTGAAGCTCCATTGGTCTATCACCGAACATTGAAATTTTCTCTGGTTGATCATCGAACACTGTTACTAAAAATAGCACACCGAGGCATCCCCCTCTATATCCTACATCATAACTCAATGTGTTCTTTCACACTATATAGAGGCGATGCGCCAACGTGTTATTTCTAGTTACAGTGTCCAATGATCGAGCAAGTTGACGTTCGGTATTCCTTGATAGACCACGGAGTTTCAGTGGCTAGTGTTTCAAGAAAGCTAACAAACAGAACTTACCGGCTTTCTTCCAACCGAATTCTGGATACAGTCCGTTATGTTTGCCTAGAGGTTTACACGTGCCAATAACAAACGGGGTTTCAACCGAACAGACGTTGTTGTCGCAGCATTGGTATGACTTCTTACAAAACCCAGACTCTTCTATACACTGTAACGAGAAAAGTAGAACCGGAAGTAGTTTTTGGTCTTCATTTCCGGTTTATACCATTGGTGGACAGCTTTCTGGAGTAGACTACCTTAAAAACTCATCTTCGGAAAAGGAGAAATTGCTCGTGGCAAATAATCATTCCTTTTCACAATGCTTTCGCAGATTTTCCTTTATCAAACTTAAATTGAGACCCAGTAACGACCAAAATTAACAATTTGAGAGTCAAGAGTCAAGATGCAGGCAAATTTCATTCATACTATTTAAAGGTATAAGTATCATTTTGAGTATGACAATAAACTGTAAAACTAGAATTACAATTGCCAACTCTAATTCAAGTTTTAAGATTCATTTTTTTCCACGACTGGAACCTTGGCAGACTGGTCAGACACGTAATGATACCCATACTTTTAATTGGTATGATATAAAATGGCCTGCTTTTTGACATGTCTGATTCGATTACTTTTGGACGCTACTGGTCCTTTGATTCATGTTGATTATTAATATTCTTTAAGGACATTTTCAAGATCGTTTCTTGTAAATTAGTCTTATTTATACGTCGACTTTATAAGAGCCATGCTGTTCTCAACGGGGGCTTAATGCATCTTCGTGATCCATGATACTAAGCAAGCCATTACATACTTATGGATCCATAGTATCCGCTTTTTTTTTAAACAACAAAACTATTCACGAGATAGACTGGTCCTTGCACATACAGAAAATTGACCAACAGCGAAAGTTTCGGCCTTGGTCAGCCTGCGCGGACTGCGCAGGCTGACCTGAGTCGATACTTTTCGCAGATACATTAAGCCCCTTTTTCACAGAGCATGGCCCATATGTTAAAAGTGGTGTATTTATAATCCGTATTTTGTTTCCATATCTATAAAATAACTCCTTTTCGAAACTTTTGTAAAAAGGGTGCAACTGTCTGTGAAGGGAAATTACTCTCTTTTTTCCGAGGGTATTTTCCATGCCGAATTTCTACGGACAAATTGTGTCCGTCTAGAGGTCGACGGGTACCAAGAGTGAAAAAAAAAACGTCGTCGCAGAATAGGCATGATTTCTTACAAAACCCATACTCTTAAATACACACTGGATAGAGACATAAAAATGTAGAAGTATTTTTTTTCCTTTTATATCATATTTATGGTTTGTCTAAATAAGGCGCACTCTGTTGCGGGGTTTCTTTACGTATTCAACGCGTTATCAGATATGTAGATGGATTTATTTTTGTGACTCTGCTTTTCTATCATTCCAAATCTGTTTTCTGAAAACGTTCTGAGAAAAGGAACTGTTGCTAAGGACATGGAAGAAGTCTGGATAAAAGGAATGATTGCTCATCTTGAGCATTGCTCCTTTACAAAGACTTTTTTTTTTTCCTTTCCAGTCAGTTACCTTCCATTTTTGTCGCTTGTGTTCCTTTGTAGTGGGCCTCAAGCCATAGTATATGGCGATGAATTACGTAAGCCTTCTAATGCTTTTACTTATAGACAACAAAACTTGTCCAGTTGAAATTATTTGCAGACAACAAATTATATGTGGCTTCAATGATGAAATTTGCCTCTTAAAGGGTAGAATACATTATGGGAAAAGAAGAAAATGCTGATTATCAGCATTTTCTTCTTTTCCCAGAATATGTTCAAATTGTTCTTCTTCTTTAAATCTATGAAGCATATAATTATGTATGTATTAGTTGATAGCAACATTAATTTCTCTCCACACTTTCGAAAAGATGAATAATACAGCGTAAAATTTTGACCAATCAAATTACAAATGAATACATACATATACCGCACGTGAGTTACGTTATTAGGACGTCATCATACCATATTTGAAACTGTATTTCAGAGTGTGTAGATACGGATTTTTTTTTCTGTCCTGTGTGATATTTTATCCGCGTGCGACGCATGTATTTTCTCCGGAAAACTTTCAGGTATATAATAAAACCATTTATTACATAACTTTCCTTGTTTTCAATGTAGCACATTCATTACGAATTTTCTTGTCTCACACACGTGTAAGATAAGAAAATATTGCTGTATTTGGTCAGCACTCTGTAATTGTACACCTCATTTCTAAAACATAGCTGACCTAGGTTCCTGAGTGAAATTTACTGTCAAAATTCGTTGCCGTGATAAAGTTGTTAATTTAATCACTTTTAGATTCAAAACAAAGTCAGTATATGCAAGTATCAATGGAACTATTTTTCGTTCGTAATGTACCAGTCAAAGAAGCGAATAGGCTTCATGTAAATTTCATTACACGTAATACACGTATGCTTATGTTTTAACACATTATGGACTATAGTTATGTGATAAAAAGAATCTGACATTCGTTGGCTTTTGAGGTAAAAAGTTATTAAACTCGTCCACAAAAAATGTTGTTAAGCTCGCCAAAGGCTCGGATAATAACATTTTTTGTAGACTCGTTTAATAAAATTTCATCTCAAACACTTACTCATGTCAGATCCTATATATCTAGTTGAAGTTATGGATATTTGTCCAGAAAATTTGATATAACATTTTTTGTAGACTCGTTTAATAAATTTTCATCTCAAACACTTACTCATGTCAGATCCTATATATCTAGTTGAAGTTATGGATATTTGTCCAGAAAATTTGATATAAAATTTTTTGTAGACTCGTTTAATAAAATTTCATCTCAAACACTTACTCATGTCAGATCCTATATATCTAGTTGAAGTTATGGATATTTGCCCAGAAATTTTGATATACAGCAAAATAAAAAAAAATCTTTAAACATGATGAATATTGTTTTGCACATGGATGGTTTCGAACCTATTTGCCAAAAATTTGCTTTTTCATCTGATAATGGCTCAATATGTGTTTTTTTAACGCCCAGAAAGTGATATGTTGACCCCAATCTCGTATCATGTTTCTTATTTCATTAATTATGAATTAGACAATAACAACAGACAGTTGTATGCTAGATTTTCCCACGATATAACCCAACGTTGATGCCAATTGTTGCGTGCTTTGTTTTTATAAATTAATTTACCACAAACAAAATTTTAGAACTGTCCAAACTGAAAGCATTTGCAGACGACAAAGTTATTGTTGCTAAAATGTCTGGAATCTGTCCATCAAAGGGCAGAAAACATTGTGGGAAAAGAAAATATGCATTTTCTCCTTATCCCATAATGTTTTCAAAAGCTTCTTCTTCAGGGTCGTTTAACTCTTTACCAGACGACAAAATTGTAGACTGGTCATAATTGAAAACATTTACAGACGATAATCTAAAACATTGCTCAAGTTTTGAAAAAAAAATGTCTTTAAAAGGTTAAAACATATTGTGGGAAAGGGAGAAAATGCTGGTTTCCAACATTTTTTCCTGTTCTTACAATGTTTTCAAAAAAAAACTTTTCCTTTGGGTCTTTAAAACTCGGCTTTGTGTGGTAAGAGGTTAACCGCGTGTGATAGAGAGTGAAAGCAATCGCCCCAAAAATGTGATGAAGTATGGGAATATCAACTTATTGCCTTTGAAGAGTTGTACCGTGATGTCAGACAGATAATTATAGAAGGAAATATATCACTTTTAGTCAATTAGTATCGGTGTATAATTATAAAGCCATTTAAAGCTACAAATGATGCCAATAATACGGAAAATAAGGACAAGAATCGGAAATGTAGTTAAATAGATACCTGTGATTAACTCCCTTATCAAACAATCCCGTTTTTTAACGACCTTGAAGAAGAAAACATTTCGGGAAAAGGAGAAAATACAAAACGCTTAGATACACGATTTAATGGAAACTACTGATGAAATAATGCTTTCATTCTCAGAAAAAAAAATTGTCAATCGTCAGATGAATGAATTCTTATTGAAAAGATCCACTGTTTAGAATCCTATTTGCTAGCAAGTTTCTACCATCACCTAATACTTTCAGTACTTTGATTGTTCACGCGTGGTCTCGGAAGAAGGTCTAAACGCGCCTTTTTGCCTGAAGAGTTCGACTGGTGGAAATAAGAATTGTGACTCGCTTATTCTTCTTGTATGTTGTGTATTGTTTTTGTATGTGGAGTCTTATAGTTTACGAGTAGTACAACGGTCTACTTCCGGCAAAGAAATGTAAGGCGTATTTCAACTTCATCCATCGTAATACAGCTTGGGGATTTAAACAACGGATCACTTGCGGTTAGCCGAATGGTTGGGTTTGTTTCTAATCAATTAAATGCCTGAGATTAATAATACAGCGTCACGTGACTTTTTGTGTATTCGTAGTGGCAGCCAATATAATTACATTCGTTCACAAAATAAAATTCTCTGGGTTTCGCGTATCAATCTATTGTCTGAATGAAGGCAATCAATAAATTGGGCGCCTCTTTGTCTAGATCATATTTATTCCGCCTGTCATTCTCAACAACATATATCATGAAATTGTTCATAACATCACATACAGTAGATACCGGTAGGTATGGTAGATCCAGCGATAAATACAATGTACTCGCAAGATGTTATGGCAAAGGGTGGCAAGGAAAATTGTATGTACTTCTGCAGACAGTGTAGATCCAGTCCAGTCTGAATTTGGATCTATAATGACTGATATTTTTTAACCCTTAAGCTGCTAAACGCGACTCGCTGACCTTTTGCAGACAATGTAGATCAAAATCAGACTGCACAGAGAGTGCAGTCTGATCTTGGATCCACATTGTCCAATCAGGAGATTTTCTTCCCTCAAAAATACCTTTGAAATAAAAAAAAAAAAATGGATTTTTACGATAGGCTTGAAATGTTCAATTTACTTATAGAGCAGTTTAAAGTTGATAAACCACTACTGAATGCAAACAGTCTGTCTCATTTTATGCTTGAACTAGGGTCCGTTGTAGACTGTGCTCTGACATAAGGTAAAGAATTGGTCAATAGTTTATGTATTTAGCTGTAAAAATTGATGGATTGATATAGACTTTCTTCGCTAAACATAATGAAAATTAAGGATTACGACCCCTAACTCATCAGTAAATATCGTGTAACATCGACGTTTTCGTAAAGAGTTTTCGGCCAATCTCGGCAGCTTCCGTCTTTTAATATGAGAGTTAGGGGCCGTAGACCTTAATTTCGCTTCACGGAATCCGGATTCTTTCAATATTACGAAATTTCTACAATTTTTCGGCGTAGTTGAATGTGCTGGCTTTTGACTTACCTTTTGGTACTGATAACAAATGAATAAATAGAAATTTGTGATTGGCCAAAAATGTAGATCTGTTTATTCTAAGAGCCCCTGTGGTAAAAAATGATGACATGTTTATTCTAAGGATCCCTGCCTATTTGCTGGCCAATTTACGCTGTCTATCTTTTCTTTTTTAATTCTTAACACAATATTCATTCATTCATTCATTCATTCATTCATTCATTCATTTATTCACTCATTCATTCATTCATTCATTCATTTATTCTTTCATTCATTCATTCATTCATTCCAGTAAATATCTAAAATGGTATACGAGCTGAAACGATATAGATCTACCAAACAAAAATACAACGTTTATCTATCTTGTACAACTTCCCTGTCATTTTGCTTATATGTGCATAGAAATGTCCCCATAGTCCGCATTATTGCGTAACAGAAATGAGGCAGGCGACGTGGAAAACATCGATTTGCTCGTTATTTCGTCATTACAAGGCATTGACAAACTCACTATAGCGATTAGATTGGTTCGTTTACTATCAATGAGCAGTAAAATAGATCGACCTGTCATTTACCACGGTAATCGGGCAAGAGATCTCATGGTTGTAATCGAACATAACGCACGAGTAACTCTTTCCGCGCCGCGAGTGAAAACATGCGATTTCGCGGACTGTATAGATTCAAGATCAGACTGCACAGAACGTGCAGTCTGATCTTGGATCTATACCGTCCGCTTGTTTAGTCAAGCCAGTAAGATGAAAAATATTTTTGAGTTTCGGTTGACTGTAATTTCAGCCAACGAAAGGGAGCGAATTAATATATTTTTGGCGCTGAGTGTATAAACGCGTTATTCTCCTGAATTGGAATAATCATCACATTACCAACTCCGATGCGGAATCTTCTTGTCTTGCAGCAAACAATTTTTATAATATTATGAAAAATGCGTGTAGACTAACCGTCTATACGTGAACAGCTGACAAGAAGGAAAAACACATAACGAAATTTGGACAAGAACTTTATAAGCCTTTATTTAGCTCCCGTTCTTATCCTTTTCTTCAGTGTATTTGTCATATGATTGTATTGCCTTTTTTGTCAATTTTTATCTCATACTGTTGAATAAAATACGTTTAAACTAAATGCACATAACTGTGTATGTCATCGTCACCGACAGCTTCAATGTTGACGTCATCATGATCGTCATATTTTACCCGAACCAACCAACCAATCAAACAGGCTGTTTTTATTCAAGACAGACCCCACCCCTTTTCGTCAAATCGACATTTTGCTTCTTAATTTTCGGAACCTTATAGAAAACCGATAGATTTTACTCATTGCTATGGCTAGCATAATTGCTTTCCTGTAAAGAGGCATTTCGTTTCGTAAATTTTCTAAATTTGAAAATAACACAACTTCTGATTGGCTAAACCAAACGGTTTAGCCAATCAGAAGATGTGTTACTTTCAAATTTAGAAAATCTTGAAGAATAAGACTAAGAATATTCTTAAGAATGGATGATGAATACCGGCCCAGGTGATTTTAAAATGAAAACAAAGATACAAATACTGGTACACCTAAAAAACAGGAGGAATGACCGAGTCTTTGTATTTTTACTGTGAAATTTCGTAACGGTATGGCAGTTATTGCATTACAAAGCATAAATACATTTTTAACACGATAATCTATCGATTGGTTCGATACCTTAATTGATGGAATAGCCGTTTAAAATTTTGGAGGTCGTGGGTTTGAGACCCACCAGAGGAGGCTTTTTTTTAAATTGATATTAAGTCTTAATTTCATTTTCCCTTAATGAGGATAAACGGTCATTTCGATTCTTCCCAAGCCACCGGCAGCTTTCCCATATAACCATCGCCAAAACAGTGATCAGCGGCGAGAGAGGGGAATGAATTCTTTCGCAATATATATTATCAATCCTCGGAAAGTATAAAGCCGACCTGAACCTGCGAACCAGAAATTCCTTGGCCCGTATTCACCAACCATTCTTAAAAACATTCCCAGTCTTATTCTCCAGAATTTTCTAATTTGACAGTAACACGACTTTTGATTGACTAGGTTTAGCCAATCAGAAGTTGTGTTACTTTCAGATTTAGAAAATCTTTGAGAATAAGACTGAGAATGTTCGTAAGCATGGTCGGTGAATGCGGACCCCGGTCTCAAGTCCTGTATGCTACTGGGCTTGGGCTCAAATATGTCAATTTTGAAATTATTAATCGCGGATCCTTTCAACTCAGAAGAATCTCCAACTTGTCGTTTGGCGTAACGGTTAATCAAATGCAATCGTTTAATACATTCTAAAATAGTGCTTGCAGACTTTTCCTTGTAATAAAACGCTCAGATAAGAACATAAAAGTCAACAATAATCATACTTATAGATATCACTCTCTCTCGGCAACTACAAAATCGATGTAATAATCTAAAATTATATGTTTTTCCCAAGATCGCATGAGTAAGATGTCTTTATAAGATATTATCTATGGAGCAGATGAATCAAGCACACTACTTTTAATCTTCATCCTGGTAAATAAAAGAAATAAAACTTTCAAGCCGAAGGTAAAAATCCAAATATTGCTTTTTGAAAATTATTACTATATATATATCTCCTTATCGGACAGTGTAGATCTAAGATCATACTGTACGTTCTGTTCAGTCTGATCTCGATCTACGCTGCCCGCAAAAGGTCAGTGAGTCGCGCTTAGCAGTCTAAAGGTTAAAAACCGTCGAATGGTTTCTGTGCACGAACACATGCTTTTTTCTCCTCCTTTTTTTTAGTGGGACAGTATTAAATCACAGACCATTCGTAGGCATGCGTAGAAGTTCAACTTAAACGAAAGTAATAAGTTTGTACACTTTATGAACAGCAAGTTAATATAAGATACTAAATATCATTCTTTATCCGAATTTCGAGAACTAACTATCTTATTGGCTCAAACGGAGTTATCTCGCTATTATTTCGGGATAAGAAAAAAAAACATGCAAAAAACAAGTGAGCCACGCTCTGTGAAAAAGGGACTTAATGCACATGCAAAAACTATCGAACCAGGTCAGCCTGCATAGTCCGCACAGGCTGACATGGGCCAAAACTTTTTTGTTTTTGGTCAATTCCCTGCATGTCCAAGGACCATTCTACCTCAGGATTCAATCATCTGTAAGAGAAAATTGATGTTTTGGACGCATAATTATGTAATGATTTGCTCGGTACAATGTATCATGGAGATGCATTAAGCCCCCCTTTGCCAGAGCATAGCTCAAGTAGTTAAGTTGTTTAAATATAACAAGGAATCTAGTATTACATGTACGGGGTAACTTGCTGTTCATAAAGTTTTAAAACTGCTACTGTTCTCAAGCAAAGGGCAATACAAGTTTGGTACTTTTGGGAACAGCTCAGATTAAGATTTGACTGCGCTGAGCAAAGTGTCGCCGCGATATGACTGAAATGATGTTGAAAGGGTCGTAAAACGCCACTCAATCAATCAATCAATTACTCATATTCTCCTTATAATTGGCCTTCAACACGCGGAAAGGGGCATTCGGACATTTGCGTAAAGTGTCGTCTCGGATCAGCCTGCGCAGTCCGCGCAGGCTAATCCGAGACGGCGCTTGACGACTTACTAGATTTTGTCCTACGGTAGACTTGCACAAAACAGAAAATTACATAAGAACGGAAAGTGCCGTCTCGGATTAGTCTGCGTGGAATGAGCAGGCTGACCCGGAACGACACTTTACGCAAACGTCCGAATGCCCCTTTTCGCATGTTGCAGGCCGTGTAATATTCTGTAAATTCTTCTAGCAAAACTGCCATGGGTTCGCAATACCCAGGCTAGTATTCACCAATCTTTCTACTTTCTAAAATTAAGAATTATACTAAGAATGCAATTTAAAGTGTTTAATAAACACAGATCTTAGGCATTTCACTCTGAGTGAAACTGTCCCTTTTATTGTTATAACAATGGTCCTTTGACATGCAGAAAATTGACTAATCGCAAAAAGTTTCGGCCCATGTAAGCCTGCGCGGATTGCGCAGGCTGACATGAGTCGATACTTTTTGCAGATGCATTAAACCCCCTTTTCACAGAGCATGGCTCAAATAAATTGTAATTCATATCACGTGCCTATAATCAAGACTGCACTAAATACCGTTGTTCATGACAAGTTATAAGATCAATATCCGTGTATCGTGACCTTTAACTCTTTCGCTGAGGTATACCAATGTTGTTTTTAAGAAACCTCGTGGACGGCGTAGATCAAGATCACACTGCACTCAAAGTGCAGTCTGATCTTTGATCTATACCCTCCGCTTCCCTTAAGACCAAGAATCATTTTCATCTGTACCGAAAGTCCATTTCAGACCTCGAAAAATATAATTGCATGTATTTAGCTGGCAGGGAACGAGTTATGTCCCTTGCAAAGTGAGTACAACAAGACAGCTGATCTCCCCCACCATTCAGCATGTGGCATAGTTATTAACCCTTTACCACACGGCCGAGTTTTAGACTTGCCCATATTGAAGGGGTTTAGAGACGACAATTCAAAAGTTTTTTTTTTTAATTATGGTATTTGGACTTGAATAGGTAGAAAACATTGTGAGAAAAGGAGAAAATGCTGGTTATCAGCATTTTCTCCTTTTCTCACAGTGTTTTCAAAAGCCCCCCCCCTTTTTTTTTCATGGCCGTTAAAACTCGTGATTATGTTGCTAAAGGGTTAAATCAATTGATCAATTTAGATCAGGAAGATGAAGGTTTGGGCGCACCAGTGCGAAGAAACGTCTCAAAGTCTTTCTATTCAGTCTTTTGTAGCTTGCTATTTGCTGACATGTTTCTTATAAATGAGTCGCGCTCTGAAAAAAGGGGGCTTAATTCATTAATGCATTATGCTGTGATACATTATACCAAGCAATTCATCACATAATTATGGATCCATAAAATCATTTTTTTCATACAAACAACTGAATCATTGGGTAAAATGGTCCTTTGACATACAAATTCATACAAAGAAAAATGGTTCTACCCATATCAGACTGCACGGACTGCGCAGGCTGTCATGAGTCGAAACTTTTGCATTAAGACCCCATTTAACAGAGCATGGCTAAAAAAAAGCAATAATACGTCAGCCCCGACCTTATCAATATCGATCGATATCGAATTTCCAAAGTAATCCCGAGGAAAAAGATCTTGCCTTTAGGACGGTAGGTCGTAGGTCCAAGCCAAGGACGAGTTTTAACTAGATAAGCACGCAAGGAAAAATGCTGGTTTACCTTCTTATTCAAGTCTTTACCAAACGACAAAAAGTAGACTTGTCCAAATTGAAAGCATTTGCAGACGATAATTTAAGTGTGACTCAAATGACAGAACTTGTTTTAGATCAGGTAGAAAACATTGTGCGAAAAGGAGAAAATGCTGGTGACCAGCATTTTCTCCTTTTCCCATAATGTTTTCTAAAGGCTTCTTCCTCTGGGTCGTTAAAACTCGCATTTGTACAGTAAAAATATACCACTGATGATTTAGCTGATAGGATTATGACCCGTTCTGTTCATTTGTCCGTGTGTTTATTTTGTGTTAACGTCGTTTAAACCTCCATTTATATCGCGGTGACCAGTGCATCTATCCATGCTTTCCCGAAATTTCTTTTACCAGCACTTAGCACAATAGTCTTGAATGTCACTGTCTACTTTTACAAAGAAACAAACATTCGACCCTGAGAGATGAGTGACTCCTATCGCAATGAAGACCATTAATTCTAGGAAGGAAGACTACTGAGGTGAGGTAGAGAGGGAATATAAACCGACGACCCCAGGGTTAGTTTAGTTTGAACATATTTATTTTACATCGATTGAGTAACAAAATTAAGTTCTTGCAACTTAGACTAATCTTTCTCGACTCTGCTTCCTGCAAACCACACTAGTACTCGCACCTAATGTGTGGGCCGATGCAGTCCCAAGGTTGATACCCGGTCGAAGGTTTCGAACTCGGGGCCTTATGATTACGAGGCTGACGCTCTTATTAACAACCACGGACAGCACAGGGTTACAAGACATAACAAAATTATGACATCGTGTAAAACCGTGGGGATGTGTGGATGGGGATCCTCAGTGACCCAGTTATACATTCGTTCAGTTAGAATTATGTAAATCCTTGTTCGTTATCGGCTGGGAGAGCTGGTCATGTGGAAGTGTCCTTGGGCAAAGCACTGCAGATCCTAACCCTTATATTGGTGATCTCTTCCCAAAAAGTGAGCTGCCATTATGATATGAAGTAATGATGAAAATAGAGTAAAACCCGAGTCATGCAAATTCGCAACTGTAAATCAAAGTGCTGACAGTCCTGAGGTGGGTCTTGTTTTGCAAAAATCAAACGTTAACACGAATTATGGCAGAACTACAAGAATTCCAGATGGAGGTTCTTGTGATTAAAATTAACGTTAGGAATTACTATTTCCGCAAATAAAAGTAAAGCTCATATCTTATTGCTGAGATAAATAAGCCATGCTCTGTAAAAAGGGATTTAATAAATTTGAAAAAAAAAGTATCGATCTATTTCAGTCTCTGCAGACTGCGCACAGGTTGACATGAGTTTAAACTTTTTGCGATTTGTAAATTTTCTGCATGTCAAGATCAAAACTACCTCATGATTCAGTCGATTGTTAGACAAACTGTATGTTATTAATGCATAATTATTATGACTTTTTGGGTAATATGTATTACAGAGAAACTCCCTTTTCCTAGGGCATGGCACACATTTTGTTGACTATTAATTTTTGCTCTTTACTTTCGTTAAACCTCATTCCGCCTAATTTAAATTGTTGATGATAACATATATGCAGGCTGATCTTGCTCTATACTCCCCGCAAAATCCACTTATGTTCCCCAGACTAAGGACAAAAGTTAAATCAATGTAACCATAGCAGACTGCAGCCTGATTAATACAATACAGTGCTTTACAACCCTCGGGAAGAAGGCTACAGAAGACATTGTGAGAAAAAGGGGAAATGCTTGTACCAGGATACAGTAAACAGCCTGTTTCTTTTTTCACGCCAAAGTTTTATATACCTTTCAAAGACAAGCCTCACTATAAAAGCCATAATAATTTCGTTGTCTGCAAATACTTTTGCAAATGGAAAAGTGTAGAATTTTCATGTCTGTGGAAGGAAAAGTAATGTTTACAGAGTTCTAAAGATCAAGCATTCTTCCATATATCTTGATGTGAAATACAGACACCAATATTTACTAGAGCAGTCAACAACATTCTGATATTCATCATTCGTATCTTACCATACTTATCTTGTGTCACCATTTGGCAGAGAAAAAGTGTTTCTAAATTTGGCTAATTACTGTAATTTTGTTAATATGCACACCAATTATACCTTCCCAACCCATGTTAATTATAGCCTGTGTACATCCAATTAGGTTAAATGAGGATCGTATTTCGTTTAACTCTTCACCAAATAATCCCTTGTGATAGCGATCCCCGAGGTAAAGGCTTTTGAAAACATTGTGAGAAAAGAAGAAAATGCTGGTTCCTTCCTATTCAAAGACTTATAATTTTATTTGAACCAAATTGAATTTGTCGTCTGTAAATCCTTTAAGTTTGGACAAGTTCAAAATTTTGTCGTTTGGTAAAGAGTTAAGTTCATAGTTCGTGCTAAGATTGCTACCTCAACCGAATATCTATGGGCAAGAGAAGTCATTTGGCCAAATACTGGAACATAGTTAAGTATATTGCTTGGTTCTTTTGCAGAAAAGATGTACAGCATCTCCGTTTGCATGTAATTAATTTAGCTTACGTTTTGATATAGAGGAATGTAATAATTTGTAAAAGATCAAAATTCAAGTCTGATTTCATTTTGTCCAGGAAAACACTCAAAGGTTTTGACTGGGCAATCGTTCTTGATTATGGACAGAGTAAATCAAGAAGAGGGGCTTTATTTGCCTGCCATTCGTGTTTCTGTTTGTAAAGGTTTTGTTGCAATGAGAAAAAGTATATCAAATCTAGCTATTACTGTGTTCAAATTTCATTGTCTGTTTATGTTCAAGAGAGATAAAGTCGGGCTCATCAAACTTTGTAAATTTATTATAGAAGCTTATTAAGGACTCTTAGAAATCGTATCTTGAATAATATCCTGTAAACCATGACTTTGCTATTAGTCTTGTTCGTCCTACCTCAAGTTTGGACTTTACTCTCAAATGATCCGATTGCGAAACAGACTTGAAACTTTACCAACATGTACATCTATTATTGTATTTTTTTTCTATGTATTTCATTCCTATGTGTTAAGTCATGTCCTTTTTAAGATAATTGTATATACACCTTTCTTTTTGGATTTGATTGATGAAAATATTACGTCATGATATTCATCCGCCACTCATTAAAACAAGAGATTACCCACTAAACTAGTACTTTTTTTCTTATTGTTTTGCGTTTTCGTATTCAATCGCTTACAATTCCAACATGTTGTTATTTGTAGGAATGTAATGAAGACGGATACAGTTCTGTAGTTACTTTCCTTGGGTTTGTACTGGCTTCACGCTCCGTAGGATAATTCTGACATCTTGCTCGACTATATGAAATTTTCTCACGCAACTCGACGCAAGTACAAGCCCCGGGAAAGTTACTACAAGAAGAAATTTCGTATGCATTGTCCAAGAAACACCAACATTATCAATAGTATAGTAAAGGTCAAAGTTAGGTCTTGTTTATTGCTTTTCTATAAACATATTTCATTCGTCAAACACCATGTTTATTTCTCACAGATATATCTATAACCTTCTCTCTCTTTGTCTGCGCACCATCCATCATACTGTCATGTCCTAGCGGGGTAACCTTTCATGCCAAATGTGACCAGGGAGCGCCCATACTCAATGACCACCCTATATTACCTTCTTGGTTCATTTCTCAAATATTGTTTATATATCAAAGTAACACAAGCATCAGAAATTACCTTCTTTTTAAACCGATAATAAAAACTACGAACGCAATTTAGAATGGTTTGTGAATACGAATCCTGAAGTAAAAAAAATATATATGAGCCATGCTCTGGCAAAAGGGGGCTTAATGCATCTCCGTAATCCATCATACCAAGCAAGTCATCACATACTTATGGATCCATAATAGCCACTCTTTTTTAACAGCCGACTTATCATGAGGTAGACTGGTCCTTGGACAAACACAAAATTGACCAAAAGCGAAAAGCTTCGGCCCAGGTCAGCCTGCGCGGACTGCGCAGGCTGACCTGGGTTGATACTTTTCGCAGATGCATTAAGCCCCCTTTTCACAGAGCATGGCTCATATATATACGTAAATATCTAATGTTCTACATTTACATCTACTAAACTTTAATATTCAAATATATGAATGAGCCATGCTTTGTGAAAAGAGGGTTTAATGTATCTGCAAAAAGTATTGACCCAGGTCAGCCTGCACATTCCGCGCGCGAAATTTTTGTCATTTGTCAATTTTCTGCATGTCAGTGGACCATTCTACATTATGATTCAGCTGGTCACTAGACAAAATAGATTTTATGGATCCATAATTATGAGATGTCTTGCTTGGTATATTGCATCATGAAGACGCATTTATCCCCTTTTGCGAGAGCGTTGCTCATATCTTGTTCATTATATCTCTCAGAATGAACAACTTTTGCAGGACAAACAACTTGTTGATTTCCTATCTATAAACTTGTTTATCGCTTGCAAAGTTATCTGTAACCCATTGCCCTCCACGTTACATTCATCAAACTGTCATACCCTACCGAGGTAACCTTTGGCTCCGATGACAATGTCTGATAGATTAACACATTACCTCCTAAAACAAATTGCCACCAGACGATTTCCAAAACATTGTTGTTAAATATTTATGATTTCTAGAGTAAATGAAACAGTTACACAACATACAGGATAATGCATGGAGCTAATACCGCTTTATGGAAATTAATTGCCACACAATCCCGACTTTTAACGACCCCGAAGGAGAGGGCTTTTGAAAACATTGTGGGAAAAGGAGAAAATGCTGGTAACCAGCATTTTCTCCTATTCACACAATATTTTCTATCCTATCAGGGAAAAGTTTTGGCATTTTGGCCTAATTTAATTTGTCGTCTGCAATTTTTTTTTTTTTTTCAATTTGGACCAGTCTAAAATTCTGTAATTTGGTAAAGAGCTAAAGAAAATTTTTGCTGTCATATCCTGCAGATGAACAGAGTCCGCATTCAATGACCATTCTATGTTAGGCCTACCAAAGAGGTAGGAATCAGATTGTCTGGATATCTGTCTGTCTGCCCATGCAATTTTTGTTTGTTTCATTTACTTGTGTGTGCACCTACGAGTTGTAGTATACATATAAAATCTATTTCAGACGTAAAAGATGTTTATACTTTCCAATGGGAGATTAGATTAAAAAAAAACAGAGTGCTGTCTGAGGAAAGTAGATACGCGGGCATGTGGTTGCTTTAGGGATCTCCACATTCTGAACATGGAAAAAATCACTAAGTTCAGTAAGGTAATAGTTTGTAAATAATCAGTTGGAAAGAAACTTATTTCATCAATGATATTTCCTTAAAGAGATACATATCCACTTGAAATAATGTTAGATTTCGCTTTAGAATATCCAAATACCTTGTGAGAATGTCACGTGATCAATAATTCGAGTTGATTATTTAGGGCCCTATTCAAATAGGTATGTATGACGTCATATGATCTCATAGAATTAAATCTCAAAGCGGGTGTTAAAATGTATTTGAATTTAAATAATATCATTTAAAGTATGGAAACTGTTGTGAAGATGACAATTTTTATGGGCGATCCAAGTGTTAGTCGCTGACAGCGAAATTCATTTTTCTGCCAGCGACTAACACTTGGACTGACAACACAATAACAAATTGTCATCTAAACAATATTTATCATGTTTTTACAAGGCATCATTTAAATTTAGAGACATTTTAACGCCTGTATTGTTTTTATGTTTTTGACTGCTATTGGGCATTCAAAGTTATGTTTTTTTAATTTTGCAAAAAAAAAAAAAAATTCGTTGTACAATTTAGTGTTTACCAAGACTATGGTAAAAATATTGATATGCCCCTTTAACGATGAGTTTTGAAAAACTGTTATTGACCTCGCCTCCAAACGGACATTTTGTTAAAGAACCACTAATCAGTCGACCACTCGTTAACCCTTATCTGCTAAATAAGTTTCAAGTCGATAATAAAGACTCAAATAATGATATTTCAAACTTATTTTTTAGAGGAACCTATCTTCTTATCGGACAGTGTTGATCCAAGATCAGACTGCACGTTCTGTGCAGTCTGATCTTGATCTACACTTTCCGCAAGAGGTCAGTGAGTCGCGATTAGCAGACTAAGGATTGATTTATATTGCATTGTACTTCTAATCGATCTATTTCTGTAATAAGAGACTTAAAGAGAGAGAGGCTAATAGCAAATGTTTAACTTTATTTCTAATTAATTATAAATACCAAATAATTGGCAATCATAATTCCTTCGTTTTATTGAAAATTCTATTTTTAAAATGCAAGAAGTTGTTCGACGTTAAATTTATCGACCGAGAGCGGCAGAAAGAGACGCTGTTTACACAAAATACAGTTTTAATTAATCGGCTAACAAGCAATCATATTATTCATTACAGACTATCTGCAGCATCGAAAATTAACACTTTACAAAACAGTTCCATGTTTTAATGAGAAACAAAACAAAAATAAAGAAACCATTTTACTATTTTACGGTATTTCAAAAACTAGTTTAAAACTGAAATACTGCTATTCAAAGTTTTGACAAAAAAAAAGAGTATACCTCCATTCTTTCCACCTATTACTAAACAGATATGATTTTTTTCTTGTCCTTGCAATACATTACTTTTGAAAGCATTGCGAGAAAAGGATTGGTTGATTAATTGAATGTTGTTTTTCGCCGCTTTCAACATTATTTAAGTCATATCATGGCGACAGCTCGTTTATTCATGTATATCCTTTCAACTGTACTAGACAAGGGCTCTGAAGTGTCTTGCCCAAGGACACTCCCTCGAAAAACGCAGTGCTTCCAGAAAGGCTTGAACCTTGGGCCTACAGGTTACAGTTCTACACTTAATCATAGAGCCACACAGGACTCTGCAAGAAAAGGAGCAACTTTTGCTGTTTTTTAAAAGTAATGTCTTTTTCTCAAAACGTTCGTCTTCTTATTTAAAAGCGGTATAATTCCCTTACTTTCAAGTGTTGTCCCTTATTTGTAGGCCCTGATTTATTTCTCTAGGGTAGGCTAAAAGTTATTACGTCTCAAGTAAAGCGGCCCACACATCATCAATTCAGTTGTCAATGACATAGTCTATACAGATATTGCCAATCATAATGAACATTTATGGGCGATATTGAAGACTTGCGCAATGTACTGATGAATATTCGCGTGCGCAGAAATTTCATTGAAAGAGCCACAACATTCCAGTCCTACACCTAACTTCGAAACTGAATGTATCTTAACCGAATGGTGGCCATAGTGTAAATAAACAAACTGTTTGTCGCGTTTGTTGCAAAGAGAAAGAAGTTAATCTTTAACAATATCACTTAGTAGATGAGTCATGCTCTGTGAAAAAGGGGTATAATGCATCTGCAGATAGTATCGATCATATCAGTCTGCGGTCCGGAGTCCACAGTCCGCACAGGCTGACATGGGTCGAAACCTTCTGCTATATATAATTTTTCTGTATGTCAAAGAACCATTCTATCTCATGATTCACTCAGTTTTAGACAAATGGATTCTATGGATACATATTCAAGTGATAACTTGCTTAGTATATTATTTGCATCACGGAGATGCATTATACCCCCTTTTACCAGAACGCCGCTATATCATTGTCGATAATTTCGGTCGTGTGTGGACTGCATTAATATTCAAACTCTATACCAAACAAATAAGGTTTAGGAATTTTCTGTATTGAAAACATTTTCCGATGTAGCTCAAATGATGAGATTCTTATGGTTGTAAACATGGCGAGAAAAACAGAAAATGCGTATCACAAGCATTTTCTTCTTTTCCCTCGATGTTTTCATCGGATCTTTCTTTCCTATGGTCGTAAAACACATTTGGTCAGAATCAAACCTTTTACCAACGAATCCCTAGCTTGGGTCCAGGAGGTAATAATCTTTAACCCATAGGTTGCTAAGCGCAACTCACTGACCTTTTACGGACAGTGAAGATGAAGATCTGACTGCACAGAACGTGCAGTCTGATCTTAGATCTGCACTTTCCGATAAGGAGATACTTTTTCACCAAAAAAGTAAGTTTGAATTAGCATTATTCGGGTTTTGGACCCAGGCTAGGTCCTTGCAGATCTCAAGCAAAACTTTTAAAACCGGTTCCGTGATTATTACCGTCATTTTTGACAAAGTAACGTCCGAATATATATAGAGGATATTTGTTTTTTATTTTCGGTGAAAGCTCGAAATTTATTTCATCGAGTGAACATCATCGGTAATATTTTCACGAGATGCGCAGCCACAAGTGAAAATGTTACCGATGATGTTCACAAGATGAAATAAATTTCGATCTTTCACCGAAAACAAACAAATATTCTATTCATTTCATGCTTTTAACCCTTTCTTGGGGGGGGGGGGGGGACTTAATCAAAATCCAGTAGTTCTTTTCGGTTATTCCCCGTGGGGCACACCTTCCGCATAGCAACGCATTACAATATTACGTCAAGTGCGAGAAATGTAAGGTAAATTACGTCATATTTCCATCTGGTTGTGAGGCACGCGCATTTTACCTAGGTAACTAGTGCGTGGGAACAAGTGTTTCAATTGAAAAGTTAGAATATAAAAATAAGTATTTTCACTGGTCGTAACCATGAAATATCGAAAAATATTTCACCTATATTTCTCAATAACCTACCGGAAAGCTTGAAATAAATTTCACCGGGAAAAAAAATCAAACATTCTGTTTAATTCATGCTTCCAACCCCTTTTTTGGAGGACTTACATCAAAATCCAGTACAGTTCTACAGTTCTTTTCGGTAATTCCTCGTGCCGTACCCCCTCCGCATAAGAAAGCATTACAATATTACGTCAAGCGCGAAAAATGTAGGGTAAATTACGTCATATTTCCATCTGTTTGAATGGCATGCGCATTTTACCTAGGTAACTAGTGCACGGGAACTACTGTTAGAAAATAAAAACGGTATTTTTCACTGGTCTTAACCATGAAATATCGAAAAATATTTCACCGTTATTTCTCGATAAACTATCGGAAAGCATGAAATGAAAAAGGAAAAAAAATATCAGATGGAACCTAGGCAAACCAGTCCCGTATTTTTACGACCCTGATGAAATGGTTTTTGAAACCTTTGAACAAAAAGGCGAAATACTGGTAACCAGCATTTTCTCCCATTGCAACGACGATTTCTATCTTTTAGAAAATGAATTCAATCATTCGAATCACATTTCGTCTGTTATTCATAAAAGCTGTCTGCAAAATGCTTTGAATTGGGACAGGGTAAGAATAATGTTGTCTGATACAGAGTCAAAAAAGGATTATTGTACGTTACTATCATCAACGTAAATTGTCTAGCCCTTTGACTTCTCACGAACTGGAAGTCTGTCCATAAATCAACGTGTCGTATTGAAACATAGTCCTATAACTCTTTGAGCGGCAAACCAAGTCGAACTCAGAAAGATTTTTATTCTCAAAGCTTGACTTAATAACCGCACGGTATAGATCCAAGATCAGACTGCACGTTCTGTGCAGTCTGATCTTGATCTATGCTGTTCGTTAGAGCACCTGTTTTCGCCAATCCCACTGGAAGTCAGAAAGATTTTTATCTTACATGCTTGACTTAAAAAGCGGAAGGTATAGATCCAAGCTCAGACTGCACAGAACGTGCAGTCTAATCTTGATCTATGCTGTTCGCTTAAGCATGTGATTTTTTGCCTTTAACGCTGAAAGAATTAACCTTTCTTTTTTGAACCACTGACGACCATTCATATATTATGCCTAGAGTGTAGACCAAGATAAGGCTGCATTTACGTGTAGTCTAATCTTAATTATGCTCTTTTCAGCTCTTCAAAAACGGTTTGGATCAGTTAAACTTAGCGAGCGGCTTTTGAAAAAAAAAAAAGAAAACGACTGAAAAAAAAGGTGTTGACCAATGAGATTCATTCAATATATTCACCAGGGCATAAAAAATGGGATGAGAACATTTTGTCCGCCTCCATCTTAGAAAATGTAAATACGCACAGGGTGTTTCATAATATGTGATACACTTTCAAACCTTTGTCACTTTTTCATTCGGATAGCTTTTACATATAGCAAGTTATCATAATTATTAAAGGTTAATGTTTAACGTTTCAAAACTAACAAGATAAAATGTAATAAAACCTAAGTAATCAACCTTAAAAAAAGCGTCTTTTTACAGTTGTCTTTTTATGTTGTAGTAACTTCCCCGCTGCATATATTTGATTCAAGCAGCGTGTGAAAATTTGATATCGCGCAAGACCGAAGGTCGAGCGAGATGTTAAAATTTTCTTGCGCGGCGAGACGCAAATACTAGAGCCAGAAAAAAGTTACTACAGCATAATGGTCCTTTTATTATATACTTACGCCTTTCAACGACAACATATTGCAAATTATTGACATTTTATTCGAAAAAGATAAACAAAATAAAACAAATAATGGTTTTAAAAAAAAAGCGTTTTTAAAAATGGCGGATGAATATTACAGCGTAAAATTTTGAACAGTCAAAGTGCAAATCAATACATACATATTTCGCGCGTCAGGTACGTGATAATACCGTATTTCACAGTGTGTAGATACGGATTTTTTTAAAAAATTTTTCTGTCGTGTGTGATATTTTAAATCCGCATGCGACGCTAGTATTCGAGCAGAAAAATTTTCAGGTGTATAATAAATTAGGTTATAGACGGTAAAGAATGCCTCTGGGAGAAACAGTATGTGAACTAGAACGATCCGATATTTAATGTTTAACGCTATTTTCAGTATCATTTCAACCAGAAAACGACAGACAGTGCATATATCTATGCATTCACGGAGTTTCTTTGACCAGTACTTTCGCACAACTCTCTTTCTTCAGGCCACTGACTGCTTTCCCTCGTGAACATTGTTTCAACATGTTTAACAATAAGATAGAAATAAATCCTGTCGTAATGACTGTCCTCGGTTCCCAGAGAAAAATTGCCGCCGCTGGAAATCAAACAGGCATCCCCCGAATTGCAAGTCGTGTATGTTACTGACTAAACTGCTGGGCTCGTATACACCAACCTTTCAAAATTGCACTTAAAGTCTAATTCTATATTAAGAAAGTAACACATTCTCTGTTAGGCTACACCAAATGTTGCAGCCAATCAGAAATTACATTACATTTAAATTTAGAAAATTTCATCGAAATTATACCAAGAAGAATGGTTGGTGATTAAGGAACCAGGGCTAGAAATCGGTACGTCAACTAGGACGAAGAGAGTGAATAGATTATCACAGATTTAAGGAGTATTTCTCGCCTAATTACAGGATTCATGTCGTGTGATTAGTGATGTTTCTATACCACGGAAGACATTTCTCACGAGAATATTCCGGGCTCGATTTAACAGATTGGCCGAGAAATCGACCCACCTGGGGAATATTCGACTAATCACGGCTTCAACCCAAAATGATCCTTTTGTTGAAGAAATGTAATGAAATGACAAGCTGGCTTCTACCCTTAACCTGCTAAATAATTCTGAAACGAAAGTTTCCACTCAGGTGAATTATATACCTTTTTTGGACGGTGTAGATCAAGGTCAGACTGCACAGAACGTGCAGTCTGATCTTGAATCCACTTCGTCCGCTATTTGCAGCTAAACTATGAAAAAAAAAAAATCATCTTTGATTTGTACAATGAAAATTTTCTTTTTGATCTCGAAAAAAAGTCGAATGATTTTAATCAATAGCGAAAGAGTTCAGTTACTTTTTATAGTGTTGTGAGACTCAGAAAATAAAACCCAAATATTGCGATTTCAAAGTTGATTTCGCCGGAAAGAAAATTACCTTATCGGACGGTGTTGATCCTAGATCAGACTGCACATTTTGTGCAGTCTGATCTTGATCTACACTGTCCGCAAAAGCTCCCCGAGTCGCGCTTCGCAGCTTAGGGGTGAAAGAAGAATTATTGTGTTCTCCTTTTATGCTCTATATGTATCATTCCTTCACCAAACAAAGCTTGGTAACTTTCTTTCCGAGGACTGATGATAGTCATTGCTACAGAATTTATTGCTCTTTCACAGCTGATCATTGTTTTGATGATGGTTTTGTGGGAAAGCAGCCAGTGGCCTGGGAAAAATATTGTGCTAATGCTGGTATAAGGAAACTCCAGGAAAGCACGGATAAGTGCACTGGCAGTCTTAAAATAACTGGAAATAACGTTGAAAACGGCGTTATACACCATTCGAACTTTAACGAACAATTGTCAAACATGGCTTTTGAAAACATTGCGGAAAAAGGAGAAAATGCTGGTTACAAGTAGAATTACCATTACTTAAGGTACATTTTGTCGTCTGCAAATTCTTTCAACTTAGGTGTTCTAGGATTTCATCGTCTGGTAAAGAGTTAACTCTTTCCACACCATTGACGACACCAAAAGCTTTTGCGGACACCATAGATCAAGATAAGACTCCACAGAACGTGCAGTCTGATCTCTGATCTACACTGTCCACTGCTATATTCTAGATTATGACCAAACTGTCTCTTGATCTTGCAGAGGAAATGTATTTTTAACCTTTGAGAAAATACAATTTATTTATTCAGTAGTGAAAGAGTTATGCAAGCGCCTCAGGAATAGTCAGAATGAACTTGTTTCAGACATGTGCTTGCAAAGTACAGAAATGATTCAAATTATTATATATCTGAAAATTTTCCGGCTCAAACATATGCGTCGCACGCGGATAAAATACCACACAAGACAGGGGGAAAAATCCGTATCGACACAGTATCAAAAACGGTTCCAAAGATGGCATAATGGTAAATAAACCAAATGGTTTAGCCAATCAGAAGTTGTGTTACTTTCAAATTTAGAGAATCTTGGAGAGTAAGTCTAAGAATGTTCTAAAGAATGGTCGGTGAATACGGACCAAAGTTTGAAGTAATTGTCTTCAGAAATGACAGAGATAATAAAAAAATGTCGAAGTTTTCGCACGACGACAACGACGCCATAGGCGACATGGCTATGATAGTATCTCGACGTTTCCTTCGAAACCAACCAAGCTAAAAACAAGATGGCTTCTTTACAAAAGAAGCCAGGAGAGGTCAGCATCAATGTTTTCAAACAGTTTATTGGTTTTTAATTTCAATATATTTTGGTACATGTAAACAAACAAGTAAAAAAGCCGCCGCGTAGAAACCTCATATGCTTTACATGACGGTCATTTGACCTTCTTGCCGCATTTTTAAGTCGCATGATCTTATCAAACGGTCTTCTTTCTCTTTTTTAACGAAATTCTTCTTATTTTTTTTTTTTCTTCTACTTAGATTTATTTACTTAATGAAAAATTACAATTATTTGAGAGGTCATTTGAAGCCATGGCAAATTAATATAACAAATATTTTCTGAAATTCGTCATATAAAAATAAACCACGTCTATTTCCTGTTTCGATTTTTTGATTTCGCTTTATTTACAAAACCATGACGAAACAGACTGTGTATCAGAACAATTTCGCAAGAAGAATGGATTTAGACAGCAAATTCTGTGGCAGTCTGCCTTTTAAACTCACCACTTTTGGAGAGGTCTGATGACCTCTCCAATAAACTGGGTTACAGTAGGTGCCAGTCAAATGCCAGGATGCGCGGATGAATGTGCAGTCATGTAAATTAATGATGATTAATAAATATTTAAGGTTTTACTCTTTACAAAACGGCAAATCTGAGACAAGTCCAATTTAAATGCATTTGTAGACGCCAAATTAAGTGTAGTTTGAATGAATGTGTATGTTTTAGAAAGAGTTGAACACTATGTGGGAAAAGAAGAAAATGTTGCTTACCAGCATTTTCTCCTTTACCCGCAATATTTTCAAAATCCTCTTCCTTCAGTGCCTTTAAAACACAGGTTTGTATGGTAATGAGTTAAAAAAGTGTCGTTTTTTCCATATTGTCTCACTTTGAATTCTCAAATATTGCCGGCCAAAAATCAAAACTCGAAGCAGGTTTTATACAACTAACTTAACTGGAACAACAGTTAACACATTTTCTTTGAATTGATAAATAATTCAAATGGAAAAAAACATTAGTTAAAACCATGTTCTGTGAAAAGGAGGTTTAATGGATCTGCCAAAAAAAAAAAAAAAAAAAGAAAAAAATCTAGGTCAGCCTGCACAGTCGGCCAATTTTCTGCATGTCCACGGCCACTCTGCTTCAGGATTCAGCCGGTTGTTAGACAAACTGGATTTTATTTATCTATAATTATGAGATGACTTGCTTGTTATACTGTATTACAGAGTTGCGTTAGACCCCTTTTGCCAGAGTATGGCACATTTCTAATTTAAAGTTCTATCCGTCGAGAAAATCTCACCGTATCGAGTAGTGCAGATCTAAGATTAGACAGCACCTTCTATTGATTACTGATCTTGATCTACACTGCCGGTGAAAGCGCACTGAGTTACGCTGAGCAGACTGTAATTTTAAATTTGTATCAATCAGTGCGGTCTTTGAGTCCACATTTTGTCATTTTGAATTTTCTTGTTCGCCATTCCAGTCACGTGGAATATAACTTAAAATTCTGAGCACATTTTTACAATTTGAATAGTCTTCTTAAACGATCCAAGCTTAATTGGGAAATAATGTACGGTTTGCGTTAATTTCTTTCCTTTCATCTAGATCTAGTTTCGTCTTTTTTGTATTTAAGGATTTTTCATTCATTCAATCAATCGTTGTTTCTGTCGACCCCTTTAGTTAGCCCTTTACCGAACGATGTTGAGTTTTAATGACTCTAAGGAAAAATGCTTTTGAAAATATTGTAGAAAAAGGAGAGAACAATGACTAGAATTTTCTCTTTTTCCAACATTGCATTTTTAAGGGGCAAGTACCACTGTAAGAGGCACTTTTAATTTTGGCTATCATTCATCCAAATCTATATTTAGATTTACATGTCCCCTAATTCAAGACCAACACTTTAATTTTTTCCGGTTTACAATAAATGGTTGCCATGAAATAACAGATTATGTTGATCTTGTCATATATGGATGAGTCTTTTTCGTTATTGTTTTGCTGTTCTTTTCATATAAAATTCTTTAAGATAATTCCTTGGAAACCCAATGTAATTTTAATAATAATAATAAAAACAGAAAAAAAAAAAAAAAAAAAAAGATACAGCTTAAAAATAAAAAAATATATATAAAATGAATGAAAAAAAAATCAAATGCTATAATTCATCCAAATCTATATTTAGATTTACATGTCCCCTAATTCAAGACCAACACTTTAATTTTTTCCGGTTTACAATAAATGGTTGCTATGAAATAACAGATTATATTGATCTTGTCATATAATGATATCTTTTAAGAATTTAATTTTTAACTTTGTAAAATAATTATGGTAAAAATAGTTCAACATGAAAGTACATTTTCCTACCATGTAGTGGCATTTTTCTGAGAATTTTATATGTAATTTCTTCATTAAAAAAACTTTTTTTTTAACTTAATTTATAATTTTTTCAACGACTACGAACATTAAGTGGACCTGAAAGTACATCTTCCGGCCATAAAATGACTTTTTTTCTTAGAATTTGATTCAGATTCCTTTCTATATTTACGAAGATAAATCGACAAGATAATATTTGATGCCTTTTTTTTCTAAGAATTTGATAGATCTATATATTTTTTTTCAATTACTATGAAAAATAATTTGGTATTCTAAGGAAAAGCCATAATATACTAGAATGCAGAAGTATTTCTAATAACTTAATTTTTCAACAATGCCTATGAAAAATAATTTGGCATATAAATAGATCTTTCCTACCATGAAAATATTTATTTTTCTGAGAATTTGATAAGGAATCTTTGAATGACCATGAAGTTATTATAGTATATTATGAATTTTTCATAAGAACTCAACTTATGTTTATAAGAAATGACAAGAAAAAAATCAAGAGAAAAGTACATTGTATTCCTACCATATAATGACTCCGTCGGTTTGGTGCCCAGCCTCCGTACACAGGATTATCCGCCCGACGGTACCAGGCTAGAGTCATGCCCACTGTCATGAGTAAAGCAAGAACACTTCGTAGTATGGACTGCATAGTTGATGAATTATATCACAATAGTTATCCTTTAAAATAACCCTAAAATATTCACAAAAGTTATCCTTTAATATATCCTAAAATATTCCTATGTAAATTTTGTTTTACTTTTTTACTACCAAAGTTTTTTGCGGACGGTGTGGATCAAGATCAGACTGCACAGAACGTGCAATCTGATCTTGGATCTACACCGTCTGCTATTTACAGCGAAAGTATTTAAAAAAATCATCTTTACTGTGTACAACGGAAATCTTCTTTTAGACCTCGAAAAAAAGTCGGATGATTTTAGTTGGTAGCGAAAAAGTTTAGTTACTTTTTTATAATGTAGTGAGACCGTCCGTTAAGATTCCCAAATAAAAACTCCGGCTCTACTAGCTTCTAAAGGATAGAGACGACCGTAGGCTGCCTAAAGAAGGCATTTATTTCCAATAAACGCATTCGTTTCCGCACCGCTTCGTCCATAAATGTATTTTCGGATTCTATTAAACGGCGAATCAAAACTTCTATACTGGATCGCACTTGAGAAAATTGGTCAAATAAGTATCAGACTGAACACGGAGAGTGCTTCCAGCAAAATACGACCATATTATAACACTTACCATCGGAAGGGAAACGTGAAGTGTTTTTCGCAGATATTGCAGATCAAAATAAAACAGTATTTTTTTTGTAAGATGTTTAGCTCTTTACCAAACGACAAAATTTTAGAACAATCTACCTCATGATTTAGTCGGTTGTTAGACAATAGTGGATTTTTATGGATCCTGTGATAACTAACAGCCCCTCCCCCCCCCACCCCCCATTTTGCTCTTTTGCCAGAGCATGGCTCAAATATTCTTACGAAAAAATACTGGTCAAATTCAAATTCAAATAGTTTATTCAGAATACATAAGGCCACCGGCCCAAAATACAAAAAAATCTGAAATGTCATATATTTAGAGTGACTTTTAGATAATAACATAATATGCACTATAACTTTAAAGTATAGATGGTTGTTAAATATTTTCTATGTCAGGGGATAGTTTGTGTAAGTTGTCTAAATATTTATACATCCTATATAATATATTACAACAGTTACTTGATTATGGCATTAATTCGTACAAAAGGTATACTTGTAAAAAGGGGCTTTTGTGGAAGGCATAGATCAAGATCAGACCGCACAGAACCCGCATTCCGATCCCGAATCCATACCGTGCGCTTGCATATGGTGTCCGTGGTTGTGAGGTACAGCGTCGGTCTCGTAACCATAAGGTTCAGAGTTCGAGACCCGGTGTCAACTTTGAGATTGTTCATTGGCCCACACATTCGGTGCAAGTACTGGTGTAGTTCCCAGGAAGCAGAATCGAGAGAGATTAGTATAAGTTAAAAGAACTCGTTTCTCAATCGATGTAAAATAAATATGCTTAAACTAAACAAAAAAAAAAAAAGTTTTGAAGCCGCCATGTCTGGGTCTATGCAACTGATAGGATATATCTGTTCCCTTCATTTAGGAGTGTCTAAAGATCAACGTAGGACAATGCTTTACTTTAATTTGTTTAACTCTTTACTAGGCGACAAAATTTTTAGCCTTGTCCAAGTTGAAAGCATTTGCAGACGACAAATTAAATGTTACTGAAAACTTGAAAGTCTACGGTCTTTCAAAGAGTATAACATATTGTGGAAAAGGAGAAAATGCTGTTTAAAAGCTTTTAAAAACAATTTGTGAAAAGAAGAAAAACAACATATCTCCTCGATAAAATTACAAATAGTATTTCAAGTACAACAAAGCATTAAAGGCTCAGTAAAGGCCAAAATATCAAAGCAGGTGTCATAATACATTTAAAATCTAAATCATACCATTTAAAAGTATGGAAAATATTGTTGAGATGACAGTCTGTTATCGTATGATCGGGCCATATTTCAGTCGCTGGCAGGAAAAAAAAATGTTAAAATCAGGCAAAAAGTAAACAAAAGACACAGCTACCTGGCAGGTTTTAACCTAGATTTGAAATTAATCTCTCTGTCAGTGACTAACTCTTGGACCGACCGTACAATGACAGATTGTCATCTTCACAATAATTTCCCTGCTGTTAAATGGTATGATATGGCTTGCAACACACGAAAAGGGGTATTCGGATATTTGTGTAAAGTGTCGTCTCGGATCAGCCTGCGCAGTCCGCGCAGGCTAATCCGAGACGGCACTTTACGACTACATTAGATTTTGTGCTACAGTAGACTTGCGCAAAACAGAAAAATACATAAAAACGGAAAGTGTCGTTTCGGATTAGCCAGCGCGAACTGCCCAGGCTGATCCGAGACGACACTTTACACATATGTCCGAATGCCCCTTTTCGCGTGTTGCAGGCCATATAAATTCAAATGCATTTAAACACCCGCTTTGTTTACTTTTGGAAAAAGGATTAACAAACTGTTAAACTTATTGTCCCTCAACAGTCACGTGGTAAAACAACAATTGTACATTTTCAAAGCACGTAAACTTACAACACTCTTTGAAACTGCAATCCATTTCCAGGCATGGTAATATTTCCGTTATGCACATGGAAGATGTAATAATACGGATTCAGATTGAATGATTGATTGGTTGTATGGTGTTTAACGCCGTTTCCAGAATTATTCAAGTTATATCGCGGCGGTCGGTGCACCTATCCATGCTTTCCTGGAGTTTCTTTTACCAGTATCCGCACAATATTCTTTCCACGCCACTGGCTGCTTTCCCACATAACCATCGTCGAAACAATGATCAGCGTTGAGAGAGGAATGAATCTTATCGCAATGGCTATGATCAATCCTCGGAAAGAAATTGGCCGAGCTGGGGATCGAACCAGTGACCCTTGTTCTAAATTCCTGTACTGGGGCTCAACAGATACGGATTCAGAAGATGATGAAGGTGATTTATTTTGGCAGTACACTTTAGATGTCCTAAAATAAAACAACGAGCGCAAAATAAGCTGAATCTTAGACAACCACCGAAAATGGACAACGCCAAGATAAATCCGTTCACAGTTTTCGAAAACATCAAAAGGTAACAGCGAGCAAAAAAAAGGTAGGAGAGAGAAAGTCGAGAAGGGAGAAGAGAAGTGGACAGCGCTTTGGGGCAATGGATAACGAGAGTCTAAGCAAAAGATGACATACAAACAATAGCGGGAAAGAGAGGTTGTAAGAGAGAGAAAAAATATCTAACGAAAACTATCTTATCAACGCGTAATGGATTTTAATATAGCGTGAAATGACGGAGTAGCGACCAGCTATAAACAATTTTTGTGGGAAAATAACATGCGTCTAGAAAACTTTCTGGTCAATAGACGGGGGTCATAAATACAATTCTCGTTAGTTTATTTGAGCCATCCTGTGGCAAAAAGCGGGTTTTATGCATATCCGTGACACCTTTATACCAGCTAAGTCATCATATAATTATGGATCTATAAAATTCCTTTTTTCTGACAACCGACTGAATCACGGCGTATAATGAGCCTTGCCGAAACATTTTCAAAAAGCAAAAGGTTTCTACCCATGTCAGCCTGCGCGGATCGCGCAGGCAGACATGGGTCTATTTTTTTTGCGGATGCATTAAACCTCATTTTTTAAGCCAACAGTTGGCAAAGTGTGACCTGTGATGACCATTGTGGGATTGCGCAGACTGAGCTGAGTCGATACTTGTTGCAGATGCATTAAGCCCCCTTTTCACAGAGCATTGCTCAAATGTATTAGACCATTTAACCCTTTACTACACTATCCCGAGTTTTAACGACCCTGAGGAAATAGCCTTTTGAAAACCTTGTGGGGAAAGGAGAAAATGCTGGTAACCAGCATTTTCTCCTTTTCCCACAAAGTTTTCTACTCTTTCACAGATAAATCCAACCATTTCAGCTACATTTAAATTGTCGTCTGCAAATGCTTTCAAATTGGACAAGTCTTTTTGCGTGTGTGTGTGTGTGTAAATTTGGTAGAGAGTCAAGAAAACATTAGGTAGGACGATTTAAAGCCAGAGCGGAAACATCTAAAGGTTTACGTTTTTCGAACAGACAGTCTAAACGGTTTGTTTATTTCGCAGACAGTAATAATCTAAGACGAACTTCCTGGGTACCACGAAAACACAGTAGGTGGAATATCCTCTCGTTTGGCGTCGAATCAACTGAACCTTTCTCAACCACGATGTTTTCACTGAGTTCAAAATAGCTTGTACATGGCTGTATTTAAAGTGGGTACAATTAAACTGAATATCAAAGAGTGTGGACCAATATCATTGAATAGCATCGATATATGAATACATGGGAAAAAATTTGAGTTAAAAGGATAAATTGCTCTTCTCAAATAATTTATCCTTTTACCAGTTTGTTTTCAAACGCAGTCTCCTGCCTGAAACAGAAAGAAAGAAAGAAAGAAAGAACGAAAGAAAGAAAGAAAGAAACGTCTTTTGGAGACAATGACCTAAGTCGTATCCAAAGGACAAAATTTTTCACTTGTCCAAGTTGAAAATATTTGCAGACTTTCGACATAGTAGATGTAGTTCAAATGATTGAATTTCATCTATGAAAGGGTGGAAAACATTGTTGTAGAAAACCCTGTTTTCAGAAGTCTCCCATGTCAAGGTCGTTTTCACGTAGGATCGTTTGACATAAGGGTGTATTCAGAATTTGTGAGGCTGGCCGGATGATGTATCATTGATAAAAGTCAATACAAATAGATTTATTTGTCTGTCCGAAAAGAGCAAATTCTATTTTGGAGGGCGGCTGTAGACTTTCTTAGACTGGGAATTTACAAAACTAGGAACTTAATTCTTTACCAAACCAAAACATACTAGACTCGACCAAATTGAGAGCACGTCCAGACAACGGGTTAAATGTTGGTCAAATGCTCCGATTTTTCTTTGAAAGGGTAGAAAACATTGTTGGAAAAGGAGAAAATGCTGGTTAACAGCATTTTCTCCTTTTCCCACAATGTTTTCTAAAGTATTGTTTCTCAGGGTCGTTAAAACCCAGGATTGTATGGTAAAGGGTTAACTGGTACACCACTATATCAAGGATTCATATATTTTTCCGTCAGTGGACGATCCCAGCCTGTGCTTATTTTACGACTGACTTAAACGTCTCTAAGAATATCTGGTACTGCAGATCAATGATCGGACTGAAGTTAATCTACACAGTCCGCGACAAAACCAACTTAAACTGTCACATAGTTTCAGTCGCTCGGCTATTGCAACTTGTGCTGATTTTATTCGTTATCCTACTAAATAAGTTAAAGGAAACTTTCAAGCCGATAAAAAAAAAAAAAAAAAACCCAAATGTTGCTATTTCAAAGTTATTTTTGGGGAGAAATATCTCTTTCTCGGACATTGTAGACCCAAGATCTAACTGCATGTTCTGTGCAGTCTGGTCTTAATCTACAATGTCCGCAAAAGGTTATTGAGTCGCGATTAGTCGCCGACGGGTTAAGACTGGTTTGACCGTCCTTACGAACATGAAAGTTCGCAAAAAATGCATAGCTCAAATACAAACAACACCTGGCGGGATTCGAACCCGTGCGAAAGAGATCCTCGTTTTTTTCGAGGTTTGAAAGACCAACACCTGAACCACTGAGCTAAAGAGAATTCTCCCAAACGCAGTTGTTAGGTATGGTGGCATATTTCTGCCGCGAGATACGAGATAACTATTGCGATAATTTAAGAGAACTACCGTGACAAAACAAAGTTTCCTGGAAATATTAACTAGATAATAAACATTTTCATGATGAAAATATCGCGATAATTCTAACTGTTATCATTTTTTTTTTTTTTTGCTTTCGTGCCCATAACTGACATTTACGGTATCTATAATTAGGTATGGTTTCGTAACATCTTCGTCCACAACCTTATGAATTTTCCTTTTCCCTGAATGGTTTTAAAGTTGTCCGTAGGAGGTATTTCGAGTCGTCTTTGTGATTTTACAGACTTCTGTTCATTCCGAGCCTTGTCAAAACTTACCAATTCAGCTACAATTGTTTATGATTCGAAATTTTACTTACTGCAATCTTTTGAGTAAAAAACTACCGAGTTCATCCAAATGATGAATTTTCTATTTATAGATATCGAGAAACGGATAGAACTATCACGATAATTTTATCTCGAATGTCAGCCTCGTGCACGATTGAGAAATATTGCGTTAAAATATTAAGCTTATCGTGATATTGTTTTCAGTAAACTTTTCACTATCTCGATAAAATTTCCAGGAAACTTTAATTTATCGCGATAGTTTTCTAAATCTATCATGATAGCTATCTCGTATCTTGTGGCAGAAATATGCCACCATAGTTAGGTATTGATATTTTTTATACGGGATGAACCTATGCAGTATGGAAGGAGTGATCTCCCGTAACACCGTTAAGTGTCTCAAAATATCGGGCCCTGTGGATCAATGATTGGACTGATCTTGATCTACACTTTCCTTATCAACAGAAACCTAAAGCACCGATAGCGGCCAAAAGTAAACATTGTGTTAAAATGTCTTAAAATTTAAATAACTCTTTTAAAAGTATAGAAATTATTGCGAAGATGACATACAGATATTTGATGTTTTTTTTTTTACGGTGAAAGATCGAAATTTATTTCATCGAGTAAACATCATCGGTAATTTTTTCACTCGTAGCCACAAGTGAAAATATTATCGATGATGTTCACTCGATGAAATAAATTTCGATCTTTCACCGAAAAAAATCAAATATTCTATTTATTTCATGCTTTTAACCCTTAGGGGGGGACTTAATCAAAATCCAGTACAGTTCTTTTCGGTTATTCCCCGTGGCGTGCCCCCTCCGCATAGCAACGCATTACAATATTACGTCAAGCGCAAGAAATGTAAGGTAAATTACATCATATTTCTATCTGGTTGTGAGGCACGCGCATTTTACCTAGGTAACTAGTGCGCGGGAACAACTGTTTCCGTCTTCTACTGAAGAGTTAGAATGTAAAAATCGGTATTTTCACTGGTCGTAATCATGAAATATCGAAAAATATTTCACCGATATTTCTCGATAACCTACCGGAAAGCATGAAATGAAATCTGTTATTGTTCGATCGGTCCAAGTTTTAGTCGCTGGCAGAAACTGAATGAAATTTAGAACCAGCTAAAAAGTAAAGAAAAGGTAGAGAGACCTGGCGACATTTTACCAAGTTTTTAAATTCATTTTTTCTGGCAGAGACTGACACTTGCACCTATCGTACATTAACAGATTGACATCTTCACAATAATTTGCATACTTTAAATTGCTTACTTTGGCCGTATTGGAGCTTTAATCTGTCCACATAGCTTTATAGGGTTTCCGATTGGCTCAGTGAAATCGTTAAGCAACTTTAAGTCAGGAAACACTGGTCTAAATCTCTCCGGCGATCATACTCTAACAGTAGTGTCATTGTGCAAAGCACCATGAAGCCAGAGTCATGTATTAAAAAAACACTTGTGAAACACTAGCTGATATGACTGAATTGCTGCTGAAAGTGGCACAGAAATCCATTCAAAGAAATTCTTAGTTCTTGAGGAGAGAGAATAGGTGCTGTCGAAAACTGGAACTAAAGCCTTTTAACGGGCGTAACTGAAATCTTGACAGTGTGTTTTACTTTACATTACTTGGCATTGTTTGTTTGTTTGTTGTTTGTTTATTTGGTTAGTTGGTCTGTTGGCTGGTTGTTTGGTGTTAAACCCCGATTTCAACATTATTTCAGTTCTATTTTCCCCTCAAGTAAACGTACCCATGCTTTCCTAGAGTTTCTTTCAACAGAACTTAGCACCACCCTCTTTCCACTTCACAGGCTGCTTTACCACTCTTGCACGATCTTCAGCGAACAAAGCATTGCTTTCGAAATCTTCGTTAAAAAAAAAGATGCTTTTGACCTTCAGTCCGCAAGTGAAATGAATATGCTATTTTATTTGGCCTGCAACAGGCGAAAAGGGGCATTCGGACATTTGCGTAAAGTGTCGTCTCGGATCAGCCTGCGAGATGACACTTTCCGTTTTTATGTAATTTTCTGTTTTACGCAAGTCTACTGTAGCACAAAGTCTAATGTAGTCGTAAAGTGCCGTCTCGGATTAGCCTGCGCGGACTGCGCAGGCTGATCCTAGACGACAATTTACGCAAATGTCCGAATCCCCCTTTTCGAGTGTTGCAAGCCATTTAAAATGATCCGTGCACTGGCAAAAAAAGGACTTTAGTGCATCTTCGTGATGCATAATACCAAGCAAATCATAATATTATTATTGATCCCTAAAATCCATTTTAACTAACAAGCGTCTGAATCCTGAGGTGGAATGGTCCTAGAACATGCAGAAAATTGACCAAAAGCAAAAAGTATCGACCCAGGTCAGATTGCACAGGCTGATCTGGGTCGATACTGTTTGCATATGCATTAAACCCCCTTTTCACAGAGCATGGTTCATATGTATAAAACATTTCGAAAGTTGAGACAGCTGAAACAGCATGCTTATTTTGGGTTTGAAATGTGTAAGAAAAAAAAAAGAAAACTGTAGACTCGATTTCGTTAAGAGTATCTTTAAGAGTATCTTTATGTTTGTATAAACCACTATTATTTCAAAAGTTGATAAATCGTTAGATAAGCTAAATAAACACTGTCTCATAGAAATTATAGTTACGGTGAAATGTAAGAAATAGATGCATGCAATTATGTAATATCCAGTTGTGTGTGCAACGCTACATGAAACATTCCTTAATCTTAGACCAATCGTTCTAAATTGCATTATTAGTGTATTTTTTACTACTACTACTATATCTTTATTTCATTAAAACAAACATGTTTTATAGCGAACTTACAAAACATAAATGATAGAAGCATTTCATAAATAAAAGTGATTTACATCGCTTAACTGAAGAGCACATGATGTTACTTGAAAAGAAATATAACAATGATTAACTCTTATCCTGCTAAATAACTAAGAGGAAACTTTCAATTTGATAGTAATTACCCAAATATTGCTATTTCAAAGTTATGAATAACATCTCCCTATCGGATCGGATAGTGCAGATCCAAGATCAGACTGCACATTCTGTGCAGTCTGATCTTGATCTACACCGTCCGTAAAAGGTCGCTTAGCAGCCGAAGGGTTAATTTCTCAGCACGTTACCATGATAGATAAATTTTGACAAATTGTATAACATTTTTGGCGATTTAACAGACAAAAGATTAGTAAATTTCTGTATTGTTGGCCAAAGGTTAATTTCTCAGCACGTTACCATGATAGATAAATTTTGACAAATTGTATAACATTTTTGGCGATTTAACAGACAAAAGATTAGTAAATTTCTGTATTGTTGGCCAAGTATAATAGTATTTTTTAAATAATTTTGCTCGGAGTTCTGAATACTTTGTACATGTCAATAAAAAGTGATATTCATTCTCAATATTTCTCGAATTACAATTTCTACAAATTCTTTCTCTTATATCTATATTTCTTTGGCGTCTTTTTTCAATTTCTAAATCATGAGAGGATATTCGGAATCGCGTAAGTGAAGTTCTGAATTTTTTATCTTTAATTATGTCTAGGTAGCTCTCAAAATTAAATGAATGTTTAAATAAACTATAAAAACGTAGACGAGGGGAATTGTTGATTGATGAGTACCAGTTTTGTTGATATATGTCTAGTATACGTTGTTTAATCCTATTGTAATCTATGGTTATATTGAGTTGATTTTCCCATATGTTTGACATGCCGATTTGTTCTAAGATCGTTTTAATATTATAAGCCCAATTATTTCCGTTATATACATTTATGTTTTGTAAGTTTGCTATAAAACATGTTTGTTTCAATGCAATAAAGATATAGTAGTAGTAGTAGTAGTAGTAGTATATAGTCTATTTAGAAAGTAACGACATGTCTGATTGGCTAAACCATGTCTGTTTAGCCAAACAGAAACAACGTTACCTTAAACTTTTTGGGAATAAGAAAAACGGTCCCTGGCCGACATTTGAGATATGTTCTATCACAATTTATCTCTTTACCAAACAACAAAATTTTGGACTCGACTAAATTAAAAGACGACAAATTAAAGGTAGCTCAAATAATGATTTCTGTCTATGATAAGATAGAAAACATTGTGGGAAAAGGAGAAAATGCTGGTTACCAGCATTTTTTCTTTTTCCCACAATGTTTTCAAAAGCCTTCTTCTTCAGGGTTTTTAAAACTTGGGATCTTGTGGTAAAGGATACATAAGTTCTTTGTCAATATCATATCGACAGATAGTCGATATAGGTGCAAATTCGCGATAACTAAGCACCACACCAACTGTAAGCATGGGAACACCACAAGTGTTTCTTATCAATTAATAACAGGATTCGTAAATATCGTAGGTATTTATTTCTTCCACGGCAATTCAGCCTTAAAGTCCCTGTAGCTACCAAAACTAAAGAATAGTGTATCAAAATGCATCTAAATTTAAATCATGCCATTTGAAAGTATAGAAATTACTGTGGATATTAGTAATATGTCAATCTGTCATTGTAAGGTAGGTCCAAGTGTAAGTCGCTGGCAGAAAAATGAATTTCAAAACCAGGTAAAAAGTACACAAAAGATAGAGCGACCTGGCAACTTTTGACCTCGTTTTAAAATTCATTTTCCTGCCAGTGACCAACACTTAGACCGACTGTACAATAACATATTGTCCTTTTCACAATGATTTCCATACTTTTAAAGGGTATGATTTAGTTTAAATGCATTTCACCATTATTTGGTTTACCTCTGGCAGCTATTGGACCTTGAGTTTTCACAATTTCTAAAAAGAATATAAACGATGGCGATTTATTCCCTGTCATATTCATCCCTCTTCATTAGTTTTCTCCAACTTTTCCATTTTTGGTCTGTGCATCAAAAGAAATTCGTTAAAATATATATCGCTCTAAATTTATAGGTATGGCCTGCCTTTATCGCAAAGTCTGAAATACCAAAAATAGACAGATATATATATGAGCCACGCTCTGAGAAAGGGGGGCTTAATGCATCTCCGTGATCCATGGTACCAAGCAAGCAATCACATACTTATGGATCTGTAATAGCCACTCATTTTTACAATCGACTTAATCATGAGGTAGACTGATCCTTTGACGTACTGAAAATTGAACAGTAGCGAAAAGTTTCGGCCCAGGTCAGCCTGCGCGGACTGCGCAGGCTGACCTGGGTCGATACTTTTCGCAGATGCATTAAGTCCCCTTTTTATAGAGCATGGCTCATATACAACGACAATTTTTTTTCAAGCTGCGTGATGCCTGATGAAAGGTAAAACGTGAACTTTTATATTCTGATGTCTAGCTTTTTAGCTAAGATCAGACCCTCTAAATTGACAGCAATTGCAGACAACAAATTACTGTTGCCTTTAGAAAACCTTGTGGGGAAAGGAGAAAATAGTGGTTACCAACATTTTCTTCTTCTTCTTCTTTTCCTACAATGTTTTTCAAAAGCGTTTTTTCTTCAGGGTCGTCAAAGTCGAGATTGTTTTATTCTAAGGCCAAAAGGGATGAACTAGGAAGCGAATAATACAGAATTTGAACACATCCATAGTACAATGGCTCTGATAAAACATGTCTTAGATAAACGCTGTCTTATTAACGTAAATATGTGGAATTTTGGGGATTTAGATCTAATTCCAAAAATATCGATACTAAGCCCTTTACACCTAAAAACAACCCTTGCATCCTTTACTTGAAAGAAAAGGGTGATTCTTTCATATTGTATTATTTTGCCTGATTTAATTTTACTTGTAAAAAAAAAAAAGAAAAAAAAGGTGTTGGTGAAGTAGGTCTTGGAATATCAAAATTAAAAATCACGAGAAATGTATCAGCAATCCTGACTCAATTCTTGACCTCATAAGTTGTATTCGGATTTTTCTCCATATGTATACTGCAAACAACACTGGAAAAAGAAGCCATTATGCACGAAAAATCTAACGTTTTGCCTCAATGAAACAAATCTGTGGTGAAACGTTAAAAAAAAGACTGTGTGCAGTTTAAAATGTTTCAAAGTACATCAGTCGTCAAATTAAAATGTGTTTTTTAAAAACTAAGAAAACGTAACCATTTAGGCTATCTGTAGGCAAACATTGACTATTGAGATGGACAAAGGGCAAAATATTTGAAGAAAAGCAAAAGGGGACCATTCATGTCTTGGCAAAACAGTGTTGAAAAAAGAAAGAGTTGCTTGAAATTTGCACTTGCTCCTTATTTCGTATTCTGCATAGTAGGAGGGAGGCCAAAGTTGTGTTTATATGATAAACGGTTTTATAACGCAAGACCAATCATTGATTTATTTGGTATGGATTTTATCTTGACAGGATTTTAAAGGATTCAAAAATATCATTTAAAACAAAATCTTTGTTCCTGGTTTTCTACTGTGACATGCATTGATACGTCAATAGCGTTGATATGTTTATTACATGTGCACGTGATAAGCCCTACCTACAGAATTACAGTTTCAAACCAAGTATTTGCAAGACATGGACGCTATTGCTAAATGGGGCTCTGCATTGATTGTGCTTATTAATACAATATTTGGAGTATGTATGCGTTATTTCATTACTATCATTTTATTTATTTATATATTTATCTATTCATTTATTTATTTATTAATCATATGTGCGCGAGGAAGAAATCTTTTGAAAACAAAGTTGGAAAAGGAGAAAAGCCTGGGCCGTTAAAACACGGGATTATATGGCAAAAGGTTACTTGTAGAGTAAGCCTAACGTCCATTACTTTTTTTTCAAATAATCGCTCATATTTGGCGCCATTGCAGATTTTACAATCTTGGCGGTAAAAGTCGTCTGCAAATTGTCATGATGTTTACGGTAAGTACTCGAAAAATACAGTAACTATAAAACCGGTATTATATCTTTTGCTTTTTCTAGATAGTTGCTCTGATATTCCTTGTCGCTGGATGTATGGTGAAATATGCAGCCGACAAAGTTGACGCCATTGCAGGTTCTGCCATCTCGGCAGCAAAATCGAAACTTCCGGAAGAAGCAACAAATTATGTAGATGTAGATGTAAGTAAATAAGCCCTGCTCTGGCAAAGGGTTTGATGCATCTACGTAATGCATTATATCAAGCAAGTCATCACATTATTATGGATCCCTAAAATTCATTTTGTCTAACAATCTATCCAATCATGAGTTGAAATAAGTTTTGGATAAGCAAAAAATATACAAAGAGAGAAAAGTTTCGATCCATGTCAGCATGCGCAGATTGCGCAGGCTGACAGAGGTCGATACTTTTTGCAGGTGGATTAAACCCTCTTTTCACAGAGCATGGCTCAAATTATTTTTGACTAGTGTACAACATAACTGATTTTGTGAGTCTTGGAGTCTGGTGTCAGTCGAAATATGCGGGGGAAAAAAAAGCCCTGTTTCTTACTTTGTGGTCAACACAGACCAAAATTAGCTTGCATATAGGTTCAGTTTTGTTTTGGTTTACATCTGCGTTCCTGTCTTATTTTCCATGTTGTATAGCAGCCAGTGGCGTGGCATTAGTGTTACACGTTCTACCAATACATCTACTAATAATGAAAGCTCCATGATTGCATTTTGGTCATTGCCGATATACATGTAAATGAAATGCTATTAAAAGACAATGTCAAACAAAAAGTAACCATATTTTCCCTTTTCTTTTGTCAAAGAACTTTAAGGTCAGTGAATTTGTTGGAGAAGCGTACGTTGCCTTCATTGCCATCGGTGTGATACTATTGTTCATCGTGATATGGGCGTATTGTGGAACTTGCTGCAAATCCAAGTGGATGTTACTCATTGTAAGAATTATTTTTACTACTTGTGTTCCTGACATTTTAGTTCTGTCATTGCTACTGGTGACTTAGAAGGCTTTTGAGGACGGTTTAGATCAAGATCAGACTGCACAGACTGCATTGGATAATGCTACCTGAAGTCAAACAATGACCCAAATGGCATTAAAAATAATATTCATTTGCTTAGCAGAGTTGGTGTTGACAATATTTCTGAGAATTTACATGAAAAAGTAAGACGAACGAATCAGTCTAACAGTATAAAGACAAACACTGCGGAACTAAACTCACTAACAACGGAACCAGCCCTTTTAATTGCATCCATTTTAAATGTGCCTCAATAACTACCCTGAGCAAGAAAGAATAACGAAAAATGGCACATTCGTCAGGTTTCCTAAATATATTCTCAGTTAATGTATTAGTTCCAAGATCTTGGCTACCAGCGAAGATAGATAATCAATTTCTGGAAGGTTTTTTTTTTTTTTAAACTTGCCAAAACGAAACCTGGTTTCGGGAAACTGTCAAATACTGTAATTTTCTTTCTCATTGTATTTCATCTGTACCCAGTTTTTAATTTCTTTTTCTATATCTTTGATCTTGATCTACTGAGAACGGTACTATCATTTAAAGGGGCATAAGGACATGACTATATACCCTTAGCTGGGTAAAAAACAAACAAACAAACAAAAAAAGTGCTAAAACTAGCTTGCGGTGCTTCTCGAACCCTTGACATTCATGACCATTGATGGCGATTCTACAACTGGGCTATGGTACAAAGCAACATTTTCCTATGTCTGTGTTCAAAATGCATTTATCCCTTGTTATGTAATAACGACTAAACCGTCACTAACGGTATAGGAAATCTTACAGAATAAATACGGAAGAATTCTGTAATTCTTTGTCTTTCTTTGTGTTTTCAACATGTTTTTCTTTCCATCTTTTAACTTTGAAGTCATCTTTGCACGCAAATCAAAATTAGCAGTCTTTGTTAACCTTAATCTACTAAATAATTTAAATGAAACTTTCAAACTTATAGAAAAAACAAAACTGTAGCTATTTCAAATCTATTTTGGGGGCAAAAATATCTTCTTTTCAGACAGTGTAGATCCAAGACCAGACTGCACGTTCTGTGCAGTCTTATCTTTACCCACACAGTCCGCAAAAGGTCGTTGACTCGCGCTAAGCACTTGAAAACCGAAATCTGGTTTAAAGCCCCTTTAAGTAGTCTATCATGTTAAAATTTCAGTATGCCGTGATTCTTACACTAATCATCCTTGCCCAAGTAGCGTTTGTGATACTGCTGACAACTAAGAGAGATGTGGTAAGTTGGAATTTTATGTATAAATATGGCCGTGCTTTGTGAAAAGGGGGTTTGATGCATCTTTGTAAAGCATCGTTTTAAGCTAGCAACACATGATTATGGATCTATAAAATCTATTTTATCTAACAACCAACTGAATCATGTGGTAGAATGGTCTTTAGACGCGTAGAAAATTTACCCATAACAACAAGTTTCACTCCAGGTCAGCCTGCGCAGCCTGACTTACGTCGATACTTTTTGTAGATGGATTAGAATCCCTTTTCCCAGAGCACGGCTCATATAATGCTCTGGCAAAAGGGGGCTTAATGCATCTCCAAGATGCATGATACCATGCAAGTTGTCACATGATTATGGATCAATAACGTCCATCTTGTCTAAGAACCGACTTAGTCATAAGGTAGACTGGTCCTTGGACATACAGAAAATTGACAAACAGCGAAAAGTTTCGGCCCAGGTCAGTCTGCGCGGGCTGCGCAGGCTGACCTGGGTCGATACTTTTCAGATGCATTAAGCCCCCTTTTCACAGAGCATGGCTCAATTACATTTATTTCATGCTTTCCGGTAGTTTACCGAGAAATAGCTGTGAAATATATATTTTTCGATATTTCATGGTTACGACCGGTGAAAATACCGATTTTATTTTCTAACTCTTCAATTGAAGGCGTAAACAGTTGTTCCCGCGCACTAGTTACCTAGGTAAAATGTGCGTGCAACTCAACCAGATGGAAATACGACTTAATTTACCCTACATTTCTCGCGCTTTACGTAATATTGTAATGGGTTGTTATGTGGAGGTGGTACGCCACGGGGAATTACCGATAAGAACTGTACTGGATTTTGATGTAAGTCCCTCCAAAAAAAAAAGGTTAGAAGCATGAAATAAATAGATTTTTTTTTTCGGTGAAAGATCGAAATTTATTTCATCTCGTGAGCATCATCGGTAGTATTTTCACTCGTGGCTGTGCCACTCGTAAAACCGATGATAATCACTCGATGAAATAGATTTCGATCTTTCACAAATATCCTCTATATCTTTTTTTTTTTTTTTCAAGAGGTATATTTTTGAGTTTTCATTGTCCTTGCTTTTGATGCTAAGATTTAAAAGCGTTTTTTTTTTTTTTTTGAAATTCCACGAACCTTTTGGCATCGAAAATCCAAAGTTTATACAAACTTTGGACAGGAACAAGGTATATCTAATCTACCAAACGACAAAAAAAGTAGACATGTCATAATTAAAAACATTTTCAGACTACTGTGTGGCTCAAATGCTGGAATTTATCTTTAAAAGAGTAAAAAATCATTGTGGGAAAAGGAGAAAGGGAAAAGGAAAAGGAGAAAATGCTGGTTTCCAGCATTTTCTCATATTCCCACAATGTTTTCAAAAATCTTCCTCAAGGTCGTTAAAAGGTCCGGATTTTTGGTAAAGGATTTACGTTTTACATGCATTAACAAAATGTTATCTTGGCTTTCCGAATGGTGGACTTGTTTATGCCCTTAGCACTAGGGAAATTTAGACCAAGGGTTTTTTCTTTGGTGTAATCATCTGGTTCCATATTCATCAACTATTTTTAACGTTCTAAGAATTAAGATTCTAAGAATAAATGTTAAGAATTTTATAAATTGAAAGTAATACAACTCCTGATTGGCCAAACCAAATGTTTAGCCAATCAGGAGTTGTATTAGTTTCAAATTTAGAAAATCTTGGAGAATAAAACTAAGAATGTTCTACATCTAATCAGTGTATTTCCTTGGATTTCACCAGTACTAAGCAGGGCCTTTGCTGTATCGTAACGTTACTAGTATTTAGAATACCCGACCACGTGACTATCACTACCAGCGGAGGTCAAACCAAGATTTCATGATTTCAAACCAGCCAAAACACTGAGCTGCCGCCCCCAGTAGCGCAGTCGGTAGCGTTAAGGACTTGAGACCATGGGGCGGGTGGTTCGGAACTCTTTCCGGGGATTTTTGATAGTTACTGAGATTCATTCCTCTCTCATAGCCGATGGTTGTTTCGACGATGGTTATTTAAGAAAGCAGCCAGTAGCTTGGGAAGAATATTATGCAAAGTACTGGTGGGGGAAAAAACTCCAGGAAAGCATGGATGGGTGCACTAGCCGCCGCGATATAAATAAAATAATGTCAAAAACGGCGTCAAGTACCATACAATCAACCATTCAATCAAAGCGCTGAGCCAAAGAGGATTCCGAATATAAATGAGCCATGCTCTGTGAAAAGGAGGCTTAATGCATTTGCGAAAAGTATCGACCCAGGTCAGCCTGCGCAATCCGCGCAGGCTGACCTGGGCCGAAACTTTTCGCTCTTGGTCAGTTTTCTGTATGTCCAAGGCCCAGTCTACCTCATGATTAAGTTGGTTGTTCAAAAAAGTGGCTACTATAGATTTATAATCATCTGATGGCTTGCTTGGTGAAATGCACCACGGAGAAGCATTAAGCCCCCTTTTGCCAGAGCATGACTCAAATTAAATTTGCAATGTTCCCGATTTTTGTTAAAGATTGATGAAGCTGTCAAAGACACCTTGATGAAAACATTAAAGCTGTACAAAGGTGGACTTGCTAAAGATGCTCCTTCTAAATCGTGGAATGCCATCATGGGAATTGTAAGTTATGTCTTCTAATACTTTTCCTTGAATTTTCTTTTAAACTTTACGTTGCTATGCCATAATTATATCATTTTTTTTTTTTTGCGAAAAATTAAGAAGAAAACCGCTTTGAATGACTGCGTTATTCGGGATCTTAACTCTTGGTTACCAGCATTCTCTTCTTTTTCCACAGTCGTTTTAACTAAATTGAAATTGTCATGCGCAAGTGCTTTGAATTTTGATACTTCGGACATTTTGTCGCTCGGTAAATAGTTAATTCAATGCTTTTCTCAAAAATTCTCACTACACAGTTAGACTGTTGCGGTGTTGATGGGGCAGACGACTTTAACACTCTGACAGGATGGACAAGATATATGACAGTTAACACTACAGGTACACCGAAGAATATAACAATGCAGGCGCCATACATCTGTTGTAAAAACCAATCCTCTACATGTCCGGATCAGAACTACAACGAAACAAATGAATTCAAAGAGGTGTGTATTTGTTTTTGTTTCATGCTTTTCGGTAGTTTATCGAGAAATAATGGTGGATTATGATTTGATATTACGACCAGTGAAAAACTCCGATTTCATATTTTCTAACTCTTCAATATTGAAGGGCGAAACAGTAGTTCCTGCACACAAGTTACCTAGGTAAACAGGGCGTGCCATTCAACCAGAGGGAAATATGGCGTAATTTACGAACATTAACCCTACTTCTCTCACGCTTTATATAATATTGTAATGTGTTATGTCAGAGGGTACGCCACGGGGAATTACCGTAAAAAGATATACTGGATTTTAACGGAAGTCCATACAAAAAAGGGGTTAGAAGCTGCGCCACTCGTGAAAATATTACAGATGATGTTCACGAGATGAAATAAATTTCGATCTTTCACCGAAAAAAAAAGAAAAAAATCCTCTATCTAATCTCTGGTTTTGACGACTATGTAGATAAGTCCTTTTGAAAAGATTGTCGACAGGGAGAAATTCTCCTTCACTACAATATTTTCTAGTCTTTCAAATTCAGCTCTTATCAAATTAATAACATTTAATTGCAGATGCTTCTTATCTGGAAAAATCATTCCTACTTTTGTTTTCGTCTGGTAAAGGGTTAACTATTAGCTGTAGAGATTATCTTAGCTTACCGGCCACATTAGCTCCACGACTAGGTTATGATAACCGTAAACCTCTGGCATCGAGTAGATACTTGCGTCCGCCACCAAGGATATACGATGGCCGCAGGATAAGCGTATGTCATATACCTTTTACATGCCGTATAAGTCGTCGTAGAATTACGAGAATAGCGCGGAGTTAGTAGAACTTTTTTAAAATTCCATTTCTACGTTCTCAGTTGCAATAGACACGCCATACTCATGTCAAACAGCAATTCCAAGGGCGACTAATGTGTTTTGAACAGATATACAGACGTATATATAGATTCTACTTACGATATTATTTCTATATATTAACGTTTTATGCAGTTCCAAGGGCGACTAGTGTGTTTGGAACAGGTATACAGGTGTATATGTCATGACGATATTATTCTGTTAATATTAACGTTACATGCAGTTTTAAGGCCGACCAGTGTCTTTGGAACAGGTATACAGCTGCATATGTAATTACCATGTTGCGATATTGTATTAACTTTATATGTGCAAGAGTCTTTTGGTACTTTCAGGGTTGTTTTGACGCATTTTGCGACTTGGTAAATTCAAACAAGACGATGGCGATCGGTGTAAGTTCGGGTGTTGGCGCATTTGAGGTAAATATCATTCTCATTTCCGTCATACAATTTCGTTAACCTATTACTGATCAAATACAGAGTGTTTCATATTATATGTTACGCTTTCAAATATCCTTCAGGTATACGAGTATAATTTATAAAGATATTACAGTAAAATTTACGCCATTAATAAGTTGAATAATAAAGTTTAATGACATGCACAGTATGTACGGTAACATTAAACAATAAAGGCGGATAGTGCCTCTCAAAATATACATCGACTTTATCAAACGTTCAAAACGACGTCCGTTTTTACGTCGCAGGGCATTTAGTCTATTCATGAAATTCGCTTTCATTGATCTGCACGTTTGGTTTGTGATCAGTCTCATCTCTAAAACTAATGAGGTCATCTCTTGTCTGAGGCTAGACTTTATGCTCATTGTCCTCATAACCTCACAGAGAAAGTCCAACGGGCTTATATCCGGCCAGTGAAGGGGAGGGGGTCATAGTCACTCTGTTTTCAGGATAACTCTTGAATAAAACTTCTATTCCAACCACTCCAATACGTTACGGTCTGTGTGTGTTGTCGCACTATCTTGCTAAAACTGAACTTCCCCAGCACTATATACCCTATCACGAAAAGCTGGCATACAATTTTACTTCAAGGAAAGAGCTGCAAACGGTGCTCCCTGTACAGCGTGTTCATTTTGTGTTCAAGAAGAAAGCCCTACTTAAATCACTCAAGCTCAAAGTATCACTACAATTTACATAACTACACCTTCAAACAACAGATGATCTTAGGGCATCAATAGTACTAGATATGAGAGTAGTCATAACCTAGGCATGTTGATGGATAAAAGCTAATTTCATAAAGAGACCGAATTTCCTACCAGATAAATATGGAAGAGAATTTAGACATTTGATAAAATCGATGTATGTTTTGGAAGGCGCTGGCCTGACTGACTGGGTGGGTATTAGGATGAAATTCGAAGTCTGAGGCAGACCTTTACGGTGCCTATGAATGCGATCGACCTTTTTACCACTAGCCGAAAAGAAGGGCAATGAACTAATATGCAACAAGTCTGATCCCATTCACACTCATGAGCAACGTATGGTATACTCAGCTGTTCTGAAGTTATGAGGATAACTACACCTATTTCTTAACTCCAAGACAAGCCATTATGATTCCCTCAGACGATTCATCTTAGCAAAGCAGATAGCAAGTCTTGAAACTGATTAACTAGTACTGCCCCCCTTTTTTTCAGGTAATATTGTGGTTTCTCACAGTATGGTTGATAAAGGAACTCCGAAAGAAACAGAGACAGGTAGCTCCAATGTAGTGCAACGAGTTAATATAATCGAACTGTGTCAGTTATTGTGAACATATTTCTTAGTGATTATTTACATTTTATAGTATCAGTTTAAATAATTTATTGCTGTTTTGAACATAGTAAAATACCTGCATACAAATTCATTTTCTCCACCTGTGCCATTCCGAAACTTTGCCAGTTCGTTTGCTTTACGAAACGAGTTAATAACTCAAATGAAGACAGGAAATTTTATTGAGTGATCGTTATATGGGTGATCGTTATAAAAGATTGTGTAAAAGTCGTAATTGTGTAACATTTTAAACAAGTTAGACCACTAGTGAAGAAAGGAGATTTTTTGTAGGTGATCGTTCTAAATGGTTACATACAGATCAATGTTGCTTAACATTTAAATCAAGTGAGATCACTAATAAACGAGGGAGAATTTTTCAGATTTAAATACCCACTAGCGGCCAAAAGTAAACGATTTGGGAGTCAAAATGCAGGCATATTCAGTTCATATATTTTAAAGGTATAGGTATTATCATGAGACTGACAATGTGTTACAGAACAGTCTGTCAAGTTTTATTCGCTGAAAGAAAAATGAATTATAAAACTAAAATTTAATTTGTTTTTGTACCAGCGACTGGAATTTTGAGACTGTACTGTGACACATTTTTTTACTTTTTCGTTCATACTTTGAAAGGTACAAATAAAATATGCCTAAATTTTGACCACCTAATTGTTTACTTTTGCTTTCTATTTGGTAGTCTGCAAAAGTCTCCTTTCTTCGTTAGTGGTCTAACCTTTTCTGCGAAGCTGAATGCGCTGGTTTTGATCTTCTTCTTGGTATTGATAAAATCGAATGAGTAGACGGTAACTTGCTATTGGTCAAGACTTTGCACATGTTTATTCGGCGGGCTTCTCCTGGCCTACTTGATCGCACATTTATGACACAATCATACATGCGTTGTTACCACTAATCGATACCCCGGGCCTCCCATTCACATCACAGCCAATCAATATGATAGAAAACGCTTCTTTTCTCGTACTGATTGGTAATTTATTATTTTTCCAAGCGTTATCCAATACATTTAAACGCAAAAAGCGTCGTAAGAGTTGACATAGCTTTCACAGCAGTATGGTTCGATGCTCGACTCTCTGTTGTAGTGAAGCAACGCACACTAAGGTAAGTGCTTCGATGGGTGACCTAGTCATGTTACCGGCCTGATGTGTGTCAATGCACGTAGGCTACTCTATGAACTTTTTTTCCCGTTTCATTAATGATTGGAATTAACGTGTTATCTTGAAATATAACAGTTATATCGAACTGAAAATTTCACCTTTCAACAAAATGACAACAAAGGAAAAAGAAGCAATTGCTGGTGAGGTTAATTCTCGTGATTTCTCTTCAAACTGAACCACGAAAGAGTTTTTCTAAATTTATATACCAGTACTTCTTACGTCGTTTATCTTTTTTAGGCATTTCTTGTTTTAAAATATAAAGCAACCGCTACTAGTAAAAGGAGATTTTATAGGCAAACGTTGTAAACGATTACGTACAGATCCACGTCGCATAATATTAAAAACAGCTTAGACATATATATATACATACCCTGGATAGACAAATGAAGCTTCAAAGGTCTGCAGTTGTATTAAGTTATTAACCAATCATGATGCGACAGCTTTGTTTTCTTTTTGTTAATTTGTTTTTTTATTACAAGGAATTTTATCGAACGTGTCAAACGAGATTAACGCCCCACCAAGCCTATTAGTTCACCTGTCGAGTGTTCCTCACACAGGAAGTGAAATGGTTCACATTGCTTGTCAGGACAAAGTTCATATCCAGGGGGACATCCTGTATCAAGAGCTGCAATTAAGAAAAGATCTTTTTCAGCAATCTTATTCAATACAGTTTCTATATAACAGTGGCGTAGTCAAGAATTTGGCAACGATGAAGCCCATGACTAGGGCCTAGTCCGAGCTTCAAGTACATGTACCGGACCATTTCGATCGCCTTTTTCCATCGAAACGGAGTACATGCAAAATTCATGTTGACGCTAGGGCTTCAAGGCTTACGCTTTGCTAGGCACCTGAGTAACTCTTTCCTTAATGTTGACGACACCAGAAGCTTTTGAGGACAGTGTAGATCAAGATCAGACTGCACAAAACGTGCAGTCTGATCTCTGATCTACACTGTTCACTACTTTATTTTAGATTAAGGCCAAACTGTCTCTTAATCTTGCAGTGGAGCTATATTTATAGCCAATGAATATTTAGTTGGTGGTGAAAGAGTTAAGAAAATCGCCGCTCCCAACGACATTCACTCCGTGTACATCCGAAGAGACGTAGCATTGCTTTTATTCACAGGGGCCTGTACTCACCAAAAATTGTAAACTGCATTCTTAGTGTCATATAGATTTAGAAAGTAATGCAATTTCTGATTAGCGAAACCATTTTAGCCATGCTCTGTGATGCATTGTGCCAAGCAAGTCATCAAATAAAAATGGATCTATGAAAATACGATGACAACCGATTGAATCATGTGGTAGAATGGTCCTTGGACACGCAGAAAATTGTTTGGGATCAAAGAGATCCTTACTTGGCAATGTTGCAATAGTGGTAGGAATAGTTGAACCCGGAGTTCCGGTTGAAGTTGACTCATCTGTTGGCATGGAAACGTCAGGAGAGTTTGTTTTGACAGAGACCATTTTTGAGGTTATTATCGTAGAGATGGTTGGTAACGTAATGATGCCTGAAGAAAAGTTTTGGTAAAATATTCTTTCTGTGAACGCAACAGTACAGCAAATTGATTTTCGTTCCTTTAGTGTGTGCTGCAGCTTTCAGCAGTATTTCAGACTTAATACGATGACCAATGCACCTATCCAAGCGTTCCAAAAATTTCTGGTTTCTACGCATACAACCACCGTATACCATTCAATAATGAAACATACAAGATAAAAATGATTGAGTCGGGTATTTAGGTGTGAGTATAATTAATTTGTACACTTTTCATTTATCCAACATAAATCTTATGTTGAAGCCCAAAACTTAAATTTTTATCAAACACGCTTTCTCTTTATAAAGAATGTGGAGAATAATTGAACGGCTTACATAGGTTTGTCGTAATGACATTTCACAAATCCTGTATAAAGGACCATCTGTAACTGTCTCTGTAATTCTATAAACCTCACCTAAAACCTTTTGTAAAAAACCCTCGTATACCATACCACAGTAAAAATATTAGAATTATAAATCTACAAAATACCATCTTCACCACAAAGTTGTTCAAATGGTTCACATCTGCCGTCCTTACACTTCACAAATCCTGTGTTACAAACACCGTCTGTAACTGTTCGTGTCACAATGGAAACAGATCCTACCAAAGAAAGTAAATGATTTCCTTTCAGAAAAAAAAAATTGCGACAAAAAGGGAAAACTTAGCTTAAAATGGATTCATTTTTAAGAATTTAAAAAAAAAAGTTAAATTTTAAGGAAATACACTGTCTGTACATGTAACTTGGCAACATTGTTGGAACTTGTTCCAATTACACTATTGTATCTACTTTTAGTGGCACTGTGGGAACTACTTTCAGTAACACTGTTGAAATTACTTTCAGTAACACTTTTGAAACTACTTTCAGTAGCAATGTTGAAACTACTTTCAGTAAGACTGTTGAAACTACTTTCAGTAAAATTGTTGAAACTTCTTTCAGTAACACCGTTGAAACTACCTTCAGTAACACTGTTGAAACTACTTCAGTAAAATTCTTGAAACTACTGTCAGTAACTCTGTTGGAGCTACTTTAAGTAACACTGTTGAAATTATTTTAGTAACACCGTTGAAACTACTCAGTAATACTACTGGAGCCACTTTCTGAAGCACTCGAAACAGTCTCTGCAATTAAAGGGACCATTCACAATTCTGAATCTTTCCATTTCGTGTATGCCTCTTGACTTATCAGCTGTAGAAAACATTGCAAATTGAAAAACTTGCTCCAGACGAACAATTTGTGCACGCCACAAATTTGTATAAGGGAATAGGAGAGATATTTTTTATCAGCAAGAAGAATTCGTACTCTTTACTTAAATGTTATAGCAACCCTTGGGAACTTGGCACTTGAAATTCCGTTGGGAAGAGCAGAAAAGGCTAAAAACAACCATACTCTCCTTTTTTCCAACAATGACCTCCTACCTTTTTCTAAATTGGGCCAAATTTAATTTGTCGTTTGGAAATACTTTCAATATGAAAATGCCAAACTTTTGTCGTCTACTAAAGACTATTAAGGATATAGATGCAAGTATGATGTCTGTCTTTACCTGTCGTCCCGGTCTGCGGTGATGATACCCCCATCATATTTTCTGTTGCTGACGTATCTGTGTTGATAGAATCCGTTGTTGTGGCAACATCAGTCGTGACAATCGTGGGTGTAGACACGGTTTCTATGGTAACACTGCCTGAAACAGACAGATCAGATTCCGTATCCACCAACTATCCTTAAGAACATTTTTAGTCTCATTCTTTCTAATTTTCTAATTATGAAAGTAACACAAATCATGATTGGATAAACCAAGTGCTTTAGCCAATCAGAACTTGTTACTTTCTAAATCTAGATTTAGACAACGAATAGCTTTAAGAATGGTTTGTAAGTATGGGCCCATGTTGTTCGCTATATTTTCAACTTTATTTATAAAACAGATTCATTTTAACATCAGTTTCGAGAGGTTTCCCTTTTTCTCTTCTGTTCTGGGAACAGTGTGCACAACAATCATGGTAATCTGCATGGACAAATACTCTGCATTACGTAATGCCCATTAAGTGCTATTGTACAAAGATTTTGTTTATATATAGATGAACGCATACAGATCCTTGTTGAAATTAATTACTTAAAATTCAATCTTGTTTATAAAGAAAAAACACTTGAAAATGGCGTTACCAAGCTCTTCACAAAGTAGTTCATAAGGTTCACAGAGTCCATTTAGACACTTCACAAAACCAGGCTTACATACTCCATCTGTGACAAGTTCTGTAACATCATCAGTAACAGCCGTTATGGTTGGACCTGTAAAAGCAAATAGGTGCGTTGCAGGGGAAATTCTCCTAAGATAAGCGTTTTTCTTTATATAAATAGTAGACAATTACTCATTATATACATAAATCGTAAGTTTTAATACACAGTTAGTCAATCCTTTTGTTAATTTAATTGAAATCCTCCTCCTCCTCCTCCTCGTCGTCGTCCTCCTCCTTCTTCTTCTTCTTCTTTTTCTTCTTCTTCTTCTTCTCCTCTACCTCCTTATTCATATGTCATTTTTTTGTTATTTATTTTGAATCCTTTGTCTTATTATGTGGACTCATTTGATTAAGCCAGTTGGTATGCAATAAGATTTTATAGATCCGAAATTATGTGATGACTTGCTTGGTATAATGAATCACGGAGATTAATAATTATTAAACCCCCTTTTTTCAGTGCAGGGCTCAAAGGTTTGTGCTTAACATTGTGGAAAAAAGAGGAAGCTGCTCGCAACAAGCAACATCTCCGTTTCCTTTTTAGGTTTTCTGGCAGGTGAGCAGGTTTAAAGAATTGTGACGCAATTATCGCCTTATCGGACAGTGTAGATCCAAGATCAGACTGCACGTTCTGTGCAGTCTGATCTTGATCTACACTGTCCGCAAAAGATCAGTGAGTAGCGCTTAGCAGCCTAAGGGTTAAAACTAGCTGATCCTCCTCTTCTCCCGACCTCTGAGAATATTACCTGTTACAAGATCAGTGAGGGGTACCATGTTCGAGCTGGTTACCATCGTAGATTCGTCTGTCATTTCTGGACTTGGAACTGACGTTTTTGTGTGGCTGATACGTGTTCTAGGAAACATGGTCACAACACCTGTAATGATGAATCCAAATATTATGGACCACATAAGTGCCCATGGTAATACAGTCATTACGAATTTCCTTAGCTTACACACGTTTATGAGACAAGCAAATAGTGCCGTATTCGGTCTACGCTCTATAATCATACGCCTCACATGTAACACATTGCTTATCAAGTTTTCCATATGAAATTAACTGTCAAAAATGGTAATGGTGAGAAAGCTGCGAATTTCATCATCTTGAGATTCAAAACAAAATCATTACATGCAATTTCCATTGGAACTATTTTTCATTCTTAACCATATACGTGTCAGAGAAGTGAACAGAATTCATGTAAATTTCAATGTGCATGTACATGTAGGTCTATGCTTTAACTGATCATGAACTATAATTCTTGATGTACAATATTATGTGATAAAAAGAATCTTACATTCGTTGACCTTTGCGGTAAGATTTTATTAAAATCGTTAACAAATAATGTTATCGGCTCGCTTAGCAACGTTTTGTCCTAGACTCGTTTAATGAAACTTATCTCAAATGCCAACTCACGTCAGATCCTATAAAGATCTTAGATGATTCAATGGTTGGAACGGTGTTTTTTGCCGTTTTCAACAGTGTTCTAGACACAGCGACAGCTCACTTATACATGTAATACCAGGGTTTTATCCAGATAAAGCGTGGGACCTACAGAGCTTCGTGCAAGGAAACCCCTACATTACCATTTCTGGAATCTGAAATCGATCTAGGGATTTCGTGATTACGTTTTCATTCCATCTACAACCGAAGGGGTACCTTTTCGTAGATGAACATGATTCGTACAAAAAAAAAAGTGTTGTAATGCATTTCCCTTTAGTACACATTTCGTGTTCAGTCCCGGAGACATATGAGCCTTGTTCTATGTTTTCAAAGGGGTTTAATGCATTTTCAAAAAGTTTCGACCCATCTCAGCGTGCTCGGACGGCGGAGGCTGACATGTGTCCAAACTATTTTTTGCTATTGGTCAATTTTCTGTATGTCAAAGGACCATTCTGCCTCCAGATTTAGTAGGTTTTTAGACAAAAGGGACTTTATGGAATCATAATTATATGATGCCTTGCTTGGTATGATGTTTCACTGAGATGCATAAACCCCCCTTTTGCCAGAACATTGCTCATATAATTGGCCTGCAACACGCGAAAAGGGGCATTCGGACATTTGCGTAAAGTGTCGGTTCGGATCAGCCTGCGCAGTCCGCGCAGGCTGATCCGAAAGGACACTTTCCGTTTTTTATGTAATTTTCTGTTTTGAGAAAGTCTACTGTACCACAAAATCTTTTGTAGTCGTAAAGTGCCGTCTCGGATGAGCCTGCGCGGACTGCGCAGGCTCATCCGAGACGACACCTTACGCAAATGTCCGAATGCCCCTTTTCGCGTGTTGCAAGCCATATGTACATGAATAACATGTCTAAAATAGAAACAATTATTGGATGGTCTGCATTTTTATCGAACAATGCTATGACGGTTATAGCTAGAGAGAGAGAGAGAGAGAGAGAGAGAGAGAGAGAGAGAGAGGCTGAAATGGCATCACGTCAAAGTCCAGAATTTCCTACCTTCACTAAGTGCTAGAGTAGCCAAGACAGCTATTGTATAGATACCTGAAAATTTAAACAGGACTATGATCAATGGTGATATGGCCTACAACACGCAAAAAGGGGCATTCGGACACATGCGTATGGTGTCGTCCTGGATCAGCCTGGGCGGTCCGCGCAGACTAATTCAAAACGACACTTTCCGTTCTTAGGTAAATTTTCTGTTTTGCGCAAGTCTACTGTAGGACAAAATCTAATGTAGTCGTAAAGTACCGTCTCGGATTAGCTTGCGCGGACTGCGCAGGCTGATCCGAGACGGCACTTTACGCAAATGTCCGAATACGCCTTAAATAAATCATTTTGAAACTTCATTATCCGTTTAGAACACATATCGAGTTTTATCGACCCTGAGAAAGAAAACTTTTGAAAACATAGTGGGAAAAGAAGATAATGCTTGTAACAAGCATTTTCTCCTTTTCCCACAGTATTTTTTATCCTTTCAGAGACAAATTTCATCATTTGAGCCGTATTTGATTTGTAGTCCTTAAATGCTTTGAATATGGATGTTTCCAAAATCGTTTAGTAAAGAGTAAATCTTTTCGACGCCATAAGCGAAAAAAGAGTTTTTGCAGACGCTATAGATCTAGTTCAGACTGCACAGAGCGTGCAGTCTGATCTAGATCTATAGCGTCCGCCTGTTTAGCAAAGCCTTGAAGATAACAATCGTTCTGTTTCAGTGGCTTGTATTCAACTTCAGCCGTGGAAAAGGTCGAGTTTATATATAGTGTTCTACATGTGAAAAGGGACTTTCGGACATTTGCGTAAAGTGCCGTCTCGGATCAGCCTGCGCAGTCCGCGCAGGCTAATCCGAGACGGCACTTTACGTCAACATTAGATTTTGTCCTACAGTGGACTGGCGTGAAATAGAAAATCGCACACAATCGGAAAGCGTCGTCTCGGATCAGCCTGCGCGGATAGGGCAGGCTGATTCGAGACGACAGTTTACCCAAATGTCCGAATGCCCCTTTTCGCGTGCTGCAGGCCATATTTAGCTCTGAAAGAGTTATATGGGGAAACAATTCATCGTTGACTCTTGTGACAAATTTCTGAACTCTAAATGGCCAAACAAGTGGCGCTTGAAGAGTTAAGGGTTGAAAAAGAAGTGAGTAAATACATTGGTTCTTTACCAATCGACAACAGCGAAACAAACAAACAAACAGAAACTCTTGCAATAGCACACACACAGAGCAAGAAAAATGAAAGGGGAAAAAAACCTGAACATTTACTCATTATTGTCCAAAACGAACCAGTTGCTTCACGGCTATATATGCACAATCAAGCCGATTTAGCTCCCTAGAGATAAGACAGTTCATATCTAGGTCTAAAGCGTTAGTATTTGACCTAATATAGTTCTTTAAAGACCCAGTAGTGGCCAAAAGTAAACAATGCAGGGGTTAAAATACAATTTGGTTTTAATCATACCAGATACATGTAAAAGTGTAGAAATAATTTTGAAGATGGCAATCCGTCATGGTACGGTCGATACGGTCGGTCCAAGTGTTAGTCGCTGGCAGAACAATGAATTGCAAAAGTAGGCTACGTCAAAAGTTGCCCGGTTGCTCTATCTTTTGTTTACTTTTTACTTATTTTTAAAATTCTTTTTAAGACATTGTGCATTTAAACACTTGCACTGTTTACATTTGGTCTCAATTGGGCATTTAGACTTTATCTACCTGTCCGATTTTCAATTATCAATAAACTATTTCTGTTTTGATTTAAAATGCATAAGAAGGGTTTATTTTTCTCTAACATACAAGTAGCTATGTTATACCGATATCGTTGTGGTAAGATCGATCGATCGATCCATCCATCGATCCATGGATCGATCAATCGATCGATCGATTCATTCATTCATTGATCGGTACGAAAAAAGCCGATGGCTTTGAACTCTCTTGTCATGTCAGGACACGTATTTCAATATCATAATTGGCCTGCAGCACGCAAAAAGCAGCCTCGATGATCCAGTTTCGATTCATTCTGATGCATGGAGAGTAACTTAATGCTTCAAACCTGGGTTCCGAGGATGACAAAAAGGGGCATTTGGACATTTTCGCAAAGTGTCGTCTCGGATCAGCCTGTGCAGTCCGCGCAGACTAATCCGAAACGACGATTTCCGTTTTTTCTGTTTTGCGTAAGGAGAAAAGTCTAATATAGTCGTAAAGTTTCGTCTCGGATTAGTTTGCGCGGACTGCGCAGGCTGATCTGAGACGACATTTTACGCAAATGTCTGAATGCCCTTCTTCGCGTGTTACATGCCATACGATATGCAAATATCATTGGGGCGAAACTTGTTGTGGGCGAAACGATTTAGCTCAGTCTGGAAATCGCGGATCGTTTAAACAAACCAACAAGTATCAAAACTTGGGTCACTTTAAATTTTGTTAACAACAGGAAGTAAAACATGGTTTAAAATGATTATTGACTTGCTTTCAATTGCATAAGATAAAGATTTGTTGAAAAATGAGTGCTTAATACGATGTAGTAATCGGATTTCGCGCCTTTGCCTGTCAAAAAAACCTATTCCATTTTTATTTAAGTTATTGACAGTTTTTAGATTTTAAACAAAAATACTTTGCATTTTGCTTTTGCTTTATTGTTTAGCTTTAGAATGAATCAAGAGGAGTTAAAGGCACAGTTAAAGAAATGGCTTTATCAGGAAATGCAACAACATTCGTTTGGAGCACCATCAAGAATATTGGACACTGAAGACTTTAAGCCGTATGTATTTTGTTTACATTGGCTTTAATCATTTCAGACTCACATTCAACTCTTTCCCAAGATCTAAGGCAGGTCCAAATCCGAAGCATTTCCATACGACAAATTAATTGTGCCAAAAATCATGAAATTCGTTTTTGTAAGGATATCTAGAAACAGTGGGAAAAAGAGAAACTGTTAGTCCTTTTTGTAGTTTTTTTTTTTTAATTTTGAAATGTGTAGTAAAGATTTAAATCTTTACCAAAAGACAAACTTTTTACACTTGTCACAATTCAGCTCTTTGCAGATGATGTATTAAATGTGACTCAAATGTTATGATTAGACTTGGAAAGGATAGAAAACATTGTGTGAGAAGGAGAAAATGATGGTGACTTTTCAGGGTTGTTAAAATACTGGAATGTATGGCAAAGGGTTGAAACATCTATTTTAGCCAAGGCTGACGACCCACCATTAATAAATAAAGTATTTTGGTGGGTTGTCACCCTTGGCCAGTAAAGATGCATTCAGTGCAAGTAAAAGAATGACGGAAGTTTTAGTAAAATTTACCTTCTATATGGGTAGATGAATAACATGTTTGCTGAAAAAGATTTGTATAATAAACCACTATATTTGGTGAACAGAGTCCAATTCTTGTTTTAACCCTTTACCAAACAATCCCGTGTTTTCACAACCCTAAGGAAGAGGCCTTTGAAAACATTGTGGGAAAAGGAGAAAATGCTGGTCACCAGCATTTTCTCCTTTTCCCACAATGCTTTCTACTCTGTCAAAAAACTCAAGTTGATTTGTAACTTTTTCAAATTTGTCGCCTGCAGATGCTTTCAATTTGGAAGAGTCTAAAATTTCTTGTTTGGGAAAGGGTTAATGAACTTACTCTAAATTTGGAAAGTGATGTAGTTTCTGATTGGCTAAATGAAATTGGCTTTTTTGTTTGGTTTATCCAATCTAAAATATGTGTTACATGTACTTTGAAATTTAGAACATTCTTGGGAACTAGACAAGGCATGCTATTTCAAAGAATAGTACCAACCTTTGTTGCAGTCCGTAGCATAGAGGACTTTGGACCTGGGATTGCTTGTTTGAATCCCCATTTCAGCCAGTTTCTTTCCAAGGATTGATGATACTAGTCATTGCGATAAAATTCATTCCTTTCTCCCCACTGATCATTCTTTTGACTTTGACAATGTTTAAGTGGGAAAGCAGCCAATGTCTTTGGAAAAATATTGTGCAAAGTAGTGGTAAAAGAAACTCCAGGGAAACGTGGATAGGTGCACTGACCAACAACTGCTGCAAGATAATTGAAATGATGTTGAAAACAACATTAAGCATCAGTCAATCCAAGAATGTTTGATGAATATCTGGCCCTAGTTGCCAAGTTGTTACAGCGATAATGCAATAAACCAGGTGTGATAGGTTCAAGTCCTGTACTGGCTGCAAATTTTTTTTAATTTCATTCAAAAAGAATGACTAGCTTCCTTGAGATTTATCTTTTTTTGGTGTTTACTAGTTAGCTTTTTGTAAGAAATAGCCTGTAATGTATTGGGTAAACCCTTTTTCAGCTGGTTTGACAAGTCCATATTGAACCCATGGGCAGTTGACAAATTTAATGCTACTTAAAGATGCATCTTTACTCGTTTTCATCCAGTTTTGTAACCAATTTTATCTTTATTTCATGAAATCATAATCATTCTTGTACCTTCGTGCCAAATGTTGCCGCTGACGGTTGCAAGGTTGCACAGATTACGACGGTTAGAAAATGCATTTCATTCTATTGCGGCTAGCCATAGACATAACAACCGCAGTTTCCGGTTTAAATTAGCGTCTCTTTATCACATACACCTTATATTGATTTTTTATCTACATTTACATGGCTGTCTATATTCTACACATTGTAAAGTTGTAACAGCGTTTGTTTACTCTCTGGCTGTAAGGGTGCATCTTTAATTGATGGCATTTGTCTTGAATGGGGTAGAAAACAAAATGGAAAAAGGAGAAAATGCTGGTTACCAGCATTTTCTCCCTTTTCCCATAATGTTTTCAAAAGCTATCCTCCCTAGGATTGAAAAATTTGGACTGTCTGTGTGATATAGGGGTAACTTAATGAATTATTATTTCTTTCACAGACTTTGTGTTGGACCGAATGCAGCTGTTTGGAGATGGGTGGTATCACATGTTTATTCTGCACAGTAAGTTGCAGTTTCATAATTCCCTTGATTAATTGTACTGGAGTTTAATGCCGTTTTAACAGTTTAGGTCATATCACGGCGATCTGTGCACCTAGGCTACGCACATGTTTCTTGGCTTTCTCACAACAGTACTGACACAACTTTCTTTTAAAGTCACTGACTACTTTTCTCACATGCATCAGAGGTGAGAGGCAAAAAGTTGCCGAAAAGTTTGCCTGAACCGGGTATCAAACTCACAAACACAAGGTCACAAGTCGGATACTCTAACCACCTAGCCACCAGCCCAGGCTCCTTCTATGGACAACAGCACTTGCTTCTGCTGACAGTGTGGATGAAATGAGAATGCACTGAATATGCATTCTGATCTTGGATCTAAACTGTCAAATTTGTTGTGAAATATTTCTGATAGAAGTTTTCATTATATTTTTTTTGCCACAAATGGGTATTTACTGAGTCAGGAAGCTCAGTCAGTAAAATACAGAGCTTGAAATCCTAAGGTTAACTTACTGGTGTAATTTCAACTTTGGCAAGAATTTTTCGAAGTTCAAGTGTATTTAGTGTGACAGAAATCATCCTGATTGAACACTGAGCATTGATTTGATGATGTTTGTGTAGTAAAGCAGCCATTGGGTTGGAGCAAATGATGTTGCTTAGTACTGGTAAAAAGAAACTCCAGAAAAGCATGAATAGGTGCACTTGCTGCAGGGATACAATTGAAATACTGTTGCAAATATTGTTAAATACCAAAGAAACAGAAGCATTTACAGAATGACCCTACGAAATTGGAGGTTGAAAGTTCAAGTCAAGGTGGGGTATGGGGCTATTTTGAGGGATGGTTGTTGAGCTGCCAGCTAGTTAACCCTTTACCACACAATCCTGAGTTTTATGGACCGTGTGGATAAAGCCTCTTGAAAACATTGTTGGAAAAGGAAAAAATGTCGGTAACGGTAACCACATTTTCTCCTTCTCCCCCAATGTATTCTACCCTATGAAAGACCGAAATCGCCATTTTGAAATCATGTCTGAAATGCTTTTAATTTGGTCCAGTCCAAAATTTTGATGTTTGATAAAGAGCTAAATAATGGTTTCCAAATGCTAACATGCCTAGAATCTTTAAATAAAACGATTCAGACTTTAGAAGTATATATGCCAAACCAAATTTGTCTTGTAAGACAGATACTGGCCTTTCCATTAGGGGTAATGTTTAGTAATAATAATGAACAAACACTGGGTATGCCTGATTTTTGTTTTTTTATGAATGACATCAAATTTGTTAACTGTGAAATCCCAGCAGTATACTTCTTTCATGTATGACCTTGTTTACATACTAAAATATTTACTCTTGTATTTTTTCAGATCTGTGCGAAACATCAGGGGAAATCTAAGACTGTATCCTTTGTTGAATTATTTTGATTGTTGCCATGAGTTTAACTTTGTATCTGACGATAGAATTATAGACCACATTGTCACAATTGATGATGGGATTTATCTTTTGAAGGATGGAAAACATTTTTGGAAAAGGAGAAAATGGTGTTTACCAGTAAAATGGTCCTTTCCTTCTTCTTTAACTTACATTCTTCTCATTATTGACTGCCATTATGGCAGTGATATAGCTGACAAATTATGGAATTGTTCTTTTTTTTTCCAGTATATTTTTTTTCTAAATTCAGATTGTTAGTTGCATATGCTTGGTGCTGAGCCACGACAGCGCATTCAGTGGTAAACAAGGCCTGGAACAAGGGGTTGCTGGTTCGAATGACTGAAATAATGTTGAAATCGAACCCTCGCATTTATATGCCTAAATGTTCAATTTTACCGTAACTATGATGATCAGTAACAATAAAACAAATGGGAGGAATCACTACAAAGTAAGATATGGAGACAAGGGAGAAAACTATGATGACACTATTGGTAATCTCCTAAACAGAAGAGCTGAGTTGACAGGGGAGATAACTTCAACTTTGAGAGATGTTGGAATACTGAAACATGACCTTGATAGACTTGGCACAGATATAGCTGAAACAGGTAATTAAAGTGGATTATTACTTCAACGGCTTATCAAGCAAATGCATACAAATTTGTTTGACTCTGTACCAGACAATAAAATTTTGGACTTATCCAAATCCAAAGCATTTGCAGACGATAAATGTGGCCCTTTTAGAAAGGTAGGAAACATTGTGGGAAAAGGAGAAAATGCTGGTTACCTTGGTTTCTTGATACGAATTTGTGGTATATGTTTAATATACCACGCCGGCACATATTCGAGGCAGTTGCCCGTAATGATGATAATGTGTTGTACATGACAGTACATCCTGTGTATCTTTTCATGCACTGAGGTGAATTTCAATGTGTTTTTCTTCCATTTAAAAGTGTAATCACACAATTACACATCTTATCTGGAACTCTGCTCTCAATTTCGACAGGCCTAAGTCATGTAACAAAGTTTTCACACATTCCAATTATTGTTCATAACTCTATATCTCTCTATACTTTGTTTTTCAGAAGCAGCCTATCAAAAGCAGGTTGAATCAATCAATAATGTGAGAAGAAAGTCCCATCTCAATGAAGCATTTGCTGCTCAAGTAGCTTACTCTGCAGCTCAGTATAAAGAGTATGAAAAATCTATTAACAACAAGGTTAACTTAATCAAAGCACAAGCAGAGTAAGTGGTTTTCATTACCCTCAAAATATAAGAAAAATACAATCATTAACCTGACTTGACCTTTTACAAAGACAATCCCCAGATTATTCGGACATTTACGTAAATTGTCGTCTCGGATCAGCCTGCGCAGTCTGCACAGGCTTATCCAAAACGACACTTTTTGTTTTTGTGTAATTTTGTTTTGCACAAGTCTACTGTAGCACAAAATCTTATGTAGCCGTAAAGTGCCGTCTCGGATTAGCCTGCGCGGACTGCGCAGGCTGATCTGAGATGACAATTTACGCAAATATCCAAATGTCCCTTTTTGTGTGCTGCAAGCCATATAGGAGGCTGTTGGCATTTTGGAAAAAGCCTGGAGTGCTGGACACAAGCATTTTCTCCATTTCCCACAGTGTTTCCTGGAGCCTTGAAGTTTAAAAAAGAATGTATTGTTTACTGAGGAGTTAAATTTTTACTACACAGTGCCAAATTTTAACGACTCGGAGTCAGACAGGCGAGAATGCTGGTAATCAGCATGTTCTCTTTCTCCCACAATGTTTTTCTAACATTTCAAAGACAAATCACAGTACATGTATTTGAATCACATTAAATTTGTTGTCTGCAAATGTTTTTAATTTGGATAAGTCTAAAATTTTGTTATCAGGTAAAGCGTTAAGGCCCAGGAATTGTAACAAAGGTGTTTCATTTTACCCAAAACATATATTGGAAAAATATAAACCTTTACAACATTATCCTGAGTTTTAACAAACAAGGGTTTTAAAAACATTAGGTAAACAGCATTTTCTCCTTTTCCCTTAATGTTTTCTACCCTATCAAAGACACAATGATCATTTGAGCTACACTTAATTTTGTCGTCTGCAAATGCTTTCAATTTGGCTGAGTCCTGAATTTTGTCTTTTGGTAAAGAGATAAGGCGTTGCTCCTTTTCCAAAATCTGACTGAAATTTTGTCATTTGGTAAGGAGCTAAATAAGAACGCAACAAATACAGAAATTTATTTCGTTCGGCTGGTATTGATGGGAACTGGGAGGTGTAAAGTCCGCTACATTTGTAATATTTGTTTGTCTTTTATATTTTTCAGTAAATCGCTAGAAACAGAGAAGTTTTTCAGTAAAGAAAGTTCAAATAAAACAGAGGATCGGGAAGACGACTCTTGTACTCTGGAAACAGCGAGTACAGTAAGAAGTTTTTTATTGTGTGTGTGTTTATGACTTTTTAACTCTTTACCATACGACAAAATTCTAGACTTGTTGAAATTGAAAGCATTTGCAGACGACAAAATAGAAATTACTAAAAAATTGAAATATGATTTTGGAAGAGTAGAAAACATGTGGGAAAAGGAGAAAATGCTGATTATCAGCATTTTCTCCTTTTTCCACAATGTTTTCAAAAGGCTTTTTCTTTAGAGTCGTTAGAACTCATCATCATGTGTTAAAGGGTTAAGTGTGAGAAAAGGTCAATTAGTCAGATCTGAAAATGATGTTTGTTGGATTTACTGATATCTGTTTGTTTTTTTTATGTTGAGGGTTGCTTGCAACAATATTTCTAGTGATACTAACAGCTCTCTTATCAAAGAAAAAGAAATCATGGAAATTCGAATAGGCATTTGAATACCATTATTTTTGAAACCATAATCATATACCCCCGCAAAACGAATGTTTTCGGGAGTATACTGGAATCAGCCTGTCTGTCCGTGTGTCCGTCCGTGCGTCTGTCCGTGTGTCCGTCTGTGTACAAAATACTGTCAAAGCGCTGGCGGGGGTATAAAGTCACATTCAGTGACAGCTCTAGTTTCTTATGTGAAGAAGTTAACTTGGATGTTATTCTTCTACATCTTTCAATTGTTTTGTAAGTCTAAAGAAAAGTTTTATTATCAGTCAACCAAATTGGAAGTTGTGGAAATGAGAATATAATTTGAAATTTACCCTTAGTGAATACAGCCTTTGTTCTCCGCTTTTAAAATTTTATTGGAATAAATTTCGCAAATATTAAAAAGTTTATGATGTTCATCTGCTGCACTTCCAGGTGAATTAAAAGCCCACAAAATTAATTATTGATATGGTACTGCATGTCAATGTTTACTATAGGAGCACTCGCATGAAGGAAAATCCCACAAAATTATGGAGTCCATTCAGAGTGCTAATAATAGTACATTCACTATCCTTTGGAATTTCTGATTTCTGATCGTAAGTTTACGCCCAATAGAAGTTTGTTTTAAGTCAATGTTTGGATTCACAACTTTTGTGCTTGTCAACATGCACGTACGTGATCATTGGAGTTTAAAATTTCATGCGGAAATTTATTCACTTTTGCTGTGCGTGACATGCACATACAAGACAAGGTTAGTTTGAAAATTTGTATGTGACTTTCATGTTTTGTATGTTATTCGTGCACATATGTACGTGAATGGGAACCCTGGGTGTAAAAAGGTGCCGCACTTGAGATGGAAGGTTTTGTTTTTTTATCTGACAAAATGATTTGCTTGTTCAAATCCTTTACTCAGCCAGTTTTTTCTCTGAGGATTGATGATAGTCATTGCAGTAGGATTCATTCCCCTCTCGCTGCTGATCATTGTTTTGATGATGATTACTTGGGAACGCAGCCAGTGGATTTGGAAGAATATTGTGTGAAGTACTGGCAACGAAGTCCAGGAAAGCATGGATAGGTGCATTGGCTTCCACAATATAAATAATGTTGAAAAAGGCATTAAACATCATACAAACAAACAGATCATAATTGAATTCTGTATTTTCCATACTCTTTAACGAATGACAAAATTTTAGACATGTTCAAATTGAAAGCTTTGTAAACGACAAAGTAAATAGGACTCAGAAATTAAGATTTATATTTGAAATGTGAGAAAATAGTTTGGGACAAGGAGAAAATGCTGGTTACTAGCCTTTTTTCTCCTTTCCCACATTGCTTTCAAAAATCTTCTTTTTCAATGCTGTTAATAGGCGGAATTGTGTTGTAGAGATTCAATTGTTCCCTAGTTAGCTAGCTGTATAGGACCAATTTTGTAATCTTGTTTTAGAGAAGTATTCGAGAATGCTGTCAAAATATTGGAGACTTTCTACATGTTGTGTCACAGGGAACATTCCAGGGCGACAAACAAGAGTTGTAAGTGTACTGATGTTTGTGAGTTTACTGTTGCATTGTAGAAGGTTTCTACAATACCGAGTTTTAAGGACCCTGGAGAGGAAGACTTCTGAAAAACATTTGTGGGAAAAGTAGAAAATGCTGGTAACCAGCATTTTCTCCTTTTTCCCACAATGTTTTCTGCCCTGTCAAAGACAGAAATCATCCTTTGAGCTACATTTAATTTGTCGTCTACAAATGCTTTCAATTTCATTGCTTCCAAAATAGTAGTTTGGTAAAGAGTTAACTTCCACAGAGGTTACTTTTTGACAAACTAAAAGTAGGACAAATGACTTGAAAGAGGAACCATGGTTTAGAAGGAAATCCCTACAAGTAGTTTGGTAAGAATTGAGAAAAGTAGCTTATACTTTGTGCAATATAACTAAAAGCTGTTTTTGAAGTGGTTATAAAGAGTGTCAGGAGTAAACAGGAATGAGAGGTCTAACTGGCTGTCCCTCTGCCGTACTCTCTATCTGTGCACATGTACGTAGATTTATGATGCATACCATACCGTCTTCAGTTTTTCTGTTGTTGAGTTGGATTTTTCTTACAAATATAGTCAACTACTATCTATAAACAGTTGATTCACTAGAGAAAAGTTTTGGATACCAGCATTTTACCATATTAAATGAATGATCTTCCATTTAACATAGCCATTTGTTCATAATGCAGATAATATTTAAACATACCCTCTCAATTAACTTTTAACCATACAATCCAAAGTTTTAACAACCCTCACAATGATAGCTTGTGAAGGCTTTGTGGAAAATGGAAAAAATGCTGGTGACCATAAGATTGTCAGCTTCACAATAATTTCTATACTTTTAAATGGTATGATTTAAATTTAAATGCATTTAACATTCACATTGTATACTTTTGGCAGCTGTTGTCATATTTGATTCCATATTGTAGTGTTAAACAAAAAGGACCATTGTGGACCAAGGTAGGGGAGGTGTCAAGTGAATATTCTCCAGATCAGATATTAACCAGTCTACAGTTAAATGTTAGAGAAGCTACAGCTAGACTGAAGGAAATGACATCTAAAGTAGATATCAGAAGAGATGCACAAAATTTAAGGTATGTAACATGTGGCCTGCAACACGCGAAAAAGGGCATTCGGACATTTGCGTAAAGTGTCATTTCGGATCAGCCTACGCAGTCCGCGCAGGCTAATCCGAAACGACACTTTCCGTTTTTATGTAATTTTCTGTTTCACGCAGGTCTACTGTAGGAAAAAATCAGGCTGATCCAAGACGACACTTTGCGCAAATGTCCAAATGCCCCTTTTCGCGTGTTGCAAGTCATGTATCCCTGTCATGGAAATAGACAAAAAAACTTTTTCAGATGGTGTAAACCAAGATCAGACTGCACAGACATTCAGTCTGAATTGATCTACACCATCAGTTAATCCTAAACTTCTCCATAACCGAAAAGTTGTTGAATCATAATTTCATATTTCAAAGTCAATTTTGTCTTTAAAAAAAAAAAAAAGAATATTCATTCAGTTGAAAGGCTGTCATAGTCTCAATATTTAAAAAAATCAGTGTATATCAAAGATCAGACTCTCTGTTGCATGCAATCTGAATTTTGGTATACTCACTCAGGCCACTGGCATTTCTACCATGAAGTGCTAAATTGATGACTGACAGTATAGCCGAAATGCAGCAATGTCAAGGCTGTTTTGATCAGGATTTATTACAAAGCAGCAGACAGTGTAGATCAAGGATTAGACAGTAGATTCTTTGTAGTCTGATCTTGATCCACATTATCCCCAAAACCAACAAAATCTGTACATCGCACTTAATAGTTTAAGACTTCATTTGATTTTATTATTCATGAAAACTTTTGTAAACTGTTGGTAGCGTTATAAATTTTGTTATTTTGAGCTTTCAATAGCTTATATGGTGATAGCCAGTCTGCTACACTTGATGCTTAAAAGGTAGGATGAGAAGTATTTTTCTTTCTATGGAATGTTATTCTAGTTTGCGTTGTATGTATTTTCCAGGTTTAAATATGAACCAGCCAGTGAGATGAGAGATCTGTCATCCCCTCCATCTTTGTTACGTAGTGTGCATGAATTGTTACAGGTAGAATTTAATACTTACTGTTATCCTTCATCATTCATGTGCTTTAACCCCTCTGTGAAAGATGGCTTTTGAAAACATTGTTGAAAAAAGTAACCAGGATTGTTTCACTTTCCAATTATGATATTTACCCTTTCAAAGAGAAATCCTATTATTTTCGCCATATTTGTTTGCTCTCTGCTATGCTTTCAAATTTGAACAGTCCCACGTCAGAAATGACTTATTAAAGAAACTTATTCAGTTGTGCCCTGTAGGTTAGAGATGGCCTAGCTGATGTTACTGATGTTAAAAATTAAAAAAAAAATCTTTTAGATTTAACCCTGTACCACACGAGAAAAATTTAGACTTTTCCAAATTCAAAGCATTTGCAGACGACAATTTAAATTTGGCTCATATGATGGAATTTTTCTTTGATAGGGTAGAAAACATTGTGGGAAAAGGAGAAAATGCTGGTTACCAGCATTTTCTCCTTTTCCCACAATGTTTTCAAAAGGCTTCTTTCTTGGGGTCGTTAAAAGTCGGGATTGTGTGGTAAAGGGTTAAATGAAGATTACTGATATTTAAACCCTTTACTAGGCCACAAAATTTTAGACTGGTCCAAATTGATAGCATACATCATAGATTGAATATCTTAGGGTTGTTAAAACTTGGAGTTGTGTGGTAAAAGGTTAAACGTAACATCACCTTGTTAAATTTCTTCAACAAAATTGTTTGAAAAAAGGCTCTTTGGTCAATAAATACCCTTCCTTTGGGGTAAATAGATTTTTACCCAGATTTATATTTCAAAAACCTCTTTGACTACAACCAGAAGGCCAGGATTTTGGCTTTTTTTGGTAGCATCATGACTTTTGGCCCATTTTCAAAAGTTGAAATTTTGTCCCTGTGATTGATGGTGGACTTGATCATTTGTTTCACATGCCATGCTACTGTAGCCCTCACCATAGAAAGATAGGAGGGATCTTCTAAAGCTTTCCATTTTTTTGTATAAGATTAGCTGTGATTCCCGAAAAAAATCATCAGTGATGATCTCAAAATTTGCAGTTTCAGGGGTTTTTCCCCGATTTAATCAGATGAGCAGTATAGGATTTATAGGTTTCTGCTTTACTGAAAGTAGACTTTTTCTTCCTTGACAAGAGTTGAGTCAGGTAGTGCAGTCAGTAGCATACTGGATTTGAGACCATGGGTTGCTAGTTTTAATCCCTAGCTTGGCCAATTCTGTTTAGAGGATTGATGATAGTGTCAGTGCTGATCATTGCTTTGTGATAGCTATGTGGAAAAGCAGCAAGTGATGTGGGAAGAATATTGTGCAAAGTACTAGTAAAAGAAACACCAGGAAAGCATGAATAGGTGCTGGGACTGCCCTTATATAAGAGCAATTATGTTGAAAATGATGTGAAACTACAGCACTATGCAAACAAATCAATACAGACAAATTCATTACAGGAGAGATCCAGTGAACATTTTAAAAGATATATAGAGTTACAGAAGTACACCAACCAGAGGAGAAATTTAGAAGAAAGCCTTTCTACAGTACAGAGTCAGATCCACCGGCAGCTGACATCATTGTCAAAAAAAGGTGTTGATGTTACAGTGCTTAGGTTTGTAATTTGTTGTTTCACCACAATCATTTGAGATATATAGGGTCTTTAAATTGGAACTAGGGATAAGTTTTTTTTTTTTTTTTTTGAAGAAGTCTAGAAAAACATTAAGTGAGCCTCTGGCAAAGCTATGAATATAATCATAGAAGCCTAGAGGTGTTTAATCTGTTAACTCTTTACTAAACATCTAAAATTTAGACGTCCAGATTTAAAGCATTTGCAGACGACAATTTCAGATGTGACTCAAATGATGGGACTTGCCTTTAATAGGGTAGAAAACATTGTAGGAAAAGCAGAAAATGCTGCATCTTGGCATTTTATCCTTTTCCAACAATATTTTCCGAAAGGCTTCTTTCTCAGGGTTGTTAAAACTCTGGATTGTGTGGTAAAGGGTTAAGACCTGTGTTGACTAACCCACTATCCATTTTTTCTTCTGTATTAATTTCTTTTCTTTGTATTCCTACATTTGACTACAGGAATTAATGATAGTAATAAAGAGAGGCAAGGAAAGGTTTTTTGATTCGCTTTGGTAGCATCTTGAGTAATCTCTGTATGTTAGTAGAACCCATTGAAAAAATCTATCTTTTATTACTGCATTTAAGGGTTGAGTGCAGATTTTTGTGTTTTCATCGAGATATAAAATGCGATTGCCTTATTACATGGCAAATATCAAGCCATGTAATAAGGCAATTGCATTTTATATCTCGATGAAAACACAAAAATCTGCACTCAACCTTTATAATTGCACTCAGTGTTCACTTAAATCAATTTTCGAAAATGATAGAGAGAAAAAATCGCAGATAAATACAACAGTATTCAAGAGTTGATTTTTTTTGGCGGATACTTGGTGTTACGGGGATGAATACACAATCTATTTTTAGCTTTGCAACATATTTTTCAGTCAAAGACGGCCATTTTGCTGACTTTGAAATCAATACTTTTGATTATTTATCAAACAAAATAGAAATTTCCGATACTGTCTATGAAAAATCCAATCAACTATCTAAACTCGAGGCTGAGCGGACGATTTTTTGATTTGAGTGACCTTTTTATAGATATTTTGTAAAGAATGGGTGTACATACCGTCGGCAGATCTGTTCTCGATGGGTATCTACCTGTAGCCGATATAAGACTGTCCGAGTTTTCTTGCAAGCTATGAGTCGAATGACGCCAAAGTTTTGTGAACCACTTATTAGAATGTAAAAAACGGTGTGACAGCTGTTAATTCTTCAATTTTTTTTGTTTCCCAGTTCTAGGCTTGTTTTAAATATCATCCCTATCACGCCAACATTTTAAAATTCTTGACACACTGCATTCACTTCTTCCAATCCTTTCTCCAACACTCCTAGCTTTAACTACACTTTCTATGAAATCCACGATGAGTTTTTTTCTGATAATTAGTCATCTGTTAACCATCCTTTTTTTTAAACTCAATCCTCGCGATAAACACTTGGAACAACTCCGTCATGAATCAAGAAATCAACTTCATCTAAGCAAGAGTAAATTTTCTGTTTACACAGTGCACTGAATTTAACTAAGTGACCCTGGCTTCATAGAAATCGACTGCTGACGAATTGAAATGTAACTGATGACGTCGACCATTCAATACTTGATTCACTTTTAGAACGGTGTATTTTTTATGAGTTTAGGGTGCAAATGAAGATTGATATTCATCAATTTCTCCAGGTTTATTCGGGAGTTCTCTTTTTCAAGTTTTTAAAAAAAAATCAATCTTTCAGGAATTTACTGATTCAGCGATGGAACTCTAAAAATAGCATCAAAGAGCTTGCATTAAATCTAAAATTAGATAATACACAACAACTTGGAAAAACCAAAAGTAGTCCCATTGCGTTCATTGAAAAATGGTATGACGGTTTTTTTGTCACATGACCCGATTTCGACCAATCAAAAAACGATTTAACATTATGAGTGCAATTATTGATTTATAACAAATGTGTACTATAAGCTTCTAAGACTCATCCAAATTTAAAGCATTTGTAGACAACAAATAAATTTTGCTGATAAGATTCATTTGTCAAAAGATAAAAAACATTTTGGGAAAAGGAGAAAATGCAGATTTTCCTCTTTCCCCACAATGTTTTCAAAAGTCATCTTCCCAAGAGTGGCTAAAACAGGATTGTTTTGTAGATGGCTGAATTGTTATGTTTTTGGACTTTTGAAACTTTGAGCACAATACAAACATCCTTTTAACACATTACCAAACGACAATATTTTAGGCTTGTCCAAATCGAAAGCATTTGCAGATGACAAAATAAAAGTGTCTGAAAATTTGAAATTTGTTTTGTGAAGGGTAGAAAACATTGTGGGAAAAGGAGAAAATGCTGGTAACCAGCATTTTCTCCTTTTCCCACAATGTTTTCTAAAGGCTTCTTTCTCAGGGTCGTCAAAAGTAGGGATTGTGTGGTAATGGGTTAACTCTTTACCAAGTGACAAAATTTTAGACTTGTCCAAATACAACGCATTTGCAGATGGTAAAATAATTGTGACTCAAAAATTGAAATTTGTCCTTGGATGAATAGAAACTACCGGTATATGGGAAAAGGAGAAAATGCTGGTTAAAATCATTTTCTCCTTTTAGGACAATGTTTTCAGATGCATTTCTGATAATGGTTGTTAAAACTCGGGATTGTGTGGTAAAGGGGTGCCCTGTTTTTGTTCCTACAGAACCTTAGTTGATGCAGAGATAGAACTAGATGGATACAGAACTTGCTTACACAGTCTAAACAACGAGGCAGATAGACTGCGAACAATTGTGGAAAACAGCTTGAAACATAAACAGGATCTCTACACAAAATACAGAAGGATTCAGGAGTTTCAAAATCTTACGGTATGTATGAATGTTCCTTGAATTTTCACAGTTGGCTGCATTGCCAGAAAAGTAGATTTTAGGGACATAGCTTAGAATGTTTTTATGATACTATTTTCAGTTGTATTTTAGCAATATCTAAGGGGTCTGTGCGGCTATGTATGTTATCTTAATGCCCATTAGCAGTCAAAAGTAAACAATGAGGATGATAAAGTGCATGTAAATTTAAATCATACCATTTAAAAGTACGGAAATTATTGTAAAGATTACAATCAAAAAAGGAAACATAAGATAGAGTGACTTGGCAGCTTTTTACCAACTTTTAAAATCCATTTTTCTGCCAGCAACTGGAACTTTGATGGACTGTACAATAACAGTTTGTCTCCTTAACAATATTTTCCATACTTTCGAGTGGAATCATTTATGTTTAAATGTATTTGACACCTGTGTTGTTTACTTTTGAGTGCTATTGGGCCTTTACTAGTGCTACACACATTTACCTATTCAAGCTGACGGCTGTTTTGACACATACATAAAGGTATGAAGAAAACCAAAGTTAATTGTTAACTGAAGAACCAAAGCTGATTGCAATGACATATTTCACTCTTTTACCTCTTACCACACACTCTTGAGTTTTAACATCACAGTGGAAAAAGAGGACATGAAGTTTACTGTGTGAGTATGTAAACAAGAGGACATGAAACGAACTTGTAATGTACATAAACTGAAGGACATGAAATTTACTGTGTATTGTATTAAATGGGAGGACATAAAATTTATTGTGTAATGTATTTAAACAGGAGGACAGGAAATTTTCTGTATAATGAATTTAAATATAAGGACACGAAATTTGGTTTTTAATGTATATAAACAAGATAACACAAAATTAATGTGTAATGTATACATAAACAGGAGGACAGGAAATTTTCTGTGTAATGTATATAAACAGGTGGACATGAAGCAAGCGCCTCAGAGTTTGCCTCGACCAGGATCTAGTCCTTTAGTTAATTTGATCATTGACTTGATGTTAACTCTGTTGCGTATATTAATAGGACAAGAAGCAAGCCCTGATACAGGTCCTTGTCAAACAGAACATAAATTCTCAGTCTCGGATAGAATCACAGGTGAAAGAGGTGAGAAATCATGTCTTATAACTTGCTCAACGAAATAGCCTTAGTGGCTAGCATAGATCAAGATCAGATGTACATAGAGTGCTGTCTGATCTTTGGTTTCTACTGTCCTCTACTTGATACTAGATTTTAACTCATAGGCTGCTTAGTACGACTCACTGACCATTTGTGGACAGTGTAGATCAAGATCAGATGGCACAGAATGTGCAGTCTAATCTTTGATCTAGACTGTCCAATAAGGACATCTTGTCCACCAAAAAGTATCTTTGAAATAACAAAATTTGGGTTTTTACTGTTGGCTCAAAAATTTTATTCCAACTTATTTAGAAGGATAAGGGTTAATGATAAAGTCTTGTAGTAGAATAATTTTTCAGCCCAAGAATTATTTGTGAGTAGAGCTTTATTGTAAGCTCTTTGATCTATTCTTTGGCAACAAAAGATTTTACCAGATGTCCATTTTTAGTGTTGTTTAACCTTTAAAGCGCTGGAACCAATTTAAGTTGCTTTTGTGGACAGTGTAGATCAAGATCAGACTGCACAGAATGTGCAGTCTGATCTTGGATCTACACTGTCCACTACTTAGTCACATAATCTGGCAAAAAAAACCCTGAAATTGTAATAATTTGGATGTGTGGCCAGGTTGAAAAGGTCAATATTATTTATTTGGCGCTGTTAGGGTTAAACCTTTAACTCTTTACCAAATGACAAAATTTTGGACTGGACCAAATTAAAAGCATTTGCAGACTACATCTTAAATGTGGCTCAAAAGATGACTTCAGTCTCTGATAGGATAGAAAACATTGTGGGAAAAGAAGAAAATGCTGGTGACCAGCATTTCTTCTTTTCCCACAATGTTTTTCAAAAGCCTTCTTCTTGGGGTTGTTAAAATTTGGGATTGTGTGTTTTAATACAAGATCTTAAAAATTAAATAGAAACTCTCGATTACTGCTCCTCGCTTAATGAATACTAAGGCAGTGATGTGGCTAGTTGCAAATGTCGACCCAGAACTAAGGCCTTTAGTTATTTGTGCGGGTGTCCTTAGGTAAGACACTACAGAGCCCCATCATATTAGTGTAATCCAGGACTCACATGAGTCAGAGAGCTGTTGCTGTGATATGACTGAAATGGTGTTGAAATCATTGTAAAAATCATTATATATATCAATCATTCAATTTTTTTTATCTCCCTAGATTGAAGAGTATGTGGACAGATCTTTACGATCACATGAACAACATATCTGCGTTGTAACAGACAAGTTAAACAACTCTGTGAATGTAGAGGTGAAAGAGTTTGCAAACCTGACATTACCCTACTTGATGTTTTCTCAGTTGGACACGTAAGTTTTATATAGGCCACGCTCTTGCTAAAGGGGGGGTTTGATACATCTCTGTGATGCCTTATACCAAGAAAGTCATAAATTTTAAGGTGATAGTTTTACTCTGGACAAACATCTGTCTGTGAACCGTTTACCACACATTCCAGCGTTTTAACAACAGTGAGGAAGAAGGCTTTTGAAAACATTGTCGAAAAAAGAGATAATGCTGGTAACCAGCATTTTCTCCTTTTTGGAAATTTTATTTTCATTACACAAATCCTAAAATTTCAATGACAATTGATTTATTATTATGCCCCCCTTCAACGAAGTGGGGGTATATTGCTTTGCACATGTTGGCCGGTCCGTCTGTTGGTTGGTAGACCTAACCTTGTCTGGATAATAACTAGACACAGAATTGACCTAGGTTCGTCAAATTTGGCACAGACATGTGTCTTGGAGTGTAGATGATCCCTATTGATTTTGAGGTCAATCGGTTGAATGTCAAGGTCATAGTGACCGTCAACATGTTGATATATAGACCAAACCTTGTCCGGATGATAACTAGACACAGAATTGACCTAGGTTCGTTAAATTTGGCACAGACATGTGTCTTGGAGTGTAGATGATCCCTATTGATTTTGATGTCAATCGGTCAAATGTCAAGGTCACAGTGACCGTCAACATGTTGATATATAGACCAAACCTTGTCCAGATGATAACTAGACACAGAATTGACCTAGCTTTGTCAAATTTGTGACAGACATGCGTCTCGGAGTGTAGATGATCCCTATTGATTTTGAGGTCAATCGGTCAAATGTCAAGGTCACAGTGACCGTCAACATGTTGATATATAGACCAAACCTTGTCCAGATGATAACTAGACACAGAATTGACGTAAGTTCGTCAAATTTGGCACAGACATGAGTCTCGGAGTGTAGATGATCCCTATTGATTTTGAGGTCAATCAGTCAAATGTCAAGGTCACAGTGACTGTCAACATGTTGATATGTAGACCAAACCTTGTCCAGATGATAACTAGACACAGAATTGACCTAGATTGGTCAAATTTGGCACAGACATTTGTCTCGGAGTGTAGATGATCCCTATCGATTTTGAGATTAATCCATCAAAGGTCAAGGTCACTGGCCTTCAACTTAATGATATATAGACCAAACCTTGTCCAGATGATAACTACACAGAGAATTGACCTAGGTCCTTCAAATTCTGTACAGATATTCATCTTGGAGTGTAAATGATCCCTATCGATTTTAAGGTTAATCCGTGAAAGGTCAAGGTCACAGTGACCACCATATGATTCAGGGCCCGCGCTGCCGTTCGCCACTTGAGCCATTTGCTCAAAAAAAAATTAAAGTGTCTCAAAAATCATCATATGTGGCTCAACTTGTGGCTCCAACATTTTTTTCGCTTATTATCGGGGACGTAGTAAGCATCAAAGTCGACTGGGAAAAAGCGGAAGTCGAACGCGCTTGCCGAGAAGAAAATCGATAACCCAGTCTGTGTATCAGCAACTGCTTACAATTTGTACGTATACACAAGGCGGTGTGTATAATTATGCGAACTGTTGACAGATTATCACGTTTAACAATTGAAGTGGGCTATAAATCGAAAAGATGACATCGATATTTCCCAATCAATTCTTTTGATATCAGTTTATGAACTGTGCCACTTCCTGTATCAATGTGGCAGTAGGGGGGGCATGACTGTTTTACAGACAGACATCTTGTCTACAATTGCCTTGGAAACTGACTTGTGTGAAATCATTGTGTGTGGTAAAAGGTTAAGGTCTAAAGTGTGTTTGACATAATGCTGGTTCAAAGAAACAGCAGGAGTGAATGTATAGGATGATGCGATTAAAGCGAAAAAATGTAGAAAATTGTGAAAAACCACTAGGTATTTATCCTTACATGTCTGTATCACATAACTACCTTTTATTTTTTGTCTCTAATGTACCTGTCAGCGATGCCGACAGGCTTCATGTAAATTCAATACAGATGTATGCTTTACACATCATGAAATATAATTTTTGATAAACAGTTTTGTGATAAAGAGAATCTGATATTCATTAGCTTTAGAGGTAATATTTTATTTGACATGTCAACAAAAAAATGTTATTAGGCTCGCCAAAGTTCTGATTAATAATTTTACTAGACTTGTTTAATAAAATTTTGTCTGGAGTGCCAACTCATGTCAAACCCTATAAATCTTTTCAGTGCACTGAAAACAGCAGTTATGGACTTATCCATTAATCAGACAACAGTATACAACATTCGTCCACCACTGATGACCGTTCTAAAGTGTATCAAGTTTCCACCATTTGAGGTAAAAGGAACCCCTTATTTGTATTATGCCTATATTTCCCAACCATTCTAAATAACAGTTTTGGTCTAGTTTTCAAGAATTTTTTAAACTTTATACTTTTAGCAGATGCATTGACCCTTAAGCTGCTAAGCGTGACTCAAGAACCTTTTGCGGATGGTGTAGATCCAAGATCAGACTGCACATTCTGTGCAGTCTGATCTTGGATCTACACCGTCTGATAAGGAGATACCTTTCCCCCAAAAAAATACCTTTGAAACAGCAAAACTTAGGTTTTTACTGTCGGCTTGAAAGTTTCATTTTACCTATTTAGTAGGACAAGAGTTAAAAAATACCCTTTTCTCTGAGCATGGCTCAAGTACAGGTTGGAATTTTAGTCCATTTATGTACTGTTATTGCAGGGTCCAGAGATGATTTTAAGGAAATGTCTCGAGTTAAAACACGAGATAGAAGAATCGCTGCGCAGAATTAATATGGAGAGAACAGTTAAAGATCAGCAACAGGAGAGAGGTGGCATTGAAAATATTACAGGAACTATGACAGGTAGGGAAGGCTTAACCCCATTAGCAGACGACAAACTTTAAGACCCGTTTAAAAGTATTTGCATGTGACAGGTTAAGGATGGCTTAAATGAGATTTGTCTTTAGAAGGGAAGGAAACATTTTGTAAAAAATACTTCTTTTTTTACAACTCAACAAAATTTCAGACTTACCCGATATGAAAGCATTTACAAAATTTAATGGTGCTCAAAATGTCTTTGTCATGGTGGGAGATATTTGGTGTAATAAGTTTTTTCTGCCCCCTCCCCCCCATTCCCTTCATATCACACTTTCAAGTTGGTTTAATCTAAAACTTTGATATCTGGTTAAGAGTTAACAAACTGTGTTGTTGCATTTGGATTTCGAAAAAAGGCTCATTCAGCATCAAATGACATACTCAGCCAATATCAGCAACTCGGACAATACGATAAAAACATTCCCAATATAAAACAAACCAAGGCTAATATGACTCCGTTAATATGAGTTCCGAAATGGATGACAAGTCTTGGCCGTTAATTAAAATTGTCACTTATCAAGCCCGACTGCCTCTAGCTGTTACCACAGACCTTAGACCTGTACCACAGCCAATACAAAATACTTGATTAATAACATTATAGTCTTGTGCATATGGCTTGCTTTTTTAGCTCAGCTGTTTTTGAAAAAAAACAAGTTATTGTCATAGCCCGGTGTGTATTCACCAACCATTCTTAACATTCTCAGACTTATTCTCCAAGTTTTTCCAACCTTGAAAGCAATACAAATTCTGATTGGCTAATCCGAATGGTTTAGCCAATCAGAAGTTGTGTTACTTTCAAAGTTAGAAAATTATGGAGAAATAGACTAGGAATGTTCTGAAGAATGGTTGGTGAATACGGGGCCTGGGTGTTGTCGTCTGCGTCGTCATGCAAAAACTTTGACATTGTGTTTTATCTCTGTTATTATGCCCCCCTTCAACGAAGTGGGGGTATATTGCTTTGCACATGTCGGTCGGTCCGTCGGTCCGTAGACCTTACCTTGTCCGGATAATAACTATACACAGATTTGACCTTGGTTTGTCAAATTTGGCACAGACATGCGTCTCAGAGTGTAGATGATCCCTATTGATTTTGATGTCAATCGGTCAAATGTCAAGGTCACAGTGACCGTCAACATGTTGATATATAGACCAAACCTTGTCCGGATGATAACTAGACACAGAATTGACCTAGGTTCATCAGATTTGGCACAGACATGCGTCTCGGAGTGTAGATGATCCCAATTGATTTTGAGGTCAATCGGTCAAATGTCAAAGTCACAGTGACTGTCAACATTTTGATATATAGACCAAACCTTGTCTGGATGATAACTAGACACAGAATTGACCTAAGTTCGTCAAATTTGGCACAGACATTCGTCTCGGAGTGTAGATGATCCCTATTGATTTTGAGGTCAATCGGTCAAATGTCAAGGTCACAGTGACCGTCAACTTAATGATATATAGACCAAACCTTGTCCAGATGATAACTAGACACAGAATTGACATAGGTTCTTCAAATTCTGTACAGATATTCATCTCGGAGTGTAAATGATCCCTATTGATTTTGAGATTAATCCATCAAAGGTCAAGGTCACAGTGGCCTTCAACTTAATGATATATAGACCAAACCTTGTCCAGATGATAACTACACACAGAATTGACCTAGGTCCTTCAAATTCTGTACAGATATTTATCTTGGAGTGTAAATGATCCCTTTCGATTTTAAGGGTAATCCGTGAAAGGTCAAGGTCACAGTGACCACCAGATGATTCAGGGCCCGCGCTGCCGTTCGCCACTTGAGCCATTTGCTCAAAAAAAATTAAAGTGTCTCAAAAATCATCATATGTGGCTCAACTTGTGGCTCCAACATTTTATTCGCGTATTATCGGGGATGTAGTAAGCATCGAAGTCGACTGGGAAAAAGCGGAAGTCGAACGCGTGTGCCGAGAAGAAAATCGATAACCCAGTCTGTGTATCGGCAACTGTTTACAATTTTGTATGTATACGCATGGCGGTGTGTATAATTATGCGAACTGTTTACAGATTATCACGTTTAACAATTGAGGTGGGCTATAAATCAAAAAGATGACATTGATATTTCCCAATGAATTCTTTTGATATCAGTTTATGAACTGTGCCACTTCCTGTATCAATGTGGCAGTAGGGGTGCATGACTGTTTTACAAACAGACATCTTGTTACTGAAGATATTAACTTCAAACTTTGACAAGTTCTTAACTATCAAAATGGGAACCCATACAACAGGGGCAGGTAACCATCAAAATATTTTGGACACAGTTATGCCCTTTTTTAAACTAGAATTTTCATTGAAAGTCAAACACTGGCAGCCAAGCATTGGCACCCACATGCTGTGCTCTTGTTTAGCTCACCTGAGCATAAAGTGCTCAAGGTGAGCTTCTGTGCTATAAATCTTCAATCAGTGTGTTCAGGTAAGTGCTTTAGGGCCAGTAGCTTTCTTTTTTGTGTATACATGTAGATGCTTGCCTGCTACAGCTTGAATTTTACATTGATCTAATAAAAAAAAAAAAAAATCATCATCCACTTCATTTTCAGAACTATGTGACCAGATTCGTGAAGAAGATGCCGAACAGTTGAACAAACTGGTGCCATTACTTCAACAGAAAATCACAAAGACCAGCACATCTATATCTCACTGTCTTCATGTTAAAGACGTAGCTAGTGATTGGTGAGTCAGTTTTTAACATCTATTTAACCCTTTCAGCACCAGGCAAAAACAGGGTGTTTTGTCTGGAAATAGATCAAGATCAGACTGCACATCTGAGCCACATTTGTCTTCCTCTAATGCTTTCATTTTGGAGAGGTCTAAAATGCTGCCCTCTGGTATTTGGTTGATATGAGCTATGCTCTGTGGAAAGGGGGCATAATGCATCTACAAAAAGTATCCAAAAGGATCAGTATGCGCAGTCTGGGTATAAAATTATGTAGTATACTAGTCTATCCCACAGATAGATACATATAAATGTAGAGCTTTTATTTGTACAAGGGGACACTTATGCTGCCTTGCTATAGAGCTAGCTTTTGTAGCGATATTATAGAGCCTTCACCTTGGGACCTAGAGGTCCTGGGTTTAAATCCTGCCTTGGTAGATTATTTGTCAGAACTGCTACACCTGGTCGAAAACTTTTTGCTTTTGTTCAATTTTGAGCATGTCGAAGGACCAGTCTACCTCACGATCAGTCAGTTTATAGACAAGATTAATTTTATGAATCCATAATTACAAGATGAATTGCTTGGTGTAACACATCATGGAGATGCATGAACCCTTTTCCATACAATCTTGAGTTGTAAAAGCCCTGGGGAAGAAATTCCTTATAAATATGGAGGGAAAAGTAGAAAATGATGGTTACCAGCATTTTTCCTATTGCCACAATGTTTTCTAAAGTTTCATTTTTCGAGCCACATTTGTCATCTGCCAGTTCTTTCAATTTGGACAAGTCTATATTTTTGGTAGAGTTAAGCTCCCTTTTCCTAGAGCATGGCTCATGTTTTCTGTTTCTTGTTGCAGGTGGGATCAGCCAGGACAACATTGTGTGCCATGGTTGGTTGTGGATGGACAGACTTTACAACAGTATCTGGACAAATGGACCGTTCTCGCCACCAGTTTAAGACAGTTTATTGTTACATAACTCTATACCAAGCGATAAAATGTTAGACTTGACTGAATTGAAAGCATTGGCAGACAACAAAATAAATGTGACAAAATTGACATCTGTTTTTGTAAGGGTAGAAAACATTGTTGGAAAAGGAGAAAATGCTGCTTCTGCAAACACTTTCAATTTTAGGCATAACTTTTTACTGTGTAAAATGTTAGGCCTTATTTTGCTAAATAAATTAAATGAAACTTTCAAACCTGATAGTAAAAACCCAAGTATTGCTATTAAAAACTAATTTTTTGGGGGAAAAAAAAATATCTCCAGATTGGAGTGTAGATCGAAGATCAGACGGCACGTTCTGTGCAGTCTGATCTTGATCTACACTGTCCTCAAAAGGTCAGTCGGTTGCACTTAGCAGCCAAGGGGTTATACCTTCAGGAATGCCAGGCAATGTCAGTTTTCTATGATCATGAAGACACACACAAATAACAAGAATGTGACGGTCTCGATGTTTTCTTTGAAAAAGCGGAGCTAAAATTGAATAAATGACAACACAGCTTCAGTAAATATCTCTATTTAGATTTCACTATTCTAGGATAGATACAGAATTGCAAGATGATGAGATGATAAAGAAATGATTGTAAGTTACAATGGTTTAACAACCCTTTACCACACAATTCCCAGTTTAAAACAACCCTGAGAAAGAATGCTTTAGAAAACATAGTGGGAAAAGGAGAAAATGCTGGAAACCAGCATTTTCTCCTTTTCCCACAATGTTTTCTACCCTTTCAGAGACAAATTGCATTAGTCTAGCCAGCTATTTAGTTGTCTGCAAGTTCTTTAAACTTGTACAAGTCCAAAATTTTGTCGTTTGGTAAAGGATTTATGAGGTTTGAATGTAGGTCTGTTAAAAATACATAAATAAACAATAAAATTCAGCTGACAAATTTACACTATCCTGTATAATTTTTGCCCTTTTTTTTTTTTATTTGAGAGAGTGTGAAAATTATCCTTTTCGGAAACAGAGGAAAAAGTTGAGCAATGGCTCTCTTACGCCACCTTGTCATTACTGTCTGCATCTGTTACATTTAGCTCAGATTAGAAACTTTATGATTAACCCTGTACAGTATAATCCCTAGTTTTCCTGACCCTGTTGATAGAAGCTTTTGAAAACATTGGGAAAAGGAGAAAATGCTGGTAACCAGCATTTTCTAATTTTCCAACAACTTTTTCTAATCCAATCATTTCAACCACACTGAATTTGTTGTCTGCAAATGCTTCCAATTTGGACAAGTGTAAATTTTTGTCGTTTGGTAAAGAGTTAAAAACCACAAACTGTTCTTTTCCTCTTCACTAGACTTCAAAATGGAAAACATTTATAGATGACAAAAAGTAGCTTGACCCTTTACCACACAACCCTGAGTTTTAACGACCCTGAGGAAGAAGACTTTTGAAAACATTGTGGGAAAAGAAGAAAATGCTGGTAAGCAGCATTTTCTTCTTTTCCACAATGTTTTCTACACTTCCAAAGAGAAATTCCAGCTTTAGATTCACATCTAAAATGTCATCTGCAAATGCTTTCAATTTGGACCATTCTAAGATTTTGCCATTTAGTAAAGAGTTAAATGACAGGATTTGTCCACGAAATGGTAGAAAACATAGTTGGACCCACAATGTTTTCAAAAGCCCTTTTCCGCAAGGGTCCTTTTAAACCTGGCATTTTGTGGTAAAGGGTTCGTTCTTCATTAGACAATAAAATTTTCGACTAAGCAAAATCATCACATCCCATCATTTGGGCAACATTGCATTTGTCGTCTGCAAAAATGTTTTCAATTTGGACAAGTCTAAAATTTTGTTGTCTGGTAAAGACATTAGTTGCTTATTTGGATCAGTCTAAAATTAAGTCATCTCGTAAAGGCTTTATTCATGACAGCAGTGAAAATGGTGAAAAAAAAAAAAGTTGTTGGCAGATAGAAATATGATTAGATCTAGATGCTTATAAAGCTTTTTTTTTTTGCTGAACTTGGCTGAGCATGAAATTTCAAAATTATACAGAATTGACTTGATACATAATAAAGACCAACCTTTTGACTTTTCAAAGTTCTCTTTCCTTCTTCTCATTAAATGACAGTTAATTTCTCATTGTCAAACTTACAGAAGCACTAGTGAAATCGGATGTTTGAGCACAAACTAAGTAAACTCTTTCCCACACAATCCCAACTTTTAACAACCCTGAAGAAGAGCCTTTTAAAAACACTGTTGTAAAAAGAAGAAAATGCTGGTAACTAGCATTTTCTCCTTTTCTTACAATGTTTTCTATCCTATCAAAGATACGAATCATCAGTTAAGCTAGTTCCAAGTTGTCGTCTGCAAATGCTCTCAACTTGGACCAGTCTAAAATTTTGTTGTTTGGTAAAGAGTTAAATATGAACTAAAAATCTATAAGCATTGGCCACAAGAAGCAAGAAATCTCTCATTAACAGTTAAAGTGCTGAATTAATATAATGGACCATTTCAATTATGAAAAATATCCGAAATACCAAATTTTCGTTGTTGTTATGGCCAGAATATGTAACAAAGTAGCAGACAGTGTAGATCCAAGATCAGACTGCACATTCTGTGCAGTCTGATCTTGATCTACACTGTCTGTAAAAACAACTTAGATCGGTTCCAGCGCTTTAAAGGGTTACTACATTATCATGTAAAAGTAACTGATTTGGTGATAGTCAAACTAAACATAAATAGGAAAATGATACGTCTTTTATATGACATTACTTTAAAAAAAAGCAAAAAAAAGAGAGAGGGAGAGAGAAAAAAGAAATAACTGAGGTAGATAGAATATTACCCTTGCAGAGAGAAACATTTCAAACCTGAAAAGTATTCTCTCAAATATGTGGGCTTTAACCCTTTACCAAACAATCCTGTGTTTTAAGGAAGGTTTCAGAAAAAAAATTATGGAAAAAGAGAAAATGCTGGTAACCAGCATTGTCTCCTCTTCCCACAATGTTTTCTCTGGTTACCAGCATTGTCTCCTTTTTTCACAATGTTTTCTACCATTTTAAAGACAAATAATCATTAAACTTGTCGTCTGGAAATGCTTTCAATTTGGTACAGTCTAAAGTTTTGTCATTTGGTAAAGGGTTAAAAATTGGTAGTATTGCAACACTTTGGTTATAAAAACGTGTGATGGTTCAAATGTATAATTAAATCTTTACCACTCAACAAAATTTTGGATTCGCCCAAATTGAGATATCTACAGATGACAAAATGAAATGTGGACTAAATGATAAACTCTGTCTTTCAAAGGGTAGAAAACACTGGGAAATGGAGAAAATGCTCGTAACCAGCATTTTCTCCTTTTTCCACAATGTTTTCAAAAGCCTTTATCCTCTGGGTCCTTAAAACATGGGATTGTTTCGTAAAGGCTTCAGCTAATTCTGTACAAACTTAAATCTTCAAAAACACTTCAAAAAATTTTCACACAGATCAATATTTGCTTTTCAAAGTTATTGATCAACATTGTGGGAAACAAAGCAATTGCTTATTCTCTCACCATGTTTCCAGATGTGGTGACTGGCTAAAAAAAGTAATTTTTTACATTTTAGGGGAATTTTGGTTTTTCCCCTCCCTCATGTCCACATTTAGGTTACCTCTACCAAAATACATAATTTTAGAATTGTTCTAATTCAAAGCATTTACCAATGATAAATTAATTGTGACTGAAGTGATAATATTTCTCATCAAAGAAGTACAAAACCTTGTGGGAAAAGGAGAAAATTGGTTACCAGCATTTCCTCCTTTTCCCATAATGTTTTCCAAAGTCTTCTCCCATATGATTGTTAAAAACTTAGGATTGTGTAATAAAGGGGTAATCCTTTACAATCATGTGTTTTAATGACCCCAAGGAAGAAGGATTTTGATAACACTGTAGTGATAGAAGAAAACTGGTTACCAATTTTCTATTCATTTTCCACAATGTTTTCTACCCTACCAAAGACAAATCCCATCATTTGACATCTGCCAATTCTGTCAATTTGAACAGGTCTAGTAAAATTTACGTTCTTTATGATTAGGCCTAACAAAAAAATATCTCTGTTTAGGGTTTCGGTCTGAGATGCTGTAGGTAGGGTAGGTAGGGATTTTTTTTTTCCCCAGAAACTTTTTACATGGACCATGTACCGAAATCACAAGCGACAGATTTTTTGTTTTCAATCGTAGCGTAAAAAGTTTAAGGTTGGCAGCATTTTCTAGGTAGGGTAGGGAAACCCTAAACACAGAATTTTTTTTTAGAACCTACAAAAAAACCCAATTATATTTTTGTAACATACTGTAAAAAACAAGAACAGAACAGGTCCCAATTATAAGCCAATCCAGGAAAGTATAATCCCGAAAATCATGCTCGATAAAAAGGTGTGTAAGAGAACTGCAACAATAAAAAAAATCACTGACTATCAACCGATTTGTGTATTTTCAAAACTTACTCTTTTGATTTTAGAACTAAATACAAGAATGAGTGAGTGCATGAATGAAAGAATGGATAACAGAATGCATGAATAAAATGAATGCATGAAACAGTATGACCACAATGCTAAATTCACAAAAGTAATAAAGAAAGAAAAATACATTTGAAGCTATCAATGTATCTATGTTCACACTCCTTATGTCAGTATTTTACACAACATAATAAATCATCAACAAAATATATAACAACCTGTAAAATGAGAAGAAGAGACTCGCAACAGCCTCATCTGCTCTACTGGCTTTTACCTAAATCTTTTCCAGATGGCAAATCTTTCGACTTGTCCTATATGTAAGCATTTTGCAGATGACAAATCAAATGCAGCTTAACTGATGAGATTTGTCTATGTAACGGTAGAAAATATGGTGGGAAAAAGAGAAAATGCTGGTAACCAGCATTTTCTCCTTTTCCCACCATGTTTTCAAAAGCCTTCCTCCTCAGACTTGCTGAAACACAGGACTGTTTGGTAAAGGGTAAATTATAACCTGGCAATGGATTGTTACTAAAATGAACAATCTACTTCAAGTTCACAAGAAACGGATCTAAAAAACAGCCATGCAGTCTGAGAACATGCAATCTGATCTGAATCTATACTGCCTGTTTTTTTGTGAAATGTTCTGGTATACTGTCTTTTATTGTCCCTTGTCTTTTGGAGTTGAACACCATTTTAACAGCATAGGTCATAATCAAGGCAGTCAGTGTACCTATGCATGTGTTTTCTGGCTTTCTCATACCAGTTCGGACATAACTTTCTTTATAGGGCCACTGACTACTTTTCTCACATGCACCAGAGGTGAAAGGCAAAAAATCACCATAAAGAAAGTTAACTGCAACCGGGTATCGAACCCACAACCACAAGGTCTAAAGTCAAGATATGCTAACCACTGAGCTACCCGGCTGGATCTGCCATGGTCTTTTTCTGATTTGGTCAGTCTGTATCATTCATTCACTACATAATGGGTTTTTAAATCATGAATATTCCACAAGGATAAGACCACTGGTAAAGTGACCGATGCTGGAAGGACTGATTAAACCATGCCATAAAACAAACTCTCCAGGTCTTTGGCCAGTTGAGCCATAAACCATATTCTTTATCCAAATGGCTTACACAAGAACATCAAGTTGTACGAATCTTAGTCATGTCTTTCAAACTCACAAATTTGGCAGGACTTATAAGTGCTTATATTACATATTTTATTTTTTCACTTAAGGATAGGGCACCCTAATGGGATTCGTGTTTCATTGCCAGAATCGTACGAATTTGGCAAAGACTTGGGTAAACCATAATTGATGCGAGGAAGCAACGTGTATCGGCCAATCGGTAACGGATTACCCGAGTCTTAGCCGAATACATACATTTTTTCGGCGATGTTACAAGAATCCCATTAGGGCGCCCTATCCTTAACATATAAACTCAACCTCTTTTGACAGCTAAAAATAAAGTCCCTTGAAACCTAGGAAAATTATTCATCTGACAGGCTTGACAAAACAGAGCAAGCTGCATGGGTCCAAGATCAGACTTCATATAATTCTGCGCAGTCTGACTTTCATCTATGCTGTCCGCAAAAGCCCCTGTTTTTGCCTATGACAATGAAAGGGTTAAACCAATTAAGTTGGATAAATGAACATTATTACATATATCTAAACAAAATTTTAGATTTTGCAACTTCAAGACTGATTATGCATGAAATTCCAACAGAGTTGATCAAAGAACAGACTGTACATTTTGTGCATTCTAATTTTGTTCCACAAAGTCCACAAAAGAAACTCAAGCTCTACTTGGCTTTTGGGTTGATCAATTAAAAGTCCCTTTGAAATGGAAACTATGATGTCAGAAATCTTTCCATGTGACTGTGGGTCACATTAAACTTTCAACTTGAATTTATGAGTGTTTAGGTTGAAAAATAATTTATGAGAAAAAAAAAGAATCTGTACATATTTACAACTGTAACTAAATATTAACACCAAATCAATATACACACTATCAACAACTTGTTTCATTAATTTGACCATTCACAATACAGGATATTTTCAAATTTACCATTAACTTGTATAAGCAGCAAAATGGAGAAGTATTTGGAGAAAAGGAAAATCATTTTTTTTCTTTATCAACTACAGATTTAAGGATGTATATGACAAACATTAAGGAAAAAGGAGCAACTTTTTAAAAATAATTGCTCCTTTTCCCTAAATATTTTCCAAATCTGTCAACTACATCAGCATAAAAAGTTGCATCTTAGTTATGGGTACATCACGTGCAACCTGATGTAGACACATTTTGATACTTCTTTTAATTTAGGACAATAAAAGTAAGAAAATTCTTAGTAAATACCTGAAAATATGGGCAGTTTCTTCATAATTATATTGTATTTACTTTAAAAAAAAATCCCCAAAAAGCATACTCTTTACCAGGAGACAAAATTTAAGCCTTGACCAAATTGAAAGCATTTGCAAACGACAACTTCAATGTGGCACAAATGGTGCAATTTTTCTTTGATAGGGTTTGATACCAGCATTTTCTTCTTTTCCCACAGTGTTTTAAATATGCTTCTTTCCCAGAGGCCTTAAACGTTGGCATTGTGCAGTAAAGGGTTAATAGGTGACAACATGAGGGTATTAATTCACATATCAACTCTTTACAAAAACAACAAAATTTTAGGCTCCTCCAAATTCAAAGTTGTTGCAGACTACAAATAAAGCGTGGCTCAAATGACAAAATTTGTCTCTGAAAGGGTAGAGAACATTGGGGGAGAGGGTGAAAATACTGGTTAACAGCAATTATCCTTTTCCCACAATGTTTTCTAAGGCTTCTTCCTCAGGATCGTTAAACCACAGGATTAAAAAGTAAACGATTAAGACGTTTCTATCATAAATCAAAATTCAACATTAACCCTTTATCACACAAACCTGGCTTATACCAAACCTGAGGAATATGTTTGGTTTAAAACATTGTGGGACAAGGGGAAAATGCTGGTAACCAGCATTTTCTCCTTTTCCCACTGAGTTTTCTACCTTTTCAAAGACAATTTCAACCATTTGAGCCAAGTTTGACTGGTCGTCTGCAATTGGTGTAGACTTGGAAAGGTACAAAAATTGTCATTTGGTGAAGAGTTAAGAATGTTGAGCAAGACTCCATGTTTCATACAATCTGATCTTGGATCTATACTGTCCAATATTCAATGATACTTGTTTGTCCAATGTATATCTCTGATTTCAATATCATTTCAGCTATTTACCGCAGCTGCCCTTGTGAATTCTTTTTACTAATTGAAAATATTGATTTTATCTATTCATCACTCTATTTGGTAAGTTTGATCACATGACTGATAGGTCAGTCAGGAAAAGAAATTAAAAAGAAAAGAAAGAAAGTATTTACAAACACATGACATTTACATAAATATACAAAAATAGCATTATGAAACATCTACTAGAACTTCATGTAATAGAAACTTCATGTAAAAGAAACCTCAAGTTATAGCAATTTCATTTAATAGAAACTTCATGTACTAAATACTTCATGTACAGGAAACTTTGTGTAGTATGAATTTCATTTACAAGAAATTTCACATAAAAGGAATTTCATTTACAAGAAACTTCATGTAAAAGAAACTTTATGTAATTACAAAATATTCAAAGCACAGACACTTTGGGGAATTAGCAGAAAATACATGCAGACTTCAAAATGTGACACTGACACACTTCATATATATTACATGATGATATATTGTACAGATGGATTGAATGGCATCCGTAACTCTTGGACCATATTCACCAACCATTTCAAATATTGTTCTAACACTAAATTCCATGACAATTCAGGTGTATTTGGGATACAACCAAAACATGTCTCTAGCACTGAAGGATCTTGTGAAACTACAAATCAATCAGATCAGATTAGACAAGGAAAGAAAAGATGTGATAGATTCATCGACCAACTGACCGACCGACCGACCAACCAACCAACCAACCAACCAATCAAATTTCAAGACTAGCCATATGATTGCCTGAGACAGAATGTCTCAGCCAGCAATGTCTCAGTCAATCAGATAGCTAGCCTTGGAAATTTAAAATCAGAATAATTTTTAGAATGGCTGGTGAATATGTACCCTGGTTTTGTCATGATGTTTTATTACATCCTTCACCCAATAGCTCCTGTAGCAGTTTTTGGACCTCTCTCTAAATTTGATGACCTCAGGATAAAATAACCTTTAAAGCATACATGTAACACTTTGATGTTTGGTCATTTACAAAGAGAATGTGAAAACGAATCGTGCTCATTTTAGCAATTTTTGCATTCACACTGTTTTCCAGCACTTTATCTTCAAAAAGAGAAGACATCAAAAAAGATGGATAAAACACTAACATCAATATATATCTCCTCTTTTCTTCAACCTAATGCCATCTCTTAAATTGTTAATACAGACAGCATTTAATTTCATGGTGGTTTTTAAGCACTTATTACGAGTTACATCAAGATGTCAGCTTGTCTAAATAAACTTTCAATTAAATTTCTGCTTGGAAAATCGGACCATATGTTATAAAGAGAAAATTTTCTTCTTTTTTTTTCTTTATTTTCTGTGATGTGTGAAGATATCTATAAATCCATCTATGAATCTGATCTATGAAAAGTCTTCCACATTGATAGCATTTGCAGACACATTAATTGAGGGTGAAATGCCGAGATATTTCTTTGAAAGAGAAGAAAGCATTCTGGGAAAAGGAGAAAATGCTGGTTAACAGCATTTTCTCCATTTCCAACAATGTTTTCAAAAATCATTTTTCCTCAGGGTCATTAAAACATGCAATTGTATGGTAAAGTGTTAAAGAATCCAAAGATTTCAGTCATTTATAACACAAATTTAAAAAAACTACCTAAATGAGACTCACTGTACAAAACACAACAGGTTAACAAAACTAAACAACAGAAAGTAAATGCAGCAACTAACAGAGTCCATGGAAAATACAAAAATTGATTTGTAACAATTATAAAAGGCAAAAAAAAAAAACAGGTACAGACAAAACTTATATTACGGCAACTAAGCACTAATTTACTTCTTTTTTATTCTAGAAGAAAACAACTAACAAACTTTTTTGGCCCATCTTTACCAACAAATCTCAGGGTTGTTCAATTTCTTTTTTCCTAGACTAGGGATCTGATTGGACAACCTGTTTTGTGTTAGCCAATCAGATGGTTTGTCTTCCAATGAGAATGCTGGTAAATATGGGATACGGTTTCATCAAGAAAGATCTAATGTTTAACTCTTTACCAAATGACAAAATTGTAGACCAGTCCAAAATGAAAGCATTTGCAGACGGCAAATTAAAGGTGGCCCAAATGACAAAATTTGTACTTGATAGGACAGAAAACATTGTGGGAAATGGAGAAAATGCTGGTTACCAGCATTTTCTCCTTTTCCCACAATGTTTTCAAAGGCGTCTTTCTCAGGGTCGTTAAAAGTCGGGATTGTGTGGTAAAGGGTTAATTCATGTCAATGCAAGCTTTCATTTCTCCACAAAATACATGAGCCAATCTCTAGCAATAAGGGTTTAATACATCTCTGTGATGCATGACACAAAGTATCACATAATTATGGATCCATAAAAATTCCTTTGGTACAACAACTGACTGAATCCTGGGGTCAACTGGTCCCTTGAGAGGCAGAAAATTTACCAAAAGCAAAAAGTTTCGATTCAAGTCAGACTGCACTGACTGCGCAGGCTGACTTGGGTCAACTCCTTTTGCAGATGCATTAAGTCCCTTTTTCACAGAGCATATATATCCAATAGTCACTTCAGAAATGATAAAATTACAATGTCTATGGTGTGTAGAAACTATAGTTTACATTCATAACAGTATTAACAAAATAGACCTTTAACTTTGTAAACATTTACCAAATAATCCAGTGTTTTAATGACTGCAAAGAAGAATGCTTTTGAAAACAGTGGGAAAAGGAGAAAATGCTGGTAACCAGCATTTCCTCCTATTTCTACAAAGTTTTCTACACTTTCAAAGTTAAAAAAATTCCACCATTCAATCCGCATTTGGCATTTGCAAACTCCTTCCACGTGGAACAGTCTAAACTTTGCTAGTTTGGTAAAAAATTGGAAACAAATGATTACTTGTAGATAGATGTTCTTAGGCAGCAGAAAAAAGCCTGATTGTTCAATTTTCTATACTACACTGGCATCATAACATATCCAAAAGATCACATAATATAATCTGTGCAGCCTGATCCCAATCATAAATATCTGCCAAAGCAGTTAATATAGCTCTCAGCCTTCTTAGGATTTAACCCCTTAAGCACTGGAATTAACACTGAACATTGCTTTTGCAAACACTGCAAATCAACATCAGACTGCACAAAATTTGCAGTACGATCTTGGATCTACACTGTCCACTTCTTTGTTAGGTATTCTGCCCCAAAGAAACTATAAATAGCACTACTTTGGCTGTTTTTCCTGATTTAAAAGGAGTATTCCAATAATCCAGTGCTATCAAGGTTTACTCTGTCAAATATGATAAAATTTTAGACTTTTGGAAATTGAAAGCATTTGCTGACAATAAATTAAATGTAGCTAAAATGATGGTAATTGTCTGTGAAAGTGCTGAAAACCTTGTGAGAAAAGTAGAAAATTTTCTCCTTTTCCAACAAGGTTTTTCACTAGGCTATTTCCTCCGAGTCATTAAAACTCAGGATTGTATGGTAAAAATTTAATAAAACTTGTAGAAACAGTCAGCTGATTCACCACTGATTTGTAAAACAGTCAGTAGCTGTACCAATTGTCAGCAGTAAAGGAGAGGAATAGATATAAAAAAAATTACATCTTTTGAAACTGTTATTAAATCCTGTACCAAACAACAAATATTTTGACTTGTCCAATTTGAAAACATTTGCAGGCAACAAAGTGATTGTGACCCAAAAATTGAAATTTGTTTCGGGAAGGGTAAAAAACACTGTGGGAAAAGCAGAAAATGCTGGTCACCAGCATTTTCTCCTTTTCCCACATTGTTTTCAAAAGGCCTCTCCCCCTAGGGTCGTTTAAACTTGGGATAGTTTGGTAAAAGGTTAGACCCTGTACCAAAGAACAGTTTTTTAGACTGGTCCATATTGAAAGCATTTATTGTAAACTACAAATCAAATGGGACTTACACGATTGGATTTGTCTTACAAAGTGTAGAAAACATTGAAAAGAAAAGGGAAAATGCTGAATTCTGGTATTTATGCCATTTCCAATAATATTTTCAAAAGCCAATCTAGCACAGGGTCATTAAAAAAAAAAAATTTGGTAACAGGGTAGAAAGCATTATTCGAAAAGGAGAAAATGATGATAACCAGCATTTTCTCCGTTTCCCACAATGTTTTCAGGAGACGTCTTCTGGGATTATACTGTAAAGGATATCAACCCTTAGAGACCTTATCACTGTTCAGTTCCTTTAGCGGACAGTTTCAAGATAAAAAAGCACAAGCTATGCTGTCTGGTGTTGAATCCGTACTATCCCCTTAATGTAATGTGTTTCAGCCCTAAAATAGCCTTGAAAGTTAAGTAATAGGTCTGTCTTCCTTTAAACAAAATGTGTTTAGTTTATAAGGCACTCTAAGAGTGAGTGAGTGAGTGAGAGAGAGGGAGAGGGGTGAGAGAGAGAGAGAAAGAGAGACAGACAGACAGAAAAACAGAAGAGAAACAGAGAAGAAGAAAAAAAGATGTTGGAAATGATGAACTGTCAACAAACACATCTCCAAAAAACTATAACATTTGAACAGTGTGATCCGAGGTCAACACAAGTGATAATCATCCAATTCTGAAAGCATTACTTCACTAAAAACCTTTTGTTGTGGGTACATTAGAGCTGTCACAGTACTCAAAACATAGGTGTTAGAGAAGCCTAAAAGATACTACTCTTTAAAAAGTCTACAATTTTGTTGTCTAGTAGATAGTTAATCCCCAAATACTTGTCTGATCTGTATCTTTACCGATCACGAGTCTGCCAGATTGATGGGTTCTTCACTTACAACTGTCTCTGGTTCCGCAGACTGATCCACTTTACCTTGTATCAAGGCCAAGGCATTCATTGCTGAGAGATCTGGTAATTCTCCACTATATTCCGCGATACTAGTGGCTATGGAGCCCGGAATCTGAACCCGGAGATCAGACCCTGGTTGATGTTCAATCAACACAGACGGCCCCGATGTTTGTACACTTAAATCCAGAGACTGGGAATCTGCTGCCACGGAGGACACTGAGACGGGCGCAGAAGCAGGCCTAATGTCCGCCACTGAATGTAAATTAGTATGAGAATGTATTATCAAATCATTCTGGCCTGTAGTTGGTATAGTCAACATATTTTGATCTGTAGACGGTAACCCCAAGTTGGTTGATTGAGAGACGGGTGTACTGGGTTCACTACTATGAGTCACTGACACACTAAGATCACTGGCCTCCGACACAACCATACCTGCCGTGGTCTGTCCCGCAGCAACCGGCATTGTCAAATCTAAACTCTGGGATTCTGGGATAGCTGAGGCCCCCGTACCATGGATGTCCGACGTCGGTACAGGAATATTTAATAAGAAATGTTTCTGTATGGTTTCTTTATCTGCTGCAGACAGTCCTGAATAAGCAACACTTTCCACTTCCTTTGTGATGACCTTGGGGCCTGTTGTGGGGATGTTTATTTCTCCAGGAGAGCCCATGTACATGCTATGAATGGAGCCAGGGGTGGCTGAGGATGGGGAATGGGAGTCATGACGTACTGTGCTGGGTGGATTCTGACACCTCTTTAAATGATCTACAAACATGAAATAGCACATATATAAGACATTAACAAACATTTCCTCGAGTAACAATTTAGGAATTTCAATGAAGTATTCTGAGCATGCAATTTGCATATGGTTACCCTTAAATACCTCAAGGAGAATTTTCATTACCTCTACCACACAAGCAAAATGTAGACTTTTCCAAATTACTGTATAAGCATTTGCAAACAAAAATACAATTTTAGTTCAAATGGTGGAATTTGTCTTTGCTAGGGTAGAAATCATTGTAAGACTTAGGAGAAGATGCTGGATACTAGCCTTTTCTTCTTTTCCCACAATGTTTGGAAAAGGCTTCTTCCTCAGGGTTCTTAAAACTCGTGGTTGTGTGGTATGGAGTTCATTACTACTAATATTTCAGGAATCATGTGATTCTTAACTTTATGAGACTGCCAAGGGGGGCTTTTTTATTGAATACTGTATGGGCTGCAAGTCTTTTCCAGTACCATCAAAATATTATTTCCACATCTTGCAGTAATCCAGATTTGAAAACACGATTGCAAGAGAGAAACTGCTCAAAATGAAAAATCTCCAGCTTGGCAAATTTCCTTCCAAAGATTTATGATAGTCACAGCAATAGGATTCATTAGTCTCTCACTGTTAATCATTGTTACAACAATGGCTATGTGGAGAAATCGGCAAAGCTGGGGATTGAACCAGCGACCTCCTGTTCTCAATTCCTGTATGCTACCAACTAAGCTACCACAGCTCGGCAGAATTTAAAACAGACATAAAAACAATAACACTGGGGCAAAAGGACAAACTGCTGTGGCTAATTATGAGAAATTGCTTCTTTGTCACATGTATTTCCTACACTGGTCTGATGTAATTCGCAAAAAGCAGTCTGCATGACATAATAAAATCTGTTTCAGATATACGCATATATACCAATTCATAGAGTATAAAACATCTCTCAGATATGAACATGTTGCCAAGATAGTCAAAGTACATACAGTTTGTGTAATTATGTAGCATCCTTGCTCGTCCTAATTTAACTTTGGTTCCACATGTACACAGTAAAGTACAGTCATCCACCACTTGTACTCCTGGGTAAGTCACACCAAGTTCTGTAACCAGATTAACACAATAATTCCTTTGGCTCTTGGATCAGATCAGACTGTGTTTTACATATAATGTAGATCAAGATCAGACTGCACAGAATGTGCAGTCCGATCTTAGATCTACACTCTATTACTCTTGCTCGTCATAATTCAACTTTGTACACAGTAAAGTTAGTATGTTCACCCACCTCTTGTACTGGTGGGTAAGTGACACAAAGTTCTGTACGCAGATCAACATAATGATACCTTTGGCTCTTAGATCAGATCAGACTGTGTTTTACAGATAGTGTAGATCTAAGATCAGACAGCACAAAATGTGCAGTCTAATCTTAGATCTACACTCTCTGCCATCCTTGTTCATCATAATTTAACTATATAACTTTGTTTACAGGAAAGTTTAGTCATCAACAACTTCTACTCTGGGATAGAAAGGATCTGACATGAGTTGGCGTTTGAGATAAAATGTTATTAAAAGAGTCTAGGGAAAATGTTGTTAAGCGAGCTTTTGGTGGGCTTAAGAACATTTTTTTCTTGATGGGTTTAATAATATTTTATCTCAAACGCCAACAAATGTCAGATTTTTTTTATCACATTACAATCTTTTTACAAATCATAGATCAGAAGATGCAAAAACATCTATAAAACCTATTCACTTCTATGAAATATGTACAAAATGACGTCAAAAATGACGCCACACAATTGTGGTATCAAACGTGTATCAGACGAGAAAATTTGTAATGTGTATATTACACTGAAAACATGGAAGGTAATACGATAAAAGTCTATCCAAGCTCTGCAAGCAGACCAGCATTAAATTATACCTTTGGCTCTTGATATGTAAATCCATAGAGTGCCAAGAACAACTTAAACCTTAGAGATTGAGTGGTGTTTTACGCTGCTTTCAACATTATTTCAGTAATATCACAGTGACAGCTTGCTAATTCATGTAAGTCCTGGGTTTCACCAGTACTAGGCTAGGGCTAAAAAATGTCTTGCCTAGGGACACTACCACAAAAATAACCCCAATGCTTTCAAAGAGGCTCAAACCCAGGGCCTCCAGGTTACGAATCTTAAACTATACCACTGAGTCAAGCAGGATGCCTAACCCTCAGAGTACCAATTCACTCTATACCAAACAGCATAATATTAGACAAATCATTATTGAAAGTATTTGCAGATGACAAATAAAATGTGTCACAAGTGATGAAGTCTGCTGTCGAAAGGGGAGAAAACATTGTGGGAAGAGAAATGGAGGAAAATTGCTACTAACCAGCATTTTTTACTTTTCCCACAATGTATTAAAAAACTTTCCTGCCTATGGTCATTAAAACTTGAGATTCTGTGGTAAAGGGTTAACAGCACTTTCTCCTTTGCTCATAATTTTTTTCAAACACCTTCGTCCCCCAGGATGGAAAAAATAGGTGAACATATAACATAAAACTTTACACAGGAAAATCAATTCTCCTTACTTTGTTTGAACCGTTGCATGGTGACCTGTAACTGTTCTGGGGTTTTGATTGGCTGAGGTTTGGGCTTCTTTTTTGATGTTTTAACTTCCACCGTCCCTTCTACTTCCTGTGGTTGATTCAAGATGGGAAAAGAACTTTCTGGTTGGCCTTGGGGCACAGGTGGTGCTGAAATGTACCAAATTATTTCACTTAATTAACTAATCCTGAGTTTCAAAGATCCTGAAGAAAAAAACTTCTGAAAATATTGCGGTGTTGCATCCAGAATGGCCTCAGACGGGGGAGATCTCCCATCATAAAAAAAAAAAAAAAAAAAAACCGGGGGTGTGAAAAGTTTGAACTCAATGCAGATGAAACTTCTCTTCATGACCTTACTATAGCATACTTTTTAACAAGACAAGTGTGTTACAGTAGACCACTCCTTTATGCATGGCTTCGTCCCGATTTAAATACAACAGCTAACAACTGCGTTTGGGAGATATTTCTTTAGCTCAGTGGTTAAAGTATTGGTCTTTTGAACCTCGGAAAATGAGGATCTTGTCCGCCATGGGTTTGAATCCCGCCAGATGCGGTTTAATTTGTTTCTTTGTTACGGACTTTGTTCGTAAGATGGGGGCTCATCCGGGATTGGCCATTGAGCCATTAATCCCATTTGTTGTCCAAAACGGACATTTGTTGTCTAAATAATAGACTTACTGCCTAATAAGGCTTTGAGTCATCAATAAATGATGACTTTAAGAGGGGGTGTGTTACGGGAGACCACTCCTTCATGCATGGCTTCGTCCCGATTTAAATACAATACCTATCAACTGCGTTAGGGAGATATCTCTTTAGCTCAGTGGTTAAGGTATTGGTCTTTTGAACCTCAGAAAACGAGGATCTTGTCCACCATGGGTTCGAATCCCGCCAGATGCGGTTTGTGTTTCAGCCATGCATTTCTTCATTTGTTTCTTTGTTACGGACTTTGTTCGTAAGAAGTGCCTTAACCATATAGATGCTTACATTAACATTTTTGAAATAAATGTCTTTCTTTCTTACTTTTCCCTAATGCCAATGTCTTTTCACTGTCAAATGATGCTGATTTCCCAACCTAAAGTCAATAAGCATAAGTTGGTTTACAATGACTAACTACTCCCATCTTGAAAAAAGTCTGTGATCCATTTAGGTGGCATTATCCTCTAGATATCTTAATTTTAACCTGCGATAAAATCTTTGCAAGTTTACTCAGCTTAACGAAATTCCTAACCAATACATGTGAATTGAAATTACTCCCTTAGCATTTATCCCTCCCTTAGCATCATAGTCTCTTAATTTGAATATTCATACAGTAATAGTAACACACAAATTTGCACAGGTACATTTCTGCATAATCTTACGAACAAAGTCCGTAACAAAGAAACAAATGAACAAATGCATGGCAGTACAAACCGCTTCTAGCGGGATTCGAACCCATGGCGGACAAATAACCTCGTTTTTCGAGGTTTAAAAGACCAATACCATAACCACTGAGCTAAAGAGATATCTCCCTAACGCAGTTGTTAGGTATTGTATTTAAATCAGGACGAAGCCATGCATGAAGGAGTGGTCTCCCGTAACAATAATTACTATTTTTAGCAAAGGCAGTTATTTGTTTATATCTTTTATAATTTGAGTGTCTTCAGTATTTCTATTGTCAAAATTTACTTTCATCACACATAACCACTTGCTGAGTGGGAATTGTTTTCTTTCCCATGAGAGTTGTCACCCAGAAAAATTCAAAATAGTGACATTGAAGGTCTAGGCAGAAGATTTGCTTGATCGTGCACCCTGGATACAACACTGCATCATGGGAAAAGGAGAAAATGCTGGTAACCAGCATTTTCTCCTTTTCCCACAATGTTTTCTACATTTCCTGAAACAAATCATATCATTTGAGCTGAATTTAATTTGTTGTCAGCAAATGCACTTAAAATAGATAAGACTGAAAATCAGTTGTATGGTAAAGAGTTAACTCTATACTAACTGACATAAAATGTAGACTTGTCCAGATTGGAAGCATTTGCAGATGAAAACTTTAGTTGTGGCTCAAATTATACAATTTGTTCAAGAAAACTGTGTGAAACCAGAAAATACTGGTTGCTTGTTACTAGTATTATCTCCTTTCCTAACAATGTTTTCAAAAAGCTTCTAAAACCTTTAACAAGCCACTACGTAGAACTAATGAACTATTGCCCCAAGCTGAGGGTGGCATTCCATAATAAGGAAAACATGAGCACCACAAGTGGGTGCCAAAGCTTGGATGCTGGTGCTTAGCACTGAAACTCCAACTCAAAAAAGGGGCATAATTATATAAAAAATGATTTGGGGATTACCTGCCCTTTTGGAATGGTTCCCCTTTTGATGCAAACAACTAGCTCAAATTTGAAGTATCATCCTGAGACGATAACAATGTCTTTTTACTGTTGGCCGATTTCATGATAACAGGGGAAACAGGTAATTGCTGTCTTCTAAAATGCCCATTGTCCTGTTTTTGTAATGAAATAATGTGTTCAACCTGTCTAACCTTATTTGTGTTTGTTTTGTTATATTGTGTATGTCAACAAAGGCTAAAATTACCATCTGAGAGGAATAAATATCTTTGTAATAACAGACTTACTGTGATGTGAAAAAATGCCAAAGTTCTCCCACAACAACACTGACAACATAGAGAATGATATCCCTATGATAATAACTGGACACTTTCTTAGAAAATAGCCAAGCTAAAAACAGACAGAACAATGGGACAAACAGACCAGTGGACAAAGCCAAACAACATCTCCCCTCCTTTTGGGGAAGAAAACATAACTTGCACGAGTAAAATTACAACAAGAGCATTGCATGTGGGTGCCAAAGCACAGCTGCAGTTGCTTGATTTTCAGTGAAAATTTTAAGTTGAAAAAGGGGCATAACTAAATACTTAATAGTCACCTTTCCTTGTTGTATAGGTTTCCCTTTTGATATTAACAACTTGTCCAAGTTTGAAGTAAATATCTTCAGAAATAACAGAGATGTTATATAATTTGAAAGTTTTTGCTAGACCATGGCTATGCAAGGGCTATGACAATACCTCATGTTTTCTCAGAAAACAGCCAAACTAATAAGAGTCTTCTTACCTGTATAATTTCTGGCAGCCAACATCTCATCCATGTGAGCACTGACAACAGATTGCACGATGGCGGCCACTTCTGCGCTATATGGCTCATCTGGGTTTCCCACAGCATGGGATGTTATGGCCTGGGCCAGGGCCTGGCTGGTTGCGGGCACAGAACAGACCCCACCCTTTTCGTCTATAACAAGGCCTGCATCTCCCTTCAAGACACAAATTGACAACATGCAAAATGCTTTGACAAAAAATATTCATACTTGGCTCCATCATGAAAGGATGCTTTATTGGACAAGATGACGAAAGATCAAGATAAAAGTAAATATAATACCAAACATCTAGAGTCTATGGTGTCCAATATATGTATTTGATGAGATACTGTGCACAAAAAAATATCTTAATTCTTATCCTGCTCTTTGTGACGAAATGCAGGATAAAGATTAGTATGTGGACTAAGATCAGACTCCATGTAAGTGCAGTCTGATCTTGGTCTACCAGTGTGTCCGATCTCGTAAAAATACAAATTTTGAAATAATCACATACATCTTAACGCCCATGTACATGCTGGAACGTATGCAAAATGGATGTCAAAAATCATAAATTCTATCAGAAAGGATCAATGAGAAAAGATCCCAGGTATGTTATTCAGGTTGCTAAATCAAAAACATGCATTTTTCATAAGTGAATATAGAAACATCCTATTTTCAGGTATCCTTTATTTTACCCTAGCATTTATAGACTGGAATCCCGATGAATTTAAAACCGGTCCAGCGTTCAGATGTCAATATGTTCATTTATCAGATTGAGACAGGTGCCCAAAATTTTACATCTGAAATGTTGCGCTTTAAATTTATCATTAAGTAGCAAAATTTGGACAGCAATGGCAAACAACAAGCAATGTCATTGGCCTTCAACTTTTACAAAAGGCCCATCTAGGAAAACCATCAGTCTGAAGTTGAACAAAGCATAAGTGGCACAGGACAATCATGCTCCAGCATTGACAAAGAAACAGAAAAAAATCCAATCATCTTGGCTTAATTATTTTGGTGAGCTTTGATCAAACAGGAAAAATGGGACTATGCGTCAGATTATTTGTGAAACGTTAAACTCTTCCTCACAATCTGCTGTCAACAAAGGTTAAAAAACTTTCAACGCTAGGCACCGTTCCAAATGAAAGAACATTCTCTGCAGAACAGTATAACAGTCAATTCAACAGCGAAAGAATTGCTAAGTGTTAAAAACATAATGGTTATAGATTGGGGTTTTCGGCACCATGGATTTGATGAGGACAAAATATTAAGAAGAGCAATATCAGCTGTGGAACAAGACTAATGTGCCTGTTCACCAGAGAGATGCTAAACACAATTAACACTTTTAAATCTTTGAAAATGACAATTTATGGACACAGAAACGTTGACAATTACTGTACCCCCCATTTCATTTTCTGTACCCCATATTTTGCCACCAAAGAGGTACAAAAACTCCCAGTCGAAAATTTCAGTTGACACACTTGTCTGTCCAGTAATGAGAAAACTTGTTCACCTACCTTCCAGCCCTCCACCTCCATAGCTTTAGTGAGATCTCCATCCACGCCCGGATAGTATGGTTTATGTTTACTGTAATACTCTAACAAACTTGCAGCGTATCTCTCGTCTAAGATAGGCATCTCTGCCTTCTGAACTCGCTTAGGCGAGTGGGTTTTCCGTCGTACCGACCGTTTTGCTTTCTCTGAATACACTCTTCTCTCATCTGAATTCAAGTTCGTCAGTTTTTCATTCTCTCCGGCGTCTTCATCATCTTCTTCTGACGTCATTTCTGGGAGGGCGTGGTCTTTAGCTGAGGTAGCTGATGTCTTAAAGTAAAAATAAAATCAAGTTTGTATTATGTTGAAACTTTTTTCCCCTAATTCATCAAGTGCCAAAGAAGTTTTAGACAAAAAAACAAGGTATAATTTTTGCTGCTTTAAGTCTTTTTTGTAATGATAAGTCTGAAATGATGTTCATATTGATCCAAGATTAGTCTGCACAGTCTGATAAGGCCTATCAAAAAAATGTCTGTGTTAAGGGTTTCCCGACCCTACCTAGAAAATGCTGCCAACCTTAAACTTTTTACACTATGATTGAAAAAAAAAAAATCTGTCGGGTGTGATTTTGATACATGGTCCATGTAAAAAGTTTCTGGAAAAAAAATAAATCCCTACCTACCCTACCTATAGCATCTAAGACTGAAATCCTAAACACAGATATCTTTTTGTTAGGCCTATTTACTCACACCATCTGCATAAGCATTTTGAATAAGCACATAGCCATACTTGTGAGGTTCGTTAGAATTACCTAGTGACAACTCTGATACCCACAACTTAACTTTTAGTGACCTCTGGATTATGCTCAGAATTCTGCTAGGAAAAGACTAGTTAACCAGCATTTTTGTCTTTTCCTACAAGGTTTTAAAAAGGCTAATTCCTCAGGGTCTTTAAAACTCAGGATAGTGTAAAGAGTTAACCCTATTTACTTTACATCAATGTGAAGCACGATCTTTAATTATTCTAGATTAATGCTACCTGTACACATAACCAGTATTGCCAGTTATAAAGTTTGACCCTGCTCATGACAGGAATAAAGAACCTTTATTGGGAGAAACTGATGTTATTCCCTATGAGGAGTTGAATACGTTCATACCAGGATTCAGCCTTTCATATCATTGTTCTTATTCTAACCATACCACCTGACTGGCTGAGATTTATTATCTTAGCCAATAAGAGGGCTTTGCCTGGAATTTTGAATTTAATAAAGAATGGTTGGGAATAAAACCCCTGCCAACCCAAACCAAGTTGCATTTTAACCCTTTACCACACTATCCCGAATTTTAACAACCCTGAGAAAGAAGCCTGTTGAAAGAAATTGTGGGAACAGGAGAAAATGCTGGTAGCCAGCATTTTCTCCTTTTCCCAAAATATTTTCTACTCTTGCCATAACAAATCTTAATTTTTCTGTCACATTTATTTTGACGTCTGCTTTCAATTTGGACAAGTCTAAAATTTGTCATTTGGTAAAGAGTCAAACATTGGTGTCTCAGCCAATCACAGGACCTGTCTTTGAACCAGGATTAACAAGGGTATGTGGACACCAGTGCCCCAATGCAATTGCTTTTCGATAAAACTTGAAAAGCCAAAAATAGCGCATAATTGGATCAAAAGAATATATCTGGCTACCTGCTCCTATGTATGGGTTTCCCTTTGGAAAGTTAACAGGTAGCCCATATTTCAAGAAAATATCTTCCATAATGAGTTATATGAAATGTCACAGTTATTGTAAGATGGCAAAGATTGGGCTCTGAAAACTTGAAAAGCCCAAAAAAAGGGTGTAACTGTATCAAAAGAATATTTCAAGGCTACCTAGTCATGATGTATGGATTTCCCTGTAGAAAGTTTACAACTAGCCCAAGTTTCAAGAAAATATCTTCCGTAATGACAGAGATATGTGAAATGTTAAAGTTATCATACCTTTTCCCCCACAATGTTTTCTATCCCATCAAGGACAAGTTCCATCATTTGACCTACATTAGAGTTGTTGTCTGCAAGTGCTTTCAGTTTGGACAGGTCTACCAGCATTTTCTCTTTTTCCCATAATGTTTTCAAAGGGCTTATACCTTAGGGTCGTTAACTCTTTACCAAACAACAAAAATGTAGACTTGTCCAAATTGAAAGCATTTGCAGACAACAATTTAGATATGACTCAATTGATGAAACTTGTCTTAAATAGAGTAAAAAACATTGAGGGAAAAGGAGAAAATGCTGGTTACCAGCATTTTCTCCTTTTCCCTCAATGTTTTTTATAAGTCCTTTTCCTTAGGGTCGTTAAAACTCGGCATTATGTGGTAGAGAGTTAAACTTGGGATCCCTTGGTAAAAAGTTCAGGAAGTAATTCATAGGTGCAATCATGACCATCAATAGAATTTTTGACCAATAAAATATCATGTCTCAAATCATCTGTAGAAAGGATTTTTCCTTGGCTAAATGAAGTGACAAAATTCTTAATTTTAGTAACAAAACCTCTCATTTTACTCACATCATTCCTGATTTCAGTAACAGAATTCCTAATTTTAGAAACAAAATTCCTTATTTATAATAAAAAAAAAAATCTTCAAGTGTTGTCATAGCTACACTTTATGTTAATCCTTTACCTAAATAATCCAAAGTTTTAATGACCCTGAGGCAGATGGCTTTTGAAAAAACACTGTGCAAAAAAGAGAAAATATTAGTAACAAGACCCCCCCCCCCCCCCAACAAATTTCATTATCAAAATTCTGTACCACATTTGATGTTTGGGAGAAGCTGTAGATTTGCACAAGTCCATATTTTTGTCATTTGGTAAAGAGTGAAATGATTGACTGATTAGTGTTTTATGCCACTTCCAACAAAATTTCAGTCATATCATGGCAACAGCCTACACATTCATGTATTTTCTTTTTCTGAGTTTCACCAGTGCTAGGCTAGGGCTCTGAAATGTCTTGCCCAAGGACACTCCCATGAAAAAAATCCAGTGATTCAGTGAGGCCCACACCTGAGTCTCAAGGTTGTCAGTCCTACACCTTACCACTGAGCCTGCAGTAAAGAGTTAAAATGATTTCAATAGAAATATAAGCTTCAACTTTTTTAACTGACACTTTAGAAAGTCACAAATATTAATGAAAATTTTGAGTGTCAAATCTCGAACAGCTAGAAATGAGATGTAACCAAAGAGACTACCGGGGGTTGGGGGTGTGTGTTACTCTTTCCATACCAAAGATGACACCAGAAGCTTTTGTGGACAGTGTAGATCAAGATCAGGCTGCACAGAAGGTGCAGTCTGATCTGATCTTTACTTTCCCCTTGCTGTACTCTAGAATAAATTATGACCAAATTGTCTCTTGATCTTGCAGAGGAAATGTATTTTTAGCATTGAGAAAATACAATTTATTTATTCAGTAGTGAAAGAGTTAAAGGTGACTGATTGACCATTGAGAGAACACAATATTACTTGTTTCCCTCTCCACCTACATAGTGTACATGGTACAGATGGTATCTATAAAACATTCAAGGCAAATGATGCTCACTACACTCTACGCCACTGGCTGCTTTTTATCCTAAACAATGATAATCAGTATTTATATGAGAGCAATGACATCTGTTGCAATCACACTGAGACAACATACAACAACAACACAGATGAGCATAAAGAATCCTTTATTTTCTAGATAGATTCTCTAGCAAGGTACCATGTTTCCCTACAAAAATTGTTATATTACAATAAAACAAGCATTCCTTTGAAATTAGAAAACCGATTTGCCACTAAGCATGAAATATACATGTGGTAATGGACAATACAAAAAAAAAAGCTGCAATTCAGAACTAACCACTCAATCATCTAAACCATTCCATGTATTTTCCATACTATTCAAAAACAGATTTTTGTACAAGTAAGTTTTGATAGATTTTAGTTTTTCTAAAAAAAAAAAAAAAAACTGGTAATGTAATGGGTTAACCCAGAGAAATTCATGAGTTCACTCACAGAGCGATCAACAAATGAAAATGAATATGTGTGTCTAGAAAAAGAAGAAATGGACCCTATCAGAGCCGTATTTTAGACAAAGTCACATATCATCAGGCTGAACAATCAGTGCAAGAATTATCTTGAACTTCACTCTTGGAAAAATCAATTAACTCTTAACCAAATATTACTTGTTCCAACATTTTAACAACCATGAAGAACGGGGCTTTGGGAAACATTGTGAGAAATGGAAAACATTAGGTTACCAGCATATCTTCTACCCTGGTCTTAATCTAAATTCTATGAAAAATTCATCGAGGCAGAATAAGATTAACTTTTTAAAGGAAAATTTTTGTTCCTTGCATTTTAGGTGGGTTTAAGCTCAGGGAATAGTTAATTTAATGAGAAACAAATGAAAGCCATTTAAATCCTTACCAGACAACAAAATCCTTGACTGGTCCAAATTGAAAGCAAGCGCAGATGACAATTCACACATAACTCAAATAACTGGATTTTCTTAAAGGGTAGAAAACATCATGGGAAAAGTAAAAAAAAATGCTGGTTTTCAAAGGGCGTCTTTCGCTGAATCGTTAAAACCCTAAATTGTTGTGTAAAGGGTTATTTCTGTACAAAATAATCATGAGTTTGAACAACCCCGAAGAAAGTCTTTTGAAAACATTCTTGGAAAAGGAGAAAATGCTGGTAACTAGCATTTTCTCCTTTTCCCACAATGGTTTCTGCCCTTCCCCAAAAATAATTTCAGTTTTTGGTCAATCTATTTTTTCGTCTGCAAATGCTTTGAATTTGGTAAAGAGTTCAGTACTGGTAGTCTAAAATGGTCAAGAACAAATAAATATGCAGAGAAATTTTCTTTCCAGTTACAATTTAAGAGGACCATCAAATTTTCAAACTCCATTAACATTTAAAACAAGCTGCAAATTAGAACATGTTTCCTCAAAACTCTCTTGATGTCATAATCCCCAACTGGTCCAACTTGGAAGTGTAATAAGGCAACAAAACTAAATATTGCTAAAATGAATGTTTTTGTCTCTGAAAGAGTATAAAGTATTTTGGGAACCAGAATTTTCTCTTTTTCCCACAATGTTTACAGACGACCCCTTTTTCAAGGTTGTTAAAATACAAAATTGTTTGGTAAATGGTTAAAGATCCTTAGCTGATGTTAATAGAAACAAAATCTTTCCGAGATTTTTGCAATTTCCCACAATGTCTATAAAAGCCTACTTCCTCTGGGCTGTAAAACATGGACACTTTGGTAAAGGATTACAAAGGAAGGAGAGAAGTTTTACTTAGTCTTGAAACGAAGGTTTTATGTAACTCTTTACCAAACAGTCCCTTTCCTCAATGACCCTCTGGACATGTGCTTTTAAAAACTTTGTAGATATAGAAGAAAATGATGGTATTTAGCACTTTTTCCTTTTCCATCAATGTTTTCCACCCCTATTAAAGAAATCTCATCATAAGAGTCACTTTTTTGTCTGTAAATGCTTTCAATATTGACAAGTCCAAAATTTCTTTGGCAGGTAAAGAGATAACTCATTACTAAACGACAAAATTTGGACTAGTCCAAATTGAAAGCAATTGCAGACAGCAAATTAAAAGTGACAAAAATGATTCAATTTTTCCTTAATAGAGGAGAAAACATTGTGGGAAAAGGAGAAAATGCTGGTTACCAGCATTTTCTCCTTTTCCCAAAATGTTTTCAAAAGGCCTGTTCCTTAGGGTCGTGAAAACACGGCAATGTTTGGTAAACGGTTAAACATAAATGTAAGAAGATACAAACCAATTCAGAAATAAAAAATACACTAAATGATAATGAACAAATAGGTGACTAACACTAAAGCAAAACATCAAAACTGAAAACTTAGATTCATATTCCGATGAAAATAGAACAAAAAAGGCAATAAGCAATTCAACTTGTGGAATAAAGAAAAATACTTAAAAAGATTTACCACATAAGTCTAAACTTTTGGAACAAATTTCAACAAGAGTAACAACAGCACAGTAAATGTGGGCTGGTAGGGCCTTGTAACATATTTGAGTTCATAATGAAGTCAAAATTAAGCACTCACCATATTAACAGACTTTTTCTGTGATAAAACAGTAAATCATGTATGCAAAAGGAAAATTTTAGCCAAGGATGAATCATTATATGTTCTGACTTGGAAACATAGTTGCACATTAATTATTGTATAGATGTGAGAATGCTGTAAAATCTTACAACATCAAGTAAAGGTGAGACTTTATCATTCTTAAAATTTTCACTCTATGTGTATTATAGAATTATATTATATTATAGTGTATTATAGAAAAATAACTTCGATGTGCTTGACCCTTCGCAAACAAACTTGAGCTTTTATGACCCTGAGGAAGCAGGCTGTTCAAAGCATTGTGGGAAAAGGAGAATATGCTGGCAACCTGCATTTTCTCTTTATCCCACAATCTTTTCTACTGCTTCAAAACAAATTTCATCATTTGAGCCACATTTATTTTCTGGTCTATGCTTTAACCCTTTACGACACAACTCCGAGTTTCAACGACCCTGAGGAAAAAGGCTTTTGAAAACATTGTTGGAAAAGGAGAAAATGCTGGAAACCAGCATTTTCTCATTTTCCAACAATGTTTTCTAATCTATCACAGACATATTCCGTCATTTGAACTACATTTAAATCGTCATCTGCAAATGCTTTCAATTTAGACCAGTCTAATATTTTTGTCGTGTGGTAAAGTGTTAAATTTGGATGATCCTCTAAATAGTTTTATCATCTGGTTATGGGTGAAAAGGGTCATAGCCAATACTTATTAACCCCTTGAACCCTGAACAAACCCAACCAACATCATTCATCTGGAAATAAGACAATAATCAGGACAATTTCGAGGTAATTTTATTTCCAGAATTTCTGAGCACAGTGTCAAGATCAAAAATCAAACTGCACATTTTGTGAAATCTGATCTTCATCTACCCTGGCTGTAAAGGCAACAAAAATTATGAAAGGGGCTGTAATTCTAACACAAATAGGAATTAAGTTTATCCAAAAATCACGTGAAAGAAATTCTGGTAACATCTTACAGCAACAACAACTCGTCATATTGTTTTCTTTAGACAAGTCCACACCAGGCAATAAAAACCATTTACAAATATCTTTTTGATTTTGAAATAAATTTTTGTGAAATATCTTCTATGTACAGTCTAAAATGTGGTAACATTGCTTCACTCAGTCTCAAAGAAGCATCTAAACGAAAGACTGGCCTGATGTACAGAATAAACTCTTTAGCCTTGACTTCAATCAAGACCCAGCTATATTGAAAGCAGTTGCAGAGATCACATAATATGTAACTGGAATGATGAGGTTAGTCTTTGAAAGGATGGGAAACATTATGGGCATAGAAGAAAATGCTGGTAACCATATTTTTTTGTCATTTTCCACAATGCTTTAAAAGCTTCCTTCTCAGGTTCATAAAAACTCAAGGTTATTTGGTAAAGGGCCATAAGAAGTTCCATAAATGCCAGTGAGACAACCTTAGTCGACAAAATCAAGTTATATATGGTGCTTCAGCTATCATGTAAAAATTGGGAGAAATAATTATGCATACATTAACCCTATACCACACAAATCTGAGTTTTAACAACCCTGACATGGAAGGCTTTCGAAAAAACATTGCAGGAAAAGGAGAAAATGTTTTCTACCATATCAAAAACAAATTCCATCATTTGAGCCAGATTTAAACTGTCTGAACACATATTTATTTTGTACAAGTCTACATTTTTGCTGTGTGGTAAAGAGTTAAAGAATGACGCAGCTATCTATATAAGCACACACACACACACCAGTGATTCACTACAAATAGTCCAGTATCCAAAAACCACTGCAAATATACACCAGCTAAACCGCAGACACAGAAATATGAATTACAGAGTCAGGCAAACATAACTGAGATTGTTGTATTTGATGATAAATTGGAAGACCAAATTTTCTGGGATATGAAATAGAAAGAGCACTGCATACAGATGCCAACATTTGAAGCACTTGCTTTCAAAAATAGATTAATTTTCAGTGAGATCAGTGAGATTTCGAAGTCGAAAAAGGGGCAAAACTGAGTCAAAAATATTTTAATTGTTAGAAACCATACTGTGGTATGGGTTCATTTTTTAACAGTTAACAACTAGTCCAAATTTGAAGTATCTTCAGTAACAAAAGAGATATCGTAATATGTCCAAGGTTTTGCACCATGACGACAATTCAATGATGCAGACAACCACAGAGCAACCACAATACCTCAACAATTTCTTTAAAAACCAGCCAAGATAATAATTAGTTTTCTTTTGTTACTGAATCTTGTTACCACTGAAAAAGAAAGTAATTCAGACACTTAATTAATTTACGCTATATGTCATTTTCAGTGAATTCAGACACTTAATTAATTTACATCATAATTATGTCATTTTCAGTATTTGTCATTATACCAAATCAATTTGTTAATGAATGGTACATGTGACACCTAAGGCAGGCTGCTTTTTGGTACTCTTTACCAAATGACAAAATTTTAGACTTGTCCAAATTAAAAGCATTTGCAGATGACAAAGTAAATGCCACCTAAAACCTGAAATTTGTCTTTGAAGGGTAGAAACATTTTTGGAAGAGGAAAAGATGCTGGTTACAAGCACTTTCTCCTTTTCCAACAATGTTTTCAAAAGCCTTCTTCCTAAATATCGTAAAAACTTGGGAATGTGTAGGAAAGAGTTAACAGCTTTCTAGCTTACAGTCTTATAGAAAACAAAAACTGTCTCGTAAAGACAGAAAAAAATGAATGCACTTTATGAAGACATTTTCCAAACCACTGAATTCCTCCATGATAAGAAAAGCTAGAGGAATTTCTGATCTCAAACAATTTTTTTTAAAGAAACGCATTATTCAAATTTATAATTCTTCTACATTTAACAAACTTCTTTGTGAAAGCCTTGTTGAAACTCTAAAATTCTTCTACATTAAAAAAACTAGACAAATTTCTGTGTCTGTGATTTCGACGCATAATACACACACACTATATATATACAGATTTATAGTGTCTATTGTGATACAGGGGTTACATCCACACAGCCTACCTGTGATGCTGCATACGCTTGATGATAGGCTGCCACTGCAGCTACTGCTGCTGCTGATTCTGCCGCATATGCTTGTTGATTCTGATGTTGTTGTAATGTAGGGGTCGTCTGAGGGACTGACGAGGCAGGTGGCGGGGTCAGATGAGATGTGTCTTCCGCAGCCTCCTGTAACAGATATCACACTCTAATTGACCCTTATTCTGCTGAAGAATTGAAATGAACTTTTCAAGCCGATAGTAAAAACTATGATTTTGCTATTTCATATATATAAGCCGTGCTCTGTCAAAAGAGGGCTTTATGCATCTCCCTTATACACGATACTAGCCCAAGTCATCACATAATAATGGATCCATAGGAGCCACTTTTTTCAATAACCGACTAAATCATGAGAAAGATTGATCCTTTGACAAACAGAAAATTGACCAATAGCGAAAAGTTTTGGCCCAGGTCAGCCTGCGCGGACTGCGCAGGCTGACCTGGGTCGATACTTTTCGCAGATGCATTAAGCTCCCTTTTCACAGAGCACGGCTCATATATATATATTTGGGGGGGGGGGGGGGGGGGATATCTCCTTATCGAACAGTGTAGATCCAAAAACAGACTCTACATTCTGTGCAGTCCGATCTTGATCTACACTGTCCGCAAAAGGCCCTTTAGTTGCACTTAGCAAGGGATAATATCAGACCATAGCATAATTACATCAGCGGCACAGATAAGGGGTATATGGGTTTTACAAGTAAAATTCTTCTCTAAAACTTCTGTTCTGTACCTGTCAGGCTTGTCAAAAAGAGAAAAGTCTAACAAGTATGTATAAAAAAGTTTTTAAGGAAGAAAAATAAGCACATTCTACTCTTGTTTTCCTTCTTTGTTACGAGATGTGGTAAATATATAAAGCCAGATGGTTTAGCCAATAACCATTTTATTTAGCCCATAAAAATTGTGTCACTGTCTTATTTCAGGGTTAGAATGCATTCTGAAACTGTTGTATCTACCCTGTCTGCAATGCCTGCCAAAGTCTAGGCCTATCTAATACTTTCTTCAAATTGTTAAGTGTGGCCATCTGAATACAGCTTATGAAGCAAAGAGACAGAAAATGTCACAAGAGCGATCTTCCTTGTACTTCAGACAGTTAACCCTGTATCACACAATCCTGTGATTCACAACCCCAAGGTAAACAGCTTCTGAGAACATTGTGGGAATAGGAGTAAATGCTAGTTACCACAATTTTGTCCTTTTCCTATCATGTTTTCTACCCTGTAAACAACAAATACATTTACCATCATTTTAACCCTTTACCAAACAATCCCTGGTTTTCACGACCCTGGGAAAGAAGACTTTTGAAAACATTGAGGGAAAAGGAGAAAATGCTGGTAACCAGCATTTTCTCCTTTTCCCACAATGTTTTTTACCCTATCAGAGACCTAAAGCTCATTTGTACCAATTCTGAATTTGTGGTCTTTGGATGCTCTCAGTTTGGAAGAGTCTAAAATTTGTCCTTTGGGAAAAGGTTAAATATGAAATCTGTTGTCTATAAGTGCTTTCAATGTGGATGTGTCCAAACTTCTCTTAACTCTTTACCAAACCACAAAATTATAGACTGGTCCAAATTGAAAGCATTTGCAGACGACAAAATAAATGTGACTGAAAAAATGAAATTTGGTTTGGGAAGGGTAGAAAACATTGTGGGAAAAGGAGAAAATGCTGGTTACCAGCATTTTCTCCTTTTCCCACAATGTTTTCAAAAGGCGTCTTTCTCAGGGTCGTTAAAAGTCGGGATTGTGTGGTAAAGAGTTAACTGTGGATGTGTCCAAACTTCTGTTAACCGGTACAGAGTTACAGAGAAAGGTAAAGTTTTTATGCCAAAATGATCGACAACAATAAAATTCAATTATCCAGAAACATAATATCTCTAAGCAGGGTTTACATGGCTTTTGGAAATTGGGGGTCCACTGGATGCAACCTTGAATATGTCAGGGGTCCAAACCCTAATATCAGGGGTCCCATATCACAGTGACTTCAGAATATCCTTTCTTTTCCCCCACAAATTCAAAAGATTAGATGGTTAAGAGAGGGTGTGTTACGGGAGATCACTCCTTCCTTACTGCATAGCTTTGTCTCGTATAAAATCAATACCTATCAACTGCGATGGGGGAGAATTCTCTTCAGCTCAGTGGTCAAGGTGTTGGTTTTTTAAACCCCAATGAAAGGATATTTTTCGCACTGGTTTGAATCCCGCCAGGTGCGGTTCATATTTTAGCTATGCATCTGCTACAAACTTTCTTATTCGTAAGAAAATACAACCAGAAAAATGATTCAGAGAACAATGTGAGAATGAATGTTCAACCCTGTACCCTGTCCAAATAGCAGGTGTCTGTAGACAATAAATTAAATTTGACCTTCATGATGACATCTTCTTTAGAAAGGGTAGTAAACATTGTGGATAAAGGAGAAAATGCTGATGACCAGCATTTTCTCCTTTTTTTCAACAATGTTTTCTAAGGCCTCCTTAAACAGGGTAATAGAACCTTAAAGCCCTTGAACCAGCTCAAGTTGCTTCAGTGGATAGAATAGATGAAGTTCACACTGCATAGAATCTGCAGCCTGATGTAAGATCTACACAATCCACCACTCTGGCACATATCCTTGGTTATAAGAAACCATTGATAAAGGAATATCTTGGCAAACTGAAAGGGTTTATTTCACTGTTCTAGAGTTAAAATACAGAATTATTTGGTACAGGGTAAATGAAATGATCATCAATATATCAAAAATGAGGTGATTTGCCCGCTGTACAGCATACCTCCTCAGTAGTTCTAACCTCCACAGTCGCCTCTTCTGTCGGCTCTATCGATGATGGCTGGTCTGTCGGAACTGTTTGCGAGTCATGTTCGTGCTTCGGGACCTTTGGTGATCGTCCGACCCTCGGTGATCCACTCAAACCTCGTCTTTCATTCCGGAACTTATCACACAATATTACATACCAGGAATCCTGAAATTTAAATCAATATGCTTTACTGGTAATTAAGCTCTTTTCCAAGTTCAATAAGTTCAAGTTCGGAATAAGTAATGCTACAATCATGGTTTTGATTAATAAATCTTGTTGAATTATTGAACAGAAATAGAACAATTACATTTTTGCATATTTTCAGTCCCTGATTTTTTTCTCTAGAATTCATCTTAAATGCCTAATAGCAACAAAGGTAAACAATGAGGGTATCAAATTGTATTTAACCCTTTAGCTCTCAACATTTATCTACTCCCTTGGCAGAATATCTCACCCTTCGAGTCATTATTTGCCTTGAAAAAAAAAAAAAAAACCAAAAAGATTGATTTTTTTGTTTTTGACACAGACATTCCACTGCTGGTTACACGGTGTCGTAGTTAGGGGTGCGCGGTATTATCGGTATTCAGGTATATCGCAGTACGATTTGAAAATGATACGAATATTGGTACGGCTGGCCCGTATCGGTTTACTCGGGAACTTTCGTGGGTTTCCGTAACCCGTTGAAACTTTTTTTCGGCCGCTGATGTCTTGCTAATTTCGATATATAAAACTCGATTTTCTTAATTTCAGTAAATGAAACACAAAAACAGTAATCCAAATTAATAATTTAACAGTAAAGAGTCAGCCTTTGACGCGCAAAATGAGTAATTCATTGACCGCTCCCAGAATTCCTGCGATCCCTATAGTAACGTAATAACTATATTCAACATGGTGGCTTCCGATGATTTTACAGTAGTCGACAATGTGAAGAGAAAAGTACCTGTATGGAAACATTTTGGCTTGTTAAGAGAAACGGGAAAATTGAAGAAAATGTTGCTGGCTGTAAGATCTGCCGCACGATTGTCAAATGTAGCGGAGGCACCACGAATCTCACAACTCATTTGCGACAACATTGTCCGAACAAATTAGTACTGTCCGAAAGTACTCCTAAATGCAATTCTTTTATAATTTGGTAAAGAGTTTATTATAAAGCAGTTAAAGCATATACCTAAATGGGTTGTGCCAATATTAGAACATGGATCTCTTTATCTTCTTGTCAATTAATCAATTTAAAGTCAGAGAACTTCTAGTCAGTACTGAAGAAATTTTAGTTAGTTCTAGTCAAGAAAAACATTCAAGTGACTAAGTTACAAAGATAACTTAGACCAGTTCTTGTCAACATTTACTTTGATTTTCTATTGAATTTTTCAGGTCCTTAGTTAGGACCTTGTTTTATGTGTTAAGTTTTGTGTTCATTTACTTCTAATAAATCCTACTGGGTTGATAACATTTGCAGTTTATCACTTTAGGGAGGCATCAAGAGACGGTATTAAGTTTTTAATTAGAGAACACTTGGGACTAGTCAAACACGTAAAGTCGAAAATATCACGATACGTATCGTGATACGCTTATAAAATATCGCGATATATCGCGATACGATTTTTTTGGCGATACCTATCCCTAGTCGTAGTACAAGTTTACTTGTAAAATTGTCTGTTATGGCAATAGATCAAAGGCCTTCAGAAGCATTGGTTGAGAATGAAAAGGTTATAAACTTACTGCTGGTGATATATGACTGGCCTTCATCTTTGCTGCAAGCGTGGGAAATGTTTCCACAATTGCATTAGCTACTGACATTTTCTGAGTCGGGGTTGGGTATCTGAAATTAAATGAGAAATTCAATGGAACCCTTTACCATACAAAGGTTTCTGAAAACATCATGGGTAAAGGAGAAAATGCTGGTAAACAGCATTTTCTCCTTTACCCACAACGTTGTCAACCCTTTTGAAGACAAATATTTTCTTTACCGTAACATTTATTTAGTTGTATGCAAATGCTTTCAATTTGGACAAGCCTTATTGTCAACTATATTCCTGAGGTAGAATGCTCCTCAGATATGCAGAAAATTTAAAAATAAAAAAACATTTTGACATGTTCATGGGTTTCAGAGGCTGACATGGGTCAAAACTTTTCAGATGCATTAAGTCTCCTTTTAACAGAGCATGCTTTTTACTTGTAAATGTGGTCCAAAAGCATTGAGCTTTAACATCTATAAGACAGTACATAATAGTTGCAAAAAGCCAAAGAACTTTTAAACAATTTTTCAAACTGCTGGACAGCTTTAAACTAGTGATACCTCCACAGAAATTGATGAATACATATAGAGTAGATGAATATTAACGTATTAGTGGAAATTTGTGCGACTTGGAATTTTTTCTGTTTTTACGAATTTGAAAAATTTGAAACTTTTCTGTTCACGTATTTTACTACAGGTATACCAACAAATAACAGGTCTCTTGAATTTGCAAATCTTTCCATACGCAAAATGTCCGTAATCAGTAATTTGCAAATTTTTCGACATGCGTATATATCCACATATACAACGGAATGTTCTTCTAACAATCTGGAGAGCACTTGGTTACTGAGTCAGCAATGTAATAGGCTTAAAGACAGGGGATCCCAGGTTCCAATCCCCTGCTCAGCCAATTTCTTTCCGTAGACTGATGACGGACACTTTGATATGATCCATTCCTATCACAGGTAAACATTGTTACAATGATGGTTAAGTCGGAAAGTAGCTAGTGGTTTTTGAAGAATATTGTGCAAAGTACTGGCACAGAAAAAGCATGGACAGGTGCACTAGCTGCCACGATATAAATGAAATAATGTTCACAGAGGCCTAAAACACAATACCAACAAACAAAATCTACTCACAATCCAGTATATTTGATGAGCTCATGAAATATTGTGTCAATCAGCTGTATTTTCCCAGCCCTAGTTATCTCCCCTGTCTGTATCATTTGTAGAGCTTTGAGACCGTAATCAAGATTCGCAACAGGAAACTTCTCAGGAAAAGGTATTATCTGTTGTATTTGATGTGAGTAGTACTTGGGGTTACTGTTTTTCATGGATTCTAAAAATTTTCTTCTCATTTTCTTTGTAGATATTTCTGCTGCCAGCTTGTCATCTGGAAAAGAGGACATTAAATTGTGATAAGATGATGGGTTATAGATGATAAAATACAGGTGATGGAGTATAGATGCTAGGATAAGGGTGATACATAATGGAGGATCAAACATAGATGAAGCATTCTCTGTAAAGGGGGTTTAATGCGTCTGCAAAAGTATCAACCCAGGTCAGCCTGCGTAGTCAGCGCAGGCTCATCTAGGCCAAAACTTTTGCAATATGGGAATTTTCTGCAGGTCTAGGGACCATACTACCTCATGATTCATTTATTTGTTACAAGAAATGGATTTATGGATCTATACTTGCAAATATAATGAATCATTGAAATGCAATAATCCCCCTTTTGCCAGAGCATGGCTCATATAATAGAATTGAGTTCCCTTTCTCACACACAATTCTAACAAATACAACACTCTAAATCAGTGCAGAGGACAGCTCCTGAAAATATCCTGGGAAAAGGAGCATTTTCTTGCTACAGCCAAATGTTCTTTTTCCAAGGATGTTTTCTATGAGTTCTGTATCTGGATGAAAACCATCATATTTATGGTAATGGATTGACCACGAAATCAAATTCCCTGTTAAAAGTTAACTTGAAAAAGGTGACTTCACCATTACTGATTTACAAAAGAAAGATCTATGGAACTATGGACCACTTTTTTCAGCAAAATTTTGACATAGCTGCTGGATAGTTTCAGTGGTAAAAGTAAGATATGTAAGATCTGACATGAGTTGGCATTTGAGACAAAATTTTATTAAGCCAGTCAAGGGAAAATGTTATTAATCGAGCCTTTTGGAATTCTTTGAAATATGTACAAAATGACATCAAAAATGACATTACAAAATTGTGATATCAAACATGTATAAGATAAGAAAGTTTGTGATGGGTATATTACACTGAAAACAAGGGAAGATATGTGATAAAATTCAATCTTAATTTCAAATTTTCTCTGTCTCTTATGCCAAAGCCACCCACTATTTCTTATGAAAGATTTCCTGTATTTGAGATTGGCTATATATTAGATAACTGTACTTGAGACTTTCTATATTTGAGCCATGTTCTTGAAAAAGGGGTTTAATGTATTTGATGCATTATACCAAGCAATTCACTACATAATTACGGATGCAGGAAATTCCCCCCCCCCCCAAAAAAAACCCCCTAAATCTTGAGATGAAATAGTCCTTGGGTACATAGGTGGTTTGCCAAAAGCAAAAGTTTCGACCAAGGTCAGATTACACTGACTGCCCAGGCTAACCTGGGTCAGAACTTTTTGCAGATCCATTGAATCCTCTTTTCCGAAAGCACGGTTCATTTAGTAACAACTGTATATGAGATACCTGGAGCCGCCGATTCATTCGGTGTAGTGGGATACATGGAGACAGGGTAAGTTTGTTCTGTTGTACCAGAGGTACCATGTGCATTCTGTAGGGCTGCTTGCTGCTGGGCCACTTCATCAGCCGAGAGGTTTTGTACGCTGGTATCACCAACGCTGTCTTCGTCTGACTGGCCCGCTTCCACTGTGAAATAAACATGAAATATATGACTGATGATACATGTCAATATATTTAGAATTTGCTGCCATAGCTGATAGAAAGAAGCAGTCTCATGCCTCCAAAGAGTATAATTGAGCCTTACTCTGACAAAATAAAGGGGTTCAACACTATACCAGACGACTAAGTTTTAGCCTGTCCAAATTAAAAGCATTTGCAGATGACAATTTCAATGTAGCTCAAATGGTGACATTTTTCCTTGATAGGGTAGAAAACATTGTGGAAGAAGGAAAAAACTAGAGCTATCACTAAACGTGATCATACCCCCCACCAGCTCCTTGTCACAAAACAGCTCTTTGTCACAGAATGCAGAATGGTTTAGCACAAAAGTAAGAGTTGAAAAAAAAAAAAAAAAAAAAAAAAAAAATAGTGGGAATAGAATTATGGTTCTTGTACACTGCACTTCTCCTTAATGTGGTCTATCTGTATATCAAGTTTGAAGTCACTGGCTTTTATACTTTGGAAGTTATGCCCCAGACAAAAATCCGAAGTCAAAATTTACAAAAGGCAAAAATCTAAAAATACTGAGAATAGAGTTATGATTCCTGTACAGTGCACTTTGCTTGAATGTGATCTCATTGTATATGAACTTTGAAGCTACTAGCTTTTATACTTTGCAAGTTATGCCCCAGATAAAAATCCTTAGTTAAAATTTACAAAGGGCAATAACCCCAAAAATAGTTGGACTAGAGTTATGGTTCTTGTACACTGCACTTCTCCTTATTGTGATCTATCTGTGTGTGAAGTTTGAAGTTACTAGCTTCTATACTTTCGAAGTTATGCCCCAGACAAAAATCCAAAGTTAAAAATTTACAAGGGGCAATAACTCTGAATGTACTGAAGACAGAGTTATGGTTCTTGTACACTGCACTTCTCCTTAATGTGACCTATCTGTATATGAAGTTTGAAGTCACTAGCTTTTCTACTTTGGAAGTTAAGCCCCAGACAAGCTTTTCCTGACACATGGACGGACGGACAAGGTGACTCCAGTATACCCCTCCCTCCCACTAGGTTTGGTGGGGGGGGGGGGGGGTGTTATAAAAAAAGCTGGATATCAGCATTTTCTCCTTATCCCACAATGTTTTCAAAAGGCTTCTTTCCCAGGGTCCTTAAAAGCTAGAAGTCGGAATTATGTGGTAAAGGGTTAATGCATCTGAGGTAGACTGGTCCTAGGACATGTAGAAAGTTTACAATAAGCAAAAAGTATTGATTCAGGTCAGCTTGTGCAGACTGCGATAACTGACCAAAGTCTATACCTTTAGCAGATGCATTAAGCCCCTTTTTCACTGAACATGGTTCACATACACAATCTCCCCACAAAGTATATCAACCAAGCAGATTTTTGCTGAGAGCAACGGCTTGAATAGCTCTTTACCAGACAAAACAAATTGACTTGTCCAACATGTAAGCATTTCCAGACATAAAATTCAGTGTATCTCAAATGATCATGAGGTTTATTTTTAAAGGGTAGAAAACACTGTGGGAAAAGTAGAAGATGCTGGATACCAACATTTTCTTATTTTCCAACAATGTTTTCAAAAGCCATCTTCCTTAACCCTTAAGCAGCTAAGCGCGACTCCCTGACCTTTTGCGGACAGTGTAGATCAAGATCAGACTGCACAGAATGTGCAGTCTGATCTTGGATCTACACTGTCCGATAAGGAGATATTATTTCCAAAAACATAACTTTCAGCTAATATACATGTACAATATTTGGGTTTTTACTATCGAATCTAAACTTTCATTTTTGGTTATTTAGCAGGGTAAGGGTTGTTACAACTCCGCTTTATGTGGAAAAGGAATACAGAACAGTGAAGCAGATGTGATAAATTTGACTAAGTTATGAACAAACTTCCATTAAGAACTTTTAACCCATTAACCCTTATCCTGCTGAATCAGAAGAATGAAACTTGCAAGCAGATAGTAAAAATCAAAGTGTTGCTATTTCAAAGTTATATTCTAGATAAAAATATCTCCTTGTCAGACAGTGTAGATCCAAGATCAGACTGCATGTTCTGTGCAGTCTGATCTTGATCTACACTGTCTGCAAAAGATCAGCGAGTCACGCTTAGCAGCACAAGGGTTAAAAAAATCTGCAAAATAAAACATACTTTCTACACCAAAATAGAAATTCAGCAGATTCGTCTCAATTCTGAATTGATCATCTGCATATAGTTTGAATATGGAAGTGTCTTTAACTTGTCATTCAGGATAGGATTATTTTGATAACCTTGTGGAACTGTTGCCTTAGCAGCACAGTTCATATGAAAATCGATTAATCTTTAGCGGAGGACAAATTTTGAGACTACCCCAATACTGAAAGTATAAGCAATGACAAACTGGATCTGGCTCCAATAAAGGACCATAAACTGCCTAAAAGATTGTGTGAAAGGAAGAAAATACTGCTAACCAGCATTTCTATTTTTACCAATGTTTTTCAAAAGTCTTCTTAACCATAAACCTCACAATCCCAAGTTTTAACAATCCAGAAGAATAAAACTTTTGAAAACATTGTGGGAAAAGGAGAAAATGCTAGTAACTAGCATGTTCTCCTTTACCCAGTGTTTTCTCCTCTTTCAGACACAAATTCTATCATTTGAGCCAAATTTAATCTGTTGTCTGCAAATGCTTTTGATTTAAACCAGTCATAAATTTTGTCATTTGGTAAAGAGCTAAAATACAAGACTTTGTGATAAAGGGTTAAACTTTAAAAGATTTTTTAAAACAATGACTCAACACCTTATTTCTGAATGAATGAAGAAGCTTTACAAAATGACTACTTGTAGTCAAATTTGATAATTGTTACCATTTCCATATTAACCCATCACCACACAATCCCTACTTTTGATGACCCTGAGAAAGAAGCCTTTAGAAAACATTGTGGGAAAAGGAGAAAATGCTGGTAACCAGCATTTTCTCCTTTTCCCACAATGTTTTCTACCCTTCACAAAACAAATTTCAAATTTTCAGTCACTTTTATTTTGTCGTCTGCAAATGCTTTCAATTTGGACAAGCCTAAAATATTGTCGTTTGGTAATGAGTTAATTATCTTAATCCTTGGAGCGATGAATTAACTCTTTACCAAATGACAAAATTTAAGGCCAGTACAAATTGAAAGCGTTTGCAGACGACAAAATAAATGCGACTCAAATTTTGAAGATTGTTTTGGGAAGGGTAGAAAACATTATGGGAAAAGGGGAAAATGCTGGTTACCAGCATCTTCTCTTTTTCCCTCAGTGTTTTCAAAAGGCTTCTTTTTCAAGGTCATTATAAGTCGGGATTGTGTGGTAAAGGGTTAACCCAACTGACATTTTCAACCTAGAAGTACAACCATATTAAGAAGAGTTTCAATCCCTAACTCATCTGTAAATATCGAGTAACATCGACGTTTTTGTAAAGGCTATTTCGCCAATCCCGGCAGCTTCCATCTTTTATCAGCAACTTTGGTCTTGTAACTCTTTACCAAAGAACAAAATTTTTGGATTGTCCAAATTGAAAGCATTTACAAATGTCAAAATAATTGTGACTCAAACATTGGAATTTCTCTGGTAGGACAGAAAACAATGTGGGAAAAGGAGAAAATGCTGGTTATCAGCATTTTCTTCGTTTCCATAATGTTTTCAAAAGCTTCCTTTTTCAGAGTGGTTAAAAGTCGGGGTTGTGTGGTAAAGTGTTAATTTGAGAGTTAGGGGTCGCAGACCTTAAGTGCAATTTCAAAGTTGCTTTCGTCTGTAGTCAGCAAGGCAGACAGTGTAGATCAAAGATCAGACTGCACATTTTTACAAACTATTTACCTTTCACGTGCACTGATGATCCCTGTGTGCCATAGGATGCATTTGTTACAGCATCTTGTTCAGTTGGGGATGGTGTATAGGAGGTTTGTTCTCTGACTAAAGTTGTGGGAACTGCTGCTGCAACAGGGTAAACTTGTTCTCGTTCAACCGATGCAGAATACGCTGCGAGCTGTTCTCTTTCCGTTATGGCATGATGTATGCTCATATCCTGTGCGGTGTTTTGAATGGCTTCAACATCATTGGACACTTGTGTTCTCATCACTTCCGTATTAGGAGGAAACGTTTGAGTCCTTAAAGCTTCGAAGGCTTCCAGAGTTGACTGAATATTTTGTGATCTTAATGATTCAGGTATGCTGTCGGTGTCTAGTCGATGAATCCTTGCCAACATGTCCATGCTTGAATGTAACGGTGGTAGAGTTGTAGGTTCTACACTTGTGCGATTTGCACTCACAGGAGACTGTTGTCTGGTTTTCTTGGGGTAGGGTGGTGGGCCATAAGAGCTGTGCTCCTCTGTCGAACTCTCTGCTTTCCGTCTCCCTGGTTTGGTGGTGGGAGCAGGTGGTTGTAACAATGGCTCAACACCTGTCACTTGTGCTGTTTGTTTAAGGGACCTATTCACGGCAGCAATCTGACTTTCAAGAATCGCAATCTGAGACTCTACCTCGGCCGTTGATAGAGATTCTTTAGAAATATCTTTGTTAAGGGACACAGGGGCCAAGGAGACTGGCAGTGACATGGACAGATTATGCTCCATATGTGACTGTCTGATATGTTTAGGTGACAAATGAGAGATTGGGGGAATCCTCTGGGTCCCAGGGTGGTAAGTTTGAAACTGTGAAGCCATAGATGCCGATTTCATGTAGATGTCAGGAGATGAGATAGGTATGGTTTGTTTTTGATAGGTTTCTACAGGAGCTGGGGGAGGACGTATCTGGGCAACACCTGTATATGCTGCGGGCGAAACTGATGGGGAGACGGTAGTGCTGGTGGTTGTCACCGTCGGTGCTGTGTACAAGGAGCCCATAGAAGTAGTTGGTGTGATCATCGCCTCACTTAAGGGAACACCCTGCACAAGTGTAGATCTGAGGGCTGCTGCAGCAGCATGACTGCGGGGCGACAGCGCTTGAGGGGGTTGGACTGGTGACGTAGTATCCTTGTCAACTTGTCCCAGTTCTTGAGCAGCTGCTGCGGCTTGTGCCTCTTTATGCTGTTGTTCCAAATAGTCAGCACTTGCTCGTAACCATTGGGGTGTATCTCCAGGAGTATTATCTGTAATGAAACATCTCTTGTTGTACAGTACTTGTCACCTAACTAAACATCAATTTCCTTCAAGGTATATCTTCTTTATTGCTTAACCCTAAACTAAACAACAAAATTTTAGACTTGTGCATATTGAAAACATTTGAGCCATGCTCTGGCAAAAGGGGGCTTAATGCATCTCCGTGGTACATTATACCAAGCAAGTCATCACATAATTGTGGATCCATAAAATCCATTTTTTTAAACAACCGACTGAATCAAGAGGTAGAATGATCCTTTGACATGCAGAAAATTTAAAGACAGCGAAAAGTTTCGGCCCATGTCAGCCTGCGCAGGCTGACATGGGTCGATACTTTTCGCAAATGCATTAAGCCCCCTTTTCCCAGAGCATGGCACATTTGCAGGTGGCAAACAAAAAGTGGCTCGAATGATACAGTTTGTCTTTGATAAAGATGAAACATTATGGGAAAAAAAGAGAAAATGCTGGCTACCAGCATTTTACCTTTTCCCAAGATGTTTTTTTCAAAAACATCTTACTTGTTAAATCTTTGAATTGTGAGGTAAAGGGTTAAATCTTTACCATACAATCAAGTACATTTTTATAACCCTGTGAAAGGTAAAAATGCTGGTTACTTGCAATTTCTTCTCTTCCCACAATGTTTTCAAAATGTTTTGTTCTTGGGATCATTTAAACTCGTGATTGAGTAATAAAGGGTAAAAGACCATGAGAAGGGTTTGGAAAACACTTTGGGAAAAAAAGAAAATGTTGGTTATCAGAATTTTATCCTTTTCCCAAAATGTTTTCTACCCTATCAAAGAACAAGAGGGCCATGATGGCCCTGTATTGCTCCACTGGCTAATAAGTAAAAACCCTACAAGCCAAACATTACAATACTTGGCCAATTAGTAGACATACAAAATTTTTTCTATAAAATCTGATGAGCAAGTTATAACCCCAGGGCAAGGCCATTTTAGACCACAGAGCTATAATTATTTGAATCCTGGTAGAAGTCCACAAGATAAAGCCCCATACCAAATAGTACAGGTCTAGAATGTGGGGTTATAAACAAGAAAATTTTCAAAATTTCCTCAATAAGAGGCCCTGTAAAACATGAGACCCCTCAGACAGGGCTAAATTTGGTAGCCATAGTTCTTATGGTTAGTAACAAGACGATTTCTTAAGTTTTCACTATAAGCCCATGTAAAACTTGTGACCCTCTGGGTGGGATCAAATTAAACCCTAGGGCTATAACTTAGGCAATCTTGGTAGTGGCATAGGGGTCCATAGTTTGACTCCTGTCACCCATAGACTAAAACAAGGGATTTAACTGTATGCAGCCCGTTACTCGCCCCCGGTTACAAAAAAACATCGTATCTTTTCTACCCCATCAGTTATTCTCCTAATTTTTTCTACAGCTGAGAGCTAAAACATTTTTCTACCAGAAAAACACAACTGTTTGTCAGTGGCTAATGCAGTCTGGCTGATACATTCGCTCGAACTTGTAAACTCGCTCAAAAATCTTCGCCATTGACATGGGTTTGTACATTCGATACTGACGTTCGCGCATATAAACCAATGAAATTTCTCGTTCCAAACAGTGTCACCGTACTGTCACGTGACAAAAAGGTGTAAGCAGCTGTACGAAATTTCATTGGTTGAATTCACGACTGTTAGTACATATCAACCGATGAAATTTCTCGTTCCAAACAATGTCACATGACAGAAGATGGCTGCAGCTGTTCAAAATAAGAACGTGGATCACAAATTCAACGAATTCTGAGGCGTTTCGTCGTTATTGTAGATAAAGACTATAGGTCAGTAGTATTTTTAAACATGTTTAAAGGGTGGGTGCCGCTAATACTGCGTTTCATTGGATCTAAAGTGCATTTTATATCTTGAAAACGGATGTACGAACCCGTGTCAATGGCGCTGATTTTTGAGTGAGTTTACAAGTTCGAGCAAATGTATCAGCCAGACTGCATTAGCCACTGACAAACAATTGTGTTTTTCTGGTAGAAAAATGTTTTAACTTTCAGCTGTAGAAAAAAATAGGAGAATAACTGATGGGGTAGAAAAGATACGTTGTTTTTTGTAACCGGGGGCGAGTAACGGAGTGCATACAGTTAAATCCCTCGTTTATAATATATGGTCTATGGGTGCCAGGAATCAGACTACAGACCCCTATGGGTAGAGGCCCACTACATAAAGCTACATGCAAAATTTTGAAGTCCTAGGTTTTATGGCTAAGTACAGGGAGATTTCTAAAGTTTTCTCTATATAGGCCCATGTAAAACTCATTACCCCCGGGGCTGGGTCAAACAAACAAAAATTTTAGACTCGTCCACATTTGAAGCATAAATGTGCAGACATAACATGAAGGATTGTATCTCTGAAACCATAGAAGAGATTTTGGAAAAAGGAGAAATGCTCATATAAGCATTTTTGCCTTTTTACAACCAAGTTTTCAGAAGCTTTTTTTTCCCTGAGGATCATAAAAACAAAGATTTGACTCAAAAAGAGAAACGTTGTTCGACACCTGTTCTGGAAACAATGCAGAAGAGTTCTTACCCATAATCATTCGCCCAAACACCTTGTACTCTGCAACCTTGATGTCTAACCACATGACAAAGTGCGAGAGAGTCCATGGCTGGACTTGGGATAACAGCGCACTGAAATCCTTCTTGATTGAACCTAGGTCCATCATATTTGTGGCTTAACCCTGAAATAAAAACAACATACAAATCATAACTATCTGTTAACTATTTAACCCTTTACCAAATAATCCCACATGACTGAGGAAAAATCTTTTATGAAAACATTGTGGGCAAAGGAGAAAATGCTGGTAATCAGCATTTTCTTTCCCACAATGCTTTTTCTACACTTACAAAGACAAGTCTTGTCATTTGACCAACATCCATTTTGTTGTCTGCAAATGCTCTAAGTACGGGACAAATGCTCTAAGTACGGGCAAGTCTGACAATTTCGTATCTTGTAAAGAATTTAACTTTTTACCCAACCACAATAATTCAGGCTTGTCAATATTGAAAGTATTTGCAGATAACAAGTTAACTGTGGCTGTAATGATGGAAATTGTGTCTGACAGGGTAGAAAACAATGTGAGAAAATGCTGGTTACTAGAATTTTCTCCTTCTCACAATTTTTTCAAAATTCCCTCTCTGTCAGGCACTTAAAAACTCCGAATTGCGAGATAAAAGGTCAACTTTGTGTTGACAATTCATCATGAATCTTGAAAAAACTGTTTCAATTTCAAAGAGCAGGGATGCTGAAATCCTAGGTTCGACTAGGGAAAATTTGGCGTCGGACAAGTGAATTTTTTTTTAATTTAATTTTCCGCTGACAAGAAGAAAGTAAGGGATAATTTTGAAACAAATATCTGTTGTAAACATTATGCAAAGAAATACAAATGTTCACCCTTTGTACAAAATGGCATTTTGAATGATATACAGCTGTTTGAGATGATCCCAGAATTCTGGAAACCCCAAATACACACTTGATGTAGCTTCGCATTCACTAGAATAACTACATACTACTGGGTTGGTATAATATGTGGCTGTTTTTGCATGTCGACTTCTTTACTTCGGAAAATGTCTGAATACTTTAAAGATCACTATTGAGGATTAAAACAATTTTACTTTTATCATTTTAGCACCATTTAAAAGATCCTTTATGCCAATGTCGCACATGTGAATATTTTAGCCTTTCATATGATGGTACAGTTTCGGAACTGATGAGCCATGGTTTAGACATTATCTCCTCTGCTGAAAAAATGTCTCAAACCAAAACAATTTGCAATGCAGCGATCAACTGATGGAGAAAATAGATTGTTTTGATAATTAAATCTTCGAAACAAACGGAATGTGAGAAGTCTGAGACCTCGGCAGCATCTGGCAGCTCCAAATGTAAATATAAAGCGTACCGCTAAAAGGAATATAGCAAACAAGACGTCTTTTTTACGAGGCATGGTATAATGCTATTTAAAACTGTTTTGTTTTTAACAAGTAAGCTGCACTGGCTGACACCTGGACTTTTTTCATGTACTTGTCCGTGGATAAGTAAAAATTTCTAAGATTTCCATACCCATAAAGAGAGAAATCACTTATTACTGTTAGGTCTATATTTACAGTAGACAATAAAGTTTAGATCAGGTCAGTTCAACCTAGCTTGCCCGAATGTTCTAGTGCAACAAGCGCACCACATGCCCATGCTAACATACATGTACCTTATAATTTTGTTCCACAGTGACTATTTGTAACAATGAAATTGTGTCATATATCAACTGCTGTAAATGCAAGGTAGTCCTTAATTGAAGCAAACCAAATTTTGACTTAAATCTATTGTCATTTGACTCAGGTAAATGGAATTAAGTCACATTTTGTCTGGAACAAGTTGGTTGTTATCTTTCAGTCAACATACACAACCTTTTACCTAGAAATTCTTAGTTGAATCTAATCAAAAGTATGAAAAAAAAAAAAAAAATCTTTTGGCATGCTCTAAACACTGAGCTACTTTAGCCACTCAACATCTACCCTAACGACACTCACAGCACTCCTTTAACACCTCTAACAGTCTGTCACATCCACAAAAATAAACACCGTCATCATTTTCATAGAAAAATACATTTTTGTTGTAATGTTGATCATAGGTATTATACTTACAAGCTGTTGGACTTAAAATTGTTGCTGCACTGACTCTATTATGTACCTGCTTTCATTTTATTTACAATTTAGTTAAGGGTTATCTCCCTTGACACAAAACTTAAATAGCATTTTTTTCACACTTTATGAGATTTCTCACTTTGTGAGACATTGTATTATGACTAAACAACTTGAAATCATACAGGAAATACATGTGCGAATTAAAACTAAAGGTTGTCATAGTGATTTCAAAATAGAGGTTTATTACATTTCAACAGATTTTGATTAAATTCTGTACTAATGAAATTTGCCAGCGATTTTCCTTGACTTAAGAGAAGTAACTACAACGAATTTTACTTGCATATTGTAAGTTACTGTAAGAAAAACTTACCTTCATATGTACTGTGTACATTTACTTCACATAAAATGCATAAATCGATCGATATTGTTTGGAAAAACAACGCCAATTTCACAAAACCTGCTTTGTTCAAAAACCGGAAGTTAAGAGCACCTGCTGTGTTTTCGTAAAATGGTACGGTATAAGGCCCAAATTATAATTATTTTAGACTTGCAGAGGATGACGTAGGTTCCAAATCTTTCATATGTATATTTTGACCAGGAAGCCAGATTTATTTATCTTACACTAAAAGGATGAAGCACCTTTTCAATTTTTTCTTTCGATATCAGGACCATTCGGGAGACAAAGGGCGAATTCCTGAACAAATCTAGGAATATGTTGCAGGATAAATCAAGCATATCAAATACTCCTTGTTTGAAGAAAGGAAATGTCAAATTGTAAGAGGTTCAGATATAAATCTGTTGAGATTTAAAAAAATGAAATAGATTTTTTTCGAGGAAAAGAAGCAGACACAATGATTTAAGATCAGACTGCACATTTTTGCAGTCTGATCTTTAACTCAGTTGTCTGCAAAAGCAGAGTGAATTAATTAGGAGACCAGATTTTATATTTGCCTTGCAATGTTTATGACAATATTCTCAATCAAGGATCAGACTGCAAAAACAGCACTCAAATTATGGCTTTTATTGGAGATTTTATGGCTGAAGTAGCCTTTGAAACTGCCATGTCTTTATATTCATGTATTTTTTTGTTTTCAGTAATGTATCAAAACAATCCAGTGTTCTTGTTACTCCAAGGAATATTTTTTTGAAACAGAATGGGAAAAGGATAAAGTGCCGGTCTCGTTTTCCCTTTGTTTCCTACACAACAAAGAAAAGCCCAACATTTTCAATTATTACCAAAGATTTTATACTGGTACAAATTGAAAGCATTTGCAGTTAATGAATTAGCTGTGACTCAAAATAAGAAATTTGTTTATCATAGAGGAGAAATAATTGTGGGAAAATGATAAACTGCTTTTACCAGCGTTTCCTCTGTTTCCCACAATGATTTCAACAGCCTTCCTCTACAAGATCATTATAACTCCGAATTACATGGTTAAGGGGTATAAGTTAAAACTGAAAAGTCTTCTGCAAGTGCATTCATTTGGACCAGTTTAAAATTTTGTTACCTAGAAAAGACTTAACCCTTTACCATACAACAAAATTATTGACAGATCCAAATTAAAAGCATTTCCAAAGGACATAGTAAATGTGGCACAAGTAATGGGATTTGTCTGTAAAAGAGAAGAAAACATTGCGGGAAAAGAAGAAAATGCTGGTTACAAGCATTTTCTCCTTCTCCCACAGTGTTTTCAAAAGCTGTCTTTTTCAGGGTCTTTTAAAAACTTGGGATTGTGTTGTAAAGGGTTAACCCTGTACCATGTACTTAACCCTTCATTATTCATATTGTAGCAGATGATAGATTTTGTAAAATTGTGCCACAAGGAGTTTTGCAATTTCTCCATTTGCTACAGTGTTTTTCATAATTAGCTAGTCTGTTTTTAAAGAAAATGTCAAGCTATTGATTATCATATTGATATCATATCACTGTGGTCTGCGTTGTCTGTGTCATGTCATGCAAAAACTTTGACATTTATAATATCTTTTTCATTACTAAAGATTTTTACATCAAACTCAGACTAGTTGTTAAGTATCAACAGAGAAACCTATACAACAATGGCTGATAACCATCAAAATACTTTTGACACAGTCATGCCCCTTTTTCAACTTAAAATTTTCACTGAAAATCAATGTATTTCAGCCATGCTCTGGCAAAAGGGGGCTTAATGCATCTGCGAAAAGTACCGACTCAGGTCAGCCTGTGCGGTCTGCGCAGGCTGACCTGAGCCAAAACTTTTCGCTATGGGTCAATTTTGTGTATGTCCAAGGACCAGTCTACCTCATGATTAAGTTGATTGTTAAAAAAAAGTGGCTTTTACGGATCCATAATTATGTGATTGCTTGATCGGTATAATGCATTATGGCGATGCATAAAGGCCCATTTTGCCAGAGCATGGCTCATTTCTAAAAGCAACTGCAGCCGAGTGTCTGCAACTGCATGCTGTGCTCTTGTTATACATGCATTCATACATTTAACCCAAATGTTGATGAAGGTCTTCATGGCTCACCGGTTAAGGCATTGAATTAATAATCTAGAGGTCCTAAATTTGATCCTCGCATAAGGCCCTACATTTGTCATAGTCATGAGTGTCCTTGGGCAAGAAACTTGAGAGCCAGAGTCTCTTGATAATAAAGCCCAGGAAACATAATTATGAATAAGTAAGCCATGAAGTAATGTTGAAAGCATCCAATAAAATGATCATTCCTTCTAAAACTCTACAACTTATGACTGCATTTTAACAACTATTAGAATGAAGGCTTTTGAAAACATTGTCAAAATACAGAAAATGCTGGTAACCAACATTTTCTCCTTTTCCCCAGAATGTTTATTTCCCTTTCAAGGACAAGTTTCTCCATTTGAGTCATACTGAGTCAAATTTGGACAAGTCTAACATTTTGTCGTTTGGTACAGGGTTTACTTTGGTTGTCTTCTGCAAATTCCTCCTAGCAGGTTATTACTTATACATGCAGAAGTAATACATTCCACAATCTAAAGCTTAACTCTTTACCAGAATCTGATGACAAAACTTTGTTTAGACTCATTCAAATTTACAGCATATGCAGACAACAAATTAAATGTTTATTAAATGATGGGATTTGTATCCAATTTAGTAAAAAAAAAACACATTGCAGGAAAAGGAGAAAATGCTGGCTACCAGAATTTTCTGCTTTTTTCAAAATGTTCTCCACAGGGTTATTGAAAAAAAGGATTGTTTGGTAAAGGGTTAAAGCGATTTAGAACTACTTATCTATGATTGACTCATTAGCAGATGATAAAATTTACACTTTGTCAAATTTAAAGAATTTGCAGACATTCAATCTAGCATTATGCACATAATGTGATCAGTCTTAGAAGGGTGGAAAATATTATGGGAAACAGAGGAAAATAGTGGTTATTTGCATTTTCTCCTTTCCTCACAATATTTTCAAAAGTACTTTTCTCGGAGGGTAATAAACACTTGTAATTGTGTGGTAAAGTGTTACCTTCCTAACACTTCAACATATAATCCCCACTTTTAATGACCCTGATCAAACCTGCGACCCTCTGTTCTGAAGTCCTGTACGCTACTGACTGAGTTATTGGGACTCAGTAATGACCCTGAGAAAGAAAGCTTTTGAAAACATTGTGAGAAAAGGAGGAGATGCTGGTAAGCAACATCCTCTCTTTTACCAACTTTCTACCCTTTCCAAAAGAAGTTCTATACTTTGAGCCACACTTAACCCTTTACCAAACAATCCTTGGTTTTTACGACCCCGAGATAGAAGCCTTTTGAAAACATTGTGGGAAAAGGAGAAAATGCTGGTAACCAGCATTTCCTCCTTTTCCCACAATGTTTTCTACCCTGCTGGAAACAAATTTAAATTTTTGAGTCACGTTTATTATATCATCTGCAAGTGCTTTCAATTTGGACCAGTCTCAAATTTTGTCATTTGGTAAAGAGTTACTTAGTGGTCTGCAAATGCTTTAAGTTTGGACAAGTGTAAAATTTTGTCCTCTGGTAAGGGATTAACTCTTTACAAAACAACATAATTTTAGACCAGTCCAAAATGGAAGCATTTGCAGACAACAAAATTAATGTGACTCAAAAATTGAAAATTGTTTTGGGAAGGGTAGAAAACATTGTGTGAAAAGGAGAAAATGCTGGTTACCAGCATTTTCTCCTTTTCCCACAATGTTTTCAGAAGACTTCTTTCTCAGGGTCATAAAAACCTGGGATTGTTTGGTAAAGGGTTAACCCTTTAACACACAAACCCGAGTTATAACGACCCTAAGGAAAAACCTTTTGAAAACATTTTGGGAAAAGGAAAAATTGCTGGTAACCAGCATTTTCTCCTTTTCCCAAAATGTTTTTTACCCCTTTCAAAGGTAAATTTCTATTTTTGAGTCACTTATTTTGTCGTCTGCAAGAGCTTTCAATTTTGACAAGTCCAACATGTTGCCGTATGGTAAAGAGTTAAGAAAATTGCTGCAGACAACTTTTAACCTTTTACCAAATAATCCCAAGTTTTCACAACCCTTTTAGAACAGTGTGGGAAAAGAAGAAATGCTGGTAACCAGCATTTTCTCCTTTTCTCACAATGTTTCCTACCCTTTAAATTCAAAATCTAATCATTTTGGCTATATTAATATTTTAGTTAAGTAAAATAGGGATATTAAACATCAGCCTAGAGTTAACTAATTGATACATGAGAGGTCATTGTGGCACTAAACAAAAAAAGTGCAAATTTCTGGCAATTTCTCCATTTATTACAAGGTCTGGAAAAGTCGTCTGCATCGAGACAAAAGTCATCTACAGGAGGTAGTGAGCTTACCCTTTAACAATCAAGCCTTAGTTTTAATAACCCTGAGGAAGAAGCCGTATGAAAACATTGTGGAAAAAGGAGAAAATGCTGGCACCCATCATTTTCTCCTTTTTCCACAGTTTTACATCCTCCCAAAGACAACTTCAGAATTTGAGCCACATTTGATATTCTAGACTATCATCGAACTGTCTCTTCATCTTGCAGAGGAAATGTATTTTTAACCCGTGAGAAGATACAATTTATATATTCAGTAGTGAAAAAGTTAAGGTGCATGAATTTTTTTGTCTGAAACTCTACATGTGGTTGTCTGCAAATGCTTTCGGTTTGGACAAATCTAAATTTTTGTTGTGTCGTAAAGGGTTAACCAATCTGTCTTACAGGATCTACTATGACTTTAGCCTTTGAGACTGATATGCGAAAGCTATGCTCTGCATGTTGGCTAATTAACTCTTTCCATACCATAGATGACACCAGAAGCTTTTGTGGACAGTTTAGATCAAGATCGGACTGCACAGAATGTGCAGTCCGATCTGTGATCTATACTGTCCACTGCTATATTCTGCATTATGACTGAACTGTCTCTTGATCTTGCAGAGGAAATGTAATTTTAACATTTGAGAAAATGCAATTTATTCAGTAATGTAAGAATTAAATTAAGGTGGACACACACATGATTTTCTAAAACTGTAAATGAGATGTTAAACAAGAGATATTAAGCTGAAATGATTTCACAGCATGATTTTGCTCTATTGATTGATTGACAGCTAGATTGATTGTATGGTGTTTAACACCGCTTTCAATATCATTTCAGTTATATTGCTGCAGGTAGTGCGCATATCTAAGATTTTCTGGAGTTTCTGTTACCGGTATTTCTCACAATAATCCTCACAAGCCACTGGCTGCTTTCCCACATAACCATCATCGAAACAATGATTAGTGGAACAAATCTTGTCACAGTGATTATCATCAGTCCTCAGAAAGAAAGTGGCCAAGCTGGGGATTCAAACCAGCGACTTGGTTCTCAAGTCCTGTATCCCACCAACTGTGCTACTATTCTAGCAACCTACATGTGTATGTGACCCTGGCCTTGGAGACTACTATGTGAAAACTTCCACTCTGCCTTTCTTCTCAACCATTTGACATTGTGTGTGAAATATTTTTTTTAAGTTGGGTATGGGGTTCAGGGGATGTTCAAGAGGCTAGAAAACATGACAGACTGTACAATGAGACAACTCAAACAAATAAATAATGTTTCCTCCAAGTTCTTAAATAATGAAACATGGCTGAAATAATGGAATTGGAGTATGAAAGGGCAGAAGAAGAAATGCTGGTTACCAGCATTTTCTCCCTTCCCTCTTCAAAAATGTTTAAGACACTCAGCAACATAATGGACTTAAGTTTGTTAAATGACGACAGAGTTAAGCCTTTTTAATTTGCTGTCTGAAATATTGTGTCAACTTCTGATTTGAGAACATTACTGAATTTGATAATGTTAGTGATATGCATCTCAAATAAAGAACTCAACTTAAGCTAAAAACCAAGTCTTTTAGCAGATTTGGGCAAAATAAGAGACTTAAGTTGTTTCCTGAAACCGGGCCTTTGGGATAATTTTTCTAACACTTTACCAGACAACAAGTATTTTAGCTTCATCCGAGCTGAAAGCATTTGCAGATGACATATTACACATACTCACAACATAAAATCTGTCTTTCAAAGGGCAGAAAACGTGGGAAAGGAAGAAATTACTGGTTATCAGCAAATTTTTCTTTAACCATAATGTTGTCAGAAAGCCCCTACTTCATGATTGTTAAAACTACAGACTCTGTGGGAAAGAATTAACCCTTTACCACAAAATTCTGAGTTTTAACGACCCTCAAGGAGAAGGCCTTATGAAAACATAGTGAGAAATTGAGAAAGTGTTGGTAAGCATTTTCTCTGTTTCCCACAATGTTTTCTACCATTCCAAAAACAAATTTCAGTTTTTGAGTTACACATAATTTCTCGTCTGCAAATGCTTTCAAATTGAACAAGTGTAAAATTTTGTCGTTTTGTAAAACAGTTTTTGTCATTTTGTAAAAGAGTTAAGAGTTATGGTATTGCAGTCTGTAAAATAAGAAAGTTGTTTGTATGGTGTTATAATCTGTTTTCAACAATATTTCGTTCTTATCCAGGCAGCCATTTTCACCTAACATTGCTTTCGTTTTCCCAATACTTTACACAATACATGTATTCTTCCAAAGCCACCGGCTGCTTTCCCATATAACCACTATTGAAATGATGGTCAGCAGTGAGAGAGGAATGAATCCCTTTGCAATGACTTTCAGATGGTCAATGGTCAAGCTGAGGATTCAAACCACTTATCCACTGGTTTCAAACCCAGTATGTTACCGACTAAGCTATATGGCTTGGCGAGATAAGAAAAACAAACAACAGTAGTCATTCATCTTTATCACGGATCCAGAGCTTATTAGCACTTTTATATAGAACCAATATTTTTCTACTTTAGCACTTTAGAACACAACTAAAGGTGTCACTTGTCCAAATTGAAAGCATTTGCAGTCCACAATTGACATTTCTCAAATTATGAAAATTGTCTTTGAAAGTGTAGAAAACATTGTGGGAAAGGAGGAAATGCTGGTAACCAGCATTTTCTCCTTACCCACAGTGTTTTTAAAAGCCTTATTCCTTTAGGGTCTTTAACAGTCGGGATTGAGTGGTAAAGGGTTTTTTATCCCTAATTATTATTGAACTCTTGAAATACCTATCCCATCTGTGTTTGTTACTTTGGACAGTGTTGATTTAGATCAGACTAAACAGGACATCTAGTCTGATCTTGATTCTGTACTGTCTGATATTTAGTGAAGAATTCTGATACAAACAGCCTGGAAATAAGTAATACAGTAAAAACCTGTTTCAGTGGTCACTTGTACACAGCAGCCACACATTTTAACTTTTTACCAAACAACAAGATTTTGACTTGTCCAAATTGGAAGCTTCTGTAGACGACAAAATGGAAAGTGATACAATTGAAACAAAGTTCTTGGACAGAATGGAAAACATTGTGCGGAAAGGAGGAAATGCTGGTTACTAACAATTTTTTTTTACCCTTTTCCTACAATGTTTTAAAAAACCATCTCCTTCACAGTTGTTAAATCTTTACTTGGGATTGTGTGGTAAAAGGTTAACGATTTACTAAACAATCCTGAGTTTTGATGATGCAGAGGAAAGGTGTTTTGAAAAATTGTGGGAAAAGAGGAAAATGATGATAACCAGCATTTTCTCCTTTTCCCACAATGTTTTCCACCTACCATTTCAAAGATGAATGACATCAATGGAGTAATATTGGATTTGCTATCTGCAAATGCTTTAACCCTTTACCACACGAAAAAATTTTGGATGACCAAACTCAGAGCATTGTAAGTCAGCAATTTAAATGCAGCTCAAATGATGATTTCTGTCTTCGATAGGGTAGAAAACATTGTGGGAAAAGGAGAAAATTCTGGTTACCAGCATTTTCTCCTTTTCCCACAATGTTTTCAAAAGCCTCCCTTTGGAGAGTTGTGAAAACCTGGGATTGTTTGGTAAAGGGTTAAATATGGATGATTCTTAAATTTTGTGGTCAAGTAAGGGGTCAACTCTTTACCAGATGACAATGTCTTAGACTTGTTCAAATTCAAAACATCTAAGGATGAGAAAAATTAGATGTGGAAAATATGAGAAATTTGTTTCACAAAGAACAGAAAACATTATGGGGAATAGGAAAAATGCTGGTTACCGGCATTTTCTACTTTTCTCACAATGTTTTCTAAACCCTCCTTCCTCAGGTTCATAAAAACAGAGGATTGTTGGATAAAAGGTATGACAATTATTTTCTAGATTGTTAGTTTGGAATGCAATGGGCCCTGTATCAAACAGTCACTTGCTATTAAAGGCCAGAGTTAGTTGTCCACTTAACTTGCTGTTCAACCCTTTACCAAGCAAACCAAAGTTTTAAAGACCAAGACAGAGCAGGCCTATGTAAAATTGTGAGAAAAGAAGCATTCTCTCCTTTTCCAGCATTTTCTCCCTTTTCCATCAATGTTTTCTGCCCTAAGCTTTTGTGTTAACCCTTTATGAAATGACAATATTTTAGTCTGGACCTAATTGAAAGCTCTTGCAGATGACAAATGTGGCTTAAATCATTGGACTTGTCTCTAAAAAGTTAGAAAACATAGTGCGAAATGGAGAAAATGCTGTTTAACAGCATTTTCTCCTTTTCCCACAATGTTTTTACAGTCCAATTTCCAAGTGTTACTAAAACCTGGGATTGTAAGTTAATATCCATATTTAGCATTTAGAAAGGTTTTTCCATCTCCTGCCTGATTTTCTGGAGGGATCCAAGACGCATAATCAGGATCATCAGGTTCCGGGTCTGACCCTGTAAGTTTTTGTTTTTTATTCGGAGGTTTACTTCTCATTTTACCCGAGTCTGTATGAGTTGACACTTCACCCTCATTTGTGTCCATGGAATCTGACTCTTGTTGGAGCTTTTCTAAGACAGCTGCCAATGGCAGTGTTGGGCCTTTCATTCTACTCTTGACTGGTTCCTGAGAAATGTCCTTTCTTTTCTCTGTTTTTATTTCCAAAGGTTCACTTTTGTTAACCAGTCCAGTATTGTTTGATACTGTCTTTTCTTTACTTGTCTCTCCTGATTTAACTGTCTGTCTAGTCTCATTTATTTGATTCTGTTTTTCTTTTTCTTCTTCTTCTACTTCTTCATCTTCTTCCACTTCTTCTTTGAACTCTTCCTCCTCCTTAGAATCATCCTCTTTTGCCATAATGTTTACAGAAGCCAAAGGCTTCCGTGGTAATTTTCCAATATTGGATCCCTTCATTTTACCAACAGTTGCTACACCAGCTAACCCAGAAGTGACAGGTTTAGTAACTCCTGTTTGTAACTCTGGAAGAGAGGCAGGTTTAGCTATATTTACCAACTTCCTAACTTTCTGTTCTTCTTGCCTCAGTTCCATCATCCTTCTTTTCAAGCTCATTTTTGTCCGAGAGTCCATCATTCCAGCCTTAATTGCTGTCATGTATGCATCAAGTGCATCAACATCTTCACTATCCATTGCTGCTGCCTGTGCTTTTGCATGTTCAAGCTTCTCTTCTATTTCCTTCATCTCGTTTACAATAGCACTGTGTCTCTCCATCAAGCTTTCATATGTATCTGTCTTCTTGTCAGTTTTACCAGCTTTACTCTTTCGAAATTCCCTTTTCTTTTCTATAGTACCAGTTCTGTCTAAATACACATCCTCATCGCTATCGTAATAATCATCTTGCTCCCAATTCTTTTGTTTTCTTTTCTTACTCTCATGCGTAGATTGTCGTAAAACTCCATGACGGTCCAATATTCTACACGCCTCCAAAGCACATGCCACAACGGCCTCCCTCTTTTTTCCTGACTGTATAACCTCGGCCACCATTGGCTCACCTGAAGGCGTGTCCAGAGGAAGCTCAACTGAACATTTCCATTTACCAAAACCAGCTTCACTAAACTCATACTGAGGTGGATCAAGACCTTCTCTTTCAAAATAACCATTCAAAGATTTCTTTGGATCATCAATGTATAATTCCTCATTATCAGTGATGGCAAATGGGTTTTCCCCATCTTCTTCCTCTTCATCTTCTACTTCCTCATCATCAATTCCCCAAGAGCAACCCCGGGCTTCCTCCTGTTTTTTCAACAGCTCCATCTTTCTTTGGGTCTCTTCTATCTCCGCCTGTCTCAATAGTTCTGCCTCTTTTTTCTGTTTCTCTCTCTGTTCAACCATTTCCTTCACTGACAACTCTGACTCCTCCTCCCTGTCCTCATCTGGACCTTGAAGTATGAACAACCTTAAAAAAATAAACGAAGGAAGATAACTCAAACAAGGAATATTTTCTACAGTTGTTTGTATTGGCATTCAAAATTGTATTCCAGTTATATTACAGTGGCAAGTGAACCTATTCAGGCACTCTCTGTGTTTCTTAAAGAGGCCCTTATACTCATTTTCAGCCAGTTTTAACTCATTTTGTTTTTTTTTTATCAAAATATAGTCATTCTTATATCTTCATGCCAAATATTGCGCCTGACAGTTGCAAGGTTGCTTAGATTACGGTCGATAGAAAATGCATTTCGCTGAGTTGCGGCCTTCCGTGTAAACAGACTCGTCGTATCCGGTTTTTGAATCGAAGATTTTCATTATATCCATTATACACTCGGGTAGATTCATATGATGATCATGCATTCTGTCACGTGACTATATTTGACCTTCGCCCTGCGTTTAATGAGGTAAACAAAGGAAAATGGAGGCTTCTCTGTTGCAGCCTCGATTTTCAGATGGAGGTCGCGGCCTATATGCAAATTACACCATATCCGACTCTAGGCGGAAACCAACGATAAATTTCCGTGACGCACCGCCATTGTTTACAGCTTCGATCGTCAGCCAGTTTTCTTCTGACCAATGTTCGGTTTCTAATACAAATCTCCGTGTTTCTTTTTTTCAATTACACCATTTATGTCAGTAATTTATCCATGTTTACACAAAGGAATGATTTCTGTACCGTTCTAAATTCTTTGAAATTTAACAGCGTTTTTCCTCACCGGCTGTAGAAGGGCATCTTTAAACAGTGCCTTTCACTAACTACAATAATCTATTTAAGCCACAGGCTCCTCAAGTGATTTTCTTTTTTTAACTTTAGCACTGAATATACATAATATGGTTTTTTAAATAGCAAACAACTTATTCAAACAAAAAGTTAAATATGACAGTTATGCATTGAACCAAATCAGGCACATCATCACCAGGGATATCACAACAAGAGGGCCAAGATGGCCCTGGATCGCTCACCTGAATTTTTGAGAGGACCAAAGCCATTTTTTTTTTGAGGTATTGAAACTTTGGAAACAAAATCATTATTTTGCAAAGCAATTTTGAAAAGGTCACCTGTAAAAGTCATTTCAAAATCTGTCACCACCCCTACAATCATCACCACAGCAATGATTTTGATGAATCAGAATTCTGCAAATAAATTTTTGGATAGATCACCCAAGGACAATTTCTTGAAGAAGAGCACATGCTCAATAGTGACTAAAAACATAAGTTGAACAAGAGCACCACATGCAGCTGCCAACAATTGGGTGATATTTTCAATGGATAAAAAATTCCATATCAATTTTTGAAAAGGGTCACCCTAGGAACATTTCTGTTAAATTTTTTCAAAATCTGACCAGCCATTCCAGAGAAGAATAATTAAGAAATCCCTCTTCATGCCCCTGTAGTGCAAATAGCCCCTACCATCAGAGCTATGTTTCTTGACAGATCACAATTTTGTGAACAATTTTTGAAAAGAGTCATCCAAGGAACATTGCTGTGAAATTATTTCAAAATCTGACCAGCGGTTTCAGGAAAGAAGAATTTTTAAGAATTTTTAAGAATTTCTTCATGGCCATATAGTGCAAGTAGCCCCCAGTCACCAGAGCCATGTTTCTTGACGGATCAAAATTTCCTGAACAATTTTTGAAAAGGGTCACCCTAGGAACATTTCTGTTAAATTTTTTCAAAATCTGACCAGCCGTTCCAGAGAAGAATAATTAAGAAATCCCTCTTCATGCCCCTGTAGTGCAAATAGCCCCTACCATCAGAGCTATGTTTCTTGACGGATCAAAATTTCGCGAACAGTTTTTGAAAAGGGTCACCCAAGGAACATCTCTGTGAAATCATTTTAAAATCTGACCAGTGGTTTCAGAGAAGAAGAATTTTTAAGAATTTCTTCATTTCTGTACAGTGCAAGTAGCCCCCAGTCACCAGAGCCATGTTTCTTGACGGATCAAAATTTCCCGAACAGATTTTGAAAAGGGTCACCCAAGGAACATCTCTGTGAAATTATTTTAAAATCTGACCAACAGTTTCAGAGAAGAAGAATTTTTAAGAATTTCTTCATTTCTGTATAGTGCAAGTAGCCCCCAGTCACCAGAGCTATGTTTCTTGACGGATCAAAATTTCCCGAACAATTTTTGAAAAGGGTCACCCAAGGAAAATCTATGTGAAATTATTTTAAAATCTGACCAGCGGTTTCAGAGGAGAAGATTTTTAAAGAATTTCATAAAAAATTCCATTTGGTTGCCATGGCAACCAGAGTTTTTGATGGAACCAAATTCTGTGAACAGTTTTTAAAGAGGACCTCCCAACGAACATTCCAGCCAAGTTTGGTCCAAATTGGCCCAGCGGTTTAGGAGGAGTTGATGTTTAAAGAATTGTTGACGATGCACAATGCACTGACGCACGACGGACACCGGGTGATCCTAAAAGCTCCCCTTGAGCACGTTGTGCTCAGGTGAGCTAAAAAAAGGGAAAGAGACTTAAGTTTTTACACAACGAGAACTTTTTTAAATGTCCAAATCCAAGGCATTTACAAAAACAAATAAATTGTGGCTGAAATTGTGTAAATTGTCAGTAAGGGTAGAAAACATCATAAGAAATGGGAAAAAAATGTTGGTTACCAGCATTTTCTCCATTTCTCACAATGTTTTCAACAGGTTTTTTTCTTAAGGTGGTAAATGCTGGGGACTATGATGGAAAGGGTTAAGTCAATCTAACACAAACTTCTGGCCATTTTTGAACAGTACAGGGCTATTTATTCATCAACCATTCTGTTTGTCCCTTTTCTATATTTAATCCTTCACCACACAATCCCAAGTTTCCATGATCCTGCAGGGAAGTCTTTTGAAAACATTGTGGAAAAAAGGAGAAATGCTGTTAAGCAGCATTTTCTCCTTTTTTCACAATTTCTTCTACCCCATCATAGAAAATTTAAGTCATTTGAACATCTGAATTGTGGTCTGACAAGGCTTTCATTTTGTTGTGTGTTGAAGCATTAACCCTTTACCACACAATCCTGTGTTTATACGATCATGATGATAAAGGCTATTGAAAACATTGTGGGGAAAGAAGAAAATGCTTTTCTTCCAATTTTTCTTTTCTATCAAAGACTAACTCCATTATTTGAGCCATATGAAATTTCTAGTCTACAAAAGGCTTTCAATCTGGTAGAGTATAAAATCCTGTCATTTGGTAACCTACTGTCCTAGCATTTTCTCCCATAACGTTTTAAAAAGTCTTTTCTTTCTTTAAAATATAGGTTTGTATAGGATGCTGTTAACATGTCTGTTGAAGGTCCCAGTATTGTACCTTTTCTGATAGTCCATTGTATGTTAACATTTTTAAACAAAGAAAATCTTTCTCCAGCTCTGCTTCGTACCAAAAAAACTAAAATAGTTATCATATATTGCCAAAAGTTGTAATCGAAAAGTAGTTCAAGAATCATGAATTTACCTTTTACCCTATGACCCTGACTTTTACAAAAATACCTATAAAAAACAAAGTGGAAAAAAGGGAAAATGCTGGTAAACAGCTTTTTCTTCTTTTTCCACTATGTTTTCTACCCTATCATGGAAAAATTACCGGTAAATCATTTGATGTAACTACCTTCATTTTCAACAAGTCTAAAAGGATATCTAATTATCTACCCAACCTGGTGCTACCTCCAAACTTCAGACAAAAATCCACATGTATGTGATGGAACTTCAGTGGTGGTACCCTGTTTTTGTTGATCCATGTACCATGAGTAGAGTCTAGATCATACAGGTACCAGCCTTGTGGATAGTTCTCCATAGTTCCGTTAGAGTGCTGAAGAATAGCGTGGTAACGTGACATTGACGGATGTTCCATGGGAATGTCACAACTCGGAAGTCGTCCAATGACATAAAATGGCTTGGCATCCAAGTCAATTTTTTCAATAACTGAGCCATTCTTTATCACCTCTAGACTGTATTTGTCTTTACAAATGGCACTCCAGGGAGGTTCCTTGTATGGGACTGCAGCTTGGGCATGTCTTATCTGTTCTGCTGGTGATAAGCTGGTCATTTTGCCTGTCTTATCCACATCTGTTTTCTTCTCTTTCTGTTCAAATGAGCTATCCATCTTTTTTGAATCCAAATCAGATTTTTTATCCACATTGTTTTCTGTTTCAGCCTTTTCTTTTGAAACTTTGGGTAACTTTGAAGGTAAATTTATCGGGGCTTTGAAAGCAAAATCAGAATCCTTTTTTATTTGCACTTTGTTTTTCGATGGAATAGTAAAGCTTGGTGTTTTGAAAACAGTATTGTCTTTATTTGTAACAGGGTCATCTTTGACAGTTTCTTCTTGTTTTGTGTCTTTATCTGATATGGTCTCTTTTATTTCTGCATCACTAGTACCTTTACTTTCTAAATCTTCTGCTGAATCCATTCTGGCATTAAATCTGAAAAAAAATAGAAGAAAAATTCTCTGCATCAACTTTAAGCCATCACCCAAATTGCTTGCACACAGAGTCAACTCTGCCTGGTAAACTCTTCTCTAGCAATTACTACATGTATTTGCTTATTCCTTTACCAAATGACAAAATCTTAGACTAGCCCAAATTGAAAGCCGACAAATTAAAGCTGGCCAAAATAATGAAATTTGTCCTGAGAGCTTAGAAAACATTGTGGGAAAATGAGAAAATGCTGGTTACCGGCATCTTCTCATTTTCCCACACCAGCATTTTCTCATTTTCCCACAATGTTTTCAAAAGCCTACTTCTTCTGGGTCATTAAAAACCCGGGTTGTGTGGTAAAGGGTTAAGTAATATTAATTTATGTTATGAGTCATCAATTTCCACACTTGTCTTTTCCCTTTTTTCACTCATAGTGTGATTATCCATCAAATAAACTTAACATCTGTGTATATAATCTAAACAAAACCTTGGCCTGCTCCAATATGGCCTGATAGCTCATTTAGTAGAACAATCTCATGGTGAGCCGGAGGACGGACGTTTTGGCCACGGACGTTTTGGCCAGGACGTTTTGGCCAGGACGTTTTGGCCACGGACGTTTTGGCCACCTATATTGAAAAAACGGACGTTTTGGCCAAATCTATTATATATGTACTTATTATAGATATTAAAGCTACAAACATATTTAATTTACTTATTTGATCAACATTTTAGACCTTTATTGCAATTTTTTATTATAACAGATGGTTTCAAGACTTTGTATCTGTGTCTTTTCAATCTTTAATAAGTACTTATATACTGATGGCCATGGACAATTGTGTAGAAGGTTTGGTAGTACATTCTTTTTCTTATATGATAGAAAACATTGGAGGAAAAAGAGAAATCCTCAATATCAAACAAATATATTAATTCTATACTAGCAACTTTGATCTTTCTTAACAGTTTTTCAAACAAATTAATTAATCACATATTTCTTTAATTGAAATAGATGATTAAAGTGTGGTGTGATCTACAGATTCATTAGTGTTAAAAGACAAGAACAATGAAACTCTTTACACTTCTAATAATAACAACATTAAATGCAAGAAAGTATCATTAATAAGCAATTAGTCAATCAAACTGTTTGTCAATCAAAAGACAAAACTTGAAAATTGAAGATAATTTAAAAACATTAAATTGTTGATGTTTTCCTTTACTTCAAAGGAATAAATAAAACTGTAAAACTCTAAAATTTATTACCAAATTTCAACAAAAGTTCAACAAAAGTCAAAACAATTGATCAAATAAAAAAAAAAATTTTTTTAGCTTTATTTTACATAAAAAGTACATATAAAATTATTTTGGCCAAAACGTCCATTTTTTCACTATATGTGGCCAAAACGTCCGTGGCCAAAACGTCCTGGCCAAAACGTCCTGGCCAAAACGTCCGTGGCCAAAACGTCCTACATTCGGTGAGCCAGAGGCTAAGGGTTTGAGTCCTTATTTAGGCCACTGCTTTCTCCTCTGATTAGATAAACCGTAGTCTATATATTCATTCCTATACTTATTTCTCTTGTCATACATGTATTAAACTTTGCTAAAAATAATAATCTCTCAATTCATGGCTGACATTTTTTTAAAATCTATAATGGTCTACATGGCATGAAAAAGCATACTTTTTAAGAAAAAACAATGCATAAAGAAAAACCAAAATGGTTATTTTGAGTTTAACAGCTCCCCTATAGCAAGATTAGGCACTATTTCTAGACTCTATCAACGACATTGCGGGTAGTTGTGTTTTATTTTGTTATTGTGTTGTCTGATCTTTTCAGTTCTTTCATATTTCTGTAGCAAAATACGAAAATAAATTTTGTTATGCTTCTAACCAAGAATTTCACTACCTCTTACAGAAATAATTTGATAAAATTCATATTAGAAGTAAGAATTATTTCTATTCTCTTGCTTAATAAAAGTTACTTGGTGAAACCTTGTCTCTTAAGGAGTTGAATCTGTTTTGATATATACCAGTACACTTGGTTGTGTAGCTGCAACATTGTTAAAGGGGAAGCTTGAAAGTTATTGCCAAAATCTTAATCCTTTACCAAACTTTCCCGAGTTTTAAAGACCCAGAGAAAGAATTCTTTTGAAAACATTGTTGGGAAAAGGAGAAAATGCTTGTAAGCAGCATTTTCTCCTTTTCCCACAATGTTTTCTACTCTTTTATAGACAAATTACATAGTTTCATTCACTTCCAATTTGTTGTCTGCAAATGCTTTGAGTTTGGACTAGTCCAAATATTTAGATGTATACATGCTTGTTTATCTTTTAACATTTATGTATCGGACAATTCACATTTTACTTTTTCTTTTGCATGTAACGTCTACATCACTCCTATTCAGTTCTATGTAACACCTGTATTATTACGAAAGAGAACTTAGTGTACCTTTAGAGAGAACTTCATTTGAAAATATTCAGGCACTGTCGTAGAAAATAATGGGCAGATTCATTCAGAATATTCTATCAAATCACTTTCATGTCGGACTGCCGACGGAGTCGCCATCATTTTTTTCAATCATGCAGACAGTTGCATAACCAGAATTCACAGTAGATATATAAACGAAATCTGTTTGAATGATCAAATGAGATTGTGTCGAACTAAATTTTGTTTTAAATAAAGACATAACACGTTTCTGTAAGTTGCATTACCCCCATTTATGATGGTTCATTCAGAACTGTGAACAGTCGTATCTCTTCCACAGCAATTCATAACAAAACAGAGTGGTGTTGAATTGGAATGGATTTAGCGCATAATAGTCAAGTTTTGTACAAACATCATTTTTCAATCGAGAAATTATTTGTTAATCTTACTCCTGATCAATGTATCTTTTACTGAACATGTGTGGTCAAAAGTATCTGAATTTGATGTTCAAATAGAGACAAAATTCCATGTCAAAGTTTGCTAAAGGAAACTTTGAAAGAACCGATAAGACTCTATGTATATGATGAATGTCAAAATGAAAAATAACTTAGCCTTGTGGTTATACGTAGGGGTTTACAGGACTACAGTATGTTTGGACCAGTCTGAAATTTGTCATTTGGTAAAAAGTTAATTAAAACTAGAATATTGGACTATTTTAAATGTAGAGCCATATAAATGACTTTTGATCACGTCATTTCAGTATGCTTTACTTAAAAAATACCCTCAGGACAATGCTCTTTTACAAAAAAAAAAAAAAAGTGATAAGAAACTGAATGAACCGAACCACGAAAACACATGCTATTTCGTTCAAGAACATTATTCTCTCGGCTTTACATCGAATTAAAGCAATGCATTTTACAACTATTGTACGTTTCATTTTCATTCTGTTCCTACTTTTATCTGACTGCCTCCATTAACACAAAATTTCTAAAGTTACCTTACGTTTCTAATAGTTCTAGCTAATCATCTAAGGGAGATAACAAGTGTTTCTTTGGTTTACAGTCAAAACGTCCCACAGTCAAAACGTCCCACTGTCAAAACGTCCCACTTTTGGTTAAAACGTCCCCCCAATTTGGTTAAAACGTCCCACTGTTCCAAAAAAAAAAAAAAACGTCCCACTTCGAAATTTTAGTTCTTATCAACAACTGATAAATGTTGTAGCGGTTGAAAAATTAAATCAATTTTGGCATGAATTATAAAGAATACAATTATTTCTTAACAGGTTTTGTTGATTTCAGTTGCAAGTGTGATAAATCGGGTACAGGTGCAAAGGAAAATTCGTTAATTGGTCGGTATATAATGACTGAATATTATCAATCAACTAGTTTTGGAATTGTTCCTTTTTGCCGATAAAGCAGAATTTCGAACACAAGTTTATTCCTAACATTTAAATAATTATCACCGTTCGTCCAGCCTTACCCGATCTTGAAATTGTACAAGAGGAGTGTATGGGACTTTTGATTAGTATTTATTGTGTAGTTTATCAAGTATCTTTTTTTTTTTTTTTTTTACAAATAATGATGAAAACTCAGTAGTATATATTTTAAATGAAAAGAACAGACTAGACTATGCATTGAAAATAAGTTTGTTGAATTTTACAATTTGTGATATATTGCGTGAAGTTTATTCACAGATTGAGATGGAATATCTGTACGTTTTGTGTAAGAAAGAAAACGCAGCATACTCTCCAGTGTTTTTGCAGTCGATGTGTACATGCAATACTATTACATTATTATTGCTTTGAATAGGAAATTTAAGATAGACAGATTTTATTTATGAATTATGCAGATGCTTTTGGCACCACACAGATTCATATTAACAAATTAATATGTCATCTTAGATAAAAATCACATGTACTGACCCTTAACCTCACGATCCCCAGTTTTAATAACTATGGAAGAGACGGCCTTTGAAAACATTGAGAAAAATCTGGTAATCAGCCTTTGCTTCTTTTTTCCCACATTGTTTCTACCATATCAAAAAAAAAAAAAAAAAAAAATCATCATTTAAGCAAATGTAATTGGTCGTGTATGTAGACCTACAAATGCTTTCAATTGGTTTAGTCCAAAATTTTGTCGTTTTGTAAAGAGCTAGATCTAATAATCAAATGCCATACCACAAGGGGGGAGGTGTGTGTGTGTGTGGGGGGGGGGGGGGGGGGGGGGGGGAAAGGGGTAGATGGTAAAAAAGCACGAAGTTTTTAGTAGCAGTAACTCTCGTATACGTTTTCCTTGCACTTGGTGAATTTTAGATTTGCTGCAGTATTGATCGAACGGTCAATTAACTTTTTCAGAAGTAACTCTTTCGGTCAGCCATATTACTATTAAATGTTACAAATTTCGTTTTAATGCCTAACCCTTTACCTAGCCTGGGTTACAGTTCGATTTTTTTTCCCCTTTTTATATTCGAACTTTTTTTTGTTAGAAATAACGCCCATTTTTGACAAAGTAATGTCAGAATATGAAAAAGGAAAAAATGATCAAACTGAACCCAGGTTACCCTTTACCAAACGGTCCCATGTTTTAACGACACTGATGAAAGGGACTTTTGAGACCGTTGTGTGAGAATTAGGAAAAGCCGGTAACAAACGATCTCCCTCTCCTGTAATGCTTTCTTAGACCACATTCACCATTAGAGCAAAGCCGTGGTAAATTTGTTGTTTGCAGAGCTCTGCTTTGTATTTATGTCCGATTAACCCATCTAGGTACAAGTACATGGTCAACTAATGCTCCTTTTAATGGGCAGTCCCTCAAATCATTGCTGGAAAAGGGGCTGTAACCTATGATAAGTAATTAATTGCTGCCTTCTCCTGTATGTTTTTCAAATAGTTTATTTCCTTCATAATTAACAACAAGTCCTTGTGTAATTCTAATAAACTAATATCTGAACAAATGCTAGCCTTACAATTCACGTTTATACGACCGAAATACGATTTTTTCTGTCTCTCTGTGTGTTACTTTGGGTGGGGTATCTTTTTACCAGAATACGAAATGTAAGACTAGTCCATTTTGGAAACATTTGTGGACGAAAAATCAAACCTCGGGGGGTGGGGGGGGGGGGTTGTCTCAGACACTGCAAGAAAAAATTCTTGTTACCAACCCTTTTATCAGTATCCACGATACTTTCATGGGAAGGTGCACTGGCTGCCGCGACATAATTGAAATAGTGTTAAACACCATACTTTTTTAATTAAATTTCAATGGCGGATAGTGTGGGTTGAGATCGGCATGCTATGGTGTGGAGTCGAAGTTTAATGAACACTTACGGCAAGACATTTCGTATAGTTTATTGGAAGCCGCTCGAAAGCGGCTTCCAGTAGGAATGTACCTAAACTATTTACCATGTAGATGATCGGTAATTATTCGACTGGTTATTATTTTTGGAAATTTCCTAATAATGTCGTGTTAGTGTTACAAAATTACTCCACTTGACTCTTTCTCAAATATTCAATCAGACCTACCTGAACATCAAGTCTGGTTTTCTAGCAATATAAGTTCATTCTCAAATAACAATGAAAATACAGAAAAATAAACTTCCTTTTATTGGCTAGTCCCCCGAACTTTTCCAACTTAAAGGATTCCTTCCTTGTTCCCAAACGAAATTATAATGCTTTCCGTTTATCATAGGCTCTCCCACCTCTAAACGGTTTTCGCATTTGTCTACTTTTTTGCAAAACAAACTAAGGATACTTATGAGATGGACAGCATCTTAGAATATGATAATCAGAAGCAGTTTTATGTACATGTGTTTCGTCCAGTTTTAATCTGTAAAGATAATAGGGCGGTTAACCTTTGATCAAGGTATAGATTGGTTACCTCCCTACACAGTAAGAGCTGACATCAGCTATTTATAGAATAGGCCTACTTGTGAAGAGATAACCCTTTTTCTTCCCTTCGTCGACACTTTAGCCTCATGGAATTTTGTAACATGGACGATCTACCTTATGAGCCCTGTAAAAGTTAGCATTTAATGTATTGTGTGTCGAAGCTGTTATGATCAGACTGTAAGTTCTGTACAGTAAGGTCCTGATCTACAGTACCCGTGAAAAATGTATGGATCGTGATGTAAGTTGTCCACAAAAAATATCAAAGTGGTGAATAGTGCTCTAAGGGTTGAAACTGTTCGAAAATGACAGAAATAGATCAAGATCAGACAGTACATAAGCCTGTGTAATATTTTTTAAATATTTTATAAGATATTGTAAACGTAAAAATTTCTTGTTTCATTTTCCATACTCAGTATATTAATTTCATCCGGTTTAGTTGAAAGGATAAAGTTATTACCAAACCTATCACTGTGCATATACAACTTGTTACGTCGCTGCTGGTCAAGGCTGTGGGATGGTTCTTGAAGTTTACATTAGAAGTTTTATAGGTTTGTACAAGGCATTTGCAGAAAATGGTTCAAATTAATTTTTATTAAACGAAATATATAGAGTAGTAGTTACTATGTTGTTGTTGAATATATCCAGATCCTTAAAGACTTAAAAAAATAATTTTGTTTTTTTATAGTGGTTTTCGCCAACTGTGAAGGCTATGAACAGATAAATTTTGGAAATACTATGCAAAAGTCTCTAATTCTGGACAGGGATCGTATATACGATCCCTGTTCTGGAGTAGAAATGTAAAGATTCACTTTGTTACAAGCAGGCTAAGATTCTTTTTGACAAGCGAAATGATAATGATTTAGAAGGAAGTTGTTGAATTTTTTTTTTTTTTTTTCTTCTTTTTGTAAAAAAATGAAACACAAAGAAAATATCACTAAAAAACTGTAAATACATGTAGATCTACATGTACGTGAATAACGATCTAAATATCACTTTGAATAATTACTTACTTACATAATTCTGCAGTGTTGCCTTTGATGCCCCTACAGAAGTCTGCTTCTTAAAATCATTTAATAATGAAAAATTCTGTACTTGAATTCATGCGCAATTTCTCCATTTTCAAACTTTTAGTAGAAATTTGAAAATTTCAATGCTTTTACATGTTTTCTCACATACGCATCATCACTTTAAATGATAATGATGATTATGATGATAATAATGGTACAAGATAATTTAAGATTCCTCTCTTAACTTCTGCCTTTTTTAGCCTGCATTTTAGTATCATTTGTCTTGATCTTCCGTTTGTGTGTGTGTGTGGGGGGGGGGGGGAAACAGATACAAAAATGTCATAACATTTTTCTAGAAAGTCACCATTTCTGAAATTGTCCACCAAAAGATTGCGGCTTCTATGATGCCATGCATCATAAATTTATCTTGTCGTATATATAATATACTATAGGTTATAGACATGTTGGTGAGAGAGAGGGAGAGAGAGGGAGGGAGAGAGAAAGAGTTCCCTTGGCTTTGTTTCATCTCCTTTTTCACAGGAACGTGTTCTATACTATCTTACTCGGATCCTATTATCTGTCCAACCACATTGTATTTATCATCTGCATGTGTTTTTTACCCTTTACCAACCCTACTTTTAGAGAAGGAGATATCCCAGTTACTGGCGTGTTCTCCTTACCACACACTGCTTTTACACTCTAACAATCTCAATTTAATTAAACCTAAGATAGTCTAAAACATATTGGCACTGGAGGTATTGCCAGATACCTACTCGTTCTCCATTTCCCGCAGTTTTCTATCTGCGAATTTGACTTACAGAACAGAGCTCTGTTTTAAAATGTCTATAATCGTGGAAGAGTCCTTTTTTTGTGTTAAAGTGATAGGTTTTGTCTAGGACTGTCCTTCAATGCAGGAAAAAAAAAAAAGAAAAAATTAATACAATTCCACTGACATATATGTATTAATATACGCGTTTTTACGGCAAACAAAAGAGCAGAGATTGAAACATTTTTGTAAAACACACTAGTCAGTGATTGCTCTGTACCTTCGTTATTTGCCCCCCAACAGAAAAACATACAGGTTCTCGCGAAACACTTTTGGAAAAGATTAAAATGCTGATTACTCGCTTTGTCCTTTTCTTACGGTGTTATGAAAATGTTTCGTTCTCTTGGTCGTTAAGATTTTGAATTGTTTAGATTAGGAAACTGTACACACAAATAAATCAGAATTACGATGTAGACAGGGAGGCGTTAAATAGCCAATCTAGGAGGCGTTTCAGCGTGTCGAATAAACATTCATGTAGGGAGACAATATGGGCCTTAACCTGAAGCCTAAATTATATAAAATCTTGATTCTGCTTAGCCCACATTAAACAACCTTGATTGTAATTAGCTAAAATCGTGAAAAAACGATCCATACGCACATGAGGGTAGTCTGGTATTGAAGTACACAGTGACGATATCGAATAACGATTTAAGTCGTATTAATTAAGCTGAATGTCATAAAAACATTATCGAAAATTAATGTTGGGCCTCTTAAAAACTATAAGTTTGGCAGGATATGGGTTAAAATTCAATGATTTGTAACAATAAATTACAACATCGTAATGTTAAACATCAAATGTGTACGTTTTCTGAAATAATCAAACATGAACAAAATAATAACTTTAATAAATTTCGCCATGGATTTATTAATATTGGCTGGTAACTACCCCCGATTCGGGAACTAGCTCCGAGCTGTTGCATGGTCAAGATCACAGTGAGGGGTTAAGGGTCACATGCCCTTGATCATGTCCAGAGCTTTTATGGGAGACAAGTTAAACAAATAGGCCTAACTTGTTTAACTCTTTACCAGATGACAAAACTTTGGACTAGACGATATATAAAGGATTTGCAGATGGCAAATTAAATAAAGAATGACGATTCCTGTATTTGATATGGTAGAAAACGTTGTGGGAAAAGGAAAAAATGCTGGTAACCTTTCTCCTTTTCCCGCGATGTTTTCAAAAGCTTTCCCTTTGAGGGTCGTTATATGATTCTGTTGAAGAGGGTCAAGCTACATTTGATTTATTGTCTGGAAATTTCTCCAATTTGGACAAGCCTAAAATTTTATTGTGAGGTAAAGAGTTATGAAGCCTTTGAACTTACGTGGTAGATGGCAAATGTATTTTTACCCACAGTGGATCACAATACTTTTGGAAACATTCTGGAAATTTTGGGTTGTGGACAGCAAGTATCAGTCATAATGCATTGAATAAGCAGTCTAATAATGATATACACTTACTAAGAATGACTTTTTTTTTTTTATCCCCAGCTGAAGGCGGAGGGATATACATGTAGTTTTATAGTCTGTCCGTCCGGGAGAATTTCTCCAATACCATTAAACAGAATGTGGCTCTGTATACATGTGTACAATAACCTATTCTGCCGATATACTTTTGTTCTTTTTTTGATTCGATGCAAACTGGCCGACTGGTAGCGATTTTGAGATACGCAGTTGCATAAATTTTTGAAAAGGTCTTTTTCGGCGGGGGATATCATTTCAATGAAATTGCTTGTTTTCATGAAAACTGCCTTGAGCTTTCTAGATTGCAAAATTTGAGCTCTATGTAGATGTCTATTTAACCCTTTACCAAGCAATCCAGTGTTTTAACGACCCAAAGGAAGGAAGGTCTTGAAACCAGTGTAGAAAAAAGGAGAGAATGATAACCAACATTTTCACCTTTTGCCTATGCTGTTCTTTACCAATTCAAATACAAATCCCATCATTTGATCCACGTGTGTTTTCAACATGGACAAGTCTAACATTTTGCTGTCTAGTAAAGGGTTAATCTATTTTGTGCAGTCATTGCCATTCAGATAAATGTATGTAGAAAAGGAAATAAAGTGAACAAGGAACATGTAAACACAAGAATAAGCACTTTTAATTTTCGAATAAAATGAAAACATATCTTATTAGTATTAACCTTACCACATCGCCCGATAAAATCAAGCCTTTCACGGTTACCAAACTTCAAAATGTAACTGTGACAATACTTATTATTGCCAGTCAGGTAGAGTTATCTATCTTCAAGCAGTCTATGGTATATGGCCTGCAACACTTGAAAAAGGGGCATTCGGACATTTGCCTAAAGTGTCGTCTCAGATCAGCCTGCGCAGTCCACACAAGCTAATCCAAGATGGCACTTTACGACTACATTAGATTTTGTACAACAGTAGACCTACACAAAACAGAAAATTATATAGAAACTGAAAGTGTCGTTTCGAATTAGCCTGCATGGACTGCGCAGGCTGATCCGAGACGAAACTTTATACAAATGTCTGAATGCTCCTTTTTGCGTGTTGCAGGCCATACACGGTAAGAAGACAAACAAGTTTCACAAAACTTGACAATACTTATTATTGCCAGTCACATAGAGTTATCTATCTTGAGCACTTTTCAATATATATAAAGGTATGGTAAAACAACGAACAAGTCTCCGACCAGCCCGCATAGCTCAGATGGTAGAGCGTAAGACTCGTGATCATGAGGGTGTGGGTTCGATTCCCACGGCTGGCCATCTAAAATTACTAATAGTCTTTCGGATGAGACGTTAAACCGAGGTCCCGTATGATGGTGCTATACACCGTGCACGTTAAAGAACCAGGCGAAACTTAGAATGGGTTTCGTCCTGTATCCACACTATCCCCCGTAACAATACTAACAGCCTTCAGGGGGCGTCGCCCATATGGGAAACCGGTGGCGACGATGAATAAACGCAAATTCAATCAAACGAACAAATCTCATGAAACAGTATATTATCAGAATCTACATGGTGCTGGTAATTATAGCCAAATCATTAACTTGCCCATAATTGGAAAATAAGAAATAAAAGCTTAGATATTGTAATGAAATGTGCCTTTGTTAGTACCGATGGCTGTGTTTGATTGTACTTCATAATATATGATTCCATTTTTGTTTACACATGGTTCTAGTAATAGCTCTAAACACACCTTAATTCATCGATTGAATGGTGTTATAAAGTAAACCACTTTCATTTTGTGAGGAATTCCAGCTTCTAATCAGATCATTCAAGTTTGCCTTACATATTTGAAAAAGTATCTATTTTACAGGCGTGGTAACATACCTTTAACCCTCTACCACACAGTCTTTTAACGACCCTGAGAAAGAAGCCTTCTGAAAACATTGTGGAAAAAGGAGGAAATGCTGGTAACATTTCTCCTTTTCCCCCACAATATTTCCAACCCTGTCACAGATAAATTCATAACATGTACATGTATTTGAGTGATACTTGTCATAGATCTTCAGATGCATTTAATTTGGACTGGTCTGAAATTTGGTTGTGTGGTAAAGAGTACAGCTATCAAGAAGTCAGAGTTAGCTCAAATAATGACATACTAAACTCAGATGAAACAAAAAAGAAATTTTAGCATATTGAGATTTTTTAGGAGGAGGGGGGTGGGTGTCCTGCCCCCCATCTCTTAAAATAATTGAGCTGACCTTGGGTAGGATCAACTAAATGTAATTCCAGCTTCTTACCAAAAAATATTTAATTTAGATAAAACCTTTACCAAACAACAAAATTTTGGACTAGGCCAAATTGAAAGCAGACAACAAATTAAATGTACCTCAAATGATAATTTCTGTCTTTGATAGGGTAGGAAACATTGTGGAAAAAGGAGAAAATGCTGGTAACCAGCATTTTCTCCTTTTTCCACAATATTTTCAAACACATTTCTATTCAGGGACATGAATACTCAGGACTGCATAGTAAAGTGTTAACGTTGTGATAAGTGTGCATAATCAACATAATAATATTACAAGAAAATACATAACTACATGTGAAAACCGAAACATTGCTTCCGGAGGAGACAATTACTCCATTTACAACAATTTTCTTCAAACATAGTCTACAGCAATGTACAAAAAGTGATCCGCAGGAGGCAATGAGTTGATATTATGGAAAAAAAAATCATATTAATACATGTATTATTTTACATTTAAATACATACCAAAATGACATCAAAAACGACGTCACATAATTGTAATACCAAACATGTATAAGATAAGAAAATTTGTGATGGGTATATTACACTCAAAAACAAGGGAGGAACCTTATGTGACAAAAAACTTTTCTTATTACCAACACAATCCAGTTTTTGACTCACTTAAATGATTAAAAACAAAATATAATTATTTAAATCTTTACAAAGCCACAAAATTTTATTTTTGTCCAAATTCAAAACATTAGCAGACAACATAAGTCAACAAGGCTGAAAATATGGAGTTTGTCTATGAGAGATTGGTTACCTGCATTTTCTCCTCTTTCCAATATGTTTTCAAAAGCTTTTCTGTTCAGGGTAGTTAAAATTTGGGATTGTGTGGTAAAGAGTTATAGTAGTGATAAACATGCATAATCAACATAATAATATTATGGGAGAATGCATAACTACATGTGAAAACCAAAACATTGCAACTGGAGGAGACAATTACTCCATTTACCACAATATTTGCAAAAGCAGTGTACTGCAAGGTGCAAAAAGTAATCAGCAGCAAGCAATGAGTTGACAAGTTATTGTGGGAAAAAATCATTAATACATGTATTATTTTACATTTAAATACATACCAAAACCAACTTATCATTAAACAAATATCAATCTAATGCAACACATGTAGATTTTAAATTAATACTAAACAGATATATAGGAGCTGGCACAAGTTGGCATTGGAGATAAAATTTTTAAGAAGAAGTCTAGGGAAAATGTTATTATGCAAGCCTTTGGCCAGCTAAAATATCATTTTTTCTTGACAGGTTTAAAGATTTTTATCTAGAAGCCAACGAATGTTAAAGATCAGAAGATGAAACACCATCTATAAATGTACATGCAGTAATATCCATAAAACTTATTCACTTCTATGAAATACGTCCAAAATGACATCAGAAACAACGTCACACAATTGTAATATCAAACAGTATAAGATAGGAAAATTTGTGATGGGTATATTACACTCAAAACAAGGGAGGTTATGCGATAAAAAACTTTGCTAATCACCAACACAATCCAGTTTTTCACTCTCATCAAAAACAAAATATAATTATTTAAATCTTTATAAAGCGACAGAATTTTAGGCTTTTCCAAATTCAAAGCATTAGTAGACAACAAAAGTAAACAAGGCTGAAAGTTATGGAGTTTGTGTAGGAAAGATTTGAAAACATTGTAGGAAAAGGAGAAAATGTTGGTAACCAGCATTTACTCCTTTTTCCACAATGTTTTCAAAAGCTTTTCAGTTGAGGGTAGCTAAAACTCTGGACTGTGTGGTAAAGGGATAAAGCAGTAATAAGCATGCATAATCAACATAGTAATATTGTAGAATGCATAACTACATGTGATAACCAAAACATTGCAGCTGGAAGAGAAAATTACTTCATTTACCACAATATTTGCAAAAGCAGTCTAGAGTAAGGTGCAAAAAGTAATCAGCAGGAGGCTGAGTCCGTAAGTTATTGTGGGAAAAAAGTCATATCAACACATGTATTATTTTACATTTAAATACACACTGAACATCTTGTCTTAACAGTAAAAAACCAGAAATACGCACATTTCCACAAAATAGCTGTCCAAACCCTGTTTATCAAGTATATTATGTCTTAAGATTCTGATTTTTGCCTCCAGATTATGGAATTGCCCATACCTACCTGATACAAAAAGATTGAATGACCAAATCAACAAATTCGTAACATAATTGATGCTTATATAGTCGTTAAATGTCTAAAATAACATGTCCAATCATTGGGTGATATGCCTTGACTCCTAGTTTGTAGGTAGTCTTTCTAATTCCTATATTCTCAGATGAATCAACACAACCGTGGTGCTCAATTATTAAATTTATAACCACCTAAAGTGGTATGGATACACTGAAATTATTTTTTTCGTGGTTAAGATCACGTCACAGAAAATACAGTTAACTATGTTACCATTTTGGGGCATGTATAAAGTTGGTTGTAATCATGTTAAGAAAGTGAAAAATGCTTCTAAATGTATCACAGATAAACCAACTTTAACTTTACGTCCTAAAAAGACACTCGAACACAGGATATTTTGCTTTTTGATATGACAAAAACATTTCTTTGGATTTTTAGAAATAACAGTGAATTACGTTACCACTCATACCTGGTTAAGAGGAAATTGAAATACTTCTGTCCCTGTATTATTTTGTGGAATGCGTTGGACCATTCAGGAATAGCATATAAAAAGGTAAGAGTGTCTTGTTCATACTTGGAAATATTGCAAAAACCATATGTTTGTGAACTACGTTACTGTGAGCTATGTTACAACCGTTACTTGAAAATGACTAACAATTCATAAATAGGTCTAAGTTGACGGTTGAAAATGTTTTAATACACCGTGTCCTCCCCCTCGGTGTTATGGTAAACAATAATGGCGGGATAATTACAAGATTTCGACATTGGACCCAAACAGCAAAGAGTAAGTTTTGCACCTATTTGCGTTCGTCTAAAATATTTATTTGTAAACATGCTGTAAAATGCACATACGTGGTTTGTTATGTAAGATAAATAAACTCTATAGAACAACAAACATGCATGGATGACGGACATTCAACATGAAACTCAAAAAAAAAAACCATGTGTATTTGGTAACGTAGTTCACAATGCGGTAACGTAGTTCACAAAACAAGAATCGGTTTTCTTTGACTGATATGAGTATGCTTTATGTTGCAGGTAATGGCAAAGTCTCGCGCTGAAATACAGAAGGCCTATAGAGAAAGGCAAAAGTCTAAAAGGGGCAATGAATTCCTTAAACAAGAAGCAAAGAGAGTGAAAACGTATTATGTACCAACTGCTGAAATGTCAACAAGAAAGCTACAGAAACGGAGAGAGAGAATTAGGAAATCTATGAAAAAGAAGAGACAACAAGATCGACAAACAAATGAAGTAACAGCTGAACAAGATCATGACAGTGAAAATATCAATTTAACCGTTGCCCAATCAGAAAGAATGGACATTGATAATGAGAATGGGCCTTGTGATACCACGACTACGACTGCTACTCCGAGTACATCAACAGGCGAAAATGCACCACCAAACAGACCACTTACAATCAAGATGAACTTTGCCAGAACAAAAAAATGCAGGAAAAAGAAACCGAATGCCCTTAAACAAGCTGAGGATAAAATAAAACAGCTTTCAGAAACCCTCAATAGTGTAAGAAGAAAGAATGATGCCCTCCGGAAGAGGTTGTCAAGAACAGACAAACATAAGCAGGAAAGTAAATTGAGTGTCATCGATGAATCTCCCAAAGAAACAATAGAGAAACGACCACTTAAAATGTCAGCCACTCCAAGGAGTAGAACAAAGGCATTGATGAAGTTAAGTGGAATTTCACCAAGACGGCATAAAACTATTTGTAGAAAATTACAGTTGCATGAATCCATGATAGATGACATGATACATACAGAACATGCGGTTAAAGTTGCAGGAGCCAAGTCAATTAAACGATCTCGTTCAGTGTCTGCTATCTCTGAAGCGTTGAGACTTAATAGACATAAAGTGGCTAGGAAAGCAAGGGGTTCAACTAACATGCAAAGACGCAGAATTGCTGAAAATGCAAGAATCAAAGCAACCGTAGTTAGTTTCATGGAAAGAGACGATAATAGTTCATGTTTACCTGGGAAAAGTGACTGCATAAAAACCAGTGAGGGAATGCAACAAAAAAGATTCCTCAGTGACTTACTTTTTAATTTGCACATGAAATTTCGCTCCAAATATCCTGATATCAAAATCAATTTGAGCAGATTTGGAAGCTACAGACCAAAAAGGATAAAACTTGTTCATTATAGTTCCCGGAAGACTTGCTTGTGCCAACGCCACCAAAATATGGCGTTAAAAGTTAAAGCCTTGTTGTCTCTTAAAATAACAAACGACAAAATCCCAGATAGTTACATCAAGTGACAGAGAGTTATTAAGCGATATAGAGAAAAGTCCATATGACACAGTCAAGTGTACTGAATGGCAACGTAAGGAAATAGAATACAAAGAGCGGAGGATAAAAAGAATGATAAGTAGTTGAGCTGAACATACCGAAGAAAGAGTTCATTGAAACAATGAGAAAAGATCTGTTTGACTTCAGAAATCACTGCAAGAGAGTAAAGATACAATATGAAGAGATAAGAAAACTGAAAGATGTGCTGCCTTTGAACCAAGCTATCATACAAATGGACTTTGCAGAAAACTATGTCTGCTCGCATGCTGATGAAGTTCAATCAGCATATTTTGATAAGGCCACAGTAACGCTACACCCCACTGTGATATACATGTACTATAAAACATCCGATGGCAAACTTGAACACAGTTCACACGTAATTGTATCTGATACTACGATGCACAACTCTGGCACTGTCCTTGGATTCATGAGGGCAATAGTACCAACTGTATGCAAATTTGTTCCTACTCTCAAGACTATCCATTACGTTACTGATTCACCAACAAGTCAGTACAGGAACAAACACATGTTTTATACGGTTGCAAATCATGACAAAATGTTTGACGGCATAACAGCTTCGTGGCAGTACTTTGAAGCCAGGCACGGCAAGGGACCTTGTGATGGTGTGGGTGGCACCGCTAAACACCAGGCCGATAGTGCAGTGAAACGACAGATTTGTAGCATCCAAAATGCAGACGACTTTTATACATGGGGAATGAGTCAGTCGCATAGTAATGTAAAATATATGTTTGTTTCGAACCAAAAGTGTAACGATGCATCGGAATACCTTAAGGGGCTCAAAATTAAACCAGTGAAGGGAACTATGACAGTTCACAGTGTTGTTTCGCTAGGCAACAGTTGTATTGCAGTACGAGATATATCGTGTTTCTGTAATGCATGCTTCGACAGCGGCGGCTTTCGTGCAAGTTGTAGTGGTTGGAACAGATACACTTTTGATGTGGATTCTCGTGAAAACAGTGCAGATACACCAGTCAGTTAGTCAGCAATTTGTCTACAAACGCAGAAAGCAGTTGCTACCAAACAGGACAGATTAACAGTACCACTTCTGGTATAGACGGAAAAGTGCCAAGTTGTGCCGACGAAATCGTTGGACAGCAATACCCCACAAATTCATATGTCGCTGCAGTTTATGATGCTAATTGGTATATCGGCTCAATCTTGGAATATGACCAGGAAGACGATACATACCTGATCTCTTTTATGACGAAAACCGCAAATTCGCGGGGTGTGACGCTTACATGGCCCGAGAGGGAGGATGTGTGTTGGCGCTCTCATACTGATATTGTCTGCGCTGTTGAGGAGCCCATTTTATACGGAAAAACACACCACGTTTATAAGTTATCAGCTGAGGATTTTAAACGCGTGCGGAGCTCATTTAAGTATTAAGGACATAAATGTATGACAAATACATTATCGGGTCACTGTAAATTATATTAGGTGCTTTTAGGGTTTTGGTTAGGGAAGGATTAGGGTTAAGCAGGGATCGTATATACAATATAAGATCCCTGGGTTAACCCAAATCCAAACCCATCGATGTGAACTATGTTACTTTAAGAAGTTAAAATGGATTAGCATATCAGTCTATGTCTTATCCCTTTTTGTCATACTTATATAGAATGTGCTTTTTGCGGACTGAAGCATATACCTTTTATTGAAGAATGGAGCTCATTTTCATACCTTGATAAGCGTTTTGCAGTCATAATGTACATGTTCCAATGAACTGATCAATAAAATAGGCAACTAGCACAATGCCATGTTGTAAGACAAAAGTATTTAACAGTTTTCAGATGGTTTTGAATGTTTTCAATTTAGGTTGCTATTGAAGTGCACTGGCTTCTAAAGATCCATATTTGTGTTTGTGATACTAAGAGGTATTAGCCATTTTTTCGTGAAATACGTTACCAAACCTTACGTGTGACAGATCGTCACTTTTTGTTTTGCTTGAATGTCAGTTAAGCTTTAATATTTAGCGTTTGTTTCTCTATTATTGTTTTCTTGATTCTAGGATCTGTTGTTCCATCAATCTAGTCATCCTTCATATTATGCAGCTTTATATTGGTTGTATCTTTCTGGTCTTCCATGTCTAAAACACCATAATGAAGAGAAAACATCAATAATTTTGGCAAAGACCACGTAAAATTTTGTATTGCTATACTATATGTATGTATCCAAAGTGTTATGCGTAAAAGATAAATTGAAAACATTTTAGAGTTTGAGTATCAAAGCATTGTCTTCCCATTATAACTTGGTGAACTACATTACCAAACATCCATATCAGGTAACGGCAACCTGAGCTAGTATTTTCTTTCTAAATGCAGAAATACTCAAGCATGTTATCTAAAAAGGTTTTGTTAAACCATATAGAAACATTACTTATATCACGATATTGATATGGCGTTTTAACTTTGAATCATGTATATTATAAAAGTTCATAGAACTAAAACATTTCATAGTAGAGGCATCTTTTTGTAATCAAAATCGAAAATATCGATGATTTGTATGACAACCATTGAGTGTTTTATCAGTTAATTTGAATGTTAAATAAAACGTGGAAAAGTACAATCGATTCTTTTTCTCTTTCTGTTCTATAAAATGTCTCCAAAAGTAAAGTTGTCATTTAAATCACGTAGTTCACATGCCAAATTCATCCTTAATATAAAACTCACATTCAGATGTTTTCGAGGTGTCCCTAATTTTTTTTAAACAATGCAGCCTGCACACATAATGTCTAAACTTTGAAGAACTATAAGAAAAAAATGAAAAAAAGCATATTTTTTTCTCGGACAGAAATGATAAGAAATTGTACGTTTTTCTGGTTTTTTAATGTTAAACGATTATCAATCTAATGCAAAACACATAGATCTTAAATTCACACTTAAGAAATCAAACTTTACTAATTAAAACCACAGTCTGATTTTTGACACTCATACATGATCAAAATCAAATTATGATGCATTATAGATGACTTTTTACAAAACCACAAATTGAAAGCATTGGCAGACAACAATAGTTGACCAGGCTTAAAATATGGAAAAACATTGTGGAAAAAGGAGAAAATGCAGCATTTTTCCTTTTACAACAGTGTTTCCAAAAGCCCTCTTTCTGGGTCAAAGTCAAGATTATAAAGTAAAGGGTTAAAATACAAAAGACAATGATAGGGTTACAATAAAACGGTATTTTCTGAGTTGAGTCATAGAGGAAATGTAAAACCATACGGTTTATGCGACACATTCTCAGTTCACAGCTATGTACAGTAACAGAATGTTTATTCATACAAAATATTCTTTGATAAAATAAAAATAACTACTTTAAACAAACAAAAGGAACTATGATTATATTCCCAAGATCAATCTATGCATACTAGCATTGTGATAGAGAATTTACAATCAACAATTTGTGGAAAACATGAACTTTTTACCAGAGTGTACTGCATGAAAATGATTCATTCTCAATGAAAAGGTGGTTTAACACATTAGCAAAAAGAACAGACCAATGTCAGCCTGTGCAGTCTGCACAGAGTTACATGGGTCAACAACTTTGTTACTGGTCAATTTTCTGCATGTCCAAGGACCATTCTACCTCATGATTCACTCATCAATCATCAAAACCAAAACATAATGGCTTAGACTAGAAAGGTAACATGATTTGGTTTTAATAAAAACGTATCTTGTTTTGAAGTTTGTCATAGAGGACATAAAAACCACTTGTTTTGCCTTACAAAATCTTACAGCTACTGTATGTACAGTAAAAGAATGATTTTTCCCACAAAATGTTTGTCCATGAAATAACTGCTTTTTTACAAACAAACGAATTTTTCCCCATGATAAATCTACGTATACTAACATTGTGATAGCAAGAGAATTTACAAACAACATGTTGTTGAAACATGTACTTGTTACCAAAATGTAAGGCATAAAAATGATTTCTGCTCTATGAAAAGAGGATTTAATACATTTAACACATCTGCAGAAAGCACTGATTCATGTCAGTCTGCACAGTCCGGGCAGAATAAAAATACAAAGAAAACCATGATTAAGTTATGATAAAACAGTATCTTCATCTGACATGTGTCACAGAGGACAAAAACCACCTGGTTTAGCTAACACATTCTTAGTTCGTAGCTATATACAGTAACAGAACGTTAATTCATACTAAAAGTGCTTTGATAAATATAAATAACCACTTTTAACAAACAAAAGAAACTCTGATCATTTTCTCACGATAAATCTTTGCACTCCAAAGTTGTGATAAATAATTTACAATCGACAGCTTGGGTCATTACAAACAATTATATGTGTATTTACATTGCACTCCATATACAGGTAGGTTGAATGACTGTTTACTATAAGCCATACTCTTTGAAAAGAGGCTTAATGCATCTGCAAAAAGTATCAAACCATGTCAGCCTGCGCAACCCGCACAGGCTGACATGGATCGAAACTTTTTGCTATTTGCAAACTTTATGCTTTTCAAAGGACCATTCTACCTCCAGATTCACTCCTTTATTAAACAAAATAGTTTATCATGGATCGATAATTTTGCGATGACTTACTTGGTACCGTGCAACCCCCTTTTGCCAGAGCATGGCTCATAGAAAATTATTCTATGCATGTATATTCTACATGAAGAAAATTTCAAAAGGCAGTAACTCCCTACAGAAATAGTCAACACACATAACATGCTCATTATATACAAATCTCCACTTCATGGGGAAGCTTTCCTTGATGATTCGTTGAATTTCATTCAATATTTGCAGATTAATAGTATGGAAACCAAGATGAAAATCATCAACCGACAATATCATGACAATTTGCTCATTTCTACTGCTCATCTAGGCCTATTCTGCATAGGGAAGCTTCCACTGATGTTTCACAGAATTCCATACATATCTCCTCTTTGAAGTGGAAGATTCACATGAATTTGCATTGAATATAACTAAATGATTGCTGACTAATAGAGCTGGAGGGAAACTATGGAAAAAGGGACATAACTGCAAGCTGCAGTTGCATGCATATTCTTTGCCAGCATTCTTTCAGGGTGTATCGAAAAGTCACATGAAACTGTGAATGTTAATCACATTGGCATAACCTAGAACATATGTACTTTTTCACAGCTATACTCCCATGTGAAACTAGAATTGCCACAAAACCAGCATAGTGCTATTATAGAGAGTACAACTGTTTTTTAGCCTTTGCGGCACAATGCCAAGATTTAACAACCCTTTGAAAGAAGCCTATTGAAAACATAGTTGGTATAGAAGAAAATGCTGGTAACCAGCATTTTCCCCCTATATTTCCTACCCTATCATACATAAATTCCGTAAGTTGAGCCATATTTAAATTGACATCTGCATAATTATGCTTTGAATTAGATCTAGTCCAAAATTTTGTTGTTTGGGAAAGAATTTAAATTGTATCAATTACACATGCAAATATTAGTACTGGGACAAATAATTCTGCCACCATTACAGGCAGACAGTCACAACTTTGAGCATTTTTTATCCACAGTTTCTTGTTAATGGTTGCACAAAGTTTTCATAGAAATTGAGGGTTGTGTATCCCCACAATTTTGACCATCTGTATGCCCATTGACTGTTGGATAGATGGAGTGGCTGATCCATTGTTCATCACAAAAAATGTTTTGCTGAAGTATATATACATTACTTGGTATTACCATACACATATAGTTGGCATTTGAGATAAATTTTATTAAATGTGTCTGTGGAAAAAGTAATTATGCGAGCCTTTGGCAAGCTTAATAACATTTTTTCTTGACAAGTTTAAAACAATTTTATCTCAAACGCCAACTCATGTCAGATTCTTTTCATCACATAAGGATATTTCACAAATTATAGATCAGAAGATGCAAAACAATCTATAGATGCATGGGCAGTACTATCCATAAATCCCATTCACTTTGAACTATAAAATATGTACAAAATAAACTAAAAAATGATGTCATGCAAATGTGATATCAAATATGTATGAGATAAAAAAAAAATGTAATGGGTCTATTACACTAAAAGCAAGGGAGGTTATGTGAAAAATTAAGAATCTTTTTATATACACAGACTTTGCATTTACTGAATAACAAAAGAACAAAATGGTGCATTTATAAAACACAATTGGAAAACACATAGAACTACACTATAAAGTCATTTGAGGCATCAATAATTTGTTTTGCTAGTTCTATGGCTTTATCTGCATGACTTTTTGTAAAGGTGTCCGATGGAATATTAGCATTTGAAGCCCTGTTCTCTGGATATCGCATTCGAGTGTGTCTTCCTAAATGTGACTCCAACTGTCTGGCCTGTAATATTTCAAATATTTTTGTTAGCTCTCTACCATAAAATCCCAACTTTTAACAACCCTGAAAGACAGGACTTTTGAAAACAGAGTTGGAAAAGAAGAAAATGCTGGTAACCAGCATTTTCCCCTTTCTTCCACAAAGTTTTCTACTCTGTCAAAGACAGAAATCATCATTTTAGCAACATTTAATTTGTCGTCTGCAAATGCTTTCAATTTCGTCCAGTCCAAAGTTTTGTCCTTTGGTAAAGGGTTAACAAGAGGCCAATCTGGGCCCAAAATCTCTACTAGCAAAGAATAAATGAACATGAACCACACTCTGGCAAAAAGGGGTTTATTGTATCTTCTGTCATGCATGATACCAAGCATGTCATCATACAATAATGGGTCCTTAAAATCTATTCAGTCTGACAACCGACTGAATCATGAGCTACTATTGTCCAATCACATACAGTTTTGGACCAGGTCAGCCTGCAGTCTCCAACACAGTTGGAGAACCAGAGATTGTCGATTTAACCCTTTGCCACATAATGATATTTAAGAATGGTCCAAATCGAAAGCATTTGCAGATGACAAATCAAATGTGACTGAAATGATTGGATTTGTTTCTGAAAGGTAAGAAAACATTGTGGGAAAAACAGAAAATGCTGGTTGTGGCACTGGTCATTTCAGCATGTTTTTGCACAGCAGAGCCCTTATCTAGTACTGGCGAAAAGAAGCAAAGACATGAGTAAGCCAGCGGTTGCACTCTGACTGAAATACTGCTAAAAACTACCATTGCAAGCTTACGACTCATTCTCACAAAACATGACCATTGGGCATATAAAAATCCGGAAATTTTTATGTTGTATTTTATTGCTTTGCTTCATTTCGCCAGGTAGTTCCATGTTTAAAGCTACCAAATTTTGAATTTCACCAGCCTTGAACTTATTTTTAGGAATTTTCATCTATGTTTATGTATATACATGCATTATCAACCCTATATGATTTTAAGAACTACCGTTGCACAGAACAGATACCGCTTTCCAAGCTTAATCAGCTTTGGACAATTTTGAATGTTTTTGTCGTAATTTTGATAAAATTTCCCTTCGACTGGTATATAATATGTGTATGTTACCAAAAAAAATATGCACTATGCTGGGCTTGAAAAATATATTTCTATGAAAATGATGCAGTATATGCTTGAAACCTATTCTATTCTTTTTCATAAAATATGTCAAAGGTGAAATAATTTTCAAGAATCCTATGCTTTCATACAGTAAACATGTTTACTCATTATAGCCAAAATTTTTTCATCCTTGAATGAATACCGAAAATTATATTAGAACTTTTCCCACTGTCCAGTTTATTACTAATGATTGTCCCGTCTATTAGAGTGTCTATAAAAACTTAAATGAAGGCTAATTCAACGCAATTTACCCGAATTTATGAGGAAATCCAACAGAGTAAACAACCAAAAACCATTTCGACATACAGCTATGCAGAGTGAACAAGGATCATATTTGTTGATTTAATCCTTTGTCCCGTTTATTACACTTAGAGTGTTAATGTTATGAACACTTATCAAAATCTTTAAATTGGTAACTTTTCAAAATGTCATCTTGAACTGTGAAAATTCGACCCAGTTTCGTTGTTTGTTCAAATACGATCATCATAAGATCCAGTGACATCTTTTTTCTGCATCTCTTTATCATTTCACAGCTTCACCTTTTTCCGCTGCTGAAATATCATGTTTTCACCTCTGTCAGACACCTTATAGTAAATATTTGAAGTTAATCTGCGTTATCTTTGTACATTTTGATTATTATTGGCAAAGGAATATCGATCCTAGAGTATATGTAATATGTTTTTAATAAAAAAGAAATACACCACTTGAATTCACCGTAGACACTCCCCCTACCCCCGCACACATCGACAAAGGTCTGATTTATGATAATCATTTCTAAGAACTAAAGAACAAAAATTGAATACCGGTAAATACATACTTGGTATCAATTTAGATGAACCATGTTTGGCAAAGGAGGGTTTCATGCATCTCCGTGATGTGTTAAATCAATTAGTCATTACATTGTAATGGATCCATAAAATCCATTTTGTCAAATCAAGAGGTAGAGTGATACTTGACTCTGTAGAAAGTTTGCAAAAAGCAAATCGTTTCCACACTGGTCAGCCTATGCCAACTGCGCAGACTGACATGGGTCGATTTTTTTTTTTTTTTTGCAAATGCATCAAACCCCTTTTCACAGAGCATGGCTACAATATAAATTACAACAGAATAATATGCAATATGAAGTCAACGAGACTCTTTTAGAAAGACATCATAGTTTCCGACATGTAACCTCAGAATCAGGACAATTACGTCATAACCAGACACAACATTCACTGAAATCAAAGGGATTTTAACAACTGAAATACAACCGAAGATAAATAATGTTGAAATACATGATTTTGCTATCATGATTTTGACATGATTGATGTCACAGGCTCGTTCATTACGACTCGTTGATTACTTTTTACAAGTGTGAACCAGCTTTTTCGCTATATTTTGAAAAGGTTGAGTGTACTGGCCAACAGAATCACTTTGCACATATCCCGCATGTCAATGTTCTGGTCTTGAATATGCATTCATTCATAGTTAGATGCAGTAATTTCATTTGGAATCTTTGACAAGACTCATTGATTACTACTTAATTATTACGGTTCCACTTAAGTGAATTCTTCGTCTTCTTCCCATCTTACGAGGTGCAGTGTGTTTAAAAAATGGTAATGGCGTTAAATACAAGTCTTTACGGGAGCCATCTGTTATATCAAATGGAACAAAATTGGATTCTTCTACCAAATCTGGGGGACTTATTGAGATTGTCCCATTAATTACAGAGAATTGGCGTCACAACAGTGTCTTGTTATCATTTTAGCGTTCCTTATATTATGTTAGATTTTTTGTTAAATGTAGCAAGGCGTCCATCAAAATTTTGCGTAAAAAGGTTTTTTACCACAAAATACTTGTTTTAATTGGTGGCATTAGTCTACATCAGTAATGATTATTTCTTGGCGACATGACCATTTCCTTGACCAAGCTACACATAATGTGCATGGGAGTTGATTGGACGGCATCAAGAAGGGCAAGATACTTCTGAATTTTGTCTTTGCATGTAATAGTTGGTAATTTCGCTTACCATAATCCCGTGGAGGTCATGAATCTTTTTTATTTTTCATTAAAAGTATGGCGACATTGAATGGTCAAACAAATTGAGAATGAGTCTTACTCAGAAACATACAGGGCTTGAAACCAAGGGAAAATTTCTGTCCAAGGATTAATTACAGCCATTGCAACAGGATTCACTCTCTGACCCCTGAAAATTCTTTCCGCATTTTTTATCAGGGAAAACAGCCAATAGTTAAGAAAGAATATTATGTGAAGTACTGGTGAAAGAAGCCTCAGGAAAGCATAGATAGGTGCAAAGAAAATACAACTAAACTGATATAAAAACAGCGTTAAACATCATACAAAAAAACAATTAAAACACCATAAAAAACAAACAATGTCAGCTCTACATGTAAAATATGTAGTCTGGTATTTGTTTTAATGTTACTCTTGATGAGCCAAATCAAGTGACATGTGACCATTAAAATCCTCTCATTATTTCTAGATGCCAAATGTTCACCTTTGGATTTAACCCTGATGATATTTGGAAAAAAATGGTAGAATTACCCGATTCAGTGTATATGTATGAAGAATTGCAAAATCAGATTATAGTTTTGCAATAAAAAGATTTCAGGATACAATTCTCATGTATTCATTATTCAAATATTTAATGAAAATGACAACTGGTGACAGAGAAAAGCAATAGAAATAGCCAAGATTCTTTATGAAGGGTTGATAAAAGTCTTAGCAAGAGGATTCACTCCTCTGTCAATAGAAAAAGGACTGTTTGTCCTTTATTGTGTCAAAAAAAATACCAGATATTATTTAGCTTAGAAATGTAAGTACCTATATATATTAGAAAGGATGTTTTGTGGAACATAACATCAAATACCGATTTAAAGCTAATGCTGTAATAAAATAATGTGTTAAAATCGGCTGTCAACTGAAACAAACGTTGTCTTGTGTCTTCTTCTTTTGTGACCCAAGTTCCAACATAGTGATTATGACAGTGACAAATGCTGCAACTCGTCAGAGTGGTTCCTATTGTTAGACTCATCCTGCATATTAATGAGTAAACATTGCTTAATTGATAGGATTTTTTTTTTTAAATTGAAAACATTGTGGGGCAATAGAGAAATTGTTAGCTTCTGATATATCCTACTTTTCCATCAATGTTTCAAAACCCCTTCTTGCCCAATGTCATTTAACTCTTTACCACACAGTCCCGACTTATAACAACCCTGAGGAAGAAGCCTTTTGAAAACATTGTGAGAAAAGGAGAAAATGCTGGTACCCATGATTTTCTCTATTCCCCACGTTTCCTGCTCTATCAAGGAAAAATTGTGTCATTTTTGCCACCTATAATTTGTTGTCTGCAATTGCTTTCAGTCTAAAATTTCTTATGTGGTAAAGAGTTAAATATTTGGCTGTTGGGTACAAGGATAAAATATTCAATAAATGAGAACCTCTTTGTTACAAATATGTAAGGTACTCACAAGAGCTGCAAGTCCAGGAGATAGTGAAGATGCTGGCTTCTCCAGGTCATGAGTCTTGAGGGACACAACATTGGCGTTTTTTGAGTAACAGGCAGCTTTTATGGCCTTCTCACTTGCCTGAAAAACACTTTTACTCAACACTTCAATACATAAAATTTGCAGTAAACAGGGTTGAAAACATTTCTGTTAAATTACGGTTACAAATTTGATTTAACTCTTTACCACACAATCCTGACTTTTAACACCCTGAGAAAAAAGCCTATAGAAAACATTGTGGGAAAAGGAGAAAATGCTGGTAACCAGCATATTCTCCTTTTCCCACAATATTTTCTACCCTATTAAAGTCAGAAATCATCATATTACCAAGATTTAATTTGTTGTCTGCAAATGTTTTGAATTTGGTCCAGTCCAAAAATTTGTCATTTGGTAAAGAGTTAACACTTAATGCGCCGAATTAATGATAGGGACCTTTTTAAATGGGAAAAACAGCCTGAAATAGTGCTATTTCAAGGTTGTTTCCATTGGAATATGTAACATAGTAGCAGACACTGCAGATCAAAGATCAGGCTGCAGGTTTGTACAGTCTGATCTGGAAAACAGCTTAAGTCAGTTCCAGGGCTTTAAGGGTCAAAAGCCTGTGTTTGCAGGGGTGTAGCCAGGCAGAAGCTCATCTTCATAATTAACCATCAAAGCATCAAATGAATGAAATGCACTTTCTTATTCAGGACAAGAGGCCAAATCATCTCAATTTCAAAACTGGTTTTGCAAGAGAATAAACACTAAATAGCATACAATGTAGTTCAAAGATCAGACTGTGAATTCTGAGCAGTCTAATCTTGATCTACTTTGTCTACAAAATGCAGTCAGACACTGGATTTATATTACCAAGAAAAACTGACAAAGTTGTGCTTGGCTCTACCAAGGTATTACCATCTATTTTGCTAGAAGAAGAAAATTTAGAATAAATTCAGCTTCAGCTTTACTACATTTATGGTTATGCTCCCGAATGAATGGGGGAAAAAGATTATGGTCAGAAGCTGCTTGGTAATTTGTTGTTTTTTTATAAATTTTACAATGTTCTCTCAGTTGGTCTGAGAAAGATGCAATAAGGCATCTGAAGGAAAAGTTATTAATTAAGTCTATACCAAATGATAAACTTTTGGACTGAACCAAGTTCAGAACACTTGCAGATGACAAATTAAATGTAGCTAAGATGATGACTACTATATTTGAGTGTGTAGAAATCATTGTGGGAAAAGGAGAAAATGCTATTAACCAGCATTTTCTCCTTTTCCTACAATGTTTTCAAATGTCTTCCCTTTCTGGGCTGATGAAACTCAGAATTCTGTGGTGAAGTGTTGACATGTATGAAAGGAGCCCATTCAATATCGTCACAAAAAAAGGAGAAAATGCTAGTTCCCACTATGTTTTCAACAGCCTTTTTCCTTGAAGTCACAAAACATGTGAATGTTTGATAAAGGTCTCAGGATGGAAAATGGAAATGAAAAAAATAGTTCCTTATTATGGTAAATTTAATTTACATATGAGAAATTTGACCTCGGCTCCGTCAAAAAGGGACTTAATGCATCTCTGTGATGCATAATACCAAATAAGTCATCGCATAATTATGTCTAACAGTGGACTAAATCATGAGGAAGAATATTATTGGTCTTTGATATGCACAAAATTTACAAATAGCAGAAAAGGTTCAACTTATTATGTAGATGTTTTAACTATTTACCAAACAATAAAAATATTTTAGACCTGTCCAAATTAAAAGTGTTTGCAGAAGAAAACCTTCGAAGTGCTATATCTGTGAGAAAATCCATCAAACCACAACATGCTGACAATTTCTTCCTGATTGGAAAGCATCCAATGAAGGGGTCAGAAGAAGCAACTGCTTGATAAAACCAACTACTCTTTGTCCATACCATCCATTAAACAGGCTTTATGCATTTTTTTGTTGTGCATCACTTTCTTTTTTTTTGGTTTAAAACTGATAAATAATACTTAACACTTTTCTTTTGCTAACATTTCTTTTTCACTTATGGTTTGCCAGCTATGGCCTTACTTTCTTCAGGTATGAATCATTTTTGAAATTTGGTTAGATTATAAAACTCTAAATAGCGCCTTAACAGACTGCGTCAACTTTTGTCTTCTTTTTGTTACTTGTAAGTGTCTTTGTTTCTTCTAAGACAAACGTGTTCAATGATTAAACTTTAAGGAAAACTTGTGAAAACATTGGGGGAAAAGGGGGAAATGCTGGTAACCAGCATTTCCCCTTTTCCCATGATGTTTTCTAATTCTTTGAAGAAAATTATAATCATTTTAGTTCCATTTAATTTGTTGTCTGCAAATGCTTTCAAAATGGACAAGTCTGAAATTTTGTCCTCCATTAAAAAGTAAAACTTAATAACTCTTTATCAAACAACAAATTTTGACTGTTAGATTAAAAGCATTTAATCAAATGATGGGACTTGTGAAAGACTTTAATAAGAGACATATTCCATCACTGGAGCTACACTTAATCAGTCTAGTGAAAATGCTTTCAATTTGGACCAGTCTAAATTTTGTTGTTTGGTAAAGGGTTAAAAGCACTTACTCGAATGATGGGACTTGTGAAAAAGAAAAAAGGCTTGTTAACAGAATTTTCTCCTTTATCCCATTGTGTTTTCAAAAATCTTCTTTCTTAGAGTTGTAAAAACCCAGTATTATTTGATGCAAATTTGACTGTTGATATGGACTATTTTTTTTACCTGGTGACACATGTAGCATATCCAGTTATATGCCTTAGGGTCCTCAGCTTCCCGTATAAATGTTGAGACAGCCTGGAAGTCCCTTTTGGACTGCTGCATCCATCGTCTGGCCTCTGTTGGATCCTTTGCCTCTGCACTTGCTGCATGCTTATGACTGAAGTTTCCTTTTCTGTAACTTCTGTTATAGTCAGCAAGATTATCATGATAAGCTTGGGCGTAAGACCGAGCCCGTCTGTTAATATTGTTGTACATGCAGTTAAAAGTTGACTTTGAGAAGTCACTTGATCTTCCATCAACATCATCTTCATCACTCAACTTTCCACAGTCCTCTAGTCTTAGGATCAACTGCTTTATAAAGTTGAAAACTCTTGAGGCATATTCCTCTGACCCTTTATTTCTATCAGGATGCCACTGAAACAACAATCGTCGAATAACTCTACGTCTGTCTTTGTCAGGCAGTGCCCATCCATCCTGGAGCAAATTTCTTATCCTTCTACAGTTTTCATCGAATGGCAAAAACTGTTGAGGGGATTTCCCTGTGTAAGCAGTTAAATCACTAGTTTGGTCTTGACGACGGACAAACCTATATAGGCGATACCCTGGTATCTCAACATTCTCATCTTCTCCAACATCAACAAGGTATTTGATGTTAATGAGGGACCGGTTTTCCAGCTCTTGTGTTGTTTCCTTCATGATGTGCACATATATGTAAATTGGACTGACTTCAGATTTGCCATCTCTATCTGCATCCATCTCCTCATCTTCTAGTTCCATTGCTACACTCAAGAATTCACTTTCATCAAAATAACCCAAAGCTTGTTCCAAGAAAGGATGAAACTTTTCCTCAACATATGTTCCAGGGCTTGGAAATACTGAACAGCTATGTAGCCCAATGTCTGCATCCAGCATTGGGTATTCATCTTTATCCAATAGAGAAGCAATACCTTCTGGATTATCCATCATCCTCAGTATGGAACCTACTGTCATTATTGCCTCAAATGGTATCCTTGTGTATTTCACAATTGCATGAGGAAGTCCTTTTTTTCTGAATATCAAGTCATTAAGGGTTTTTCCAAGATTCTGATCTGACATCTTAAAATAGAAATTTACAGACTTGGAATTTTCTTTCACTATCTCTTCAAAAAAAAAGTCCCTAGATCTGTAAGAGCCATCTACTATTTTGTTTTGATACAAAAGATAGGTGTTTAGCTCGTTGACTTCAATGAAGCTAATCTGCAGTATGCTTTCCTTGATCCTCTGAACCTCTCCTACTGGATCAAATGTTTGTCTTGTGTAATAACGCTCCTTTTTCAAAATCCGACACAAACCCCTCACAAATTCATCAGAACGAATAAATGATGTAAGTTGTAATGCAGCTTTACTGTTCTCCACAACAACCATGTTCTCAGTGTCAAACTTTTTAGAAACAATTCTTGATAACAATTTGGGAAGAAGCCTTTCAGGAAGTTTGGTAACAAATGTATTTGGATCTACTCTAAGTTCAAGTTCATGAAAACCAATAAAGCAGTTTATTTCTTTCATCTCTGCCATTCGTTCTTTTAAACCTTTATTATCAATAACAACCAGTTCTGTTGATTTATACATGAGCCTATCAGAATTCGGGAGAAACAATGGCTGATTGGTGAATTCATCCCCAGAACAATTTTGCAAAGAATGATACAAACAGGAAAGAGCTAATCTAACAGTCCTTAGCTCTGGGGGAGTTATCTCTTTCTGTCCTGCCTGAGAAGCAATCTGCCTTAACACATTCTGGTAATGATAACATTTAACTTCCTCTGAAGTCCCAAGTGACAAAAATAATTTGAAATAAGGTCCATACTCAACTGGTGCTTTGAAAAGATAGGGCTTAATAACATTCGTTGAAGATATCTCAAGCACTATATCATCAACTTTCACCATCTTTCCTTCAGATGGTAGATGAATGATTGGGAACGGTTTCAGCATATCCTTTGTGAGTGCAGTGTTTGAGTGTTTCTCAAGAAATGAGTACCATGTGTTCATCAAAGTTTTTATATCATTTTCATGACCTTCAGGGAGGTTTTCTTTCATTTCAGTTGAGACATTTTGACAATGTTTTAGGACTTCTTCTAAGGGTGGCTGGGTATGAATTCCAAGGTGCTGATGATAACCGTCAGGTACAGAAAATGGCAGTACACTCACAGTTGACCAACACAACTCTATGTGTTTGGACTCTACAGCATCCTGCATGCATATCAATTTTCCTTCATCTTTAAGGGCAAACAATGTTCGATACATTAATTTCAATTCGACCGGCCATATGAAACAAATAGTAGCCAGTGTGTGCAGGGTTTGCTTATTCCATTCAGCAATATTTTGAATGAAATGTGTCCTTATTTTCTCTGATTTCTGCTGTAAACATTTATCAGATTTATCCAAAGATTCCACACGCCTGGCAAACTCTATCAAAATGTTATCTGTGACACTATCATGTAATCCAAGAGCTTTCAAAAATCGAACCCATTTGTAATCTCTGAATTTTTCTGGTAAGAATTCATCGTCAGTGCACATCACCTTGAAAATATCATGGTTATGATTGTAAAAGTCAGAGCATTTTTTGTAGCCACTGTCTGTCTCAATGAAATCCAGGTTTTTTAATTGGTCATACAATGCAGCCCAAGTATCATCTGATTCTCTACCATACTTGGTAATTAGCTCATGATCTCTGATGTAACTTATGTGCTTCAACCAAACATGTCTGGGTAGTATTGAGATATTGGGTAATAGTAAGTCTGAATACAGCTTGGGGACATTTATATCTGACAGGTTTAAAAAGGTATATAAATCATGTAAAGCTGGCATTTCCTTCAGGAGAGCCACACTCATTAGTGATTCCAAAATGTCTAAACCAACCACTGGCATGCCTGGTGGTATTACAAATACTTGTCTTACAGAGTCTAGAGAGATACAGTTGTTGCTTAGAGTCACATATAATGGCAAGGACTGAAGCTTTTTCTTCACCATCCAAATTTCTTTGAATTCTCCTCTGTCAAGGCTCTGTGAAAAGTATTTTAACACACAAATAGCCTTGTCTGTTTCAATAAACCTAGAAAATTGATGTCTGGTTTTGAAAAAAAGAAACTCTAACAGTCTCCCTGGTTCCCTAACTGTCGTAATCAACTTCTTTAAGTTGAATATGATATTTGAGGCTGTTTCATCATTCTTTTTTTTGCCAAAGCCTAAATCTGCTTTTTCAATGATATTTCTGTCCAGCAAATATGGCTCAAACTTGGATACAGCTGCTTTCAGTGTTTCATTTCCTGTGAAGGAGTCAATATCAACAAGAAGGAACGATTTACTTATTTGCACTAAGGATGATCCTTGGTTGCTGGCAGTTGCTGGCAGTAATGCCCAGTCTGAAAACTTTCTTGTGTTTTCTTCAAAAGTATATCTAGACTTAAACTCAGACAAAAATTTCCAAAACCATGCAATCCATTTAACACTTGGAAAGCTGTCAGAGTTTACTTTCCAAGTGATGGTTGCATCTCTGTTACATAAAACTTGTTTGAGTTTATCTGGAATTAAGTCAAAAAGTGATGAAATAGAAAAACTCTCTATATATCCGTCCTTTACCAGTCTTTCAAATGGATAAATCCTGATCAATTCATTGTGGATGAATTTATCATTGTCAGCTGGAAACATCCAACAATATTCTGAACAAAACACTGGATGTTCTTTTGAGAATACCTTCAAATAGTTACCATTTGTTAGAAGTATTGGTAGGCATCCTATTTTCTGTATGAATAATCTTGACTCTTGCATGAAAGGCAGGAGCAATTTCAAATTCTTTACCACTCTGAATTTTGTGCTTTCGAGTGTGGCACCAAGTTGTCCTATCTGACAAGGCCCATCTTTATTAGCATATGTTGCTATGAACTTGACAACATCATCTGGATAAGTGCAGGCAGGGTTGCCTATTCCACATTCACTGATCACCTTCCTCAAACTTTGTGGTGTTTGAATGATTTTCATTCCAAGATCCTTTAACAAAGATTCTAGACTTCTCTCCTGTTTTTTTCTATGATTAAAACCTGATGTGAATCCAATAGTATTAAAATGACCATAGAAACATTCTTCTTCCATAGCTAATGGAACCCACTCACAAGCAAATACAAATGTTTTGTCATCTCCATGTGTTGATTCAATACTGACCTCTTTACCACTTTCTTTTTTAGCTTTTACAACTGGAAACAATGCATGTTTGGAAGCTATGACACTGGTATAGAACTCTGTAATCAGAAACTTCCAGTATGGGTTAAACACTTGGCTTAACAAAGGAAAAGATGAATGGTACTTTTCTATAGCATTGGTAAGTGAATTCCATTTTCTCAAACCTCTTATTTCATCCGACATGGACTTTCTCCAGTAAAACAAACACTGAATGTATGCTGGAACTACCACTTTGCTAAGCAATAGCTCATTCCAGGTTTTTCTATATCCATCTTTAATGAAGTCACGTCTAGCATCATCTAATGCAAAATGGCCATTCACATGTACTGGTAAAGGTGTACTGCCTGGTAAAGGAAGGAAGCAAAATACCTTTGAGCTATGAGATGAGTATTCTGAGCTGCATGTTACTTCAAAGTCTCGACATATTCTATGGGCGACACCCCCAAATGGCAAACATCCAAGGCGCTCGTCCTTAAAGTCATGAAGGACATTATCAGGGACATCATTAGCTGGGTTATTGAATCCAAATTTTTGCACAATTCTATAAGTTTCAAGCCTACCATTGCTATCTTTTATTTTCATTTCATAGCAAATTTCCTTACATTCAGCAAACAGTAGCTTGCTTTTGTCACTCTTTTTATCCTTGCATATCTGTCTCAAATCATCAAAGAAACAACTTCTTTTTTCTCTGTCTTCCTTAGACATTTCTGTCCAAACAGAATATTCCTCTATCAGCTTTCCAGATGTTACATTCAAAATTCTGATGCACCCTACATTTTTCACAAAAAGCAGGGACTCAAACATATCATGTGACATATCTTGTAACATCTTGTCAACAGACTGTTCTGAATGAGTAATACTGCTTAACTTAGACTCTGATTTTCTTAATGGAAAACGAAACAGTGTACCTTTGTTTTCCTTGAACAGACTTTTACGGATGTCAAAGCCTGCTAAGGCCCCTGGAAAGTCTCTTTGCAAGTCCTTCACTTCACTCTTTACCCCTGGTTCATTATGTTGGACACCTGGGATATGACTACACAATGGATCAAATATAATCAAAAGGCCCTCTTCTGATAATCCAGGACCCTTTGAAACAAAAGATGGAGTGTCAGTCAAATGATATACTGAGTTGAAACCTACCCCATACTGGCCTGTTTTTGCTGGATCTCTCTGCTTGCTACCTTCACCTAGATCATGGATTCCCTGTAAATCTTGCTCAGTGAAATAACTGTCATTATATACACATACAGATGGGCCTTGCAGGCTCTCACACGAAGGATCAAATATTCCCTTAGATGCATGTGTCCTGTAGTCTTTAATAAAGCAGATTTCTGATGCATCTGCATCATCTGCATTCTGCAGCAGTTCTTTCATAATGCTAGAGTCACAAGGATATGAATTCAACAAATTCTTTAAGCGTGTTACTAGTTTTTCCCTCTGACCAAATGGAATACCTATACGTGTAGAAATATGATCAAAGCATTTTCTTTGCTTATGCTTGCAACCAAGATATTCTGCTAGGGATGGAGAAATGGATTTGTGAATTACATGCATATACTCCTTTGTTTCAAATTCCTCATCTGCAATTACCAGCTCATGCATAGGGTACAAATAACCATAAATATCTGGGGCAACTATGTCTTCTCCATGTCTAGATAGCATGTGTTTGTCATAGTTTCGAAGGTTCTGAAGCAATTTTCTCACAGTATCAATATCCTCACATTCTTTGCCTTTCCATAAGGACCTCATTTCCATTAAAACTTCCACAATATCATCTACTGTGAAGGCTTTCTTGACTCCTAATGCTTCAAATAGCTCTTTGTAAAAGGATGCATAGTTTGGAGGTAACTTGATCAAATAAGGGGGGCATTCTTGTTCAATGTTGAAAGCAACTTTGTGAGGCAAACATAATTTTTTTCCAATTAAAACAATTGGTTTGTCCTTTAACAATCCTAGTTCATGTTCAACTTTAACCTTCTCAAGGCCATCTGCATCTCCAACTCTGGTCTTCAGAAGGTCATATAGTTGTCCGAAAATTTTTTGCAACTTCTGGTAATGTTCTTCTGATTGTAGGTACTCTGCAGACAAGTTGATTGCATGCTGAACAACCAAGGAGGTTGGTAGAGTCAAATTCAGATGTAGAAAACTGAAAAATAGTTCAAAAGTGTGACTAATATCAGAGTGTTTTAACAAGTTTTCATCAACAACATTTATCACAGTGCCCCCTAGATCATAAAGGCTTTGGATATACAGGGAAGATGACTTGCCTAAAAGTAACTGATGTGATCCATCACGTAGATGATGCTCACAATGTGAGTCATTACGAATTAGTCTAAGTTCATCGTCATGGTCCGCATTCCATGAAAAGGGCCACTGCTGTGGCCGCTTTAGGACTGGTAGAATGAACATGTCTGAAATCTTTTTCCTCACTTCTGTGTTTTTCCCTGTGCATACACTATCTCCTCTATAAATTACATATCTCAAAAGTGACTTGCAACGTTCTACAGCACATCTTGTGCATTTATCAGAGGCAATTTGTTCTATTGTAGCAAATCTATTGACAAGCAAGTCAGCTGGAAGTTTATTGTCAATCATTCCAAGCTGAGTCAACTGTTCAAGGGTATCTCTTTGTTGTAAATCTTGATGTGGAAAGACTTCATCTTCTGCAACAAATAAACAAGAAACCCAACCATTTGGGTTGACAACTTCACATGGCTTTTTAAGATTGCCATCTGGTTGTACTGGAATACATTTGCAATCTTTCATTTTATTTAGAATTACAACATTATTTGATTTAAGAGCATAAGTGATGAGAAGTACTCTTTCATCATGGTGTTCGGTCCAGTAATCATGCAAAACTTTTTCCAAAAATAATTCAAGAAATTCTGTTTGTCCAATACAAGAGTTACTTATGTTGTGGACAGCTTCAAGGCACTTTGTAACAGGCTCTGGCAGGTCCACAAGGATTTTGCCATGATTTTCTCCAATACTGGAAATCATCCTGAATGCAATTTCACCTATGTCAGGGTGTCTTCTGATTTTATGATCAAGAAACAAAATTTCAGAAAATGGTGCCCAATTGCCTTGACCATAAAATAGCGGTTTCTGCTCATCAACCAATCTCTTGAAGAAACTATCACAGAAAGGTTTTGCAACTGGCAGGCTGTCTGTTGGCCAGAGCTCATGAAACCTGTAGGAACTGCTCTGACAGCAATCTTTGAAGTGTTGCAATAAAGACAAGAATGCATTCACACTTGCATCTGATAGCAGAAATTCATTCCATTTCCCTGTTCTACTAGTTTTATCATCATCACTTAGTGTTACAAGCCTACGACGGTCTGATGTTACATCAAATGAGCCATTTATGTGGAAAGGTAGATTTGTCTTTATAGGCAAAGGCAGAAAGCAAAACATGTGACCTGATTGATAGAGTGATTTGCTGCTGTTTAGTATTTGTAATGGTGTAGAAAAGGCTGAGTCAACAGGCACAGCAATAGCTGAGAGAGGAATAGTCCTTTGTTCCTGTATTTTTTTTGACATCTGTAAACTCTCTTTCAATCCAGTTTCCCAAACCACAAACCAAGCTGTTTCAGAATTATGATCTTTTTTGACACTAGGTACTAGAAATGAACCTGTAGCCTTAGTATGTACGTTCAGTCTGAATTTTTCAACTTCTTGAAAGTGTTGGTTAGCAGAGAGAGTATTAATGGCTCTATTCAAGGTAGTATTGCCTTGCTTCTCATCCAGTGGATACAGTATACTGTCTTTATTCTTAGAAACTGAAAATAGAAGCCTTTGGTCTTTGACTGATTTAGCTCCTTTAGGAATATGGTGTAACTCAAGTTGTCTTACATTTTGTGTAAATAAAAGCATATTGCCTGCATTCTCTATAAACATTGCAAATAGCTTTTTTACTTCATCTCTGTTGTAAGACACGTTGCTTATAGTACTGCAGTCTGCTTGCTCTGAAGTTCTTAAAGGAAGACGAAACATGGTCCCATCAAACCCAGTATCAGGAAGTTCATTCATATCACATCCAAATAATTCTTGGAAAGGTTTAAACTGATCTCGATGTAATCTAAGAAGTTTTCTGTTTTCAGGCTTTCTAAAGTCAATTTTGATACCTGGGCTACTATCTTCCACAGCATCTCCCAAAAAAGACTTCTGGGGATCAAAAATAACAACATTTGACCTGCTCACAAAACTTGGGACATCAGTAAGGTTGTAGACTGCACAAAACCCCAAACCAAATCGGCCAATTTTGTTTTTATCCAATTCTTTAGTAGCCCCATTGAGTTTTTTTATGTTTACAAAGTCTGTATCTGAAAAGACTGCATCATTATAAACGACAATGGATGGACCCTGACAGCCTGCCATCTCTTTACTGAGCATCAGGTGTCTAGCATCCTGATGCTCTCTTTCATCAAATAAAATCTTCACAACAGTAGCTCCAGCATCATCGGCATTTTGGATAAGTTCTTTAGGTACTGAAAGTCCATCTGTGTAACTTTCTGAAATTAACTTTCGTATTCTATCGGTCAGCTTCTCATTCTGTCCAAATCCTTCTATTCCCATACTTTCTGTTCCCAACAAAATCTGTTTACTGAGAGGTTTAGCACCAAGTGCTTTGGCAGCATCCAATGAAATGAAGTCACTCACAAACATAATAGTATTATCTCCTTCCTCATGCTTATACCTAGATGCATTTTTATCAAATGTGCACCTAGGAGCTGGATGAAAAGTCAGATGGCTGGGATTTCCTGTTTGAATAGGTAGCAAAATGTCAGCATTTTCAACTTCATTCCTTCTTTCTGCAAGTTTGTCAATTATTTTTGAAACAATATCCCGATCACGTTCAAATTCATCTATTGCCCGCTTAGACTGATATCTCTCTTTTATCTTGGTGAGGGCTCTGATAAGTACAGATACAGTTTGCTCTGAAAAACAACCAACACTTTCAAAGAAAGCTTCATACTTTACAAACTCAGGGGGAACATTAAAGAAGTAGGGTCTCAAATCTTGTATATCATCACTTCTTAGCATTATGATAACATTTGAAGGCTGTTCAAAGGTATCACCTGTCCAGATCAATCCTTCTCTTTCAATTTCATTTATATTTACATCCATTCTATTCTGCATCATAAATTCATAGATTCTATCCAGCAATGGTAGCACATGTGGCTTTTCATGCAGTGTGTAGCACTGTTTGATAGAAACAAGCTGGTTAGTAACTTTTTCACATGGTGGTTTTTTATTCCAGGGAAAGTGAGATAGCAAGCTGCTGAATTTTTGGTCCACAAGAGGCATCACAGCTCCAACCAAACATACATTATCAAATGTTCTCACCCTGGCTTCTAGAGGTGCACAGAATTGTTCTTTATGGCAAGACAGTGAACCTGGGAATTGTTTAGGTTTTTCTTGTGAACAAGCAACAAATTTCAAATGGTTTAAATAATGAAGCAGTGTATTTGAGTTATAGCACTGCTGCAATATTGATGGATTGCTATTCAAGATGTTTAACACTGCTACAGACTTTTTAACACACATGTCATACTTCTCAGACTCTGAAATCCAACTATGTATGCAGTAAGCTGTTTCTGCAATATCTTGTGCAACAATCATACTTACTTCTTTCAGACCCAGTTGTATTAGAGCACATGTGCTGAACACCATGCTTTCAGTAATGGGAAATTTGTCTTTTTGGCCTATGAATAAATTCTGAAGCAGTGAATTATCGGGATTAAATAAATCTTCTGGTCTCTTTTTGCCAGAGTCTGATTTCAAGAAACAAATCTGTGCAGCTAATTTCATCAGTTTCTGTGATGTCTCAAATTCTTTTATATTTTTTACAAAATATGTCATGAATCTTTTACACTCTTCTTCATCATAGCTTGATCCATTTTTCAAATCAATCAGTATCATTTCAACCAAAGAAGGCTTCATAACTTCTCTTACATTAAGTTTTTTCAGTAGTTGAAGACTGTCAGAAGAAGCTCTAATGAAAGACTTGTTAAGCCTGACTGGGATGTCTGTGTCCTTTATGAACTCTGTGATCTGAGCAACAGATGTATATGAGTTGATATCCTTTGGCACTGCTCCTGTACTAAATATCTTTAGAGAACGGAGTAGATTTTGACCAGAAGAATCAAGATCATTTACTCTCTTTATATACTTGACAAACTTGTCCCTTTTTTCCATTGAAATGACTCTGTTAAATCTGTCACTTACAGTTCTTCCTGATAATTTCCAGATCTTAGCCAGCAAAATGGACAACTGGTTTGTTCTGGAGGAGTGCAGATTTGAACCTATACATTTTTCAGGAAACCAGGATGGCATGTCGGGTAAAACAGTAACACCAAGCTCTGTAAAACATTCACAGACTTCTTCAGGGACATCAGCTTTCTTTAAGAATAAATGTGAAACAGGATGCAACTGAATCTCACCAACACTTTTCCAGTTTCCAGACTTCCTCTGTGGAACCAAGCATATTTGTCCTAGCTGATTGACTGTCAAAGATTTTGTGCTTGCAAATTTCCAAATCCTCTCTAGCCATTCCAGCTGTGATTGGTTATTTATGGTGAAAGAAGATCCTACTCTACATTGAAGAGACTGGTGAAGCAGTTCCATTAGAGCAGAGGTGGTGAGACTTTTCAGCTGATGAGCCTCTGAAAATACACAAAATCACTCCAAATATAAATTTTCTTCAGAAAATAATAGCATTTACAGCCATACAAGACATCTTTGGAAAGCACTTCTAAAAAGAAGGCACTGCCTATCAACCCTTAACGAAACAACAATTTTTTTTACTCGACTAAATTGAAGGCATTTGCAGATGACAAAATAATTGCAGCTCAAAATGGTGACTGCCGTCTTTGAAAGGTACATTTTTCTCCTTCGTCCAAATTTTTTTTACCCTTTTGCAGACAAATCTCATCATTAAATGAGTATTCCATTTGTCCACCATTGTTTCTGGTTTGGAAAAATCTAAAATTTTGTTGTATTGAACAGGTTTGCATACCAATAATACTCCTCTGTAACTATTGGCTTGACCATGCTTAACTCTTAAAATCAAAGTTTTAGAATTGTTCAAATTGAAAGCATTTGCAGATGACAAATTTAATTTCTATCAATCAATGTGATTTGCCTTTATAAGGGTAGAAAACACTGAGAAACAGCAATAATACTGGTTTCCAGCACACAGTGTTTTATAAACTTTCTTTCTATGGGTTGTTAAAACTCAGATTGTGTGGCAAGTACAAAATTTTAGATAGATTGATTGATTGCATGGTGTTTAACACCGTTTTCAACATTATTATATTGCGGAGGCCAATACACCTATCCATGCCTTCCTGGAGTTTTTTTAACCAGTACTCTGCACAATATTCTTTCCAAGCCACTGGCTGCTTTCCCACATAACCATAGTTGAAACAATGGTCAGTTGTGAGAGAGGAATGAACCCTGTTGCAATGACTATCATCAATCCTCAAAAAGAAATTGGCCAAGCCGGGAAGTGAACCAGTGATCCCCTGCTCTCAAGTCCTTTAAGCTACTGACTGAGCTACTGGGTCTCTGCGCAAAATTTTAGACTTGTCTACATTGAAAGCATTTGAAGAAAAGAATTTAATGTGCCTTTAGCCTTAAACAATCCAGATTTTAATCAACCATGATGAAAAGGGCTTTTGGAAACATTGTGGGAAGAGGAGAAAATGCTGTTAACCAGCATTATCCCTTTTTCCGACAATGTTTTCTACCCTTCGAAATCAAATTTCGATATTTGAGCAACTTCTATTTCGTTATCTGCAACTGCTTTCAATTTGGAAAAGTCTAAAATTTGTAATTTAGTAAAGAATTAAATGATGGAATTTGTCTGTGCAGAGATCCTAAATGACATAAATTATCAGAGAGAGTCATGTAGCAAACCATACTGCTGTTAAAGTTGGCATGACAGCATTACTTGTTTAGAGTGGTTACGTAGCTCTGCTCTCCTTGACACATGTAGATATATATATAGTAATAGGCTTTAGGGTAAACACTTTACCACACAATGCTCACTTTTAACAACAAAGGGAATGACAAATCCCAGGTCTACAAATCCTTTCAATTTGGACAGGGCTAAAAATTTGTTGTCTGGTAAAGAGTTAAAGATACTAAATTACCGATAAATACAAGAAAAAGAGTTAAAGATACTAAATTACCGATAAATACAAGAAAAAGAATATCTGCTGTCATATCCATTTGATAATTGATAAGTGGAAGCAACACTTGTATATTTGTGTCATAAATATGCCCGAAAATACACCAAATAAACATGAGTTCACATTTTTAACCAATAGTTATATACTATTTATTCATTTAAATTTTTTAATTTAATGGTGCAAGACAAAAGCCAGTGCATTCAGCAATGCCTAAAAAAGGCCCCACCCTCAGACCATTGACCTACTGAGACTTTTCTTGCACATGACACATTGCCTTAATGTAATTACATTTCTGCAGTTAGACTCTCTTTCCCTCTTTTTTCAAATTTAAAGAAAAAAGTTTCAAGCCAGACACATTCATATTCCCAAAAGTTTCCATTCTTTAAACACATTAGACCTAGCTGTCACCTTCACCTTTGACCTACGGACATGACTTCTGCATGCAACACACTGTGTCTATGTGGTTGACATTACTTCAAGTTATACCTATGTTTTTGCTCATTAAAAAGGTCATAGGCCAAACACAAACATATTTCCCCCTCCCCCCTCTTTCCGGTTTTTTAGTAACATATGACAGTGCCTTGACCTTTGACCTACGACACGATTCTTACATGCAACACATTGTCTTTATATTTGTGGTTGACATTTCTGAGTAAAGAAATGACTATAATTAGAGCAAGAAAACTAAACTATCTGGACAACTGTCATATTTACCTTTCTCTGCCATGTCCTTCAAATGTTGCCATATGAAGTCCCCATGGTCTTTAGTCCGATAGATCAGGGACTTTTCAAACTCTGGAACTAGCTCTGCTACTTTCTCATTATCACACAGATACACCGGTTCCTCCCCTCCATAGCTTAACCAATCCCCTGAGGCCACTTCAAGTAAAGGTAACCCTTGCAGATACTTATGCTGATTGTCAAGCAATAAGTAAGACAAAATTGAGTATCTCTGGCTTCTACTAATGTCATTTAGTACGTAAGTTTCTTGATTCAGCATGGATGCGAAGGTCTTTGGTGAAAGGTCATTCAGAGTTCCTCCACGGTAGTATTCAAGCTTTTCAAATGTTTCCAGTCCAGTCGAAACAAACATGACCTTCATCTTTGATAGCACTGTAACAATGGCTTCTTTTTCCACAGTTATCGGCAAACTTCTTAATGTTGCAAATACTGCTTCATCCATGACAATGTATCTTCTTTGAGATTGTGAATATAAAAAGGGCAACCTTCTCAAAAAATTACAAATCTGTCTAGGGATAGCCTTCCATCTTTCTAGAACTCCTGATTCATTAGGAACTGACCTATATATGAGGTCAACATATTCTTTGGCATTACCTGCCTGAACAGCCTCTTTAATCAAAATTTCCAAAAGCTTTTTGTATGCTTCAGGTAGGCATTCTTCTATTACTGTTTGATTCCAAAGAATATCTGGATCTTTGACCTTCTGACCTTTCTGATCATTTGTAGCTGATTTCATATGATGCCGGTTCTGACTAAGTGAGAAAAAACCATTTACATGCACTGGTAGACCAGTAGGTCTTGAACCTTCTCTTGGAAGTGGTAGAAAGCAGAAAATATGACCTTCAAAGTCGTCTGGGCAGGATTTTGTTACTGGAAAAGCAACACCAACAAGTGGGTTGAAACTGAGGTCAGGGTTCTGTACCAGAGTCTGTAATTGCGGTGAAGAATTGTTACCCATAAAGTAATGTACAACAATCCACTTTGTGTCGGTGATACTGCCATTTGAGTTTGTTGTTCTAATCTGCATGCTAAAAGAACATGTCAGTGGTTCATGGTCAGGGAAAGAGGCTTGTGTTACAGCTGAGACAAACTTCTTTCTTTTCTCTCTGACTGAAAGTTTATTTTCAGTTATTTCTGCTCCTGCTTCTCTCTTAATCTGACCTGCATGACTTTTAGTGTATAAACTTACACATTCTACATGTCGGAGAAATACAAGTATTTCAGAGCAATCATTCTGGAATGATGAAAATAAGTCCATGATCTTTTCTTCATCATACAAAGTTGATGAAATTTGTGACGCCTCATCTCGGAGTGGAAACCAAAACAGAGTGCCAGAATAACGAATTGTCATCTCGTCCAAACCATCCTCTTGTCCAAAGGCTTTGTAAAATGCCTCTACATCCATACCCCGAGTTCTCTTTAAATCCTTCAATTTCATTTCGATGTTGACTTGGTGGCTAGGTCTTGTTGGATCAACAAGAAGAATGCGATCTCCACTCATGATGCAAGGATGATCTGAAAACAGAATATTAGAATCAACAGCAATTTTTCCCACTTTAATCCTATACCACACAATTTCTGATTTTAAATACCCTGGAAGAGAAGGATTTTGAAAACATTGTGGAAAAAGGAGAAAATGCTGATAACAGCATTTTCTCCTTTTTCCCCACAATGTTTTCTATCTATCAAAGGATGCAGACCATCATTTGAATAAAACATCTGAATAGTGGCTGGTAAATTCCTTCAATATGAAAGGGTCTTGAATTTTGCATGTGGTAAAGATTTCAACACAATCTTATAGACACATACTGGCTTACCTATCAAAAGTAAAAGAATTTTGAAACTTGTCAGTAAATGTAAATTCTCCTCTCAATGACTCTTTTATATCCATGTCCATTTTTAAAAACTTTCCAAAACAACAAAATTTTAGATTTGTTGAAATTGAAAGCCAGTTTTGGATGACAAATTCTGTGTGGCTCATTTGATGGTATTTGCCTTTGAAGGGTTAGAAAACACTGTGAGAAAAGGAGAAAATGCTGGTTTCAAAACTCGGTTAGAAATGTTATCTTAATGATATCTCAGACAAGTTTGAAATTTGTGTCATGTCAGATGGAGGAGTAGGTCATTGAAAAACCTTGGTATAGTCAAGAGGCCACATTTTCAGCCCGGTACTCTTGAAACTTGGTCAGAATGTTTGTCCTGTTGATATATTGTACAAGCTTGAAATTAGGTCACTTTGGGTAAAAAAATATGTCACTTACACCCATCTGTTTTACATCATTAAAATTAGGATCTCTTCAGCTTTATCAACCCTAAATGACTTTACTCAGGTGAGCACCTTAGGGCCAACTGCCCTCTTGTTTTATTTAAAATACTTGCCTGTCATGTGGAATACAGATTTAAAACCAAGACCAAAACGTCCAACTTTCAGTCTGTCCTTTTCTTTTACACTGCTAGCAACCATTTTGATGCCTTTCCAATCATTTTCACTGAACAGGGAATTGTTTTTCACACAAAGTGCAGGGCCCTGAAAATAAAGCAAAAATCTACACACCAATACTCTTAATACAGTCTTCACTGTATTTCACCGTTCACTTGTATTACAGTGATGCATCCAGGATGTGCGACTGCACAAAGATCGCTGTCTTCAATCCCACAATTTTAAATTTTCTTGGGTGACAGCTCACACTAAAACAAAAAGAATCCTCTGCTCAACAACAGCCTGTGCGTATCAAAAATTACATTTTGACAATGAAAATACTGAAAAATTCTCAGAATATAGGATTCAAAACTGGATTCAAACCATGTATAAATAAATAACCCTCCTTTGCTAATTTATAGTTACACACAAATATAGCTTTAGAAATACCCACATGAATATAAGACACTATGATGTTATCAGCCTAGGGGCATAAATACTATTGTGGAATGCCTTGGGTGTATTTTCAGTACACATGTGTACGAGAAAGTTTGTCTGGCTATGTTAACTTGGTATATTTGTATCACCGGTTGAATTCAAAATATCCGGAGGATTAGGCCACCTTAATGCAGACTTTTCCAAGAGTGGTGCATTTATTCTGTGTAAACCAAATGATTCTCATTCATATTGAGGGTGGGCAAACAGCATCATTTGGCTTTGAAGATGCAGTTGCATTGTGAAAAAAGTAAGAGAGATAAACGGTTATTTCAAAAGTGTTATGTGAGTTCCTATATGGTTAAGACACTTGTTTCTTTAAGCGGTATGCTAAATTAAGGTTATTGAGATAATTTTCTGCCGCAATGCACTCAAATTTTTCACTACCGCCATTTTGGTTCTATAAAGGGGGATCTCCCCCTCTTTGAGGTCATCCTGGATCCAACACTGTATTATCCTTTTGGCTTTACCAAACAATCCTAAGTTATAACTACCCAGGGGTAGTGAGCTTTTGAAAAAACTGTGGGAAAAGCCCCATTTACTGGTACATTTGACTAGAAATTTTATCTGATGTTTAACATTGAAATATGTAAGTCGGATTAGATCCTTATGGACCTCTTTTTTTCAATATTAACCCTTTACCAGACAACAAAATTTTAACATTGTCCAAATTGAAAGCATTTGCAGATGAAAACTTCAATGTGGCTCAAATGGTGCAATTCTTCTTTGATAGAGTAGAAAACATTGTAGGAAAATGAGAAAATTTGATGAGTACCAACAATTTCTCCTTTTTCCATTATATTTTCAAAAGGCTTCTTTCCCAGGGTCGTTACAAGTCTGCATTGTGCAGTAAAGGGTTAATAGGCTAACATAAAAACAAGGGGAGTTTTGTGTTAAAAACAGTTTCTTACTTTCCTACAATTGTGTCTGTGTGTTTTACCTATAGTAATCTTTATCAGATCTTTTTACATGATATTAAAACATATTTACAAATTTAGATTACATTTAGATGATGCTAAAAGGTACTTGGGCATTCAGATTATGTTAGCTTTTTTCTTCAATTTCAAAGGCTGAAGAAATAAGGGCACCCAATGCGAATGCCAGTGCTTAGCTGCATTTTCTTTCAGACAGTGTGAAAATGCTATGAAGAAATAGGGGCAAAATTGGATTTAAAATATTTGAGGGTTATCTGCCATACTGATATGGGTTTCTCTTTTGATAACAAACAACTTTTCCATGTTTGAAGTAAAACTTTTCTGTAATGACAAAGATATTAGAAAAATGTTGTTTTTTAGTGAAAATTCCGTCAAAAACGGGGCATAGCTGTTTCAAAAACATTTTGATAGTTACCTGCCCCTGTTGTATGGGTTCTCCTTTTGATAGTTAAGAACTAGTCCATTTTGAAGTACAGTAAATATCTTCAGTAATGACACAGATATTAGTGAAATGTCAAAGTTTTTCCAAGACGAAGCAAACACAGACAATGAAAGAGACGGGCTACAGCATTACCTCAACGTTTTTGTTGAAAATGGTCATGCCAAAAGTGAGAACAAACCTTGAAAAATTTTCTGAATTCTTTTTTCCTATCAACCTTTTGATTGATCGTTCGCTTGTCATAGATGATTTCCACATCACTTGCCCTGGCATCCTCCGCATTTTGTAGAAGTTCCTATGAATAATAAAGGATAGGCCATATCAGTATCATGCCATTCTCCCTCACCCAAACAATCATGTGCTTTTTTTTAACCACCTAGCTCCTTACCACACATTTAAAAGACTTGTCCGAATTACAAGCATTTGCAGAAAACAAAGGTGGCTCAATGACAAAATTTGTCCTCGATAGAGTAGAAAACATTGTGGGAAAAGGAGAAAATAGTGGTTAACAGCATTTTCTCCTTTTCTAACAATGTTTTCAAAAGCCTACTCTTTAATGGTAGTTAAAACTTGGGACTGTGTGGTAAAGAGTTCAGGAAAAGGGCAACTGAAACATTGTATGATAGGAGAAACTGCTGGTAACAACCTTTCTCTCTATCTCCCACAATGTTTTCTACGCTGTCAAAGACAATCCACTGGTTTGAACCCCATTTAGTTTGTTGTGTGCCTACAAATGGACAGGTCTAAATTTTTATCCTCCTGTAAAGAACTCTTTACCAAATGGCAAATTTTTACATTCACTCAAAGTTGGTGTAGACGACATATTAAATTTGGCCTAATTGATGAAAACCGACTGGTTACTAGCATTTTCTCCTTTTTCCACAATGTTTTCTATCCTCTTAGAGGCAAATCCCACCATTTAAGTCAAAATAGATTTGTTGTCTGCAAATGCTTTTAATTTGAACTAATCTAAACTTTCATCATCTGCTAATGAGTTATTCAAAGAATGTGATCATCATTGATTTGAATTACAACCTAAACATGGACCTGGTAGACAATGTAGATCAAGAACAGAACTTATTCTACAAACCCTGAACTTAAACCTCCGACTGCAAAGACTGTGCATTAAGCACTGTAAGAATTAAACATCAAAAAAAACCAAACCAAAGTTTGCAGACTTCAGATATTTAGAGTTACCAACCTTGATAATCTGTCCATTATCTGGATACTCTGACAGAATTGCTTTCAATTGTTTGATGAGAGGTGGCTGTTCCATACAGGAAAATAAAGGGTCCAGCTCTCCTTCTTCATCACTCTCGAATGCTGAAGAAAAAAGCAATTAAAGTGACAATAAAGTCCAAAAGTAAACAAAGCAGGTGTTTAAATGCATTTGTATTTAAATCATATTATGGAAATCATTGTGAAGATGACAATCTGTCATTGTATGGTCGGTCCAAGTGTTAGTTGCTGACAGAGAAATTGATTTCAAAACTAGGCTAAAACCTGCCAGGTAACTGTGTCTTTTGTTTACTTTTTGCCTGATTTTGAAATTCTTTTTTTCTGCCAGCAACTAACATATGGCCCTACCACACAATAACAGACTGCCATCTCCACAATATTTTTCATGCTTTTAAATGGTATGATTTAAATTTAAATGTATTATGACAATTGCGTTGATATTTTGGTCTTTACTGGGTCTTTAACTTTTACCAAACGATCCCTGGTTTTTACGACCCTGAGATAGAAGCCTTTTGAAAATATTGTGGGAAAAGGAGAAAATGCTGGTAACCAGTATTTTCTCCTTTTCCCACAATGTTGTCTACCCTGCTGGAAACAAATTTCAATTTTTGAGTTATGCTTATTTTGTTGTCTGCAAGTGTTTTTAATTTGGACCAGACTACACAATGTTGTCTACCCTGCTGGAAACAAATTTCAATTTTTGAGTTACGTTTATTTTGTTGTCTGCAAGTGCTTTCAATTCGGACCAGACTAAAGTTTTGTCGTTTGGTAAAGAGTTAAAGATACATTGTTACAGCAAAAGAGAAAAAACGCTGTTAAAACTTGAAAGTGTGCAAATTGCTCAATTATGTAAACACAGATAATACTACCAACATATATGGTGTAAGGGATAGAAAAACACAAGGGATTGGTCCTCATTTTAAATTGGAAACGACAACAGCGATTGCTTGGAAGGCCTCTAAAACATATAATGCATTTTATCTCTGTCGTAATCTGTGCAATCTTGCAGCCATTAGGGGCAACATTTAGCACAAGAATGATTTTAATTCATAAAACAAAGATGAAATGGGTTAAAATCTAACTGAAAACTGCTCGAAAAATGAGTAAAGATGTATTTTTAATACCTGTAGTAAATAACAAAATTGATGAAAGTCATTTACATTGAAAATATTTTACATATCAAAAATTAGTGGAGTTTACCTTTAACTCTTTACTAAACAACAAAGTATTAGACTTGCCTAAACTCAAAGCTTCTGCAGACAACAAAATATTTGTAACTCATACATAGAAACTCACTTTTGAAAGGTAAGAAAACCTTGTGAGAAAGGAGAAAATGCTGGTAACCAGCATTTTCTCCTTTTCCCGCAATGTTTTCCAAAGGCCTTCTCTTTAGGGTTGTTAAAACTCTGTATTGTATGGTAAAGGGTTTAACAGACAGAAGACCTTATGATAAAAAAACTAGAGGCGCTTGAGCGCCTGTATTGCTCCACAGGCCTGATATTTCTATAATGGCGAAAGGAAGTTTTTAACAATTATCATTCAATCCTGCATTTTAGCTCACTGAAGAAACAATTTGGTAGACAACCACCATAGGAACTTACCTGCAAAACAACAATGAAATCCAATGAATAGTTTTAGAGAAGAAATTTTTCAAAGATTTTACTTTATACCATAAAAGGAAAATGAGTCTCCCATAAAAGCCATGTTTTTTGACAGATCTTTTTTTTTTTTAAGGAATTCTGTAAACCTGTATCTAAGGAACATTCCTGCACAATAATAATGCTATCCAAATAGCGGTTTGGGAGGAGAAGATTTTTAAAGGTTTTTTACTTTGGTTGCCATGGCAACCAGAATTCTTCATGGAACACAATTATTTGAAGGAATTTGAAAGAGGACCACCAAAGGAACATTCCTGTGAAATTTAGTAAAAATCCAGTCAATAGTTTCTGAGGAGAAGTTTTTTAAAGAAAAAGTTTACGGACGCACGCACGGACGAACGGACGGACACAACGCCATGACAATAGCTCGCTGGCCTTCGGCCAGTGGAGCTAAAAAACAAGAGGGCCATGGTGGCCATGAACTGCTCACCTAAGCCTTTGTATGGCTGAGAGATTTCTGCAAGATAAAGAAATCAATAATGATATAGAGAACCTTATGTGAGCGTTTATGTATCATATCAAGATATCATCAGGATGAAAATACTGACCAATTTTCATGAATATAGGACTAAAACTGTGGCCTCTATAGATCACAGTTTTTCTAAAATTTGACCTATTGACACTTTTTTGACCCAACTGACACACATCAGTCCAAGACACAAACCTGAACCTGTGCAAGTCCCAAGAGAAAATTAGAAATCCAATGGGTACATTAAATATCAAAGATCTAAACCAAAGATCATCCAAAATTGATTTAAGACATTATTTTTATATGACATCCACCATATATCTAAAGAACCAGATTAACCAGGTTACATGTTTCACGAAATTGTAGCTTAAGAAAGGAGACTGGTTTTGCTGATACTGTAATTTCCTTTTGTAATACACAGGTTTTAGAGAGCACAACATGTGCACAGTTCTCTGACCCACATCCCAAAGATGCAGCCTCCTGCCCTTTTTAAGCTGTAAATAATCACCCTGCATAATGAAACCAATTGGTACATCTTCCTAATACGCTCTATAACATCCCATTTTCTCACATGTCTGAGATCAGCATTTTGACAAATTTTCATTAGTTCTGGACTGACAATTTAGTCTCCAGAGTACAAACAAGGTTTTCTTAAAATGGCCTGATGTAACTGACTTTTTGAACACATGTGACCCACTTTCCAACTTGTCAGACATATCATCAAGACAAACACTCTGACCAACTGTCTTGAGTACTGGACTGAAAATATAACTTCTACAGTGCACATATGTTTATGCCATGAGTTACTAAGGACACAGCACATTCACAAAAGCTCATTTTGAGCAATTTGCGGGCAAGTGAGCTAATAACTGGGGTACAAAATAAAAGTACCGCATGCCGGTGCAGGTGCAAACCCTTGGCTGCAGTTGCTTTTTCAAAAAAGGGGCAATATTGCATCAAAAATCTTTTTATGGTTGCATACCCTTGTTGTTTGGGTTCCCGTTTTGATAATAAACAACTAGTCCAAGTTTTGAAGTAAATATCTTATAACAGATATTATAGAATGTCAAAAGTTTTGCAATATGAGTTCTAAGTCAAAAAGGGGCATAACTGTGTCAAAGATATTTTGATGGTTTCCTGCCTTTGTTGTATTGGTTCCCCTTTTGATAGTTAGTCTAAGTTTGAAGTAAGTATCTTCATTAATGACAGATATCATAAAACGTCAAAGCTTTTGCGTGACAATGACGACAAGGCTGTGACAATACCTTGATGCTTTCTTCCATAACAGCTGAGATAAAACTGTATGACAGACATGTGAAAACAAAAGCTATATTCACTTAATGCCTAATCTTGTTTCATAGCTTCTGCATAACATATTTAGAATGGCAATTCTCATTAAAATTCTATTTGGACATCAACCTTGACCCTTAGTGTGTAAAGCATATGACAATGACACAGATGATGATGACAACACAGATGATGATGACAACAACAGAGCTATGACAATACCTCAATATTTTCTAAATAAACAATCAAGCTAACAAAGAAGAAACAGAAAATCTGCTTACATTGACTCAGCGTGTCCTCCTTGTGGAAACTGACTCTTCTTGCCTTTCCAGTGGATGTACTTGAAGTTGAGGGTGTCACTGTCTTTCTTTTAACTGAGGCTGGTATACCACAGACTTTCTTGTCTGACTCAGATAGCGCTGTTTGTGTCTTTTCTGTTTCAGCAACATTTCCTGGACACACAGATTTCTTAACTGTGCCTTTATATTTCTTGCTTGGAGTAAGGATGTCAGGTTCTAGTTCCTGTGGGTCCTCACTTGATTTGATTTGTTTTAAAGAATCTACTCTACTATCTGTTAAAGATTTGGATTGTTTACTCAATTTACCAAGTTTAGTATCTGTTTGCCCACTGTCCTGACGTTTACTGTGTTTTATGGAAAAAGAAGGCCCTGCATCTAAGTCGACATTTTTGCGTTTTTTAGTACTCTTTGCAATACCTTTTTTGTCTGCCTCCTTTCTTTGATCAACATTTTTAAGAGATCCCAGCTCATTTCCTGTAGGTCTAGACCCAAAGCCACTGATCTGCGGTGCTTCATTCTTATCTTCATCGTCTGAAGAAAGTGGATTCATGTCTTGTTGCTGCAAGTCTGGTTCTTGAACTGACGAACCATGTTCACTGTCCTGGCCTTTATCTAACCTTCCTTTCTTATCCTGACCATCTTCTGTCTTCCTGTTTTCAGCACCATCTGACTCACCTTTGGAATGTTTAGCTTTCAACTCCTTTTTAGCTTTCTTTTCCATTTGTTCCTATGGTTCATTCTCCTGCTGTGCTTTAGGATATTTTCTTTTTCCACTAACACAAGTTGGAACCAAGTTCTGAGATGTTGATGCAGGAATGTCAAGTGTGTAGGTTATTTCACCATTAATTTTCACTGAAAGATAGACAAAGATTGCATCTTCTATTACCTTTTATTACCTCTTTATGCATCCATATTATGGCAAAATGGAAGGACAGATGGACAGACAGACAGAAGTCATTCCTGTAATCCTCTTTGCATGGCAAAGATTAACTATGACAACTCATTAACATATGACAAAATTTCACTATTCGTGAATTAAAAGTGTTTAACCCCTTACCACCCAATTCCGGGGTTTTCACGACCCTGTAGAAGAGGCCTTTTAAAAACATTGTGGGAAAAGGAGAAAATGCTGGTAACCAGCATTTTCTCCTTTTTCCAAAATGTTTTCTACACTATCAAATTAAGAGTGTACCATTTGAACTATGTTGAAATTGTCATCTGCAAATGCTTTCAATTTGGACAAGGCTAACATTTTGTCATCTGGTAAAGGGTTAAAACAACTCAAATGCTTTGTTTAGTCTGACAAGTTAGAAAACATACTAGGAAATGGAGGAAATGCTTGCGACCATTTAAAAGTCTTCCTCATTGGATGATTACAACATGGGATTGTGTAGTAATGGGTTAAAGGTTTCTTAACTCTTTACCACACAACAAAATTCTAGACTGGTCCAAATTGAAAGCATTTGCAGACGACAAAATTAACACGACTCAAAAATTGAAACTTGTTATAAGAGGGTAGAAAACATTGTGGGAAAAGGAGAAAATGCCAGTTACCAGCATTTTCTCCTTTTCCCACAATGTTTTCAAAAGGCTTCTTTCTCAGAGTCGTGAAAACTCGGAATTGTTTGGTAAAGAGTTAATCCTGTACCAAATAATCCCAAGTGTTAACAACCCTAAGGAGAATGGATTATGAAAACATCATGGTATAACCAGCACTTTCTCCTTTCCCTGTAATGTTTTGTACCTTTTCAAAGACAATTTCCATCATTTGAGACACCTTCTGTTTGTTGTCTGCTAATGCTTTCAATTTGGACCACTATATAATCTTATTGTATGGTAAAGTATTAAATGATATTATAAACAAATTATAAATATCCTAATTAATGTTTTACCACACCATCCCGAGTTTTAATGACCTTGAGGAAGAAGGCTTTTGAAAATGTTGTGGGAAAAAAAGAGAATGCTTGTGACCAGCAATCTGCCATTTTAGCAACATTTCATTTGTCATCAGTCTGCAAATGCTTTGAATTTGGACAAGTTTAAAATTGTGTTGTCTGGTAAATAATTGGAATAAGACCCAAATATTTCCAATGTCAAAGCTGCTCTTGTCCACAGTGTCTCAGCAAAGCAGGTAGTGTAGATCAAAGATCAGGCTGCCTGTTTTGCGCAGTCTTATCTTGATCAACACTGGCTGCAAAATCAACTATTTTTGTGAAAGGCACTGTAGAGGTCATGTAGGCTGTAAGACTTGACCTTGCAGGGCATGGCTAACCTTTGACATACATGTAAGCTGATTAGTTTTTTTTTTCGTTTTAGTGGTCTCGAGCTAGTTGGAAAATAGTCTGGGAATAAGACCCAAATATTGTTGTCTTAAATCTTTGTAAACACATGCTGCCTAACAGTACTTTATCGATCCTTTACTTCATAGATGCATGAGGTGCATACTCTTTTACCTTCTGAAAACATTGTGAAAAAAGGTGCTTCTCATCCATGTTGTTTAATTCTCGTGTTCTTTATCTTTAGATTGCATTTCATATGGCTACTGACTATGACCTCGGTCTAAAATGCAGTGAATTGTAACATAGCTCTGCCCTGCAAAGACAATTTTTACAGCCTGTTAAGTCTTTGAAATTGTGTTCTTTATCACTATTCAAAACATGTGATCCCCCCAAGGCCTCAACCATCTTTGACCCTCAGGGGCATAGTTTGAACATCCTAGATGGAGGACCCCTAAATAAAGCCTTGTAAGGAAGACTGAAGAGCTAGGGTTTCTGGACCCTGACATGAAGATTTTTGTAACTTTTTTTCTTTATTTAGCTTTGTAACACAGCAATCTAGATGTAGATGTTGGCTTACCAAAATATAGGTTAACCGCTTGCCACAAAATCCTAACTTTCAGCAACCCTGAGGAAGAAGCCTTTTGAAAACATTGAGGGAAAAGGAGAAAATGCTGCTTACCCAGCATTTTCTCCTTTTCCCCAATGTTTTCTACCTTATCAAAGACAGAAATCATCATGTGAGCTACAGTGAGTGGCCATGAATATTTCATCAAATCTCAAATTTCCACTGACTTGCCTGTATTTTTCAGTGTGCAAGGAAATTGATTTTGCTCCTGCATGATTGTTCGATCATAAGGAAAACTATGCTGGTAGAAAGCAAGGTTACTTGATCTATTTACTTTGATATAATACTGGTGTTCTTTGCCTGACAGCAAAGTTGTAGCTCTCTAAAATAAAGTGTTGGTGAATTTCTGCTAAATTTTGAAGATATCGCCATTGATGTCAATAGCTTCAGTATTTGACCCACAATAAACATAACAGTGCAGCTGGAGATACACGTTAAATCAACCGGGATTCCGACTTGGATGAAATATTTATGGCCACTATCTGTACATATATTTTGTCTTCTGCAAATCCTTTCAATATGGTCAAGAGTAAAGGGCCAGACTGATAATTTAGTAAATAGTTTAACAACCTTTTTAGTTTTCCAACACCCATTATACATGACAAGGTTCTGTGTCATCCAACATCTTTTGCCAAGGTTTATGCTCAAACAGGGGATACACCATCACAAATATTCTGTAATCTGAAATGAACAAACTAGCTCTTGATGCTGACTGATTGCATACTGTTTAAGGCCGTTTTCAACATCATATCAGCTTCCTGGAGTTTCTCTGCACAATATTCTGTCCAAGCCACTGGCTGCTTTCCCACATACCCATCCTCAAAACTAAAGGTGAGAGAGGAATGAATCCTGTCACAATGACTATCATCAATCCAAGCCGGAGATCGATGGAGCGACTTCCTGTTCTCAAGTCCTGTGTGCTACCAACTACGCTACTGAGGCTCAACAGCTCTTGATGAAGATATCTACAACACATTCAGAAGTACCAAATCACAAAATTTTAGACCTGCCTAATTCGAAAGCTTTTGCAGATGACAGAGGTAGCTCTAATAACTGAAATTGTCTTTTGAAGGTTAGAAAACATGGTTGTAAAAATGGGAAAATGTTTTCAAAACTCTTCTTCCTCAGGGTTGTTAATCCCTTAACAAATAATCCTGTGTCTTGAACAGCTCCACAAAGTGCTCAAGGTGAGCTTTTGTGATTGTGCTTTGTCCGGGGTCCTGGGTGTGTCGTCCGAAGTGCAGTCATCAACACTAACTTTGTGTGCACTCTAGAGGTCACATTTTCAGTCAGATACTCGTGAAACTTTGTGAGAATGCCTGTCTTTATAAAACTCTGACATGTTAGAAAAATAGGTTACAGGGCCAAATCTTACAAAAACCTTGTGTGCACTCTAGAGGCCACATTTTCAGTCAGATACTCTTGAAACTTAGTCTGAATGTTTGTCTTGGTGATATCTTGGACAAGATTGAAATTGGGTCATTTTGAGTTCGAGATAAAAAGTAGGTCACTGGATCAAATCTTAGAAAAACCTTGTGTGCACCCTAAAGGCTATATTTTATGTTGGATACTTATAAAAAATGGTCAGAATGTTTGTCTTGATGATATCTGGGACAATTTCATAATTGGGTCACTCTGGGTCAAAAAGTAGGTCACTGGGCTAAATCTTAGAAAAAGCTTACATGTATGCACTCTAGAGGCAACATTTTCACCTGGAAACAAATGAATCCTTGTCAGAATGTTTGTTTTGATGGTATCTTGGTCAAACTTGAAATTGTGTTATGTGCAGTTAAAATATAAGTCTTTGGATCAAATCTTGGAAAAACTTTGTGTGCAATCAAGAGGCCAAATTATGTGTTGGATACTTACGAAACTCTATCAGCATGTTTGTCTTAATGATGTCTTTAAAAAGTTTGAAATTGGGTCACTTTAGGTAAAAAGGAGGACATTAGGACAAATCCTGGGAAAACCTTGTGTGCACTCAAGCTTGATACATTTCAAACATTGTCCTAATGTTGTGTCTTGATGATGTCTCGGGCGAATTGGAAATTGAGTCATGTAGGGTCAAAAAGTAGGTCTTTGGATCAAATCTCAGAAAAACTTTGCGTGCAATCAAGAGGCCAAAAACTCAGTCTGATACTTGTGTATTCTGTATATATACAGAATGTTTGTCTTAATGATATCTTTAACAAATTTGAAACTGGGTCACTTTCAGTCAAAAAATAGGTCACTGGGCCAAATCTTAGAAAAACCTTGTGTGCCCTCTAGATGTCACATTTTCAGTCGAATAACCATGAAAAATGGTTACAATGCTTGTCTTGATGATGTTTCTGATAGACTGAAATTAGGTCATGTCAGGCCAAAAAAATAGGACAATAGCCAAATCGAAGAAAAACCTTGTGTACACTCTAGAGGCCACTTTTTTGTCGGATACTTATGAAACTCTGTCATAATGTTTGTCTTGATGTCTGGCAAGTTTAATAATAGGTCAAGATGGTCAAAAAGTAGGTCACTTACACTCATGTGTTTCGCATCATAGTACAACCAGGATCTCTTCAGCTTTATCAGTTCTGTATGACTTTACTCGGCTGAGCGCTTTGTATTAAGTGCTCAACTGGCACTGACAGAGACATACATCATGAGAAGTCTGTATGGCAATAAGCTTTCATAGGGAAATAGCCACCTTCCCCCATTTTTTTTCCCAATGATTTCAGATGATTTCAATGAACAAAAGCAGGTCTAATAAAGAATTGTTTATACAGCTTTAACCTTCAACAACTACTTTGAGTCATATTAGTTTTTGCGTGAACCTTGAAGCTATGCACAGTTTCGCTATGGAAAGAATACTTTTTGTGGTATTTGTCGAAGACAATACCACTATGAGTTCAATATTGAATTTTGAAGACCATGGATCATCGAGCTCCAGATAAGAGGGAGTGATGGTATTCTAAATCCATTATTTCTCTTTGAAACCCTATGTTGTGGGTACTCATTAAAATTGTCTCGATGAGCCAGTTCTAATGAATACCCACAACATAGGATTTAGTGGAGAATTATTAACAATTTCAATTTTAAAACCAAAATCACTCCCTCTATCTGGAGCTCTGTATCGTATTCTGTGCAAAGCCGAAGGAAATAAACCCAATTAAACTCAATTTTTCTCAAACAAATGAGTTTTTCAGTAGCACTCAGATATGTAATTGGAAATGGCATGTTAAAATACACTGGGTGAGGCCATCGATCGTGAAAATATTAATTCTTGATTGAAAATAGCTTCACTCGCCCATATCTTTCTATTGGCACTATGATATATACAAAATTTGTCTACTGATCGCTTGGTCCTGGGCTTTTTCGTTCCAAAACCAGTTCATCCCATGGCTTGTTTGTCCCATGATTGTGCGCTACTCCATTTGATTGGGCATGAATATTTATATATTGAAATAATTGATTTTAATGTTGGGAATTAAATGTTAACGGCCAAATATATTTCGAAATCATAGTTTTCAGTTACAAACTTAATTTTATTTGATATCCTCGGGTGCCCAAACTGCGCCACTCTAAGCTTTATCTGGGAACAAAAATATAAATAGATGATATACAAAAGGAAAAATAATTGCAGGAGTCAAATGTGTTCTTTTTCCATCAATCCCCATCAAAATTCATGTGTACAATAATTTTAAACTTCCAAAACTTGATAAAACTTAACTGCATGTCAAACAAACAACCGCCATTTTTGGTGTGCCTAACTCCGCCACCTGGAGTAACAGAACAAATTCTCCCAAGTCTCGAAAAATTAGGCCAAATTATTAATGTTATTACTTTTTTTAACAAATGTAACTTCAACATTGAGCAGTTTCAAAATAAATAACTGCAGGAGTTTGTCATTGCTTTTATGCGATCCACTAGTTCTAGTAGCATCAATGAAGGTGGTTTACCAATGGTTATTGTTTGAGGATGCACTTTTCCTTGTAACCTGTACCTGAGAGTGGTGCGAGATACATTAAATATATAGCGGCCCTGTTAATTGGCATGTTCTTCTCTAAAATTTCTTGTTCAGCTTTCTGAGGTGCAACATGGGAATATTGTTTATTTGTTCTTCTGATCTTTCATGAGTTGGGCTTAAATTAGAATGGAGAAAGCAAATATTAGTTAAGGACCGTGGGACCAAAACCTATCTATAAAGATTTGCTTGGCCTTAGAGAAATTTGCTTTGTCACATGATTTTCATTCATAAAATGTAAACATTTGCAGACGAATCGTTTCAGATGTGTTTACAGTTGTATATCATGACTTTAGAGGTGATTTTTGACGAAAAAAAATTGCATTACGAAAATACACAGGAAAACAGTGAGTGGACATAAAAATCGAGATAAATATCTGCTTACATCTCAGTATAGGGTGAAAACTAGGGTTGACTATTGAGGCCAAAATCTACTATTGCGATAGTATTGACATTGGAAAAAATACTATTGCAATAGTATTGATATTGCCTGTTACTATTGCAATACTATTGCAATATTATTGGATGAATTGCAAGAGATGAATTTCACCAAATTACATCTCCGAGTAGTTTAAATTCTACTTGAGTATAGTTTTGAATAGCAAATAAAGGGGAAAATAGAGCTAAATGCAAGATGCTCAATAAATTTCAATGACAATTTTTTCTAAATGCAGATGGCTCACAAACAATTTAACATACCTAATTACTCTGAACTTTTGAAGAAGCCAACTTTTAAGTCTGATTGATATACAACAGCATGCAAAGCACAAAATGCTGACAAATGCTGGTGGTTCATAAACACACCTAATAAAAAGTAATTATAAAGCAACTTTAAACTTTTAAAGAAATCACCTTTTAAATGTGAGCCCTTAAGGTTTTTTTGAGTTGATAGAATTTATCTAATTTTACCCTTAATTGGCCAATATATTCAGACAGAAAAAATAATTATTTTTGTTTAGACTCCAAATCTTTAGGAAATTATCATTCTGTAAAAAAGGGGGTGGCCGAAATAATAGGTTTTACCTTGTTGTATGTGTATCCAAAAAGTGTGTTATATTAAGTTATTTGTATAAATTTACTGCTTGTAGTCATTAAAAAGCTGAAAAGACGATCTGAAGTGACTCTCATCGGACAATATCAAAGAGACATTTTGTTGTGTCATGGGTTTCCATGTTTTTTACTCCGATCAGTTTTTCATGTCTGTTAAGTTCTGGCTAGGTATTTCCACATGATTTGACAAAAGGATTGTCAATGAGGGTAACAAGTAACTTCAAAACCTGTCATTTTTCACAAGAAAAGCGTATAATGGCCTTTTTTGTCCATGCATTTTCTTATGCGAAGTCTCGGGTGTAACCAGAATCTGTTACGTGAATTTCAATTCTATAACGTGATTTACGCAATAATTTGCGCGAGTGGGAACACTGTTAAACATTATCTTACCTTTTTTAACCCGAGAAAGAAATAGCTTTCTAATACGAGTCATAGTACAGAAGTGGATGGTATAGATCCAAGATCAGACAGCGTGTTCTGTTTAGTCTGATGTCTATCTACACCATCCGCCAACTTTGAAAATCGCCATCTTGCCATCAGCAGAGTAAATCAGAACGACCATAATGTAGATCTATATTAAAAGCCATCTGTCTACAAGATGCCTGTCGGCCTGTCGTGGGTACACAATTGTTTGCAGTAAAATTTGGATAAGGGGTATGACGTAACACGCAAATCATTCGAAGCGACTGAGTTGTAACGCACCTGTTTAATTTACACACTTAAACTGGTCTGCTCGAAGAAACTTATATCTGGCTGCAGGTCAACCTCCAATCAATTCAAAGTGACCATGCAATAAGCCTATTTCATGCACGATTTACATGTACACCAGCTGATAAAGCCTTTTTGCATTTAGTAATATAGCTGTTTCAAGAACACGCCAGTCGTGTCACGTTTTGTGTAGTCAGCATAAAAAAGTGCGGCTGTTTTCTAAAAATTAATCTAATTCCTTGCAGCCGAAATAAAAGGAATGCATTCGAAATGGATTACTGATAAATAAAGAAAAGAAAGAACGAGGTTTAGTATTCATTTTTCATAGTAGACTTATTTATTGCTTATGGAGGGACAACACGCATGGTTATGGTTTTGGCGGCCTACGTAGATTAAGATTAGACTGTAGGCAGACTGTTTGGTCTGATCTTTGATCTAAATCCACACTTTTCGCTTTGGTGAGAAGTTTTTAAGAAAAACACCCTTAGTGTTGCAATTATTTTGGTCTAATTTCATGACTTAAAATTATCGCCGAGTTAATCAGCTCTCGAAGGATTAGTTTTCGTAACGATGAACATTGCTATGCAGAAATGAATATTATACAGCCGATCATTATTGAAAATATATTCCAAAAAATTACTTGTCAAATATTTTGGGAAATTAACGTTACGGAATGTCCGAATATTTAGGAAAACTTGCTTTTGGAAGTGTTCTGAGAAAGAATTAAAAAATAAATTATTTTTGTAAATAATTAAACGTGTCCGAACTTTTAGGGCGTTCGAATACATTAGCGAATTGCAGTATTTTCTCCCTCTTTCTTGTCAGTGAAACTATCGAAACTATCGATATTTGAGGTAACTATCGGCGATAGTTATCGATTTTCAACATAACAATCGATGCAGTAGCATCGACACGCTCACCATCGCGATCCATCGATAGTCCGATGTATCGTTACACCCCTAGTGAAATCCATTGGAATGTATTTACTATGATGTAGTAAAAACTTTTCTGACTGTCAGTCTCGCGCACGCTGAAACATCACGAGATTTTGATGAAAATAAGAAAGGTGGCGGAGTTAGGGCAGGGGCGCAGTTAGGGCACCCGACGATATATTTACATGGTTTCTCTCTCTACTCATCATGCATCCTATTGTCAAGGGACGTTACTCCGGACTCCTCCTAATGATCAATGGGAGACCACCAATACACAAATAATCCAAACTTTGTCGTAAGTACACTCCCTTTAACGAAAAAGTTGTTTATTTGCTTCGTAGGTTGACTTTCAAGCCAATATTTGAATAATATTTCTCCTTTTCTTTCAAATTATTAATTCCACACAATGGTTTCCTTGACAAATACCACTTCAGTGTTCTCAACGCTTTAACTGGTCAACTGGGATTTCCAGCATTAGCACATCACCTGTGTAGCTCAAGTGCTGAGCAAAACAGAGAATTATGGTAAAGCATCATAATCATGATTTCTTTCATTCATTTCAACTTGTCGATAACTGTTGATTGCATAAATTAGAGAGGGCATTTATCGACACCTCCATTAAGTGCATTATGGTAGACATAACACACTAAATTTTGCGCTACGAACGTAATTCTTTACCCATAACTTGTATATAAGTTTGAATTTTTTCAATCAAGCACATTTCAATACATGTTACGTGGAGGCATAGGATTATCCTGGACTTTGTCCAGGGATCTTCCCTGCTTTGTCATATGATGGTCATTTGACTTGTTTCAAATGAATTTAATTAAGAAGGCAAATGTATACATCTTGGACGGTGTTCATAAAATTTGGAGGTTCAAATTCAAGGAAACAGGGGCTCACTCAGGGAAAACTCTAAGGCTGAAAAACCATCCTTCTAAATTGTACATATTATTGTAGGGAAATTTTAGAACAGAAAAATTTGCCCTATTCTTTACGACTTCATGACCGCTGTTTACCTTGTTCAAGATGAACATATAAAATAGCGATGTCATATATATACACCATAAATATTGAATTTGCTAATCTTTCATGGAATTAAAAGACTAAATACAGATTGATGGTAACTCCAGATGATCAATAATACCACTGTAGCTCTACCTAGATCTAAGTTCAATCTACTAAGAAATCCAGTGTGGCTCAGTGGTAAGGTGTAGGATTCATAACCTGGAGGGCCCGGGTACAAGTCTCACTGGAAGCACAAGGTTTATACGTGGCAGTATTTTTGGGCAAGACACTTCAGAGACATAGCCTAAAATAGTGAAATCCAGGTCATACATGAATAAGCGAGCTGTCCCCTTGATATGATTGAAATAAAGTTGAAAGCGATGTTGAATACCATTCAATCAATCAACCAATTTACTGACCATGTCCGTAACTGAAACATCTGTCACCCTTTTCCATGATACGTCAAAATCAAGAGGGCCATTGGCCCTGAAGCACTCACCTGAGTAAAGTCATCTGTGGTTGATAAAGCTGAAGAGATCCTGGTTTTAATGATGTAAAACATGTGTGTATAAGTGACCTACTTTTTGACCAACTTGACCTACTTTTGAACTTGCCAGAGTTATCATCCAGACAAACATTCTGATAATGTTTCATGAGTATCAGACTGAAAAAGTGACCTACTTTTTGATCTGTTCTGACCTAATTTCAAAATTGTCTGATATTTCATACTTTCCTAGTTTCATGAGCATAAGGCTGAAAATGTAGCCTATAGGCTGCACACAAGGTTTTTCTCGGACTTGGCCCGCCAACCTAGTTTTTGACCCCATGTAACCCAACTTCAAACTTCGTCAAATTCCTATTTAGACGAACATTGTGACCAAATTTCATTAGTATCAGGCTAAAAATGTGGCCTCTACAATGCACAATGTTTTTCTCTGAGTTTGCCAAGTGACCTACTTTTTGACCTTCCATGGCTTAATTTAAAACCTGTCAAAGACATCATCAAGACAAACATTCTGAACAAGTTTCTTGAGTATCAAGCTGAAAATTTGGCCTCTACTATGCACACAAGGTTTCTTAGATTATGGCCCAGTGACCTACTTTTTGACACGATGTGACCCAATTTCAAATCTGTGTAAGATATAATCAAGACAAACATTCTGACACAGTCTCAAGAGTATCAGGCTGAAAATGTTGCCTCTACAATGCACACATGGTTTTTCAACAATTTGACCCTGTGACCTTCATTTTGACCTGAAATAACATAATTTTCAACTTATCCCACATATCATAAAAAAAAAAAAAAAAATACTGCCCAAGTTTCAAGAGTATCGGGCTGAAAATGGGGCCTCTATGGTGCAGTCAAGATTTTTCTAAGATTTAGCCCAGTGACCTCATTTTCATCCCACATTCATGTGGTCACATTCATGGCCTATTTATGAACATGTCCAATACATCATCAATCTAAACATTCTCACCATGTTTCAAGAGCATCGTGCTGAATATGCAGCCTCTAGAGTGCACACAAGCTTTTTCTAAGATTTAGCCCAGTGACCTACTTTGTGACCCGACGTGACCCAATTTCGGACTTGCCCGAGATTTCATCAAGACAAACATTCTGACCAAGTTTCATGAGTCACTGACTAAAGATGTGGTCTCTAGAGAACACACAACCACGTAAATGCTGACGCCTGGACGACTCACGACGGACACAGCTCGATCACAAAAGCTCACCTTGAGCACTTCCTGCTTAGACCTGTGAGCTAAAAATGGCAAGATACACACTAAATCTGTGTCACATATCAAAACAATGATGAAAAGTTACCTGCCCCAAGTAGATTTACTGGTTTTGTGTGCCCAGAGCAAATTTGAAATGCACTCCGTCATCTACAGTGCATAAGTTAAGTCCGTAACGCTACATTGCACAACTTCCTACATCTACTTTCGTTTTCAGTTCCGTGAAAGAACTCACTACTGATCAACTTATAGTTTCGAAAATCGGAAGTTATAGATTTTCCGCTACCCAAATCGACGTAGCCCTTTTTAGATCACCTGAGCACAACGGCTCAAGGGGAGCTTTTAGGATCACATTGTGTCCGTCGTGCGTCGTCCCTCGTGCGTCGTCAACAATTCTTTAAACATCTTCTCATCCTAAACCGCTTGGCCAATTTGGACTAAACTTGGCTGAAATGTTCCTTGGGAGGTCCTCTGTAAAAATTGTTCACAGAATTTCATTTCATGAAAAACTCTGGTTGCCATGGCAACCAAAAGAAATTCTTTAAAAATCTTCTCCTCTGAAACTGCTGGTCAGATTTTGAAATAATTTCACAGAAATGTTCCTTGGGTGACCTTTTTCAAAAATTGTTCGCAAAATTTTGATCCGTCGAAAAAAATGGCTGTGGTGGTGGTGTGTGGGGGGGGGGGGGCTCCTTTGCGTCGTGCGGTGTCAACAATTCTTTAAACATCTCCTCCTCCTAAACCGCTGGGCCAATTTGGACTAAACTTGGCTGGAATGTTTCTTGGGAGATCCTCTTTAAGAACTGTTCACAGAATTTGATTCCATGAAAAACTCTGGTTGCCATGGCAACCAAATGGAATTTTCTAAGAAATTCTTTAAAAATCTTCTCCTCTGAAACCATCGGTCAGATTTTAAAATAATTTCACAGAAATGTTCCTTGGGTTACCCTTTTCAAAAATTGTTCGCGAAAATTTTGATCCGTCGAAAAACATGGTTGTGGTAGGGTGTGTGTGTGTGGGGGGGGGGGGGGGAAGGGGGCTCTTTGCAATGTATGGACTTAGAGAAATTCTTTGAAATTCTTCTTCTTTTAAACCACTTGTCAGATTTTGAAATAATTTCACAGAAATGTTCCTTGGGTGCCCTTTTTGAAAAAAATGTTCGCGAAATTTTGATCCGTCAAGAAACATGGCTGTAGTGGTGAGGGGCTATTTGCACTATATGGACATGAATAAATTCTTAAAAATTCTTCTTCTCTGAAACCACTGGTCAGATTTTGAAATAATTTCACAGAATTGATCCTTATATTATGCCCCTTTTTTAGCTCGGCTGTTTTCGAAGAAAATATTGAGGTATTGTCATAGCCCTGTTGTAGTCGTCTGCGTTGTTGTCGTTGTCGTTGTGCAATAACTGTGACATTTTGTTATGTCTCGGCTTCCACTCAACACATGTACTTGAAACTTGGAATATTTGTTCACTAGTAAAAGTGCAACCCATACAAAAAGGGCAGATAACTCTAAAATCATTTTGTCCAAATTATGCCCCTTTTTCGACTTAAAATTATAACTTACTATCCAGCACCCAACAGCCAATTGTTGGCACCCGCATGCGGTGCTCTTGTTCGACTTAATATTTTTAGCCACTATCGGGCAAGTGCTCTTGTTCAAGAAATGGTCCTTGGGTGACCTATCCCAAAATTTATTTGCAGAATTCTGATTCGTCAAAAAGGCTATGGTGATGATTGTAGGGATGGTGACAGATTTTGAAATGATTTTTACAGGTGACCTTTTCAAAGTTGCTTGGCAAAATAATGATTTTGTTTCCAAAATTTCAATACTTCAAAAAGAATTGGCTATGGTCCTCTCAAAAATTCAGGTGAGCGATCCAGGCCCATCTTGGCCCTCTTGTTTATAATTATGTTTCTGGAATAAAAGAAAATAATCATACTGACATTTTTTCACTAGATGCAATTGCGTCGATTTCAAGTTTATTGAGGTAGCCTATTATCAAAGGGTTGACTCTCTGGTCAGATGCGCAACATATTTCCCCGTTCCCCCCCCCCCCCCGTTAGATTAGCTGTGATTTACCCAACTATTAAAGGGCATGCCACAGTTTTTTGTCCTACGGACAGATTTTTTTAGTATTATCATTATTTTCACTCAGATGATAACATAACGTTTGCAAAGTGAAAAATGAAAAGAAAATCATATGTTAGGCTGCAAAATACAAAGATACTGTTCTTCAAAGGAGATTACTCATGTCAAAATTAGATTAAACAGGCTTTAACTTCAAACCTAAAAAAAGGTTCCTATAGTAACAAAATACTGCTCAAATATACGATTATTCTTAGAAATGTGATGTTTGCCAATAGTAAAAAGGATTAATTGAAAGAATCAAGGCACTAGATAGATCAGAGTAGCAATTAGAAAAGTACTAACGAGTCAACAAAACCCTATTTTCTGATCAATTCTCCGCAATAAAAAAGAATTCTCTCTCTCTCTCTCTCTCTCTGTGTCTCTCTCTCTGTCTCTCTATTAATGTAATTTTGCACAGAAATAGTACTAATACACTGTAAAATATATTTTTAGGTATATCAAGGGGCCATGCAGTTTTAAGAAATATTGTGCAATTTTTTTCCAAAATTAATTACCTTTCTTTATAGTAAACGTCTATTTTGCTATGATTTTGCATCGCAACCATTTATAAATCTCACACTTTTCTTCCTCGTCTGTGATTTCCACATTTTTAAAAGGCAACCAACATATTACAGATCGAAGGAAACTAACGTTACATGTATATCTCACTTTCATATTAACCCAATGGAATATACTCGAGTTACGAAAATAAACGGAAAACATAGCTTGTGTAAAAATCAAATAACCGCTCCCCGCAGAACGTAATGCCGCATTGCGAGGAAAAAGAAGACCAACGATGATGATGAGCATGAGCCAAATGACATGCTGAATCAACAGGTGCATATATCTTACAAGTATGCATAACATGAAAATGATGCTATTGTGTGATTTGTTTGATTAGTGTCAAATGGCTTTTCAAATATGATACATATTATGTCGCTGCAGCCAGTGTACCTATCCACGCTCTCCCAGAGTTTCTTCTATCAGTAGTTCAAGTAATCTTCTTCCCAAGCCACTTGCTGCTTTTCCACATAATCACTGTCGAAACAATGATCAGCGGTGAGAGAAGAATGAACCCTGTCGTAATTACTACTATTAATCCTCATGAAAAGATTGACTCCGTGTGGCTTAGTGGTGAAGGTGTAGGAATGGTAATTCTACAGTCATTTGTGCGATTCCCATCGAGGCATTTAAGTACTTTTTTCTGTGAGTGTCCTTGGGCAATACAATGTAGAACACTGCCAAGGAATAATGGAACCCATCACACACATGAATAACTGTACATCCGTTATATCACTGAAATGACCTTGAAAGTGGCATAAAACACCATTTTATAAACAAAAATTGTTGTATTGTCCAGTGTCAAAAATAATTTTTCAACGATGTATCAATTGACCCGAATTTAGTGACTTTTTATTTTATGAGACCTTTCAGTGTGTGTTCCTATGTTGTTCTTCTATGAACAACAGTGCCGAACCCCGGTAGCGCAGTCGGTAGCGTACAGGACTCAAGAACAGAAGATCGCTGGTTGGATCCACAGCTCGGCCAATTTCTTTCCGAGAATTGATGATAGTTATTGCAACAGGACTCATTTCTCTCTCACTGTTGATCATTGTTTCCACAATGATTATGTGGGAAAGCAGCCAGTGGCTTGGAAAAAATTTTGTGCGGAGTACTGGTAAAAGAAACGCCAGGAAAGCATGGATAGGTGCACTGGCCTCCGCGATAAAACTGAAATAATGAAAACGGCGTTAAACACCATGCAATCAATCAATCAGTTATCAACAACACCATTTTGTCCTTTAAATACCATTGACGGCACATTGTTTTTGTGAAACATGTTAACCGCAGCTGATTACTTCCGATTTGTGCTATTGTAGGTTGGTCCACGGTGTGTTATTTTCTAAAAATCCGGAAACGAAAGTAGACCTTGTAAGATTTTCCTAGATTTTGAATCGACATTTAAACAGATCTACCCTTAACCAGAGATTGTTTATATACTTATATATATATTATACCTACCGTGACAGAGATGAAGAACGAACGATATATTCTACTATTAGACGTCTAGTATCGAAAGTTGATTGAATGATGTTTTACACCGCTTTCAATATATACCTTAAACGGTCATATATCACGGAAACAGTTCACTTATTCATGCATGCCCTGGGTTTCACAAGCACTAGGAAAGGGCTCTGAAGTGTCTTACCCAAGAGCACTCCTATTTAAACCAAGTACTTCCGGTGAGGCTCGAACCCGGGACCTCCAGGTTACAAGTCCTACACTTTATCATAGTGCCACGCTAGACCTCAAGTATATCGAAAGTAGAACAACCGAAAGGGTAGCGATCGTATATATATATATAAAAGTGAAAATAAATCATATTTTCTGAAAAGAGGGCATCTGAAAAAGTATTGAAACAGGTCGAAACTAGATCTATTTGCTTTTGGTAAATATTCTGCGCACTTAAGACCATATTACCTAAGAATTCTGCGGGTTGTTATAAAAAATGGACTCTTATGGATCCATAAATGGCCTGCAACACGCGAAAAGGGGCATTCGGACACTTGCGTAAAGTGTCGTCTCGGATCAGCCTGCGCAGTCTGCGCAGGCTAATCCGAAACGACACGTTCCGTTTTTATGCACTTTTTCTGTTTTGCGCAAGTCTACCGTAGCACAAAATCTATTGTAGTCGTAAAGTCTACTGTAGCACAAAATCTAATGTAGTCGTAAAGTGCCGTCTCGGATTAGCCTGCGCGGACTGCGCAGGCTGATCCGAGACGACACTTTACGCAAATGTTCGAATGCCCCTTTTCGCGTGTTGCAGGCCAAATGTTTGAGGAGTTGCCTGGTATCTCTACATAGATCTATATGGATCACGAAGGTGTGGTTTAAACCCCCCTTTTGCCAGAGCACGGCTCAAATGAAATGGGAGGGGGCGGAGGCTCAAACCCGGGATTTCCAGGTTAAGAGTGGCCGTATACTGTACTGGTCACTGAGCCACGCAGGACCTCGGAGTGATGGGAGAGTCCTTAGACAAGACCAGGCAGAGTTTATAAAGACATGTACTGGTGAAACATTGAAAAGTCAGGACTAAGTCAATCTTTTAGGGTGTCCAGGAACAACCATGGCACGTGATTAATTTTCAGTGCAGTTGATGAAAAATAAGTTGGCTTAAACATAAAACTGTTCTAGCTACAAAGTAACCCATAAGAAACAGTGTAGATATAAGATCAGATAGTACATAAACACAGCTGTCTGATATTGATAACTGGAATAGGAACTTTGTTTAAATCTTTACATGACCACATTTTAGACTAGCCCAAATCGAAAGCATTTGCAGACGAAATATTAAACGTTGCTTAAAGGGCTGACTTTATCTGTGTAAGGGTCGAAAACATTGTGGATAAAGGAGAAAATGCTGACTAGCATTTTCTTCTTTTCCCACAATGTTTTCAGAAGCCTTCCTCAGGGTCGTAAAGACTCGGAATTGTGTGATAAAAGGTTAAGATGCGCTCAGCACTCCATGGGTTACTCTACAGTATTCCAAACTGCGACTTTGGTTGCCTATGATGTTCAGCGGGTTTCCAGTCTGTTTTATCTTTCTTTTTCTAGAGATACCCTTTAGCTCTTTCTCTAGCAATGAGAACTTTGCATAGCTTTTGTGGTTGGTGTAAATCAAGATCAGACTGCACAGAACATGCAGTCTGATCTTGGATCTACACCTTCCGCTGTCTGAAGCTAGATTATGACCTATCTTTAATTGCAAAGGAAATAAACTTTAAGACGTCCGAAGAAATGCAAATTTCTTTCATTAGTAGTGAAAGAGTTAGTGCATCCTATCATATCAGAACAGTTTTTTTTGTTGTTCACATTATCCGAGCACTTGCTGTCGTGTTCCCTTCAAACTCCCAAGTACATGCCTATTATACAAAGCTTAACTTTTACACTTGTCCAAATTGAAAGCAATAGCAGACGACAATGATGGGATTCCCTTTTGAAAAGACAAAAAAAAAAGCATCGTGGAAAAAGGAGAAAACTCTTTACCTACAATGTTTTCAAGCCTCCCTCCTCAGGGTCGCTAAAACTGGGGATTGTGTGATAAAAGGGTTAAACTGTCGCAGACGACAAATTTAGAGTTGATACTGAAACTTGCTAACTTACATCCATGTCAAAGTAATGTGGCTGAAACTGGGATTAGTTTTTGATGGGGTTTAAAATGGCAAACTACTTGTGGCTCAAACTGTGGAATTTGTCTTTGATTGGGTTTAAAATATTGCGGGAAAAGGAGAAAATGTACGGTAACTATTGTTTTCAAAACCCTTCAAAAGCAGTTTTTCCAACATACAGGAGTGCTTCACATTAGGTTAATCACCATTTGCAGAATATGCCGTCAGAGATCTTTGGTCTGTATTCACCAACCATTCTTAAGAACAATCTTAGTATTATTCTCAATAGTGTTCTAAATTTGAAGGCAACATAACTACTGTTTGGCTAAACTGAATGGTTCAGCCAATCAAAAGTTGAGTTACTTTCCAAGTCCATAATTAGGCTGGGGATGTTCTTAAGAAAGGTTGGTAGATACGGACCCAGTACCACTGGTTATAATATAATCCCAAGTAAGAACAAATACTATGATTGATAGAATGGCGTTCAACTCAGTTTTAAACATTGTTTAGGTTGTATCACGTTGGCCAGTACATCTATCGATGCTTTCCTGGAGTTTCTTTGTACCATTACTTCAGTAAATATTCTCTCCAAGCCACTAGCTGCTTTCTCATACAATCATCATCTTAACAATGATCAGCAGTGAGAGGAATGAATCCCGTCACAATTACTAGAATCTTATGTAGATGACAATTGAACACATCGAGGGAAAGTAGAAAATGTTGGTAACCAGCACTTTTTTTGTTTTCTACCTTCCAAAATACAAACTTCAAGCCTCACTTGCTATAATCTGCAATTGCTTTTAATTTGGACAAGTCATACATTTTGTCATAAAAGAAAGTCCTGATCACCATCGTTCTATACGCAACTTTTATTTCGTAATCACCTCGAGGGTCGAGACACGGTCTTTACCATAATTGGTATGCAACACGCGAAAAGGGGCATTCGGACATTTGCGTAAAGTGTCGTCTCGGATCAGCCTGCGCAGTCCAATCCGAGACAGCACTTTACGACTACCTTAGATTTTGTGCTACAGTAGACTAGTGCAAAACAGAAAATTACGTAAAAATGGAAAGTGTCGATTCGGATTAGCCTGCGCAAGCTGATCCGAGACGTCACTTTACGCAAATGTCCCTTTTCGCGTGTTGCAGACCATATGACAAAAATTTTATTCATCCAAATTGAAAGCCTTTGCAGACAACAAAATGAATGCCCGTTAAAAGAAGGGCTGTCTTGTAAGCGTGGAAATCATTATTGGAAATAGGAGAAAATGCTGGTTATAAGCATTTTCTCCATTTCTCACAAGGTTTTCAAGAACCTTCAGAGACCTTAAAACTCAGGATTGTTTGGCACGCAGTTATTCAACGAGACGAGTCTTGGAATTTAAACTTGGAAAAACAAAATAGTTGTTGAACATGGCTGAAGTCCGAGTTCATTCAATGTCGAAACAGACTTGATAAATCAAATATCTTAGATAGCCAAGCTTCTACAACTTTTTCTGAGTAAAGCTTTGCGCACGTTCACCTACACGAAAGAAAAATATCTGAAGGAAAGGAGTCTCGATTTGCAAAAATATGAAAACTTTGTAGGGAAAAAGAGCAATGGCTTGTTACAAGAATTTTTCCTCTCTCCACATTGTTTACAAAGGCCAGATGACGGTAGGGAAGTCCAGGGTCCCTTTTCTCAAGAATGTTCTTGTCTTATTCTCCAGAATTTTCTATATTTGAAAGTAACACCAGTCCTGATTGGCTAAACCATTGGCTAAACCCAATGGTTTAGCCAATCAGGACTGGTGTTACTTTCAAATATAGAAAATTCTGGAGAATAAGACAAGAACATTCTTGAGAATGGGTGGTGATTATGAACCCAGAGTTCAATTTAGTTATGGGTTTAAAAAAAAAAAAAAAAAAAAAATTTCGCAACGGTTTTGTTGATGTCATATTAAAGAAGCAATAAAACCACATTTACAAATTCACTACTTTTATTTAAACAAAGAAATCAATACATTATCTTACTAGAAATACATTTACAATTCAAATGATAGCACTTTTGGTTACATGTATCTTAATGTGATCAACAAAAATGAAAGTTGAGAGAATATTTTGAAAGTTTAGGCACGCCAAAGCATCCTAGGACAACAGTGTATCTTCCCTTAATCCTATACCACACAACAAACATTTAGATATATTCAAATCCACAGCATTTGCAGACAATAAAAGAAATGTGGCTCAAATAGTGAAAGTTGTCTTTGATAGATGGAGAACATTGTGGGACTAGGAGAAAATGCTGCTAACCAGCATTTTCTCCTTTTCCCTCAATATTTTTTAAAAAAGCATTCTATCTCAAGGACTTTTGAAGTCAGGATTGTGTGACAGAGGGTTCACAAATACCCAAAACTTGACACTTTAGACTGCAAAATCCGTTTTAGCCAAAATATCTAGATGTAGAGAAATGCTTGATCCAAGATCAGACCGGACAAATCATTGGACTGCCAAAATCAATTTACCCTGACAATCTAAAACATTGGACAGTATAAAATACATGATTAGATTGCAAACAGAGTTCAGAACCATCTCTTTGATCACAATTAATCTGTCTACCACTTTATCTAATTTTGAGAATTCAGCAAATCAAACATGGAGAATTTTTGTTGGTTCCAATACAAGTTCAAGATTTATTGACCATATTATTAAAGGAGTAACATGATCATCTATCTACCTCACCAGTCTTCCTCCCTTTGCTATCTAAAACTGTATAATACTTGTCCTTTCCGATGTCAAGGATGATGTCTGAAATATACTAGAAGAGCGTTTGTTGTGCATGCCTAACCTATAGAATATTCTGTCAACTCTATTTCATATGATCTTTGTCAACAAGAGCACATTTTAGAGACATAATTGACAAGTTCAGACACAATGGCTTGAAATTGGTTTACACAACTCTGTACCAAACAAGATTTTACACTCATCCAAATTGGAAGAATTTGAAGATGACAAATTATTGCTTAAATGACGAATTCTTTAAGAAAGGGTAGAAAACATTGTAGAAAAGAAGAACATGCTTGTTACTAGCATTTTCGTTTTCCCACAATGTTTTCAAATGGCCTCTTTCTCTGGATTGTTGAAACTCAGGATTGTGTTGTAAAGGGTTAATACATATATAAAAGTAAAAACATTGAGACAAACAGTGAAATTAATTATTGCAAGCAATTCCTCCATTTGCACCAATGGTTTTGGAAACGGTTTGATGCAAAATGCAACTTTAAGGCATCTGCCTTCTGTACCTTCTTTCTTTAAACTCGATGTCTTGCTCATACACAGGCATTAATAGCAATTACCTTCTGAACTTATTTTAGGAAGTAAATAGAATATGCACTGCAGATATGGACAGTCATTTTCCATCAAAAGTCAGCAAATTTAATAAAACATCAAGAAATCAAGTTAAATGCATAAATTACTAAATTGGTTCCCAAGTTGACTATGAGCAAACTTTAACCCAGCACCAATCAAGGTCACTTCAGGCATTTCACATACACACTTGCCTTGGTGTGCATGTAAATAAATTAAATGAGAAACGTTTCGCTGTATTCTTTTTCAATGAATCCTATGAAAAACTGGGAAAAGGATTGAATGGCTGATCCTTCCTTTTCCATTTTCAAAATCTACCAACATGAAGAGTAACACTTGTGTGGTTAATGGGTTAATCTGTTTACCCTCTACTTCCTAGCTCATACACCTTCATACTACCCATATCAAGACCTCATACTCTCTACTCAATTCTTCTTGCTTGTTCCCCTCTATTTCTTTGCACACAGGACAAAGGCATTCTCCGAAAACTCTGTGAAACAATAACAATGTCATTAAATTTGTGTTCAACTACAGCTTTTCCTGTAAAATTGACTATTTTACATCTTACCATACAATATTAAGAAAATATAACAACCATTCAGTATACACAGACATTGCCAGTGATCATTTACTTTTTACCATACCGATTAAGTGACAAATGTGACTCAACGATTTTTGTGTTTGATATGGTAAAAAACATGTGGAAAAAGACCTTTGGAACAATGTTTTCAAAAGCCATTTTCTCCATGGTCCTTAAAACTGGGTGTGTGGACAAGGGTTAAACAGACTTTTTTCCCTTTCCACCCCCCCCCGCCATTTGAACAAGTTATAACGACAGAATTTTGAACATATGTACACGTTCTTTATCAAACAGAAAAACAAAATAAAAACAAAACCCAGTACTACACTGGTATAGATATTTAACTTGTTTCCAGGCAAAGAATTTTAGAGTCTTCCATATGGGAAGCTTCTGGGGGGGGGGGGGGGGGGGGGTTTAACTGCTACAAATCGGCCGAGTATTTATGTTCTATGTCAAAATTGTGGGAAGAGGGAATAGTACTATTTATGACCACTTTCTCCTTTTACCACAATGTGTACAAAACCCTTCTCCATACAGGATATGAAAACATGGAACTGAAAAAGGGTTTTTTGCCTATGGAGATCCAACAACATGCAAGATACCTTACCGGATTTAAAAATCCCTGCCTAACTTGGCGTGCTTTGTCAGCTTGAGTGCAACGACCACAACGCTAATCAGTGGTCACATGACATGGCACCCAACCTTCAGCCTTCAACCCATGGCCCTTCAAATGGTCTCATCTAAAATGTACAACTGATAAAATTGGTAAGTTATCAAAGCTTCTTGATCAAAACTATACATACAACAAACAAATATCACTAGCACTAATCATACAATCAGATATAAACAAGTGCATGGGTGGTCTCAACACAAGTCAAACTTTCATTTCATCTCAAATTCAATTAAGTTCTAATAATCAAATCTTTATCTCGATACCAAGGCAAGCAAGCCATAGATAACCGATGTCTTGCAGACTCTGGCAAATGAGATTGACATGGTCTTTATGTAGCTGTCACAGCAAATTATTCTTGCCATCCATTTTCTCACTTCAATGCACCAGTACATTCAATCTTTACTCTTGCTTACTAAACAACAGCACTGAACTTGGAACCTTTCCGTTACATGTACCTCTGTTATTACCTGGCTAGTACAACTGTACCCATCTATAATCAGAAACTTGGCCTACCACCAAGTTTAAATACACAAGCAGCAACACCAAGAGATGATTATTTTAATCTATTTTGGTATTCACAAGATAGATGATTCATGATTTCTCTGTGGCATTGTTTGCCATTACAGAACACTTGGAACAGAATTCTAATGACACATTTCCCTGATCAACATGCAGACAAACACCTGCTCCAAGTTTGGGCTTCTTTGATGCTGGATAATCATGGTCATGGTCTGCACCTCTTTTTCCTACAAGTGTGGAAGACAGTTTTACATTTTTTGTGTGATTGATATTCTTCAGTAACCCAGACAGAGCACTATCATTAGCCAAAACACTATGCAAATACTCAACCTCACTCTCCAATGAACACCTCTGTTTTTCCCTTTTTCTATTGGTTTCTTTGAGTGCGTAGTTTTCCATCTTCAATGCTTCAATCTCTTCTTCTAGATTCTTAACATAGGCCTTCTTCTTCTCCCTGTTAAGTTTGGCTTGGATTGCATTTTTCTTGTTTCTCTCATCCAGTGCCTGCATGATGGAATTGTCAATATCATTTTTTGTCGACATGGCAGGTGTTTTAATAACTTTCACGACTTTCACTGCTGGCTTACGAGCTTCATTTTCCAACAAACTTGGTTCTCCTCCATCAAAGTTGGTCATGATCTTATTTTCCTTGGCACCACACTTATTAATTGCCACTTTCTTGCCATTTTTATTATGCACTACTTTAGAACTTACTTTCCTCACTGGAGGTACATAATCTTCATCACTGGAATCACTATCATGGTCACTTACATTTTCAGGTGTATAGGCAACAACATTTAATGGTGTTTCTAGCCTTTCTTCCTCATTTCCAAATCTGACCTTCTCCAGTGGTACAGGATTAGCAAAATACATCTCTAGCTCCTTGTCTAAATCTTGTTGGGTTTCGTCTGATTGAAATGGATCAAAATCTACCACAGGACTATAACTACATCCTGGTGATACTGACCTTAGTTCATCCGACATGTCTGAACATCCACTGTCAGACTGGTGGCTGGGCGAGGCTTGGCTGTTCAATCCGTGCTCTGTCAGCAATGTTGATCCAAAGTCAATGTCACACTTGATGACGTCGTTCTCCATGAGTTCATCTAGTAAACAACGATGAGAGAAATAATTATCTATGTCTGCCATAATTCTTCAACTGTCTCTCGACAAAATGCAATAACTTTTTTCTTTTACTTCTCAGTCCAACAAAACAGATCTAGCAATTTTTACCAACTCGACTTTCTATTTCACTCTTTCAGTTTCAAGTTTTTCACAAGTGACAATGTCAGTCTTCTTGTAAATAAGATAATGTTTGGTAGATCTAATTGATTGTTACGGTACTGTAATGTTTAGTCATATAACAATGAATATATCAATGATTTACCAGAGTGATAACGTTCTGAAGAAAATCTTCTCGTTCAACGGTTTGTCTATGATTCACACTTGTCTTCCACTGTTTACTCTTACAAATACATCGCAGTGCACTCCACCGCAGTTTTATCTAGAGTGGAGCGGACGTTAACCATACGATGAGAATTCGAAATTGCGATTGGCTGGCCAAGGCGATCTGTGGGATTTCATTGGTAGATATTTTCGGCTATGACCGAATGCAAGTAACGCGTATTTCGTTTTGCCAACGTTTGTCCTATTTGCCTCTTTTCAACATACGCGGTAAAAATATAGTACTACATTCTAATGTTATTTTCAACAAATAAAATACACCTTGATCTTTGTTATTAGTGATCTTTTGTTTTACTTTCAGTCTTTAATTATCTTTGAAATAGAATTTGATGACCAAAACGCAAACTGAGTTAAAGGTGGTTAAGTTCCAGTTTTTATGCGCATTGATATTTAATAAAGACTGGTTTCCAAGCTGGATCGCTAGCTATCACCAATATTGGAAACCAGCACAGTAACTGCTAAAGATGGCTACTGCAAGTACAGAAGAGAGTGTAGAAACAGTTGATTTGATGTCTGTGATAGAGGATGCTGGCGGTGGGACATCAGTTTTGTGGGACCCTTGTCTGAGCAAAGATTGGGATAAAGAAAAACCTACTAATCAGTGCATCCTCCGAATTAAAAGGCATTTCTGTTAAAAAAATTATTCTTAAAATGAAAGTAGAGTCATCTCGTTTTTGTCATTAATTTGACTAAAATGCTCTTCCAGCTGTCTTCTGGTCCATAGTATCGCCATTTCGCATATCATTGCTATAAGATATATAGAAACGACCAGAAGATTTTACGCCTTTACAAAACGATTTCGCGTTTCAACAACCCTTAGGCAAAGTTTTTGACAATGACACTGGCAATAAAAAAGAATTTTCTTCCCTTTCTAAGTCAGTAATATTTTGAAGGCTTCTAAAAGATAAATATCGTCATTTAATCCAATTTTATCATCAGCAAATATTCTCAGTATGGACCTGTCACAAATTTTTCCATCTGTAATCATTAATGATCAATAAAAGATCTTCCCTCTTTACCTGTCTTACAAAATGGTCTGCTACACGTAAAAAGGGGCATTTGGAAAAAAGTGTCGCCCCGGATCAACCTACACACTCCGCTCAGACTAATCCAAAAAGACAATATCCATCTTTATGTAATTTTCTGTTTTGCGTAAGTCTACTGTGGGACAAAATCTAATGTAGTCATAAAGTGCTGTCACGGATCAGCCTGCATGGATTGCGAAGGCTAAACTGAGAGGACACTTTTCGCAAATGTCCGAATGCCCCGTTTCGCAGTTTACTTCATCCTTCACCAAACAATCCAGACAGTATAGGTTTTTGAAAAAAATTGTGGGAAAAGAAGAAATTGCTGGTAACCAGCATTTTCGTCTTTTCCCACAATGCTTTCAATGCTTCCAAAGATAAATCGGGGTTCTCCTTTGACCCGGGACTCTGGGTTTTGACGCATGGAAATCCGAAATGACCCGTTGTTGACGCTCAAAAATATGTGCCTAAGCGTCAATCTGATGCATGAGATTACCAGCCAAAGGGTCATATAAATTACGTCGCATGCATCCGGCATGAATGTAGCCTATAATAAACACGATCAGTGTAAACTGTTTACAGACGCACGCAGCTCTGTTTATCACACGTAATCAAGCTGGCGAGTCATTTTTGAAAACATGATAAAGGTGTCAGTCCAATTATCTAGTGTAAAATGACAGGTTTTCAAGTTAATTGCTACCCTAATTAACAAATTTATGTCAAATCATGCAGTAATACTTGTAAAAATATTAACTGATTTGAAAAAAAGATCGCTGGAAAAAAACGTGAAAACCCATGACACAACAGAAATCATTTTAACATCGTCCGATCAGAGGCACTTCAAACTATCTTTTCATCTTTGGTGACAAATTTAAACAGTGAATTTATACTTATTTCTTTATGAAACAATAAGTGAAAGCTAAAATCTCTGTTTAAAAATTAGGAAAAACCCTTTAAGATGAAAATAAACAACAACCTATAGATAAGATGGGGGGGGACCGGAACAAGTGTGAAAGAAAAAGCAATTGGACAAGAAAAGAAGACTTAAATCTTAAGAAATAACACTTTAATGGATGTGACTTTATTTTCTCCCTTTTCCACAATGTTGTGGGGTAAGAAAGACAAGTCGTTCCAGCCACATTTGAATTGTCGTCTGCAAATGTCTAAAATAATTATGATCTAGTCAAAAGTTTTTGTTGTTTGGTAAACAGTTCAAAAGTTGTTTGTGTCCATTCATTCATCAAGGTGAATTACATGCTAGGGCTGCAATTTAAAATTCTTCTGTCCACTTCATTCCAACAAGTCTCTACATAAGATAGGGTATTTTCTTATCTAATTCCTATCCATAAACAAAGAATTTAAATGGAAAGTTTTCATTATTTCACCCTTATCTCTCCGTGATAATTTTGACCCTTGGACATTTCTATTAGACTCTTGGAAATTCCATTTTGACTCTTGAAAATTTGGGCCCAAGAGTCAATGACTCTTGGGATTCTGGACCTAGGGAGAACCCTGTAAATGCCATCATATGAAACATTCTTGAATTGTAGTTTGCAAATGTATTCCATAGTGACAAGTCTAGAATATTTTTGCGTGGTAAAGAGTTGAAGCCTTCTACCTCTGGGTCATAAAATGATCAAATCATGTGGCAAAATGGGTTAACATAAGGAAAGCCTAGTCAATGTTATGGAGAGTTTCAGGATGATATTATTCTTTTTACCCTTTACCAAACAATCCTGAGCTTTAAAGTCCCCTAGGAAAACATTGTAGGAAAAGGAGAAAATGCTTGATGCCAGCATTTCCTCATTTTTCCACAATGTTTTCTGCCCATGCAATGAAAGATTTCATGATTTGTGTGACATAAATTTGTTGTCTGCAAACATATTCAATTTGGACCAGTTTTTTGTCATTTGGTAAAGGGTTAAGGGTATTTTGCTCAAAACATGTAACGAAATTTCAAACAGTGTAGCTGGAAGATCAGACTGCATTATTGGCAATCTGATCTTGATCTAGACTCTTGGTTCTGTGTCTGTCTGTCCAAGATATGACTCTTTACCAAACCACAATATTTTAGACCTGTCCAAATTGAAAGCATTTGCAGACGACAAATGAGATGTTAAAACTAAAATTTAGTCTTTGGAAATGTGGAAAAAAGTCTTGGAGATGGGAAAACGCAGGTAACTAGCATTTTCTCCTTTGTCCATAATGTTTTCTACTGTGTCACAAACAAATCTCATAGCCAGCCACATTTAAACTGTTGTTTGCAAATGCTCTCAATTTGGACTGTTCAAAATTTGAAACTTAATCATTTACCATAGGATCCAATGTTTTTATGGCCTAGATTTAGAAGTTTTTTGGAGCCTGGCCTTGTAGCATAGTGGTAAGCATATCTGAGTTGCGACCTGGTGGTTGTGAGTTGGATGCCCGTTTGAGGCGAACTTTCTTTCTGGAGATACTTCACCTCTCACCTCTGATGCAAGTGAGAAAAGTAGTCAGTGACTTTGAAAGAAAGTTGTGTCAGTGCTGGTGTGGGAAAGCCAGGAAACGCATGTGTAGGTGCACTGACTACCATGATATGACCTAAGCTGTTAAAACAGCATTAAACTCCAATACAATCAATCAATCAAGAAGTTTTTTGAAAAACCTCTTACCCTTTACCAAATGATAAACTTTTAACCTCAACCTAATTCAAAGCATGTGCAGATGACAAATAAGGCCCAAATGATGATTTCAGTCTTGGAAAGGGTAGAAAAAGTGGGAAAACAACAAAATGCTGGCTACCAGCTTTTCCTCCTCTCCCAGTAATGTTTTCAAAAGCCCCTGTGATAAAAGGTTAACTCATTTTAGACTCGTCCATATTGAAAGAATTTGCAGAATCCAAATTGAATGTGGGTGAAGTAATATCTTTCTTCAAAGGAGTAGAAACTACAAGAAAACATTGTAGGAAAAGGAGAAAATGCTGGTTACCAGCATTTTCTCCTTTTCTCAAAATGTTTTCTACCCTATCAAAGAGAGAAGACATCATTTGAGCAACATATAACGTGTTGTCTGCAGTCGGTTTTAGTTTGGTCCAGTCCAAAATCTTGTTGTTTGGGAAAGACTTGGTTACTTTAATGGTAAACTTTTTTGAGTTCTGGCAACTAACTCATGGGGTTACTTTGATGGTGAACCTTTTCAGGTCTGACAATTAACTCATGGGGCAGTTTTCAGTAGACATTATTTCATAATTTAGTAAATTTCCAGAGTTTTCACTGTAAAATACTGAATCTTATGTGTTCCTTTCAAAATTTTGGTCCCGAGCTTGGCCAGTTTCTTTCCGAGGATTGATGATAGTCATTGCAACAGAATTCTTATTGCCAGTCAGATAGAGTTAAATCTCTTTGAGCTCTCTTGTGCTAATTCCGTAAGAAAATGATCAAGTTTGCGAGACGGCACAATATTATCTGGACCTACACGATGCTGGTAATTTTGCCAAACTAAACCTCTTACTTACTCATTATGGGAAAAGAAAATGAGAAATGAAAGCTTTATTAGACACTGCATTGCAATGAAATGTGCCAACATTAGTACAGATGGCTGTGTTTGATTGTACTTCATATATGATGCCATTGGTTTCTGTTTATGCATAGTGATGGTAGTAGGTCTAAACGCACATCTAACTTGAAGATTTCCACTAATGGAAATGAGAAGTATTCATTCCTCTCTCATAACTTACCAATTTTCAATGATGATTTCATGTGAAAGTAGCCAGTGGCTTTAAGAGAACATTTTGTGATGTACTGGTGAAAACTCCAAGAAAGCAAGGGCAGATGCACTGGCCACTGTAATATAATTGATGTTATGTAGAAAATGGTGTTGCACACAAACAAAATATTGTTGTCATTAGGATCATGGAACATTTTTAGTGTCAATATTATCTGTGACATGTACATGTATCAGCCTAGCCTTACATGTTGTTTATTCTATTTTCAGAGACATAATGACCATCTATAATGAACCTCCGCCAGGTATGTGCATTGTTCCAGACAAAGATGATATTACAAAGGTAAACAGGCCTTAATCTTTTTCTACACAATCCCAGGTTTTAAGCCTTTTGAAAACATCTTAGGAAAAGGAGAAAATGCTGGTAACCAGCATTTTCTCCTTTTTCCACAATCTTTTCTCCCATTTTCTACTGTCAATTCTATCATTCTAGGGGCATTTAATTTTTCATCTGCAGATGCTTTCAATTTGGACCAGTCTGAAATTTCGTCGTTTGATAAAGAGTTTAGAATCAACTCTATACCAGACAACAAAATTTTAGAATCATCCAATTTGAAAGCATTTGCAGACGACATAGTAAATGTGGCCCATATGACAGCAGTTGTCTTTGGAAGTGTAGAAAATATTGTTGGAAGTGGGGAAAACGCTGCTTACTTTCCCCACATTGTTTTCAGTTCACCTTCTTTACTGTTGTCAGACACTGGATCATGTGATCAACAATCAAGAATATGTATTTTTGCTATGATTATCAAAGAATTTAGATGAGCCGTACTCTATAAAAGGGATTTTAATACATCTGCAAAAAGTTGCACAGTCTGCGCAGGCTGACTGGCTTGAACTTCTTTGCTATTTTTAAGTTTTCCTTATGTCAAAGGACCATTCTTCCTCCAGATTCAGTAGATTATTTGATAAAATGGATTCTATGGATGGATACATACATATAATATGTGATGACCTTTTTGGTATGACAGAGATGCATCAAACTCCCTTTTGCCAGGGCATGGCTCATGTATATTTGCCATCAAAGGATAAACTATGTTTCTGGGGCGGTTAACCCTTTACCGCACAATGCCGACTTTTAAAGACTCTTGGGAAGAAGCCTTTTGAAAACATTGTGAGAAAAGGAGAAAATGCTGGTAACCAGCATTTTCTCCTTTTCCCAATTGTTTTCTACCCTATCAAAAAAAAATTTGCACCATTTGGTCATATTGAAATTTTTGTCTGCAAATGCTTTCATTTTGGACAATGCTAAAATTTTGTCGTATGGTAAAGAGTTAAGGTGCAGTTTAACCAAATCCTGACTGATTCTAAGATTTTTAGTGAAACCATTTACCATGCATTCCGATTTTAATGCCCCTGACGGAGTAGGCTTTTAAAAACACTATGGGAAATGAAGAAAATGTAGTTAACTGGCATTTTCTCCTTTTCCCAGAATGTTCTCTTTCTTTCACAGACAAAACACATCCATTTAACCATAGTTTAGTTGTCATCTGCAAGTTTTTTCAAATTGGAAAAGTCTTCAAATTTCTTGGGTGGTAAAGAGTTAACAAGAAAATTTTAGACTGGTCCAAATTGAAAACAGTTGCAGACCATAATAATAGCTCAAATGGTGATTTCAGTCTTTGATGGGGTAAAAAAGGACAAAATGCTGGTTACCAGCATTTTTTCCTTTTCCCACAATGTTTTTAAAAGGCTTCTTTCTCAGAATTGTTACAACTAGGGACTGTGTGGTAAAGGGTTAATACCAGAGTTAAGCAATAAACCAACTACCAACAATCTGCTGACATTTAGTTCAAAGTAAATGCTCTTGATTTAGAACTGATTGAGTTCTGCCAATGAGGGGTTTATTGCATCTCGACACATTATACCAAGAAAATCATCACATAAGTATGGATCCATACAATGCATTTTGTCTTAACCATCTAAATATGAAGCTAGAATGGTCCTTGGACATGCAGAAAATTTATCAAAAGCAAACAGTTTAGACCCAAGTCCAATAATTTATGCAGATGCTTTAAAAAGCATGACTCAATTGTAATCAAAGTAATACAAGTAGTTCAGGGTTACTGGTACTGGTACTGGTTACTTAACACTTTACAAATGACAGAATTTTAGACTTGTCCAAATTGGAAGCATTTGCAGGTGATAAAGTACGAGGGTTGTTCGATATGTAATGTGTATTGTACGATATCTCAAAAGTATTCGACTCAAATAGACACAAGCTCAGATGTATGTGATGGAGCATTATCATGAAGTAGACGAACATGCCTAAATCCTGACACAGGGCGTCGTTTAAGATAATATTTCTTGACCTTTTTTAGTATAACATCTTGGTAATACTGACCTGTAAAACTTTTGCCCTTCGGCACCGGAATTTGTACGGCTATACCATCACATGAGAAGAATATGCAATAAAGAACCTTCTTTGTGCTTATGCTTCTTTTGGCAACTACAGGCCTTCTACCGTGTTTAGTTAGCCATATTTTGTTTCCAATTTTTCTTACTGGTTCGAAATAGTGAACCCATGTTTTGTCACCAGTAACTATGTTTGCAAATTGTCTTTGATTGAATTTGGGAAACATTTTGAGCAATTGCTTAGCGGTTTGTACTCGTACCCGTTTTTGGTCATCTGTCAATATATGCGGCATCCATCTGGCAGAAATCTTCCGTACTTTCAAAATACGCTTCAAAATGAAATGCACCCGCGATAGCGATATGCCAACAGCGTTGGCAATATCACGAATCGTGTATCTGCCATCACTTTCAATTATTTCCCTGACTTTTGAGACATTTGCCTTGCCTGTTACAGTCACAGGTCGGCCAGATTTTGCTGCATCTTTGATGGACTCTGTGCCAGTCAGAAATTTCTTTCTCCACCTACGAACTGTCTCATAAGATACCTTATCAGACCTATAAACTTCCCCCAATTCAGTAAAAATCTGCATTACCGAATGACCGAGTTTTGTGCGAACTTTTATATAAGCTCTGATTTCTTTAATATTCTTAATCCGTTTCCCAACCATTTTTACAACAGTGGTCAACGACTAGCTCTATTGAAATGACTATAAGTTTAAAACTATGTGGAGCTGAAGGCTCGTGTTTATACTGTTGGAAACTATTGAATAGAGCTATTCAAGCGTATCATCATCCACGAAATCGTGCAAAGTGTTATCGCGCTGTGGTACAATACACATTACATATCGAACAGCCCTCGTAAATATGTCTGTTTGTCTGAAAACGAGAAATTTGATTTTTTTGAAAGTTTGAAATCATTATTGGAAAAGGAGAAAATGGTGGTTTATTATCCCTAAAAAATAAAGATAAAGGGACTTTAAACCAGATTTTGTTAAGCAGATCTTTTAGAAATCTCACCAAAGACAGCTAATTTACATTCTCATGCAAAGATGGCTTTAAAATTAAAACATGGATAGAAGTACATTCAGAAAACGAAGAATTTCCAATATCTGACTTATGAGATATGTATATCTGACTTATGAGATATGTATCCTTATATGTCACATTTGGTTTTCAAGTCCTAATATAATATTTTATGCCATGGCATCAGGAAGGTACGATCTGTACTACCATTTTTCAACCAGCTTGCACCTCAAGAGCTTTAATGACATTGAGAAAGGAAGCTTTTAAAAACATTGTGGGAAAAGGAAAAAAAGCTGGTTACCAGCATTTTGTCCTTTTCACACGATGTTTTCTAATTTTCAGAGGTAAATTCTACTGTTTGAACCATATTTAATGTGTCTCTAAAAATGCTTTTAATTTGTACAAGTCAAAAATTTTGTTATCTGGTACAGAGCTAATGACTAGCCCACAAAGACATAATTTGTGAACCTGCAATGGGTAATAGTCAGTATTGCATATTTCAGATTCATGCTCTTATTACGGGTCCATTTGACACACCATACGAGGGAGGATTTTTCTACTTTTTGATAAGATGCCCCCCTGACTACCCTATAAGACCTCCACGGGTTAAACTTCAAACTACAGGCGAAGGAAAAGTGAGATTCAATCCAAATCTGTACAAAAATGGGAAAGTTTGCTTAAGTATCATAGGGTAAGCAGCATTTTTTCGTAAATGTTTGTTTTGGGGAAAAATTGATTTTAATTACCGAAACTTTTAGCCTTTTGGTGTCTTGAAGTCAACACAGGAGTGTTTTTAAAAGGTTTAACTCTTTACCAAACGACAAAATTGTAGACCAGTCCAAATTGAAAGTATTTGCAGACGACAAAATAAGTATGGCTCAGAAATTGAAATTTGTTGTGGGAAGGGTAGAAAACATTGTGGCAAAAGGAGAAAATGCTGGTTACCAGCATTTTCTCCTTTTCCTACAGTGTTTTCTAAAGGCTTCTTTCTCAGGGTCGTTAAAAGTCAGGATTGTGTGGTAGAGTTAAATGTTGAAAATTCAAGGCTGTTTTAGGCAATTTGTCACATAGAATATCATAAGCAGTTTATATGTTTATATCCAAGGTTATACTGCAGAGGATGTGTCTTAATCAGTAATCTTACATGCACAAGTCTTAATGCTTCCCAACCCTGGACAGTTTTTGAAAATATTGTAAGAAAAGGAGCAATTGCTTGAGACTTGATTTTGCAAATTTTTTCTTTTACTTTAATGGTTAAGCCTTGTAACAAAATATTTCTTTACCAGGCCACAAAATTTTTGACTTGCTGAAATTGAAAGCATCATCAAATGACAAAATTAATCTAGCTCAAATGATGAGATTTGTCTTTAACAGGATAGAAAACATGCTGGTTCCCAGTATTTTCTCCTTCTGCCACAGTGTTTTCAAAATTCCTCTCTGTTGGGGTCGTTCAAAGTTGGAATAGAATGGCTAGGAGGTAAAACATTCGGTATTATGAATGATAATTTGTATCACCAGGACTTGGTCTGGCCCGGCATGGAGTCCTGCCCAAAGTTTATCCAGTGTGCTGATATCAATACAGTCTTTGTTGAATGAAAAACCGTACCACAATGAACCAGGATTTGAACAGGTAGGTCATCGGGGTAAAGCTACTTTTTTGGTAAAGAATATGTTGCATTTACCTATGTTAGAAAGATTTTGCAGAGATTGAATTTGTTTTAAAAAGGGGCCTCTTTCGATTTTTGCAGCAAATTAACATTTTTTGATAAACATCTTATGATTCGACAAAATATGCTTTTCTCTCTATACCTAAATGAACTAGATGGTAACATGCAGTAAAAGCTGCAAATTTAGCATTCAAGTAATTGGTTGATCACTTTGCAATCAGAAGCTCGGTCTGTTATTATGAGACTAAATACGATATACACAAACCTGTATGAAATTTTTGTGCCAAATGTAAAAATACATAGATAAGAGTTTGCATAGCACAGTAACCCTTTACCACACAATCCCAAGTTTTAACCACCCAGGGAGACCAGACTTTTGAAAACATTGTGGGAAAAGGAGAAAATGCTGGCAACCAGCATTTTCTCCTTTTCCATCAATGTTTTCTAACCTTTTAGAAACAAATCCTATCATTTGAGCAACATCTAATTTGTCGTCTGCAAATACTTTGAATTTGGACCAGTCTAAAATATTGTCGTGTGGTAAAGAGTTTAGGAAAAACCACTGAAAATTATTTTTTTCTTACATTTGTCATTCGTCTTTACTGATGGTTTGCCAGCTATCATCCTTTTCTTAATTCAGTAATGAATAAAAATCAATGAAAACAGCTTTGTCTGCTATAGTGGCATATTCATGAATTTGATGCTAGAAATTGAATTGATTACATAAACTAAACTTACTCACATTTTTGACTTGACTTTTTTTGTTTGCTGTTTATAAGTAAATAACCACTTTTATTTTCATTAGAAAGCTTGTTATTTTCTTGCTTAGTAGGAACTTTACAAAAACATATAGAATAATTTAACCATTTACCACACAATCCACAGTTTTAATGACCCCAAGGAAGAAGCCCTTTGTAAACATAATGAGAAATGAGGAAAATGCTGCTAAAGAGCATTTTATCCTTTTTCCACTATGTTTCCTTCCCTATTAATGACAATATCCATCATTGGGAAAAATTATTGTCTGCAAATACTTTAATTTGAACAAGTGTACATTTTTGTCGTGTTTTAAAAAGTTAAGAAAATAAATTTCAAACAACAAGATTTGTCTCATGTCTCACACCTTACCACTTGAGCAGTTCTGGTGGACAATTTATGATGATGCTATTCACTTGTCTTTTTTAAGGAGAGGAATCCTGGTGATTGTAAAAGGTACAATGATATAATAGGCCATGAGACATTGAGGGTGGCTGTCTGTGATATGCTGGAGAAAAGATGTCATTGCCCAGATGCACTCAGGTATTCTTGAGTCATGCTGTGGAAAAGGGGGGGGGGGGGTTAATGCATCTCCATGATGCAGTATACCAAGCAAGTCATCAAATAATCATGAATCCATAAAATGTAGTTTGTCTAACAACAGGCTGAATCATGAGGTAGAATGGTCCTTGACACACAGACAGTTTACCAAAAGCAAAAAGTTTTGACACAGGTTAGGCTGCAGGGACTGTGTAGGCTGTCCTTGGTCAATATTTTTTGTAGAAAACCCCATTTTCACAAAGCATGGCTCATATTTTTTTGTACAGCCTTTTTCTCAAAACTTTTTTGACACCGTCATTAGTATAGATTCTTTTGAGAAATAATGTTACAAAAGAAATGTATTCCCATTTTTTACTTTTCTTTGAGTGAAATTGATTGTTCAAGATGTGCTGTTGAAACTTTTTCGTCATTGTGAAGAGTCTCTTGTCGATATTCAGTGACTGATTGTGACACGGGGCTAAAAAGGTCATCACTGGTTTGCAATCTTGGTCTTTATGATAAATTTGTCACGTCCTTAACTGGCTGCTTAACCCTTTACCACACGGCAAAATTTAAGACCTATCCAAATTGAAAGCATTTGCAGACGACAATTTCATAGTGGCTCAAATGACGCAACTTTTCTTTGATAGGGTAGAAAACTTTGTGGGAAAAGGAGAAAATGCTGGTTACCAGCATTTTCTCCTTTTCCCACAATGTTTTCAAAAGGCCTCTTTTTTAGGGGCGTCAAAAGGCGTCATTGTGTGGTAAAGGGTTAATCACATGGCATAGACGGCTGAAGAGTGCCACCTAGTAGTAAGAAAGTAAACAAACCGATTCATTTGTTATTAAAAAAAAAGGTGTTAATTATTTTAGTCCACAATTGGATTTGAGGGTAATGTTGTTGATCCCTTTACCGAACAAGAAATTTTAGATTTGTCCAAATTGAAAGCATTTGCAGACCACAAAAAATGTGACTGGAATATTGAAATTTTGTCTGTAGAAGGGTAGAAAACATTATGAGATGAGGAGAAAGTGCTGATCTCCACTATTCTTCCTTTTTCCAGGACGTTTTAAAAATCATTCATGAGGATTTTAAAGAGACCAGATAGTTTGTAAAGGGTAAACTCTTTACCAAAAGACTAAATTTTAGACTAGGTATTTGCTGATGACAATTCAAAATGTGGCTCATATGATATAATTTGTCTTAAAAAGGATAGAAAACATAATAGGAAAAAGGAAAAGTGCTGGAAACCAACATTTTCTCCTTTGGGGACTATGTTTTTTAAAAGCAACGGTAATATTTGGTAAATATCTTTGTTTCTGGCATTTTCTCCTTTTCCAAAAATGGAACCATTTCTTACAAGTAACATAATCTTACTTGAATTACATCTACAGATACATTTAATACAATTTTGTCGTTTGAAAAAGACGTAACTGGTAACTCTTTACCAAATATTACCATTGCTTTTGAAAACATAGTCCCCAACTGAGAAAATTTTGTCATCATGAATATATTTTCATGATGACAAAATAAAGGCCTTTTTCCACATGATAGTTGAAATAAAAGATTGTGTTGCAAAGGGGTAGTGACCCGTTTTTCCTTTTTCAGAGAGGTGATGGAGAAATCTTTTCCAGATTATTACGATTATTATGAATCTATTTGCAAGTCCAATATGCACCAACAAGGCCAAACTATGCAGGTATGAATTGTTCATTTATTTTGTCATCATGAAAATATATATATTTTTTTTTTTGTTTCACAAAGAAAATGTCGAGATAGGGTCATAGCCCTGTCGCTATGTTGTACAAAACGTTGGACATTTTATCTTATCTGGTGTTGTTTCGGAAGACATTTACTTAAGTTTGAGTAAACTTTTAACTATCAAAAGTGGAACCCAAACCGGATAGACTGGTTAACTCTTTACCACACGACAAAATTGTAGACCTGTCCAAATTTAAAGCATATACGGACAACAATTTAAGTGTGGCTCAAATGATGGAATTTTTCTTTGATAGGGTAGAAAACATTGTGGAAAAAGGAGAAAATGTTTTCAAAAGGACTCTTTTTCAGAGTTGTTAAAGGTCGGGATCGTATGGTAAAGGGTTAAGCTATTGATATTTTTTCTTAACAATTAGAATTTTCCCTGAAAATTGAATTGAAGCAAAGTGTGGAGACTTGCTTGAGGTGCCCTTGTTCTTTGTTTCTTAGCTCGGCTGTCTGTGTCGCCGATGTGCAAAAACTTTGACATTTTATAATATCTCTGTTATTACTGAAGATATTTCCTTCGAATTTCGACAAGTTGTTAACTATCAAAAGGGAAACCTGTACAATAAGGGTAGGTTACTAGTAAAGTATTTTTGACAGATTTTTGTCCCTTTTTTTTTTCCCCACTGAAAATCAAGGAGCTGTGTACTAGCACCTGCATGCAGTGGTTTTGTTCTTTAGGTTTTCTTCGTCTAGTGCTGTGTTGAGCAGTCATTCACATATGAGCTTTGCTCTGTGAAAAGAGAGGTGGGCAGGCTGACATGAGCCGAAACATTTTGCTTTTCATCAATTTTTCTGCATGTTAAAGGATCATTCGACCTCATGATCCAGTTGGCTGTTAGGCATAATGGATTTTATGTATCAATACTGATGTGATGTCCTTCATGTTATAATTCATCACAGAGATGTATTAAACCCCATTTCCTAGAGCTTGGCTCTTACTTATTATATTGCTGAGAATACACTGTGCTTTTCAGTTTTAGCTCCTCTGGCGAAAGTAAGCTGATTTTCAAAAATCAATGTATTCACCATATACTGTAAGTTAACAAATTACCAAACAATCCTAAGTGTTTGCAATGCTGAGGAGTAGGCTTTTGAAATATTGTGAGAAAATGAAAGAAAAATTCTGGTAGACAGAACTTTCTCCCTTTTCTTAATTTTTTTCTACATTTTCAATGGCAAATGCTATCATTTTTAGCCATACTTGATATGATGCTGCAAATGTTTTCATTTTAAACAAGTCTAAGATTTTGTTTTGGGGTAAAGAAATTCAGCCATATATTCAAATACTGACATGGACAAATGTAATTTCACCAACATTTATCATTGCAGGATCCATTCGGTGAAAAACGTGGCAATTTCGACTATGAAACATTACTGAAAAGACTTGCTGCCATCCGTAAAATGTTAAACGATAAACATGTGACCAGTTCAGAAGACGAAGTGTCGGACTCGGACAATGACACAAGTTCTGGAGGAAGATGATAATTACTGCGTCCCATCTACGGCAAACTGGAGCATTTAAATGTGTTAACCCTTTGCAGAACAATCCCATGTTTGATTCCTTTACCACATGATCCTGAGCTTAAGTGACTTGAATCAAGGAGGCTTTGGAAAAAATTGTGGGAAAAGGAGTAAATCCTGTAAACCCTTTACCACAAAGTCTTAAGTTTTAACAACCTTGTGAAAGAAGCCTATTGAAAACATTGTTGGAAAAGGAGAAAAAGCTGGTAACCAGCATTTTCTCCTTTTCCCACAATGTGTGTGTTTTTTTTTTTTTTTTCAGATACAAATTTTATCAATTTATAAATTATTTTGTCATCTGCAAATGAAATGATTACAAGTAAGACAAGTCTAAAATTTTGTTGTGTGGTAAAGAGTTAAACAGCAGTTTCCCCTTTTCCAACAATTTTTTCAACAAGTTTTGAAACAAATTTCAATTTTGAGTCCCATTTATTTGGTTATCTGCAAATGCTTTCAGTTTGGACAAGTCTAAAATTCTTACACGTGGGAAAGAAATGTTAACTCTGAGGGATAAATCTTTTTAATAGCATTATGGGATTGGGAGAAAATACTAGTTACCAGTATTCTACCCTTTTTTTCTACCTCTCTACGTCCTTTTCCCATTTAAGGACAAGTTCCATCATTTGAGCCTCATTCAGTCTGACCTCAGCAAAGGCTTTCATTATGGGTTAGTCTAAAATTTTATTGTCAGGTAAAGGGTAAACTCTTTTCCAAACGATGAAATTTTAGACTTGTCCAAATTGAAAGCATTTGCAGATGACAAATTGAAGTTTATTCAAATGATATAATTTGTCTTTGGAAGGGTAGAAAATATTGTGGGAAAAGGAGAAAATGCTGGTTACCAGCATTTTCTCCTATTCCCACAATGTTTTCAAAATCTCTCTTTCTAAGGGTAATCAGACCTTGGGATTGTGTGGTAAAGGGTTTAAAACTATCATAAGAACAAAATTTTTAATATTTGAATGAAATAAGGAAGAATTTTCAATCAGTCTGGAAAAGATTGTGGGGAAAAAGGAGCAATTGCATGTAACAATCAATTACTCTTTTACCCACGTTTTCAAAAGCAGTCAACTGCAGAGATGTTAATCGTCATGTTTGTACAATAATGAGTCAAACTTGAATGGTGTTGGTAGACACTGAAAATAATTCTTTACCACACGGCAAAATTTTAGACCTATCCAAGTTGAAAGCATTTGGAGACAACAATTTCATAGTAGCTCAAATGATGCAATTTTTATACGCCCGTCGAAGACAGGACATATTATGGGATCACCCATGGCGTACGGGTGGGCGGGTGTCTGGGCGGGCGGGCGTCTGGGCCGGCATCCAGTTCTTTGTCCAGAGCAGAACTTTGTCATCTCAAGTCTGATTGACTTGAAACTTGGCATGTGTGTTTGTTCCAATAATACGGAGTGCAATGCGAAACAACCATAACTCTACCTTGTACTGTCTCCGAGTTATTTCCCTTTGATCGTCATTTTTACAGCATTTTCTGCTTGTCCAGAGCATAACTTTGTCATCTCCAGTCTGATTGACTTGAAAGTTGGCATGTGTGTTTGTTGCAATAATACGGAGTGCAGTGCAAAAGAACCATAACTTTACCTTGTGCTGTCTTTGAGTAATTCCACTTTGATCGTCATTTTTACAGCATTTTCTGCTTGTTCGGAGCATAACTTTGTCATCTCCAGTCTGATTGACTTGAAACTTGGCATTTGTGTTTGTTGCAATAATACAGAGTGCAGTGCAAAAGAACCATAACTCTACCTCCTGCTGTCTTTGAGTTATTTCCCTTTAATCGTCATTTTTACAGCATTTTCTGCTTGTCCGGAGCATTAATTTGTCATCTCCTGTCCGATTGACTTGAAACTTGGCATGTGTGTTTATTGCAATAATACAGAGTGGATTGCGAAAGAACCATAACTCTACCTCGTGCTGTCTTTGAGTTATTTCCCTTTGATCGTCATTTTTACAGCATTTTCTGCTTGTCTGGAATATAACTTTGTCATCTTTAGTCTGAACATCTTCAAATTTGGTATGCATGATTGTTGAAAATTTACAGAGTGCAGTGCACAAGAACCATAACTCTTCCTAGCACGAATTTTGAGTTATTTCCCTTTGATCGTCATTTTTACAGCATTTAGTGCTTGTCTGGAATATAACTTTGTCATCTCAAGTCAGAGTGACTTCAAACATGGTATGCATGTTTGTTGCAATATTACGGAGTACAGTGCGCAAGAACAATTACTCTACCTAGTGCAGATTTTGAGTAATTCCACTTTGATCTTGATTTTTACAGTATTTCTTGCTTGTCCGGAATGGAACTTTGTCACCTCAAGTCAAATTGACTTGAGACTTGGTAAACATGTTTGTTGCATTACCTGCCCTTTATGATTATTATACCCCCACGACAACTGGCAGTGGGACGGGCATATCTTGCGACAATTTGCCGCTCTTGTTCTTTAATAGGGTAGAAAACTTTGTGGAAAAGGAGAAAATGCTGGTTACCAGCAATTTCTCCTTTTTCCACAATGTTTTCAAAAGGCTTCTTCCTCGGGTTCATTAAAGTCGCCATTGTTTGGTAAAGGGTTTGGTTCTGACCCCTGATGTACACATCTTTCACATTTTTAGCTCTACCGGCTGAAAGCCAGCAGAGCTTATGTCGTGGCATGGTTTCCGTCGTCCGTCCTCTACTCTTTAGGCAATGAAGTCCACAGTGTCGATCCAGATCTTGCGAAACTTGCAAGGATTATTTGATTCATTAAGGGATTGAACTCTATTAAAAGTGAAGAAAATCTAATAAACCATTCAGGAAAAGCAGCCATTTGATGATTTAGTATTGTTTACTCAACAAAGTCCACATTATTAGTCACATCTCTTTGAAATTTGCTAGGATTGTTTAATACAAGGCGCTCTGAAAGCCTATCAAATTTGGCTGGATTCCAAACAATTAGTTTTGAGAAATTGCACTTCATTATTTTTCACTGTTCAATTCACCATGCCTACTTATGCTGTCTTAGTGGGTTCAAGCCCAGTTGCAAGAAAACATTTTTGTGTTTTTTCTGTTTGCATCATGAATTCATAATGTATGCTAGCAAAAAAGCAAAATCACTGGCAGTAGAGCGATTTCAGGCCCTCAAGGACCTGTAGTTCTTAGATATGATGGCCTAGGTGTTATTGAAACTGATACTGATTATGATACTGAAATGTATTTTTTTAATAAAACACCTTTTTTCAAACTATGCATACTCAGTGGCATTGGTTAGCAATTTACCAAATAATCCTGGCTTTTAACAACCCTGAGGAAGAAGGCTTAACTCTTTAACATAGGACAAAATTTTGGACTTGGCCAAATTGAAAACATCTGTAGACAACGAATTAAATGTAAATTAAATGAAATGACGATTTCTCTTTTTAATAGGATAGAAAACATTGTGGGAAAAGGAGAAAATGCTGGTTACCAGCATTTTCTGCTTTTCCCCACAATGTTTTCAATAGCATTTCTACTCAGGGTCGTTAAAACTCGGGATTGTGTGGGAAAGGGTTAGGAGAAGATTTATGGAAAAGAAGAAAAAATGCTTATTACCAGGCTCCTTTTCCACAACTTTAATTTACCCTTTTTGAAACAAATTCCATAATTTGAGTCACAATGAATTTGTTGTCTGCAAATGCTTACAATTCAAACGAGTCCAAAATGTCGTCGTTTGGTAAAGAGTTAAGAATAAGATGCATGTATATACTGTAATGAAATACATGTAAATCCACTGTTAAATCCCTTTACCAGACAGTCCTGAATTTTAAGAACTCGAGAGAAAAAGATGTTTGAAAACAGTGTAGGAAGGGGTGAAAATGTAGGTAATCAGCATGTTCTCTTTTTCCAACAATTTTTTTTGTAACCTTTCAAAGACAAATTTCATCATTGGACTTCTTTGAATATAATTATCATCTGCTAATGCTTCAGTCCTGAAACTTTGTTGTGTGATAAAGATATATGTTAAATTCTGTACCAAATTACAAACTCTTAAGACTTGTCTCAATTGAGAAAAGAGAAAATGCTGGTGATTAGTATTTTTTTCCTTTTCCTTCATTGTTTTCAAGCCTTTTTCATTTGGGGTGATTATTAATTTATTGATTGAGTGTATAGTGCAACATCGTTTTCAACATTATTTCAGTTATATCACGGCGGCCATGCTAGCCATGCTCTCCTGGAGTTTCTTTCCCAGTACTCTGCACAATATTCTATCCAAGCCACTGACTGCTTTCCTACATAAGCATCATCGAAACAATGATCAGTGGTGAGAGAGGGATGAATCCTGTTGCAATGACTATCATCAATCCTCAGAAAAAAATAGGCTAAGCTGGGGATTGAACTAGCGACATTCTGTTCTTGAGTCCTGTACGCTACCGATCGCACTGCCAGGGCTCGGCTTGAGGGTGATTAAAACACAGGATTGTCTGGTAAAGGATTCAAGGTTTGGCATGAAGTTACTGAAGTTTTATTTTCACAGGTCCATGTTTGCTGTGAAAAGACAGTAAACTGTATACATTTACGATCTAATTTTAGCTTGGCTGTTTTGTAGAAAATGACGAGTTATTGTAGTAGCCCTGGCTTTGTCCATGTAATCTGCATTGTTTCTCTGCTAAAACTTGGACATTTTGCAATACCTCTGTTATTACAGAAGATATTTACTTCAAACTTGGGCAAGTTGTTAACTATCAAAAGGGGAAACCATACAACAGATAACAGTCAAAGTATTTTTACACAGTTATGTCCCTTTTTCCACTTAAAATTTTCATTTAAAAACAAGCACTTGCAGCCAAGCATTGGCACCCAAATGAGGTGCTCTTGTCAGCTAGACTATCTTTGAGGTAAACCCGAGAACTCGTCATCTGCGCGAGAGTCATTTCGCAAAAAAAAATTTACATTTTCGCATATCTCTGTGTCATAAATGAAGATATTTGCCTCAGATTAAGGCCAGCTGGAAACTGTTATCTCTCAAAGGGGAACCATTAAAGGTTAAGGAATACAAGAAGGGCAGGTAAATTTGGAAATATTTTGTGACAAGAGTTATTTCCCTTTTTTCAAGTTGGAAATTTACACTTAAAATGTAACTGCAGTGGAGCATTAGCAACCTCTTGTGGTGCTCTTGTTTTGTATACGAGCTGTGCTCTGTCAAAAGGGGGGTTTAATGCATCTCTGTGATGCATTGTTCTAAGCAAGTCATCATATGATTATTGATCTATAGAATCCATTTAGCCTAAAAAGCAACTGAACTTTGAGGTAAAATAGTACTGTGACATGCAGAATATTTAACAGCAAAAAGGTTGGCCCAGTCAGCCTGCGTGGACTGCACAAGCTGACCTGGGTCGAAACTTTTTGCAGATGCATTAAGCCCATTTTTCACAGAGCATAGCTCATATATTTGTATAATAAAGAATAGTGCAATAGGGACCAAGATTATGGGTCATATTTGTAAATAGTGATGTTGAGATGTGTTCTTGATTTTGTTTAAAACTGTTTTTAACTCTTTGCCAAATATAGAAATTTCGGACTTGTCCAAACCCAAGGGAGAAAGTGCTAGTAACCGATAGAAAGGAGAAAAACCAAGGTAATGGAATTTGTTCCCAAAACCCTTTGAGCAAATGAATAACATAAAAGTCTTTCCCAGACCGAACAGAAAGGATGAATGCTAGAAATGATAGTTATTGTAAGGATAGGACATTGTTCGAAAATGTTTTGGGAACATTATTTTATCAAATTTTGCCTATTTTTTCAACAGTGTTTCTAAAGGTTTATGTTAAATGTATATGTGTTAAGTATGTTTAGCTCTTTCAGCACCAAATATATAAACTTGACCTCTTTGGACAGCTCTAAATACAATCCATTCAAACTTACAATGATTTTGATTGTATAGGCTTGACTACACACGCGGACGGTATAGATCAAAGATCAGACTGCACGTTCTGTGCAGTCTGATCTTGATCTGTGCCGTCCGCTAAAGTCACTGATTTCGCCTATGGCGCGGAAAGGCTTAAATCTTTACCAGATGACAAAATTAATTCTCGTTTAGTTTGAAAGAATTTGCAGATGGCATATTATCCCTTATCCTGCTAAATAAGTGAAATAAAGCTTTTAAGCCAATAGTAAAAACCCAAAAGTTTGCTGTTTCAAAGGTATTTTTTGGAGAACTATCACCCTCATCAGAAAGTGTGGATCAAAGATCAGCCTTGGTCTGTATTCACCAACCATTCTTAAGAACGTTCTGAATCTTATTCTTCAAGATTTTCTGACTGTGAAAGTAACAGAACCTCTGATTGGCTAAACCAAATGGTTTAGCCAATCAGAAGTTCTGTTACTTTCACAATGACGAAATTCTGAAGAATAAGACAAAGAATGTTCTTAAGAATGGTTGGTGAATACGGAGACTGCACGTTCTGTGCAGTCTGATTTTAATCTACACTAAAGGTCAGTGAGTCGCGTTTAGCAGCCTTAGGGTTAAATGTGGCTCAAATCCTGGAATATGAAAGGGTAGGAAACATTGAGGGAAGAGGAGAGAATGCTGGTTACTAGCATTTTCTCCTTTTCCTACAATGTTTTATAGAGCCTTCTCCTTCAGGGTCCTTAGAACATAGAATTACTTGGTAAAGAGTTAATTTTTAGTGCTACTGTAAATATTTTACATTGCAATTTTCATGATTTTATAGGACCATATTAAGGATATGACAGCTTTATAGTTTCTTATTAATATTAAAGTAAATAAATCTATCTGTTGTAAGATTTCTTTGTACACTCTTGAACAACGGATGTTTTAGGTCCCTTGGCCGAAGGCCAACGAGCTTATATCATGGCTCTGTGTCCGTCGTGTGTCCGTCCGTCTGTCCATGCGTCCGTCCATGTGTTAACTTTTATTAAAAAAACTCTTCTTCTCTGAAACTACGTATCCAAATTTTACCAAACTTCACAGAAGTGATCCTTGTAAGGTCCTCTTCAGAACTACCTGATAGACTTTGATTCCTTCAAAAACTCTGGTTTCCATGGCAACAAAACCGAAAAATATTGAAAATCATTGAAAATCTGCTTGTCCAAAGCTATAAGGCTCAGCGCTACCAAATTTGGCATGTAGCTTTATCTGATGGATCTCTACCAAATTTTTTTCAAATTATAGCCCTGAGGTCAAAATTGGCCCCAGCCAGGGGGTCACAAGTTGTACATGGGCTTTTATAGTGAAAATTTTAAACATCCTCATGTTCTTAACCATAAGGCCTAGGGCTACCAAATTTGGCATGCAGCTTCACCTAATGGACCTCTACGGGTTTTGTCTAACAGGCTACTGAATTATTAGATAGAATAGTCCTTGGACATGCAGAACATTTACAAAAAGCAAAAGTATTGACTCATGTCGGCCTGTGCGGACTGCCCAGGCTGACATGGGTCAACACTTTTCTAAGATGCATTACAAACCATTTTCACAGAGCATGGTTCATATCTTCAACCCATTTTTATGCTTTAAAATATTGCAGAGTTCTATAAATCGTTGAAAAATGTACCATAGACAGTTTAACTCTTTCCGACTATTAACGACTCTGGGAAAGAAGCCTTTTGAAAACATTGTGGAAAAAGGAGAAAATGCTGGTTACCAGCATTTTCTCCTTTTTCCACAATGTTTTCTATCCTATAAAAGAAAATTTGCACCATCTGAGCCACATTGACATTGTCGTCTGCAAATGCTTTCAATTTGGACAAGGATAAAATTTTGTCGTCTGGTAAAGGTTAAAAACTAATTGAGGGTTCCAAAGAAAGAATTCATACATTTAATGAATTAAATGCATTTATTTATCTACATAATCTTTGTACATGCAGGCTACAATGTTTAAAGAAAACCCGTAGCAGTATTTTTGATAGCAATTGCTAGTAAATCAGGTCTGCGGCTGCATTTGTTTTTCGAAGACACGCCCCTTACTTTCAACTACAGTTTGTAAAAGAAAAAAAACAAAACTTCCTGGTTTTCTTTTTCCACAAAAAAAAAAAACCACAAAACGACATTGTATTACGTCGTATGGATGTGAGTCAATGTATCTTCAATCCATTTTGTGTTGCACAATTTTTTATAAAGTTCTATGTTTCGAACCAAATGCCCTGGGCTGTGGGCGGCCCGGACTGTTGTACCACTGTACGGAAGTGAGGTATGGGAGCGGTCTGGGCGGTAGGAGCAGCCGGTGGGGGCGCAGCATAGGGTTTGTGACTTACAGATACCTGCATCAAATCGGCATACCCTACATTTCCTGGAAAGAGATAATGGAAATGGATATATACGGAATATTATGCTGTAGCGACTTTCCGGATGCATTAATTTGATTCAAGCCGCGTGAGAAAATTTGATATCGCGCGAGACCGACGGTCGAGCGAGATGTCAAAATTTTCTTGCGCGGCGAGTTAAAAAGTTAAAGAAAGGCATTTGTTACAGGATTGATATAATATTCGGATGTGAGAGAGAAGCGACTGCCTTGTCACAAGACTTTCATTAAAACTGAAATCAATTTTTGGTGTGACCGAAATGTGACACCAGGCTTCGGCCGCTGAATGAGTTAGTTGAAATAAGAATTCCACTACATACTTCGATCGCTCCACTTTGTTTTCCGTTTGTTCTTGGAATACATAATGGCCGGGTATTTCGCCACATTTTCGTACCCACAGACACATCGGTCCCGGCCGGGTTTGGGCTTGTCAATTACCTGGAACCAACCCTCGTCGTTCAAGCAGTCACCCACGTGACGACTGTTCACCGTCCAATGACGTGACTCGTCATCGTCGCTGTAAATAGAAATGAGAACATTAATTTCTGCTGGGTCGCATTATTCAGATACATGCCTATCTGAATTTGGACATTATTGGTAAAGAACTGCACTACTTTTCAAAATGGCAATCGGTTCAGCGAATTTCAAAATTAAATAGATCTATACCTTTATTCAAAACAACGCTACCTGGTACGGTTCATCCAGTCATGGTAGCTAGCTAGCATGTAACCTATGCCATAGGGGTCCGTAGTTTGCTTCCTGGCACCCATAGACTATATATTATAAACAAGGGATTTAACTGTATGCAGCCCGTTACTCGCCCCGGTTACAAAAAACAACGTATCTTTTCTACCCCATCAGTTATTCTCCTATTTTTTTCTACAGCTGAGAGCTAAAACATTTTCCTACCAGAAAAACACAACTGTTTGTCAGTGGCTAATGCAGTTTGGCTGATACATTCGCTCGAACTTGTAAACTCGCTCAAAAATCTGCGCCATTGACACGGGTTCGTACATCCGTTTTCAAGATATAAAATGCACTTTAGATCCAATGAAACGCAGCATTAGCGGCACCCACCCTTTAAACATGTTTAAAAATACTACTGACCTATAGTCTTTATCTTCAATAACGACGAAACGCCTCAGAATTCGTTGAATTTGTGATCCACGTTCTTATTTCGAACAGCTGCAGCCAACTTCTGTCATGTGACATTGTTTGGAACGAGAAATTTCATCGGTTGATATGTACTAACAGTCGTGCATTCAACCAATGAAATTTCGTACAGCTGCTCACACCTTTTTGTCACGTGACAGTACGGTGACACTGTTTGAAACGAGAAATTTCATTGGTTTATATGCGCGAACGTCAGTATCGAATGTACGAACCCTTGTCAATGGCTAAGATTTTTGAGCGAGTTTACAAGTTCGAGCGAATGTATCAGCCAGACTGCATTAGCCACTGACAAACAGTTGTGTTTTTCTGGTAGAAAAATGTTTTGGCTCTCAGCTGTAGAAAAAATTAGGAGAATAACTGATGGGGTAGAAAAGATACGTTGTTTTCTTGTAACCGGGGGCGAGTAACGGGATGCATACAGTTAAATCCCTTGTTTTAGTCTATGGGTGATAGGAGTCAAACTACGGACCCCTATGACCTATGCACCAGTCATTTTTAAACACAGCCCCTACAAGCTTTGGTAATAGCGCCGGTATACGCCAGCACATTTTTTTTTTTCGATAAGTCTGGAAAAAGCCTGCACAAATCCTGGTTTTCCTTAAATCTATATTTAGAAACTGTGTACAAAGATTTGCAGCAAACATTTTTTTTTTGTTTTAAATTAGTTTTCCAGATTGCAATAATAGAATGTTTAAGAAATGTTGAGCGAAAACGGGCTAGATTTCACCACGGAAGTATTATAGCCATTTTCTTCATTCCTGCTTTTTTTTAGCGGCAGAGTTTTAGTTTACCGTACACACCGCGTATAAATAGTTATCCTGTACAGGATAGGGATGCGTCATAGTACAGGTCTATCTTCGAGGAATATGACATGCACAGACAACGTCAATGACGTGACTCGCCGTCATCGTCACAGTAAACGGAAATAAGAGCTTTTGGAGTAAACCAAGTATCAAAAGTTTACGAACTGATAAATTAATAGAAAGAATTTCACACAGAATACATTTGTCTGTGAAGAAGGTGTTTGATGCATCTGCAAAAAGTATCGACTCATGTCAGCATGCGCGAACTGTGCAGTCTTGATCAAAAATTTCTGCTATTTGTCAAGTTTATGCATGTCAAAGGACCAGTTTAACTAAGGATTCTGTTAGTTGTTAGACCAGCTGAAATTTATGGATCCATAGGTATGTGATGACTTGCTTGGTATAATCCACCACGGATATGCATTAAAGCCCCTGTTGCCAGGGCATGGCTTATTTGTATTTTTTTCCCCAATAAGTACTGGTATATATTCAATAGAATAAAGATGAAGTGTAAGAATGTTTAGTAGAGTCCAACCTTTATCAGCAAGCACCAAAGAGTTCTTGAAATATGCTTGCATCGATAAGTCTTTGCTTAGTACAGTTACTTTTAACGTATTTGCTATCTTTGTGAACTCAGTATGAGTTATGCCCTTTAAAAAGGGGGCTTAATGCATCTGCAAAACGTATCGACGCAGTCCGCGAGGGCTAACCTTGGTCGAAACCTTTTCTTTTTGCTTTTGGATAATATTTTGCATGTCCAAAGACCATCCATTCTACCTAATGAATCAGCCGGTTGCTGGACAAAATGGAACTTATGGATCGATTATTATGTGATGTCTTGCTTGGTATAATGCATCACAGAGATGCGTTTAACTCCTTTTACATGAGCATGGCTCAAAAAAGTCTTTCAATGGCCACATATACTTTGCTGCTATAAGATGAAGAGACAGTTTGGTCATAATCTGGGATGCATTTGTGGACTGTGTAGATCAGAGATCAGACTGCACGTTCTGTGCAGTCTGATGCTGATCTACACTGTCCACAAAAGTCTCTTTTGTCGTCAATGGTAAATAAAGAGTTCACATACCCGTCAAAACTAAAGTCCTCTTTTCTGAACCTATAATTACTGAAGGCGTCAGGAATGTCATCGAAGCTCGAACGCCGAAGAGACCTCGGGTTGAAGAAACTGGTCGCGTTCTGCAAGCTGCCGTCAAACTCGAACTCTGCTACTTCGTTACCATCATCAAATATCTCCACCTTAACCTGTAAACAGTTGTAACAGAAACGTAAATTCTGATGATGGACGGCGTTTAGATTAAAGTTAAACGGACTGAACACATGTTCGGTTATTCGGCAAACCTCGGGCGATCCGTTGATCAAGTTAGATGCATGTACGGAATCGGCCGAGTTGTGACGAGCGATGTTCGGTATTATAGAAAAACACATATGCGCCGCTTGGCCTTATGTTTGTCTCTATGGCAACGTCTATAAACCGCGCCATGAGGATAACCCGCATGATTATGTTAAATATGAAGTCTGCATTTATAAGTTTATAATATATGTAAATTTCAGTGGCCTTAGATTAAAGGTAATTGACACATGAAGAATGGCCACGAACTTCCGGAACACTCCTCTACATTTTTTTTTTTTTTATCTTTCTTTAAGATCTAAATCCCGTAACCAATAACAAGTGCGTTTAAAATAAAGTTTGTACAAACAAATTTCATTTAGAAATACTTATGCACATAGGAGTTATTTTAATACATCTACTATTTTTAGTAACAGTAACCTCGACTTGAAGTTTGTTTGACATGCGCACTGAGTTTTGGAAAAGGTGACGGTGTGGTAACAAAAATAAATGAATATCAGCTCGCCGTGTGGCTTTAGCCTGCATAGCAAAATGATTAGCATCCAAAAAAGGACAAGTAAGACTATTAGACCTTGTTGATTTTGTAATCATCCCACTTTTCCATTTTCCACGATCTAAACTGCGAATCGTCTTCGTCACCATCCCTCGCTGTCCTCTCTTGACTTAAGAAGTCGTCATGGGAGTTCCAGTCGTCGCCACTGTATATCCGGTATACTGGTTCCCATTCGTCTTCATCATGAACTGGAAACAAATTCATGGTAATTTGAAGGTAACAGAGGCAGTATTCCTCAACCATTCTAAGATGCATTCTTATGTCATTCCAGATTTAGAAACACTTGGTTTCAGCCAATCAGAAGTTGCGTTACTTTGAAAGTTAAACTATAATAGTCTTGACGTAGGTCGGTGAATACGGATCCAGACTTCCCAACATATACATATTTTTTCGGCTGTAGCCGAGCACGGTAGCTAAAAACGGTATCCCATGGGGCTTGGACCAATGGGGTCGCCGGTTTGAATACCCAGTTCTGACAATTTATTGCCAAAGATTGATAGAGGTCAATGCGATAGGATTCCCGTCTCTCACGGATGATCTTTGTTTTGATTATGGTTATCTAGGAAAGCAGCCCGTTGCTTGTAAAGAACAGGCCTATTGTGTGAAGGCCTGCAGGTAAAAAAGAAATCCAAGGAAAGTATGAATAGGTGCAATGGCCGTAGCAGCATGAGTAAAATAGCCTTTTTAAACATCATAGGAAAAACTGTTATTTGCTGTGTTTAACATTGATTTCGACGTTTGACCTCATAAAGCAGAATGGGCACATAGTTTTGATTTGTTGAAGGTACGAGGTTGAAATTTGAAAATAATAGTTCCAACGATTCATAGTCTCGACGTACATTGCATATGTTCAGCGAAGTCTTGTAGCATACTTGCAGAGCTGTCGATTGGAAATTGGTGGTTCGATTTTCTCTTTTGTCACTTAAAATTTCCTTGACTATAATAAAAGATGGGAAGGATGGGATAACAAATAGAAAGTAAAGCAATTTCTGATTGGCTAAACCAAGTGGTTTAGTCTCAGAACTAGTAAGGTTGTTGAATACGGGCCAAGATGCTTTCGATCATATCAGTTTTGCCCATGCTCTGACAGAATGGGGTTTAATCCAGCGATGCATTATACAAAGCAAGTCAACACATATGTAATTATGCATGGATTCATAATACCCATGTTGTATAACAACCAACTGAATCAAAAGGCAGAATGTCCTTTGATATGCAGAAAATGTACACGTGGCAAAAAGTTTCAATCAAGGCTAGCCTGCGCGAACGGCTCAGGCTGACTTGGGTCAATACCTTTTCAGATGCATTAAGCCTCCTTTTCACAGAGTATGGCTCATTTCCACGAAACAGTCAGTTACGCTGATAGCGGTCGTACCTGTGCACCACCTGAGCTGATGCTATTTTTAAGGTAAAAACGCTTGAATTTTAAATTATTTTGTTAAAATATTGTCTAGGTCTTTTACTGGGTCTTACCGAGGAACTGTCGCTAACTTTTTTGTTGTTGTTGTTATTCCATTCTTTCAAACAGGAAGAAAACTTGAATTAAAAAAAAAATCTGTTTTCCTGAATTGCAAACAATGCTGCCACAGACCCCAATACACATTTGTTTTTAGTACAAGTGTATACCGTAACAAGAAATAATTGTGCATTTGGATGGTTCGTGCGTACATTTAGCTAATTCTCCTATTTTTTTTTTCAAATAAAAACCTACAGGGTGTTAATGACCAATGGCCGAGTCAGGAGTGCAGCGCTTTATCTTAGTTTATACCTTTTTTTTTTACCATTTATATTGAAAAGACAACACATTTTTAAAAAGCTTGGCCCGGTTTCACGAAAAAAAAAACTGAAATCTCTTATTTCGCTCGCACCCTAACGGACTCATTTTCCGACTTAAATTGAGTTGGCTAGTTGAGACGCATTTCACTAATATTAACAGACTTAGGAAACGTTTTCAGATCCTGACATGACACCACGTTTTAGGCTTAACTGAATAAACGGATAGTACCCAGTTAAGAGACTGAAGTCCATTATATTGCTGAGTTTAGACTGAAACGGGATTTTGGCATGCTACTATTTTAAAGCCTGATAATGTTAGCGAATTGCACTTCAAATAAACAACTGAAATCGGAGAATGAGTCAATTGGCGAATTTGAGCAAAATAGGAGGCTTAACTTTTTTTGAAAAAACTGGGCCCTAGTCTAAAAGCCCAGGCTTCCTTGCTCCCGCACTTCTATGGGCTAATCAAAATCATAATAATCTGCGATTAACTATAGAAATATACTTACGTTTATTGACCTGGTTTACTCCAAGGATGCCACTTTGTACCCCACATAGTGCTGAAAGAAGAACTATACTCAACACCAAAATCTTCATCGCCCTTTTACAAACAACAAAACACCAAGCTTGCAACCCCGAATCAAACGATCGTTGTCAAGGTGTAGTTGTTTAATACAGACTGCCCTGAAGAACCCCCGGTGTTTATATAGAAATTTTTGTCGAGCCCAAAAGCTGTCAAAATGGCACGATTGATTAATAATATGTCGAGGGTTTCCACTATACGTCAAAATCCTCTCGCATTTACTCCTGTCAAAAGACAAAAACGAAGCAGGGAGGACAGCTCTCCATAAATCTCATAGGTTACTGTGGCTAGCTCAACTTCTGATGGCTGAAAATTTATTTCAATGAAACCTAGAAAAATTATTATCTTATAGGCTTTACTAAATAAGCGTACGGTATAGATCCAAGATCAGACTGTGCAGAACGTGCAGTCTGATCTTGATCTGTGTCGACCGCAAAAGCCCATTCTGTTGCTTTTGGTGCAGAAAGGGTAAAAATGTTCATTTAACTTGTTTAATACTGTTTAATACTTTAAACAAACGACAAAAATGTGAAAATTTTACAAATTGAAAGCATTTGCAGACGAAAATTAAATGCAGCTCAAATAATGGTTTCAGTCTTTGATATGGTGGAAAAAAAATGTTGGAAAAGGAAAAAAAATCTGGTAACTAGCATTTTCTCCTTTTCCCACAATTGTTCGAAAGCCTTTTTCGAAAGCCTTCTTTTTTTCAGGGTCGTTAAAACTCGGGATTGTATGGTAAAGGGTTAACACTTTACCAAACAATCTCGTCCTTTTACGACTCTCTAAGAAAGCCTTTGAAAACATTTTGTGAAAAGGAGAAAATGCTGGTAACCAGCATTTTCTCCTTTTTCCTAAAATGTTTTCTACCTTTTCAAAAACAACTGCCATCATTCTAGCCACATTTTAACTGTCGTCTGCAAATGCTTTCAATAAAATGAGTCCAAATTTTGTCATGCGGTAAAAGAGTTAAAACACGAAGGTTTACACTGGTTTCTAAAAGAATTCACTCAAAAGAGCCACGCTCTGTGAAAAGAGTGTTTAATGCACCTGCAAACAATATCGAAACAGGACAGCTTGCGAAGTCGGCGCAGGCTGACCTGAATTGAAACTTTTTGCCATTAGTTAATTCCCTGCGTGTCAAATGTCCAGTCTACCTCATGATGCAGTCGTTTGTTCAACAATATTGATTTTACGGATCCCTAATTTATGTGATGACTTAGAAATGCATTAAACCTCTTTTTCACAGAGCACGGTTCAAATATTCTTGCAACGAAAATGTCAGATTCATGTGGGCATTGTTTTGACGTATCTATCGCGGATCGGTTTTGAAAATGTCTTGACAAGAGAAATTGCGAAATTTTAGCTAAATATAGTTCAATTTGTCACGGTATTTTGTGGCCTGTCTCGTACACAAAAATCCTCGAGTTCAATTATAGAGAACACAATGCAGTAGTCGTCTTTGTTAAATGTCTGGGACATAATTGGAAGCCGCTCGAAGCCTCTTTCGAGCGGCTTCCAGTAGGAATGTACCTAAACTATTTACCATGTAGATGATTTGAAGTAATTATTCGATTGGTCATTATTTTTGTAAAATTTCTAATAATGTTGTGTTGTTGTGACGGAATTACTCCCCATGACTCTTTCTTAAATATTCCAAAGGACCTACATGAAATTCAAGCCTGGTTTTCTTGCAATATATAGTTCATTCCCAAATAACAATAAAAAATACAGAAAGATAAACATCCTTTAATTGGATAGTCCCCCGAAGTTTTCAAGCATATAGGATTCCTTCTATTTTCCCAAACGAAGTTGTTATGCTTTCCGTTTATCACAAGCTTTCCCACCTCTCAATGGTTTTTGCATTTGTCTACTTTTTTACAAAACAAAATAACGATGATTATGATATAGAGAGCATCTTAGAATATGATAATCAGAAACAATTTTATGTACAATTTTTTCGTCCAAATTTTAATCTGTAAAGGATAAAACGGCGGTTAACCTTTGATCAAGGTATAGACTGGTTAACCTCCCTACACAAGAGGCGTCTACGTCAGCTATTTATAGAATACTTGCGGAAAGATAACCCTTTTTTTTCCCTTCGTCGACACTTTAGCCGAATGGATTTTTGTTACACGGAACATCTACCTTATGAGACCTGTGAAATTTAGCATTTACTGTATTGTGTGTCGAAGCTGTTATGATCAGACTGTACGTGCTGTACGGTATGGTCCTGATCTACAGGACCCTTTAAACATGACGTATGGATCGTGATGTCCATTGACTACAGTAATTATCATGGTGGTGCCTGGTGCTCGAAGGGTTGAAGCTGCTCGAAAATGACGGAAATAGATGAAGATCAGACAGCACATAGCCCGTGTAATATTTTTTTAATATTCTATAAGATATTTCGTAAACATAAAAAAATCTTGTTTGTTTTCGTTATTCAGTGTTTCTATTTCGTTATGTAGTCGAAGGGTTAAAGTTATTACAAAACCTATTACTGTGAATATATAATTTTTTACGTCGCTGCTGGTCAAAGGTTTAGAATAGCTCTTGGAAATTACATTAGAAGTTTTACACTAGGCATGTACAAGGCCTATGCAAAAAATGGTTCAAACTACTGTTTAGTAAACGAAATATGTATAGTAATAGTTATTATGTTGTGGTTGAATAGATTCAGATCTTTAAAGACTTAAAAAATGTTGTTTTTTTTGTGTGTGTGTGTGCGTGTGGCTGCCATTCAGGAATAATAGAAACGTGGTTTGTGCCAACTGTACAGACTATGATCAGAATAATTTTGGAGATGCCATGCAAAAGTTTTTTGTTTCTACAGCAGAAACGTAAAAATTCACTGTGTTACAACAGGGTTCGTATATACACATATATAAGATCCCTGGTTACAAGCATGCTAAGATACTTTTTGACAAGCAAGAAAATCATCTTTTAGAAAAAGTTAAGTTTTTTTTTGAAAAATGAAACACAAAGAAGAGATCACTGATAAATATTGTAAATACATGTAAACATCATATGTGAATAACAATCTTAATATCACTCTGAATAATTGGTAACTTAAATAATTCCGTAGTATTGCCTTTGATGCCGCTACAGAAGTTTCCTTTCTAAAATCATCCGATAAATGGAAAATGGTGTATTTGAATGTGCAATTTCTCCATTTTCAAATTTCGAGTAGAAACTTAAAATTTCCGATGCTTTTACGTTTTTTTTTTTTTTCATATAGTAACAAGATTATTTAAGATTCCTCTCTAAACTTCTTTTTTTTTTTTATATAGAATTAGAATACATGTACATATTATTTTCTTTTTCTTTTTTCCTTGCATTTTAGTACCATTTGTCATGATTTTCCATTGGTGGGGGTAAAAACAGATACAAAAAATGTAATCAGAAATTTCTCAAGAGAGTCACTATTTCTGAAATTGTCCACCAAAAGATTGCGGCTTCTATGATGCTATGCATCATAAATTTGTCTTGTTCTTAATCTTGAATGTCTATGTCATTGGAGAGGTCATCAGACCTCTCCAACAGCGGTCATACTAAAATACGCCCTACAGGAAAATTCGCCCTACGACGCCCTATGTTAAATTTATCGCCCTACGGGAATATGGTTTGTATTGGACAGAATTAATTACTTATTCCTTTTAAAATATACTTTATCTAACATGACCTCAAATATCATGACTTTATTTTGTATAATTTTGACGATATTTGATCTCGAGTTTTCGTACTGACGATGCGTGACAGGTGCTCTATACGCCCTACCACTTCAAAGCTCGCCCTACTTGTTTTTGGGTGATATTTTCACCAATTAATTATATCTGTAGTTATAACAATGTTTCTTTTTACTGACTTTTACTTATTTTTTGTTCATTTCTATGTTTTACTGATGTTCCAGACGAAAACGTCCACACTGGTGGAGATTCTAAGGGAGATAATTTGATAAACACAATTTCCTAGAGATAGAGTTATCCTTTATAGATTGATACGATCTCATGCTCTTAGTTTGCAAAATGTTGAACAAGAAAGCTGTTGAAAAGAAAAAATCGAGAACGTATTAAATTTGTCAAATTTTTTACATCCCTGTACTTGTCTTTAAATTCAAGTTGTAATGTGTTATATTACATAAAAATAAAAACATTCTGTCTCCAACATATTTAAAGTTTACAATGACAAAGCTTTCTTAGAAAATAATTCATGTATTTAAAAAGATCGTCAAATGAAACAGAATCATCGATATTTGTGATCATGCAAAAATGATAATGATTAAAATATTGAAATAAAATTTCAAAAAAAAAGGGAATCAGATTAGATCCGCGTCCCCGACGTCGAACCTGTAAATATTAAAGTAAGAACTCAAACATAACAAAAGTCTGGTTAAATAATATCCTGCAAGATTAATATATCGGCCAGTTCCAAAGCACGTGAAAAACTGATTGATAATCAACCCTCTACAAGACCACAAAATTTCAAACTGGTCAAAATTCAACGCATTTGCAGACGACAAATTAGAGAATGCCTAAACGGCGAAATTTGGCCTTGATATGGAATTACAGGTTATGAGTTTTGTCTTAGATACATTGTGAGAAAAAGAAATCTGCAGGTTACCAGCATTTCCTACCCTTAAGGTTTCTCATAGATTTTTTCTCAGGGTCATTGAAAGTTGGGATTTTGTGGTAAAGGGGAACGTTATGTGTTTCTTTTCCGAGAGTGTTTGTGCTGTATGATATGCCTCTGTGTGATAATATTGTAGGCAAACACAAAGAAAGAAAAAATCTTAAAAGTTACACAAACGAAAAATTAATATGATTTAAGAAAAATGATTTTAAAAATCAGGAAAAAATGTGTAGATCTATAAAAGGGAAAAAATACAGTTGGGATATAGATCTGTCCATTTTCATAGTGTGCCATTATCTGATGAGACTCAAAGAGGGGTCGAAATAGAAGGGTAATCGTCTCTTTTTGTCTGTCTATTTGTAGATAAAGAAGAAAATACTGGTTACCAATATTTTCTACCTTTCCCACAATGTTTTCTACAGCCTTCTTAAGGTCGTTATGACTGGGGATTTTATTCATAAAGGATAACTCTATCTTTAGGTAATTCTGCTTATTAAATTATCTCCCTTGGAATCTCCACTCGTTTGGACGTTTTCGTCTGAAACATCAATAAAACCTCGAATTGAACAACAAATAAGTAAAAGTCAGTAAAAAGAAACATTATTCTTACTACAGAAATAATTTATTGGTGAAAATATCTCCCGAAAACAAGTAGGGCGAGCTTTGAAGTGGTAGGGCGTATAGAGCACCTGTCACGCATCGTCAGTACGAAAACTATCGATCAAATGTCGCCAAAATTATACAAAGTAAAGTCATGATATTTGAGGTTATCTTAGATAAAGTATACTGAACCAAAAAAGAAACTTCCCCTGTGTTTAAGTGCAAATGCAATGTCATCAAAAAAAATCAAAATGTCAGATGACCTACATATATTCGGGCGAACGATTATGTGTCCGATAAGACAAATTTTAACTCGATTGAAAGCATTTTGCAAAAGAAACCCGCTGAAAGCGATTTTCACGTGCATGCACGGACCAGTATAATTCGTGTATATTTTTTGAAAACTTTCAGTCTAATTTTATAGACTTTCATGTCAATAAGAAAAAAACGTTGAAAAAAATTAAATTCTTTTTAGTTTTCTTTATTTTTGATATGCCTAGAATTCCGCAAAATTTACGCGAACGTGCCATTGGCATGCTTAATGCTGGTATGACGATGAATGCTGTTGCTATGAATATTGGATGTTCTACTCGTGCTATTTGACACCTTAGGCAACGTTTTCAAGCAACAGGGCGTACGAAAGATCGACCACGTAGTGGACGTCCTCGCGTCACGACGCGCGGCCAAGACCGCTATATTCGGAACACCCACCTGCGCAATCGCTTCCAAACTGCCACAGGCACTGCTGCTAACACCCCTGGTACACAAAACAACCGTATATCTGCCCAAACTGTGCGCAATCGCTTGCGCGAGGGTGGGCTACGTGCACGTCGTCCATACGTTGGTTGTGTTTTGACGCGACTTCACCGCGGAAATCGTGTTAATTGGGCAGGTACACACCAACGCTGGCTTAGACAACAATGGAATAGCGTTCTTTTCTCTGGCGAGTCGGGGTTTTCCATTCATCGAGGTGATGGCAGGGTTCGAGTATACCGTAGGAGAAATGAACGTTATGCCGACTGTTGCATACTTGAACGAGATCGTTTTGGGGGTGGGGATTCTGTCTTGGTCTGGGCGGGCATTGCACATGGCTTTCGCACTAATCTCGTCGTTATCGAAGGGAATTTGAATGCCCAACGCTACCGAGATGAAATTCTTGCGAGGCACGTTATCCCACTGTTTCAAAATAATGCCAATATCACTCTTTTTCAGCATGATAATGCCACAAGCCATGCAGCTAGGGACAATGTGAATTTCCTCAGGGCGAATAACATTGCATTTATTAATGATTGGCCTGCCAAAAGACCTGATCTGAATCCCATTGAACACCTTTGGGATAATTTGGACCAGCGTGTTAGACGTCGCCCTATTCCACCGTCAAACGTCATTCAGCTAAGACAAGCCTTAATTCAGGAATGGAACAACATTCTACAAGCCGAAATCAATACACTTATCTGTTCTATGCGCCAACGATGCCAGGCAGTCCTTCATGCTGAAGGTGGTCATACCCGGTATTAATTTGTGATTTTGGTGAGCGACCCCTTCCGCATTTTAACTACCATTTCACTACTTTTGGATAAACCCTCAGCAATAATTTTTTTCACACAAAGTCGCAATAAAATACTCTTTCAATGCATAAAAATCTAGTTTAATCCTGATTTTCATATTTGTGTATATCTGCACTTAAACACAGGGGAAGTTTCTTTTTTGGTTCAGTATATATTTTAAAAGGAATAAGTAATTAATTCTGTCCAAAACAAACCATATACCCGTAGGGCAATAAATTTAACGTAGGGCTTCGTAGGGCGAATTTTCCTGTAGGGCGTATTTTAGTATGACCCCTCCAACAGTGGTGAGTTTAAAAGGCAGACTGCCACAGAATTTGCTGTCTAAATCCATTTTCTTTGCAAAATTATTCTGATACACAGTCTGTTTCGTCATAGTTTTATAAATAAACCGAAATCAAAAAACCGAAATAGGAAATAGACGTGGTTTGTTTTTATTTGACGGATTTCAAAAGAGATTTTTTCTATTGATTTGATTGCAAAGGTCCTCTCTCATAATTGTAATTTTTTTTTATTAAGCTAAATAATCTAAGCAAAAGGAAAAAAAAAGAATTTCGTTAAAAAAAGAGAAAGAACACCCCGAGAAAAAATCACGCGACTTGGAAACGCGGGAAGAAGGTCGCGTGACTGCCATGTACTGCATGAGAGGTTTCTACGCTGCGGCTTTTTTTTCTCTATTCATTGAATGTCCAACTTGTTTGTTTACATGTACCAAAATATCTTGAAATTAATAGCCAATAAACTATTTGTAAACATTGATGATGACCTCTCCTGGCTTCTTTTTTAAAGAAGCCAACTTGTTTGTACCCAAGAACGGAATAAGCCGAGATAATTCATTTATGACGATCACTTACGGAATACGACCGACTATCAGTATTTTCGGTCATATAAACCCAGTACAATGCCATTACGGACATAACGGAATCTGTTTGTATCACCGGTTCAAACATTAAATTTAACGGGATAAAAGATTTAAACCTTTACCACAAAATCCTGAGTTTTAACGATGGAAAAGACTTTTGAAAACATTGTGGGAAAAGGAGAAAATGCTGGTAACCAGCATTTTCTCCTTTTCCCACAATGTTTTTTTGTCCTATTAAGGAAAATTTCGTCATTTTAGCCACCTTAAATTTGTCGTCTGCACATGCTTTCAGTTTGGACTAGTGTCGTTTGGGAAATGGTTATACAAAGTATGGACACGTAGTAGTGATATATGACAAGTGGGGAGGGAAAATGAGGAAAAAACGAAGGAAAATATCTTTGGCTTTAGTCTCTTACAGCGCTAAAACATAAACTCAAACCTCTTTCCCTGGCTAAAAATACAATTCACTGGAACTCAGAAGGATTTTGAACTTAAAGGCTTGACTAAACAAGCGGACGGTATAGATCCAAGATCAGACTGCACGTTCTGTGCAGTCTGATCTTGATCTATGCCGTCCGCAAAAGTCCTGTTGTTTCCTTTACGGAGGTGAAAGGATTGGATGTCATATCTATCGTCTAAGCTTTCAAGCTGTCAACACCATCGTACTGCCGTGTACGACCGACTTAAAAAAAAACTCGCGAAATTTTTAGATTGCCTCAGGCAAGTGAAAAACAATGTAGAAGGTGATGTCAATGAAAATCTTGGAAAAGGTGACTGAATCATCTTGGTTTATTGCAATAGGTGGAGAATAAGGAAATAGCATGTACTTAATTATAGCGATGTGTACTCACGAAACTTTTGGATTGCTTCGGGCAGATAAAAAATAAAACATGAAGTTTTTGAAATTCTTGCTTAGGTGACTAACTCATCTTGCTTCATCGTAAAAGAAGGAAAATATGAAAAAAGAAATTTATAAATGCCTCATGAATTTACCCATATGTTTTGGGGGAGGAGGAAGGGGAAGAGACAGACAGAGGGACAGAGGGAGGGAGAGTGGGTGAGTTCATAGACTAAGTTCAGAGAGATTTTCAGAGTGGTTAAAGATTTGAGAGAGACAGACATAGACGAATAGACAGGTAAAGAGCTCTTCAGAGCAGAGAGAAAGGGATGAGGAGAGAGGGAGAGAGAGAGAGACAGAGAGATAGACAGACAGACAGACAGACAGACAGGCGGAGAGCTTTTCAGAGAGCGCGCGCGCGCTTGAGAGAGAGAGAGAGAGAGAGAGAGAGTGAGTGTGTGTGTGTGTTAGAGAGAGAGAGAGAGAGAGAGAGAGAGAGAGGGGGAGAGAGAGAGAGAGAGAGAGAGAGAGTGAGTGAGTGTGTGTGTGTGTGTTAGAGAGAGAGAGAGAGAGAGAGAGAGAGAGAGAGACTGACTGGTTATTTAAAGTTGTGATAATGCTCTGAGCAAAACGCCCCCATTAAAACATTGTTGGAATAGGATAAAATGCTTGTAACCAGCATTTTCTCCTCTCCCACAATGTTTTAAACCCTTTCTAGGACAAAACTTAATGTTTGAGTCACATTGACTTTGTCGCTCTCGTATGCTTTCGATTTGAGCAAGTCTAAAACATTGTCGTGTCTTTATGAATAAAAAAGACAGAAACAACCAGTTTTTATTGCTCGCACAAACAGTAGTAACTTAGACTGCACTATTTCCCAAAGAATTCAAGAATTTTCGGTGTTCGGTGTTTCGGTGTTGCTGCTACTGTCGTCATGTTAGTTAAAGATGTTGTTGTTGAAGGTGGTAATGTTGTGTCAGGTCCGGGATATGGAGGTAGAGTCGGGGGGTTAGTAAACTGATATATTTGTTTCCTATTTCTAAGTTTGAGCCACCCATAGTTGTGATATATACTTGGTTGCTGTTGAAGTAGTACTCGTTGTTGTTGTTGTTGTCTTTAAAGAGTAAATTACTCTCCACGTAAATGGTGCTGACGTGTCGGGTCTGGTGTCACGGAGGCAGGTTTAGGGGTCGGGATCCAGGCTGTTGATATTTATTTTCTCTTTCTAAGTTCAAGCCATACATTGTTCTGAGATATACTAGGTTGTTGTTGTTGTTGTTGTAGTTGTTGTTGTCTTTGTAGTTCAAGGTATTGTTGGTGGAGATGGTACTGTTGCATAGGATCTGGGGTTACGGGGGCAGGTTCTGGGGTCGGAAAGGGGATGTAGCTTATAGATATCTGCATCATATCTGCATAGCCAACATTTCCTGTAAGAAATTTAAAGTTTGTTTTTATTTCGTATTGCATGTCTGGTTTTATCCCGATTTTAAAACAGCATACAAGTAGATTGACAAAAAACATCTTAAAATTCCAAAATTCAGAAATATATTGAGAATTACCTGCCCTGATGGGATAGTTCCCCTTCTGATAGTTAAGAATTATTTAAAAACTGAAGTAAATATCTCCTGTCATAACATGGAAAATGTCAGTCTTCGTGTGACGACGATGACAGGGCTATTATAATACCTCAACTATGTATTATAAAGCCGGCCCCGGTAGCTCAGTCGGTAGCGTGCAGGATGCGAGAACAGGGGGTCGTGAGTTCGATCCCACGCTCGGCCAATTTCCTTCTGAGGATTGATGATAGTCATTGCGACAGGATTCATTCCTCTCCCACCGCTGACCATTGTTTCGACGATGGTTATGTGGAAAAGCAGCCAGTGGCTTGGAAAGAATATTGTGCAGAGTACTGGTAAAAGAAACTCCAGGAAAGCATGGATAGGTGCACTGGCCGCCGCGATATAACTGAAATAATGTTGAAAAACGGCGTTAAACACCATACGGTCAATCAATCAATCAATCATTTATTATAAAACAGCCGAGTTAATCCTTTACCAGACGACAAAAAATTTGAAATTGCCCAAATTGGAAGCATTTGCAGACGACAAATTAAATGTTCTTCAAATGATTGGAATTTCTTTTGAAGGGATAAAAACATTGTGGGAAAAGGAGGAAATGCTGGTTACCAGCATTTTCTTCTTTTCCCACAACGTTTTCAAAGCCTTCGCCCTCAAGGTCGTTAAAATTGTGTGGTGAAGGGTTAAGTAAGTGGATGTAATGAGCAATGCCATACTTGGGTCACTCCATTTTGTCTTGCGTTTACTTTTCGAGTACATAATGGCGGGATGTTTCTCTACGTTCTCGTATTCACATATACACATGTGTCGTCTAGGTTTTGGCTTGTCAATGATCTGAAACCATCCTTCGTCCGTCCGACAGTCACCTACATGTCTACTGCTGACAGTCCAGTGTCGATAGTTATCGTCCCTGGAAGTACAGAAAATATAGACTACGGTAATGATGATGATGATGATATGTTTCGGCTAGGTTTGGGCTTATTGATGATCTGAAACAATCCCTCGTCCGTCCGACAGTTACGTCGATAATTAAAGTCCCTTGAGGTGTGGACTATGATGATAATACCAATGATGATGATTAGAATGTGTCGACCAATTTTAGGCCTATCAATGATCTGAAAACACCCCTCGTCCGTCCGACAGTTATCTACATGCCTACTGCTGACCGTCTAGCGTCGATAGTTCCCGTCCCTAGAGATAGACAAAAAAGACACAACATGATGATGATGATGATGATGATGATGATTGTACGTGTCGACCAGGTTTGGGCCTGTCGATGATCTGAAACCACCCCTCGTCCGTCCGACAGTTACCTACATTTCTACTGCTGACAGTCCAGTGTCGATAGTTCCCGTCCTTAGAGATGGGGAAAATAGACACGAGGCAATGATAATAATTATGTTAATGATGATGATGATGAAGAATTACCAACATGTCGAATGCTGACAGTCGACAATTACCGTCCCAAGAGATACAGCAAAATCAGACTATTACTGTTAGAATGATGGTGATGATGATGATACTAGCGATGATGTTGATGCTCTTGTTTCTGATGATAATGATGATCTTAAGTGAAGACCAGTTTCAGATTTTTTAATGATCTTGAAACTTCCCTCGTTGTACAGCTTCTCATATGGCGACTGCTGATCATCCAGTGCCAGTAGTTACCGCCGCTTAAGTTAACTCTTTAAGCGCACTAAGACGGCAACTTTTGGAATTTTCAAATCTGAATGTATTTGCAAAACGACATAATCTGTACAGCTTAACTGATTGGATTTTTTTCTAGAAAGGTAGAAAAGATTGTGGGAAAAAAAGAAAATACTGGGTACGAGTTAAAGACAAATCCCGTAATTTTAGCCACACTGAATTCTTCGTCTGCATATGGCCTGCAACACGCGAAAAGGGGCATTCGGACATTTGCGTAAAGTGTTGTTTCGGATCAGCCTGCGCAGTCCGCGCAGGCTAATCCGAAACGACACTTTTCGTTTTTATGTAATTTTCTATTTTGTGCAAATCTACTGTAGCACAATATCTAATGTAGTTGTAAAGTGCCGTGTCGGATTAGCCTGCGCGGACTGCGCAGGCTGATCCGAGACGACACTTTACGTAAATGTCCGAATGCCCCTTTTCGCGTGCTGCACGCCATATATGCTTTAAAAATAGACAAGTCAGGAATGTAGGATCGTGTGATAAAGGTCATCTCCAACATAGACGCCCCCGCTTGTAGGATTGGGAAGATAATTGACATTGGAGCTTGAAAATATGAGCAACTTATGCAACAATGTTTTTAGAAGTGGTCTGATGCACTCGCAAAACTTAATCTTTGAAGGTGCATGAGTTGATGAAGCTTACCCGTCAAAACTGAAGTCATCTCCTGCGAAGACAGCCCCGCTTGTGGGGCCAGAAAGATCGTTAAAGCTGGAACGTTTGAGAGTCGCGGCACTGAAGAAATTGGTGGAATTTTTCATGTTGGCATCAAACTCGAAGTCAGCAACTTGGTCACCGTCGTCAAATATTTCCACACGTACCTGTTCGTGAGAGGTTAAATTACACCTAGTTAAAGGAAGTGTAAATAAGGATTTCATTGAGAGAGATTAGTTTCTTAATGATAATATCAATAATAATAATAATGATTTAATAATAATAATAATAATAATAAAATTTACTTCACTTGGGATTTTCATTCTATTTTCAATGTCGGGGAAACCAGTAATGTGACACCTGAATGAACTTTATGTTAATTGAGAGGCTTTGTCTGTCCGGAAACTTAGCTAGTTGCAAGTAAGAAGGATTCAAAAGTCTTGAAGTTTCACCTTTTGTATTTTGTTATAGTTCCACTGCTCAAGTTTCCAGGATCTAAACTGAGAATCGTCCTCGTCTCCATCCCTCGCTGTCCTCTCTTGACTTAAATAGTCGTCGTACGAATTCCACCCGTCCCCGCTGTATATCCGGAACACTGGTTCCCATTCATCCTCGTTGTAGGCTGAAAAATATACAGTCCGAGTTTTATTTTTATAGTCTGTATTCTGTTTTACAATCCCCTATCAAATGAGTCATACTCTGTGATAAGGGGGGGGGGGGGGGTCAAGGCATTTTCGAGATACATTCTACCAATCATTACAATCATAATTATAGATCCATAAAAGCCGCTTTCTCTATCAAACGACTGATTCATGAGATAGAATGTTTCTCGGACATGCAAAAAATTTACAAATAGCAAAACGTTTCGACCCATGTCAGCCTGCGCGGATTGCGCAGGCTGACATGGTTCGATACTTTTTGCAGATGCATTAAACCCCCTTTTCACAGAGCTTAACCAGAACACATTTGCTTAGGTGTGAATAAGCACCGCGGGATATAGAATAACGGCAGCAACCCTTGTATACAGATGGAATTAATGGGCACGCAAATAGGCCCGCAGATGCCAACATGGTAAACTTGTCACAATTTTCAATGATCGCTTATTACTGTGTATTTACCCGAGACAAATAACGTTACTAATAAGTAGGTTAAAAAAAAACCCAGCTCATATGCCGAAAAAATAGTACGAGTTTTTTTTTATTACTGACTGAATACAACCATTTCATTCATTGGAAAGACTGACGGTTAGGCTGAAGAGGAAGTTTTTTTTTTCTCTACAACCTTTAGTTGTCAACAAGTAAATACCAGGGGTTTCTCCTTTTACCGTAGTGTTTTGATTTCTTTTTTTCTATTGAACCATATAGCTAAATCAATTTAATTGCCCTTTTTTACAGGTATGTATTTAAGTCATGTTTGTGTTGACGTATCCGCACTAATTTATAATACCAAAGGTAATAATAAAGTATTCTGTTCTGTTCAATTTGAATCATGTTCCGTGAAAAGGGGGTTTAATGCATCTGCAAAAAGTATCCACCCATGTCAGCCTGCGCAGTAGGCGCAGGCTGACATGAATCGAATCTTTTTGCTATTTATGCATTTTCTGCATGCCCAAGAACCATTCTAACTTATGATGTAGTCTGCTGTTAGACAGAATAGATTTTATGAATCCATAATTATTTGATGACTTGCTTAGTATAATGTGTCGCAGGGATGCATTAAGCCCCTTTTTGCCAGAGTATGGTCCACATCTACCGTAAAGCTCCGACCTATTCGACAGTAACTTAGGTGTGGGGGAAATATTACAAAGGGAGGTAACTTCTCCGATCGTGGTTTCTCTGTTCTAAAATGATGCAGGGTTACAGTTACAGAATAATTATCATTGCGGTGGTTATATTGGCCCGGCCGGGTGGCTCAGTGGCTAGCATATCTGACTCGTGACCTGGAGGTTGCGGGCTCGATACCCGGTTGCGGCGAACCCTCTTTCTGGCGATTTTTCGCCTCTCACCTCTGATGCATGTGAGAAAAGTAGTCAGTGGCTTTGGAAAGAAAGTTGTGTCAGTACTGGTGTGAGAAAGCCAGGAAACACATATGTGCGCCACTGACCACCATGATATGACCTAAGCTGTTAAAATGGCGTTAAACTCCAATACAAACCAAACCAAGGTGGTCATATCGACTTATTATCGATATGCATGTCACTGTCTGCAGATGATGCTGTTATACTGTCCGACACTGTGACTGGTTTACAGGATTCATTCGAAAGATCAAAAGAATATTGTTTGAAGTGGAATTTAACAATTAGCACCAACAAAACGAAAATAGATATATTTGGAACATACAGATGGCACATCAGTGGTCTGGATATGCCGTATTTAGATGCGCTTAGCAGCAGCGAGTTTTAGAAGTGTCTAACTTCTAACATGCCATTCTGTTTGTTTTTTCAACGTAATCTGCATCTGTTTTTCCCCCATATTCCTTCGGAACAGATGAAGTACTTCATGTATTGCCGACACACACTTTTTTCCAATTGTACTGGTATCCATACATATATTCCTTTCACATCTCGTGCTTATCTTGTGTAACTGTATTGGCTATAGATATGTTTGTATTTTATGCCAAATAAAGATGATGTTAGGATAAGTATTTTTTTAATAGCGATGGCGCATTTGTACACGTCACTGACTCTCTTCCCGAAAAAACGCTGTGGCTGATTAACTCATTATTCGTTATAACCGAAAAATACGGAGGTGCAGGTTCAAGTCATGTTTAGTCTTTTTGACGCCTTTGTTTGGTCCATGTTGGGATATATAACTGTGCAGTATCGGGATTTATCAGAGCCGAAAATATTGAACGTATTCACAGAAAATTTTGTAAATGGCAATTGAGTGTAAAAAAAGTAAACGAATTCTCTTACGTTGTATTCTGAATAACGCAAGTTCCCTTCAGTTATTAGAAGACAATCTGGATTTACTAGATATTTGTTAAATTGTTCGGCCAGATTGTCTAACTGTTAATTGTCAATGGTAATTGTCGACCAGATTCACGAAAAAAAAAAAAAAGTCCTCTATGTCTTCAAGAATCATCGGTGTTCGCTGAAGTATGGATTAATATCCTGAATCGGAGGTCATTAGTAAGTTTATTCCTATTTCAATTAATTAAGACTAAGAGATTTACACTACCTAAGGGCATGCATATACATAGAGGATATTTGTTTTTTTCGGTTATTACGTAAAGCGCGAAATATGTAGGGTAAATTACGTCATATTTCCATCTGGTTGAGTGGCATGTGCATTTTACCTAGGTAACTAGTGCGCGGGAACAACTGTTTCCGCCTTCAATTGAAGAGTTAGAAAATAAAATCGGTATTTTTCACTGGTCGTAACCATGAAAGATCGAAAAATATTTTACCGTTATTTCTCGATAAACTACCGGAAAGCATGAAATAATCAAGAATATTATCGTTCTTTGCATCAATTAAAATAAAATTTTGTCGAAAAAATAAACTTGTTTAAAAGGGAAAAGGTCATTGCGAAATATAACAGGTAAATTACGACTATAGTCGCACAATCTCAGGATCGAGAGTGGTAGACACAGAAAAACAGAAAGAGACAGACGTAGGTGTACATTATGCGACAAGGATGACATTGAAGATGAATATCACGTCATCATAATTTGCCTACTTTTGTCGTGATTTACAAGGACTTTAACCCAGATTTCGTGTAGCAAGTTCGTTTTTTGAAAATTTTACCAAAGGCTGCTATTTTTTTCATTTGCATGCAAAGGTGGCTTTAAAATCCAAACATGGATAGAAGAACATGCAGAAAACACGAGGAAGTGCCGTTTTTATGCTTCGCTGTAAAATTTCCTATTCCATAGGTAGCGGTATAGCCGTTAATGCATAACAAGAGATAACTAGATTTTAAAACACATGGGAATGCCAGTTGGCTCAGTGGCTTAGTCGCCGACTATAGTTTTGAAATTTATGAGTTCGAGTCCCACTGGAGGCTTTTTTTTTTCAGCATTTCTTTTGTTTATACCCGAACTAAGAATAAAAAGTCACGTCCGTACGATTTTTCCCTCCAAAATATCAACTTTCTCAGCCCAAATTGATATGTTGGGTCAAAATTTGCTTTAATGCTCCTCTAGGACAAAAGTTCATAGATAAACGCTATGAAATTAAACCAAGGGCATTGAAATTTACGACACTCAACTCAGTCAAAACTAAAGCACTTACAAATCTTTTCCCCTCCTTTTTTTTTTTGTATATACTACTTCTCTAATTGTACACATTTTTCCTGCAGCCAAAATATTTTAAAACCAGTCTATTGCTAGACGAACTGAATCTGTCGGAAGTGATGAGAAAAATAAAAGAGCAGTGCTCTGACAAAAAGGGGGTTTAATGCATCTTCGTGATACATTATACCTAGCAAGTTATCAGTATAGTTATGGATTCATAAGATCCATTTTGTTTAGCTACCGACTAAACCCTGGGGTAGGATGGTGAAAATTTACCAAAAGCAAAAAAGTTTCAGCAGGTCAGCCTGCGCTAACAGCGCAAACAGCGCAGGCTGACCTGGGTCGATACTTTTTGCAGATGCATTAAACCCTTTTTTCACAGAGCGTAGATCAAAAGCATAACTTACTGGACAATGACTGCCCGAAGAGTCCTACGATAATCCATAAGCACAGCGCACGAAGCATGGTGTTACTATACTGAGATGGCAGCAAGAAAGTGCCGTCTGCGGACCTTATTAAGTTCACTCTTTACAACGCTTTGTACAACTTTGATCAACTCTTGCGGACAGTGTAGATCAAGATCAGACTGCACAGAACGTGCAGTCTGATCCTTGATCTACACTGTCCGATATTTTTGTAAGAAATTTTGACTGAAAAGTTCTGAAATTGGACCAAACTAGTATCTATTATAGGCTGATTATGTCTGTCACGAGTATTCAGAGGACTAAGGAATAGACAGTCACGCGTAGAGGATGTAGTTTTTTATTTGAGATCATTCATTATGAATAATGAGCATGTTTTTTTTAAACCTAATTACTCATGTAAAGAAAAGAACAAAACAAAAATAATCTTCATTTACTCCCAAGTACTTTAAAGTAAACCAAAGAGTTACGGCATAATTACTTTTATAAGATAATGTTAAAAAGGGCTTATTTAGATTTCTTCGTCACAAAAATAAAGTGTCTTGTAAATTACTGCTAAAACTGATAAATACACTTTTCTTTGCAAGTGTAGAGAAACTGGACGGTTAGTCATTGTAAGAATGTAGGCGTTTAAGGATTACGACTCCCAACTCATCGGAAAATATCGTGTAACATCGACGTTTTCGTAAAGGCTATTCGGCCAGTCTCGGCAGCTTCCGTCTTTTAATTTGAGAGTTAGGGGCTGTAGACTTACTAACTCATCAGTAAATATCGTGTAACATCGATGTTTTCGTAAAGGCTATTCGGCCAATCTCGGCAGCTTCCGTCTTTTAAAATGAGAGTTAGGGGCAATAGACCTCCAATAAGGCACGGCCCTTTTGCAATCGACAACTCGTTCGGCAAACCTCGGATTATCCGTTGATCAAATACCTCGGCTGTATTGCGATGGGTGATATGCACATAAAAGGTACATTTTGTCACCTTACCTTTCTTAAAATTTTAAGGTTCCACTTAGAAAAAAAACGAGTCACAATTTTCTATCGAAATCTTTCTAAATACATTTCCGTTGACAAACAGTTTGTGAATCCAATTTTTAACGTGATCTATCAGTTCCGTGGGCAAATTTCACCAACAAATTGATAGATATGAATAACTTCACCGTGGATGTTGAAGTCGTCGCTTGTTGATTTACGTGGGTGCCGCCATGTTTAAGATCATGTGAGTGATGGTACCTCAAAATGAACCCTTAATATGGACGAGGTTCGATGTAGTTACGGAATCGGCCGACAGGTTATGAGTTCGGGAACTTTGTCTATGTTTATTAGACCAGATATGACGTCATCCTAAATACTGAATACGATCCAACATGATCAACCTCTCCTGTTGATCATGTGACATTCCCACAAGGCATTGCTCAGCTGCTCAACAATTTCTCCAATAATCCCAATGTTTTAACCTTTACATCGCAAGAGCCGGCTTCATTTACTCCTGCGGACAGTGTAGATCAAGATCAAAGCGCACAGATTGTACAGTCTGATCTTAAATCTATACTGTCAGCAACTAGTACTTTGATACCTAATTATTCTGGCCAAAACAAAATTGAAAATAGTAGCGCTCAGGATGGAGATGGCAAAACAGGTTTTTATGCATCTCAGGGGTGAAATTCCGGGAAATCATGGAAATGTGCAGTGATATCCCCGACTGAACTGTAATAATGTCGAAAACGGCATTAAACACCATATAAAACAAACAAGAAACAAAGTTATTGGGCGATGTAGATCAAAGATCAGACTTTGTCCGTAAAGATGTTCCTGGTACCATAAGAGTCTTTATATCACGAATTTCCTTCTGGTAAACCCTTCGCCAGACGACAAAATTTTAGACTTGTTCAAATTGATAGCACTTCGCAGACGACAAATTTTACGTGTCTCAAATGGTGCGATCTGTCCTTTAAAAGCTGAAAACATTGTGTGAAAAGAAGAAAATGCTGATTACCAGCATTTTCTTCTTTTCCTACAATGCTTTAAAAAGCCTTCGACCTAATGGTCGTTAAGACACGGAACTGTTCGGTAAAAAGGTTAACTCTTTACCACATGAGAGAAATGTGGACTTGTCCAAGATGAAAGTATTTGCAGACGACAATATAATTACGGCTCAATTAATGGAATTCGTCTTTGAAATGACAGAAAACATTGTGGGAAAAGAAGAAAATGCTGGTTACCAGTATTTTCTTCTTTTCCCACAATGTTTTCAAAAAGAAAATCCCTATACCTCAAAGTCGTCAAAACCCGGGGCTGTTTAGTTAAAGGTTTAAAGAAAATTGTGAATCACGAGCGCTGTAATTTATATAGACATCATATTATAAATCAACACCTTGTCCTCCAGCACACGTCCTCACCTTTTGCAGACGACAGCTCACGAGAAGATTGCGGCAAAAAGGAAAAATCCTCACACCGAACATTCTCCCCCACTTTTGCCACAATCTTTTCACAGGTATACATTTCTATTAAGCACTACTCTAAAATGATTTTTCATTATTTTACAAGGATAGTTGTGGTTGGCATTTAGTTTCGATCATGAGTTAATACTTTACCAAATATTCCCGTGTTTTAGTACAACCATTAGAAAAAAAAAATCATTCTTGAAAACTTTGTGGGAAAAGGAGAAAATGCTGGTAACCGGCATTTTCTCTTTTTCCTCATGATGTTATCTACCCCTTCCAAAAACAAGTTCAATCATTTGAACCGCATTTAATTTGTCGTCTGCAAATGCTTTCAATTTGGACAAGGCTGAAATTTTGTCGTCTGGTAAAGAGTTAAATCATATATTTTCTTCCTTATACTTTACATTAAAAAGAGAAAAATAACAAAGGGAAATTTATTTTTGGCAGTCGAATACATTAGATAATTTACCGAAGTCTATTTCCGGCATTTGCCCAGCACAGAGTCAGCGGGCTAGTAAATGAGAGTTTTCTCGTTCGAAATTCTTTCTGAAGATTGATAAAATGTTTTGTGGCACGATTGAATCCTCTCATCAGCTGGGCCCGCCAGCTTATTCTGTAACGTATAGGGCTTAAAACCTAGGGGTCACTGGTTCAATTCCCCATTTCGGCCAAATTCTTTTCGAGGATAGATGATAGTTATTGCGACATGATTGTCACATGGCTAGTTATCTAGGCTAGTTGTGCGTTCGAAATGCTTTCCGAGGATTAATATGTCTTCGCAGCTGGATTCATTCCTCTCTTACTACCGAACATTGTGACGTTTAACCCTTTATCACACAATCCCGAGTTTTAACGACCCTGAGAAAGAAGGCTTTGGAAAACATTGTGGGAAAAGGAGAAAATGCTGGTTTCCAGCATTTTCTCCTTTTCCCACAATGTTTTCTATCCTATCAAAGACGAATTTATGAGCCAAATTCAATTTGTCGTCTGCAAATACATTCAATTCGGACAAGTCTAAATCATTTTGTCGTATAGTAAAGATTTATCTACTTATCTCACAATTCCGGGCTTCTCTAAACAACCCGTGGAAGGGAGAATTTGGTTGGTTGTATTTGGGTTTAACGCCACTTCAACAGCTAAGGTCATATCATGGCGGTCGGTGACGCACATGTGTTTCCTGGCTTTCTCACACCAGTACTAATACAACTTTCTTTCCAAAGCCACCGACTACTTTTCTCACATGCTTCAGCAGAGGTGAGAGGCGAAAATACGCCGAAAAGAAAGTTCGCCTCAACCGGGTATCGAACTCACAATCACCAGGTCATGAGTCCGACACGCTCACCACTGAGCCACCCGGGCGGGGCGAAAGGGAGAAGTTTGAAAACATTGAGGGAAAAAGGGGAAATACATGCACGTTCCACAAGTGAAAATTATTTCGACTCTGTTTCTTTGGAAAAAAGCCGCCAGTCGCTTGAAAAGCTAGTAAAAGAACCGGTGCAAACGCATATAGACAGGTGTAACGTCCACCGTCATATGATTAAATAAGTCTTTGAAACATCGTTGACCATACGCGAAGGAAACTTTCTGTACGTTTCCAATTTAAGCATTTCGTGATCACGCCAGTTAGTTTTACGCGCAGACTGACCTGGATCAATAGTTTTTGCATCTGCATCAAGCCCCCTTTTCACAGAGCATGACTCAAATATATTGCTCTGTTTAGTGCGACTGAGATTAGGCTATAACAGATCACAGGTTACGGACGATAGGATAAACTTTTTTTCGAAGTGGATATTTTCACCTTTTTGCGGGTAGTGGTTTACAGGTCCATCCTATCAGTACGTTGTCTGTCTTTCTGTCTGTCAGTCTGTCTATCTCTTTTTCCCCTCTCTCTCTTTCTCTTCCTTTTTTACAATCAAAAAGGACTTTAGGCTTCAAACCGTCATTTGAACAAGTTCTTATCGTGAGTTTTGTGGGACATTTTAGATTTGAACGTGACAGGTTATCTATTTTTGTGGGCAACATCAATCACTCAAACTTCTCAGCTGTAAATGTTCCAACTTTCACTTCATGGACAGATCAAGATAAAACCACTCAGAATGTATAGTCTGATCTCTGATCCATACAACTCGATATGTTTTTCCAAGCCTATCAACACGGCTTTGTCGTTATTCTGTTAGTATTCAAAGGTTCAACGTCAAAAGTAGCTATTTTTGTAGGAAACATCAATCTCCCAAACTTTCAACTCTTAACCAGACGACAAAAACTCTAAACTTGTCTAAATTGAAAGCATTTACAGACCACAAGTTGGATGTAGCTTAAAGGAAGATTTCTGTTATTGAAATGATAGAAAACATTGTGGGAAAAGTAGAAAATGCTGGTAACAGCATTTTCTCCTTTACCCACAATGTTTTCAAAAGTCTTCTTTCTCCAGGTACCTGAAAACTCGGGATTGTTTGGTAAAGGGTTGAATTGAAATTGTTCGTGTATTTGTATGATTCAAGATCTATCTTAGACTGTTGATTCTTAAACCAGACGACAAAATTTTAGACTTGTCCAACTTGAAAGCATTTGCAGACGACAAAATTACAACGTGGTTAAAATGATGATATTTGTCTTTGACATGGTAAAAAATACTGAAGGAAAAGAAGAAAACGCTGGCGCCTAGCATATTCTCCTTTTTCCCACAATGTTTGAAAAGGACTTCATTTCCCGTGGTTTTTTTCCCCAAAAAGATTTCCTCTTCACGATCGCTTACTCTTACTACACGAAAAGGAGAAAATGCTGGTAACCATTTTCTCCCGTTTCCACGATATTTTCTACACTTCAAGAGACAAATGTCGCTATTTCAGCCACATTTCATTTGTTGTCAGTAAATGCTTTAGGTTTGGAAAAGCCCCAATTTTTTCATGTGGTTAAGATTTAAAGCACTGGGTTGTTTTAAAAGAGGATATAATGTAGTGAAAAAAATGAGCCGCCCTAACAGCTGACCGAATCAAGAGGTAGAATTATCTTTAGGCATGCAGAAAGTTTAATGTTTCGACCCATGTCAGCCTACGCAAACTGCGCAGGCTGACATGGGGCGATGCTTTGTGCAGATGCATTAGATTGCCTTTTCTAAGAGGATAGCTCATATATTTTCAGCCAACCAGGACAGCAATTCATACCATTCCAATGTCTTTTTTTGAAGTGATGTCAGTTATTTTTGCTTGAAGCATCGATCATCCAGCTTTGTACAACTAATTCTTTATAAAAAGATCTATTCGAGCTTTTACATTACTTATATATGTTTGACTAGTTTAAACCTATTTATTTCAGACCGATCGCTCTCGATGACTGCTTCCTGGGTCCGATTAATAACCAACCTTTCTCAATTCTATTCTTACTCTTATTCTAGCCTTAAAGGTGGCCCTTCAGATTTTGGGACGAAAATTTTACAAAAATACAAAAAAAAATCATCCTTATACTCCCAAAGCCTTTTAATTTTCATTCATAAAACCCCAGTAGTCGAAAACCATCCGACAACAAGAGAAATTAGAGATTTACTACGGCCCAGGTCGACACCGACGGGAAACACGGTCTATTTTTACATGAGCAACTCGCTCATTTACATACCGGAAAAACACAGACGAAGCTTCAAACATAGCGTCCAAAGAAGACATTATTGAAAATAATTACATGTTTGTTATGTTATGGAATTAAAGCGTCATTAGTCACGTGCCAGTCACTTGACATTCCCAAAATGCTTTTTTGATTTCTGGCGCGAAATCTAAAAATACCTTAAGAGGCTACGTAGCCTTTTAAGGGAACACCATCAAAAAAATTTTTTTTTGTAATCTAATGATTCTTAATTATTGATGATTTGTATTGTTTTTTCATATAAATTTCAGCGATATATATATTTTCTAATTTGGTGAGATGTGAAAAGTCTAAATACCCACCTTTAAGGACAGGGCACCCTAATGGGATTCGTGTAATATCGCCTTTCATCGTACGGATTCGGCTAAGACTCGGGTAATCCGTAATCGATGCGGGGAACCAGCATCTATCGGCCGATCGATTACGGATTACCCGAGTCTTAGCCGAATCCGTATGTTTTTCGCCGATGAAAGGCGATGTGACAGGAATCCGCATTAGGGTGCCCTATCCTTAAGAAACGAACACAAGTTCTGATTTGGTAAACCATTAGGTAGTTTTGTAAAGATAATTTGTGATACTTTCAAATTCAGAGAATTCTTAAATATAAGACCAAGAATAAAATCAAGAATGGTTGGTGAAAACGGACGAAGGGAACGGCTATCAGTCTTAGTGCCATGAGTCTTTACTGTTCATACAGTAGATCTTGATCGACATTGTCGACAAAAAATAAAAATATCCTCAATTAATCATTTTAGTCACTGGAATAGATTCATTAAGGGCAAGTCAAGGCCATTTTGGATACAACAACTAACAAAATATCAGATCTATAGGATCTGACATGAGTTGGTGTTTAAGATAGAATTCTACTAAATGAGTTTATAAAAATGTTATAGAGCGAGCATTTGGTGAACTTAATAACATTTTACCTTGACGAGTGTAATATAATTTATCTTTAAAGCTGACGAAAGTCAAATTCTTTTATCACATAACTGTATCTCAGGAAGTATGCGTATAATGGTAAGATCTATAAGTAAGACCTACAAATTCATGAATGGGACTGTCACACTGCCCTTACAGATGTGTACTTTGCAGAGACAGGGTTCCACAGAAGCGGACAAATCTTTGCTTTACCTTGATCTCCAGTTTAACAATTGAATTGAATATTTGTGTTTGACGTATTATGGGAGTACGGGCATGTAAAGCTGTTACAAATGACGTCACATAACGCTCCTATGGCGTCACAAATCTTGGACCATATTCAGCAAAGATTCGTATGAATTTTCTTTGTCTTAGTATAGATTTAGAAGTAACACAAGTTCTGATTGACTAAACCAAATGGTTTAGCCAATCAAAACTTGTGTTACTTTCAAATTTAGAAAATTCTTGAAAATAAGACTAAGAATGTTCCAAAGAATGGTTGGTGAATAGGGCCTACAGACCTTGATCTCAAACGTGTGTAAGGTAAAAAATGTGTAATGGGTATAGATTTATTATATTGAAAGAAGGGAGGCTATGTGATAAAAAGAAACCAGATCTCACAGTGCTGAAATAATCAAATGGACTTTTCACTTAAGAAAAAAGACCAAAATAGAGTTTGCTTATTGTGTGTGCTTCAAGAATATTTTACAATTAGTAAACATTGAAGTTATTTCAAAGAAACCAATTTATTAAGACAACTAAACAGACAAAAGTAAAACAGAAAGTCAAATAGGCAAATCGATAAACAGATGGAGCATACAAAAGATGACCTACGGTCTCGGTGGTTTACAGAAAAAGATCACTGTAAGCAGACTATTAGAAACTTTTTTTGGTATTATATGATGAGTCATGCTCTGTGAAAAGGGGATTTAATTCATAAAAAAAAGAAATCATCGACCAATGTAATCCTGTGCAGTCCGCGTAGGCTTAACTGGCTCAAAACTTTCGGCTTTTGGTCAATTTTCTGTAGGTCTGAGGACCATTCTTCCTTATGATTCAGTCAGTTGTCAGACTAAATGGACTGTATGGATTTTATGTAATGACTTGCTTAGTACAATCCATCTCTGAGATGAATTAACCCTTTACACACAATCCAGAATTTAAACGACCCTGAGGTAAAAGACATTTGAAAACATTGTGGGAAAAAGGGGAAAATGCGGGTACCCAAAATTTCTCCTTTTTTTCCCACAATGTTTTCTATCCTTTCTAATACAAATTCCATCATTTGAATATCATTTTACTTGCCGACTACAAATGCTTTCAATTTGGACCAGTCTAATATTTTGTCGTCTGGTAAAGAGTTTTTGTAATTTTGCCCGAGCACCGCTCATATAGAAATGAGCCACGCTCTGGCAAAAGGGGGCTTGATGCATCTCCGGAATGCATGATGCCTAGAAAGTCATCATAAAGATGATGTATCCATAAAATACATTTTGTCAAACAAACGACTGAATCATGAGGCAAACTGGTCCTTCGACATGCAGAAAGCTGACCAGTAGCAAAAGGTATTGGCTCAGGTCAGCCATTGCGGACTGCGAAGGCTGACCTGATTCGATACTTTATTGCAAATGCAGTAAGCCCCCTTTTCACAGAGCATGGCCCAAATAATAGTAATGCTCCTACCACAGCTAATAGAAAACTATAATAATAAAGATAGTTATATGCAAAGAAAGTCAAATCCTGCAACTGTTGTATTTACATCTGAATTCATGAAAAATAAAACTCTTTATTCACGGTAAGTTTTGATAATTTGACACCGCACATTTTGCCAATTTTTACATCTCAAACTTCAAATCCCGTCCATGCAGACATACATTCCAAAGTCACAACCACCAGGACTAGTTATATCTGTAAAAAAAAAAAACTATACTAATAATTTTGTTACTTTTTCTTTTTTAACCAAGTTTCTTTCTTAGAAAATATATCGATAAAATGTTACGAAATGACAAAATTTCACACTGGTCTAGTATATTATAAACAACAATTTACAGCGGTCATATTAAAAATGGCTTTAACAATAGGATACAATATATACACTGTACAATTGAAATCGACCGAGAATTTAACTACCACGTACGTGGAGTTTTTTTTTTTATTTTTGGAAGAGCAGGTCTTTTGCGGCTGCAAAAAAGTATGTCATCCAACAAGTTAGAAAGCAATGTTTAGTAGTTTTCAAATTAAAAAAAAATGAAAATAAGTAACATAATTCTATCTGTTGAATGCCAACTTAAGCTTTTTGATACAACTTTATTGTATAGATCTAGTTGTGAAGTATGGGGTTTTGGCGATTTAACTGCCATTGAAAAGTTTACAGGTGTCAAGACTTCACTTGTGAAAACGAATAGGCTTAATGTTATATTTTATTGGGATTTAATATTATTAACATCTCAATTTTTACAAAATTGGCACTCGGATTTGATGTATATTTAGAAAAGTATTGATTTTAGAATGTACGAATGTACGAGTTTGAACACAAATTTGAAAAATTCTATGATAATTTAGAAAATAAGCTTCTGCAGTCTATTATTATAAATTTTAGGTTTTGTAACAATTATCTTCCAATAGAAATGAGTCGTTGGTTAAGTATATAAAGTAGTGAAAGAACGTAAGAACGTGCAAAATGTGTTCCCTAAAGGAAGATGGTAATTAATTTCATTATCTTTTCCTATGTAATGCTTTTGATAATGAGAGAACACATTTACTGACCATATCTCTGTGTAGAAATAAAAAATATCTATACCTTTAGAAAAAATATGAGAGCAAATAACTCCAAGAAACTAACCAGTCTGGCTAATTTTTTATTCATTGTATCAAAAAATGATTCTCTTATGATTCAGTCGGTTGTTAAACAAAATGGGATTCATAGATCAATAATCATGTAACGACTTGTATGATATTAATGCATCACGGAGATGCATTACACTCTTTTTGCAAGAGCGTCTTTTTGTCTCTCTCTCTCTCTCTCTCTCTCTCTCTCTCTCTCACACACACACACACACACGCATTATCATATATTTCTCCAGAAAATTCAAAAGCATATTTAGTTTATTTTTGTTACCTTTAACTTCAGCTGCCATGGCGTACTGCTGTTCTGTATCACAGTGTTCCGCTTGAAAACCATTGGAAGAATTACTGTAAAAGAGGTGCATAATAATCTTTTAAATCGTGTTTTTGTTTTATTACGTTCATGATTTTTCATGAACAGATGGTGATACATTACGGAATATTAAACGTTTCGGCCTTTTTTTCTTCTTCATTTTAAATTAATTCCTAAAAAAAAAAAGAATGGTTGAACGATGAAATCAGTCTCTTTACCTGTAGAATCCAAATCAGTAATCCCCCCTCGAGTAAGAATTTTTGACTGAAAAGCTACTGCAGCCGAGCATTGGCACTCAAATGCCGTACTTTTGATTTTCAAGTATACTTTTTCAAAGACAAAATTCCGTCAGTATTTCATTTGTCATCTTTCAATTCTGACAAGTCTAATATTTTCGTCGCACAGAGCTAACTAGACTTAAGTACACCTTCAGATACAAACAGTTGTCTTCATCCGTTTCCTTTTCTGCAGACAAAAGAATAATTTCCACCATTTCTACCTTTTTTTTTCTTTCTTTTTTTTTTTTAACTGCGACACCAACATTTCAGCAAGTAAGCGGAAAATTCAAAAACGCTTTTCAGCTGATGAATATTTTGAAATCAGAGAATATAAAATTTTAGAAAAATTACTGACGTTTTTTTTTTCAACTTTTTGTGTGTGGCCTGAAACTTCCGTCGATTTGAAATGATTGATCTACTTACCCAAAGGTTCCGGTTCCGGACATATCCATATCTGTGAAACATAAGATACAAACTGTAGCTTAGGTTTTCATTTTTTCTCATTATAATAGGGTTATTTGATAAGTTGTAAAGGTAAAATTTGATAAGTTTTCGGGGTAATGTTTGATAAATTGTGATGATAATATTTGATAAATTGTAAGGATGATATTTGATAACTTGTAAGAGAGGAATTTGATAAGTTGCAAGGAAGTAGTTGAAAAGTTGAAGAGGATTATGATAAAGTGAAAGGGTAATGTTTGATAAATTTTCGGGAGAATATTAGATAAATTGAAGAGGTGGATTTGATAACTCTATGGCCTGCAACAAACGAAAAGGGGCATTCGAATATTTGCGTATAGTGTCGTCTCGGATGAGCCTGCGCAGTCGACACTTTCCGTTTTTATGTAATTTTCTGTTTTGCGCAAGTCTACTGTAGCACAAAATCTGATGTAGTCGTAAAGTGCCGTCTCGGATTAGCCTGCGCGGACTGCACAGGCTGATCCGAGACGACACTTTACGCAAATGTCCGAATGCCCCTTGCGTGTTGCAAGCCATATAGGAGAATATCTGATACTGCAAATGGGAGTAGCGAATCATATACCTATAGCGCCTTTCACTACTTTAATTGCCTTTTCGGCAAGTATAGTTCAAGATCAGATCGCGCATAACGTGCAGCCTGATCTTTGATCTCCACTGTCCGCTTTGCAGAGACTATGGAAAAATCTTAGAATTGGTCTTATTTGAGTTTTATTTCCAGAATAAAAATGACCGCTTGAGTTATAAGGCGTTGTAGGGGTTTGTATATGACAAGGAATACAACCAAATTCTAGTACTGTATGTCCCCACTTTGACTCTTTCCTAGAAAATATGTGTCGTGCTCTGGCAAAGAGGGCTTAATGCATCTCCGTCATGCATGGTACTAATCAAGCCATCACATGCATACGGATCCATAAAATCAATTTTGTCTAACAACCGTCTGAATCATGGGGTAGACTGGTTCTTTGACATACAGAAAATTAACCAATAGCGAAAAGTTTCGGCCCAGGTCAGCCTGCGCGGACTACGCAGGCTGACCTGGGTCGATACTTTTCGCAAATGCATTAAGCTCCCTTTTCACAGAGCATGGCTCATATAAGTTTAGACTGGTCCACGTTAGAAGCACTTACATGCGACAAATTAAAGGTTAGTTAAACGATGGGGTTATTAATAAGCATTTGCAGATGACAAATTGAATGAGTTCATTGATTGAATTTTGTTTCTATAAGGTTAAATAACACTTTGAGAAAAGGGGAAAATCCTGATTAGCAGGATTTTCTCTTTTTTCCAAAATGCCGTCAAAATCTTTCTTTCTTCAGGGTCTATTTTTCACCGGTTGTTTGGTGAAGAATTAACTGTTCTGATGCCAAGCCGGTAATTTCGACATTTTTTTTTCTAAGATGTTAAAGTAGATTTCCATGTCAGTTACAGATGATTTTGGTCAAGGTTCAGTGTCAGGTAGCGGACGGTGTAGATTCAAGATCAGACTGCACGTTCTGTGCAGTCTGATCTTGATCTATGCCATCCGCAAAACGAATTTCCGTAGCTATCGTTTGCAAATTGGTAAAAAAATGGAGAAAGCCTTCCCACTCACAAGGACCGATATCGTTCTTTTCTCGCTCCGTTACGTCTGTAGCCTTCTTCCTGTGACTAGAAAAAGAAAATGCGTAGAAATCAACAAAACGTATCAATGGTCTCTTTAAAGATACGAGAAACAAATCAACCCCCTCTAAACAAACAAATATACAAATAAATAGATGAATATATAAACAAAATCGAAAAATGAATCCCTACAAAACAAGGCCGAAGCAAAAGCACTTAAGTCTCGAAAGTACCCTCCTCCCCCGTTTCCCCCCTCCCCCCCCCCCCCCCCCCATGAAAAAAAACAACATTAACTACAGGTATTGATTATCCTTCTTCAGTCAAAAACATATTTCACATTAACTTTGGAGTGTCTTGTCCAAGGAAACTCCTACAAAAGGAAAAAAAAAACTTTTGTAGGAGGGTCGAACCCGGGACCACCAGGTTTCATATCCTTCACCTTTACTACTTAGTCGCGCATGACTCCAAGTCCTGGTGAAATCTAGGTTATACGTACATGAATATTGTGTAAGTGAACTGTCGCCGTGAAATGATTGAAAAAAGTTTTGAAAACGGCGTAAAGAATCATCTAGTCAGAGTTGATATCTTGAACATTCGTTATTACAAAATTAGTATCATTTATAAAATCTTTACCCTCAACATTATATCCCTATGTTAAACCATCCGGAGAAAGAAGCCTTTTGAAAACATTGTGGGAAAAGAAGAAAATGCTGGTCACCAGCATTTTCTTCTTTTCCCACAATGTTTCCTACCCTTTAACAGACAAATTTCGTCATTTGAGCCACACTGATTTTGTACGTCTGCAACAGCTTTTGAATTTGGACAGGACTAAAATTTTGCGATATAGTGGCACTCCAATCCAATTTTGTTTTGCAAGTTTGTTAAAAAATTTTTACAAAGACTGGTAATTTTGATTCTAGTGCAAAGATAGCTTTAGACCTAACATTAATGTTATAATATATGCAGAGAACACGAGGAATAACCCATCTTTTGTTGTTGTTGTTTTTTTCCTGTCAAAAATTCTATTTCGTTCGTAACGGGATACGTTTTACTGCGTAATAAGGGTTAAATCCATTTTAAACAAGGCAAAACATTAGTTGTCTGGATAGCTCAGACGGTAGAGCCATTGCGTATGATATACATGTAGTTTTGAAGGGGCGTAGGTTCGAATCCCAACGGAGGTTTTCTGTTTTTGCATTCTTCTTCTTCTTGTTGTTTTTACCTAACCAAGACGTAATTTAAGTTATGTCTGTTTTTTTAAATAAAATTCCAAGTCTCTCTCTCTCTCTCACTTCAACCCACACCACCCCTGAAAAAAGTTTTATACCCCTTTAAAGCCCTAAGTAATGAAATGGACTTTCTCAAATAGGAAAACAGACCAAACTAATGAAAGGCCGAGTATTTTTTTTTACGCAAAAAAAATCGCACACAATAGCTTACAGTGTAGATTCAAGATCGATTAATTCAGCCAGTTAACATTTCTTACAAGTTTATTATGCGGATCTGTTTGACACTGTGCTTTTTCCGAAGTTTCATTTGTGTTGCTTTCCTAGATTCATACATATTATGTATAACTTATCTGACACTCTATTGGTTAAAATTTAATAAATCACACAATAACGGGTTACATACGATTTATTTGTGTCCCGGCCGCTTTCTGAAAAAAAAAACAGTCAAAATTATTATACGAGCACGTACACTGTTTGTGAATTGTAGCGTTTGTTAATTTTTTGAAAGCTGACGTTTAAACCCTTTATAAGAAGAATCACGTGTTTTTACAACCCAATAAAAAGCTTTTGAAAACATTTAGGGAAAAGGGAAAAATACTAGTTACCAGATAAGGCGACAAAGAAAAGGCAGTTTGATCTTGGATCTACACAGCTTACATTTTCGTTCCGAAATTTGATAAAATAGAAACAGCCCAGAAACTAATATTTGATATTTAGAGGGATTTTAAAACTCTTTACCACACAATCCCGTTTTTTTTTAAACAACCTTACAGAAAAAGGCGTTTGAAAACATTTTGGGAAAAGGAGAAAATGCTGGTAACCAGGAGAGAATGCTGGTAACCTTTTCACAGAATGTTTTCTAACTATTCAAGAACAAATACTATCAATTGAAAAAAAAAAAAAAACGTTTGAATCGTCGTCTTTAAATTCCTTTAATATGGACTGGTCCAAGATTTTGATATGGTTAATGAATCTTCTTAATGCGTCATACAGAAGGAGTCGTCGCATAACATGGATCCATTTTGTCTACAAACTAGCTGAACCATGAGTTAGAATGGTCCTTTGACTTACAGAAAATTTACCAATAACAAAAAAGTACTGACCCATGTCAACCTACTTTGACCGCCTGTCCAGGCTTACATGGGTCTAAACTTTTTGCAAATGTGTAAAACCATCTTTTAATAGAGCATAACTCAATATTTTTGACAGAAATGATCCTTAGATTGGTGCATTTCAGAAGTTTTGGTTTCGAGCTTTGTAGCTCAGTCGGGAACGCACAAGTGGTTGCCGGTTCGATTCTTAGCTCGACCAAATTCTGCCCGAGGATTGACGATAGTCATTGCGACAGGATACATTCCTCTCTCAGCGCTTAGGTCGACGATGCTAATGTTGGAAAGCAGCCAGTAGCTTAGAAGGAGTAGTTGCGAAGTACGGATAATGCACAGATTGGGGCAATGCCCACCGCGAAATCACTTAAATAACGTTGAAAGCAGTGTTAATCCTTTACTACTCAGTCCCGAGCTTTTATTACCCTAAGCAATGACTTTCGAAACCATTGTGGGAAAAGGAGAAAATGCTGGTCACCAGCATTTTCTCCTTTTTCCACAATGTTTTCAACCTTTCAAAAACAAATTTTATAATTTGTGCAACATGTAATTTGTCGCCTGCAAATTCTTTGAATTTGGAGCAGTCTATAATGATGTCGTCTGGTTAGGAGTTATACTAAAACCACAACCAACCAACCAACCAACCAACCAAACAAACAAACAAACAATTGAATAAACAAACAAAATCTTACCATTAGTTCTGCTTACTGCATTCAAATCACCGTAGAGGTTTTGTCGATTACAAGATCTGTGAATAAAGTGAATAAAAGAAAAAACCTTGAGAGAAAGTACGTTTTATCCTTCAGCTCGACTGAATTGCATTTTGCGGACGGCGTAGATCAAGATCTTAGATCTACGCCGTCCGCTACATAATGCTAAACTATGACCAAAATAATCTTTAAACCTTTACTACACACTCCCGAATCAAGGATCCCGAGAAAGGAGGTTTTTGAAAAAAAAAAGTGGAGAAGGTAACCAGAATTTTTTCCTTTTCCCATAATGTTCTTTTGCCCTTTTCACGGCAAATTCAATCGTTTACGTCACATTCATATTCTTATCTGTAAATGCTCTCAGTTTGTACAAGTTCAAATATTTCTCGCTTTGTAAGGGGTTAACATAGTGGGAAGAGGAAGCATTGAACTTCGGCATGAAAGTAAATCTTTATCAGATGACAAAGTTTTAGTCTAATTCAAAAAAAATGCAGACAAGTAGTTGATTTTGACTCAAAAGTTGGATTTTGTATTTAGAAGAGAGGGGAAAACAGTGGGAAAAAGAGAAAATGCTGATTTCCAGTATATTCTCCTTTTCCCACAGTGTTTTTAAAGGCACCTTTACCCAGTGGGCCGAGCCCCGGTGACGCAGTCGGTAGCATAGTCCATGCTCTAATGGAGTTTCTTCTTACCATTAATTCGCACAATATTCTTCCCAAGCCACTGGCTGCTTTCCCACATCACCATAGTCGAAACAATGATCAGCGGTGAGAGATGAATGAATTCCGTCGCAATGACTATCATCAATCCTCGAAAAGAAGTGGCCGAGCTGGGTATTCGAACCAGCAATCGCCTGTTCTCAAGTCCTGCATGCCACTGACTGCCCTACCGGGATTCACCTTGATGAAAGCCAGTTATGTCCTATGCCGGGCCAATGAAGTGTTAAAGAGAAATGGAAGTAACTCATTTCTATCTTCCGTCGCAAGTTACAATCCTATCTAGATACAACCACCACACCCTTCATCTAGTTAAGAATCGTAACTTTTAGACTTACGCGTTTGCCTTTGTTCTAATCTCTGAAAATAAAAAAGAAACGAATTTTAGGACATCTAAAAAATGTTCTTTCATCTTCTTGTTCGATATCCTGTCCATCTGTCTTCACATTTATATTACTCGTGAGTCTTTTTTGGTTTTATGGAAGAATACTGTGAGAAAAACCGGTAGAAAATTTAAGGAAAGCACAAACTGTTATAGTTTAAACTCTAATAAAATTTATTTTCTTTCGAAATTTTATTGTTTCGATTGTAATCTTTTCCATATGGCTTGCAACACGCGAAAAGGGGCATTCGGACATTTGCGTCAAGCGTCGTCTCGGATCAGCCTGCGCAATCCGCGCAGGCTAATCAGAAACGACACTTTTCTTTTTTTATGTAATTTTCTGTTTTGCGCAAGTCTACTGAAGAACAAAATCTAATGAAGTCGTAAAGTGCCGTCTCGGATTAGCCTGGGCGGACTGCGCAGGCTGATCCGAGACGACACATTACGCAAATGTCGGAATGCTCCTTTTCGCGTGTTGCAAGCCATATGGAAGAAACAAAAGCCTTCGAGCTTCTTTTATTAGACAACAAAATATTAGACTTGCACAAAGTTATTCTTAAACACACGACAAAATTTTAGATTTGTTCGATTTGAAAGCATTTGCAGACGACAAATCACATGTGGCTCAAATGATTGTACTCGTATTTGTCTTTGAAAAGGTATAAAACATTGTGGAAGAAGGGGAAAATGCTGGTTTGCAACATTTTCTCCTTTTCCAACATATGTTTTTAAAAGCTTTTTTTGCAAGTGTCCTTAGAACTCGGGATCGTGTGGTCAAGGATTTAAAAAGAATTCCTAGACAAGAACTTACGCTTTCCTTGAGTTGCTTCAATAAGTACTTCGCACTACACACTGGTTGCTTTCCCGCGTAAACATTATTAGTTGTACGGTCAGGTGGCAGGGGACTTCGACATGATTCGTTACAGCCGTGAACAAGTTTCCAAGTCCCCTGCCACCTCACCGTACTGCAAAGTTTTACCATTCCAACGTGTATTCAGCCAAATTTCCCTATTTTATATTCTCACAAAATGAGTACGCTGACGACGCAGAATTTCCCTTCTGGGTGCCCCAATTCAATGAAAACGGTTGTCACTGAGAAATGACGTCACTGAAACCTTGGTAAAACGTGCAGTTTGGTGCATAAACTTGATGGTGTCACTGCGATAGACATTCGACGTATTTTTATTCAATCATGGATTTAAACAACTTCAAGGTAGGTAACTATTCATTTTAATGATTTGTTGGCAAAGGTAAACGACCATTAGTTGCCTCAAACGACCATTAGGTTATCCTTTTAACGTTACAATGTATGGGTTTCGGCACTTTACAGTTTGCTTACCTTACGAAGGGATGGATCATTTTAACCCCGTGTATTTGTTTTAGAATGACATCAAATGATAATACATGTAATATTATTCATTTATTTTAAAAAATAATCCATTCTTCCCGTTTTAATGACAACTATCAAGGGAAACTAGTCATAATATGGCGCAGGCTTCTCAGTATGTTTTCCTTGTGGGCGGCTCGTATCGGTCGACACCGCCATTACAGATGTTGTATTGAAAGTGTAGTCATGTATACGGGTCTCCCAAAAGGGAAAGTGCTTCTACGCGGATTTTGCCAGTGTACATGACTGTATGTACGGGGCATATTATCCAATCAGATCACGAGAAATTTCTTTGCAGTATAATAATGCCATTTGGGCCACTTTCAGTTTGTCGTCTGCAAACGCTTTCAATTTGGAAAGAAGAGTCTGAAATTTTGTCGTCTAGTAAAGAGTTTGGAGGAAATACTTACCCTCATATTCAGCATCAGTTCCGACTTCTGCCTGCCTGCCCTTGAAACTGTTTATAAAAAATAAATAAAACACAGACTGCTTTTACCCATAGTGTGCTAAATATATAATATGACAATATAGATATGACAACATTTACTATTTGCCCAAAATCTGCGTGTGTTTGATCTATTAATGATGATTTGGGCAAATAACATAAATGAGTCATGCTTTGTGAAAAGGGAGCTTAATGCATTTGCAAAAGTCCACGCAGGCTGACCTGGGCCGATACTTTTTTGTTTGTGCTAAGTTTTCTGCATAACCAAGGACTATTCTTCTACCTCATACTTCAGTTGTTTTTTATGCAAAATGGAATTTATGGATCCCTAATTGGCCTGCAACACGCGAAAAAGGGCATTCGGACATTTGCATAAAGTGTCGTTCCGGATCAGCCTGCGCAGTCCGCGCAGGCTAATCCGGAACGACACTTTCCGTTTTTATGTAATTTTCTGTTTTGCGCAAGTCTAATGTAGAACAAAATCTAGGGTAGTCGTAAGGTGCCGTCTCGGATTAGCCTGCGCGGACTGCGCAGGCTGATCCGAGACGACACTTTACGCAAATGTCCGAATGCCCCTTTTCGCGTGTTGCAACCCAATTATCTGATGACTTGCTTAGTATCACACAGCACGGTGATGCTTTCCCCAGAGCCTGTTCCAAATCTATACCAAAATAGCCTGTTGTTATACATCCCGTAAAAGAAGACAATGCTTGTAATCACCTTTTTCTCCTTTCCTCACAATATTTAAAAACCATACCGGGAAAAGGAGGAAATGGTTGTAATCAGCATTTTCTCCTTTCCTCACAATGTTTTCTTAACCTTCTCAGAGAATATGATATTAACTTGAACCACATTTCAAATGTAAATACTTTCAATATGAAAAAAAAACTATTCTTTGGTCGTCTCGTAAAGCGTCTGGAATGTATATCAAAAGTATACTAAAACGTCGATAGGGTGTCATTTGTTGATATAAAAAAAAAAGAAACCCAGAAATTCTAGAACAACAATACAGAACACGCACTATGCATTTTAGTTATGCTGTACACTTTATATGTGTTTTATGAATGTAGTCTATCGTTTATTAGATTTATTTTCAATTCTAATTTACTGTTTTTCAATAGGAAAACCGTTTTGATTCACCCTTACCGAGTGACAGACTATCGACATTATACTATACATGGCATTTTACAAAGGAGCGATGCACTGGAAAAAGGGGCTTAATCCTTTACCACACAATCCCGAGTTTTAACGACCCTGAGGAGGAAAAGGACTTTTGAAAACATTGTGCAAAAAGAAGAAATGCTGGTTACCAGCATTTTCTCCTTTTCCCACAATATATACTACCATATCAAGAACACATTTCATTCTTTGAGCAATTTTTTAATTTGCTGTCTGCAATTGCTCTCAATTTGGACCAATCTAAAATTTTTAATCTTTGGGTAAAGAATTAAATTGTAGGGGTCCATAAAATCCATCGTGTTAAACAAGTGGCTGAATCCTGAGGTTGAATGGTCCTTAGACATGCAGAAAAGTTATCGAAGTTAGCAAAAAGTTCCCACCAGAACAGCCTGCGTAGACTGCGCAGTCCGACAAGAGTCAGTATTATCTGCAGATGCATTTAACCCCCATTTCACAGAGCAAAGCTCAAATGTTGGTTTATATTCGGTATATCTTCGGCATTTTAGCAAGGAATCTAAATATAGACATATCAATCATGTAAAATTGTCAAAGGGCACTCCTGACATGGCTTGCGACACGCGAAAAGGGACATTGGGACATTTGCGTAAAGTGTCGTCTCGGATCAGCCTGCGCGGACTGCGCAGGCTAATCCGAGACGGCACTTTACGACTACATTAGATTTTGTGCTACAGTAGACTTGCGCAAAACAGAAAATTACATAAAAACGGAAAGTGCCGTCTCGGATTAGCCTGCGCGGACTGCGCAGGCTGATCCGAGACGACATTTTACGCAAATGTGCGAATGCCCCTTTTCGCGTGTTGCAGGCCATATATCTTTCGATGATAAATATGAGCCACACTCTGGCAAAAGGAGGCTTAATGCATCTCCGTAATGCATTATACCGATCAAGCAATTACATAATTATGGATCCATAACAGCCACTGGTTTTTTTTTTTTGTTGTTGTTGTTTTGTTAAACAACCAACTTAATCATGAGGTAGACTGGTCCTTGGACATACAGAAAATTGACCAATAGCGAAAAGTTTCGGCTCGGGTTACCCTGCGCGGACTGCGCAGGCTGACCCGAGCCGATAGTTTTCGCAGTTGCATTAAGCACCTTTTTGCCAGAGCATGGCTCATATAGTTTTAAATGAATCATAAAGCGGATGAATTAAGTTCTCCTCATAAAAAAAACCCCGACATTTAAACAAAAGAGAGGAGATATCTGGTTCAAAACCATTAAAAGAAGATTCATTGGCCTATACCTCTTTACCTCTTGTCCTTTCACCTCTTTTTCTTCATTATTATCCTTACTTTACTAATAGATGTTTTAATAATTTTGCCTGTGATTTTCATGTAAGCCCTGCTTAGTATATACAAAATGAAGTTTACTCATTATTACCACTGAAAAACAGTAAGTTGATTGGAATAACATTTTTTTTTTTTAAATTTCATACCTGAACATTCCTGAATAGTGCAAAGTATATCAAGGATAAAAACCAAGTAATAACCTATCCAGGATCTGTGAAAAAAATCAAAGCGTTGAGAACGCTGATGTGGCATTTGTCAAGGAAGCCACTGTGTAGATTTAATAATTTGAAAACAGGAGGGCCATGATGGCCCTGGATCGCTCACCTGAGTCAATAGGCGAAATTCACTCCAAGTGCGTAATTCAATTTCTGACCAATTGTCTGGTCAACTGAGCTTAAAATGTGGCCTCTGGAGCGTCCACAAGGAATTTCCTGAAGTTGACCTAGTGACCTAATTTATCACCCGATGTGACCCAATTTAGAACTCGTCAAAACATTTATCAAGACAAACATTCTGAACAGTTTTCAAGTTAATTCAGCAATAAATGTGGCCTCTAGAGTGCCCACAAGGTATTTCTTAAATTTACCAAATGACCTAGTTCATGACCCCAGGTGACCCAATTCCAAACTCACCCAATATTTCATCAAGACAAACATTCTGACCAATTTTCAAGTCAATTGAGCAAAAAATATGGCCTTTAGAGTGCCCACAAAGTATTAGTTTAATTTAACCTTGAGACCTAGTTTATGACCCAGGTGACCCAATTTTGAACTGACTGAACACCTTGTGCTCAGGTGGGCTAACAAACTTAGAACAGGTTCACTACATACCAAATAACAAAGCTCTATGCTTTCCAGTTTTAGAAAAGAAGAATTTTAAAGTTTTCCTTCTTTGTTCCTTTGTTCGAACTTGTGACCCCCGGGGCAGGGCCAGTTTTGACCCCAGCGGCATCATTGAACAAACTTGGTAGAGGTCCACTAGGAATTGCTACATACCAAATATCAAAGCTCCACACCTTCCAGTTTTAGGGAAGAAGAAGTTTTCCTTCTTTGTTCCTATGTTTGAAATTGTGACCCCTGGGGCGGGGCCAGTTTTGACCCCAGGGGCATCATATGAACAAACTTGGTAGAGGTCCACTAGGAGATGCTAGATGCCAAATATCACAGCTCCATGCCTTCCAGTTTCAGAGAAGAAGAATTTTAAAGTTTTCTTTCTTTGTTCCTATGTTCGAACTTGTGACCCACGGGGCGGGGCCAGTTTTAACCCCAGGGGCATCATATGAACAAACTTGGTAGAGGTCCACTAGGAAATGCTACATACCAAATATCAAAGCTCTACGCCTTCTAATGTCAGAGAAGAAGATTTTCAAAGATTTTGCTATTTTTTTCCTTTCTGTTGCCATAGCAACTAGAGTTAAGGGTGGAATTCAATCTCTTGAACAACTTTGGTAGAGCTTCACCGAAGGAACATCCCTGCCAAATTTCACCAAGATTGGCCCAGCGGTTTAGGAGGAGAAGATGTTTAAAGGAATTGTGGACAGACGGACAGATGGACGCCGGACAATGACCGATCACAATACCTCACCTTAGCACTTCGCGCTCAGGTGAGCTAAAAAAAAAGAGAAATATTATTTAAATATTAACTTGAAAATCAACCTCCTAAGCAAATTAATACGTCTCTTTGGTTAAAGGGAGATTACTGGTGCCTAAGTTTGCGTTATTTGTGTATTGGTGGTCTCCCTTTGATCTTTCAAGAGGAGTCAGGAGTAACGTCCCTTGACGGAAGGATGCACGATGGGTAGAGAGAGAAGCCATGTAAATATATTGAATTCAATTAAGTTTATACCTGAATACTATGATTTTGAGATATCTTTGGCCGTCAGGACCTAATTCCCAACATTACAATAAAGTTTTCTTCCTGTAAATATTCATGCACAATCAAATGAGTAACGTGCAATCATGGGACGAACAAGCCCAGGGACGAACTGGTTTTGGAACGAACAACCGCGGAAGCAAAGCGGTCAGAAGACAAATTTTGTGCATATCATTGCGCCAATAGAAGGCTATGAAGAGGTGAAGCTATTTTTACTCAAAAAGAAGTATTTCCACGATCGATAGCCTTTTGCAGTTTATTTCAATACGCCATTTCCAATTATATATCTGAGTGCTATTGAAAAACTCATTTTTCTTGAAAAATTGAGTTTAATTGGGTTTACTTCCTTCGGTTTTGGACAAAATGCCATACATGGTCTTCAAAATTCAATATTGAACATTTATTATTGATCTCATAGTGGCATTGTCTTCGACAAATGCCACAAAAATGGAACGGAACCAAGGAAGATAACTGACTACTTTCTGCAAAGAGGATATTCCTAGAAGTCTAATTATCTCGCTTGCCAGGTAAAAGACTAAAGGTAACCAACTAACAGACCGTTCCTTTTACACGTGTTTCTTTGTGCTTATGCTTGATTCCCTTGGTAATGTTGCGATAGATAAGATTTGATTTATGATTATATGTAAGGTCCCAAAGTAATTTTAAAGCAAATGCTGTTCTCAATCATTAGAGAAATGCGTATTATCGATTTGTAAAACAATCTAACCGAATTTAGTTGAGATTTCATTTCAAGAACACATTCGTGTAGTAGAAGAAAATCAAGGATAAAAACCAAGTAATGCCCCTCTCAGGACCAATGTAGTACTAGAATGGAACCAGAAGAAACAACTGAAGAATGCCAGCCACTAAGTCATATCTCTAGATAACCAATCACACAGCCAAATTCATTTCAAGGACTAATATTAATTGTTATTCCTTCTGACCAGTGAAGATCGAGTTGCAAGAAAAAGTGTTGTGCGTATTAATGATTTGATGAAATAGATGGAAATCGTTGTATGGTACACTGGCCACAATGTATACTGTATACTGTTGAAAATAATGTAAAACAACAAAAAAAAAACTTACCATCCAAAAGGTCCCCTTTCATTTTCTCCTGCAAAGATGGAAAAATGAAATCAGACAAAACTTAAGAAAAAGCAGTTTGCAGAATCCCAACTGAAACTTAGTATTTCGACCTTGAGCGTTTCAAGAATACAAAAACTGGCGTTTTGCTGGTACTGCGAAAGGTAAATTTGATTTAATTTTCAGTTTCTGTGGCAAGATGACACTTAATAAACTTCTGTATGCGGTAACTTGTCTTTGGCTTTGAGTATAGTTTTGAAAATCACCATAAAACATAACATATCTACCTGCACATTTACTCCGAATGTACAAACATGTAAACGCAAGGACGATTCCGCCAACAACACCTGCCAACGAACTTACACTGTACCATAAAACATGCGTTCTTGAACCATCTGTCGTCTCCTGAACAAAATTGTCTGTAATAAATATAAATGACAACCAAAAAGAGGGCTATGGAGGACCGTACGTTCGCTCGGGTGAACATTCAAAGGTTGACGTTCGAATTTCGTAATTCTATCAATAGTCTTATCCCGTTAGATTGAACATTTTTGATAACTACCCAGCGGATAATGTAATGTAAAATATACAGCTCGTTAATTCTTGTGGTTCTTGACTTGAAAATATTTAAAGTTTTCCCAAAACCACATATGCAGGTTAACATTTAGTACATGAATTTATGGAACGTTTTTTTTTTTGTTTTTTTTTTTGACAAAAAAAAAAAAAAAAAAAGTTCTTTGCCAATGTCTTTTTTTATCAGTCAAATGTTTTGTCAACTTGTTTTAATGGTTCGCCAAAGAAAGTCCGAAAAGAAAAAAAAAGAAAATGTCTGCCGGAGAAAATTGTTCAAGCTGCAAAGACTTCGTGTAAGCTATAGATGATGATTATCAAGAATTCGTCAATTGTTTCTACAAGAACTATACCTACCGCTTCAATTACGAAGATCTGTGTATATGTGCCACTGAATCCCTTACCACACAATCCCGAATTTTAACGGCCCTGAGAAAGAAGCCTTTGAAAACATTGTGGAAAAAAAAGAAAATGCTGGTAACCAGCATTTTCTTCTTTTCCCACAATGTTCTCTACCCTGTAGACGACAAATTGAAACATTTAAATTGTCGTCTGCAAATGCTTTCAATTTGGACAAGTGTAAAAATTTTGTAAAAAAAATGAAACTACTAGTATACAATTTACCTGCCGCTTCAATACTGAAGATCTGAGTAAATGTACCATTCAACCCATTCTGAACATCAACTCGATAATATCCAGTCTCAACTTTTTCTGACAGGTTTAAACCACAAATAAATGTGTTGTGGGTGACTGGAATAACGTAACCGCCATCGAGGGTCCTCCATTTGCCACCAATATACCTCGACCATTGGACGTCATCGATGCTTGGTTCTGGATATGCTAAGACTTTAACTTCCAACCTACTTAAAGTATTGGTTCCCATCTCAACTTGTTTAAGACTTTGTGGTAAACCTTACAGTAAAGAGAAAAAAATCAGGAATGAAGACTACAATTTGGTACTGGTAGATACATTTTACAACTCAAAAACGGACAACGTGAATCAAGACTAATAAGCAAAGTACTTGCAGTCTGATTTTGGATCAATACTGCATGTTGTTTTGTGACAAAATTCAAGCGTTTCTTTTTTTTAATCATTTACAGAGATTCAAATGCTTTAAAATGTCGGTGTATGATCGTGTTACTGATTCCTTTACAACGCCACGGTGTTACCCGTTATAAAATGCTTTAAAATGTCATTGTTATCGGTATCTAAACTTGTGTAAACAGTATTATTAACTGTTTTAACGTTATCACTCGTATATTTGAAACTGCCAATGAGTTTTGATGTGTTACAATGGAATGCTTCTAAAAAGCGTTTTGATGATAAAAAAATGTTTTATATATTATAGTTTGTGCTGTGTTGTAAAAGCCATCTGCGTATCACGTACTATATTCTATACAAGATAATATCTACAGACTCTGCTTTGGACTTCTTAAGAATTGTTCAGTGAATTATAGGTTTAGGAGAAGATCGTTTGTGACTCTGCAGCTTTATAGTTGGATATACGATCCAGAGATTTTGGGCTCGATCACCATTAGTTGATTGCACGTGGACAAGATATTGCAGACCCGTAGGTTAAATCTGGTAAAATGTATGAACGGTGGCGTAAACAGATCAACTATTTAAAACTCTTGTTCATACATCAACTTCGAGGTAAAACACGACAGAAAGATCCGAAGGTATGTGTTCGGTCTTTACCACATTTCTGGCTAGGCACCTGACCATGAAAAATCTGAGCCCGTATTTACCAACCAGTGTTAGTCTTAGTCTCAAGAATTTTCTAGATTTTAAAGTAACGCGATTTCTGATTTGACGGTTTGTTTTTGCGGTGCCTGCATCAGAAAATTGTCACTGTCATATAACATCGTTGTGGGCAGTGCAGTACACCACTTCGACAATCAAACATCTTACTATCGAAAAAAGAACTCAAATTTAATCACACAACAAAAATCTTTCGGAAAGTTTTTTGCAATGACTTACATCTTGTTGTTATATCTACAGATGATGTATCCGGTTCCGCTCCATTGTATTCTTTAGAAACTTTACAAGTATAAGTGCCAGAGGCTAGACAATCGAACCCGTCTATTGCATACTCGAGTAAGTTGTTCCCTATAGTATTAGCTAACACGTGACCTTCCTTAACTATGGTAACATTGGTCGGGGGATAGCTATCAACAAGACACCGAAGTTTCACAAGCCCATTTTCAGGTACAAAGGTAAAACTGTCAATAAAGGCCTTGACTGAAACGAGACAAGGTCAACTTTACATCAATCATAAACCTAGTATAAATGGAACAAACAAGGTTTGATTGAACTGTTTCGTTGCCAACTAAAATGCATTCGATTTTTCTCGAGATCCTTATTCATGAGCCATGCTCTGTGAAAATGGGGCTTAATGCATCTGTAAAAGATATCGACCCACGTCAGTCTGTGCAGTCCGCGCAGACTGACGTGGGTCGAAACTTTTTGCTATTTGTGAGTTTTATGCTTGTCCAAAGATCATTTTATTTCATGATTCTGTGGATTGCAAGACAAAATGAATTTAATGGATCCATAATTATGTAACGTTTTACTTGGTATAATGTATCACAGAGATGCATTAAGCCCCCTTTTGCGAGAGCACGGCACATACATTTTCGTTTCAACTGAGAATGAATTTTTATCAAAGAATAACAGTAGGTACTGGACGGTGTAGACCCAAGATCAAACTGCACGTCTTGCGCAGTCTGGTCTTGATTTACGTCTTCCTAAAAAAAACTATCCAAAAGCGGTATTAGCAATGAAAGATTTAACCCTGAGAAAGAGGCTTTTTGAAACCATTGTGGGAAAAGAAGAAAATGCTGGTAACCAGCATTTTCTTGTTTTCCTACGATGTTTTTCACCCTACGTAATGGTAAATCGCTTGATTGGAACATCATTAAGTTGTCGTCGGCAAAAGGCTTTTATACAGGCAAGTCTAAACTTCCGTTGTGTAGCAAAAGAGTAGAGAAAATAATAATTTTTTTTTTGCTGGGGCAAAAGGAGGCTAAATGCATCTCTGTGATCCATTATACCAAGCAAGCCATCACATAATAAGGGATCCATAAAATCCACTAAGTCCAATAAATGACTGAATCTGGAGGAAGAGTGGTCCTTGGACATACAGAAAATTGACCAATAGCGAAAAGTTTCGGCCCAGGTCAGCCTGCGCAGTCCGCGCAGGCTGACTTGGTCGATACTTTTCGCAGATGCATTAAGCCCCTTTTTACTATAGCAAGGCTCAAATATTTTTGACAATCAAAAATTTTCACCATTGCTCATAATGTTTTTAAAGGCTGTCATGCAGGATTGTTAATGAAAAATCCTTGACTACTTTCTTTGGATGTATATATATAACAACTTAAACGGGTAAAGAAAGCTTCACAACAAAATGGGAAAAGCCTTAAAGGAAAGGTGGCTCAAATGACTGGATTTGCCTTTGAAAGGGTAGACAACATTAAGGAAAAGGAGAAAATGCTTGCTACCAGCATTTTCTCCTTTTCCCTCGATATTTTTGAACCTCTCTTTCCGTTGGGTTTAAAACTCAAAATTGTGAGGTAAATTTTTTCGAGGCGGAGGAATATTCTGGCCCTAGTGGCCTAAAAACCACAATACAGACGCTTGATTTACCACACTGCAAATGCTCACGTCATTTTATTGGACTTTAAAAGATACATAATATGTATCATATTATGATATCTTACATTTAACAACCAGCTCGACCGTTGCACGTCCTACAGGATCATAGCTATTGTTCGCCATACAGGTGTAGTTTCCCGCGGATGTTCTATTTATAGACGGTAGGGGATATACCAAGGTGTTTCTGGTGACAACAATGTTATCGTGTATCTCCTTGCCGTCATGAAACCACGAAAACTGTGGAGGTGGATTTGCTGTAGCAGTGCATCGAAATCGTGAAATATGGGCTTCAAACTCAACAACCTCAGTCGGTCCGGCAATAGTCACTTCCGGGTGGTCTTATAAAGACAAAAATGATAATACTTAAAAGTGCTTAAAATATAAACACAGGGAATAGTTAGGGGGAAACAGGGGTAAAAATAATAGGACAGGAAGGGGGAGAAAACAAACAAACAAATAAACAAATAAACAAAACACCAGCAACAACAACAATAAAAATCTGACCTCCCTCAAAAAAAAAAAAACACACACAAAGGAAAAAACAATAATAAACCAAAACAACAACAACAAAAACAAAAATCAAACAGGTCCTTAAAAGTACGATGACCTACTTCAAGCTCGGCAACTTCGGTTCAAATAGCTATAGTCACTTCAGTATAATTTTACTCTGTACATCCCAGCCGGGTAGCTCAGTAGTTAGCGTATCTGACTCTCGTCGACCTCGTGGTTACAGGGTCGATATCGGGTTGCCGCAAACTTTCTTTCCGGCGATTTGTGGTCTCTCACCTCTGATGCATGTGGGATAAGTTAGAATGTTGTGTCAGTACTCGTGTGAGAAAGCCAGAAAATACATGTGTAGGCGCACAGACTGTCGTGATATGACCTAAACTATTAAAACGGAGTTAAACTCCAGAACAAACAGACAAACAAACAAAAAACCAAATATAACTCTAAATACCAAGCTATCCCGTTTGTAATCAAAAGAGAAAAGTTGGTAACGAGCAGCCTCGTTCGTTTATAGAATCAAAACCTCAACGTGATCCTACAGTAGAGTGTAGCGATTATACTGCGATTCTTATGATTATGGAATATCTATTTCCAGCTTAGCAACCTCATGCAAGTCAACAACAACAGCTTCAGAGAGATTTTCAATTGTGGTAAGAAAACAACTTAACAGCATCAGTAGAGCGAGAAAAAATAACCTCAAATTGATCCTGAATAGTAGAATGAAACCTGCCCCTAGCTCATTAACTTCCTTGGAAACAAGTATTAGTAACTTTGCCGCGTTGATCTTGATCAGTAGGTTGAAACAAGTGACTAATAATTAATCACTCTTTTTCTCAATATTTCGGCTATTGCCTTTAAAAAAAAAGGCAATAGCCGAAATATTGAAAAACAGAGTAACCTGATTGAAAGTGTTTTAATGGAATTTGCAGAGTCACGTGACTAAGGTCCTTATAAGAACGGAATACCTGCTTTTAGCTAACAATCTATGTCACTTCAGCTCTTGTAACGTATGGTAGTGCTGTTACTCAGTAGTTTCTTTTTTTTTCCTTTCTAATGTTTTCTACTTTACCAAAGACAAATTTCATCTCTTATGCAACAGTAAGTTTGTCGTCTGCCAATGTTTTAATATGGATGAGACTAACCTTTGTTGTCTGGTCAAATTTGATAGAATACTTACAATACAGTTCTATGAGCTTTATATTGCTTTGTACAGGATTTGCATCAATGTGGTTGTCCACAAGACAATATATCTCTGTTTTATCCAGTGTTCGGTCTGCCACAAGCTCGAGTCTCTGTGATACCATCATGCCATTGTGTTCCCCGGTGGTTTCTGTCGTTGTTAAATTACTGATGACAGTTCTATTTCCAACGATCCAGGTTATGTCTGGTGCTGGGTTCGATACACCTGAGGTGCAGTTCAAAGATAATTTCGTCACTCCGTCCGCTGTTAAACCAGTCGTTTGTCCAGTGAGCGTTGCGAATTCTGGTTTGACTGGAAGTAAAGGAAAATATGTAACACTGTTGCAGTATACCACCTCCTGTTTTCAGAAATCTGTTTGCCATGAAAATGCAAGTGATTACAAAATATGGTGCTTGTTGTAGATGAACCTGCTTAGGCTGACCTGTGTCGAAACTTTTTGTTGATGATAAATTCTTTGTATATCAAAATCAAAAAGAAAACCAATATCATTCTACCTCATGATTCAGCATGCTTTTAGACAAAATCAATCCTTATTATGCCACGACTTGCTTGACATAATGCATTATCAAACCATGTGTTTTGCATCTTAGATCTGTGTATATCTAAGCCAGCAATCTCGACATAGTGCACAAGCATCAATGACGGATTATTCACTCTTTTTGTGTGTGTCGCGTCTATAGTCTAAAAACTAATTTGATGCAAATAACAAACCTCGAAATAACAGAAAAGCTTGAATCTTACACAGAACTGAAAGATTTGTAGATGCAGTTAATGGCGCCTCTAGACTATCGTGGAAAATAACACAATTAAGTGTCTGTCCGTTTTCGTTGCGTGTGAGCGACGCTGAAAACACAGACGTAATGTTGAAGGTGACGGTCGCGGTGTTCTTGGTGACGTTGGTATTTCCGGTATGATTCTCCCCGTTCAATTTCCACCAGATCTGGATGTCAGCCGGTTTAAATCCGCTCGTTCCACACACTGCCACGTCACCATGAACGTGTTCTGTTACGTGATTGGACGTTAACACAGGCTGTGCTGGTCTCACTGTGGCAAACAAGAACAATGTTGGTATTGTTATTATCTTTTCACAGGTCTGCATACGATAATTGAAAAGAACATCAAACACATCAGTTACTTAATGCAGACTGGTTTCTTTTTTTTTCTTGCAGCAGACCAGTTTTGAAACATCTGAGCATTTCATATCTTGTTGCAACACTTTCAGAATATTTTAGAATGCGGGCTGCTATAAATAAGCCTTGCTCTGGCATAAGGGGTTTAATTATATTCCTATTAGTGAATTACTGGGATTTCTCAGTGTATTATTTTTTCAGTTTTTCACAATGAATAATATCACTAGTGACAATATGGTATCATCACTAGTGATGATATAGTTTTAGAATGTTTGCCGGAACTACTTTTTTTCCTATATTTCTCAGTCTAATGTTTCTGTCTCGGCTTCAAACATCTTTGGTAAACAATAGCACAATGAAAAGACTTTTAGTCTGCAGTTTTTCCAAACAACCCTGACTTAACGACGTTGTGGGAGAGATCTTTTGAAAACATTTCGAGAAAAGAAGATAGCTTCTGTTGGAGAGAGCTCTTGGAAAATATTGTAGAAAAAAAGAGAAAATACTACCAACCAGCATTTTCTCCTTTTTCCATAATGTTTTCTATCCTATCAGAAACCTAAGATCTTTAGTACCAATTTAGTATTTGTCATTTGGAGATGTTTTTAATTTGGGGGAAGTCTTAAACTTGTCATGTGGGAAAAGGTTAACTGTTTCTTCTAATTTCATATGACTGGTTTTCAATCGTAAAGGTGCAAAACAATGCATGCTTTCAAATGGACAGATACATAACGTAGCATACTCTCGAGCGTTACGTCATCTGTTGCGTTAGCTGCTTCTGCCAAAAATGGATCATGTGTTTGTAAAGAAAAGTCCTATACATGTAAAAATACCTACCGTTCTTGATAATTATTAGCAAACAAAGGGAGAATTAGGAATATAATAAATAGAATAATCAACCGGTGGTGTGTGATATTAGAAATCTGTCACTAGAATGGGGTGTGATGCGGTTGAAAAACGAGTCCGGAGGACGAGTTTTTTAACCGTATCAAACCCCATTCGAGTGACAGATTTTTAATATCACACACCACCAGTTGATTATCCTCTATTTAATGCATCTCTGTGAGGCATTATACCATGCAATTCATCACACTACTATGAATCCATGAAATCCGTTTTCGCCACTAACTGAATCATGAGGTACATAGTTATACCAAATCAAACAATCAAGTGCACTGAAACCCTTATATGGCTTGCAGCACGCGAAAGGGGGCATTCGGACATTTGTGTAAATTGTCGTCTCGGATAAGCCTGCGCAGTCCGCGCAGGCTAATCCGAGACGGCACTTTACGACTGCGTTAGATTTTTTGCTACAGTAGACTTGCAAAAAACAGAAAATTACATAAAAACGGAAAGTGTAGTTTCGGATTAGCCTGCGCGGACTGCGCAGGCTGATCCGAGACGACACGTTACGCAAATGTCCGAATGCTCCTTTTCTCGTGTTGCAGGCCATATACTGATCTTGGCACTGGAATGGATGAACTGATGTTGCTTCACAAATATGCCCGACCCCATTTTTGTGGCATGAAGCATTTTTTTTTTTAATAAGCGCTAAGTGTTTTGAAAATGAAACACGTTATTTGTATTCACAAGATAAGCCTAACATTACTGTATCACTGATCTACACATGTGATGGGGGTGGGAAGAGCAAACGCTGCCCAACATGGATTTTGTAGCATGAAACAATCAGAATTGATGTTAATATTACAAAAATATCAAATAAAAAGGTACTAACAAATCAGGTCAAGCACCGCTTTTACTGCTTTAGATACCGGATTAGGTGAATCGAACGCTGCTTCACAAACATACTCGGCACCATCTTCGTTCCTGGTTGCCATCATGGTCACTGTTTCTGTCACGCTAACGAACCCGTCGTCAAGGTTACTCAATGACGTTGTAGATGTCAGGGGTCTGGTTTTGTTGGCATATTTATACCATTTCAGCAAGGGTTCTGGGTAGCTTTCCGATGTGGAACACGTTAGGTTAAATAGTTGGTCTTCTCCTACATGAATAGTATACACATGTGTCTCATCCCGCTCTGCATTAGATATCTCTGGCTCAGATAATACTGCAAAAAGATGAAATAATCTTACTTATTTAATCTTTAATCCAAGCCTAATTCTATGTATCCTCAACATTACGGGAAAAGGAGAAAATGCTGCTTAACAGGATGTTCTCCTCTTCCAGCATTGCTTCCTACCCTGTCATATTGTTTGATCTATATATAAAATTGTCGTCCGCAAATAATTTCGTTATGAACAAGTTTTTAAATTTGTAGACTGACACATGTCATGATTACCTCTTTCTACAAGTTCGCAGCAGACCAATCAGTATAATTTGGATGGAATGAAAATTACTGTGACCGAAGGAAATTTTTTTCTCCATTTTTTTTTTTCAATTATTACTATATATATATGAGCTATGAACCGTGGAAAGGTCTCAAATGCGTCTGCGAAAAGTATCAACTCAGATCAGCCTGCGCATTCCGCGCAGGCTGATCTGTGTTGAAACCTTTTGCTTTTGGTAAATTTTCTCCATGTCCAAGGACTATTCTACCTATTATTCTACCGGTTGTTAGACAAGATTTTATGTATCCATAATCATGTGATGACTTGTTTGGTATAAGGCATCACAGAGCTGTATTCAACCTGGGTTTTCCTTAGCACGGCTCAAATTAATCTAAATTGTGATCCTCTTTTTCCAAACAATCCCTGATTTTATGGACCTTAAGGGAGAAAAGTTTTGATTTCACATGTGATTTCTACCTTTTCAGACAAACTCTATCATCTCAACCATTTTATTTGTAATCTGCAATTGCTAAAATTTAGTCGTTCGCTACAAAGTTAAATCAAACTATGATTGTCGTAACACAATCCACAGGCGATTTTTTTTGACAACGTTCACCTTCTTTAACCTTATAATGATACGTATAGGGCAACTTTTTAAACTGTATAAACTCTCGAACAGCATTCAGAGTTAATTGGTCATATTGTTTCACAAATTTCTAAACTGAATGGAAAAAGTTGTGACTTTTATCGTCTTCTACAATAACTAACTTTTAATCTGGTACATAAAACGGAAGAAACAAGTCTACCTTAACATTTAACCTGCTATATAACTAAAATGAAATTTTCAAGTCGATAGTAAAAATCGAAATATTGTTATTTTAAAGTTATTTTTGGAGAAAAACATCTCCCTATCGGACAGTGTAGATCCAAGATTAGACTATACGTTCTGTGCAGTCTGATCTTGATCTACATTGTCCGCAAAACGTCCTTGAGTGGCGCTGAGCAGCCTAAAGGTTAAGGGAGAAATAGCGGTCGGAGTATTGGAACCGGGTAAATTGGAGAGGTCATCAGACCTCTCCAACAGTGGTGAGTTTAAAAGGCAGACTGCCACAGAATTTGCTGTCTAAATCCATTTTTCTTGCGAAATTGTACTGATACACAGTCTGTTTCGTCATGGTTTTGTAAATAAAGCGAAATCAAAAAACCGAAACAGGAAATAGACGTGGTTTATTTTTATGTAACGAATTTCAGAAAATATTTGTTATATTAATTTGCCATGGCTGCAAGTTACCTCTCAAATAATTGTAATTTTTCATTAAGCAAATAAATCTAAGGAGAAGAAAAAATAAGAAGAATTTCGTTAAAAAAGAGAAAGAAGACCGCTTGACAAGATCATGCGACTTGAAAACGCAACAAGAAGGTCAAATGACCGTCATGTAAAGCATATGAGGTTTCTACGCGGCGGCTTTTTTACTTGTTTGTTTACATGTACCAAAATATTTTGAAATTAAAAGCCAATAAACTGTTGGAAAACAATGATGCTGACCTCTCCTGGCTTCTTTTGTAAAGAAGCCAACTTGTTTTTTTCTCTGTTCACATTGAGATGGAAGTTTTCATACTGCAGTGAACATATCAAAAGAATCTGATTGGTCAATGAACTTGGAATATGTCTTGAAATAATGGCGTGATGCCAAGAGTAGTTTTGACCTATCAGATGGCATTTTGGACTTAATCTGGTTAGTCAAAAGTATTTTTAGCATATTGGGATTTTCCCATATCTCTAAACTCCAATACAGGTATTACAGTTAGGCACCTTATACGAGTATATATGTAACAGAAGCTAAAAGTTGTCAAAAACTATGCGCCTGTGACACAATCAACAAACTTGCCTCTCACTAACAGCTCGATGGGTTCATCGTTCATACAGGTATACGTCCCGCTATCCAGCAGGCTTACGTTAGTTACAATCAAACTTCTGTTGTCCCCTGCGTCCCATTGTAACCTGTATGACCTTCCGTGTGGCAGATATGGGGAAAAGTTGGGATCACCCGAGTAAGTATACAGAGAGGACGATCCATTCATACCAGGGCCTCTCCAGCTTGGGTGCTGTCCGTTGGTCTCGTTGCATGGCAACGTGACATTGTCCCCGACTTGTACAGCGATGTCTAGTGCCAATAGAAGTTTGACGAATACTGTGACAGAAAGAAAAAAATAAGTTTTTAATCTTTTAATCCTTATCCTGCTAAATAAGTGAAATGAAACTTTAGAGCGGATAGTAAAAACCCAAATTTTGCTACTTCGAAGATCATTTTTTGTGAATAAAAATTTGTCCTTATCGGACAGTGTAGATCAAAGATCAGACTGCACGTTCTGTGCAGTCTGATCTTGATCTACAATGTCCGCAAAAGGTCGGTGAGTCACGATTAGCAGACTAAGGGAAGAAAAAAATCAAGAGTTTTAACGACCAAGAGATAGAGAGCTTTTGAAAACTATGTTTTCGAAAGGGAGAAATGCTGGTAACCTTCAATGTTTCTCTCCTTGTTGTTTGAATTGCCGTCTGTAAATGTTGGTAACCAGCATTTTCTCCATTTCCCTCATGTTTTCAAAGAACGTCTTGTCCAGGGTCGTTTGAACGATGGATTGTGTGGTAAAAGGCCAAAAAGACTTTCTTGATGTCATTAGAGCGTGGAGGTGCAATGATAAAAAATCAAAATACCTGTCATCAAGTACGCCTGATTAATCATCTTATTTTATTTCCAATACATGTAGTTAATTTTCCTTGCTTTCCGTTAAATATTTACCCTTTATTTCATGCTTTTCAGTAGTTTATAGAAAAATAATGGTGGATTATGATTTGACATTTCATGTTTACGATTGGTGAAAAATACCAATTTCATATTTTCTAACTCTTCAATTGAAGGCAGAAACAGTAGTTCCCACGCACAAGTTACCTAGGTAGACAGCGTGTGCCATTCAACCAGAAGGAAATATGATGTAATTTTCGTGCATTTACCCTACATTTCTCGCGCTTTACGTAATATTGTAATGCGTTCTAATGTAGAGGGTGTTCGCTACGGGGAATTACTAAAAAACAACTGCACTGGATTTTGACAAAAGTCCCAGCAAAAAAAATAGGGGGTAATAAGCATGAAATGAATATAATATTTGGTGTTTTTTTTTCGGTGAAAGATCGACATTTATTTCATCCCGCGAACATCGTCGGTAACATTTTCACTCGTGGCTGCCCCACTCTTGAAAAAAATTTCCGATGATGTTCACTCGATGAATAAATTTCGATCTTTCACAAAAAAATATCCTCTATTTATGCAACAAATTCCGAGTTTTAACGATCCTGAGAAAGAATACTTTTGAAAACATTGTGGGGAAAAAACATACTGGTAACCAGTTTTCCATTTGCCACAAAGTTTTCTACCCTTCTCAAAGACAAAATCACATTAATTAAGCCAAGTTTTATTTGTCTTCCGCTTAGAAAATGAATAAAGACAAATCTCATCACTTGTGGCAAGTTTTATTCGTCGTATTTTGCTTCCGCTTAGAAAATGAATTAAAACTGAATTAATATGAGTCGTCCTCTGTAAAAAGTGGGACTTAATGCATCTCCGTGATGCATGACACCAAGCAAGCCATCGCATAATTGTGGATTCATAAAACATGAGGTAGAATGATCCTTTGGTATGCAGAAAATTTAAAGATAGCGAAAAGTTTCGGCTCATGTCAGCCTGCGCGGACTGCGCAGGCTGACATGAGTCGATACTTTTCGCAAAATGCATCAAGCCCCCTTTTCACAGAGCATGGTTCGTAATATCAAATCTAGTCTTCCCTCCATATATCAATACCTTTCACTAACTGAAAATTTATCCATTTCATTGATAACATATTTGATAATAAACCGGTTTGCTTTTCTGACTTGTTCAAATCATTTAAGGAATGAAGATATTTTTTTTTTGTTTTCATGGAGGTATGAAAAAAAAACCTAATCACACTGTATGAAACCGCGAAGCGGTTTCATACAAAAGTGTGATTAAGTTTTTTTTGTTTTCATACCTCCATGAAAACAAAATAAATTCTCTTCATTCTTTATAATTCAATATCACAGACAACAAATATGCACTTAAATAATACTAATTACTCTCTTATTTGTACGGTGGCACAAAAGTGACATGGAAGATATATTTTATACTACGTGCGCACGCAGTAGCTAATACGTGCTCACGTAATAAGTAATACGTGCGCACGCAGTAGCTAATACGTGCGCACGTAATAACTAATACGTGCGCACGTAATACTATTGCGTGCGCACGTATTAGCTAATACGTGCGCACGTAATAGTTATTACGTGCGCACGCAGTAGCTAGTACGTGCGCACGCAGTAGCTAATACGTGCGCACGTATTAACTAATACGTGCGCACGTAATAACTATTACGTGTGCACGTAATAATGTCTATCTTCCACTTCCATCTTGAAACAATGGCTTCCGTTCATGATTCTGATCGGTGGATTATTACGTGCGCACGTAATATGTAATACGTGCGCACGTATTAGCTACTGCGTGCGCACTCAGTAGCTATTACGTGCGCACGTATTAGTTATTACGTGCGCACGTATTAGCTACTGCGTGCGCACGTAATACTACTGCGTGCGCACGTATTACTTATTACGTGCGCACGTATTAGCTACTGCGTGCGCACGTAATAACTAATACGTGCGCACGTATTAGCTACTGCGTGCGCACGTAGTATAAAATATATCTTCCATGTCACTTTTGTGCCACCGTATATTTGTAAATCCAATATTGCGTATTTATTTAATGTCCATTTCATTGATAGTTCATAGCGCGGTAAATCTGCTCGTTTATGGCGTAATAATGACGTTATTCATGATGTCATCATAGTATTGAACATTGGCAAATTTAGTAGATTTATTATTAGAAATTCAATATTCTAGAAGTAAGTTGAAAAAAAGTTTTTTAGGACCCAGCAAAGTGACAATGAACTTACTGTTGGATATTTTTTTCAATGTTCAGAGAAAAAAAAATTAGCTAGCAATTTGAAATTCGGACTGGATATAAAATCAGACAGAAAAACATTATGGAATCTCGTATACATGTTTGTTTACATTAGTTTGACTGCAAAAGTAGTTCCGGCACTGCTTATTTTTTTTTTCATGGAGCTATGAAAAAAACATTATCTTCCGCTAGATGGTATTCTAGAAATACACATCTATCTAATATGGGCATTCTGGGTACAGAAGCTGACTAATTTTTCAAAACGACAACCGTTACTTTGAATTTCAAAATAACATGAACGTTTACTCAATAAAACGCTATCTGGTGCGATTCATTCAGTTATGCTCAGCTAGCAGGTAACCTATGCACCGGCCATTTATTAAAAAAGTCCCTACAGGCTTGGGTATAGCTTCGGTATAAGCCCTACTTTTCCAAAGTATCGGGGGATGGGTGATGCGTCATAGCAGACAGGTCGAATCTTCGAAGAATATGACATACGCAGACAACGATGAAAAAAAATTTTCAGCCAATCAGAACTCGCCAATGCTCATGAAAAAAACTAATATTGAATTATAAACATATTAACAAAAAATCGCGTGGCTAACGTTGTTACAAGCTCACACCGTAAAAAGGTATCATTATAAAAAGACAAGGCAAGGCAAAAGACAATGGCAAGAGATATTTGGAACTTTTGAAGGTCAGGGTATAGAAGAAAACATTTCTATGAACCCATCTTTACTGGTACTTTGATTTCGCTGCACACCTTGTCTTACCATATACGATAAAGAGGGAATCGCCATGTGCTATTTATAGTAAGGGTGTCCGATAATAAATATTTCGTTATCGCTTGATAGACCGATGGAGTTTCAGAGGCCTGTGGTTTAATCAATCTCCATGATGCATAATATACCGAGCAAGTCATTACATAATAGGGAAGCCGTAGAATTCATTTCGTCTAACAACCTACTCAATGATAAGGTAGAATGGTCCTTGGACATGCAGAAGATTTATAACGAGCAGAGTTTCGATTCATGTCAGCCCGCGCGGTCTGCACAGGATGACATGGGTCGATACTTTTTGTAGAAGCATTAAACCCCCTTTTCGAAGAGCATGGCTCATATCTAATCATTATACCATCCTAAAGCTTACGTCAAATAAATAGAGGATAATCAACTGGTTGTGTGTTATATTAAAAATCTGTCACTAGATTTGGATGTGATGCGGTTGATAACAAAAACGAGTCCAAAGAAAGAGTTTTTAACCGCATCAAACCCCATTCGAGTGACAGATTTTTAATATCACACACAACCAGTTGATTATCCTATTTATTTTATTCCTCATTCACCCTTTTTTATTCTAATAATTATCAAGAATGGTACAATATGAGAATATAGGAAAAAAGTAGTTCCGGCAAACATTCTAAAACTATATCGTCACTAGTGATGATACCATAATTATCATCACTAGTGATTTCATTTAATGTGAAATTCCAGTAATTCACTGATAGGAATATAATAAACATTGTTATGTTCTCTTCTATTCTGTTTCGTCCACAAATGGTTTCAATGTGTAACGTTCTAAAATTTTGTCTTCTGGTACAGACATTTAAGATATATGATTTATTTTTAGCCATGCTCTGGCAAAAGGGAGTTTAATGCATCTGCTAGATGCATCATATCAAACAGTTCATTTACACAATTATGGATTCATGAAATCCGCTTTGTCTAACAGCTGACTGAGCCATTAGGTAAAACGGTCCTTGGACATGCAGAAAATTGACCAAAAGCCAAAAGTTTCGACATATGTCAGCCTGCGCGGATTGCGAAGGCTGACATGGGTCGATACTTTTTGCAGATGTATTAAACCTCCTTTTCACGGAGTATAGTCCATTTATTTTCATATCGATTGTGAAAGAAAGTTACCGGTAATAAGATTTTTCTCTAATAATTATGTATTAGTTTTATTTCCTTAAAAAATACGCTTGTTAGAAAAGAAATGAGGAAAACAATCTTTAAAGATAAACTAGAAAATATGAATTAATTTGTCTGATCGTTTATTTATTTGTTTGTATGTTATTTTAACGCCGTTTTCCACTGTATTTAAGTTATATAGCGGCGGCAAGTTAATTTACTAATGCTTCCCTAAAGTTTCTTTCAACACTGTTTCTCACAGTGGCTGATTTCCGACATAAGCATCGTTGGCATAGTGATCAGCGGTGAGAGAGAAAGGAATACTGTAGCAATTACTAATATCGATTCCGAGAAAGAAATTAGCCAATCTTGGTATTCTAACAAGCGAACCCTGCAGCAAATCAAACGTAATACTTTAAAACTTTACCAGACCACAAAAATTTTGACGGAACCAAATTATAAGCATTTGCACACAACACATTGGATAAAGCTGTAATTATGACTTCTGTCTTTGACAGGATAGAAAACATTGTAGGTAACATTTTCTCCCTTTCCGAAAAAGTTTTCAAAAGCCTACTCTTTCAGAGTTGTCAAAGCTGGGGAATGTGTCGTAAAGTGTTCAATGGTTTTAATGCTCAGAAGATAAACTTTTTGAAAACACTGTAAGCAACATTTTTTTCCTAATCCAACGAAAATTATTAGCCTATCAAGGACATATATAGAGGATCTTACATGAGTGTTTATGTATTATTATTTATATCAAACGAGTTGACTAAAATTGTATGACGCGAGCCTTGGCGAGCGTCAAATACATTTTAGTCAACGAGTTTGATGAAAATAATAATACATAATCACGAATGTGAGATTCTATTTATCACATAAAACGAATGAGAGGCAGAAATATATCCTGCATCATCACCTTTAGCCTCTATACCGTTCACGGGTCCACGTTTACAGTTGCAGTTTGGTTTTAAATGTGTATCTACACAAGAAGATAGTTCTTCGACATTTACACCGAAAGAAGAATGAAATAGTTTATAGAGGGGTTAAGTCCACCTATTTCCGCAATAATATTAGTTTAAAGAGACTTTCGCTGCATTTCTTAGTTTTTATCAAACATGCGTATACGTCTTCGCAACAGTGACGTCATTTTTTCCATGAAACGGCCTAGCAGTACAAATTCCCGCGCATGCTGTGTTTGGTTTCACTGGATTCATGCCCTCATGACTGAACATTTATCAGAACCGGGACCCAAGAAACGATAATACACTAGTGTATTATCAAAAATAAGTCATAGGTTTAATACACTGCCGGGGGAGGTTTCATGTGATAAAACACTATATGAGCCACATTTTATTCGTCAGTTGCAAATGCTATGGATTTGGACAAGTCCAAAAGTTTGACGATTTAGAGGAGAGTTTACTTTATCACACCAGCCTGATTTTTAACAACCTTTAAAAAATTTGCCTAGAGGAAATATCGTGGCAAAATTCTTTTCTTTTCTTACAATATTTTCTACCCTTTCATCGACCATTTCCCTCATTTGAGCCACATTCAATTTGTCATCTGGTAGTGCTTTCAAATTGGACAAGTTTGAAATTTTGTCGTCTGCTAAAGAGTTAACCTTTTACCACACAATTCCGACTTTTCTCGACCCTGAGAAATAAAGCTTTCGAAAACATTGCGGTAACAGGAGAAAATACCGATAACCAGCATTTACTCCTATTCCCACAATGTTTTCTTGTCTGTCAAAATACTTCAGCTCCTTTTTACAACTTTCAAATTTGTCGTCTGCAGATCCTTTCAAATTGGAAAACCTTGGAATTTGTCGTCTGGAGTTAAAGTAGAAATAACGAAACAAAAAAGTACAACAAAATGAATAAAAACCTGAAATTATAATCCAGAGTAGTGATAGATGCAAGAGACCCATATCGGCGTGCACCTGTCACAGAAATGCCATCACTTAGGTCCTCCTTTAAATTCCTTATTTTCTTAAGTCCCAGGGTTGTCAGATTTATTACCTTATTCTCTGAAGGGGTTTCTTTTTAATTATTCTTTAACTCTTATCCTGCTAAATATCTGAAATAAAATTTTCAACCCGACCCTAAAAACCCAAATTTTGGTATTTCAAAGGTATTTTTGCGGAAAGATATCTCCGTATCGGAAAGTGTAGATCCAAGATCAGACTGCACGTTCTGTGCAGTCTGATCTTGATCTACACTGTCCGCAAAAGGTCAATGAGTCGTGCTTAGCAGTTTAAGGGTTAAGGAAGTAAAATGAATAAAAAAATCTTCCTTTTTCTCAAAGATGTCTTTTAATTACAACCTAATTTCCTAAAATGGGCGTAAGTATTTATTTCTTATTTAAGTCTACATTGAAATTTTATACTATTGTTTTGTTGAAAAAAAAAAAAAAAATACATAAAAACAAATGCAAAATATTCCCCACGCTTAATACAAAGGACGAAAAATAGTTTCGATTTAACCTTACATTCGGATTAGGCCTATATGGGAGTTTCGTATTAAGGAACCATTTTGAATTGATTTATAATTGAGCAATGTTCCGTGAAAAAGAGGTTTACTGCATCTGCAAAAAATATCGACTCATTTCAGCCTGCGCAGTCCGCGGAGGCTGACATAGCTCGAAACTTTTTGTTATCTGTAAACTTTCTGCATATCCAAGGACCAGTCTACCTATAAATTTAGTCAACAAGTAGGCAAAATTGATTATATGGATTCATCGCTATGTGATGACTTGCTTGGTACGTTGTATCACGGAGGTGCATTAAACGCCCTTTTCCCAGGGCATGGCTCAATTCTAATTCTCGAGGATGTCTAATTTTCAAAGGAAAACACAATTTTTCGATCGCTAAACCAAATAACATAAACACTCAGAAATGTGTTACTTTCTGAAATTCAGATTTCACAACGAATGCTAGACCTGTATCCACCAACCATTCTTCAGGACGTTCTTGGTCTTATTCTCAAAAATTTTCTGAATTTGAATTGGCTGAACCAAAAGGGTGCTGTATGAATGATAATTCTAAAACATTATGACAGCAGTTCATTTGTATTGTTGTTTTCTCCATTCACTTTTCTGTTTCGGCCAGCATCAGGCCATGATCAGTTGTGCTGCTATACACCGGACAGAGCGTCGGCCTTTCAGCCATAGGACATATCGCTCCATCTTGGGTCATGGTTTGAACTACAGGCTCACCTCATTTAGTCAGTGTTGCTTTTTATGTGCAGGTTTATGTTATTTTTCTTATTTTTATGTTGCACGAATAGGTCATGGCTGATTCCTTTTCCCTCCACCATCCTGTAGTCGGATTTCAATCTTGAACATGCCATTTGTCTCCCCAGTGCGTATTCATCGAACTTTTTGTATTATTTTTGTGAAGTTTGCTTTATTTGAAACCACGTGAAATGTATGTGAGGGCTATATGTGAGGTAGGAACTGAAAATCTATCTATCTATCTATCTATCTATCTATCTATCTATCATTCTATCGATTTATCTATCTGTCTTTCTGTCTGTCTGTCTATCTGCTATCTATCTATCTATCTATCTATCTATCTATCTATCTACCTATCTATCTATCTATCGATTTATCTATCTGTCTGTCTGTCTGTCTGTCTGTCTATCTATCTATCTATCTATCTATCTATCTATCTTTCTTTCTTATCTTATCCATCTATCTAACAAGAATAAACATTTTTTTCTTTATTGTTATACTTGTAATTTACATTACAAGTACTAGCCGTGGAAATAATGATAATGTTTTTCTATTTAAATGTTTATTTATTGTTGATATTCTTTTATTCCCTCTTACACCAAATATTGGTTTGATATTCTTATTTATTTCATGCTTTCCGGTAGGTTATCGAGAAATATCGGTGAAATATTTTTCGATATTTCGTGGTTACGACCAGTGAAAATACCGATTTTTATATTCTAACTCTTCAATTGAAGGCGGAAACAGTTGTCCCGCACACTAGTTACCTAGGTAAAATGCGCGTGCCTCTCTACCAGAATGGAAATATGACGTAATTTACCTTACATTTCTCGCACTTGACGTAATATTGTAATGCGTTGCTACGCGGAGGGGGTACGCAACGGGGAATAACCGAAAAGAACTCTACTGGATTTTGATTAAGTTCCCCCAGAAAGGGTTAAAAGCATGAAATAAATAGAATATTTGTTTTTTTTCCGGTGAAAGATCGAAATTTATTTCATCGAGCGAACATCATCGGTAATATTTTCACGAGTGGCGCACCGTAAAAAACAAATATCCTCTATTTATTTAATGCTGTAAGTAAACGTATCGTTATGTTCGTTAAAATTTGCCCGGTTACTGTTATATCTATTATCAATTTTAATATAACACTGGTTTGTAACAGTTGAAGCTGTTGTTGTAGTAAGTGCTAAATGAAATTATGGTCGTTACTTTGGTTGCTAAAACCAATGTTTGGATGTGTTAACACTTAGGCTGCTAAGCGCGACTCACTGGCCTTTTGCAGACAGTGTAGATCAAGATAAGACTGCACAGAACGTGCAGTCTGATCTTGGATCTGCACTCTCCGATAAAGAGATATCTTTCCCCAAAGAATACCACTGAATTAGCATCATCTTGGTTTTTACTATCGACTTGAAAGTTTCATTTCACTTATTTAGCGGGATAAGGATTAAGCTGATTTGTTTGAATCAAACTAATGAGTGAGCTGATAGCACAGAAGTTTTGAGAACATTTGCTTCATTTTTGAGGACTTTAACACAAAATTTCAGTGAAAATCCATCAATTTAGGGCAAAAAATAGGCATCTTATCTTGTCCTCTTTCTTTCAATATTTAATTTTCCTTGCCTTTTTTTTGTTAAATGTAGAAATGTCAGGATTAAATTGTTCTTTATTTTATAATATTCATTAAGTTTTCTATGAGATACGTCTAAATAATACATGATAAGAACTCGGGCTAAAAATAGCATTTTTTGTGGTGTTTTACCGCAAAGACATGGGTTTCGAAAATCTCTTTTATTTTCTGTACATTGCTTAGATTTTAATTCCGTAAAGTAATTATTATTTTTTTTTTTTTAAATCATTAAATGATTTTTGAGTAAAGTGTCGTCTCGGATCAGCCTGCGCACTCCGCGCAGGCTAATCCGAAATGACACTTTCTGTTTTTATGTAATTTTCTGTTTTGCGCAAGTGTACAATGGAACAAAATCTAATGTAGTCGTAAAGTGCCGTCTCGGATTAGCCTGCGCGGATTGCGCAGGCTGATCCGAGACGACACTTTACGCAAATGTCCGAATGCTCCTTTTTGGGTGTTGCAGGCCATATGTAGGTTTCGAAGCAAACTCAGTCCTTCCTGGCCGTTGTATCAAAAGTGGCCCCTTTTGAAACTTTGACTGGAAGCACCTCTGCTTCACCGCTTCATCAGAGAAAATGGAAGGACGCGGATAAGATTCGTTTTGGGTGTTAATTTGATGATTTCTGTGGAAATTTGGAAGTTGTCATTTCTCGGGGAACAATTTTGTGCCTGTGCCCATATAAAGAAATATGGCCTGTCACCTGCAAGGGCCATTTTTCACTGTGATTTTTTTTTTTTTTAGCTTCTTTGTAGGCCACTGCACATATATTCGATAGAAACAATCAGCAAAGCTGTGGGTTTACCATTAAAAGTACAGAGGGTCAACTATGGTGAATTTCAATGACTTATCAATGTAGCAAACAACAGTGGTGTGACATCTTAGAGAAATAGCTAAAGGGTAATAACCGTGATGTGTATAAACAAAAAAAAAAACATACAAATCAATTCCCCTTAAATATTCTGCACTAACGAGCCTTGGTTGTCTTGCAGTTTTGCTGTTTTAGACAGACTTTCACTTTATTTCTGACACTTCGTACCGAGCTTTTTTTTTTTTGTCCTGTGATGGCGTCCGGTTTACATTTCTATCCAACTTTTGTCTGGACTGGACAAAAAATTACTTTTTAAAAAAATAATTATCGTGGTCGGATTGCTCTGTGAAAAGGGGGTTTACTTCATATTGTCACGATTTATATTAGCAAGTCGTTGCCTATATGAGCCCAGCTCTGTGAAAAGGGGGTTTAATGCATAGGGGTCCGTAGTTTGATTCCTGGCACCCATAGACTATATATTATAAACAAGTTCGAGCGAATGTATCAGCCAGACTGCATTAGCCACTGACAAACAGTTGTGTTTTTCTGGTAGAAAAATGTTTTGGCTCTCAGCTGTAGAAAAAATTAGGAGAATAACTGATGGGGTAGAAAAGATACGTTGTTTTTTTGTAACCGAGGGCGAGTAACGGGCTGCATACAGTTAAATCCCTTGTTTTAGTCTATGGGTGATAGGAGTCAAACTACGGACCACTATGGTTTAATGCATCTGCAAAAAACAACGATCCATGTCAGCCTGCGCAGTCGGTGCAGGCTGACCTGGTGCGAAACTTTTTGGTATTTGTAAAATTTCTGCATGTCAAATGACCATTCTACCTCATGATTCAGTCGCTTGCTGGATAATATGGATTTTATGGATCTATAATTATGATATGACTTACTTGGCACAATGCATCACGGAGATGCAATAATCCCCCTTTTGCCAGAGCATGGCATATATATATATAAAGATCCATTTTTGTCTTAAAATCGGCGGAATCCTCTGAAATGCGGAAAATTCACCAATAGCAAAATGTTTCGACCCAGACATAATCATGTCGACACGTTTTGCAGACGCGCTAAACAACCTTTTTAGGGAGAATAATACGTTTGTCGAAGAATGGTAATGAAATGTCCGATTTCGACCATATTTACCAGGAATCATGTATCTTTTACCAAACATCTTATTGCCCGTGTCAGCAGGATACTGAGTCCGGTAGGGGAGCCGGTAGCGTAAAGGACAGGAGACCAGGGGGTTACTGGTTCGAGTCATCATCGACCAATTTCTTTTCGAAGATTGATGATAGTCATTTAGACAGGATTCGTTCCTTTCTCAGCCCTGATCATTGTTTCGTGGATGGTTATGTGGAAAAGCAGCCAGTGGCTTGGGGAGAATATTGTGCGAAGTACTTGTAAATGAAAATCCAGGAAAAAACAAGGATAGGCGCACTGGTCGCTGCGACTTAAATGAAAGAGTCTTAAAAACGACCTTAACACCATATAAAGAAACAAAAAAATAACCTTCAGGCTTGTTCGTCCCAAAACCAGTTCGTCACCCAGTAGTAATTTTGATACTCGAATAGATTCACTTATCTACATGCATTCGTGAGTCAATTGCTTTACCGATATAAGTAAATATGTAAATATAAATGAGTCATGCCCTGTGAAAAGGGAGTTTATTGTATCTGCAAAAAGTATCGACTCATGTCAGCCTGCGCAGTCCGTGCAGGCTGACATGGGTCGACATTTTTTGTTGTTGGTCAATTTTCTGCATGTCAAATGACCAGTCTACCTCATGACTCAGATATAAACCATCAAAAGGGAAGACCCATACCAGTACGACAGGTAACCATAAATATATTTTTGACACAGTTATGCCCCTTTTTCGACTAAGAATTTTCACAATCAATCTTTTTTCTAATCTGTAATCTACAAATCTCGAGATACTTGAAGGTGTTGGGTCGATTTCCACGGCTGCTCAACTAAACATTACCTATAATCTTTCGGATACGGCGTTAAACCCAAGTCCCGTGTAATGTGCCATGTACACCGGACACGCTTTGTTAGAACCACTTTTGTAATAAAACGACTATTTGTAATAAAATGTTCAATTACAAATAGCCGTTTTATTACAAAAGTGGTACTAACAACGCTTAACAACCAGGTTTCGGTTATGATAGTATTCGTCCTGTATCTTGCTCTTTCCCCGTAATGATACTTAGGGCTTCTGGGAGGTGTCGTCCATATGGGCAACCGGTGGCGACAATAAATAAAGGCAAACTCAAACCGAAACACTGGCTTCCGGCATGAACATCGTCGAAACAAACACCTCCTGACACAACTTAAATCTATTGCTTTGCGGATTGCGTAAATCAACATGTGATCTGCAACTTAAGTTGTGTTAAATGACTAAAATGTCTTATGTCTATCCAACTAAAATTTCTTACGGCGCTGGCAAGGTTTATCTGACTTAAATGTCATAGGACGCCGACAAAGGTTGTCTATCTTTGATATCCTATGGCTCTAACAAGGTTTATCAAACTTAGATTTCCTATTTCGCTGACAGGGTTTATCAAACTTAAATGTCCTATTTCGCTGACAGGGTTTATAAAACTTAAATGTCCTATTTCGCTGACAGGGTTTATCAAACTTAAATGTCCTATTACGCTGACAGGGTTTATCAAACTTAAATATCCTATTTCGCTGAGAGGGTTTATCTAATTTTAATTTCCTATTTCGCTGACAGGGTTTATCAAACTTAAATGTCCTATTTCGCTGAGAGGGTTTATCTAACTTAAATGTCCTATTTCGCTGACAGGGTTTATCAAACTTAAATATCCTATTTCGCTGACAGGGTTTATCTAACTTAAATGTCCTATTGCGCTGACAGGGTTTATCAAGCTTAAATGTCCTATTTCGCTGACAGGGTTTATCAAGCTTAAATTTCCTATTTCGCTGACAGGATTTATCCAACTTGAATGTCCTATTGCGCTGACAGGGTTAATCCAACTTAAATGTCATATAGCGCTAACAGGGTTAATCCAACTTAAATGTCCTATAGCGCTAACAGGGATTATCTAACTTTCATATCCTATGGTGTTTACAGGTTTTATCTGACTGAAATGACCGATGGCGCTTAAAGTGGTAATTTACTAAAAGGCACTGCACTGCTCTGAAAGTTTTCATTTAACATACATGTAATTGTCCTATGGTGCTTAAGAGCTTATCTTACTGAAATTCATATAATGCTGAAAATGCTTTTTTTTTAACTGAATCGTCCAATTGCGCTGGAAGTGTAAATCTAACTTTAAATGTTCTATGACACTGAAAGCGTGTATCTCATAGGGGTCCGTAGTTTGATTCCTGGCACCCATAGACTATATGAGCCATGCTCTGGCAAAAGGGGGCTTAATGCATCTCCGTAATCCATCATACAAAGCAAGCCATCACATACTTACGGATCCATAATAGCCACTTTTTTTAACAACTGACTTATTCATGAGGTAGACTGGTCCTTGGACATACAGAAAATTGACCCATAGCGAAAAGTTTCGGCCCAGGTCAGCCTGCGCGGACCGCGCAGGCTGACTTGGGTCGATACTTTTCGCAGATGCATTAAGCCCCTTTTTCACAGAGCACGGTTCATATATTATAAACGTGACAGGAGTCAAACTACGGACCCCTATGGTTTGTCTGACATAAATTTCTTACTGCGCTGATAGAGTTTATCTAACTTAAATGTCCCATGGCGCTAAAAGGGTTTATATAAATACAATGTCCTGATTGTTGGAATTTGCATTCATTTATCATTGCCACCGGTTGCTCATACGGGCGACGTCCCCTGGCAACTGTTAATTTTGTTACAGGGGGTAGTGCAAGACTTATCCTAAGTTACGCCAGGTTCTTTTGCGTGCTCGATGTATAGTACCATCATACGGGACCTCGGTTTAACGTCTCATCCAAAAGACTATTAGTACTAGTAACTTTAGGATGCCAGCCGTTGGTCTCGAAGCCATACCCTCAAACGACCCCGAAATTGATGTTTACAGGTCCTACGCTCTACCACCTGGGCTATGAGGGCTGGTCAAACACAAAGTCCTGTCGCGCTGAGGGTATTTATATACTTTACCTGTCCTGTGACGCTGAAAGGCTCTTCTAACCAAAATGTCCTATGGTACTGAAAGGGTTTTTCCAACAAAAGTGTCCTATGGCATTGACAGGGTTATGATGTAGACATAGGAACACGTCGAATTGTTGACCTACTGCTAGCCGTCACAGTAATATAATTAGCTATTGTGGATGACGTAGATTAAAATCAGACTGCACAGAAAATGCGGTCTTATCTTTTATCTACACCGTCCTCTAGAGCATTTCTAAACGATTAACATTAAACTGGAGCTGTATATTAAGCCGTCAACAAAGACATATAAGCCATGCTCTGTAAAAATGGGGCTTAGTGCATCTGCAAAAAGGTTCGACCCAGGTCAGCCTGCTTAGTCATTATCAAAGAGAAAAAATGTGAGGTTATTACTATTTAAAAGCTCTATGAGTCCATATGTACTGAATTTGATATAAATAAGATCGTCTCAATGAATCCTGGAAGGGACATGATAAAAGAAAATGGATCTCATCCTCGACTTTGTCTTAAGAACATACGGTACATTTTCAGGCGTCTCGTTGTAAATTTCTACATGTACCTTGTTCTGTATTTATCTGGTACCGAAGACAGCATGAATTTTTCCAACGTGTTTCGAACTAAAATAGTACTTATTTAATAAGACAGAAAGAACCAAGGTCTATACTTGTAAGTCCATCCTTGTCTCATGGACGCTCTAGATGTAGACAGTGAATCGCATTGAACGGGTAAGTAGTATCATTATTGACTAATTAACGTCAGTATTTCTATCTGAGAAAACCACTCATTATTCTTATTTCTTTCTAATTATTTCAACTCTTTCACTGCAACTAGGTGCAAAAGTGAATTTTGCGGACGGTGTATATCAAGATCAGACTGCACAGAACGTGCAGTCTGATCTTTGATCTACGCCGTCCATAGTTTCATTCTAGACTGTGACTAAAACGTATTAAATTTTAAGGTAAAATTGTATTTATAATCCTTCCAAAAGTGGACTGCATGTATTTTGTAGTGAAAGAAAACAAGGATTGTTATAATTAATCCATCAAGCTCGTTAACTCAACACTATACAAGCTATTTATAAACCTACCAAAACCTAATGTAAATTACAGAAAGGTCAAACAAGCAAAGGAACATTTTTAACTGTTTCTCAAAATATGGAAATTATCGTGGAAAAAGAAGCAATAACTTATTACAAGCAACGAAGCTTTCAACTACAGGGACGTTAGAGTCGCATCTGCACAGTTTTAATTGATTTCGTTTTTAAGCCCACTTCTCGGAAAACAAGATGGTTAAAAATTACCCTGTACCCAATATTTCGTGTTTTACGAACATGAAGAAGAAATAGCTAGAAAACATTGCTGGAAAAGGTGAAACTACATCTACTGGTCCCAAGAACTTCTCCCCCCTTTTTCGACAATGGCTTTATCCTTTTAAAAGCCAAATGCCATCATTTGAGCCACGTCATTTTATCGTCTGCTAATGCTTTTTATAATGAACAAGTGAACAATATTGTCGTTTGGTAAAAAGACAAGAACATGAGGAGCATCTTTGCTAATAAGCCTTTCGTAAGAACGCTTTGTCGCAGTGGTTTTTAACCTATATTTCTGTCGTTGAATACCAACAAAAATAGATGTCGTTGGGGTAGATATTTTTTTTTTTTCAGTGATAAAACTACAAGATATGTTTTTGTCTGCAAACGTAAAGAAACTTGACGGTTACATATCGTAAAAAGGTGCAAATTTGGCGTTCAAATGACGTGTTGGTCGCTATGCAACTGGTAACGCCGTCTATTTTTGTGAGCTCAATTATGGCGTCATCGTACTTATTTGAATACGATGGCACATTATTGATCACGTGACTTTCTCAAAACCCTTTGCGAAATTCTGGCACGTAACATGAAAATATCCTTGGATGCTAGATCTATGTAGCCCATTTAAAGAAATACCATAGAAAACACGTTTTTTCTACATTTGTCCTGATGATTTGCCAGGCATAGTCATACTTTCAGTGATGAATCACTTTTTGAAGTTTTGGTGTGAATGTAAAAATCTAAGTAGAGTCTAGCCCCCTTTAATTTATGATTGGGCAGTTTTACTAGATCGGCGGAGCCAGTAGACAAGGTACGAAGTGCACGTATGTGCTTTCTGATATTTATCGAAAAGCTAACTCCTCAGTCAGGCTGGATTTAATTGCGTCAAACTCGCTCTCCTTGATAATATTCAAGTTGAACCTACATGAAGTTTTGAAACTCTGCTTTTTTTTCAATGGAGAAAAAAATGTGCAGAGGCTCTTTAAAGGGGGACTAAAGGTAGCATAATTAACCGACACCATACCAAGTCCTTTGTCCGTACTCACCAACCCGTTGCAGATAGAATTACTGTTGCAATTGCAAAGACTTATCTAAATTTAAAAGTAAAGAAATTAAGCGTTAGCCACTCCGAAGGTCTATTACTTTCTAAATTTCGAATTCGACTTAGGCGGCATAACACGGTCTTCCACTGTATTGCTCTCGGCCGACAACACGCGAGACAGCACTTCTGTTTTCAAACTAAAAGTCAGTCTGAAATGACAAAAAGCTACAACACAGTCCAAAATTTTCAGTATTTATCAATAATCATGTTTAACTTGTAAAATAGTGACATCACTGACTTTATCCAATTACCAGTATAGTCCGAAAAACACGACAAAATAGGCCGTTTTGGTCTATATTCCGAAATTCACAAAATCCAAACCCAGAGGTCTAGCCCGAAATTAGCCAACTTGAAGCTCAAAACACAACAAATATGGAATATTATGTTGTAGTGACTTTCCTGATGTTTGTATTTAATTCGAGCAGCGTGAGAAAATTTTGTATCGTGTGAGACCGAAGGTCGAGCGAAATGCCAAAATTTTCTTACGCAGCGAGAAGTAAATACAAGCACCAGGAAAGTCACTACAACATGATATTCCTTTTATTGTATACCTACACATTTTCAACGACAAAATATTACAAATTATTGACATTTTATTCGAAAACAGTAAACAAAATAAAACAAATAATGGTGTAGTAGCCAGTAACTTCGCGGTGAATATTACAGCGTAAATTTTGACCAATCAAGTTGCAAATAAATACATACGATACATGCACATACCGCGAGTGAGTTGCGTCATTATTACGTCATCATACCATATTTGGAACTGTATTTCACAGTGTGTAGATACGGATTTTTTTTCTATTGTATGTAATATTTTATCCGCGTGCGACGTATGTATTTAAGCCGGAAAATTTTCAGGTATATAGTAAAGAAGGAAAGATCATAATCTCAAAAGTCAACCGAAAACTACTTCTTCTTTCAATAATCTTACGCCATTTATCGGTGTAATAACTACTTTTTATATCAAAATTGCATTTAAAAACTACCTTTCCCGATTATTTATGATTTCACGATAGCTTGAAACCAGCATTTTCTCTTTTATTCAATATTTTCTCACTTTCGAAGACAAATTACGTCATTTGGGCTGCATTTTATTTGTCGTCTGAAAATCCTTTCAATTTGGACGGGTCTAAAATTTTGTTGTTAGGCACAAGATTACGTTCATTCCCGCAACTCCCCCCCCCCCCCCCCCCCCCCAAAAAAAAAAGAAAAGTTTACTGGAAATTTTTTCTTTTCATTTCATCTAGATAAAATTTCCAGAAAACTTAGATTTATCGCAATAGTTTTCTAAAATAATCATGAGAGTTATCTCGTATCTCGTGGCAGAAATATGCTACCATACTATGGTTACGTAAAACTTACGCAAATTTTGTTCGTAACTACCTTAGTAAAACGGGGCCCAGCTGGTATATATTTTCAATCAGTTAACTTCAATCTGCAGCCGATATTTAGTGTCTTCAATTCATGATTAACTGATTGATTTTAACGCCATTTTCAACATTATTTCAGTTATATCGCTGCTGCCAGTGCATCTATCCAGACTTTCCAGGAATTTCTTTTTACCAGTTCTTCGCAAAATATTTTCCAAAGCCACTGGCTGCTTTTCATCATAACCATCGTCGGTACAATGATGAGCGGTGAGAGAACGATGAATCCTGTCGCAATTACCATCATCAGTCCTCGGAAAGAAATTGGACGAGCCTGGGAATTCAAATCAGTAACCCCCTGGTCTCAAATACTGTACACTCCTGACTGCGCTACCTGGGCGCGGCTTGAAGCTGACCTTTTTGTGGAATAGAAAACATCGTGGCAAAACAGTGATAATAGTTGTTGTTGTTGTGGTGGTGGTAGTTGTGGTGGTTGTGGTGGTGATTGTGGTGGTTGTAGTGGTGGTGGCGGTGGTGGTGGTGGCTGTAGTGGTTGTGTTATGGTGGTGGCGGTTGAAGTGTTGTTGTGGTTGTTGGTGTCTGGCTGTGGTTGTCTTGTTATGGTTGTGGTTGTGATTGTGGCGGTTGTTGTTGTGGCGATGGTGGTTGATGTGGTGCTTGTTGTGGTTGTGTGGTGGTTGTTTTGATGGTGGTTGTTGTCGTGGTGGTTGTTGTCGTCGTCGTCGTTGTTGCTGTTGACGATATAGTTCGAGATCAGATTACCTTTCGCTGACAGCTTAGATCAAGACCAGATTGCATAAGTAGTATCATCAATAAATGATTAACAGAGCTAATCGCTTCTTTTTTGTTAACTTCTTAACTAAGCTTAGTTTTTCGTTGAGAAGTCTCACTCTTACGCCAAATAAAACGATAGAGAAGAAATCAGAAAAGTAACATATATTGGCCATGCTCTGTGCAAATGGGGCTTGATGCATCTGCAAAAAGTTTCGACCCAGGTCAGCCTGCGCAGTCCGCGCAGGCTGACCTGGGTCGAGACATTTTGTTATCAGTCAATTTTCTTCGTGTAAAAGGACCATTCTTCCTCATGGTTCAGTCGCTTGTAGGACAAAATGGATTTTATGTATCCACAGCTATGTCATTTATTGCCTGTTATAGTACATTACCGAGATGCATTAAACCCCCTATTGCCTTAGCGCGGCTCAAATAGATCTATATTTGGATCCAACGTCAATGATAAAGCCAATGCGGCTTCATTGCACTATACCTGCTGGTTCGCAATTAACAGGTGTAACATTTTTAATCAACCATTTATAGACATGTTGTCAATGTACCCTCCACATGCTGGATAAGTCAACTCTTCACCAGAGTACGTATTCACCTACAGTTCTAAGGAACATTTTTAGTCTTACTCTCCAGATTTTCTGAATTTGAAAGTAACGCGACTTCTCACTGGCTAAACTATTTGGTTTAGCCAATCAGAAGTTGTGTAACTTTCAAATTTAGAAAATCTCAGATATAAAGACTAAGAATATTCTTAATAATGGTTAGTGAATACGGACCCATGGCGACATAATTTTAGCTTTGTCAAAATTGAAAACATTTGCAGACCACAAATTGAATGTAACTCAAGCCTCGAATTTGTCTTTCCAATCGTAGAAAACATTGTTGCAAAAGGAGAAAATGCTGGTCACCAGCATTTTCTCCTTTTGCAACAATGTTTTCAAAAGCTTTCTTCCGTATGGCCGTTAAAACACAGTATTCTTGGGTTAAGAGTTAAAGGAACCCTTCAGAATCAAAATACTTTTTAGACCAACGGATTGTGATTTTTAAAGCATTTTCCCTCATACAAACAAAACTCACCATATCGGACAGTGTAGATTCAAGATCAGGCTGCACGTTGGGTGTCAGAGAGGTATTTGTTTGTTTGTACTGTGTTTAACGCCGTTTTCAACATTATTTCAGTTATATCGCTTCAGCCAGGCCCAGTCCACCTATCCATGCTTTCATGGAGATTCTTCCACCAGTACTTCGCTCAATATTCTACCCGACCCACTGGCTGCTTTCCCAACAAAACCATCGTCGAAACAATGATCAGCGTCGGAGATGTGAGATGGTTTTCAACGTTGTCTGCGCATGTTATATTCTTCGAAGATTCGACCTGTCTGCTATGACGCATCACCCAGTCCCGGATACTTGGGAAAAGTAGGGCTTAAACCGAGGCTATTAGCCTATTAACCAAGCATGTAGAGGCTGTTTTAATAAATGGCCGATGCATAGGTTACATGCTAGCCGATCATAGCTGAATGAATCGCACCAAGTAGCGTTTTATTGAGTAAACTTTTATTTCATTTTGAAATTCAAAGTAACCGTTGTTGTTTTGAAAAGTAGTCCGGTTCTGTACCCAGAATGCCCATATTAGATAGATCAGTATTTGTAGAATGCCATCTAGCGGGAGATGATGGGTTTTTAAAAGACGGCGATTTCCTTACTACGAGAAAAAATGCGCTCTGGAAACAGACGGTTTCATGCATGCTCATAATGCAATATACCATGCAAGTCGTCGCATAATAGGAATATGAGCCAAGCTCTGTGACAAGGGAGCTTAATGCATCTACAAAAGGTGTCGACCCATGGCAGCCTGCAAAGTCCGCGCAGGCTGACATGGGTCGAAACTTTTTGCTATTGGTAAATTTTTCACCTGACAAAGTACAAGCATACCTTATGAAACGGCAGGTTGTTCTACAGAATGGATTTTAAGGATCCACGATTATGTGATAACTTGTCTTGTACAATGTATCAGGGAAATCCATTAAGCCCCCTTTTTGCCAGAGCATGGCTCATGTATTTATCTGAAAAGTGGCTGAATCATGGAGTAAAATGGTCCTTTGACATGCAGAATGTTTATCCATACCAGTTTCGATCCAGGTCAGCCTGCGCAGGTTGACATGAGTCGATACCTTTTACAGATGCATTTATCCACCTTTTCACAGAACATGACTCTTAATTGGTCTGCAACACGCGAAAACGGGCTTTCGGACATTTGTGTAAAGTGTCGTCTCGGATTAGCCTGCACAGTCCGTGCAGGCTAATCCGTGACACCACTTTACGTCATTATTAGATTTTGTCCTACAGTAGACTTGCGTGAAACAGAAAATCACACACGAACGGAAAGTGTCGTCTCGCAGTCCGTGCAGGCTGATCCGGGACGATACTTTACGCAAATGTCCGAATGTCTCTTTTCGCGTGTTGCAGGCCATATGTAGGTAGATGGTTGCTTGGTCTGATTATAATGTGTAAAAGGCCTTTTTTTCCAGATATTACTTCAATTATACCAGCGCGGCAGCTAAACAAATCTTTGCAGTCCAGTTATGCATGTAAATACGGCCCCTGAAGTCAACATGAATTGAGCCATGCTCTGTGAAAAGGGGGCTTAATGCATAATTTGTAAATTTTCTGCTTGTCCAAGAACTATTCTACCCCCATGCCGAGCCCCGGTAGCTCAGTCGGTAGCGTGCAGGACTTGAGAACAGGGGGCCGTGGGTTCGATCCCTGGCTCGGCCAATTTCTTTCCGAGGCTTGATGATAGTCATTGCGACAGGATTCATTCCTCTCCCACCGCTGACCATTGTCTCGACGATGGTTATGTGGGAAAGCAGCCTGTGGCTTGGAAAGAAAATTGTGCGGAGTACTGGTAAAAGAGACTCCAGGAAAGCATGGATAGGTGCACTGGCCGCCGCGATATAACTGAAATAATGTTGAAAACGACGTTAAACACCATACAACCATGCAATCAATCAACTTCATGATACAGCCGGTTGTAGACACAATGAATTTTACAGATCCATAATTATTTGCATTATGGAGAAGCATGAAGCCCCCTTTTGCCAGAGCATGGCTCAAATATATTTGGTTACGCAAACAGTTTTTTCTGATGGCTAACGAAAAACTTGTTTCTTTTGTCAATCTCATTCACTCCTCAAGGCATAGTTTTCCGCTCCAAAGACAATATCATCAATATAAAGTGCTTGTTCGTTGGATACCATTAAGCCGAAATATATTTTGTCCGAATGTTCCAATGCACTACTTCACTCGACAAAGGGCGTCGTCGGTCTTATTTACATTTGTATAAGCATTTGACAGAAAACTGTATTCATGAAACATAATTATTTAGATATTTTGCCATCTAGTCTTAGCACGTTAATTTTTTAGTTAAGAACTTCATCTCATTCACTTCGTATACATTCTGGTCGGTTCGATCCAAACAGAATTCGCAGAAACGAACAAATCTGTCTTATATGTAACTTTGGTCACATATAACGAATTCCATTCCATTTTATTATTCCTGGAAAAAAAAAATATGTAAAAGAGTATTTTTATAACAATCCAAGTACCATTAAACGGTTACACCTTCTGAGTTCGAATAATAACAGTGAATTGTTTAACATTGCTTTGTACGCAAAGCAAGCAGTGATAGCAAGAATGTCTTTTTCGCATTTAATTAATAACTCATAAAGTTCAATCACAAATACTTATGTATATTATACAATTTAGTTTAGGTTTATCAAAAAGATGTTGTTCATGTTTTTTGAGGTAGATTCTCGATTTATTTTCATTGTAATGTTTGTCCATGTATTATGACTATGTACATATGTATGTGTCTGAATAAAATATCTTTATTTCATGCTTTCCGGTAGGTTATCGAGAAATATCGGTGAAATATTTTTCGATATTTCATGGTTACGACCAGTGAAAATACCGATTTTTATATTCTAACTCTTCAACTGAAGGCGGAAACAGTTGTTCCCGCGTTCTAGTTACCTAGGTAAAATGCGCGTGCTTCTCAGTCAGATGGAAATATGACGTAATTCACCTTACATTTCTCGCGCTTGACGTAATATTGTAATGCGTTGCTATGCGGAGGGGGTACGCCACGGGGAATAACCGAAAAGAACTGTACTGGATTTTGATTAAGTTCCCCCCAGAAAGGGTTAAAAGCATGAATTAAATAGAATATATTTTTTTTCGGTGAAAGATCGAAATTTATTTCATCTCGTGAACATCATCGGTAATATTTTCACCCGTGGCTGCGCCACTCGTGAAAATATTACCGATGATGTCCACTCGATGAAATAAATTTTGATCTTTCACCGTAAAAAACAAATATCTTCTATTTATTTCATGCTTTTCGGTAGTTTATCGAGAAATAACGGTGGAATATTGTTCGATACTTGGTTACGACCAGTAAAAAATACCAATTTTATTTTCTAACTCTTCAATTGAGGGCGGAAACAGTAGATCCCGCGCACTTGTTACCTAGGTAAACAGATAGAAATATGACGTAATTTACCCTACATTTCTCGCGCTTTACATATTATTGTAATGCGTTGTTATGCGGAGGGGGGTATGCCACGAGGAATTACCGAAAACTATTGTACTGGGTTTTGATGTAAGTCCCCTCCTCCCCCAAAAAAGGGGTTAGACGCATGAAATAAATAGAATATTTGTTTCTTTTCGGTGAAAGATCGAAATTTATTTCATCGAGTGAACATCATCGGGTATATTTTCACGAGTGGCAGCCACTCGTGAAAATATTACCCATGATGTTCACGAGATGAAATGAATTTCGAATTTTCACCGAAAATAACAAATAATCCTCTATATCTATCTCGTCCTTGTGCCTATTAGTTTGCTGTTCAACTTTAAGATTTAACACTTAATAAGTAAATAAAATCGGACTTTTGACGACCATAACCATGTTAAATTCATCTCTGAACCCGTCTGCGCCGATCACCAGATTTTGTCCGGTTTCGGTTAAAATTTCTCTTTCGAAAGGGACAGGGGTCAAATCTTTTGCGATTTTGTTGCATAGCTTTAGTCCTAAGTAAAAGACCAAATGAGCTTAAAAGGCCTGTGTTCATGAACTGGTTATTTCCATTGAGATGATTTTGATGTACCATGGAAACTTCCCTGTTATTGATTGTTCCATATTTTCCCGCATTTTCTCAATTTCCCTCAATGTTTTCAACCCTCTACATGACAAACCCCATCATTTGAGCAAAATTTAAAATGTCGTCTACAAATGCATTCCATATGGAAAAGTCTAAAATTTTGTCGCCTTGTAAAGAAGTACTAATCAGACTCTGAATGATTTATTTTAGGGAAGATCACAGCGGCAAGTCGATTCGACCTGTTACTTCCCGACGCAAGCAATCAACACGAATCGACGAAAAATAGGCACCAAGTTCATGTGACTGGGTTGGCCAATCAAATTTTATACGAGTTTTGTCCAACGTGATAAAGATAAAGTCATTTCATTGGTTGGCTATTCTCACATAATACCAAAACTATCGTGTCATTACTTCAGCGTCAAGAGATATTTCTATATTTAGACTCTGCGTACTGGCGAACCGTTTCGCAGTGATATTATAATATCGGTTAATACATAAGTACTGACAGCAAATTACATTTTGAAAGTTTTTGACTCTTTACCAGACAACAAAATCGTAGACTTGTCCAAATTGAAAGCATCTGCAGACGACAAATTCAACATTGCTCAGATGATGTGATTTGTCTTATCTATATTTCTGACTATGTTATATATATTCTGTACAATTTATCAGATAGTTTATGATGTACCAGACATATATTCGTTTTAATGAAAACAAAGGCATATGATTTTATAGTTTGTTTTGAATTTTGAAGCAAACCAAGATTATCCTTTCAAAGCCACCGGATGATTTTCCACATAACCATCGTCGAAACAATGTTCAGTGGTGAGAGAGGAATGAATCCTGTCGCAATGATTTTCAGCAATCCTTGGACAGATATTGGCCAACTCGGGATCTAAAGAGTACTGATAGAAAATAAGACATAGGGGCAAACAGAAAACGAATCCTAGTGACAGAGACAGATTTTAGACAATGGTATTTATATTTCTGACAACTTATTTAATGATTTAAAATGTACCAGACACAGATGTATATTTTTATGTAAACAAAGACAGATTTTTTTTTTTTTGTTGTTGTTGTTTGTTTTGTTTTAAAATCTGTAGGCAAACTAAGATTATTTAACCCCAAATATCATTTGCTGTGTCAATTCTTTACCAAACAACAAAATTTTCTACTTGTCCAATTCGAAAGCACACCTGCTCTCGGAAATCGGAGTTAAAACGAGGCCCTTACAAGTTGTAGACCATGTTTTTGATGTGGTCTCAGACATTTAACAGTTCATAAAGAAATAGCAAAAATACACTCCGCTTTCTCAAAATCAAAACAACATCTAACACATATATCAGATTTTTTCCGTCTATGCCTGATAAAAAAAAGTGTTGCATAAGATATCAAATTTTTAAATGGGACTACATTCTTACAGCCATAACCCTGAAGCAATCCTAACCGGTGTCACACCGTACGAAGCTTTTCAGGGTTGCGTGTTCTACGTCTTATCACTTATATTCAGTGAGCTAAGAAAAGGAGAATACTCTAGTAATGAGAAATAACCTTATTTTGTCCTTTTTCCACGATGCTTTCAACTCTTTAAGAAAAAAAGGCATCATTTGATCCATTAGTAATTATTTCGTATGCAAATATTGCCGGTGCGGAAAAGAATAAAGTTTTATCGTCTGGTAAAGGGTACTCGTTACCAAACAATCGCGATTGTTTACGACCTGAAGAAAAATGCGCCTGAAAACATTGTGGGAAATAGGTAAGCAGCATTTTCTCCTTTTCAGACAATGTTTTCTATTCTTTTAAGCAAAATTCGATCATTGGAGCTACTTTGAATATATCGCCTGTCAAGGTTTTCAATTTCGACGAGTCCAAATTTTTGTCGACTGACTGACTGAATAGATCACTTAAACATGTATTCATACTAAATTACTGCTCAGACATAACGGAAATGAAGAGGATTTGTGCTCATCTGCCTAGTTAAGGATTAATTCTGTATTATTTCTGTATCACACAATCCGGTTTTCAGAGACCCGGAGGAAAATGGCTTTGGAAAACATGGTGGAAAAAGGAGAAAATGCTGGTAACCAGCATTTTCTGCTTTTTCCCACAATGTATTTTACCTTTCCATGAACAGATCCCATCATGTGAACCATATCTAATTTGTCGTCTGCGAATACTTTCAAGTTTGACAACTGTAAAATTTTGTAACGTGGTAAAAAAATAACACCACTTTTTGAAAAAAAAAAAAAACAACATAAAACATTAATTTTATAGTGACCAGATAGTCTGAAAAGTTTGATTTTTATTGTTTGTTTGTCTTTTTTTTTTCTTATTTCTTTACGAGGCCTTTTATCGACGGTTGTAATATTGGTCGGATTCCTCTTTCTCAATGCCGTCTGCGTTACTTCGCTTGTTCCAAAACCCACGCTTATCGAAATATGTTCTTCTTGTGCCGTGAGGACCTATCGAGTTCATGTACAGTGGAATCATGAAAGCGTTCCTGGGAAAGAAATACCGAGACATTTGAATCTGTTGCCATTCCTCATTCACTGAACGCTTGTCTCCGGAAAGCTTGTCCCCTGAACGCTTGTCCCAAAATCCACGCTTATCCCAGAAGCCCCTTTTAACTTCCGGTTCAGCTGACATAAAATCGCCATCTACAATGTCGTCTGGAATGAAGCCGTCTGTGATTCGGTCAATAGTCAAGGCTTGTCCCACTTTATTTTGGTCGGCCATTTCTCGGAGACTAGTCGCCAGCGACTGTTCTATCGAGATGATTGACACTGCCAGCAGCAGGGTCGCTGTAGTATGTATATAATTCATCATTATTTATCTGTTAACCTGGAAAAAAAAAACATGTAGGGATACACGTGTGAAAAATCGTGAAATCCTCGTGACTGTATTTCGCAAATTAGTTAATTCATGATCTGTGAAAAAGAGGTTTAATGCATCTGCAGCCCGCGCGGACTGCGCAGGCTGACCCGAGTCAAAAGTTTTGCATTTTGGTAACGAGTCAGATACGCTTACCACGAGCCACCTGACCGGACAAAGAAAGACAGGAAAAGAAAGAGAGAGAAAATTTATAGTCTTTACTACATTCCTGGCTACGCACCTCATAGGACAGTGGCAAATGACTCTCAAAGTGCATTGTTTACACAGGTCGTATTCACTGATTATTCTTAATTTGTAATCTTATTCTAGTTTTCAAGCATTTCAAGAATTTTTCTAGATTTCAAAGAAACTGTTACCTTTCACTGTCATTCTCTTTTTTCGTAACAAGTTTTTTTTTTAATTACCTCCCTTTTCTTGGAAATTAACAAAAACTCATTTAAAAGCTGAATAATTATTTCGATTAAAATTAATAAAATAGCTAGAAAATTGGAAAACATGTAATTGCCCCTTTCCGTCTTTTTATTCGACCGCACATGTTTTTTTCCTAAACTGTGATAGAGGCGCAAACCTTGCATAAATCCAAGAACATGCGCCATTTTTCTCTGTACATCAAGTTGAACATGATTCATGTCTGTTCATATTTGTAACTCTATCATAATCCATTGACTTAATTCATGTTATAAATAACTCTTAAAAATGCACCATATCTCTTAAAAATATACCGCTTGATATACGTTTTTAAAAAGTTCATTTTACAAGACAGTAGAAAATACTATTTCTGTGAAAAGTTAAACAAAAATTTTTTTCGTTTTTTTTTTTGAAAATGATAAAAAATTACGTTTTTGTTGACACGTCTTGATTGCTACTGTGATCTGCCCTGTGCCTTAACTCTTTCAATTAATCCTTTTCGCTATTGGCAAACATCACGTTTCTAAGAATAATCGGTTATTTGAGCAGTTTTAAAAACGTTTTAAAGTTTTTTTTAAATTTTGAAATTATTTCCTGTAATTTTGACAAGAATTATCTCCTTTAAAGAAGCTGTATCTTTGTATTTTGCATCGGAACATATGTTTTTCTTTCCATGTTTTTTACTCCGCATACATTATATTATCGTCTTAGCGAAAATGAAAAAAAAAACTGTCCGCAGGAAAAAAACTGTATCATATGCCCTAAATAAATATATAAATGAATCGTGCTCTCTGAACAGGGGACGAGGAGACTTTAGGCATGTGCAAAAAGTATCGACCCATGTCAGCCTGCGCAGTCCGCGCAGGCTGACATGGATCGAAACGTTTTACTATTTGTAAATTTAATGAACGTCCAAGGACCAGTCTATCTTCAGCTTCAGTAAATTGTTAGACAAAGTGGATTTTATTGATCCCTAATTATGTGATTACTTCCTTTGTACAATGTATCACGGAGATGAATTAAATACCCGTTTGCCAGATCATGGCTCATTTATCTAAAATAGATAAAAGCCAGCTCATTCTAATAGATAGATAGATAGATTTATTTCTGTATAAAATATATGACATCATAAAAGCACTATACATGAGATTACATGGGCATGATAATGAAATTATGACAAACTATATTTTAATACAAAGGATGACTCAAAAAAGGGATTATAAATCCCTTATTTCCATTGTGGTCCTTGAAATAATAATAAATAAAAAAAATGTGACAAAGGAGGATATGCCACATAATTGACAAAATCACAGTTAACTAAAAATGATTTATCGCAACTTATGACTATTTGAAATATGACTTATCACAGTAAATGGCAATTTTCGAATAAAGACGCATTACAAGAAGTAACTATAATGTTCAACCAATCAAATTGCCGGTCTTGCTGTTTAGAGTAAGCACTGTATGTATCCCGTTCCCCGTTTGTTCGTCCATTTCAAGGAAAATGGGAAAACATATTTCTTGTTTCGAATATACCAATAACCATTTATTTACTTCAATACTTAAGAAAAAAAAAAAAAGTTTTTAAGTTGTAGTGTACAAGCAATTTCTCCTTGTCCCACGACAATGTTTACCATCTTATTAAAAAAAATTCAGTCATTTGAGCAATAGTTTATCGACTGATAAAGAGTTAACTCTTTACCACACAATCCCGACTTTAAACGACGCTGAGAAAGAAGCCTATAGAAAACATTGTGGGAGAAGGAGAAAATGCTGGTAACCAGCATTTTCTCCTTTTCCCACAATGTTTTCTACCCTTTCTGTGATACAATTTTCTACATTTCAGCCACATCAAAATTGTCGTCTGCAACTACTTTCAATTTGGATCAGCCTAACATTTTATCGTTTGGTAAAGAGTTTAAAAAAAAAACTTGACAGATCATTCATGATAATCTGTAATTCAAAATTAAACAACAAACAAAATATGACAGAATTCATACAGCAAATTTCATGGTTTTACAGACATAAAAATTTTAGGCACCAACTTATTCTTTGCCAAACAAAACCCTGTTTTAACACCAGTGAAAATACAGGCGTTTGAAAACATTTTGGAAAAAGAATAACATGCTGGTAACCTAGTAGTAACCATATTTTTCTTCTTTTTCCACATCGTTTCTTACCATTTTTAACAAATCTTATCATTTTAAGACACATTTATTTTGTCGTCTGCAAATGTTTTCGCCGTTTGGATAAAACTCAAATTTAGTTGTCATGTCGGGCCGGTAATATCGACATAATATTGTTGTATTAATTATCAGAGTTCTTAATTAACCCTTTGCAAATTAATCCCATGTTTTAATGACTAAAAATGAGAATGAAAGAATGAGGACTTTTGAAAACATTCTGGAAAGAGGATGGAAACGCTGGTAAAACGATAATTTCTCCTTTTCCCACAATACTTTCAGCCATTTAAAGTCAAAATACATCATTCAAGCAACACTGACTTTGTTGCAAATATTTTCAATTGGGACGAGTCTAAAATTTTCTCGTCTGGTAAAGAGTTAACACTTTACGAAACAATCGTAATCAGGGTTTTAACGACCCCGAGAAAGAAAGCTTTTGAAAAAATTGTGGGAAAAGGAGAAATTGCTTGTTACAAACAATTTCTCCTTTTCCCACAATGTTTTCTTCGCTGTCAGAAAACTTCACCTCGTTTGTACTTATATGAAATTTGTTGTCTGCAGATGCTTTCAATCTGGACGAGTCTAAAACCTTGACGGCTGCAAAGAGTTAATGAAACTGACCTTTGCAATTCGGTCATAAAAAAAGTAATTTTAATGACGGTCTGGTTAGAAACTGTTACAAAAGAACGGTCATTGTAGATCGAAGTTCATATTGCAAGTTCGTTTTGTGCAGTCTGATCTTGATCTACGTTATTCACAAAAGCAGGAGAGATTTTTCAAAGCTATCTAAATGGTAATCTTCAGAACGCTTAGAATTTTTTTTTCAGACAGCGCAAATCTAGATCACACCGTAGATGTAGATCACACTTCATAGAAAGGGAAGTCAAATTTTGAATCTACGCATTTTCTTTTTCTTCTACCTCCCCACTTATTATCTTTTTTTTATTTTTACTATTAGTATTTTTTTTATGAATGAAAACAGTCTAGAAATAGAGTTTATTTCATCAGCTTGTGGTTAATATGGGGAAATATTTGCCGAAAAAGGGAAAGGTATGCGAAAATAACGAGTGCCGTAAGGCACGAGTTATTTTCGCGGACCTTTCCCTTTTGAGGCAAATATTTCCACATATTAACCACAAGCTGATGAAATAAATTATATATTATATTTCCTCTGATTATTTTGTCAACGAATGCCACTTTTAAAACTTAAAAACTTAAAAAACTTAAAAAAGTAGTTCCAGATTTTCGGCAGGAGGAAAATATTCATTATGACGGGGAAATAATTCCCCCCAATTAAATTACGACATTTCTTTACCCATAACATTTCTAAAAATAGACAAATGAAATATAATATATTGCAATAATTGCTTCATCGTAATTATATTAACTCTTTGCCGAATGGCAAAATTTAAGACTGGTCTAAATTCGAAGCACTGCAGACAACAAGTGAAAAAGTGTACAAATTACAAAATTTTGTCTTTGAAACCTTAGTTACCAGTATTTTCTCCTTTTCCCACAATATTTTCAAAAGCCCGTTTCCCTAGGGATTGTTAAAACTCGGGATAGGAATAAAAAGTTTATTTATTGTTCATGTAACAAGTAGATCTACATGAAAGTTTAATGATACAAAATAAATTGGGGACCAAAAACGATAAGAAATAAACGTTGATCAATTATTAATTTATTACATGTAAAAAATAAAAAAAATGTCAATTCGAGATAAAATGTCGGGATTTCCTCTTGAGTTCTAACAGATTTTAAGAGATAAGAGATCTACATGGAAGAAATACAAAATAATTTGAACATTGATAAATATGACACATATTATTTGATTAATCTACTACCACGTTCATTGTAAATTATGAAAAAAAAGGAAAAAAAAAAATAAAATAAAAAAATAAACTAATAAATAAATAAATAAAAGTGGAAAAGATTTTGAAAAATAAAAGAAAACTTACTTGAAAAATTGCACAATTTTTTTCAGGTGGCAGTGAACGCAAGAGTTGTCGACGGTGGAATGCTGTTATTTGAAACGCGGCGCTAAATTTATGTCTAAGTGCCGAGATACTCCGTGATTCGTTCCTCAACGTTTCGTAACTCCCTGATTGGTTCCTCATCATTTCGTACATGCTTTCGACCTGTGACGCTGATTTCAATTAGACCCTTCGACAAACTTCCGAAGGCTTGGGATCACGAAAATATTGACGTGGACGTTCACACCTGGGCGTGGTCAGGGACGGACGTGCGACCACACACGTAGTGTTGTTGTCACGAAGGAACTAAATATTTTTGATTTAACCTCTACTAAACAATCCCATGTATTAACGATTGTGACGAGAAAGACTTTTTAAAACATCGTGGGAAAAGGAGAAAATGCTGGTAACCAGCATTTTCTCCATTTCCCACGATGTTTCTGACCTTTGAAAGACAAATATTATCATATGAACCATATAAGTCTGTCATATTGTTAGAATATCTGACGTCTAAAATTTTGATGTCTTCGAAAGAGTTAAAATACACGAGCCATTGGACTACAGACTGTTTTTATTTATTTATTTATTTATTTATCTATTTATTTATTTATTTACATATATATTATTCGATCATTTATTGTTCATCTATTTCATCATAATGGCAAATGTTCGAGTCAGTATGCAAACAAAATTTGTTTGTGTGAGTTTTTTATCTTCTACACGCACCATATTTTGTTGTTCAACCAATATTATATTGAAATTGTACAAATGAAAAAAAAAAAGCAATGAAGCCTTACATTTAAAGATACATGTTTACTCGATTTCAGCCAGTTTTCAGCCAGTTCTTAACCCACTTCATCCTTATTTTATGAAACTATAATCATTCTTGTATCTTCATGCCAAATGTTGCCCCTGATGGCTGCAGGATTGCACAGAGTACGACAGATAGAAAATGCATTTCATAATTATTTTTGAAGCCTTCAAAGCAATTGCTGTTGTCGTTTTTAGTATTAAACGAAGACAAATTCTTTAAGTTTCTCCATCCCTTACTCGATATATATTGGTAATTTATCTATGTTTACACAGCTGAGCCATTCTACATACTTTCAAGTGTTTTAACATCTGTCTGTCTGTCTGTCTGTCTGTCTGTCTGTCTGTCTCTCTCTCTCTCTCTCTCTCTGGCTGTAAGAATACCTCTTTAATGCAAAAAGCAAAAAAGAAAGTCAAATAGTCTGAATTTTTTAGAGTAATCTTTGCTCACATATTACTATTGTTGGCATGGAGTCTAGGACAATTCCCCCCCAGACAAATGCCCCCCGGACAACTCCCCCCGGACAACTCCCCCCTGGACAATTGCCCCCCAAGACAATAGCCCCCCGAGACAATTACCCCCTGGACCATTACCCCCTGGACAACTGCCCCCCCGGACAATTACCCCCTGGACAACTACCCCCTGGATGATTGCCCCCCAGACAATTACCCCCCAGGAAATTGCCCTCCTAGGACGATTGCCCCCCAGGACAATTGCCCCCCAGACAATTGCCCCCCAGACAATTACCCCCTTAAAAACACCAGGATGTTCATACCATCATATGCATATAAGAAAATTTCATAGTGAAACTCGTCAAATTTGTGAGCACTTTTCCGAGGGTCTACAATTTTTTTCCCAAACGGTTCTTCCTCCCGTTTTTCATATTTTTCTATGTATGTTGGGTGTGACCAGAGGAAAGTTCCTGCAGAAAATGGCCGTGCTGCGATTTACAATACGGCCAACAGAACCGCCTTTTTGAAATCAGATTCTGTCAATTTCAGGGAGACGCGTTTGTTTGTTTTAGTATGTATGTTGCTGCTTTTCCTAGAAGAGTTTGCGGGCGCGGAATAGGGGGCGGGTGCGGGTGGAAAAAATTGATCCAACGCATTTCCCTTTACTGTTCCACCCGCACCCGCGCCGCCTCCAATTCCGCGCCTGCAAACGCTTCGTGGAAAAGCAGCCTTAAACATAGGTCACACATCCACCGGGCCCCGTACGATTTTACCCACCCGGCGCCTTGGCGTGGATTTTAGAGACCGTACATACGATTACGATTACGATTTTCATGTCTACGGTGTGTGTGGTCACATATTCTACGGCACTCGGCGGTGCTCGGTGAAAACTGGTGGAGAGCAATCGCAAGACACCAGTCTACAAACTGTAAAGGTGCCGGCCAGATGCCATACGGAAGCTTCCGGGGCCTGTCCGATGAACACATGCGCACAAGGTGCTGGGGCCCGGCCGCAAATTATTTGGCTGAGTGGGCTTCTATGGGCTTTCTACGGCCTACGGATCAGATGAAAATGTCGGGAAAATTGGCACCAGCCAGCTAATCAATGCGCCCGTGCGGCTGGTAAAAAATGTCCCGGTGCCCGTGGCAACAATGAGGGAACCTGACGGGCACCGTATGAAATTGGCGAAAATCCGTCAAAATGTCTGTTTTTACTTGCCGTACGGGCCCCGTAGTGGATATGTGACCTAGGCATTACCCGGCATTATCACCAAAGTGTTTAATTAACCACATTACTGGAGTTTCACTTTCAAGTTTTCATACAATGTATCAAATAAATGCCGATTTATTGGGTCATATGAATAAAGACGAGCAAAATTTAGGCTTTTACTTCAGATTTGTACAGCATTGCCTAGTCCATTTCTATTGCAAAATTCAAGTACAAGCATTTGCTACTCTTTATTTATATGACCCATCGATATTTGAGCGATAAACACGCCCTAAGACAGCCAGAGTTGTAGGTGACACAATACCCACAATGCACTGACGTTTGTGTAGCATTTCTGCGGAACGAAACGGCTGTTTGCACGAGACTAACGCATTCGCTCCTCAATCTCTACCTGGCCATTCCCAAGCATATCCAAGTAATCAGATCTGTTTCGAAGAATCTGCGTTTGGTGAAAGAGTAGACAGTGACTGGACAAAATGGAGTTCGTAACCACTGAAAGGGGTGGAAGGAAATTACTTTTTGAGGGGTTCTGTTATGTAAAACAGAAGGAACTGTCAGGTGGAAAAGTTTGTTGGGAATGTGAGCTGCGGAGAAAACACGAGTGCAAAGCAAAACTACACATTGTCGGTGAAAGAGTGGTTTGGCAGACTAACGAGCACACCCATGCACCGAATGCAGCGAGGGTTGAGATGCTGAATGTGAGAGCGACGATGAAAACGCGTGCCGAAACGACAGCAGAGGCCCCTCAGCAAATCATTGGCCAAGCAGTGGCAGGAATTTCTGAAGCTGCCTCTGCCCTGATGCCGAAGGTTACAGACATACGGAGGTCTATTCGGAGATATCGGCAGGCAGCCCATCCAGAGCCCTTACCGTTGCCGGAAAATGCTCAAGATGCAGTTATACCTCGACAATATCAACTGACTTCCCGCCAAGGCCAGTTTCTTCAACTTGACAGTGGTGTCGGCGATCCCAACAGACTTTTGTTATTTGCTTCCGCGGATGGTTTGGGATTGCTGAGGGATTCACCTTATTGGGCAGCGGACGGAACTTTCAAAACAGTTCCAGAGATATTTTTTCAGCTATATACTGTCCACTGCATGACTGGGAATGGCCAATCATTTCCTTGCGTGTATGCCTTGACCACCAATAAGACACAAGAAACGTATGAACGTCTGATGCGCCAACTCGCCCAGATGGGAGGAAATCCACAAGATGTGCTTATCGATTTCGAAAGGGCGGCTATGAATGCCATAACGATCGTCTTTCCAGATGCTACTGTAAATGGATGTTTCTTCCACCTTTCACAGAACGTTTACCGCCAGGTATGTTGTACATGTACATGTATATGCAAGATTGACTTGTCACCAATGGGAAACTGCACTCCAAACTTCATCCATAGGTGGCAGTGCGAGCAGTGTTACCTTCTTCGTAATGGGAAATCCACTGCACAGCTGATAATTATGGTTTCCGATCTCAATATCGGAAAGCATGTTGTGTTTGGTCGTGCTGTCTGTCTGTCTGTGTGTGTGTGTATCTGTCTGTCTGTTCAGTCTGTCACGCTTTTGACTTTGTTCCTGCAAGAGCTACAGACCTGGAAATGACCTACCCCTAGGTAGCATGAGAAGATGAAATAAAAATTTCATGTCTCTGATATCCGGTTCATGGTGAAAATGAGACATCAAAAGTTGAGATTTTGTCTGTCACGCTTTTGTTTCTTGAATAACTTTTCTCCGACGCCAGTTATAGCACTAATAACAAGTTCCTTCCCTATGTTTATGACCCTTGGCAAAATACTGGCATCAATAAATTTACTTTCCAGGGTCAGCATCATAATCATATTGATATATCAAATTTGATATATTGATATACCGGGACACCTATCGCAGCGACGTGAAACTGATATCACAACACCATAGCTCATCCAAGGATGTTATTGCAACACTGAAATTTTCTGTTTGCACGTACTCGGTTGCATGATATTTGCCGATATCACGGTGAGATTTGATATTCAAATTTGATAATATGAGATAACTCGGTAGACGCCTAAAACCTTTTCCTACACCTGGGGTATCAGGGATGAGCTTTCAGATTACGCAATGACCTTGAAGGTCAGAGGTCAAGGTCAAACAAGTGCAAATCTGCTCAGAATTTCAGGAGAAAACTAATTAAAAGTTTCATGTTCCAGTTACGCAATATTTCTCAAAATCAGAGATCAAGGTCACGGTCAAACTTGATAATTTGAAATATCCCTGCCTGTGGTAGTGGTACATGCATGATATCAGACACACTAGGTTATTGAGGATGCCCATTTGTATTATATAACTTTGATGATCAGATATCGAGGTCAAGGTCAATCAAGGGATGAGTTTCGTTGTCATGAGATCAAGTTCTATGGGCTTCATCTTGTTAATCGTAATCCATCAACCCATGTGCCTGATCTCTGTCAGTGTATCCTGATCTCTGTCAATGTTTCTGATCTCTATCAGCATATCTTGGTCTACATCAATGTACCGTTCATGTACCGGTAGAAGTACCTGAACATGGGAACCATACGACATTTACAATGTCATCTTATTCATTTCAGATTCAGTTAAATGGGTTGGTTGCCCAATACCAGCGAGATCCAGAGTTTGCTTTGGGCATGCGCATGATTCCAGCGATCGCGTTCGTACCTGTTGATGACGTCGTGGACACGTTCGAGATCCTCAGAGGTTATCTTCCAGACCAAGCAGCACCTATACTGGATTATTTCGAGGCATACATCGGCAGACCAAGACCAGATGGTGACGGACGCGGAAACCCACTCTTCCCGATTGCCAAGTGGAATGTCCATGTGAGGACACTGGAGGATCGGCCAAGAACCAACAACAATCTTGAGGGTTGGCACAGGCGCTTTCAGGCTGATATTGGAGGACAACACCCCAATCTGTGGCGCTTCCTCGATGTTCTCAAGAGAGAAGAAGCAGTGACCAGTGTCCAGATCGCTCAAATGGTTGCTGGTGAGCAAGCCCCAGCACAACGACGGGTTTACAGGAATGTACGGCAGAGAATCCTGACTATCGTCCAGGACTACGCAAATCGCGATAGAATCGCTTTCCTCCGAGGCATTGCTTACAACTTCGAATTTTAAGGACTTTGACATACCATAACTTGTGTGGCAGTCTCAAATGTGTTCGAGACTTAATTTGCCATGACTACACTAACTTCTTTCCCGAAAACCTAAATGGATTGACAGTGGGCGATTTTATTTTGGGTCACACTGTGTGAACACAGGACAGTTATTCGACACAGCACAGCACATTCATAATCTGTATGGAGCGCAAAATGCCTGCTCATGACTGACTACAAATCGGATTTGAATTCTATTCCACTTGTTCTTCGTTCTTTAACCCTTTACCACACAATCCCTACTTTTGACACCCCTGTGGAAGAAGCCTTTTAAAAACATTGAGGGAAATGTTTCAATTTGGACCAGCCTAAAATTTTGTCGTTTGGTAGAGTTAAACAGAATGATGTGCACGGACCAATGGACGTGCGGTATAATTACTACATACTCTACTTGACCAATATGCTGGCATTGTCCAGGGGGGGAATTTGCGGGGGGGGGGGGAGTTGTCCGGGGGGCATTTGTCGGGGGGGGGGAATTGTCCTAGACTCCATGACACCGACGGCGGACGGACGTGGGACGACATAATGCCCCGCTTCTTTTGAAGCGATGGGATAAAAATCAATTATTACGGCCAACAGAGCTCATTTACATCTGTTAAGTTTGTCTATCATCCTTTGTACCAAAATAATGTGCAGTTTTGATCATTTGGCAGGCCTACTACATGATTAGCAGACGCCACCTTTCAACAACTCGAGGAACTCATATTCGACGTGCGTACTTCAAATTTGATCACATGAAAAATCTAGTAATCTAATCTAGTTCCAGTTGACCTCGGCCTTAGAAGTGAACTCAGGGTCTGACGCTGAAAGCCGACAATGACCTTGTCCCAAAGCAAAAGCAGAAGAAATTGCGAGTTAGATGGGGGGAATTGTCCGGGGGGCAATTGTCCGGGGGGGGAATTGGCAGGGGGCAGTTGTCTGGGGGGGGGGAGTTTTCTGGGGGGGGGGGTTGTCCAGGGGGTAATAGTCCTGGGGGGCTATTGTCTGGGGGGCAATTTGCCTTTGGGGGGTAATTGTCCAGGGGGTAATTGTCTCGGGGGGTTATTGTCTTGGGGGGCAATTGTCCCAGGGGGAATTGGCAGGGGGGAGTTGTCCAGGGGGCAGTTGTCTGGGGGGGAATTGTCCTGATACGGTTGGCATGGTTGAAATCAAAGAACGGGAAGGATTGAAACTGACCATTTCAGCACCAAGAGCCTAAACAAGGCCTTGTGGGCGGCATAGATCAAGATCAGACTGCATGAAATGTGAGATCTGATCTTGGATCTGTACCATCGGCTTGTTTTGTCATGCCTATAAATCAAAACAACTTTCTGAGTTTCACTGATTGTATAAGTACTGGCGCAGCTTGGGGTTGGTCCGGGGATTGGCTCTCGACCACACACGTAGTACCATTGCCACGAAGTCAATACTAGTAGATTTGAAAGGCTCTCTTGCGAAACGGGATTTAATCCTTTACCATACAAATCCATGGTTTAACGGCCTTTGGAAATAAAGCTTTTGAAAACGTTGTGGGAAAAGGAGAAAATGCTGGTAACCAGCATTTTCTCCTTTTCCCACAACGTTTTCTACCCTATCAAATACAAATTGAACCATTTCAGCCACATTTGACTTGTTGTCTGCATATGCTTTGAATTTGGACCAGTCTAAATACTTGCCGTCTGGAAAACGGTTAATGCATCTGCGGATTGCGTTATATAAAGCGAGCTGTCGTATAATATTAATTCATTTTATCTACAAACCGGCCCAATCATGAGTAAGAGTAGGGTTTTTTTTTTTTACAAGCAGAACATTTAACAATGGAAAAAAAGGGCTGCGCAGGCTGACATGATTCGACACTTTTTGCAGATTCATTAAACCTTTTTTGACAGAGCAAGGCCCAGTTACATACTGACCCACACTTCCAACGCAAAATGATTTTTTAATATACAAATTTCAGTTTCGGGATATAGAGATCAAAAAGAAGTATCACTTAATCTTTTCATGTGCATGTCCTAACTATGGATACCAGTCAATTGACAATTTTGTTACGCTTCGCTGAACACTGATATCTGTGTACGATGCCCCATTTTTGTGTCGCAAAAGCACAACTTACAATTTTTTTTTTTTTAAATTTGAGTGTACACAAAGTTTGCCACACGATGGCCGACTGTAGTGGAGTTAAGATTTCCAAATGTTCTTTCCTGATAAGTCCCTGATTAACGATTGAAACCAGAGGACTTGCTATCGGAATGACCTAGGCTATTGTTGTCATTTACAGCTGTGTCCCGTTTATTTTTTTTGAGCAGTATCTACCGTTCACAGGTTGTGGCAGAAGTTCACCCAACAGGTAATGATTAAAAAGGAATGATTTTGATTATCTGTGCAGTTAAAAATTGCACGATATGGTTATTTACTCCCCCACCCCTTGCCCGATCATCGTTAAGTCTTGAACCGGATATAATGTTCATGTCAGGGTCAAGTTGCTGAGTTGCCACGCCGAAGTAAAGGCAGAGCCACAAGCCCTTTCCATGACAACAGACAGCCCCCCAGCGGCGTAAACCGCCGCTGTAACAATTGCATAGCAAAACTGTTCCATAAGTGCACACAGAGTATTCAGAAGGCTACCGAAACATGGCATCAGAGCGCGCCGTCACTTCGTTAGGCGTATTCGTAACCACCAAATACAGCCCAATACTCCTACGAGTGTAGCCTCAGCAGGCTCTGATCCATGAGCGGAATAACGTGCCCTTAAATGTCATCCTCCGATACCTAAGGTTCTTGCGTCGGAGATTCATGGCTGCAATTATACCCAATACTGGTACTATTGTTTTGTTTTTTGAAGACACCCTTCTAGCGCGCTTGGGCATAGACTGATCAGCCTTATCGAGTTTGAAGGGAGGATGTAGTGCTGTCTTTTTCAAAAATGATCATTCTGTTTATTTTTGGAATTTTGTGACGTTGGATGGAATAATAAATAAAAAATAAGTCAAACATAATTTTGCGTTGGAAGTGTGGGTCAGTATAGATTATCAACATGCTGGAACGATTGGAATCGGAGCTATCTTTTTAACCATAGGACAGAAAACCAAAGAGCAAGTGAATTTCTATGCATTTGCTTTACATACATACATCTCTTCACAAGAAACAAAACGTTTTAATCAATCAATATTAAGAGATTGTTGATTGTATTGGAGTTTAACGCCGTTTTAACAGGCCGTCAGTGCACCTACGCATGTGTTTCCTGGCTTTCTCACACCAGTACGTACACAACTTTCTTTCCAAGTTCTTGACTACTTTTCTCACATGCATCGGAGGTGAGAGGCGAAAAATATCCGGAAAAAGAAAGTATGCCTCAACCCGGTATCGAATTCACAACCACCAGGCCATGAGTCAGGTACGCTAACAACTGAGCTACCCAGGTGGGCTCAATATTAAAAGCATAATATGTTACAAGTCAAATGTAGATCAAATGATAGAATTTGTCTCAAGGGCAAAAAACATTGGGTGGAAAAGAAGGACATGCTGGTAACCAACATTTCAGCTTTTGTTCCACATAGTTTTCAAAAAAATCTCCTTTTCGGGTTCGTTCAAAAATGGAGCTGCTTGGCACAGAAATAATCATTCCAGCCTATCAAGAATGTTTGTACAGAAAAACAGCGCCTTGGCACAACACTCTGAAGCCATGGCCTTGTCCTGGTAAACCAGAGCAAATACGCGAATAAGTGAACGGTCTCAGTGATATGACTGAAATAATGTTGAAAAAGGCTTAAAACACCGTACAGTCAGTCAATTAATCGGGCGTCCATGGCTTTGAAATTTCGTGTTCAACGACCATGGAAATAAAACATTTAAAAACATTGTGGAAAAAATCTGATTACAAGCATTTTCTCTCTATTTCCACAGTGTTTTCCAACCTTTCAAAGACAATTTCAATGATTTACATGTAATGCATACTTAATTTGTCGTCTGTAATGGCTAATAATGTATGCAAGCCTACAAATTTTGTTACATGGTATTTTACAAAGCATAAAGGAGAAAGTTGTGAAAATAATCAACGAAACTGCCCAAAAAATCACAAAGGAAGCACTGCGTAGGCGTATTCATTTCCATAAGACAGTCTGGGTCAAAACACAGACAAATTTAAGTTTTACGTCACAACAAAATTGTAAGTTTGTAACGGCGTCAAAAATAGATTTTTTTTAGAAAAATGAAAATATGTCTTCCATGCTGCTTTCAAAATGTTTGAATACCTACCAACATGTGTAACATATAGAGAATACTTGTGGTTTTTTTTTGCGGTGAAAGATCGACATTTTTTATTTCATCGAGTGAACATCATCGGTCACATTTTCACTAGTGAATAAACCACGAAAGAAATTTTACCGTATGATGGTCACGAGATAAAATAATTTCGATCTTTCACTGGAAAAAATAAAACAACATATATTCTATTTATTTCATGCTTCTAACCCCCTTTTTTGATGAACTTAATCAAAATCTAATAGAGTTGTCTTTGGTAATTCCCCGTGGACGCAGATCCCCTAACTGGGGTTGGTCCGGGGATGGCCTTTCAACCACACACGTAGTACCATTGTCACGTAGCCAATGCACTTGAGCAGCGCTCTTGGGAGGCTTTTCCCGAACGCCTAGTCCTACAACACAACATTGGGTGTGAATTGAAGATTAGGGGGTGTATTTGGGAAACAGCTGTGATGATAAACTACAGGTACTCGTAAATAACTGTTTAAGAAATTAGAATTTTAAAAAAAAGGCTAAATTTTACTTCCATTCAACTGTATATATTAGCTCTTTCGGCGCCAAATATTTAATGTCCACCTCTTTCGATGCCTGTAAATACACTCCCCTGAAACTCAGAAAGAGTTTTATCAAATAGATTTGACTAAACATGCGGACGACAGAGATCCAAGATCAGACTGCACGTTCTGTGCAGTCTGATCTTGATCTGTGTCGTCCGCACAAGCCCGTTTTCGGTTAAAAGAAATGGTTTACCTAAACATTATATCATTATGTTGTATCTTGAATTTGAGAGAAAGAATGGTTACTTAGATTGGAGTAGTTATTGTGATGCTTGTAGAAGTAAATAGTGTGACAAATGCAGTCATTGCTCATTATGAGCAGCTAATACATTATCATACCGATTTCTTTTAAAGGATCTAATTTGTTTTAACTCTCTATCAAACAACTAAATTTAGACATGTCCCCATTGAAAGCATTTGCAGACGACAACTTAAGGGTGGCGATATTTGCATCAAACTTGGATAAGGTGTACACAATTGAAGCAGGGACGTGGATCAGCAGGGCAGGTAACCATCAAAACAGTATTTACGCAATTATGCCCCTTTGACAATTTCTGATACCTCTGTTATAACTGAAGATATTTACTTCAAATTTGGGATGGTTGTTCACTATGGAAACAGGAAGCGGTACCAGAAGGGAACGTAACCATCAGAATAGTATTTACACAGTTATTTCCCTTTATCGAACTTTCACGCGGTCCTAGGAACAGGAGAATATTCATTAAAGTTCAGGACCCGTATTCACCAACTATTCTTGATTTTATTCTTAGTCTTAATCTAGATTTAGAAAGTAACACAACTTCTGATTGGCTAAACCATTTGGGTTTAGGCAACCAGAAGTTGTGTTACTTTCAAATTTGGACAATTCTTGAGAATAAGACGAAGAATATTCTTAAGGATAGTCGGTGAATACAGAATCAGAGGAAATATTGATCTAGGTATATCAAATTTACTTTTCGTTTTCCCATACCTTAAAAAAAAAAAACAAGATTCCGGCGATTCGGAGAAATTTGAAATATCTTTCCTTTTCAAAAATATGTGAGAACTGACAGGCAACAGTGGAGTGATATATTTTCCGAACTAATTTGTATTACATTCTCACAAGCCAGTCTATAATGAGTGGCTTTGTAAGACTTAATAGGGACGTGAAGACAATATCATGTTACTTTTTTTTAACTCTCTACCAAACGGCTAAATTTTAGACTTGCCTAATTTGAATGCATCTGCAGACGACAAATAAAGGTGGCTCAAATATGGAGAGTTGTCATTGATGAGGCAGAAAACAATCTGGGAAAAGGAGAAAATGCTGGTTGCATTTTCTTCCTTTCCCACGATGTTTTCAAAAGCCTTCTTCTTAAGGTTCCGTTTAACCGTTTACCACACAGTCTCAACTTTAAACGACCCTGAAAGAAAAAGCTTTTGAAAACATTGTGAGAAAAAGAGAAAATGCAGGTTACCGGGATTTTCTCCTTTTCCCACAATGTTTTCTACCCTATCAAAGACAGAAATCGTCATTTTAGCAACATTTGATCTGTCATCTGCAAATGCTCTCAATTTGGTCAAGTCAACAATTTTGTTGTATGGTAAAGGGTTAAACTCAGGGTTGTTTGGTAAAGGGTAGAACCTTTACCAAACGATCTCCACCTAGACGATGAAAGCCTTTGAAAACATTGTGGGAAAAGGAGAAAATGCTGATTACCAGCATTTTCTCCTTTTCCCACAATGTTTTCCATTCTTTCAAAGAGAGATATCATTATTTCCAGCAAAATTTAATATTTCGTCTGAAAATAATTTGAATTTGGATGAGTCTAAAATTTCGTCGCGTGTAATGACATCGAGTTTGACATCGATCTTCTATGACGTTTGAGGGAACAACGTGGTCACTTAAGTTATCAAAAAATAGCCTTGATAATTGGGCTAATTTTATGTCATTTTGACGTCCGTGATTTGTGCGCATGTGTGAAATGTGGCATTTCGAAATTTCAGATCTAATTGCATGATAATTGACGTACGTGTCCAGTAACTATATACATAGCTTTGTTTAGGTATTGTTTGTTCTGTGCTTAATACCAGAACAGAACAGCTTAATACCGTTTACAACATTATTTCAAATATATAGCGGCGGCCAGTGCACCTTTCCATGCTTTCATGGATTTTTTTTAACAAGTACTTTGTTCAATACATGTATTTCCCCCAAGACACCGGCTGGTTTCTCATACAACCATCATTGAAACAATGTCCATTGGTGAGAGAGGAACAAATCCTGGCGCAATAGCTATCACCAGTCCTCGGAAAGAATTCAAGCCCTGTAGAGATGAGCTACTGGGCAAGGCGTCTATATATATACTGAACCAAAAAAGAAATTTCCCCTGTGTTTAAGTGCAGATATACACAAATATGAAAATCAGGATTAAACTATATTTATATGCATTGAAAGAGTATTTTATTGCGACTTTGTGTGAAAAAAATTATTGCTAAGGGTTTATCAAAAAGTAGTGAAATGGTAGTTAAAATGCGGAAGGGGTCGCTCACCAAAATCACAAATTAATACCGGGTATGACCACCTTCAGCATGAAGGACTGCCTGGCATCGTTGGCGCATAGAACGGATAAGTGTATTGATTTCGGCTTGTGGAATGTTGTTCCATTCCTGAATTAAGGCTTGTCTTAGCTGAATGACGTTTGACGGTGGAATAGGGCGACGTCTAACACGCTGGTCCAAATTATCCCAAAGGTGTTCAATGGGATTCAGATCAGGGCTTTTGGCAGGCCAGTCATTAATAAATGCTATGTTATTCGCCCTGAGGAAATTCACATTGTCCCTAGCTGTATGGCTTGTGGCATTATCATGCTGAAAAAGAGTAGCCCACTCTCTCGCAAGCGATTGTGCGCAGTTTTGGCAGATATACGGTTGTTATGTGTACCAGGGGTGTTAGCAGCAGTGACTGTGGCAGCTTGGAAGCGATTGCGCAGGTGGGTGTTCCGAATATAGCGGTCTTGGCCGCGCGTCGTGACGCGAGGACGTCCACTACGTGGTCGATCTTCCGTACGCCCTGTTGCTTGAAAACGTTGCCTAAGGTGTCGAATAGCACGAGTAGAACATCCAGTATTCATAGCAATAGCATTCATTGTCATACCAGCATTAAGCATGCCAATGGCACGTTCGCGTAAATTTTGCGGAATTCTAGGCATATCAAAAATAAAGAAAACTAAAAAGAATTTAATTTTTTTCAACGTCTTTTTCTTATTGACACGAAAATCTATTAATTAGACTGAAAGGTTTCAAAAAATATATGCGAATTTTACTGGTCCGTGCATGCACGTGAAAATCGCTTTCAGCGGGTTTCTTCTGCAAAATGCTTTCAATCGAGTTAAAATTTGTTTTATCGGACACATAATCGTTCGCCCGAATATATGTAGGTCATTTGACATTTTGACTTTTTTTAATAACATTGCATTTGCACTTAAACACAGGGGAAGTTTCTTTTTTGGTTCAGTATAGATCTACAGACACTTTGAATGAGTTCGAACATGTTTAATATAGATCTACTGCTGCCAAAAAGCCTTCAACATCTAATGAAATTTCACAAACAATTCTTTTAGCCCAGCTGATTTCGAAAAGAAAAAAAAAACACCGAGGTATTATCTTAGCCCCGTCGTCGTCTGCATCTTCTACTTTTCGTCCACGTTGGCCGTCGATTAGCGAAAATTTCTACCTTGTATGATTATCACTGTATTTTACTGAATATATTTACTTCGAACTTGGCCCAGTTGTTATCTATTGAAAGGGGAACCCTGTCAGAAGAGCAGCTGATCGTTGAAATATTTCTAACACGGCTATGCTAGTTTTTTTTACTTTGAATCTTCACTGAAAGTAGCTTTTACTGTCGAGCCTTGGTACCCACCTGCGGTGCTCTTGTAAAACTTATCTTACTACCTTTAAATGCATTCGGCAAACCTCGGGTAATCCGTTGATCAAGTCCCTCGGCTGTATCACGTAGCTTGATATGCATTTGCAAGGTACTATTTTCTAAATTTGAAAGTAACACAACTTCTGATTGGCTAAATGGTTTAGCCAATCAGAAGTTGTGTTACTTTCAAATTTAGAAAATCTCAGATCTAAAGACTAAGAATATTCAAAAGAATGGTTGGTGAATAGGCCTACGGACCCAGACCTTCGAGTTTCTGTCTTACACCATACTTCATGTAACACTCTTTCCAAGCCTTGAACTGCTTTCTCACTTAAATGTCTTCGAAAACATGTCTGTTTAACATCGTCGAAAAAAATGTCCACAGGTGAGAGAGAAAGAATCTTGTTACACTGCCTGCCATCGGTCCGCCGAGAGAATTTGGCCGCTGGGCTTCGAGCCATGTGCAGTACCGATTGAGGTTCCGTGCTCAACATTCTAGTTTGGGTCCGATTCACACATTTATAGTACAATTTAGTGTCGAGCAATCTAGTAGTAGTAGTAGTAATGTTTTTCTACCCGCGCCTCTCGGCATTGTGTCCTGCGGCAAGCAGCCATTCGTTCTATTCTACTGAATATACATTGTAACGGGATACTACATGTATTTCATAATTGTATCTCTGTAAAATATATTGCTTTATGGTTTAAAAAAAGAGCTTTTGAAAATACATAATAGAAAATAATTACAAGAGCGACCACTTAGAAGATGATAACTGTTAAGTTCAAAGCACTGAAAGTACTAATAGAAAAAAATAGAGGGTGATGGTAGAAAGGAAATAGATTTTAACAGTTGATCACTTCATTAAAAAATTCATTCATCTGACGGTTCAAAACATTTTTTTCGAAGATTGATAGCATTATTTCGTGGCTATTTTCCAAGAAATTGTGTATCTATGTGTTTTGCATTCGCTTTTAGGTGTTAGGAAAGTGGTTTGGGGTGTAATGACAGTGGGTTGGGGGTGTTTTTCGAGTGGTTTCAGGTGTTTTAGCATCTTTCTATTACTTATTCATCAGCGATATAGACTTTATAAACATGGCCATGTGACAGCGTTATTTATACATATGAAATGACCCAGACGCGTCTGTTCATTGATCTGTGAGGACCTTTTTCTCTTGAAACAGAGGAGTGATTCGTCGGCAGAGGATTTCAGTTTGACAGTTGACATAAAAAGGTCAGACTTGAAACCTTCTAAAAATCATTCTTAAAAAACGATGACTATTTACATAAGATACAAGAATTTGTGGTCAATTTCAAGTTGAAGCAACTTTTGGATTATAGTTCTTAAGCGAACTATCTAAGATTCATATGTAAGCAGAAAAACTGTTAGATTCGAACAAAAAAAAAAGATAACTGTTCTGCTTATATATAAATTCCTCTCTAGACCTTCAGGGCAAATTTTGACATTCGCAATGAACTTGAACCAAACAAAAACATAAATCATACTTCGCGAGGGCGTAACCAGTGTTTTAGAAATTACATGTATTACTCGAGTCTAATCATCGAGAGTGGAATTTAACTCTAAGCAGCTCTGAGCGTCTTTAACTCTTTACCAAACGACAAAATTTTAGACTTGGCCAAATTGAAAGAATTTGCAGACATTTTAAATTTTACTAAAATGGTTGGATTTGTCTTTGAAAGGATGGAAGAGCTTGTAGAAAACGGAGAAAATGCTAGTTACCACAAGGCTTTTTCCCCCAGGATCATTAAAACATTATAAGAGTTTTCACGGACAATATAGATCAAGATCAGACTGCACAGAACGTGCAGTCTGATCTTAATATATACTGCCCAATATTTTCTGAAATGTCCATGACAAAATAGCTTTGATATTTTAAAAGTTGAGTCTTTCTCTGACCTCTGGAAAAGTACATTTGATCTAAACGACAGTCTAAAGTTTAGGAACATGAGTGGTATTTAAACTTTATATAGTCTTAACCCCATACCACAAATTCCTGACTTTTAACGACCTTGAGAGAGAATACTTTTCAAAATGTAGGAAAGAAGGAAAACGTTGGTAACCAGCATCTTTTCCTTTCCCCACAATGTTTTCTATCCATTCTCAGACAAATTCCCTCTTTCAAGCCAGATTTAATTTATCGTCTGTACATGCTTTCAGTATAGACAAGTCCTACTCAACCATCGTCAAAACAATGATCAGCGGTAAGAGAGGGGTGAATCCTGTCGCAGTGACTATTATCTATCCTTGGAAAGAAATCGGCTGAGCTGAGAACTCGAACCAGCGACACCCTGGCTTCAAGTCCTGTATGTTATCGACTGCGCTAAGTACTGGCCTTGGTACTGTACCCGGCTTGGGGTCAAGGGCGTGGCTGGGCCTTTCTTGAACTTACGCAGACATGGAAGGCGGTTTAGATACTCCCCCACCCCCCAGCGGGGTTAAGAGGTGGAACTCCTTATTGAGGACGGAACGAATTCAGGCATTCTTGAACCCTAAAAATCGGCTTTACGAGTAAATAATTTTAATCTTTTACAAGAACAAAAAAAAAAATCTGTACAGGAATTTCGATTAACATCAAACATTACGCATTTGCGTATGTGCGTATACCTGGCTACGCCACTGAGAGTACGAACAAATTCAGATATGGCCTGCAACACGCGAAAAGGGGCATTCGGACATTTGCGTAAAGTGTCGTCTCGGATCAGCCTGCGCAGTCCCCGCAGACTGATCCGAGACGACACATTACGACTACATTCGATGTTGTACTACAGTAGCCTTGCGCGAAAGAGAAAATTGCATAAAAACGGAAAGTGTCGTCTCGGATTAGCCTTCGCGGACTGCGCAGGCTGATCCGGGATGACACTTTACGCAAATGTCTGAACGCCCCTTTTAGCGTGTTGTAGGCCACATCGCTGTTCAAAGTTTTGATAAAAGAAAATATCTTCGATTTTCAAAGCATTACTTTTGCTTTACCCGTCTAAAATTGATGGGCTGATCGGAAATGAATTGCTTGGTAAAAGATAGTCATTTACATCATTACATTCTATAAATTGTGTATAGGTCCCATTCGCTACTTCCAAGAAATGTGCGGTTTAATATGTCTTCTTACGAGCATGAAGAAGTAGGCCTTTTGAAGCATTGTGAAAAATAGGCGAAAATGCTGGTGACCAGCATTTTCGCCATTCACCACCATGTTTTCTACCCTTTCAAACACAAATTCCAACATTTGGCCATATTTTATATGTCGTCTGCAAAACCTTTCAATATGGACGGATCCAAAATTTTGTGGCCTGGTAAAGCAGGCTGCAGCATAGGTAAAACCGATATTGCTGTCAATATAGAACAGAGACCGATACGAGCCATAACTTTGCAATACGAGTCATAACTTTGCGATACGGGTCATAACTTTGCGATACGAGCCATAACTTTGCGATACGAGCAATAACTTTGCGATACCGGCCATGACTTTGCGATACGAGCCATGACTTTGCGATACGGGTCATGACTTTGCGATACGAGCCATAACTTTGCGATACGGGTCATAACTTTACGATACAAGTCATAACTTTGCGATGCGAGACATAACTTTGCAATACAAGTCATAAATTTTTCTTGTCGAAACATCCTTGGGCTACCTTCTAGGACGGTGTAAATCCAAAATCAGACTGCACTTTCTATTCTGGCTGATCTTAGTCTACACTGCAAGAAGAAGCACCAAGAAATTGCCCTCGGCACTCTACAGTTAAATCCCCTCTGCCAAAGCATGGCTCATGTACATGTTTGTTGTGCCCCGAAGAAATGTTTAGGACTTTTTCAGTGGGTCCTTCTGTCCGTCTGTACGTCCGTCGATCTGTTCACCCTTCCAGTCCTTCTGTTCAGTTTTTTGTTACCCTTATCCCGCTAAATAACTAGAATGAAATTTTTATTTCGATAGTAAAAAACCATCAATTTGCTAATTCAACGTTTTGTTTTGGGGAATAACATCTCCTTCTCGGACGGTGTAGATCCAAGATCAGACTGCACGTTCTGTGCAGTCTGATCTTGATCTACACTGTTCGCAAAAGGTCAGTGAGTCGTGCTTTGCAGCCTAAGGGTTAAGTAGAAACATATACCCCTCTTCGCTTAAATGTAAGAATGGTATTAAGTAACACCCACATTTTCAGTTAATTTGAAACAACAACCTAAGAAATTTTGGACAGCTTTTATGCAAGATCAGGCTGCACGTCAAGGTAAGCAGTCTGGTATAGATCAACACTTTCAAGAAAAGCAGCAGCAACAACAACAACAACAAAAAAAAAAAACGCTATTTCGAAGCGTTGTAAGGTTAGAAACTGTATGCTACATGTTCATTTTTCCCCTGACAGGTGTTATTGTTTTCAAGATGTCCGTCCGTCCGTCCGTTTGTTTGTCTTTCTGTACGACTGTCTATCTGTCTGTCTGTCTCTCATTCTACCTGTATATCTGTCTATACGTCTGTCTGTACGTGTGTCTGTCAGTCTGCCTGTATATCTGTCTATACGTCTTTCTGTATGTCTGTCTGTTTGTCTACCTGTATGTCTGTCTATACATCTAACTGTACGTCTGTCTGTCAGTCTGCCTGTATATCTGTCTGTACGTCTGTCTTTACGTCTGTCTGTTCATATATATGTACGTCTGACTGTCTGTCTGTCTGTATGCTTGTACATCTGTCCGTCTGTCTGTATGTCTGCAAGTCTGTCTGTATTTATGACCATCGGTCCGTCCATCGATCCTGTCCTTCCTGCCGAGTATTGTCCTATAGAAAGGTATGTCCCCCCACCCACTCACTTCTGTGGGGGGCAGAGGATATTAGACCAACGCACTGCCTCGTTGTTTAAGGCACGTATCTCTAGTTTAAGAATAAAATGAAAGTCGTTAATTTGTAGGAAGGGTATTACCTTCCACCCACATATTCCGTGAATTTGCCAGAGCAACTTAAAGGTACCTATGACAGCGTAGGTAGAAAAGATCAGACTGCAGGTTCTGTCAGTCTGATCTTCTTCCACACTATCCTGAAAAAAAACACATTTAATTTTAATTGCCATTATATCTTGAATGATGATTTTATATTGTAAAAGTACCTTGTTACTAAAAAAATGCCCACTGCAGACAACATTAATTTTCTTTGTCTTGTAGCAGTTTTCACAACTTTTTTAAGACCCTTTATCGAACAAAAAAAATCTAGACTGGTCTAATTGGAAAACATTTCCAGAAGACAAATATTGCTAAAATGATCATTTCTGTCTTTGATAGAGTAGAAAACATTGTGAGAAAAAGTGAAAATGCTCGTAACCATCATTTGCTCCTTTTCCCGCAATGTTTTCGACCCCTACAAAGAAAAACTTCATATTTTGCGCAACATGAAATTTAGTTTGTCGTCTGCAACTGCTTTCATTTTGACGTGCCTAAATTTTTTGTCGTCTGGTAATGAGTTAACCCATAGGCTGCTTAGCGTTCTCAAAGACCTTTTGCGGACAGTGTAGATCAAGACCAGACTGCAAAGAACGTGCAGTCTGATCCTGGATCTTCACTGTCCGGTAAAGAAATATGCCCCCTACCCCATATTACTTTGAATTAGCAACATTTGGGTTTTTACTATCGGCTTGAAAGTTCCATTCAACCCTTTACCATACATTTCCGAGTATTAACGACCCTGAGGAAAAAGCCTTTTGAAAATATTTTGGTAAAAGGAGAAAATGCTGGTAACCAGAATTTTCTCCTTTTCCCACAGTATTTTCTTCCTTATCAAAGACAAATTTCATAGTTTGAGCCACATTTATATTGTCGTCTGCAAATGCTTTCAATTTGGGCATGTCTACATTTTGTCGTTTGGTAAAGAGTTGACATTTTTCGTAGGTTAAGGGTTAAGAGGCTTGTATTCACCACCAGTCCAGGAATATTGCTAAATTCGCTAGTATGTAGGAGAAAGGTATGACATTCCACCCACAAGAACAGTAAATTGAAAAAAAGAGGGAACAACAGGAATCTAATCCATTCCGCCGATCTCCTGGGGGCATTTTAATCAAAACTATGCTTCCCTTGGATTTTCTCATAATCTTGTCTAGCTCAAAACATAAATTTCTTCCTATTTCGGCGCGGAGAACTTTCCCCGGCGTTTCATTGAATTCTTAATATTTTCAGTTCTTTACCCATATTCAACAACCAATTTACATTGCGTTTTTATTCTAATATTCGAGAATTTGCTTAATTTGGGAGTAAAATTATGTAGTGATGCTAGTTCTCGAAAGTATTTGAAATTTTAAACCAACACAATTTCTGATTGGATAAACCAAACAATTTAGCCAATCAGAAGTAGTGTTACTTTCTGGGTTGAACTTTCTAGATTCAGTAGGTTACACAATTGACCATCTGTTCAAGCTAATAAAACATTAGTCTTTGGTAACATTTTCTAAAAAAAATTAAAAGTTTGCTGTATACCACAGCATCTCTAAGAAAAGCCATTAAACGCACACTAACGGCTAATACTAAACAAAGTGTGGGTCAAATTACAGGCAAATTTAAAGGGGGACTATTTACTTATTATTCCGTAAATCAAAATTTCTTGTTAAACACCGATACATGCACTGAAGTAGGCTATATATTGTTCTTTGCAATCGTAAAAACTATACGGTTCAATTCTTTGAAATAATATAAGTTTAGGCGTTTAAAAACAGGAATGGTCGTTTTTCAATCGGTAACTCCGTTAATTTTTACTACATCAGGTATGACGTCATCAGACTGATTTGAATATGAATACCACTCGTCACAACTCGGTCGATTCCGTACCTACATCTAACCTCGTCCGTATAACGGTCGTTTCCATTTGAACTGCGAACCACGTGATCTTATACATGGCGCGCCTCTGTCAGTCGTTTAGCAACGACATAAACAACCTCGATGAAGTTATTCACATCTGTTTATCTGTCGGTGAAAACTTCTATAAGAATTGATAAACCACGTTAAATAATGAATGTACCAACTGTTTTCCAACTCAACTGAAATATAGTTAGAAAGATTTCGATAGAAAATTGAAACTCAGATTTTCTTTTTTAAGAGGAGCCTTACAATTTTCAGAACGGTAAACCGGCGTATTTCCGGGTATGTACCGATCTGGTGCATATCAATCCACCAGATACAGCCGAGGGATTTGATGGCTCCCGGGATCGGAATGCGGGTTCTGTGCGGTCTGATCTTGATCTATGCCTTCCACAAAAGCCCCTTTTTACAAGTATACCTTTTGTACCAATCAATGCCATAATCAAGTAAGTGTTGTAATATATTATATAGGATGTATAAATATTTAGACAACTTACACAAGTATCCCCTGACATCAGAAAATATTTAACAACCATCGATACTCTAAAGTTATAGTGCATATTATGTTATTATCTAAAAGTCACTCTAAATATATGACATTTCTGATTTTTTTGTATTTTGGGCCGGTGGCCTTATGTATTCTGAATAAACTATTTGAATTTGAATTGAATTTGAAATCACCCGAGGTATGCCGAATGTATGAATACTTGAAATCGATGCGTGTTATTGATCACATGACATTCCCACAAGTCTTTGCGAAAGTCTGGCGCGAAATCTAAAAATACTTTAAGAGGCTAGGTAGCTCATAAAGGGAATGCCACTGAAAGATATTTTTGTCTTACTTTTGTCTTTCTTATCTACTGACGATTTGTCACCTATCGCCCTACGAGATTCAGCGATTAACCGCATTCTTTAAGTTTGGTGAGATTGTAAATATCTCCCTTTAAAATTATAGATCTATAAGAGCGGTGTTCCGAGAAAAGGGGACTTAATGCATCGTCCAAAAGTATCGATCAAGTATCATAACTAACAAGTTTCAGGGGCCGTCGCCCATATGGGCAGCCATGGCGACGATAAATAGAAGCAAATTCAATCAATCAAAATGAGCCATCTGTACTTGTTAACGGAGGTACATTTCATTGTGACGTAGTGTCTAATAAGTGTATTAAGGCTTTCATATCTCATTTTCTTTTCCCGTAATGAGTATATTAACGATCTGGCTACATTAAGGAGGGCACTGTGTAGGTTCCGATAGTATCGCGCTGTTTCACGATACTTGTTCATTTTCTTATCTATATGAGCAAGCGAGCTCAAAGAGAGATAACTCTAACGGACTGGCGATAATAAGTATTATCCATATAAACCTGGGTTTAGTAAATACACGTTAATGAGAGATGTTGTTCGAACATTGCAACTAAGCAATAACATGTGCTCATCCGGAAGGATTTCAGAGATCTCAAAACTGCACTCATTGATCCCTACAAGCAACTTTTTGCATCTTGCAGGCACCACTCTTAAGTCCTTGACAACCAATCCACGGTTTACATGGCGCAAAGAAGAGGACCTTTGAAAACATCGTGGGAAAACCAGAAAATGCTGGTATCCAGCATTTTCTCCTTTTCCAACAATGTTTTCTGCGCTTTTTTGAGACAAATCGCATCGTTTTAGTCACACTTGAATGTAGAGTCTTAGAATTTTGCCGTCTGATAAAGGGTTAAAGGAAATTCCGTTCTGTAACTAGACAAATTTACTTTTAAATCTAGAAAGTTCTTGGGAATAAGACATAAAATATTCCAAAAAATGGTTAATGAATATGGACTCAAACCTGAAACCAGACAAACAAGACAGCCTTGATGGCTGTATGGAAAAACAACGGGCCGAGCCCACGGCAGTCACGTTTTTCAAATTGCCTTTCGTTCATGCTAAATATCACTGAACTCTGATAAACAGCTTATTTACATTTTGATTTCCAACCGTATAGGTTGCTGGAAAACATGATTTTTTTTCTTCGACATGGATGATAAAGTACAAATAATACAAATGTTGCTCCATATTGAACTAGAACTGTTGTTGTCGGAAGAATACCACCAACGGTTGCCTTGTCATTGGACCAGAAAAAAGGGCCATAACTCCTGTATTAGAGCACCAATCATGCATAATCGAAATTGCAAGTACAAAATGGTCCACTCGTAGAATGGTTTCCAAAAACAATTCAGCCAAACTGGTAAAAAATTGTGGTAGGAAAGGAAAGGACAGCACAAGTAAGTCACGTTTTCTTACATGGTCTACTCTAGGGATCGTTCATGTCAAATACCAACGAACTCTGACAAATAGTTTATTGACATGTTGATATCCAATTTTTGCTGCTGGAAAACATGAATGGTAAAGTAAAATGAACAATACAAACATTGTTCTATAATGAACGAGAACTGTTGTTGTCTGGAGAATATCACCAACAGTTGCCTTGTCACTCAACCAGATAAATAAAATCATAACAAAGGACCATAGCTCCTTTAATAGTAGACCAATCATGCAAGAGGTCCACTTGTAGAATGGCTTCTATAAACACTTCAGACAATTGGTCGAAAGTTGTAGCAGAAGAAAACAAGAAAGCCCAAGGTTTAAAGTCGTGTTTTTTTATGTATGGTCTGTTCTACGATTGTCAATGTCAAATAACAACACACTCTCATGAATTGTTCATTGACACGTATTGATTTTCAAGTTTTGTTGTTGGAAAACATGAATGATAAAGTAAAATGAATAATGCAAACATTGCTCTATATTGAACTAGAACTGTTGGGGGAATACCACTACCAGTTGCTTTGTCACTGGATCAGAAAAAAACCATAATAAAGGGACATAAATCCTCTTAAAGTTGACCAATCATGCAAAAGTTCCACTTGTAAGATGGCTTCTAAAAAAAACTTCAGCCAAATTGGTCGAAAATTGTAGTAGAAAAGAACAAGACAGTACAAGTAAGTCACTGTTTTTACATGGTCTACACTAGGATCCTTCATGTCAAATATCAACAAACTCTGACAAATTGTTTATTGCAATGTTGATTTGCTTAACTTTTGTAGCTGGAAAACATAAATGGTGAAGTAAAATAAAGTAATAAAAACTTTGCTCTGTAATCATTGAACTAGATCTGATGTCTTAAGAATACCACCACCATTGTCTTGTCACTGGAGCAGAAAACAACAACAACCACAAAAAGGGCCATAACTTTTGTAATGGTAGACCAATAATGATGAATATATTACAAGTGTAAAAGTTCCAAAGGTAGGAGAAAGATATGAGCAGTACTTTTGGTAAAATGGGTTTAATGCATCTTTGTGATACATGATACCAAGCGTGCCATCACATACCAATTGATCCATAAAATCTATTTTGTCCAATAACTGAATGAATTATGAGGTAGCATGGTCCTTGAATTTGTGGAAAACATACATATAGCAAAAAGCTGCAACCTATGTTAGCCTGACCAGGCTATGCATAGCCTGCTTGGACTGTGCAGACTGACTTGGGTCGATACTTTTTCCAGATGCATTGAAACACCCATTTCACAGAGCATGGCTCCAATCATTATGACTAAAAACTGAATGTTTTCCTTCAAGAAAACTTGAATATCCAATATTGTCCAAGCTGTAACATAATACCAAGGGAGATAAATGGTATCAATTATCTGTTAAGAAAAAAGATTTATTCCACTTTAGTCATTATGTGCTAAACTCCAGCTTGCCATGACCTAAAAACAAGCCCAGTCAAGAGCAGCCTATTCTTTGACAGATCAAAATTAGATCAATAATCTGAAAGAGATCCAAAAACTTTAAAAATATTATTTCTATTAACCTTTTACCCTAAAATGCTTAGTTTTATCCACCCTAAGGAAAAGGCCTATTGAAAACATTGTTGGGAAAAGGAGAAAATACTGGCAAACAGCATTTTCTCCTTTTCCCACAATGTTTTCTACCCTATCAAAGACAATAGGGTGTAGTGTCTGTGGTTGTGAGGTATAGCATAGGCCTTGTAACCATATGGTCCCAAGTTCCATACCCTGGAGTGGGTGTCAACTTAAGTACTGGTCATTGGCCCACACATTTGGCACAAATACTGGTGTAGTTCTCAGGAAACAGAATCAGGAGAGATTAGTGTAAGTTGTAAGAAGTTGTTTCTCAATCGATGTAAAATAAATAATTATGTTTAAACCTAAACTTAATCAAAGACAAGTTTCATCATTTAAGTCACATTTAAAGTTCCCCATCTACTCATTTTATTTGAATACAGAAATGTGTTTAAATCAATAAATTAGCATTATCTATGGCCCAAAAGAGTGAAAAGAAGTTTCAGATTTGTTATTTGAAATGAATCTTGGCCACGAGAAAATTAAATCAGGTCAAAATTGTAAACAACAGGGGAGTGTATCACTAGAGTCATTTACATACCCCCCCCCATCTAAAAACAGAAAGCTAAACTACTTGTTGTTTCAACACTGGAAATGGCCCACTTGTCTATTTGTAGGATCATGTCTTTTCCCCTTCTATCATCCATAAACACTAAATATTGATGTGCACATATGAAATTTACATTTCTACTCTTTTTAAAATCACTCTACTGCACTCTCGATATAAAATTCCAACATCATCGAGTAAATTGCTGTTGGGTTCTTGTGACATAGATTGTTGCGACAGTAGACCTGTATAGTGCATCTTGGCTCTACTTTCTTGCCAGCTACATGAATATGCAAGGCGAAGGTCATACACAGTCACGTGACAAGCATCATGTGGTATCCTCGATTGAACAAGTGGATAGGAGCCAAGTCCAAAAATGCATTTTCTATCCATCGTAATCTATGCAATCTCGCAACCGAGAGGTGTAATATTTGTCATGCAGCCACAAGAATGACTATAGTTTGATAAAATATCGATGAAAATGATTATATTTGGCTTAACCTTTTTCCACACAGTCCCGACTTTTAACGACCCTGAGAAAGAGGCCTTTTGAAAACATTGTGGGAAAAGGAGAAAATGCTGGTAACCAGCATTTTCTCCTTTTCCCACAATGTTTTCTACCCTTCCCAAACCAATTTTCAATTTTTCAGTCACATTTATTTTGTCGTCTGCAAATGCTTACAATTTGGAATAGTGTAAATATTTGTTGTTTGGTAAAGAGTTAAAATGAGTAATTGGGTATCTTTAAATTGTCTTCTGCAAGTGCTTCCAATGTCGACAGTTCTAAAATGTTGCCATTTGGTAAAAGATTAATTTGTAGAGAATTTAAAAATACAGTTGAGCCTTAAATGAGTCCTTTCTGCTTGACTAGCATACCACTTACTGAGAGAAATAAGCTAAGTCAAAAACAGCTATTCTTTGACAGATCAAATTTTTTTTTGTGAAATCTGACAGAAGTCCATCCAAAGATTGTTTGTGCCCATTTGCAGGGAATACGAACAAGGGGTTATAAAGCTAATTTTTATTTACTTTTTTTTTTTTTTGTTTTGTTGCCATGGCAACAAGAGTTCTGGATTGATCCAAATTCTGTGACAGAATTCTGAAGAGGATATGACCGAATAATTTATGCTGAGATAGACACTCACTGCCAGAGCTGAATAAACTAACTGTTGCAGACAGCATAGATTAAGATCAGGCAGCACAGACTGTGCAGTTTGATCTTGGATCTACACCGTCTGCTAACTACTGTATAAGTAGTGAGCAAAATCTGTTTAAAATTGCTTTAGAAATCTACTTCTTTACCTCCAAAAAGTAGTGTAATTTTAGTTGGCAGCTAAAGAGTTAACATTGTCCAGCTAAATTCTGTGTTTTATGGTCCCCAAGGAAGAGGTCTTCTGAAAACATTGCTGAAAAAGAGAAAATGTTGGAAACCAACATTTTTTCTCTATTTCCCACAGTCTTTTCTACCATGTGAATGTCAAATCTCACTATTTTAGCTGCATTTGATTTGTTGTCTGCAACTGCTTTCAACATAGACCACTCTAAAATTTTGTCATTTGGTAATGAGTTAATCAAAATTAATACAACAGTTTCAGAGGAGAAGATCTTTGAAATGAAAGTAAATGCTCTAACACTCTGACATGAAGTGCCAATTCCATGCAGCAGCATGACACATGCATAATGGCATTCAGCCATTTCAAGTTAAAATGAATAATAAAAATACAAGGGAAATAAATAACATTTAATATCAGCATCACCATAAATATTCCATTTGAAAGATGGATGAATGTCCAGTGTACAATTTAACTAAAATCAAACTTTTAACAACAGAACACTACCGTTTCATAACGTCAAAAATCAAGTATTGTCCTATCTGCAGAATTAAAGGTGCTCAGGCTGTGATATTAGCATTAAGCCTTCAGCCTTGGGCTAATATCACAGACTGAATACATGTCATTTGGCCAGATGAAATAACTTGATTAATAACAATTTCATTAATAAATTGCTGAGACTGGACCGCCATTTTAGATTTGATATTGGCTAAATCATATTGACTGACTTTTTCTCTTATTGGCCAAGTTTTTCTCATGTTGGCGTGGTTTTCATTTGGTATCGAACATACCATTTTGGTCATATAAATGCAATAATACAGTTTGTTAATTAACTCTTTACCAGATGACAAAATTTTGCACTGGTTAAAATTCAAAGCATCTGCAGACCACAAATTTGAATGCGGTACAAATAAACTGATGCTCTTTGACAGGGTAGTAAACACTGTGGGAAAAGTTGAAAATGCTGGTTACCAGCATTTTCTTCATTCCTACAATGTTTTCAGAAGGTTTTTACCATGGGATTGTTTGGTAAAGGGTTAGTAAAGACTAAAACAATTTGAACAAAATCATAATCACTCGTTAATCGCATGCTACGTCATGCTTGGCTCTTTACCAGACATGCAAAATTTTAAACTTGGCCATAATTCAAGCATTTGGAAATAAATGAAAGTGTATGAGCTGGCTTGCAACATGCGAAAAGGGGCATTCAGACATTTGCGTAATGTGTCGTCTCGGATCAGTCTGCACAGGCTAATACGAGACGACACTATACGACTACATTATATTTTGTGCAACAGTAGACTTGCACAAAACAGAAAATTACATAAAAACATAAAGTTTTGTTTTGGATTAGCCTGCACCTGCTGATCCGACACAACACTTTGCGCAAATGTCTGAAAGCCCCTTTTTCACATAGTGTAGGCCAGCTGTGCTTTGTGAAAAGGGGGTTTAATGCATCTTTGTCATGCAGGATACCAAGCCAGTTCTTGCAATGGTCCTTTGGCATGCTGAAAGTTTATCAGTAACAAAAAGTTTCCACCCCCATGTCACAAATGTGGCTTATTATGTATTTGAAAGGGGAGAAAATTGTGTGGGAAAAGGAGTAAATGCCAGTTACCCTCTTTGGTTTGAACCTTAGAAAAAAACTGGTAAAACGAGCAATCGCTCTTAACAAGCAACAACCATTGCTCCCTTTTGCCGTAAGTTCATTTTATCACATAACCTCCCTTGTTTTCATTGTAATATACCCATTACGAATTTTCTAATCTTATACACGTTTCATATCGTAATTGTGTGACATCATTTTCGACATAATTTTTTATGTATTTCATAGAAATGAAAGGTTTTTATGGATATTACCGCGGGTGCATTGAAATAGATGGTTTTGCATCTTCTGATCTATAATTTGTGAAATATTGTTATGTGATAAAAAGAATCTGATATTCATTGGCATCTGAGATAAAATTTTGTTAAACTCGTCAAGAAAAAATGTTATTAAACTCACAAAAGGCTCGCTTGACAACATTTTCCCTAGACTCGTTTGATAAAATTTTATCTCAAACACCAACTCATGTCAGATCCTATATATCTTATTTAAAAGAAAAAATCCATTCTTTCAAATGATTTACCTTTGATATCATAACTTTTCACTACCACCCACTTTTCAATATAAAATAAAGCCCCGCTATCAGCTCAACAATGATATTTGCAGTGTTCTCGTCTATATTGCACAAATAGTTTTCATCAGATAATTATAAAATATCAACAGCAGCTTCCTAATCACTACATACATGTACATTCATATGATCCATGCTCTGTGAAAAGGGGGCTTAGTGCATCTGCGAAAAGTATCGACCCAGGTCAGCCTGGGCAGTCCGCGCAGGCTGACCTGGGCCGAAACTTTTCGCTATTGGTCAAGTTTCTGTATGCCAAAGCACCAGACTACCTCGTGATCAAGTCGGCTGTTAAACAAAGTGGCTACTATGGATCCATAACTATGTGATGGCTTGCTTTATATAATGCATCACGGAGATGCATTAAGTCCCCTTTTCACAGAGCATGGCTCAATTATTTATTTAAACCCTTTCCAAAACAACAAATTTAACTCAGTACCAAAGAACAAAATTTTAGATTGGTCCAAATCGAAAACATTTGCAGACAACAGAAAAAAATATGACAAAAAATCAAAATTTGATTTGGGACGAGTACAAAACATTGTATGAAAAGGAGAAAATACTGGTTACCAGCATTTTTTTCCTTTTTCCACAATGTTTCCAAAAGCTTTCTTTTTCAGGATTGTGTGGTAAAGAGTTAAGACTCTTAAAAGCATAAAGCATGTACAGATGACAAATTCGAAGTTGGTACAAATGAAAGCAAGCTCTCTGATTGCATACAAATCATTGTCATAATAAGGAAAATGCCAGCTACCAGCATTTTATATTTCTTTTCCCATATTGTTTTCAAAAAGCATCTTCCTAAAGGTTGTTAAACATGTGTTTGTTTGGTAAAGGAAAAACAATTTCACTAAATTACCTCCCACAGACAGCTTGCAGCAGATACCTTAAACTGCTAAATAAATAGAATGATGATTTCCAGTCAATAGTATATACCGAAACTTTGAGATTACAGTGTACTTGTTGTTGGAAAAGAACTCAATGTATCAGACAGTGTTGATCCAAGATCATACTGCACTTCTAAGCAGTCTTATCTTGATCTACACTGGCCATGAAAAAGCACTAAGTTGCACTTAGCAGCCTACGGGTTAACATTTCACCAAAGAACAAAATTTTACACCTATCCATAATGAAACAATTCGCAGATGATAAATGTAGCTCAAATATGAAATTTGTCAGGGTAAAAAACACTGTGGGAAAAAGGAAAAAGTTGTTGGTTACGAGCATTTGCTCCTTTTCATACAATCTTTTCTTTCCTCATTATATATCATCAATCTTTTCCACCCTCATACATCTCAACAACTGCGTTGTTTTTGATTTGCAATCTTTAACTCTTTACCAAACTACAAAATTTTAGGTTTGTCCAAATTGAAAGCGAAAGCATTTGCAGACAACAAAATAAACGTGACTCATAAATTGAAACTTGACTTCAGAAGAGTAGAAAACATTGTGGGAAAAGGAGAAAATGCTGATTACCAGCATTTTCTCCTTTTTCCACAATGTTTTCAGAAGGTTTCTTCCTCTGGGTCGTAAAAACCAGGGATTGTTTGGTAAAGGGTTAAAAGCTTTCGATCTAGACAAGTCTTAAATTTTGGCATTTATGACTTAATGTTAGGCATAAGTGAAAAGATATAAAATTTTAATGAATTAATGAACAGACATAGAGTAATTATATTTTTACTTATGTGCAACTGCCAACTGTTTTTAAAATCCATTTTACTATTCAATATGTTTGCATAAATTTTTCACCAAAGGGAGGTAATTTCTTACTTCTTTTGTACTGGACGTACAGTAATTATTTAACTCTTTACAAAATGAGAAAATTTTTGACTTGTCAAAACTGAAATCATTTGCAGATGACAAAATACATGTGACTTAAAAATTCAGAATTTTTTTTTAAGGGAAGGGTTACCAGCATTTTCTCCTCTTCCCACAATGTTTTCAAGACTTCCTCCTGAGGGTCGTTAAAACTTGGGGTTATTAGAAAACTTCTTTCTAATAAAAAGCATTTCTTAACACCATTTTGCTGTGCAAGACTCTAAAAACATCCCACAGATTTCTGTCAACAAGAAGATTTCATAAAATCTGCATAATGACACAACAACAGAGTTCCATACTCAAGCAAGTGGTCAACTGTCTAGTGCATCCAACACCTTCATTATCTGTTGTTTGACAACCTTTGTAGCTTCTCCAGCTGTTGGAATAAGACATCTGTCTTTGTTGGTCACTTTGATTGCATTTTCTTCATTGGAACCATACGAAAAAGTAATAAAGTCTGGGTGACGTTTTTTCGAGGTAATTTTCACAATTGTTCCAAGACCCCGTCGTCCTTGAATGTATGCCATTCCTTTCTTTTTGGGGATTTCACGTAATATGTATAAATGGGAGTCCGTTAGTAACAGATAACTGTGAAATCAAAAGAAAAAGTAATTAACACAAAACAAAATATTCTAGGCTGCCTTCCACTAAACTGCGCACACAAGAAACTTTAGTATGCAGTTTACGTAAGCAAGTATCAAATCTGAAAACAAGTTTCAGTACATCACATAGCTTTATGATACGAGTAAACATTTGCATAACTTTATGCCAGCTCATTCCTTTGGGTAAAGTAGGGATATTATGTGGGTATATATAATCCCAATAATTTGTGTAAATCTATACAGTTTTTTGAAACACAGCCCTGGTAAAAAATTAACTTCAGTCAAAAATTGTAAGATTGACTCTTTGCCATAAAACAGAATTTAAGACTGGTCCAAAGTATTTGCATGCAGCAGATTATTTGTATCTGAAAGAGTAGAAAACAAAATGGGTACAGGAGAAAATGCTAGTTACCAGCCTTTTCTCCTTTTCCAACAATGTTTTCAGAAGTTTTATTCTTCTAGGTCATTACACTTAGGACTTTGTGTGGTGACTACAATGAAAATTGGTTCCATGTGGCTCACAGTTGAAGGTATAGGTATAGGATTAAAAACCTGGGGGCCCTCATTTGATCCTAACTGGAGGGGTTTTTGTGGGAATGTCCTTAGGCAAGACACTCTAGAAGCCTGCTCAGTTTTCTTGATTTTCAGTGACAATTTTAAGGTAGTACCTTCCTAATGGAAAACAGCTATTTCCACTATAACATTATCCTACAAAATTAGCTATAATTAAAAATGAGTATTATTGTACTACTTTCACCGAGCAACTTTTTCCTTTTTTTCCTTCTTAGAATTATCATTTATAAATCTAAAACCACTATATTCTCATTACAAAGGGAGATAATAATTGCCTCCCTTCTCAGAAAACTAACGAAAGTATCAACAAATAATTTCAAGAAAGACATCAAAGGAATTTCTGGTCGGTTAGAAATGTGCACAAATATTATAGCAGTATAAATCCTTATTTATCAACTAATAAGAAATTTTACTCCATGTTGCACTAGAAGCGTTAGGATGGTAATACCTTAAGAAGAAAAAGGGGCATAAACATGTTAAAAATACTTCGATGGTTACCTCTTGTTGTATAGGTTCCCCTTTTGGCAGTAAACAACTTGTCCAAGTTTGAAGTAAATATCTTCAGTAAAACAGAGATACCATGAAATGTCAAGATTTTTGCACAACAATGCAGACTCAGACCATGGCAGAGCTACAACAATAACTCAGTGTTTTCTTTGAAATCAGCCAAGCTAATAAAGCTTTTCACAGTGTTGCAGAAGACAGCTTTTGAAAACATTGTGGGTAAAAAATAGCTCCCTTGTTGCTCCTTTATCATAATTGCTTTTTATGTCATTGACTTTTTACCACACAACAAAATTTTAGTCTTATCCAAGTTAAAAGCATTTGCGGAGGATAAATGATACTTTGTCTTTCAAAGGGTAGAAAACAATATGGAAAAAAGAGAAAATGCTGGTTACCAACAATTTCTCCTTTCCCCGAAATGTTTTTAAAAGCCTCCTTCCTTAGGGTTGTTAACAGTCCAGATTGTGCGGTGAAGGGTAAAAATGGTATTTCCTTTCATTTAGTTGTTTATATTAGAGTTTTTTATATTACTTAGAAGCATGTTTAAATTGATTTCCTGCAAGATTCTCAAATATGTTTACCCTCAGGGTTGATAAAATGAGAGATTATTCGGTAAAGGGTTAAAGAAACATTTACAAATGCTTGCTACAAATTACAGAACATCTTACCTTGGATGTAGGTAACCATTATTATCGACTTCTTTGCATGGACACGTGTAAACAACATCGGGTTTTTTCAGCCATACTTCCAAACTCACGATTTCTTGGTCTTCATTGTCCTTCTCTGTAAAACAATCTGAAATATTTTAACCCTTTTTCAAGCAATACTGTGTTTTTGTGACAGCTGGTAACCATCAAGTTCTCTTTTTCCCATAATGTTTTCTATGATTTAGCACACAGTCCCAAGTGTAAACAGCTTTTGTAAGACAGCTTTTGAAAACATTGTGGGACAAGGAGAAAATGCTGGTAACCAGCATTTTCTCCTTTTCCCACAAAGTTTTCTACCATTTGAAAAGAAAATCATTCCATTTGAGCCACATTCATTTGGTCATCTGCAAACACCTTCAATTTGGATAATTCTAAAATTTTGTTGTCTGGTAAAGCTAACAGTCTGCCATCTACAGAAGACTTTTTTTGTTTGTCTTGCAATTGGCCACTTTTGGAAACACTGTGATAAAAGGAGAAATTACTAGTAAAGAGCAAGCACTACTGTACTTAGCATTCTAAGGGTAAAATGATTGGTGGTTTTGGATCTTGAACTCCTGATTCTGGGACCCAAGACGGGAACCTTTGGTGTGAGAGGAGCTGCTCTTATCCTTTTCAGATATTTCTCCATCTGCCACCATAATTTCTTGCCTTTTAATGCATATAAAATAAGTGGGAAAAAAATCACATTTGTTAGTTTGTTTTGTGTTCAACCTGTTCTCAACTATCATTTCAGTCATTCCATGGCAGCCAATGCATACTCTTGCATTCCTGGAATTTCTTATACTAGTACTTTTCATGATACTCCTTTAAAGCCAATGGCTGCTTTCCCACATAAAGAACAATTAAATAGTATTCAGCTGTGTACCAAAAATCAACCCTTTACCCTGTGTTTTATGACCCTGAGGTAGATGGCTTTTGATAACATTGTGGGAAAAAGAGAAAATGCTGGTAACTATGTTTACTTACCTTTTAAAAATGAATTTCAATTTTTGCGTCATATTTATTATGTCATCTGCAAATGCTTTGAAATTGGACAAGTCTAGAATTTTGTCTTCTGGTAAAGGGTTAAAGACAATTCATTTGTAATCTCAAAACAATGGTTTCACATATTCTGACTTTTGTGAGGTATCATTATGTGATAAAAAGAACTTGATATTCCATAGCTTTTGATATAACATTTTATAAAACTTGTCTACAGAAAATGTTATTATGCTCACCAGAGGCTTGGCTACAAACATTTTACAGACTCATGCAAAAATATTGTTTCTAAAGAGCAAATTTATATCAAATCCTACACATGTACATACCCTCAGTCTTCAAACAGATGGTTAGGATAGCTCTAGTCTACCCAAAGAACTCATTTTGCAAGGGAATAATAAACTTTGAAAGTTGACATTGATTTTCAAAAAAAAAAAAATGTTCTATCTCACCTTCCTCCTCATCTCCTATAGTAAATACTGATGCCATGTTCCTGTATCGTTTGCCAATTTTATCTGTGTTACTGACATGTCTTTCTTCTATTTGTTGTTCATTCTTGATATAATTGGTTAACTTTTCCTTCATTTCTGAAGACTTGCTCTTTACAACACTTGATAAACGTCCAAATATGGAATCACCAGTTTCATTCTGCAATAGACAGTTGCCCCAATAGAGGCACTTTTCAATACCTGTGCATGGTAAAGTTCGGAGAAAAACACTTGAATAAAGCAGCTGACCGTTCTTCATAATTTGAATTGAATGTAAATTAAATTGAATGTCGGTCAAGCACTGAAATCTTTCTTTAAAAGGGTAGAAAACATTGGGTAACCTTTTCCCTCCACTGTTTTCAAAAGCTGTTTTGTTCAGGATTTTTAAAAACATGGTATTGTTTAGTGAAAGTTTTATCCACAATAAAGAAACAATGAAGATTGAATACCTTTTGAACAAGTTTGAAATCATCTCCACTCTCCGCATCACTAACATTACCCAGTTCCGGCACACAGACAATGCAGGACTTGAGGTCATGATCTGTTAAATCCTCATTCACTCTGTCTTGTAACAACATATGTAGTGCTATGAAAAAAAAAAAACTGTAGATATATGAACCATCCTCTGGGAAAAGGGGGGTTAATGCATCTGCAAAAAAGTATTAACTCTTTACCAAACGACAAAATTATAGACTGGTCCAAATTGAAAGCATTTGCAGACGACAAATGTGACTGAAAAATTCAACTTTGGTTTGGGAAGGGTAGAAAACAATGTGGAAAAAGGAGAAAAGGCAGGTTACCAGCATTTTCTCCTTTTCCCACAATGTTTTCAAAAGGCTTCTTTCTTAGGGTCGTTAAAAGTCGGGATTGTGTGGTAAAGAGTTAACCCATGTCAGCCAGTGCAGTCCACGCAGGCTTACATACGTCAAAACATTTTACTATTGGTCAATTTTCAACATGTCAAATGACAAGTTGGTTATAAGACAAAATGCATTTTACGGATCATATTTATGTGATGTCTTGCCTGGTACAACGCATTACAGAGGTTCATTAAACCCCTTTTTTAGAGAGTATGACTCGTATCTAAATTATCTATAGCCCTCTATTAATCAAAGTACCTTCTACAGCCTACCAAACTTTGATTCCAAAAGAAAACAGAGAAAAGCATAAACTTTTACTTAACACATTTCTTCATTTGCAGCTCTACATACTAGAAAACAAAATTTTAGACTCTTCTGAATTGAAATCTTTTGCTAACATTAAATGAATTCTTTACCAAATGACAAAATTTCAGATTGGACAAAATCCAAAGCATTTGAACACCAGAAATCAAATGTGGGTAAAATTGCAAGATTTGTTTCGAAAGATTTAAAAATTTTGTTGGAAAAGGAGAAAATGCATTTTCTCCTTTTGCCACGATGTTTTCAAAAGCTCTCTTCCTCAGAGTCATTAAACTCGGAGTGTGTGGTAAAAGTTAAATATTGTAAGGCAAAAAGGAAAATGCTGTGTACCCACAATATTTTCTACCCTTCCACAAGAAATTTCAATGTTCCAGTCACATTATCTTGTAGTCTGTAAGTCCTTGTAAGTTGTACTAGTCTGAAATTTTGATGTGTGGTTAAGAATTACCTATTTACTGGTTGTTATTTACTCATCTTAGACTAGTGCATTTCGAAACCATTTGCATACTTTGAAAGGAAAAAGTCATTATATTCATAAAAACATTCACAGAAAAAGACACATTTCATTTACCAACATAAATGGACCCTACCTTGATAACCTCCTTTTGCCACACTGATATACTGATGATGTTTTTGTAAGAAGTTAGCAACTACCATGTTGACATACTGATCTTCTTCATCTCTACCACTACCAACAAAACACAGGTGTTCCCCTCCTGCAGCTGAACCTGTTTGTAATACATTTCACTTAAAATGTTCCTTATATGGAAATTCATAGCACCTGTTTATCAAGTATATGTTCATATGTGTATGACATGGCAATTCATAGAAACTGTTTATACCACAATGTCTCACACCACCTGTTTATGATAGTTGCATTGGCAAAATTTAATTACACCTGTATATTACCTTCATGGGTCCATGTTCACAGCTGTAGTTTGGTTTGAAATGTGCACATGTACAAGAAAATAGCTCTGTGACATTTACATTGAAAGTAGAATGAACTACAAACTTACCAGAAACAGGACCCAACAAGCAATAATACAATAGTGTATCATAAAAAACAAGCCATGGATTTAATACCCTGCTGGAGGAGGTTTTATGTGATAAAGTATGAAATTTCAAAGCCATAATGTTTATGACATGATATTTCACTGTACCTGTTCATGACACGATACCTCAAAGAACCTGTTCATGACATGATGCTTCACATGACCTTCTCTAGGACATGATGTGTCAAAGAACCTGTTCATGACCTTATGTATCACAGAACCTTTTCCTTACATTATGTATCAAGAAACTGTTCATGATATGATGTAGCACAAAACCTGTTTGTGACATGGTGTATCACAGAACCTGTTCATGATATGATGCATCACAGGACCTGTACTTGAGATATGTATGACAGGACCTTTTCATGACTTTATGTATCACAGGACCTGTTCATGACATGATGCTTCACTGGACCTGTTCTAGACATGATGTATCACAGGATACACTCTTGACATGATGTTTTACAGAACCTATCTAAAACATGATATTTCCCAGAATCTGTTTATAACATGATCATCGTTCCTGATGTAATCTTTTGACAATGACCCTACCATGACAGAAAAAATCAATTTTGATAGTTAATTTCACAGAAAAATCTAGGTCAGCCATGTTTTAGAAATGATGCATATGATTACAGAGCTTTGACCAAATACAGCACTATTTTCTTATCTTAAGCCTTCACCAGACAACAAAATTTCAGCCTTGTCCAAATTGAAAGCAGTTGCAAACGACAGCTTCAATGTGGCTCAAATGGTGCATTTTTTCTTTAATAGGGTAGAAAACATTGTGGGAAAAGGAGAAAATGCTGGTTACCAGCATTTTCTCCTTTTCCCACAATGTTTTCAAAAGGCTTTTTTCTCAGGGTGGTTAAAAGTCGGCATTGTGTGGTAAAGGGTTAAACATTTGTAAGATAAGGAAAATTCGTAATAGCTGTATCACACTGTAAATAAGGGTGATTATGTGACAGTGTTGTATAAGCCTTCTTATTCAGGGTCATTTACATGTAGGGCTGTTTGGAGAATGGCAATACTCTCATTTCAAGTATAAAAGCTCTATGTCTTTGCTCTGAAATTTATCTAAGATTTGGACCCATACAGGGATAGAACAGTTCCACATTTCTTATTCACACAAACTTGTATCACCATCTACCTTAAGTCGATGATGTGATGAAATATTCAGATGATAAAAATCTGTGTGAATTTGCATTTTCTGGACTCCCTGTTGCTATGTCTTTGACTTTTAGGGTTCAGACAGACAACATAAAAATTTGTTGAAATTGTTGCCATCAAGTTGAAAATAAGTCTTCAAGCCAGGTAGGCTTACTCTAGTTCACATTGGTAAATTTATTAAGTAAGGTAATTACTGTAATAGCAGTATATGTGTTGCTTTACAGCAACATGAAAAAGGCTGAATTTCTTCGTTTTTGATGTGGACTAAATCTAATCAAATAGCACATGAAAACTGGTTCACATAACCTTTACCAAACAAGTTTGAGGTATGATCCTCAGCAAGAATTCTTTTCTGAAAACATTGTCACAAAAAGAGAAAATACTAGTTACCAACATTTCCTCCTTTACTCACATTGTTTTCAACTGTTAAAAGACAAATTCCATCATTTGAGTCACATTTATTGTCTGTAAAGTCTTCAGCTTGGATAAGTCTAAAATTCTGTTGTTTGGTATAGAGTTTATGTACTATTTTTTTTAGTCAAATAATTAGAATGTTGAATGTTACACAAAACTACTTCATCAAATACAGAAAAAAATATCAAAGATGTTCTTACCAGCTAACAGAGCCTGTGATTGGACTGAAAATAAGCCCTGTACTGCAGTATTGAATTCTTCTGGATTTTGTAACATCTGAAATTACAATGTTTTCTACATAAAAGAGCCATGCTCTGTGAAAAGAGAGTTTAATATATCTGCAAAAAAATATCGACCAAGGTCACCCTGCATAGTCTGAGTGACCTGACTCAAAACTTTTGGCTTTCAGTAAATTATCTGCATGTCCAAAGACTAGTCTACCTCATGATTCAATCAGTTGTATGACAAAGAACATTTTATGGGTTCATAAATTTGTGATGAAAAGAAAATTGTCTGTTGCTTATGATAAACACTATAAATATGCAGTTTCATAAGACTTTGTCCAGCAGTAAAAGATAATGGTCTGTAACGGAAATGTACATCAAAACCCCTTTATCCATGACAAGGCACTCACTCAAAAATAGAAAAAAAGGTATATTGGCGGACTATCATAAAAAATACATGTATGATGTTTCATCAACTTCCCTCAAAATCTGTTCTTAGACATTTAGCTTAACCCTTATTCCTTCACCAAAAATAAAGAAGCATTTGTTTTACAATCCTGAGAAAAAAGGCTTTTGAAAACATTGTGAGAGAGGGAGAAAATGCTAGTAACCACATCATGTTATCTACCCTCTCACAGAGAAAAACTGTTGTTTGAGCCAAACTTATTTTGTAGATTGTAAAATGCTTGTGATATGCTCCAGTCTAAAATTTTGTCCTCTGATTAAGAAGAAAACTAGATCTATTAAATAAATATAAACTTTTAAGGAGATTTCCAGCAGATAACAAAACATCATTACAAAGACTTCAAATTCATTTTTGCTGGAAAAATTTTACAGTATCAGTCCCAAGATCCAATTGCACATTGTTAGCAGCCTGATCTTGATCTATGCTGTCTGCAACAGCAAACAGAGTTCTGCTTAGCAGCTTAAGTTTTTGAAGGCATCCATTTACAGGAATAAATATCTATTAAAAAAGATATTATTACAAATGATAAATGTCAGGGATAAACTTCACATACCAAGTTGGCATCTAAATGCATTGCTGTAGCTAAATGTCCACAGTTATACTGTTCTGCAGGGCGACAATCAACCACAAAATATTTTATTCCATCTCCCTAGCAGGAAAAAATAACCCGTGAGAAACACAATCTTATTTTGTTAAGACACCAAAAAAAAAAAAACTGTACATTGATAATAATTCATGCTTAAAAAACAAGAGCATTGCATGAGGGTGCCAACACTCAGCTACACTTGCTTGGAGAAATATTAGTAGATTGATTTTGAGTGAAAATTTAAGTAAAAAAAGGGGCATAACTGTGTCAAAAATATTTTGATGCTTAGCTGCTATACTAGTACTGGTTCCCCTTTAAATATGACAGTTAATAACTAGTTTGAGTTTGAAGTAAATATCTTCAATAATGACAGAGGTATTATAAATGTCAAAGACATTGCACAGAGATGCAGACAATGCAGATGACACTGCAGACTACAATAAGGCTTTGACACCTTAATGTTTTCTTTAAAATCTGACATGAAAATTAATAATAGGATTATAACCAGGATACCTGACACAAATTTTCTTTACAAAATTCTAGATACAAAATACAAAATACCTTAGGGTCATCATCAACAGTAAGTCAAGGTGTGACACAATGGTATACGAAGCCATGCTTTAGTGATAATAAGCAACCAATTCGTAAAAGCACTCTTGGTATGATCAAGCTTACTATGATTGGAATAACTGAGGGTTTGTCTCTGCTGTATCCAAAATACTGTCCTAACTTTATCCTAGTTGTCTAGTAAGTTACCAAATATGACTATTCTTAAACTTGTTTCTGTTTAACTCTTTACCAGACCACTAAAAAGTAGACTTATCCAAACTGGAAGTATTTGCAGACAACAAATTCAGTGTGTATCAAATAATGGTCTTTGTATATAATACGTTGAATACATGGTGGGAAAGGGAGAAAATGCTGGTTACCTTTCCCCACTATGTTTTCAACGGCCTTTTCTTATCATTAAAACTCTGGACTGTTTGGTAAAAGGTTAAAAAGGTAGATTTTCTCTTTTTCCAGGAACCTTTCCACTGTTTCCAAGACAAATCCTATCATTTGAACCACCCTTAATTTGTCTTCTACATAATGCTTTCAATATTTTCTCTTTTTCCAGAAACCTTTCCTTCGTTTCCAAGATAAATCCTATCATTTGAACCTTACTTAATTTGTCTTCTACATAATGCTTTCAATATATGGAAACTCTCCAGTAAGTTATATATTTATCCCAGCTGAATTGATTGCCTGAGTTTGTTGAAGCTTGGGGAAAAATATTCATACAGACAGTCATGAGACCAATGTTGCTGTTGTTACCTTTCTACCGAATACACAACATTTCAGACTTGTCCAAATGGAAAGCATTTGCTGATGACAAACTGATACAGCTCAACTAATGGGATTTGTCTTTCAAACAATAGAAAATATTTGTTGAAAAAGGAGAAAATGCTGGTTATCAGCATTTTCTCCTTTTCCAACAATATTTTCAAAAGCCTACATCCTCATGGTCATTATCTCTATACCACAAAATCCCAACTTTTAATGACTGGTCTAAGATGTTTGTTGTATGAAAAAAAGAGTTAAAACACAAAATTGTTTGGTAACAGGCTAAATGCATGTATTTGAAGAGAAATATACTATTCATTTTGTTATTTTATACCATATTTACCCCAGCCGGACTGATGGACTGAACAAGCTCCCCCACACTGACTGGTAAACATAACAGCTGAGATAACTGCAAGTCTATGTCTTCATTATTCCTCAATTTGGCAAGACTCGTTCCAAACAGTGGCTTCTCATAGTCCTTGAAAATAAACAGTGGCTATTGCATTTGATATTCAAATACCGTATAAGCAGTTTTTTCAAGGGGTTCCAAATTCTGCATTTTTTTCCAAAAAGAGGGGTGTTTAAATTTCTGCAAACCTTATTTCTGCGATGTCTAGACAGAGCATTTTTGTTATTCAATATCTGCTGCAGTTGAATTACGAGAATTACATTTTCCCATAGTTGTAAATCAACAGAAGACAATAATACAGTAATTTAATATAATTAAGATGGTAAGTGTTGACATATTGTCATGTTTGAAATGTGTGAATTTGACTCTTGGTGATTTTAAGACTTGGGTGCAAAAACAAGTTCAGGTAGAATACCTAAATCATAATCAGCGATTATATAAAATGGGGTCTGCTAATTAGATGTTAAATCTTCATCAAAAGATTTAATCTGACATTTAGTGGTATCAAAAAGTCATACTTGATCGACATTTCCAGAAGATCAATGTAATTCAATGAATATCGCCGTTTTATAGAGGGATTGACCACACTGGTGTTTTATACATAACCCTATAACCAGAAGTTATCCATGATTTTTATGCTGTTTTGTCGAAGGGCAAAATCAGACATTATAATCCGCGTGTTTATTTTCTGCAGCCTTGAGTGGGTCCACAGAAAAGCAGAAATTAAATACCCACAGAAAAAAATGCTTATACAGTAGTTTCATCTATCTCTTTTTCCCTTCATCACATAATCACCCCTTACTTCAGTGTAATACAGCCATTGAGAATTTTGCATCTTACCAATGTTTGAGATAAGTGAAAATTTAGTGCCATATTTAGTAATCATAAGTATGCCTTATTTCTTAAACATTGCTGACCGAGGTTTTTCCGTGAAATCAACTTTTAAAGTTGATGGTTGTGACAAAGCTGATATTTTTTTTGTATGAAATGTACACACCTGTCAGAAAGGTGAACAGGCTTCATGTACTTTTTCCAAACATATATACAAGTACGCCTATAATTCTTTTTCTAAATTGTGAACTATAATTCTTGAGTTACAGTAATGTGATAAGAAGAATCTGACATTCCTTGGCTTTTGAGGTAAAAGTCTTGCTTAATATACACATATTAAATCATGGCAGCCAGTGCACCTATCCATGCTTTTCTGGAGTTCCTTGGAAAGAAAATTTGCCAAGCTAGATTCAAACCAGCTACCTCCTCTTCTCAAGTTCTGTATGCTACTGATTGCTTGGGGCTCATCAAAGGAAACTTGGATGTTTATGATGCATATATTCTCAGCTAAATAAATTAGTCTTCTAATCCTGGGAATCTTTTAACCCATTGGCTGCAATGCGTGTCTCACAGACCTTTTGCGGACAGTGTAGATCAAGATCAGACTGAACAGAACATGTAGTCTGATCTTGGATCTACACTGTCCGATAAGGAGATATTTCCCCCAGCACCCATAACTTTGACATACCAACATTTTGGTTTTTTCCATTGGCTTGAAAGTAACATTTGAGTTATATAGCAGGATAAGGGTTAAAGACAGGTTTGTTAAGTACAAATCAGAGATAGATATACATGTATAAACCTACCCTTCGAAATGACTGCGGTGTTTTTGATGCGTAGTACTGTGCTAGTGAACAAAAGTCCTCTATATCCTCTGCTTCCAGAGCTGATGGAAATGATGAAATTAAATCTGGAAAAAGGAAGCGAGTTGTGCTCTGTGAAACGGAGGCTTAACGCATTTTCATAAAAATATTGATCCATTCAAGCTTTCTGCATGTCAAAGGGCCAGTGTACCTCATGATTCAGTCAGTTTTTTAAATAGAATGGATTTTAGTGATCCATTTTTATGTGATGACTTGCTTAGTATCATGCATCATGGAGGTACATCAAACCACGTTTTGCCAGAGTGTAGCTCAAGTATTTTTTTGTGTTTTCCTATGTAAACTGAAAGCAAAAAGCACCTCTGTCATGCATTATACCAAACAAGTCATCACAATATTTATTGATCCATAAAATGCATTTTGTCTAACAACCAATTGAATCATTAGGTAGAATGAGAGATGCAGAAAATTAACCAAAAGCAAAAAGTTTTGGCACAAGTCAGCCTGCATGGACTATGCAGGCTTACCTGAAAAGGAGAAAATGTTTGTAACCAGTATTTTATCCTTCTCCCAAAATCTTTTCTACCCTATCTAAGACAAATTTAAAGTCACATTTAAATTGTTATCTACTAATGCTTTAAATTTGGATTGATAGATTGACTGATTTACAATGGAGTTTCTGTTACCAGCATTTTGCACAATATTCATCCCAAGCCACTTGCTGCTCTCCTACATAACCATCATTGAAACAATTATCAGCAGTGAGAGAGGAATAATTCGGTTGCAATGACTATAATCAATCCTTCGAGAGAAATTGGCCGAGCTTGGAATTTGTACCAGTGACCCCCATTTCCAAAACCTGTACACAACTGACTGCTCTACCAACTGCGTTATCAGAGCTACGGTTTTACTTTGGACAAGTCTACATTTTTTTTTCCTGTGGTAAACAGTTAACCAATCAGACAATACATACCTATTATCTCCTTCTTTCCTTTGTCCTCCTTTTCTAAAATCTGATCCCGTGCATTAACAAGGATCACAAGTGCCATGAAAAAACACAAGAATGGGTCAGATGACTGTAAGTATACATCCCACATATTTAAGATCACCTTCAGGTCACAAACTGATGCAAATAGACTTCGAAACTGAAAGGAAGAAATACTTTACAATTTAACATACAGTTTACGTGTTTCGTTTACTGCTCTGATTTGTTTTGTTTGTTAATATGGTGTTTAATGCCATTTTCAACATTATTTCAGTTACATTGCTGCCACCAGTGCACATATTCATGCTTTCCTCAAACTTTTTTAATTTACCACTACTTTGCACAGTATTCTTGCTACAAATTTGATAAAAGGAAATAACATTTCATTATAACAAAATCTTATTTTGAGAAAACGAAATAACAGTTTGTTTCAGTGAAATGCTAATCCATTTTATCTAAATGCTAAAATGAAATAGGTATGTTTGGGAAAATGAGAAAATGAAATAGGTAGGTCTGGAACACTTGCCAGTTTTCTTCCACTATAAATCCACTGCACATGAACAAAATATATATCAAAATAGGGTTCCATTAAAACAAAATAAGATTCCATTAAAACAAATTATCATTTCGTTATATACAACTACTTCTTCAAGATAACAAAATAGGGTTTCTTTGTAACTAAATAATAACTCATTTTATGAAATTAGCATTTTGTTACAAAAAAATAAAATAATGCATTTCAAATGACACCAAGACAGGTCAGTACTTTGACAAAAGCAGAGCAAAAGCTTAATTATTTCCTTTTACTAGGAAGATTTATTTTGTTATAAATGACTCACCCATGCCTGTGCATACATATCTGGACTGATACGTTTTGTATCCAGAAAGGAGCAAAGTTCTGGATCATGATACTGCAATAACAGCCGAAACAAGTGGAAAGGTTTCCCATTCTTCCCACAATCTCTGAAAATGTAAAATATGTTTTAACACTTTACCACACAATCCCAACTTTTAAAGACCCTGAGAAAGAAGCCTTTACCAAACAACAAAATTTTAGACCTGTCCAAGTTGAAAAAATTTGCTGTTTCCAAATTCAGTGTTGCTCAAATGATGGGATTTCTCTTTGACGATAGAGAAAATATTGTGGGAAAAGGAGAAAATGCTGGTTACCCACAGCAAATGGTGTATTTATGCAAAGTTAATTTAAAAAAGTGATATAGAATCTAAACTGGGCTCTATAGGCAATGGATAAATTTTGACTAAAATTATAACCAGTATTTTTGGTTTCATGATCAGTAACAAGAACCACATTCATTTCCACTATTAGAGAGATTGATTTTCCATTTATCTATAATCGCCGCCAGTTGCCCATATGGGCAATGCCCCTGAAGGCTGTTAAGTATATTACAGGGGATAGTGCAAGATACAGAACGAAAGTCATCCTAAGTTACCCCTTTTTCTTTAACATGCTTGGTGTATAGCACTGTCACTCGGGACCTAGGTTTAACGTCTCATCTAAAAGACTATTAGTAATGCTAGAAAGCCAACTATGGGGATTGAACCCACACCCTCAACTGGCTGAAGATTTGATGTTTACAAGTCTCACTCTCTACTACCTCAGGTATTTTGGCTGGACATTTACATGTAATTACTCACCTTGTTATATACTTGTTCACTAATGAATAAAAGCAGTTGTAGATCTCTGACTTGTTCAGTTTGAGGGCCAGTAGAGGTTGAAGTATGTCTAACCATCCATTGTCACTGCTGTATGTCTCCTGTCTGGATTTACTGAAGAAAGTGATCATGGACTCAATGTCTCCCACCACAGATACCTTCTCCTCCTCCTCATTGCCAAGTTTATCTGAAGTTGTGAAATATATAAGTAAGTACAAGTAGTAACATGTTTGGATAGTATTATTTTCTTGTTGTTTGATGTTTTTAACTTTTTACCAAACGACGAAGCTTAGAACACAATCAAGTTGAAAGTATTTGAAAACAACAAAAAAAATGTACCAAAAATGATGATTTCTGTCTTCGGTAGGATAGAAAACATTGTGAGACAAGGAGAAAATCCTAATTTCCGGGATTTCCTCCTGTCCTGACAATTTTTTCAGAATTCAAATTCTTTAGGATTGCTAAAACTCTGAACTGTGTAATAAAGGGTTAAAGATATTTTGGTTAGTGTATAACTCAACCATACCACATATCTTTTACCCTACAATTTTGAATTTGAAATAGGAAAAGTGTCTTATACAGGCATCATCAACAGACTTTGTGAAATTCCAGCTTGACAGCACATTTTTCTGATGACTGACAAAAAGAGACACTGCTGAATTATTTTTCATGCTGAAAAATGCTGGTAACCAGCATTTTCTCCCTGACCCACAATTTTTTTACCCTTGAATAGACAAATTTCATAACATTTATTTTGTTGAGTGCAGATATTTTGACTCTGAAAGAGTCTGTGTGGTTAGGGATTAATGTAGAACTGATGAAAGATATATCCTCTGGTCTCAGCAAAGGGATTCTACTGACAGTATTGTTAGTTCCAAACATTGAAAGATTCAGCAGACCTACTTTTTCTACGTCACCATCTTCAACAAGCAGTGTGAGAGACAGTGGTATAGGGGTAAAGTGTTTGCCTCTCACACTGGCTATTTACTATATAGTTGTTTAAACAAGAGAATCTTATACTTGTCCAATGTGTCTCAACTGATAGAATTTGTCTTTGATATGGTAGAAAAACATTGTGGGAGAGGGAAAAAATGTTGGTTACCAGCATTTTCTCCTTTTCCCACAATGTTTTCAAAAGACTTTTCCTTTAGAGACATTAAAGCTCAGTTAAGAAGATATTAATTTTGTGGAAAACTACGCATCCTGCTTCAAACAAACAGAAAGGTAAATTAGTAATAAGATTTAAGATTGTCAAATATGAAAAATCTTTAGAAAGTAATATCTAAAGCACTGACCAACTAACAGTTTGCAGTCTTCTCTAACCTTGTTCTGTTCTGGCAGGTCGAAAAATCCATCAAAAGTTGCTAAAGAATCACCCTTTCCTAGCACTTGTAAACAAATCTGAAAACAACAATATATCACAATGACCTTTAATGTTTCTATAATTTATTATGTGCTTTGTTCAGCTATCAATATAATCAAATACATGTACATTTAGTGCAATAAAATCAGGATAATATCTAATAACTTCTGAAATTAACCATTAGATCTTTACCACACAACAAATTTTAGACTTTTCCACATTGAAAGACCACACATTAAATGTTGCTCAAATGATAAGGTTTCTTGTTAAAGGGCAGAAAACATTGCGGAAAACAGCATTTTCTCTTTTATCCACACTGTTCTCAAGAGGCTACTTCTTCAAAGTAATCATGAAATTGAATGGTAAAAGGTAAAAGCCTCTGTGTATGTGCATTATTCAAAAGCCCTGACTGCTGATTATTAGCGATTTCTACATGTCATAACAATTTTAACCATGGTTAAATAGTTTCAGTAGGACCCAAATAATTGCAGTTTCAAGGTTAAGATTGCTTTTGTCTACAGTATCTAAGCAAAGGGGCCAGTATAGATCATAGATTGAGACTGTACTTTTTGTGCTGTTTGATCATGATAGATACACCAACTGCAAGGCCCCTATAGTTGAGAAAGGAGCTTTAGGGTTAAACACCTTTCAAAAATAGAGGTGAATAGCCCACATGAGGGGAAACCCACATGAGGGGAAAAGGTTTATGAATTACTTCAGTTCAAAACATAAAATTTGAGACAAAAAAATTACCTGCCAAACATCTGGTCTCAGTTTGTCTGGTACAGGCCGTCCTTTACAAATATTTCTCAAAGACCCAAAGTCACATTCTTGTGCTAGGGCAGCCTCCAGTTCAGCATTCCTGCATAGGGAAAGGTTTCAAAAACGAAATAAAAAACGTCTTAGCACACTCCTCATTTTTCTTCCATGTGTAAATTATTTGCACAACAACAGAATGAGATTCAATATTATTTGTTCAGATAAAATGGTATTTCTAACATAATGTCAGGTATATTGTGGCAGCAGGTACACCTATCCATGCTTTCCTGGAGTTTGTTTTACCATTATGTAAGTGGTAGCATTCTATCCAAGCCACCCGCTGCTTTCCCAATTAGCATCATCAAAACAAATAAAGTTGTCAGAGAGAAATTAATACATGTACTATTGCAATAACTGTCATAAATCCTTGGAATATATAATTTGGCCAAGCTGGGAATCAAATAAATGACCTCTATGTTTCAAGTCTATAGGGTTTGGCAATTCATTATGAATGTCCTATTAAAACTACCGTATATACTCGACTATAAGACGCATTTTTTTCCCTAAAATATTTTGCTTGATGTTGGGGGTGCGTCTTATAAGCGCATAATCAGTTTGAGATGTCGATTCTTCCAGGAGAGAGGGCCGATCAGCCGGCCATCATGAAGGGTGGGGAACTTCCTATTTCAATATAAAGCGCCGTTTAAATCGCTAATATCCGTTGATATACATCAAAAGGATAAATAAATACCTACCGATCTGAAACTATGGCAAAAATCGTCATTTTAGGTGTTTTCTCTTTGTTTTACTTGTGTATTTCTAAATAAATCGGACTTCAGGAGGCATTTTTGTTGTTGTTGTTGCTGTCTCATTAACGCAAGTGTGTAAAGCACGGACTCTCTCGTCATATGACGTATGGAAGTAGATGTGGTATTTGATATCAAATGCAATATTAATCGAATTGTTGAAAGGAAAAAAAAGGTCATTATCTCTTTACCACCAGACAAAAGTTTGGACTTGACCAAAGTGATAACGTGTGCAGACGAAAAAAATCTATCTTTATCAATGATTTCAGTCCTCAATAGACCAATGATTTATAAGGAGAAAATGCTGTTTAAAATAGCCTTTGAATTTTCTTACATTGTTTTCAAAGTCTTCTGCCTTTAGTGTTGTTTAAAATTCGGGATTGTGTAGAAAAGGGTTAAAAGCACAGGTACATACTTTACAAGTATGTCGGATAGATGTCAAACTTACGCCTAAAAGTCTAGTGAAACAAAAGGTTATTGTTGTCAAAGGACAAGGTGTGAAAGTGACCCTCACGTTTTCTTGTCAGCACTGTTTTACGTAATTGGTTTGCTCTTTAATGAATATGATGTTTTGATTGGATCTTTTGCCCAATAAAATCATTTTCAAACACGCCCCGGAAACTTCTGCCTATTTTGTGATTGGCCAGTAATTAGAAGGTGGAGTTTGCAAATTTCTACACCATTTTCTATTGGATAATGCGATTTTTGTCGTATCTTTATTGCAATTATCATCGGTTCTAACTGATTACTTGAAACCCCTCGTCTAGCAACAGCAGTTAGTGATATGCCGGTTTGTCCCGGATGTTTCAATTCGCCCCGGGTGTAATTTATCATGAATACTCTTCACTTCGTGAGATAGATTTTGATAAGTTTATACGATGTGAATACGTCCCCTGTCAGATAACCGAGCTGGACATATTATTTTTAATGTAATGGAAAGTATTAGAGAAAGTCCGGCATTGAAGCATGTTTTTATTAGTTCGGCCTACAATAACAGGTAAAGTCAAGAATGAATTCTGTGAATGTTGTTTGAAATCGAATAGAAATTCGCCATTTCAAAAAGGACAATCGCCCAACAATTTTCTATCAATTTCACGAAGCCAACGTTACGGACACATCATAAAAATTACCTGCGTCTTATATGGGGTCATCAGTGAAAATCCCGATTTAGGGATCCAAAGTTAGGGGTGCGTCTTATAAGCGGAGGCGTCTTATAGTCGAGCATATACGGTAATATCAGATTAATCCTTAAAATGCCTTTCACAACTATAGTTGCATTTGTGGCCAGTGTAGATCAAGATCAGGCTGCACAAAATGTGCAGCCTGATCTTTAATCTACACTGTCCACTTTGCTGAAACACTTTAGACTACAGCAACCTTTAAACTGTGATTATTTGGGTCTTACTTCTACAATGAAAACATGTTTTGGGTTTAATCAGAGCTCTAAGGGTTAATATCAACTTTGTTAAGGTAATGTTTACCTTTTACAATATCATCCTGAGCTCTAATGACCCTGACCAAAAAGGGTTTTGAAAAATTTGTGGAAAAGTATATAAAGGTGGCTACTAGCATTTTCTCTATTTCCAATGTTTTCTACTTTTTCAGACAAATCCTTTGCCACCTACATCACATTTGCAAACAAAAACCAACTGTGGCTAAGCTGATGAGGTCGGTCCTTGAACTGCACTCTACCTTTATGCATTGTACTGAGCATGACAAGACAAAAAGGGCATACAAGGGTTCAGAGGATGACTGCTTCCAGCTTTGTTTTTTAACTCTTTACAAAACAACCAAATTGTAGACTTTTCTAAACTGAAAGCATTGACAGACAACAAATTCCATGTAGCTTAAAAGACGTTTTCTGTTTTAGAAGAGGAAGAAAAGATGGTTAGAAAAAGTTACCAGCAATTTCTCCTTATTCCACAATTTTTTTTCAAAAGCTTTCTTTCACAGGGTCTTTGATTTCGAGATTGTGTGGTAAAGGGTTAAATGACGCACAAAAAACAAACAAAAAAAAAACTCATTTATTTCTTTACAAATCAACAAAATCTTAGACTTTAACTGAAAGCATTTGCACACAATAAAATGATTATGACAAAGAAAATGAATTTGTTTTGAAAGAATTAAAAACATTGTGAGAAAAGGAGAAAATTAGGGTAACCAGCATTTTCTCTTTTTGCCACAATGTTTCCAAAAGCTTTCTTTTCCAGGGTTGTTAAAACCTTTTTTCACAATGTTTTCAGAAGCCTCTTCCCCGAGGATCATTATGCTGTGATTGTTTGGTGAAAGCTTAAAACATGTCAGTTGTTGCAGGTTAAAAAATGGCTAGTGTAAAATCTGAAGATCAGTGATGAATGGACTCCAAGTTTAAGAAACACAGCGTTGCAGCCACTTTCACGCTTTGCCAGATTTGAATAAGGAGAAAGATCCAAAATTAGTCACGTTTTACAGATTTGAATAAGAAGAAGAAAGGCCCAAAACGAAATACTTTTGGTGAAGGATGACGAGAATTGACAGTAGAGGTCGGGTACTGGTTTGTTCGAACACTAGGACAGTTCTGAAGCAGTGACGACAGACGACACCCTAAGGGCTGAATTGTAAGGCAAAGAAACTAACTGACTTAACAAAACCCATTAATGTAGATGTGAAAAAGGTCATTTTTCAAATGCTCGAACAGTTTCTTAGAGTTTAATCGATCTATGAATTTAAATTCAATCTTACCATTCGGTATCGGAGTTTGACACTCCTGCTTCCGACATGTTGATTTGACGTGTTTGTCGTAAACTTTTATCAGGGTTTTTAGAGCGTAAACAATGGCACAGTCACTTGCATTTTTAAGAAAATAACATAGTTAATGATAAAATACTAGAAACACGTTCATTACAATTGTTCACGGTAAAATATGGGATTGGTTTATTTTACGACAAGTAGACTGAGCCTCAAACTTATTTCACATTTCAAAATGCAGACGACTTTTTCGTCTCGCTGAATTCCATGCCTTTAAACAATGTGGCAAAAGGAGAGTTTATTCATAGAGAGAATCTGTCCAACACCTATCATTAGTCTGTGATAATTTTGACCTCAGCAAAACTAGTTCGGCCTGGGCATAACTAGATCTACAGACATTGCCTCCTCCGCAAATGTTCCAGAATCAATTAGTCTAGTTAACATTCTTCATCAAGAAAAGTTAGATCTAGATCTAGATTTATAGATCTATATAATTTAATGTAAGTGAGGCAGGTGTTATTTTTTTAAATTGACCAGTGAATCTCTAGCCTGTTCCATATTTTTCACATAACATGCTAGCGTAAAAATGGGCAACGACCCGTTGTTTACTTTATAGATCTGTCTATATAGTCAAGTCGAGTGTATAGTGGTCACCTCTGTTGAGCGACCCGATACCTCACCCCCAACCCCCGACCCAGCACAGTTTGGTCAATCTTTCAGTTCTCAAATTGGACCGTACGGTGCAATGTACCTGCATTAAGCAAACACCTGTATTTAGCAAACAGCTTTCAATAAACTCTAACCTGCCTGTACAAGTTTGACCATAGTCTCATATCCATCCCTCAGAAGGGATTGTCAAGACAGGGATCACGAGGGGCTTAACTCTTTACCATACGACAATTTTTTTATATTTTTCGAAATTGAAAGCATCTGTAGACAACGAATTCGAAACTAACAAAAATAAATTGATGTCGTTTTCGGGTTCAAAAATATCGTGGGAAAAGCATGCAATTAATTTTGCCAGCTTTGTCTCCTGTTCCAACATGCTTTTCAAAAGGCTTTTACTTCAGGGCCGTAAAAGTTGTGGTTGTTTTTTGTGAAGGGTTGTAAAATATTGTTCGTCGATTAACAGATCGTTGATTACTAAGTTAAAACTCAATAATCGACGATCTGATAATCGACGAACAATATTTATAAAAAAAAGGCATACACTTCCGGTCACTGGCTATACGGTTTGCGTGAGAGAGATGACAAAATTTATAATCTCATTCACAGCAAGAAATATATTTAAATCTAGATAGATCTAGATCTAAAAACTAAAATTTCCAAAATAGAACTATGTAGATCTAGATCTCGAATCTAGATCTATGGCAAACACCGAAGGTTTGCCTTTTCAGATTTTTATTCATTGATGTAATCTCTCCTTATCGGAGAGTGTAGATCCCAGATAAGACTGCACGTGCACGTTCTGTGCAATCTGATCTTGAATGTACCCGCACCGTCCGTAAAACATATTGAGTTGCGCTTAGCAGCCAAATATCTACAGGGGTCAACTTCCAAAGGAAAATACAGTGAACCAGACTAGATATGTGAACCAGGAAGATGCAAGATGGCGCAGGGTATAGGTAATCGTCCCCGGAATGCGCAGGGAATGAACCTTTCAGGGGTATTTAATGCGATACAGGGAGTTTTTACCCCTAATAAACTCGTGGTAGATAAAAAGACAATCGAAAAATCATGGAGACTGATGGACAAAGTTGTGAAAATGTGTCAACATCATCGAATGAACTTGAGGAACAGTCCACCCTTCATTCTGGATATTTTGCCAGACACTTACCAACATTTGAGACTTATATACAACAAGCATGACGATAAATTACAAACGCTGAATGAGTGTGAATATTTCAGAATATTTATTGAAAACTTGATGAATAAATGTAAAAATACGGTGAAACTATTCAAGGAAGGAAAAGAAAAAATGTTCGACGAAGGTTCACATTACAGACGAAATTTGACTAAACTGAGTCTTGTGTTTTCTCACATGTTGGCAGAGTTAAAAGCTATTTATCCAAATGGATCATTTGCTGGTGAAAACTTTCGTATAACTAAAAGTGATGCAGCAGATTGGTGGAAAAAGTCATTTGGAGATAGGTGAGATTATTGGAATAGTTGAATGACAATAGATTTATTGAATGAAGACATTACTTCACGTGAGAGTAAATGGATATTGTCTGTTTGCCAAGAAAATATTGATATTGTTTCAAATGTCCCCCTTAAAGAAAAGAAAACTTGTGTGGATTTTTTTTTGCAAATTTAAAAGGAGCCATGTGACTAATAGAAGTATGAGTCATGCACTCATGTACATAGCAAAAATGAGATAAATATGGGTGTGGATATATCATAGGTGTATTCATAAAGAAACTAATATACAGTAATGTCGCATGAAGTTTGGCAAAAGACGATGACTGTAATGAATGTACTGTTAATCAACCCTATTTTTAATAATATTTCTCTTATTTCATGGCAGCCAGTGCACCTATCCATGTGTTCCTTGGATGTCTGATCCTGGAATGCATAATAATCACTCCTAGACTTGTTAGAACCAGCATATGGGCAACATAGAGCATATGAGACAAGCCAGATAAATGATGCAAAAAAGCCTATCTGATGTAGGCAAACAGACTGACACATCCATCATTTCAATATAAACGCTGAACTCTTTACCACATGACAACATTATGTACTGAATCAAGTTGAAAGCATGTGCAGATGACATATCAAAGGTGGCTTTAATTGTGAAACTTGCCTAAAATTGTGGAGAAAACATTGTTGGAAAAGGAGAAAATGCCGGTTACCAGGAATTTCTCCTTTTCCAACAACATGTTCAAAAGATTTCTTTCTCAGGGTCGTTAAAACTCAGGATTGTGTGGTAAAATTCGTCTACAGTGTTTCAGCAAAGCGAACAATGTAGATCAAAGATCAGGCTGCACGTTTTGTGCAGCCTGATCTTGATCTACATTGGCCACAAAGATAACTATAGTTGTGAAAAGTGCTTTTAGGATAGTCTCAGCTGATGTACATACACAAGCACCTCTAACAGTTTGTCTAAAGGCTTTCTTATTTGCATTTATTATGGGAAGGTTATACAAGCCGTAATGCAAGCCACACAAACACAGAAATTGCAAACAATGACTTCCTGTAATAGAGGAATGAACTTTAAGTAATCATCAGAATTATGGCAGAGCTGGGAATTTAAACTCCCAACCATACATGTAGGTTTACTAGCCCTTCATGATACTACCTAGTTACCCAGGCTCTGCAAATGTACACTTACAGTTCAGATCAGATTCACAGCCTTTGAATGAATTGATCAATTTGATATTACTTCATATTGTTCCTGTGCAGGCCATTTATTATGACCCTTTAACGCTTTTCCACACAATCCTGAGTATCAAGGAGCTTGACGGAATGGTGTTTTGAAAACTGGTGAAAACTAACTAGCATTTTCTCCTTTTCTCACCGTGTTTTCTACCCCATGAAAAAGATATTTCAATGTCTGTGTCACATTTATTTTGTTGTCTGCATATGATATCATTTTGGACAAGCCTAAAATTGTATCATTTGGTAAAGAGTTAAGGTTTAAGTATAATCTCTTTTCTAAACCAAAATAAGTGACACAAACCAGAAACTTTTTGGGAAGGAAAGTGATTTTTTGAATAAAAATGACAGCTTGGGAAAAGGCGCGACTGTGTATGACAAGCAGTTACTCCATTTCCCACATTTTATTTTCAAAACTTGCCAGCTGTAAGGGTTCAACTCTGCCATTTGACAAAATTTTAGATCTTACAAATAGGAAGCTCTTGTAGACAATGGAATAGATACAGTATGGCTCAAATCATGGGATTCATCATAAAAGGATAGAATGCAGGTTACTAGCACTATCTTCATTTTCCAGTGTTTTTGAATGTCTCAGGGTTGCAAAAAACAGGATTGAGTTTTTTTCATGAAAAAGTTGTATTTATATGGTAATGTTTTTAGCTCTTGAAGTGAATATAAAACGTTTAAGGTGAGCTTTCCGAATCATGCTGTGTCCAGTGTGGGCGGTCCGAAGAATCACCAAAATACCGAAATACCACCGAAACACCAAAATACCCCTATTTTTATCAATGGGTTTAGAGAATTGATACAAGTAAACAGGATTTTTTCTTCTTTTTTTTTTACAGAAAACACACTTTATCAAAGTGTTAATCATTCTTGAGAAGAATTATTTTGTTAATATACGTTGATCAAAGATTTATTTTTAAAACAATCACCGAAACACTTGGATGTCTGGCCCGTACCTGTACGCCGATCTAGACTAAAGAATTATCAATGTGACATTGTCACTTATATTAATTATTTCTTTGATTGATAAACACGCACAAAAGAAAACGCTAATCCATTTCATTTGCGAAAGAAGTAGACCCATATTAGACATTGCATGAGGTAGGTCTCTGTACCGTCGAAACACCCAAGTGTCTTGGCATGTTCTGTTGTCTTCTGTTCTGTTAAAATGAAGAGATAATAATTGAAGGTGTTTGGCTAACATTATTCAACTTGTTTGATGTGGAAGTTTGCCATTGTTATGTTTAAAGTGTGCCATTGTTATGTTTAAAGTGATACGATTAGGCGGAATTATAAATTTTCTTATCAATTTATGTCTGGTAGGCCTAATGTGTTAACCACGGATTCAAAATGGCTGCTGGCTTCGATTTTGGCGATGCTTTAATCTCGTAATCCCAATATAAAAAAAGGAAAACTATTTTTTGGGCATACTTGTGTGAAGATCAGACACACCAACCTTGTACAGAAGATACTGTTGTGAGATTGCCGAGGCAGGGTTCCTGAATCAACCAATTTTACTACGTGGAGCGGGTATTTCGGTGGACATTTACAGTACAGTACTTACGGCTGTTCCGATGCACATTCCTGACGACGGGTCAAAACAGCATATTGTTATTTTGACACTAGGTTTTAAATCAACCCTCCTTCATCAATTTGATAATAATTTGTGTCAAAAAAACGCAATTTGAGTTACCTGAGTTAAATAATTTTACAAAAAAAATTAGGGGTATTTTGGTGATTTGTCGGACCCCAGTGTGGGTCATCCTCTTTCCAGGCATCAACAGTTACTTTGTGTATACACTAGAGGCCACATTTTTGGTCCAATACTCATGAAAGTTGGTCAGAATGTTTGTCTTGATATCTCTGACAAGTGTGAAATTGGGTCACCTCTGTTCAAAAGTTGGTCACAGAGACAAATCTTGTGTTCTCTCTAGAGGCCGCATTTTCTGTCCAGTACTTCTGAAAGTTGATCAGAAAATGTCTTGATATCTTGAACAAGTTTGAAAATGGATCATGTGAGGTCAAAAATTAGGTCACTAGGACAGACCTTTGGAATAGCTTGTGTGCTGTCTAGAGGCCACAGTTTTAGTCCAATATTCATGAGACCTAAAAATAAAATATATCTGTGTTTAGAGTTTCCCTACCCTACCTAGAAAATGCTACTGACCCTAAACTTTTTACGCTACGATGGGGGGGGGGGGGAACTGTCGGGTGTGATTTCGGTACATGGGCCATGTACGGTAAAAATTTTCTGAAAAAAAGAATAAATCCCTACCTACAGCATCTCGGACCGAAACCCTAAACACAGATATTTTTTTGTTAGGCCTGAAAGCTGATCAGAATAGAAAATGGGTCAAGCAGTGAAAAATTAAGTCTTTGGAACAAATCTCTGAAAAACCTTGTGTGCTGTAGAGACCATATTTTCTGTCCAGTACTCATGAAAGTTTGTGAGACTGTTTATCTTGATGATATCTCAGATTAGACATTATATGGATCACATTGGGTGTAAAAGTAGGTCATTGGGACAAATCTCTCAAAAATGTTATATGCCTTCTAGACGCCATATTTTCTGTCCAATACTGGTGAAATTGGTCAAAATGTATTAATTGATGATATCTCAAACAACTTCGAAAATTTGTCAAGTCAGGTCAAAAAGGTCACTTGGACAAATATCATGAAAAACCTGTGTGCACTCTGGAGGCCATAATAATGTTCTTTCCAATACTCATGAAAGTTGGTCAGAATGTTCTTGATATTTCAGAAAAATATTGATCATGCATGGCTGAAAAGTAGATCAGTTGGGGAAATCTTAGAAGAACCATGTGTATACTCTAAAGGCCTCATTTCCTGTCAGATTCTCATGGGAGTTGGGGCTGCACTCATGTCAACTAATGTAACCCACGCAAAAATTTTATTGAGAAAAAAAACTTGATTCCCATTATGCACAATAAATATTTTTTATATGTACTTAACATGATCACAAGCAGGTTCTCTTCAACTCTATCGATCCTGGATGAGTTTTATTCAGTTGAGCGCTTTAGGGCCAATGGCCCTCTTGCTAAAACCATTACCACACAATCCCAACTTTTAATGACCCTGAAAGAGATGGTTTTTGGGAAAAAAAATCAAGCATTTTCTCCTTTTTCCCACAATATTTTCTACCCTACGAAGGACATAGTTTGTCATTTGAGCCACCTTTGATTTGTCATCTGCACATGCATTCAATTTGGACCAGTCTAAAATTTCATAGTGTGGAAAAGAGTTACTACATTTCATGCTGCTAGTTTCCTGTGATACCATATTAACTCTTTACCAAATGAACAAAATTTTGGACTTGATCAAATTGTAAGCATTTGCAGACGACAAATTGAATGTAGCCTGAATGATGATTTCTGTCTTTGATAGAGTAGAAAAGCATTGTGGGAAAGGGAGAAAATGCTGGTTACCAGCATTTTCTCCTTTTCCCACAATGTTTTCAAAGGTCTTTCCTGTCAGAGTCATGAAAACTCGGGATTGTGTGGTAAAGGGTTAAGGAATAAAATAGTTGAGTCGTTAAGGTTTGTATAAATTGAATATGATCATTTTTACAGTGATGAGATTTTTTTTCCTTGCCATATATGGAAGTTTAGATACTAAGGAAATAATTTTAATGAATCATTGTAGGAAAAATATCATTCTTGGGTTACAGCAGCTGCTGCTTTTGACACTTTTAAGCCTCTAATGTTTCTTTTATGGATAGGTACTGATAAGCTTTACACCTTTCAATAATATTTTAGCATTGTTTTGATGATGTTTATGTGGGAAAGCAGCCAGTGGCTTAAAAAGAAAATTGTGCAGAGTATCGGTAAAAGAAACTCCAGAAAAGCATAGATAGGTGCACATGGCTGTGGCAATATAAGTGAGAAATATTGAAAACTGTGTAAAACACCATACAATTTATCAACAACAGGAATTCAGACAAAATTGTCATGGCAATAAGGTCACTTATATAACTCTTTACTACATAATCCTGACTTTTTATGAGCCAGGGGAATATGGCTTTTGAAAACATTGTGGGAAAAGGTGAAAATGCTGGTAACCAGCATTTTCTCTTTTTCCCACAATGTTCTCTTTTCTTTCATAGAAAAAAAAAAACAATATCAACTGAGTCACATTTAAATTTGCATCTGCTTTCAATTTAGACCAGTCTAAAAATTTGGCGCTTGATAGATAGTTAAATACATATCGACTGCTGAACGCAATACTATGCTAAATCATTTTTTTCCAAAAATGGGTTTTTGTCATTATCATTTATGTTTTTCATCATTACAGGTTCTGGGAAAATTTCAGATTTAAAATCAAAGAAACTTTTTAGTTATTCTTAATTTCCATAATATTCTATCTCAGAACATGAATTTTTTTTCCTGCAATACTATTCTGAGTTAACATAGAATAGTATTGCACGAAAAATTGTATAGAAAGTTTAAAATTTTTGACTGCAATACTATTCTATAACAAAAATGTACTCATTTTGTATTGATTTTTCAGTTAGTTTACATCATGTTTACTTATTAAATATCATAAATGACCTTCTGACACCATGAAGAGCTATTCATGACATCATTTTCCATGATTAATAAACCTCTCAATAGCAAGATTGGGTCTTCAAAGAAAAATATTTCATCAAATGTAACAACATTCATACAACATGATTCAAAGCCTTTCTTAAATCTGGTAAAGGAAAAACTATAAATTATTCTTCTCCTTTTCTTCTTTTCTTTAAGTCTTTCTTAATTAAATTTAAAGCGTAATCAGAAAAAGCCCTTTCAATTAATGACCAACTGAATTCAAGAAACAATTCACTGCTCTCAGCTTTATCATAACCCTTAAAAAACAATCCCGAGGTTTCCAGACCCTGAAAGAGAAAGCTTTGGTAAACATTGTGAGAAAAGCAAAACTTGCATGTTGATGCATTTTCTTTTTTTCCAACAATTATGTTCTAGGAATTCTTTTAATTCATACAAGTCTGAAATTTTGTCATCTGACATGGTTAAAGTACCAATGTACTTTCAATTAATTTCCTTGCTTGAATTTCAAAAACTTATAGTCTAATTCAATATTTTCAACCCTTTACTGAACAATCTGGATGCTAACCAGCTCTTAAAAATGAATGCTTTTCAAAATATTGTGGAAAAAGAAAAAAATAATAGTAACTAAATTTTCCCATTTTTCTTTATTTTTTCAAAAACAAAATTTTATGACATCATTTAATGCACTGCGCCTATTGATATGGGAAAAAAAGTTTATTCCTGTAAGTCAGGCTTTTTTTGAGGCATACTTTTTTGTTTAAAACAGTTATTTTAGACAAAAAAGTATACTGCAAATAAATGGCAAATAGACCAAAGTAAGTCAATCATTAAATTAAATATGGATGGATTTAACTTTCTTAACCCTTTACCACACAATGACGACTTTTGACGGCCCTGAAAGAGAAGGCTTTTGAAAACATTGTGGGAAAAGGAGAAAATGCTGGTAACCAGCATTTTCTCCTTTTCCCACAAAGTTTTCTACCCTATCAAAGAAAGGTTGCGTCATTTGAGCCACTATGAAATTGTCGTCTGCAAATGCTTTCAATTTGGATACGTCTAAAATTTTGCCGTGTGGTAAAAGGTTAACAGTATGATTGAGTGTGAATACAATACTCTGTTTAGTTTATAGCAAAAATAGAGAATGCATGTACTTCAAGTAACGTATCATCAGGGGTACAAGTAATTTTGGGGAAGGTGGAAACACAGTTTGGCATAGGCTATTACTGCAGTACTTTAATGTATGACTTTAAGCAAACAACATGGGACAGTGCATCTTTAGACAAAATTCTTGAAGAGGGTGACCTTCTGTACAAGAGAATTACAACTCGGCCTAACTCTGTCAAATACCTGACAACAGAATCTGATAATATACCAAAAGTTGTGTCATATTGTTCCAAATTTTGACATGGACTGTTGTCAAATTCACAAAATTTGGAATCATTTATACAATTAGAAGATGCTATTGCCAAAATCTTTATGACAGAAACAGTAACTGTTGGCTGCATCTTTACAATGGGTTGCACGCACATGCTACTCAAGTGCCATTTTTAAATCAAATCATGCATTCTGTTTGATTCCCATAGCACATAAATGTTATATGTGCTCCAAATGGCAAAGCTACAGTGACCACCTACAGTGATGCGAAGTCTTTGTGTGATTTATGAGAAAATTAGTATTATCCCTACATTTGAAACACACCATACAGTTTGAAATCTTATAAGCATGTGCAAATCAAATACTTTGTAAATTTGGACCCTACTGAGAGTCTCTCCTGTAATGTTTGACAAAAATTAAGAGATTTTTAAAACAAAAATAAGTCTATTATAGTGGCTTATATGGACCTTTCAGCTTCATCTGAACAAGAAAAACATTTTTCATGATGAGTAACTCAGTTTTTGGTATGGTTTACATAGGTCCAGGAGCGTTACAAGTCTCTGATCAGGATGTGAAATTGACATATCTTATATCATGGGTTTTTGTGTTTTTTTGCATCAGACCTTTTTCCATGTAATTTATGGAAAGGTATTTCTGAACCAGTAGTTCATATTATAAATCTTTTAACTGTGATTGATAACAAACTGAACAAAATGATTTAATTTTGGCAGAGAGCCTCCAACATTTTTTAATAACTAGAGGTGCTTGAGCGCCTGTATCGCTCCACAGGCCTGATATTTCTATAATGGCGAAAGGAAGTTTTTAACAATTATCATTCAATCCTGCATTTTAGCTCACTGAAGAAACAATTTGGTAGACAACCACCATAGGAACTTACCTGCAAAACAACAATGAAATCCAATGAATAGTTTTAGAGAAGAAATTTTTCAAAGATTTTACTTTATACCATAAAAGGAAAATGAGTCTCCCATAAAAGCCATGTTTTTTGACAGATCTTTTTTTTTTTAAGGAATTCTGTAAACCTGTATCTAAGGAACATTCCTGCAAAATAATAATGCTATCCAAATAGCGGTTTGGGAGGAGAAGATTTTTAAAGGTTTTTTACTTTGGTTGCCATGGCAACCAGAATTCTTCATGGAACACAATTATTTGAAGGAATTTGAAAGAGGACCACCAAAGGAACATTCCTGTGAAATTTGGTAAAAATCCAGTCAATAGTTTCTGAGGAGAAGTTTTTTAAAGAAAAAGTTTACGGACGCACGCACTGACGAACGAACGGACGCACGACGGACACAACGCCATGACAATAGCTCGCTGGCCTTCGGCCAGTGGAGCTAAAAACAGTAATCTTAAAGATACCATAATATGTTTAATAGAACAAAGAATACAATGATAGATAATTATTGTCTCTATTGTTCTCAGCACTAATTATGTTTCCTAGGCTTCACAAGTAATAAGACGCGCCTTGCTCCCTCTTCCCCACCCCTCTTCCAAAGCCATTTCCTTGGGACCAGCATGGCCAGTTGCACTCAAACCAGGGTTTCCTGCCCACAGTTCCCAGGCTGTAACCGCTGAGCCATGTTAAGAACCTCTGGAAAGAAAGGTACATGTACATGTATCAAGGCTACAGATGAAAGTAATACTCTGAGGTTTAAACATACATCTTTACTCGTTTTCATCCAGTTTTTTAACCGTCTTTTTTTTTTCTTTATTTTATGAAACTATAATCACTCTTGTGTCTTCATGCCAAATATTGCCCCTGGTGGTTGCAAGGTTGCACAGATTAAGGCAGATAGACAATGCATTTCATTCTTTTGTGGCTAGCCATAGACATAACAACCACAGTTTCCAGTTTAAATCGAAGACAGATCCCTACAGTTTCTTTACCCCATACACCTTATATTGATTTTTTATCTACGTTAACACAGCTGACTAGATTATAATACTCTCAAGATTTAACAGCGTTCGTTTACTCTCTGCCTGTAAAGGTGTCTCTTCAGGGCTGAAAAATAGTGATAAAAGTAGCTAGGTCTGGGACCTTTTAGCCCTTATAACAGGAGGGTCCAAAGTATACTTGAGCAGGTCCATGTGTTTGTTTTCAGTAATTGTACAGAGTAGTGGTATCTCAGGAGATGACCAAAAAAACCTCACCATTTCAATTTGCTTTCACTATGGTGGCATCAGTTGAAGAAAGATGTTCAAACAATTAAACAGTTAGCATTATTATGTAGACCAACATGAAATTTGCAATTTGGAATATTTTTTATTGTGTTAGTCTTCTTATGGAGAAACTTGGTTGAACGGTTGCATTGTGGAACGAAACCCACGACCAACTTTCATTTCAATGTTGTTGGAAGGTCCCAACCCACTCCTTGTTCTCATATTTTCTATCTTTCTCCATTTATGAAAGTTCTGTTTTATTTTCTTCTGGAGTTTTCCATTTGATATTTGATGAAAACCCAAGTTTGAATAAACTTTTTTTCGTGAACTTTAAGCGAAAAGCATAGACGATATCCTCCAGATTTTAACTGGCTTCACCGCATGTTACTTTTATTGATGGTAGGCAAATCGGGAACCAGGAAAAACTGTTGATATTACAATGACTTGAATAAGTTTATGCGATAGGGTCCTCGGGTGGCCGGCATACTGAAAAATTTCAAAGTTGTTCATTTTTACACGAAGATTGTCCTAAACAAGCAGACCTCAATTATCATTAGAATGACTATTCTAAATTTAAGTCATTCTGAATTTATTTTCGGGCATCGGACTTCTTACTTTGAAGACTGAACAGGTCCGACCTCTATTTTTGACAGGTCCGTCGGACCCTCGCCTTGTTTTATTCCGCAGGTCCAATCTCCCTTTCAGTAGGTCCTGGACCTGGGACCAGCACTATTTTTCAGCCCTGCTCTTTAAGCATGTACCACACAATCCTGAGTTTTAACAACCCTAAGAAAGAAGCCTTTTGGAAAACATTATGGGAAAAGGAGAAAATGCTGGTAACCAGTATTTTATCCATTTCCCACAATGTTTTCTACCCTATCTAAGACAGACATCACCATTTGAGCTACATTTAAATTGTCATCTGCAACTGCTTGCAATTTGGATCAGTCTGAAATTTTGTTGTTTGGTGAAGAGTTGACATCATGACAGGATCATTTTTGCATTAAACATGTAGTCTGATCTTTGATCTACACTGTCAGCTTTGATGAGACATTCAAGACAAGTGCAACCTTAAAATTGCAATTAATTTGGTCTTGGGTTTATGTGGCACTCTTTAGCCCATTACTACACAGTCCCAAGTTCAACTCTTTACCAGATGTCAAAATTTTAGCCTTGTCTAGATTGAAAGCATTTGTAGACAACAATTAAAATGTAACTCAGAACATGAAATTTGTCTTTCATTGAGTAAAAAACATTGTGGGAAAAGGAGAAAATGCTGGCTACCAGCATTTTCTCCTTTTCCCATAATGTTTCAAAAGACTTCTTCCTCAGGGTTGTTAAAAGTTGGTATTGTGTGGTGTAAAAATGCATTGTGGGAAAAAGGGTAAATGCTGATAATGAGCATTTTATCCATTTTCTACAATGTTTTCTACCCCATGACAGACAAATTCCATCATTTTAGTCACATTTGATTTGTCATCTGAAAATACTTTCAATTTGGTCAAGTCTAAAATATTGTTGTTTGATAAAGACTTGTTAGTTCAAGATAAAATTTTCTGCATTGTTTGATTTACATGAGTGTATTTTTCTTTGACCAGGACTATCGTTTCATGGAAGGCATTTAGACAGACATTACATGAAGTTCATACGATCAGTTCACCATTAGAGGCCATGGCTTTGAAATCCACCATAGATCTAACCTGCAATGACTACATCTCCTGTTTTGAGTTTGACGTTTTTTCAAGGTTTGTATACAAAATACAGATTTTCGTGTTCCATTTCGTGTCACAGAAGCTCACATTCAATGATCATTCTTAACTCTTTACCAAACAATCCCAAGTTTTAACGTCCCATAGGAGCAAATCTTTTTGAAACCATTGTTGGAAAAGAAAAACATGCTGGTAACCAGCATGTTCTCCTTTTCCCACAATGTTTTCTACCCTTTCAAAGACAAATTTCATAATATGTGCAACATTTAATTTCTTGTCTGCACATGCTTTTAATTTGGACCAGTCTCAAATTTTGTTGTTAAGGATAGGGCACCCTAATGGGATTCATATAACATTGCCTTTCATCGCCGAAAAAACGTATGGATTGGGCTAAGGCTCGGGCAATCCGTAATCGATCGGCCGATAGACGTTGCTTCCCCGTATCGATTACTGATTACCCAAGTCCCAGCCAAAACCGTACGATTTTGGTGATGAAAGGCAATGTTACTCAAATCCCATTAGGGTGCCCTATCCTTAAAACTTAATATGAATAACATTCAGTTTGGTAGTTAATATGAATAACATTCTGATTCTCAACAACAACCCTGGGGAAGAAGGCTTTTAAAAACACATCTCCTTTTTCAAACAATGTTTCCTACCCAATCAAAGAATAACAGCTGATTTGTACCAATTTTAAATTTGTAGTCTTGATTTACTCCCAGTTTGGAAGAGTCTACAGTTTGTTGTTTTTGGGAAAAGGGTAGTTCATGAAATTCTGCTTTTGTTACAATGCTTTCCGAAGCTGTGTCAAGATGGGATAAAGAGTACAAGGGTTACTTATTTCAAGTACATGTCAAACATATTGCTAATAGGATGAGCTTTAACCTTTTACCACACAATCACGACTTTAAACGACCCTGAGGAAAAGCCTTTTGAAAACATTGTTTGGAAAGGAGAAAATACTGGTAACTAGCATTTTCTGCTTTTCCCACAAAGTTTTCTACCCTTCCCAAATCGATTTCAATGTTTGAGTCACCTTCATTTTTTCGTCTGCAAATGCTTTCAATTTGGACAAGTCTAAAATTTTGTTGTTTGGTAAAGAGTTAACTCTTTACTAGATGACACATTTTTAGATTGGTCCAATTAGAAAGCATTTGCAGACACAAATTCAATGAGGTTTTAATGATGGAAGTGTTTATTTGATAGGATAGAAAGCATTATGTGAAAAGAAGAAAATGCTAACTACCAGCATTTTCTCCTTTTCTTACAATGTTTTTGAAAGCTGTCTTCCTCTGGGCTGTTAAAACGTTGTGACTAAAGGGTTAACTGAGGTCACTAGGAAAATTGATTACTTCCCTGTTTATATATCTGTAACTCCTTGTATACTGTATTATACTGCATGTTGTGTGTAAGCTCTGTTAAACTCTTTACCGAATTCAAAATTTTAGACTGGTCCACATAAAAAGCATTTGCAGCCGACAAATTAAAGGTGGCCGAAAGCCCAGTCGGGTAGCTCAGTGATAAGCATATCTGACTCAAACCTGGTGTTTTCTCACCTTTTCACCTCTGTTGCATGTGAGAAAAGTAGTCAGTGGCTGAGAAAGGAAGTTTAGTCAGTACTGTGTAAGAAAGCCAGGAAACACAATATCATGCACAGGTGCAATGACAGGGGTGAAAGGACCAAAGCAATTAAAATGGCATTAAACTCCAATACAGACAAACAAAGGTGACCCAAATAATGAAATTTGTCATTGACAGTTTAGAAAACATTTGTGGAAAAAGGAGAAAATACTGCTAACCAGCATTTTCTCCTTTCTCCAAGATGTTTTCAATAGCCTTCTTCCCAAGTGACATTAAATGTTCGGATTTTGTGGTAAAGGGTTAACCATAAGTTTCAGTATAAATTGCTTCTGGCCAAATTTGGCCCTGTTAACCAGAATTTTCAGCTATAATTGCTTTAGGGCAGAAGCACCTATATATCCTTAACCCTGTACCATACAGTCCCAAGTTTTAATGACCCAGAAAGAGAAGGCTTTTGAAAGCGTTGTTGGAAAAGAAGACAACGCTGGTAACCATCACCATGATGCACTATAGAAGCAAGTCATCACATAAATTAAGAGGTTGTCTAACAAATACGCTGTGATACGACTGAAATAATGTTGAAAGCAGCATAAAACACCACTCAAACTAACAACCAACTGAATTATGAGGTAGTCTGGTCTTTTGACATACAGAAAATTAACCAATACATGTACCAAAAAGTATTGACCCAGGTCAGCATGACTCAAATTATTTTGTTGTTTACCTGCTTGCAGACTGTTTCAGCCCTGGTGTAATTTACTGCGGAACTGGAACGTGTTGGCAGTCACTCATCCAGGCTATGTAGCTTTTCTTACCTACGATGAAGTGAAAGCGAGGTTGCAGAAATACGCAAACAAACCAGGAAGGTAAGTTAGCCCTTAGGCTGCTAAGTGCGACTCAGTGAGCTTTTGCAGGCAGTGGAGATGAAGACCAGACTGAGCAGAATGTGCAGTCTGATCTTGGTTCTACACTGTCTGATCAGGAGATATCTGTTTCCAAAAAATATCTTTGAAATAGCAAAATTTGGGTTTTTACTGTCAGCTTTAAAGTTTCATTTCAATTATTTAGCAGGATAAGGCTTAAACTGTTAGCTTGCTGCAGACAGTGATCAGACCACACAGAGGGTGCAGTCTTGTCACGAAACCACACTGATATTGTTACAGTTTTTTTTTTTCAAAAGCCTGGAAGCATATGTTTCAGTTACATGTACATGGATGTGGAATAGTAAATGTCATTTTTGAAACTGAAGTATAGATAAGGGTTGGAGATTTAAATCCTTGCAACTGTTGAGTTTGTCTCTAAACCCTGCGTTTTGCCTAGGCAGCAAAGTCCAGTCTGTAGGGTACAGGACTACAGACCAGGGGTCTGCTAGTTCCAACGCCCAGCTCAGCCAATTTCTTCTCACAGATTGATGATAATCATTGTGAAGGGATACATTCTTCCCTCTCTGCTGATCATTGTTTTGATGATGATTTTGTGGGAAAGCAACCAGTGGAAAAGTATTGTGCAATTTGTAAAAGAAACTGCAGGAAAGCATGGATAGGTGCACTGGCTGCTGCGATATAACTGAAATAATGTTGAAAGTGGTGTTAAACACCATTCAGAGAAACCATACAGACTAAACCCTTTGTCGGTATACATGTACTCACTTGAATAGCCTCATCAAGACAATTCTGATGAGTACCTACAACAATGGTTTTATGAAGAGAATGTCAAAAGGTTCAAATCCAAATACATGTTTTTGCCAACAACAAAATAAATGTGGCTAGATGGTGGAACTTGTCTTCTAAGGGGTAGAAAGTATTGTTGCAATGTTAGTTACCAGCATTTTCTCCTTTTCCAATTAAGTTTTCAAAAGCTTTGGTCTACAGGCCAAGTAATTTAACCCTTTCCCAAACAATCCCTGGTTTTCACGACCCTGAGAAAGAAGCCTTCTGAAAACATTGTGGAAAAAGGAGAAAATGCTGGTAACCAGCATTTTCTCCTTTTCCCGCAACGTTTTCTTCCCTTCCCAAAACAAATTCAATTTTTGAGACACATTAATGTTGTCGTCTGCAAATGCTTCCGATTTGGCCTAGTATAAAATTATGTCGTTTGGTAAAGAGTTAAAGTCGGGATTGTGTGGTAATGGGTTAGATCAGCACTCTATAGGTTACTATCTAACCCATCTACTTTATGTTTCAGCTATGTATTTCGACTTAGCTGTACGAGATTGGGACAGTGGGCAATAGGTTACGTTACGATGGATGGACAAATACTACAGACCATACCACAGAACAAGTCTCTGTGTCAGGCGCTGCTTGACGGACAGCGGGAAGGATTGTATGTACAGTTTAATCCTTAGGCTGCTAAGCAGAACTCATGGACCTTTTACTAACAGTGCAGATCAAGATCAAACAGCACAGAATGTGCAGTCTGGTCTTGGATCTACTCTGTCCGATATGTAGATATCTTTTCCCTGAAAAATGCTTTTGAAATAGCAAAATGTTGGTTTTTACTATCGGCTTAGATCCTTTTCTTTTGTTTAGCAGGTCAGAATTTGGGTTTTTCCTACTGGCTTAAAAGTTTCATATCACTTGTTTAGCAGGGTAAACTTTGGGTTAAGGACCACTGTGTTAATCTACCAAGCGACAAAAGTTTGGACTTTTCAAAATCCAAACCATTTATAGACGACAAATAACTTGAGGCTAGAAAAGGTGGAAATTGTCCTTGACCGGGTAAAAAACATTGCAGAAAAAGGAGGAAATGCTGGTGAGGGTGATTTTTTTTTTCCTCCACAGTGTTGTCAAAAGCCGTCTTTCTCACAGTTGTAAAAGTTCAGGATTGTTTGGTAAAGGACTAAGCAGCCAGCTGCTTTTTAGAAACCAATATTCTTACATTTTTCCTCTATTTTATGAAGTTATTTAAACTTGCAACACATTGTGAAAAACACAGAACACAATTTTAATTTGAAATTAGATACCAGAGCGCCAAGGCAATGACATGTTTCTAACATTTATCTCTCTCAACTGTTTCTTTATAAGGTCACTAAAACTCATTTATTGTAGGTTGAAAAATAGTATTTGTAGAAATGGGTGTACAAGTAATTTATCTTTGTTCCACAATGTTTTCCAAAGGTGCTAGTTGCATAGGTTTAAATTGTTGTGTTTATATATTTATGGACTCTTCACCAAACTGCAAGATCTTTACACTTTTCTGGCTTGAAGGCAATTGCAGAAAACATATTAACCCTATACTAACAATCTGAAGTTCTTGGGTAAGGAATCTTTAGATAACATTGTGGGAAAAGGAGAAAATGTTGGTAAACACCAATTTTTTCCTTTTCCCAAAATGTTGTGAACCTCATCAAAAACAAAAAAATCATTTAAGCCACATTTAAGGTCTACGGCCCCTAGCTCTCATATTAAAAGACGGAAGCTGCTGAGATTAATAGCCTTTAAGAAAACGTCAATGTTACACAATATTTACTGATGAGTTAGTGAGTCCATGGCCCCTAACTATCATATTAAAAAGCAGAAGCTGCCAAGAATGGCAGAATAGCCTTTACGAAAACGTCGATGTTTACTGATGAGTTAGGGGCTGTAGACCTTAATTTGTTGTCTGCGCATGTACTCAATTTGAAATCGTCCAAAAGTTTGTTTTGAGGTATGGAGTTAAAACATGCACTGGATATTTATTTATTACAGATTTTATAGATTATCGATTACAAACCAGTGATAGGCAATTGTAGATAAATAATCTGCACAATTTAGATAAAGTAAACACTTTACTACACAATATTGAGTCATATTGATCTTTGGGAAGAAGGCTTTTGAAAACATTGTGGAAAAAGGAGAAAATGCTGGTAGACAGCATTTTCTCCCTTTTCCCACCCTTTTATGAGGACTTCTGCCATTTGAGCCACTTTTGATTTGTCTTCTGCAAATGCTTTGAATTTATAAAGGTCCAAAAGTTCTTCACTTGGTGAAGTGTTAATAATCATGGCAATAATGGAATCTTTTGTACAATTAAGTGCACTTTTGTCCCTTTACCATCTGGAAGAAATGTAAAACAGATTTCTCTGTAAGCACTCTGTAAATTTTGGTAAACCCATTACAAGATTATAGAAGTCTAGACTTGTTCAAACCCAAAACATATGCAGACAGATTTAAGTCAAATGGTTTGATATGTTTTTTAAATGGGTAGAAAACAATGTTGGAAAAGGAGAGAATATTGCTTAAGAGTTAGATTGTAAAAGCTGCAATAAATTTTCTTCTGCAAATGCTTTCAATTTGGATAAGTGTAATTTTTGTTATTTAGTAAAGAGTTAAATGGTAATCCTATGAAACATTGGGTCATATTTTTTTAGATTTTTTTCAGCAGAATGTCTCTTGAAACATTGAGACTGGAAAAAGTAATTTGTTCATTTGTCGCAATATATTTTGACTACATATCCTTTATTAACCCTTTACCATACAGTCCAGAGTTTTAACAACACTGATGGAGAAGGCCTTTGAAAACATTTTCTCCATTTCCCATTATATTGTTTACCTTTTCATGCCGAGCCCCAGTAGCTTAGTCTGTGGCGTACAGGACTTGAGAACAGGTGGTAGCTGAATCGATCCCCGGCTCGGCCAATTTCTTTCCAAGGATTGATGATAGTTATTGCGACTGGATTCATTCCTCTCTCACCGTTAACCATTGTTTAGGCTACAGTTTTGTGGGAAAGCAGCCAGTTGCTTGGACAGAATATTGTGCGAAGTACTGGTAACAGAAACTCCAGGAAAGCATGGAAAGGTGCACTGGCCGCCGAGATATGATTGAAATAATGTTGGAAAGGGCATTAAACACCATACAATCAATCTACCTTTTCACAGTCAAATCCCATAGTTTTTAGTATAATTTGGATTGTGTTCTGCACATGCTTTGAAAAAAGATGAGGCAAGCTAACTAAACAACCATATCTGTAAAACCTGTTGATGCTTTATGATTTATTTAACACTATACCAAATGACTAATTTTTAAAATAGACTAATTTGGAAGCTTTTTTAGACGACAATGTAACTGTAGCTCAAATGATGATTTCTGTCTTTGATAGGATAGAAAACATTGCGGAAAAGGAGAAAATGCTGGTTACCAGTAGTTACCATTATTTTCTTCTTTTTCAACAGTGTTTTCAAAACACGTCATTTAATCTCTGGATTGTTTCTCATAATGAACAAATGGTGAGCACTTTCTATTTCTCCCCCAGCTTTCTGTATCCTGATGGCCGCTCAATCAACCCAGATTTAAGCTACCTTGTCCAAGATTGTCAAGAAGATCATATCAGAGTAACGCAGGAGCAATATGAGCTGTACTGCGAGATGGGGTCAACCTTTCAACTGTGTAAGATATGTGCTGAAAATGACAAAGATATAAAAATAGAACCCTGCGGACATCTACTGTGTACACCTTGTTTGACACAATGGCAGGTAGTGGTGTTATTATTCTTGAAATTTTGTTCACTCTTCACCAAGCAACAAATTTTAATGGCTTGCCCATTTTGAAAGCATGTTCAAACATCAAGTTAAATTTGGATCAAATGATTGGAGTTGCCTTTGAAATGGAAGAAATTATGGGGGAAAAGAGAGAACATTTTCTCTTGTTTCCTTAATATTTTTAGAAGACTTCTTTCTCAGGCTTGGAGAAAAATTGTGTTTGTTTGATAGGGTTAGACATTAAAATGCTAAAGAAATTTCAAATTGCACACATTTTACCAGAATGTTTTCTACCCTGTCAAATTCAGAAATCTTCATTAACTCTTTACCACACAATCCCGACTTTTAACGACCCTGAGAAAAAAGCCTTTTGAAAACATTGTGGGAAAAGGAGAAAATGCTGGTAACCAGCATTTTCTCCTTTTCCCACAATGTTTTCTATCCTTCCCAAACCAAATTTCAATTTTTCAGTTACATTTATTTTGTCGTCTGCAAATGCTTTCAATTTGGACCAGTTTATAATTTTTTCGTTTGGTAAAGAGTTAAAGCAAAGATAAAGAGCTTTGGCATGAGTCCTTTTCATTTGCTGGCTCTAGCTACTAGAACAAATCATCTCCTGAAATTAGAGCTATCCCTAATCTTTATGCATTCGAGAGAGCAGTAAAAGAACATTTTTTGTCGTAGTAAATGTAGCTGTTATGTCACACAGTGAAACTCAAGATCAGTTTGCACAGTATGTGCAACCTGTTTTTGAATCTAAATTGTCTGCTTTATTTCAAACATTAATAATTTGTGGTTTTTAAGTCCTAAGATGTGATACTCAAGTCTTATGTGATATGTACTACTTAGTATCTGTGATTTATCATTTTCCTAAAATAGCATTCAGCCCTCCTGTGATTTACTTTAACGTTTAGCATAGATCAAAACATTTGTCTTTTGAAACATTTCATTCTCATGTCTCTCCATGGCGGACCATCAACACTTAAGGACCACAATGGAAATAAGAGATCCTTTCCCTTTTTTGTGATATTGTTGGTGCTGATGTGCCTGATATGTTCTATGCATTTCCATCATATTTGACTTTTTTATTTGAATATGTTGTGTGCTACTGTTAAGACAGTATTATGTACATTCAGTGCTAAATAAAATAAATAAATGAATAAATAAATAAAAATTTGTTGTCTGCAAATGCTTTCAATTTGGATTAGTCTAAGATTTTGTCATTTGGTAAAGAGTTATTTAACCCATTACCACACAATTCCTACTTTTGACGACCCTGAGAAAGAAGCCTTTTGAAAACATTGTGGGAAAAGGAGAAAATGCTGGTAAGCAGCATTTTCTCCTTTTCCCACAATGTTTTCTACCCTTTACAAAACAAATTTCAAATTTTCAGTCGCTTCTATTTTGTCGTCTGCAAATGCTTTCGATCTGGACAAGCCTAAAATTTTGTCGTTTGGTAATGAGTTAAAATGTTTTAAGTAATTTTCACTGTGGTTCAGAATGGAAATTGAAATAAAAACCCCTTTGAAAACATGAAGTATATTTTGACAAAACCTCTGCATAGCTCCCTTTTCTACAAGATTGACCATGCAGTAATTATCATGAATGTGTCTTTAATTCTTTCCCACACAATCCTAAGTTTTTACAAGCATGTTACAAGACTTTCAGAAACATTGTTGGAAACGGAGAATATGTTGGTAACTAACATTTTCTCCTTTCCCAGTGATGTTTTTAAACCATTTAAAATGCAATTTCTTCACATTTAATTGGTTGTTTGCAAATATTTTGAATTCGAATGATTCTAAAATTTTGTTGTTTGTTAAAGAATTAACTCTTTACCAAACAACCATGTTTTAGATGGGTCCAATTTGAAAGCTCTTGCAGACGACAAAATTTGTATGGTACAAATGATGGGATCTGTATCAGACAGTTTAGAAAACATTGTGGTAAAAGGAGCAAATGCTGGTTACCAGCATTTTCTCTTTTTCCCACAATGTTTTCAAAAGGCCTATTTCCCAAGGTCGTTAAAACTTAGGATTGTGTGGTAAAGGGTTAATGTCATTTGATATCAAAACAGTAGAAAGTGGGGAGGAAAAAATCATGGGTAAGTAGATTACCTGAGAAAATGTTTTCTAACTAGATGTTTGACACCATCTTTTCCATAGGATTCTGAAGGTCAGGGGTGTCCATTTTGTCGGTGTGAGATTAAAGGAACAGAGCCAGTAGTGGTAGACCCGTTTGATCCCAGATTAACCTCCAGTCGACTGGAATGTAGTGCTGTAAATAATACCAGTAGCAATGGTATGAATTGTAAAGATTTGTACACAGAACCAGAGGAGAATTGCGAAGAGTCAGAGGCCAAAAGTTCACCGTTTGATTCTCCGAATTTAAATCGTCACGATCTTCCACCGCCTGTTCCGCCAAGACGTATTTCTCCAAATCCCTCACCAAATGTATCACCATCATCATCACCAAAAATAAGGAGGTGAGTAGAAAGAAGAATTTGACAACTTCTTTCAACCTTTACTACATAATGCCTCTTTTTCACAACCCTCAGTGGGGTCTGCTAGGCTCATTTGTAAAGTGTAGGACTCGTAACCTGGAGACTATGTTTGAGCCTCTTTGAATATATTGGGTTTTTCTTGGGAGTGTGCTTGGGCAAGACACTTCAGAGCCTAGAACTGGTGAAAGCCCTGACATACATGGATAAATTGCTGTGATATGACTGAAATAATGTTGAAAGTGGTTTCAAACACCATTCAGTGAATCAATCAGTTCACAACCCTCAGAAAAATGGAGTGGCTTTTGAAAAGGTTGCTTGAAAAGGAGAAAAGTTACCAGTATGATTTCCTTTTCCCACAGTGATTTCTGCCCTTTCATACACAAATCTCATCTTTGACACATTTAATTTGTTGTCTTCAGATGCTTTTGATATGAACAATTCTAAAATTTTGTCATCTTGTTAAGGGTGGCAAACGTAGTGGGAGAAAGGAGAAGATGCTGGTTATCAGCATTTTCCCCTTTTCCAAAATTGTTTTTAAAAGCCTTCTTCTTTAGGGTTGTGAAAACATTGGATTGTTTGGTAAAAAGACTGTAGTGCTCATTGTCAGCTTTTGTGATTTGATAGCGTAGATTTACCAGTATGTGTGTTATCTATGATTTTGTCAAAAACAAGTGCAAAGATTATTTTAAGGATGCAACTGCTGTACCGACTCTAGTTAGAGAACCTAAGTGCCATTTCTCAACTCCTTGTCTTGCTGAGATGATGCAGTGTTTCATGGCTGCTTTTGCACTTAACCAATGACAAAAATTTGCACCCAACCAAATTGAAAGTATTTGCATATGGCAAATAAGATTTAGCTCAAATAATGGTTTGTGTCTTTGATAGGGTTGAAAACATTCTGGGAAAAGTAGAAAATGCTGGTGACAAGCATTTTTTTTCCTTTCCTGACAATGTCTTTATAAGGCATCTCTGTCAGGGTCGTTGGAATTCAGGATTGTGTTGTAACGGTTTAATATCTTTTAAGATTGTGTAGATCAAGATGGGAGACTGATCTTAGGTTTACTTTATAGGTTATTTTGTGAGAAATTATGAAAGTTTGTGAAGTCTTATTTTTCACTTTTATTTGGCTACAATTTTCAGACGGCAGTTACCACCGACCCCTGGTTTTGTAGACAGTCCTACTCAGGAGCCCGAACAATCACCCCCGATACAACAAAAACCGCCCACAGAAAAGCAGTCTGACACAGGTACGCCCGTATTTCTGTCCTTAACCTTTTACCTTACAGTTCCGTGTTTTAACAGCCGTGAAAGAGATGGCTTTTGAAAACCTTGTGGGAAAAGGAGAAAATGCTGGTAACCAGCATTTTCTCCTTTTCCACATTGTTTCTGCCCCATCAAAGACAGAAATCATCATCATTTTTCCTTTTAAATTTTACTTTCAACCAAATTGAACCCAGTTGCAGTTGATAAATTTAATGTGACTCAAATAATGGAATTTGTTTTTAATAGGATATAAAACATTGTGTGAAAAGGAGAAAATGCTGATTACCAGCATTTTCTCCTTTTCCCGCAATGTTTTCAAAAGCCTTCCTCATCAGGGTTGTTAAAACTTAGGATTGTGTAGTAAAGGGTTAAACAAAACCAATGTTGTTGGTAGTAATGAGTTATCTTGTCAATACAATGCAGTGTATATGGCTGCCACTTCTTAAATCTACTCTAAATTACTCAGGGATAGTGAAATTTTGTGTAAGAGATGATTTAACTAATACCAGATGAAAAGATTTTTGAAATGACCAATTGAAAGCACTTGCTTACAAAAAAAGTAAATTGTGTTTCAAATGTTGAGTCTTGTCTCTGAAAGGGTAGAAAACATTATGGAATCAGGACCAAATGCTAGTTACCAGCATTTTCAGTTTTACCTGTGATGGTTTCAAACACCTCCTTTTTCAGGGTCATTAAAACACAGGATTGTTTGGTATAGTGTTAACTCTCTCCCACAAAACAAAATTTTAGACATGTCCAAAACATTTGCAGACCACAAAGTAAATGTGGCACAAATGGTAGGATTCGCTTTGGAAAATGGAAAAAACATTGTGGTAAAAGGAGACAATGAAGGCTACTAGCATTTTCTCCTTTCCCCACAGTGCTTTCAAAAGCTTTTTTTATCAGGGTCTGTAGAAGATGGGATTATTGATGAAGGGTTAGTCCTTACCCAAACAACAAAATTTTAGACCATTCCAAATTGAAAGCCTTTGCAAGTGACAAAAGAAGTGTGGATCAAATGATGAACTTTGTCTTGGAAGGTGAAAACATGGTGGGAAAAGGAGAAAATGCTGGTTACCAGCATTTTCTTCTTTTCCCACAATGTTTTCAAAAGCTTCATTCCTGAGGGTCGTTAAAACTTTGTATTGTGTGGTAAACAATTAACTGTTAATGTGAAAGCTTCACATAGCTTTAGCATGCCAAACACAATTTAAGACGTTTTTAACTCTACTAAATAATCCCATGTTTTACCAACCATAGGGAGGAAGGCTTCCTAAAATATTGTGGAAAAAAGGAGTAAATGCTGGTCACTAGCATATTCTCTTTTTCGAACAATGCTTTCAAAGGCAAAATCAATCTTTTTAACCTTATTTTTATCTGTACTATGGAAATGCTCTCAATTTGGACAACTCTTAAAATCTTGTTATCTGGTAAAGAGTGGACTAAAAGTGTAGAAAGAGCCTTACAAAGAGTACAAGGTCCGTATTCATCAACCATTCTTAAGAATATTCTTGGTCTTATTCACCAAGATTTTCTGAATTTGAAAGAAATGGTTTAGCCAATCAGAAGTTTTGTTGCTTTCAAATTTAGGAAATTCTGGAGAATAAGACCCAAGAACTTTTTTGAGAATGGTTGATGAATACAGACCTAGGGCATTAATGTGGTTGTTTTTAAGAACGGTGTAGATAAGATTAGACTGCACAGAATGTACAGTCTTATCTCCTATCAACACTGCACAATATCCCGTGAGATTCTGTCCTATTTATCTTTGATAATGCCATATAACAAAGTTCTGGTTTTATTTTCTGAGTTTGAGAGTTAAATTACTTGACTAGGGTGCTGTGAGGTTTAATTCTTTGCCAAAGAAGCCCACGTTTAAATAACCCTGAGGTAGAAAGCTTTTTAAAACAGGGTGAGGAAAGGAGAAAATGCTGATGACCCGTATTTTCTCCTTTTCTGACATCGTTTTTCTACCTTTTCCGAGAACTTAAGCCCTTTTCGTACAAATTTGAAAGTTGTCATTAATAGATAATTTGAATTCGAAAAAGGCTTGAAATCCTTAAGATGCTTAGCGCAACTGAAGAAGCTTTTGCAGACGGTGTAGATCAAGATCAGACTGCAAAGAAGGTATAGTCTGATCATGGATCTTTTCTGTCCACGGGGATATTTTTCAGAAAAAGATAACTTTGAAAAAACAATATTTCGGTTTTTTCTATCATTGGGAAATTTTCATTTAACTTATCAAGTTAAATTTTGTCATGTAGGAAGAGTCTAAAATTTGTAATTTGGGAAAGGGTTAATCTGTGTGTGCCCTATATTAGGTGTATCATATGCTGAGCTGCGCTATGAGGTCCCTACGCTCAAACCTGAACGAAAGGAGCCCAACTACAGTATCCCTCCCTCGGGGGTCCACTCTATTTACGACACCAATCATAAGCTATCACACAGTCACCCCGCACAGTTACAAGGAGGTAACAGTTTGCCATGCATGTGTATTGTGTAGAGGGTAGAGCTGCTGTGAAATACTAACATTAACTCAGTTCCTCCTGGCAGATGGCACTGTATGTCATGCAGCAACCCACATTTGAAAACATTGTATCAAAAGTAGATATTGCTCATGCATGCAAAGTTTCCTATTGCCACAATGTTTTAAATTTTATTGATGTATTTAATCCTTTACTAAGCAGTTTGGTGTCTTAACAACCCTAGGGAAATAGACTCTGAAAACGTTGTTTGAAAAGGAGGAAATGCTAGTACTTAACCAGCATTTTATCCTTTTTTCTATAATGTTTACTAACCTTTCAGACACAAGTCCCTATGTTTTAGCCACACTTGGTTTGTTGTCTGCAGTTGCTTTAAATTTTTTGCGCTCTGGTAAAGAGTTTATGTTAATTTATGTTACAAGATTGCTTTTTTTACTAAAATTATCTGCTGCTCATTTTGTGCTGGGAGGTCCTGAGTTAATATTGAATGTTCATAACATCCCCGATAGCTTGCTGTGTTTTATCCTTGTACATGTCCCATACAATCCTGTGCATTGCCAGACTGCCAGTGTTATTTTAATATTTACCAATTATTCCTGCTTTTCTGTACTTGTTAGCATTCTTGGTACCCAGTAAATGGAAAAGCCCATGCAAATGTCCCATGATAGGCCCCTGTGCATTGCAAGTGTAATTTTGGTATTTATCAATAATTCCTTTACTACATTATCCCAAAATTTAACGACTCACAGGAAGAAGCCATTTGAAAACATTATGGGAAAAGGGGAAATGCTGGTAACCTGCATTTTCTCCTTTTCCCACAATGTTTTCCACCCTTTCAAAAGTAAACCCAGTCATTTGAGCCACAGTTACAGTGTTGTCTGCTAGTGCTACCAATTTGGACAGGTCTTAAATTTTGTCGGTTGGTAAAGAATTATTCCTGCTTTTCTGTACAGAAATTTTAATACTTTTAATGACCATGTTTTAATGACCACAAAGGAAAAAGCTTCTGAAAACAATGTAGGGAAATGGAGGAAATGCTAGTTAACTCTTTACCAAACAACAAAATTTTAGACTGGTCCAAATTGAAAGCATTTGCAGACAACAAAATTAATGAGACTCAAAAATTGAAACTTGTTCTGTGAGGGTAGAAAACATTGTGGGAAAAGGAGAAAATGCTGGTTACCAGCATTTTCTCCTTTTCCCACAATGTTTTCAAAAGGCTTTTTTCTTAGGGTCGTTAAAAGTCGGGATTGTGTGGTAAAGAGTTAACCAGTATTTTCTCCTTTTCCATTTTTTTTTCCACCCTTTCAAAGGTTAAAAGACTTAAAAGAAACCATCATTTTTTTCAAAGAAACCACCATTTTTTTCACTTATGAAAGTACCAAAAATTATACATATTTTAATGTTCTGAATTAGTGCTTTAATAATTTGATTGAAGAAAACATATAATTATGTAGTAGTTTTATTGATGTTAACTAAAATCAGTTTAACATACAAAGTTATGCAGCTTGAAAGGATGTAAAATCTTTCAACACATGCCTCTGCAGACAGTGTAGTTTAAGATCAGACTGATCAAAATGTGCAATCTAATTTCTGGTCTATATTATGTGTAGGATTATAATTTATATTTTTCTATGATTAAAGTGTTTGTTTTGTTGTTTTGATTCTTAAGTCTACCATTTGACAAAATGTTAGATTAGTCCAAATTGAAAACAACCAATTAAATATTGTTAAATGATGGCTTTTGTTTCTAAAACAGAGGAAAATGTTTTGAGAAAAGGAGAAAAATGCTTTTCTTGAAATGTTTTCTGAAGGCCTTTTCTTCAGGATTATGAAAAATCATGGTTGTTGTAAAGGGTTAACTCTTTACCAAACGACAAATTTTTAGACTAGTCCAAATTGAAAGCGTTTGCAGACTGCAAAATAAATGTGATTTGAAAATTGAAACTTGTTTTGAGAAGGGTAGAAAACATTGTGGAAAAAGATGAAAATGCTTGTTACCAGCATTTTCTTCTTTTCCCACAATGTTTTCAAAAGCTTTCTGTTTCAGGGTCGTTAAAAGTCGGGATTGTGTGGTAAAGAGTTAAGGATAGAAAATGTGTTTAGTTAGTAATTAGATAGTCAACATAACCCACACTTTCCACGCTGATCTTAGATTGCACCTTTGATTAACTCTTTACCACACAACAGTATTTTAGAATGGTCCAAATTGAAAGCATTTGCAGACAAAAAATTATATGTGGCTGAAATAATTAGATACGTGTCTGAAAGGTTAGAAAACAGTGTGGGAAAAGGAGAAAATGCTGGTTACCAGCATTTTCTCCTTTTCCCACAGTGTTTTCAAAAGCTCTCCTTTTCATGGTCATTAGAACCTGGTATTGTGTGGTAAAGCATTATTGTATGCTGATGAATGTTTTAGTGATAGATTTACATATTAAGCAACTTGTATGAATGTTTATATGAATGTTTTGAAGATAAACTGTGCATAGTTTCATTTTAACAACAAATTTGAGGTGTTATTTTACCAGTCAAAGGTAAAAATTAATATACATGAGCCATGCTCTTTGAAAAGGGGGCACAATACATCCGCAATAAGTAATGACCTGTGTCAGCCTGCGCAGTTGGCGCAGGCTGACATGGGTCGTAACTTTTTGCTATTTTCAAATTTTCTGCAAGTCGAAGTACCAGTATACTGCACAATCCAGTCGATTGTTAACCTAAATGGATTTTTAAGGATCAATATTTATGTGATGTCTTGCTAGGTATACTGCATCACAGAGATGCATGAAGCCCCTTTTTGCCAGAGCATGGCTCTCATATATTGGAAAGTGAGACGCAATAACGCTTCACCAAATAATCCAGTGTTTTCATTACTGGGAGAAAGACGGCTTTTGAAGAGATAGTGGTTTAGGTTGGAGGAGAAAATACTAGTAATCAGTATTTTGTAGTTTGTAAATTTGCAGGGTTGTCTGCTAAAGAACTGTGATTGATTGATTGGTGTTTAACGCCGTTTTCAACATTATTTCAGGTCTATCACGGAGGCCAGTGCACCTATCCATGCTTTCCTGGAGTCTCTTTTACCAGTACTCCGCACAATTTTCTTTCCAAGCCACTGGCTGCTTTCCCACATAATCATTGTCGTAACAATGGTCAGCAGTGGGAGAGGAATGAATCCTGTTGCAATGACTATCATTAATCCTCGGAAAGAAATTGGCCGAGCCAGGGATCGAACCCACGACCCCCTGTTTTCAAGTCCTGCATGCTACCGACTGAGCTACCAGGGCTCGGCTAAAGAAATATGAGTGTAACCACTTCCTCATAATGAGTCATTTACAAAAATGCCTGTTGTTTGTCCTTAACTTTTTGTTATACTACAAAATTTTAGACTTGACTGATTTTTAAACCATTTGTTGACTGCAGAATGCAAATTAACACTTCACCACATAACAAAATTTAATAGTAATCTCATTTGAAAGCATTTGCATACAATTAAAAAAAATGTGCTTTCTTTTGCAGAAAGTCTCATCATTTTAGACACATGATAATTTGTCTCTTGCAAGTGCTTGGACAAGTCTAAATTTTTTTGTGTGTGGTAAAGAGTTAAGCTTTAAAATGCATGTACATGTATTAAATTTTGATACATGTGATTCCATTTCCAGTGGGAACAGGAAACTAAATAGAATCACCTCATTACCAGATGACAAGATTTTAGACTTGATGAAATTGAAAGCATTTGCAGACAATGACATTTATTAACCCTTCACCACACAGTCCTGAGTTATCATGACCCTGAGAAAGAAGCCTTTTGAAAACATTAAGGGAAAAGAAAAAAATCCTGGTAACCAGCATTTTCTCCTTTTCCCACAATGTTTTCTACCCTGTCAAAGACTTAATTTTACTATTATTTAAGCAACAATTAATTTGTTCTAAGTAAATGCTTTCAATTTGGAGGAGTGAAAAATTTTGTTGTTTGATAAAAAGTTAATTAGATCAGGCTCAAATACTGAGATTCGTCATTGAAAGAGTAAAAAACATTTTGAGAAAAGGAGAAAATGCTGGTTACCAGTATTTTCTCCTTTTCCTACAATATTTTCAAATGTCATTTTCCTTAGGGTGGTTAAAGCATTAGGTTGTTTGGTTAAGTATGATATTTGCTGACAAATTATTGAATCTTTATCTCATAACTCACATTGACTATGAAAGCAATTATTACATAAGTAATGAATCCAGGCTTCCAAGCTTCTTTGACTATGAGCTGAAGAATGACTGCTATATTTTCTTAAAGATACCCATTTACTCATTTTAAGCAAAATTCAACCAATTTCTTCAATATTTTATCAAACTATGGTCATTCTTGTGGCTTCATGACAAATATTACACCTGGCAGTTACGAGATTGCATAGATTACGATGGATAGAAAATGTAATTTTGGACTTGGCTCCTATCCACTCGTTCAATAAAGGATACCATTTTATGCTTGTCACGTGACTGTTTACGACCTTGGCCTTGCATTCATGTAACTGGCAAGAAAGTCGAGCCGAGATACACTACAGAGGTCTACTGCCACAACAATCTTATGTCAGAAGAACCCAACAGTAATTTACTCAAGGATGTCGGAACTTATATCGAGAGTGCAGTGGAATGATTGTAAAGACACTAGAAATGTAAATTTCGTATTTAGCGATTTTGGATTGCTGAAAGAAGGGGAAAACCCATGATCCTACAAATACACGAGTGTGCTATTTCCCGTGTTGAAATAACAAGTAGTCTAGCTTTCTATTTTTAGATGGGGTTTGTAAATGACTTTAGTGGTACACTCCCCCATTGTTTACAGTTTTGACCCGACATAATTTTCTCCCGACCAAAATCCATTTCAAATAACAAATCTGAAATTTCTTTTCATTCTCTTGGGTTATAGATATTGCTAATTTATTGATTTAAATACATTTCTACATTCGGCTAAAATGAGTAAATTGGTATCTTTAAAGATACATCCTCACAGCCAGAGAGAAAAAAAGCTTAAATTTTTATAGAGTATAGAATGGTTCAGAATTTAGTCAGCTGTGTAAACAAAGATTAATTACCAATATATTATGGCATAAGGGATATGTACATACATTTATATTGGAGACCTTTGATTTAAAACCAGAAGAGTCACAACAGTGACTTCTTTGATGATCTCCTGAAAAGGAAATGCATTTTTTATCGTTCCTAATGTATGCAACCTTGAAACCATCAAGGACAACATTTGACATGAAGATACAAGAATGATCATAGGTTGATGAAATGGTTAAATCTTGTTGAAATTGAGTACAGATCTATCTTCAAAACATTCTTAATGTAACAACAATTTTAAAAGAACCAGTAAATTTGAATTATCAATATTTTGTTATACTGTTAGATGCTTATATATGCTGTATGTGTTTGTTTGAATATGTTTGAAGCCGTTTGATATGTTTGTTAGCATGAATAATTTTGTACCCCGGCTTACAGTTCCATAAAAGAACTTGCAGCTGCCTTAACTGTATACATGTACTTGCCTCAATTAGAGTATTTTGTATGGAATAATCATGACAATGAAAAATATAAAAAATAATGTATTTCTGATTACAGCTTATTGCATTCTATATAGCTATTGTTACGTTTCAAGTTAGCAAGTAGGATGATAAACAAAATGTAAGCTTAAAGGCACATTAGCTTCAAAAGTAAACATTAGGGGTGTGAAATTGCATTTAACTTTAAATCATATACCATTTAAAAGTATGGAAGTTATCATGGAAATAACAATCTGTTATTGTATAATCAGTCCAAGTGTTAGTTGTTGGCAGAAAAATGAATTTCAAAATTATGTAAAAAGGTAAACTAAAGAAAGAGAGACCTGGCAACTTTTGACCTTCTTTTAAAATTAATTTTTCTGCCAGGGACTAACAGTTGGACTAACCATACAACAGATTGTCATCGTCACAATAATTTACATACTTTCAAATAATAATTATGATTTAAATTAAAATGCATTTTAACAGCCGCATTGTTTACCTTTGGTGGCTATAGGAGATTTAACCCTTACCAGATGGCAAATTTTGGACTTGTTCATATTGGAAAGTATCAATTTTCAGCCTTAAGATTAAGTTTAGCTCAGATGATGAAATCTGTTTCTGTATTGGTTAAAAAAAATTGAGAAAAAAAGAACAATTTATGCTGGTCAGCAGTTTTTCATTTTAGAAATTATTATAACTCTTTACCCCACAATCCCAAGTTTTAACAACTCTGAGAAAGAGGCCATTTGAAAGCATCATTGAAAAAAGAGAGGAAGCTGGTTACGAGCATTTTCTCCTTTTCCCACAATGTTTTCTGTCCTAAATAAGACAAATTCTATGATTTGAGCCACACTTAATTTGTCTTCTGCAAATGCTTTCACTTTGGACAAGTCTTCAATTTTTTTGTCTGGTAAAGAGTTAAAAAGGCAGTCTTTTTTAGGGTAGGAAAAGAATAGGGTTGTTTGGTGAAGTGTTTAACCCTTTACCACACAATCCCAGCTTTTAATGACCTTGAGAAAGAAGCCTTTTGAAAACATTGTGGGAAAAGGAGAAAATGCTGGTAACCAGCATTTTCTCCTTTTCCCACAATGTTTTCTACCCTATCAAAGATGAATCCCGGCAATTGAGCTGCAATTAAATTGTCTTCTGCGAAGGTTTTGAATTTGGTTGAGTCCAAATTTTTGTCGTGTGGTAAAGAGTTAAGTACAAAAGCCATGATATTGTGACATATTGTATTTAGTGATCAGATGGGTATTTATCCCATATTAGTTTGAACCCCCCCCCCCCCAGCAACCTATTGTTTGTGTTCCAACCCTGATTAGCAAAAAAGAAGAAGAAATTTACGAAGACCAATTATTTTTTGAGAAAAGAAGCCAACAAAGAAATGTGTTAACCAAGGGATGAAACAACAATGACTTAATGCTTTGGTTTAAAATAGTAAAAGGTTGTAAAACTTTTTCCACACAGCAAAATTTTTGAGTGGTTCAAATTAATTGTATTTGCAGACGAGACATTAACTCTTGTACCACATGGCAAAACTTTATACTTATCTCTATCAAAGGAATACACAGACAGTAATTCAAATATTTTTCAAAGGATAGTATTTGTTCTTGAATAAGTCGAAAACATTGTGGGAAAAGGAGAAAATGGTGGTTACCAGCATTTTCTCCTTTTCCCACAATGTTTTCAAAAGGGCTTCTTTCACAAGGTCATTGAAAGTCAGGATTGTGTGGTAAAGGGTTAAATGTAATTCACATGATGGGATTTAGAATTAACAGTATAGAAAACACAGTAGAAAAAGGAGAAAATGCTGATTACCAGCATTTTCTCCTTTTCCTTCAGTGTTTACAATAAGCATTCTTTTTCATGGTCTTTAAAACTTGGGATTGTGTTGTATAGAGTCAAGGCTTCACCAAATAATCCTGTGGTTCAATGACCCTGAGGAAAAAGCCCTTTCCACAACCTTTTCTTCCATTTCAAGGTCAGAAATCATCTTTTGAGCTACATTTGATTTGTCGTCTACAAAATTTCTATTTGATTAACTCTTTACCAAACGACAAATTTTTGGACTGGACCAAATTCAAAGCATCTGCAGACAACAAATTAAATCTTGGTAATATGATGATTTCTGGCTTTGATAGGGTAGAAAATATTGTGGGAAAAGATGAAAATGCTGGTTACCAGCATTTTCTCCTTTTCCCACAATGTTTTCTATAGGCTTCTTTCTCAGGGTCGTTAAAAGTCGGGATTGTGTGGTACAGAGTTAAGTCTAAACTTTTGTTGTATGGTATAGAGCCAATACACATTGGTCGCATTACCTCTGTCCTCACATTAATGAATACAGGAATGGTTACCCATTTGCCAAACAATTTAGATGTTAAATTACTCTTAGTAAGAAGAGGAAATGCTGATAACTGTTTTCCAACTATGTTTTCTATTCTTCCAAAACAAATTCCAATTGTTGAGTCACTTTTATTTTGTTGTCTACAAATGCTTTCAAATTAGACAAATCTAAAATTTTGTCCTTTGATAGATAAAGAGGTAAACACATGGGACTGTTTTGATTCATGTAAATGAGTAAGTATTAGTCAATGTTTATGCTGCTAGTGTATTCATAGAAGGCCTACTGCTTATTAAATTTTCTAAAGCTAGCACTGCACTGCTTTTGTCAGCTTTCAGAAGTCTTTGTTTCGTACTGTTTTTTACAGGAACTATTTTCTCTGTGACAGGCAATTCAAAGGCCCCGTTACACAGAGTTCCCAGTGAATATGATGTACCCCCTCTTCCAGCTCCCAGAGGCAGAAATACCCCCACACTAGACACAAAGTATGTATAACCCATTTGATTTGCATGTGTTCACTCATTGGCATTGGAAAGAGTTATGGGGTCGTGTAAATTTTTGAAAAGGTCTTTTTCGGTGGGGGATATTTCGACGAAATTGCTTGTTTAAACTCGAGGAATGTGGGGTAAAGAGTTAATAAAGTAGCTTATCTCTTTACCAAACGACAAAATTCTAGACTGATCCAAATTGAAAGTATTTGCAGAAGACAAGTAAATGCGACAGAAAAATTGAAATTTACCTTCGGAAGGATAGAAAGCACTGTGGGAAAAGGAGAAAATACTGGTTTCCAGCATTTTCTTCTTTACCCTCAATGTTTTCAAAAGGCCTACATAACAGGGTTGTGAAAAGCTGGGATTGTGTGGTAAAGGGTTAGCTCTTTGCAAAATGAAAAGATTTAAGACTCTATCAAATTGAAATCGTTTACAGACAACAAATCATATGTATTTCAAATGATGTTTTCTGTCTTTAATAGGGTTGAAAACATAGTGGAAAAAGCACAGTTTTGGTTACTAGCATTTTCTCCTTTTCCCACAATGTTGTAAAACAGCCTCTGGTTCAGGGTTGTTAAAACACAGATAGGATTGTGTGGTAAAGAGTTTACACCCCTCTAGAGGCCACATTTTCAGTCCAATACCAGTACTTATGAAAGGTTGTCAAAATCTTTGTTTTGATAATATCTACAATGGGAAAATGAGCTACATCTGGCTAAAAAGTAGGTCACTGAGGGAAATTCTAGAAAAAGCTTGTGTACAAGCTAGAGGCCAAATTTTCAGTCCAATAATTATGAAAGCTTGGTAGAATGTTTGTCATAATATCTCGAAAGAGATTGAAAATGGGTCATGTTTGGTCAAAAGACTCAGTTGAGCGACTTCAGGGCCATCATGGCCCTCGTGTTTGACTTTTTCTTGTTTTCTTTAGCTATAAATCATCTACTGTCTCAAAATTAGATGAAATAGAAAATGGAATTTGAGTATGATGTTTTTTGAGCACCTTTAACCCTATACCACATATCTAGAGTTTTTTATGAACTAAAAGGTAGGCTTTTGAAAATATTGTCGGAAAAGGAGAAAATGCTGGTTATGGGCATTTTGTCAGCTTTCGACAATGCTTTCTACACTATGAAAGGAATATTTTATGTTCTGAGTGAGTTACATTAAATTTTGTCTTCTGCAAATGCTTTCAATTTGGACAAGACTGAAATTTTGTTGTTTGGTAAAGTGTTAAACAAGTCTTCAGTATTACAAGTTTCTATGTTAACTCTTTACCACATGCCAAAGATGTAGACTCGTCTAAATTTCAGCATTTGCAGATGACACTTTAAATGTGACTCTAGTGATGGAAATTCTCTTTGATGGGTTGAAAACATGGTGGGAAAAGGAGAAAATGCTGGTTACCAGCATTTTCTTCTTTTCCCACAATGTTTTGAAAGGCCTTCAAGGTCGTTAAAACCAGGGATTGTGTGGTAAACGGTTTATTGTATGGAAAAGTGGTCTGCATTAATGGTTTACCAAAAAAAATACTGAATCAAAGACCTTGAGGAAGAAGGCTTTGAAAACTGCTAACCAGTCGAAAATGTTCTGCTTTTCCCACAGTGCTTTCAAAAGTCTTCTATCTCAGGGTCATGAAAACTTGGGTTTGTTTTGTAAAGGATTAATTAACTTTAACTCTTTACCAAACGACAAAATTTTAGACTAGTCCAAATTGGAAGCATTTGCAGACGACAAAATCAATGTGACTCAAAAATTGAAATTTGTTTTGGGAAGGGTAGAAAACACTTTGGGAAAAGGAGAAAATGCTGGTTACCAGCATTTTCTCCTTTTCCCACAATGTTTTCAAAAGGCCTCTTTCTCAGGGTCGTTTAAAGTCGGGATTGTGTGGTAGAGAGTTAACAATCTTGTTGGAGAAAGCTGTTAAAAACATGTTGGGAAAATCTTTCTCCTTATCCCACAATGTTTTCTACCCCATTAGAGAACTTAAGTATGTTTGTACCAATTTTGAATTTGTCGTCTACATATTTTTTTAATTTGAACAAGTCAAAAATTTGTCTTGTGGGAAAGGATAGTATTCAAAGCTCTGAAAGCATTGTAAGTGTACTGTGTGTTTTGAATATTAAACAGAATGGTACCCTTCCCCTCTCAAAGTAAGTTTGATTTTGTTTTAGTAATCAGGAGAGCCCTACTCCGGAGAGGTAACACACGCTAATTGTAAAAAAAAATATTCTAGATTTTGCTTGCTAATGCTTTCATAGTATCCAGGCTTAACAGCGGTATTTTTAGTGGTTTGTTTTTCTATACAATGTAATAGAGGGAATAAAAAAAAAAAGCCTCAAGTTTGACATTGTATTTTTATGATGGGGTATATTCATGTATGTGTTTGGGGTTGGATTGTATTGTTTATTGGTTGACAAGATTTAACTGAGACATCTGCATATTCTATTAACTTACTTCACTTGGACTTGTCTGCCAAATTGACTAGTTAGCTCCACTGGCCAAAGACAAGCAGGCTTACATTATGGCCCTGGTCCATTGTGTGTCCGTCTGTCAGAGCATTTACTTTTATATCAAACATCTTCATCTCTGAAATTACCGATCAGGTTTTAACCTTTCTTCACAGAAATGATCCTTCCATGGCCCACTGCAGAATAAAAACTGTAGTTGTCATGGCCACAAAACTGAAAATGTTAAAATCTTGTCTGGAATTCTTGTCTGAAAGCCAAAGGCTATCAAATTTAGCATGTAGCTACATCAAATGGACTTCTCCCAAGATTTTTTAAATTATAGCCCTAATGGGCTTATATGATGAAAGCATTAAAGTCTTGTTCCTTATCATAAGACATCAACCAAGTCACGTTGCATGTGACTTTGTGTAGTGGACCTGAACAGAAATTGTTTATATAATAACCCTAGAGTCAAAATGACTCTGCCGTGGGAGGTAACAAGTTGGGCTTATTATAGAAAGAACTATAAAAATCCTCATGTTTTCAGTATTAGGCCTTGGGCTACCAAATTTGGCATCTGGTTGACTTCTACCAAGATTCTCGGTGATGTGGTGAACAAGTCTGTTGGAAATAATAATTAGTATAGAACAAACTAACTTCTGTATATTTAGTAACACGGAAGCTGCTGAATTAACAATTGATATTTCCATCCATGAAGATTGCACATAATTGCAATATCAGGGCTGCTTTTGACAAGAATATCTGTACATAGCGTAGATCAGAGATTAGACTCTGTAGTATGTGAGGTCAGAACTTGATTTACGCTGTCCGCAAAAGAAAATGATTGTAGTGAAATGCAAGTGAAGGATTAATCATCCAATAAACCATACTCATTTTTGTACTTCATTGATAGCTTTTTCAATTAACAGTCTCAAAGTACGGGCCACCTAACATGACTGAAATAACACTGGAAAAGATATTACTCATAAAACACTCACAGAAAAGGGACTAAATCCTATGTTCACTCTTTGACAAATAATTGATTGTATAGGAGTTGAAAACCGTTTTAATAGCTTAGGTTATGTTATTGTGGCGGTCAGTATACCTACGCATATGTTTCCTGGCTTCCTCACACCAGTACTGACAGCTATCCATGTCACTGACTACTTTTCTTACTTGCATTAGATGTAAGAGGCAACTGGGTATCAATCTCACAACCACCAGGTCACATGTCAGGTATTCTTGGCAGGGGTGCGGAAATCCTACGTCCGACTCGTCCGACACGGGTAAATTTGACGTCGGACAAGTGGCTTTTTGCCGGTCCCACTAAATACCACAAAGACACCCTAAACACCACAAAGACACACAAAGACACCACAAAGACGCACAAAGACACACAAAAACAAAGCCTTGTCCTCTTTTGATGCTCTTTATCAAGTCGGCACCGTAAAAATTTTGTTTATTAGTAAATCGTAGTTTGTTCATGGTTTGTTCTTTGACCATAATTAACTGGACAATCTCATTTCGTATGGCTAACAGTTTGACAACTTACGAGCGTATTGTAATATATTAACTGATTTGTAAAGTTCAAGATGAAAGAGAATAATGCGAAAATAAATTTAATGAGATTCATTGAGTCTTAATGAAAGAGAGGCATGTCGGTATATAATGGAACGTTTAGCTGGAATCTGTAAAACCTGCTCGTCACATGGCTTTATGCCGCATGGCAAGGGTAAAAAAGACCAATGATGATGATGAGTCTGTAAAAAGTAAAATTTGGCGATGAGTGATATGTTTAATTCTTGTTTTGGATTATTTATTTACTCGTGATATCCAATTCTGATTAAAGAATACTGATTACATTCTATAAACAAACTTTTCATATACAGACTTAGACCTCCTTATCGAGTAACCAGTACTCAGTGCACATTTTTTCACCAGTAACTGACAACTGCCTTCATTATTTTCATATATTTATTCTTTATTACTCCCGTTTACAAATAACACGCAATGGAGAAATGTTCAAGAACAATACAGTAACCAAAGGAACGTTCGGTACTTTTAACCCTTTACCACACAATTCAGAGTTTTAACAATCCTAAGACAAAGACAGCCTTTGAAAACAATGTGGAAAAAATAGAAAATGCTGGTTACCAGCATTTTCTCCTATCTTCACAATGTTCTCTACCATTCAGATACTAATTTCATGATTTGAGCAACACTTGATTTGTCGTCTCCGAATTTGAGTCTGGAGGAGTCTGATATTTTTGTCGTTTTGTAAATAGCTTACAAGCTTTGCAGTGCAGAATAAGATAAAAAGAAAACGGTAAATGATAAATTGTCAGCTTTGCCTTTAAATATGCAAAATTGAACTTTATAGAATGTTTTCAAGAAATATGCAAGCAAGTAGATATCGTCATCATCATTGAGAGCAGTGTAAGTATCATCATCATCAATCATTCATCATGGTGTTTAAATAGAGGAAATATTTGGTATATATGAAATCAGCAGAACAAGTAGAAAAATATCCGCCTGACCCTACAGATGCTCTAACCCACGCGCGTATTCGCATGATTTTGTCCACTTTTTTACCCTAGCATAATGCAAACAACTCAAAAAAACCTAGCTTCTTTCTTTTTTTTTTTACATGTTTTAACGTCTTTGTGGTGCTTTGTGCGTCTTTGTATGTCTTTGTGCGTCTTTGTGGTGTCTTTGTGTGTCTTTGTGCGTCTTTGTGTGTCTTTGTGGTATTTAGGGTGTCTTTGTGGTATTTAGTAGGACCCGCTTTTTGCAATCTACTCGTCCGCGGACAAGTAGAAAATGAGGAAGAAATTGAAAATAAATATCTGTATTATATAACATTATCCTTGTGAAATAGAAATGTTCTCTCCGTCTCACTTCGTAAACAACAACATTTTTAAATTAAATTATGATAAACTAGACTATTCCCTGACATCTGGAATCAAAGACAAACGTGGCTGGCTGATTTTATGGGCTTCGCAGGCTTTTTAATGATTTTGACTGCGATGCAGTACGGCCGAAATGTTGTGGTTTCTTCGCGCCATATGGTTTGTTTAATGGAGGCAAACATAACCGAACCGAGTCATTTTTTGCGCATTATAACACCGCACGTAGACTTCACGCGGTTGTCATTTCCCCATCATTCAATATTAAATTCTTTTTTGTCGTTCGCAAAAACTTACAGCTGACAAAAGGAGTTGTCTTAATTTAACACTGTGGAACACATTCTTACTCGGTTGCAGAAAACCAAACACGCTGTCTCCAAGTAAAACATGTCAAGAACCGGGAAACATTACAAAAGTTTGTTAAAAGGGCTGTAGACGATAAAGGCTAGCGCAGCCTTTTTACTTTCGGCGTAAAAAGTTCAAATTCTTTGCAGATCGATCTGCGGGTAATCAAATCTCTGCATACCGAGTCTCAATCTGAAATGCCGGGTCCGCCGGACATCGCCGATCTTCCGTTGTCTGAAAAGTAGACAATTATTATCACTGCACATGATGCAAACTCTACATCTCCAGACACAATAACCAAGCTTAACATTTTAACTTCCACAGATAATGATTCCCTTGTATCATATGATGGCTGGTAAGCAGTTCTGCTGAAGTATTGACTCTGGCACCCATAAGTGTACCACAGTAGTGTTAAAAAGGGCTGTAAGTGCAAACACTGAGATATTTAGCCATGGTTTGAGCAGTTATAGTGTAACTGTTGAATCTTTTTCAATTATTAAATTGTTGCACCTTTCTATCTACTGTATGTATGTACAGTGCCATTGATTTGTTTTATTGATGTACCTTGAAAATCAGTCTGCTTTTTCCCAATTTGGCCAAAATCACGCTTGATTTATTTTCATCATTATTATTAAAAACATAAGCAAAGCAAATTTAAATGGTTAAAGAACATCATTATGTACAAACTACAGTACATTTAGTTAGGTCTTTGTGTGCCATTTAAAAATGTTTTATTTTGGACAAGTAAGCTTCTCTGACGGACAAGTAGATTTTTTAGATTTACTTGTCCATGGAAAAATAGATAATTTCAAGATTTCCACACCCCTGCTAGGTTTTCTCTTCCAATTTTTTGTTGCAAAACAGGTACATGTATGGCACCTTTAATTTATAAGACAGTTGAGCAACACAGGGCCATCATGACCCTCTCCATAATGTTTTCAAAACACCTCAACCTCAGGATTATCAAAGTATGAGATTCTTGGTAAAAGGTAAACTCTATCCCAAACGACACAATCTTTGACTTGTTCAAAGTTAACGGTGTTTGCAGACAACAAATCAAATGTGACTTAAATGGTGGAATTTGTCTTTAATGGGTTGGAAAACATTTAGGAAAAGGACAAAATCCTGGTTTCTGGCATTTTTTCCTTTTCTCACATTGTTTTATAAGGGCTCCTTTAATTAGGTCTTCAAACGTTTTGATTGTATGGTAAAGGGGTAAACAGCTTTTGAAAGCAATCAAGGAGAACAAGCTGTTTGCTTGTTAAGGGCTACTTATGCTTTTCTCTCAGTTTGCCTATACAGTTAAAATTCAACTGATTTATCTTCCTTTTTTGTCAATTTTTTTCTCCTTTTTGTCACTTATACTAGTATATGTATTTAGTGGGTGTGAAGTTTAGCATGTATGGTAATGGAATAACCCTTTTTATTTCATGCTTTCCGGTAGGTTATCCAGAAATATCGATGAAATATTTTTCGATATTTCATGGTTACGACCAGTGAAAATACCGATTTTTATATTCTAGTTACCTAGGTAAAATGCGTGTGCCTCACAACCAAATGGAAATATGACGTAATATAAAAAACATTTCTCGCGCTTGATGTAATATTGTAATGCGTTGCTATGCGGAGGGGGTATGCCACGGGGAATAACTGAAGAGAACTGTACTGGATTTTGATTAAGTTCCCGCAAGAAAGGGTTAAAAGCATGAAATAAATAGAATATTTGCTTTTTTTTTTCAGTGAAAGATCAAAATTTATTTCATCTCGTGAGCATCATCGGTAATATTTTCACGAGTGGCTGCGCCACTTGTGAGAATATTACCGATGATGTTTACTCGATGAAATAAATTTCGATCTTTCACCATAAAAAACAAATATCCTCTATGTATGCTGAATACTGTCTAACTTGGCACAATTTTTATTTGACAAATCTGCCACAAATGATGGGATTTGTCCTTGAAATAGTGGAAAACATTTTGGGAAGAGGAGAAAATACTGATTACATGCTTTTTCTCCTTGTCTTGTGATGTTTTCAAAAGCTTTATTCCCATGTGTGGTTAAAACACAGGATTGCTTCGTAAAGGTTAAACACATGAATATATGTGATAACATTGCAACAACAGGAAGAATTTCTCATTATACAATGTTTTCAAAAGTTGCCAACCTCAAAACAATTGAAGCTGTCTGGGGATGACAACTTGTTCATAACAATGAACCATGCTCTGGCAAAAGAGGGTTTTATGCATGTCTGTGAAGCATCATACCGAACAAGTCATCACATAATTATGGATCCATAAAATCTTTTATATATAAGAACCGACTGAATCTTGAGGTACAATGGTCCTTTAACATGTAGAAAATTGACCAATAGCAAATATTTTCGACCCAAGTCAGCCTGCATAGACTGCGCAGGATGTCTTGCATCAATATTTTTGGAGATGTATTAAGCCTCCTTTTAACAGAGCATGGCTCAAATTGATATGTACGTCTAAGACACTCCCCCCTTTTATCAACCATAACATATTTTCCTGTACTTAGGGCTTATATCTACCTCATGAAGGAAACGATTTGACACTTGACCCTTTAACCTCACAATTCCGTGATTTAACAACCCTGAGGAAGAAAGATTTTGAAAAACATTATTGTTGGAAAAGGAGAAAACGCTGGTAACCAGCATTTTCTCCTTTTCCAACAATGTTTTTCACCCTTTCAAAGACAAATTCCATTATTTGTGACACATTTAATTTGTTGTCTGCAAATGCTACCAATTCGGATCAGGTCTAAAATTCAAGTTGTCGTTTGGTAAAGAGTTGAAGGAAGAATATCTTTTGATTAAACTTTTCATCCTTTCTTACAGAAAAGTAACGGAAAGCAATCCGGCTGATATACCTCTGCCTGCACGTCGAGATAGACTCCGAGAGAACCAGGATGTCAATAAGGAAAACAGTATATTTGACAGTATTAGTGAAGACCATGTAAACGAGCTTGTTGGAAAAGGATATGAGCGATTCAAAGTCCTGGAAGCACTGAGAGTGGCTAAAAATAACATCAAGATGGCAGAGGAGATTTTAGAGACGTTTGTTAAAGGCACCTAGCAGAAAAAAAAAAAATTGTAGACATTTAAACTTTTACCGAACACCAAAATTTTAGACTATTCTAAATAGAGAACATTTGCAGATGACAAATTCAAATTGAATCAAAGCATGGCATCTTACTTCAAACCATAAAGCTCTGAATATACCTACTAGACAGTTTCAGTATAGGATAACTCTTTCCATACCATAGACGACACCAGAAGTATTTGTGGACAGTGTAGATCAAGATCAGAATGTGCAGTCTCATCTCTGATCTACACTGTCCACTGTTAAATTCTAGATTATGACCTAACAGCCTCTTGATCTTACAGAGGAAATGTATTTTTAGCCATTGAGAAAATGCAATTTATTTATTCAGTAGTGAAAGAGTTAACACTGATATAATAACAATTTCAAGGTTCTTTTTGTCCATAATGTTTCAGCAAAGTGGACAGTGTAGATCAGATTGCATGTTTTGTCCAGTCTGATCTTGATCTACACTGGCTGCAGAGGCAACTATAGTTGTGAAAGGTGCTTTAAGGGTTAAAAAGGTAGAAAACATGGAAAAAAGAAAACAATGCTGGTTACAAGCCTTTTCTTCTTTTCCCATGTTTTCAAAAGTTTTATCCGTCAGGGTTGTTGAAACTCAATCCTTTACAAAACAATCCTTTGAAGAACATTTTGAGAAACAGAGACAGTGCATATAACCAGCATTTTCTGCTTTTTTCCCCCACAATGTTTTCTCCCATTTAAGAAGCATAATTTGAGTCACTTTCATTTTATTGTCTAGAACTGCTTTCCATTTAGACAAATATAAAATTTTGTTGTTTGGTTAAGAGTAATAGACATTTAATATCTTGTTGTTGTTGTTTTTATAGATATTATAACTTATATTTTGATAAGCCACTGTTATTTTCTGGTAATTCTTCCCACTTTTCCTAAAGGAATTACCTCATGTACATAGGTTTCTACATTGTGGAGCAAGACTTGACTTTTTTTCTCTGAATTTTGTAGGTGATTTGTTTCTTTTGAATTTTGTTTAAAACACTTAACCAAACAGTCACATCCTCCTTTTGCTTGAATATTTTTTCAAAAGCCTGCTTCTTATTCCTCCTTTTGCCAGAATGTTTTTGGAAAGCTGCCTCCTGCAACATGCTTTACAAATTCAATATAGTCTTTGGGCTGGAACCAGGGCCCATTACCATTTGTTTTTCTTCTGCAATATTTACATTTTTATAACCTTAAATATTCTATCATTAGCACAGGCACCAAAGCCTTCAGGTCACCATTCACAACTCCTCTCAATTTGATTTAAGACTTTACCAAATGACAAAATTGTAGACAAGTCCAAGTTCAAAGCATTTGGAGACAACTGAATAAATGCTACTTGATTGTTGAAATTTGTGTTGGGAAGGTTAGAAAGCATCTTCTCCTTTTCCCACAATGATTTCTAACCTCTCGAAGACAATTTCCAACATTTGGGCCACAATTAATTTGTCATCTGCATATGCTTTCTATTTGGACAAGTCTAAATATTAGTCTTTTGGTAAATACAGTCAAACTTCAGAAGCTCGAACAACCCTGGGACTAGGTATTTTGTTCGAAATATCGGTAGTTCAACCTATCCATATTTCAAGGTATGAAGTGGTCAGTGAACGAGTTACACGTATTCTTATTGCATCTTTATACCTTTTGTTTTTGGAAATATCACACAAAACACACCACATACCTTAGTCATTTTACAGAAATTGGCCATCTAATGGGTGAAAATAGCTTGTTTTTGGCCGAAATCGATACACTCTATAAATGTTTTATAGAGAGTATCTATTTCGGCCGAAAGCAAGCTATTTTCACCAGTTAAACGGCCGATTCCTGAGGTCATTTTCATTTCACATATCTAAAAGTCATTTTATCAGAAAGAAAAAGGATATTTGCAATTATAACTTCTATCAACTCTACATGTGCAGATTAAGATCACAGTTACGGTTAATAAAACCTAATGTGTTGAAAAGCAGTACTCTTCATGCAACCATAGTGTTACAAAAATGACTTTACCACTAATTCAGGTCAACAACCTCGAAAAACAAAAAATTAAAAACAAGGAGATTATTCAATCACAACGAAACAAATCGTAATTGACACCTTGAGCAAGTGTGTGTATATTTTACAGTTAGTGTTAAAAACATGCACATTATCCAATATTTGACAGACAATTACCAGCGTATCCAATTAACAATGTAGGTGTGAAACCCAACGTCCAATTGTTGACTAACCCTTTGTTCGCCTTCTGAGAGGTAAAATACACAGGAAAATGAATGATGGGACCGTGATATGTTTTCGAAAGTTCCAATTAAGGGTTGTGCGAGCTTTCCAAGGTAGAACATTATGAATTGGGAACATTATGAATTATATAGAAATTTTGCCAGGACTGATATCGTTGTTCGAGCTTTCTTTGGTATTCGAAATTACCGATAGTTGAGCCACCGAAGTTTGACTGTAGCTAAATCCTGAGTTTCCACGGCTAGCAATTTACATCTTTTCTTGCTTTGCTGAGTGATGAAGGTTAAGGATTTTCAAAATGGAGGCCCCAATGCTCACTTTAGGTACTGGTTTTTTGGGGGGAAGTGTCCTTGGGCAAAACACTCAAGAGCTCTTGCCTAATGCTGGCGAAACCCAGTACACACATGAGTAAGAGAGCTAGCGGTGATATACCATAAAAATGTTGAAAGCAATATTGAATACCTTTCTATGAATCAAGTTAACCCAGTTATCAAGCAATACAAAGTTTTTATGACCTTGATGATGAAGACTAGCCTGGGTTCCAGTCTGTTCATTTTTTTTTTTTTTTTTTCTTTTTTTTCCTTTTCTACCATTTGGACTTTACATCATCAAAATTGATGGCCTGGGGACATTCTAAAACTGATGCAAATGACTAAAAATAGATAACAAAATTCCAGAAATATTGGTTTGATCACTTCCTGTTTGTGAGCATTTTCTGATGAGAAATACATGGTGTCTCAAATGATTGGCTTTGTGTAGTGTAAAAGTGTAGGAAAAATATTGAAAGAGAATGAGAAATTGCTGGTTACCAGCATTTTTTTTCTCCCACAATGTTTTCAAAAGCTTTATTCTTTAGGCTCTTGAAAACTTGGGAATGTTTGGTAAAGAATCATATTGGTCCACTGTAAATCATTTATTTTTTCTTCTGATATGTTTCTTTTGTCTGAATGTACAGTACAGTACATTACTTATATGTAAATATATATGTGTGTATATATTTGTGGATAATATTCTGCCTGTACATAAGTCTAATCTGCTGAGCAGAAAATAAAGTTCTGTTGTTAGATAGCTGTCACTTTATAGGAAGAAAAAAAAAAAGTTCAATTTATTGAATTTTTCACAGCTGTTTGAAGATAGAGTGCTAATACGTTAACTTTTTACACAAAAGGACAAAGTTTTTGACTCGTCCAAATTGAACGCATTTGTAGATGACAAGTGTGATATTGCAAAAATTATTAAATCTGTCTTTGGAAGGGTAAAAATGTGGGAAAAGGAGAAAATGCTGGTTACCAGCATTTTATCCTTTTCCCACAATGTTTTCATAGGTGCTTTTCCATGGGGTCATAAAAACTTAGGATTGTGTGGTAAAGGGTTAATAGTATGACTTTTTTTTGTCTGTATGTATGTGTAAGTCCAGGGAAGTATTTGCCAACCATTCAAAGTAACAGTCACATTCTCATTCTCAAGAATTTTCTAAATTTCAAAGTAATACAATTTCTGATTGGTTAAACCAAATTGTTTAGCCAATCAGAAATTGCTTTACTTTAAACATATAGAATTGTTGGTAAATACCAGCCCCTCTGGTATCTGAAGACTTATATAGTATGTTTTTAATATCCATGGTAACCTAGATGTGTTACATTGTGTTTAACATTGTTCATCACCCTAGGGGACAAATGATTTGTATTATTTCAATTTCTATGAATATTCATAAAGATAGGAGATTCCTCAGTAGCCAATCAAAACCCTGATAATACAGTGATACTTTCATGTGCTGAATATAACTTTGTCTTCTTGTGTAAAAATAAATTACTTGGGTATTGCAGTAAGGTCTACGGCCCCTAATTCTCATATTAAAAGACAGAAGCTTCCGAGGGTGGCTAAATAGCATTTATGAAAACGTCAATGTTACACGATATATACCGATGAGTTATTGAGTCTACGGCCCCTAACTCTTACGTCAAAAGATGGAAGCTGCCAAGATTGGCTGAATAGCCTTTACGAAAACGTCAGTGTTACACGGTATTTACCAATGAGTTAGGGATATAATGCAAAACTTGATTTTCAACCAATGATATGACTGGATGTGGGCAAAGCAGAAATGGATTGATGATGTTTTTGTGTTTAATTAACATAATTTCCCATAGATGTACCAGGATCACAAATCAGATTGCTTGAAAAATGGTCATCAGACAGCAATATTTAGACTTGTCCATATTGAAAATATTGGCAGATGACAGATTAGCTTCTATGATGGACTTTCTTTGAAAGAATAGAAAGGTTCCGAGCATTTTCTCTCTATCCCCATAATGTTTTCAAAAAAACCCACTGTTATGTATGGTGAACAATAACTTTCCAATGGAAGAAATTACAAATTATTAGTCATAAATACCAGGAAATGTAAGGGAAGTAACTCTGAGGCTGATCTATGACTATTGCAAAATGAAGTGTAGCTAGGTTAGCATGGCAAATTATAATCGTCCCATTCCCTTTTTGTTCTTTCTGTGGGCTCTGATGATAAGTAAGAAGTGATCAAAACAGCACAGGTAAAAAGTTAGGTGGATTAGTGTTTAACCTTTTATCACACAATACTGATTTTTAATGACCCTTAGAGAGAAGCCTTCTGAAAGCATGGTGGGAAAAGGGGAAAATGCTGGTAACCAGCATTTTCCTCTTTTCCCATTATGTTTTCTATCGATTCAAAGTCGAATACTATCATTTGAAAAACATTTGAATTGTCTGTAAATTCCTTCAACATGGACGAGTCTGAAATTTTGCCATGTGGTATAGGGTTAATGCTATTTTCAACCTTATTTCAGTTATATTAGGATGGCCAGTGCACCTTCCTATGCTTTCCTAGATTTTGTTTTACCAGTAATTTGCACAAAATTCTTTCCAGGCCACTGGCTTCTTTCCATCCTGAACATTGTAGAAGAAATGTTCAGTTTAGAGAGTAATGAATCCTGTTGTAATGAAAAGTATTCAGTCCTCAGTAGAATTTTGCTTTACCTGGGAATCAAGCCAGCAAGCCCTGGATGTTAAGCCCTGGCCTGTATGTTACAGAGCTACCTGGCTCAGGAAAAAAAAAATCTAAGCACCACAGAAAAAGTAGCTACATCAGATCTGTTACTCTTATTACCTCCTGATGACAACATTTTTCCTTATCCAGTTAATCTCTTTTACAGTTTTTGTGGTAAATTTTCCATTTGCCAAAATGTTTTCACATAAATTTTCCATGCAAGTTCTTTACCAGAAGACAAAATTTTAGAAATGTCCATATTTACAGTTCATGTAATTAGTAACTATAAATTCAAGTTGATTGAAATGATAATGTTTGTCTTATAAAGGGTTTAACTCTGTACCACATGACCAAAATGTAGACTTGTCCAAATTTGCATTTGCAGATGACAATATAAACATGGCTCAAATTACAGGATTTGTCTTGGATATGGTCGACAACATTGTGGAAAAAGGAGAAAATGCTGGTTACCAGCATTTTCTCCTTTTTCCCCATAATGATTTCAAAAGATCTGTTCTGTAGGGTTGTTTAACCTTGTGATTGTGTGGTAAAGGGTTAAACACTGGACAAATGGATGACAAATGGCTTTTCCCAGCATTTTCTCCTTCTTGTACGCCCGTCAAAGACAGGACGTATTATGGGATCACCCATGGTGTACGGGCGGGCGTCCAGGCGGGCGGGCAGTTCTTTGTCCGGAGTATAGCTTTGTCATCTCCAGTCCGATTGACTTGAAACTTAGCATTTGTGTTTGTTGCAATAATACAGAGTGCAGTGCGAAAGAACCATAACTCTACCTCGTGCTGTCTTATGAGTTATTTCCCTTTGATTGTCATTTTTACAGCATTTTCTGCTTGTCCTGGATATAACTTTGTCATCTCTTGTCTGAACATCTTCAAATTTGGTATGCATGATTGTTGAAAAATTACGGAGTGCAGTGCACAAGAATCGTAACACTTTCTAGCACGAATTTTGAGTTATTCCCCTTTTGATCTTCATTTTTATAGCTTTTCTTGCTTGTCCTGAGCATAACTTTGTCATCTTAAATAGGAATGACTTGAAATATGGTATGCTTATTTGTTGCAATATTTGGAAGTGCAGTGCGCAAGAATTGTAACTCTACCTTGTTTTGTCTCTGAGTTATTTCCCTTTGATAATCATTTTTACAGCATTTAGTGCTTGTCCGGAATACAACTTTGTCATCTCAAGTCAGAACGACTTCAAACTTGGTATGCATGTTTATTGCAATATTAAGGAGTACAGTGCGCAAGAACAATAACTCTACCTAGCGTGGATTTTGAGTAATTCCACTTTGATCTTCATTTTTACAGCTTTTTTTTTCTTACTCAAATTTTGTCTAGTGCATAACTCAAAAACTACATGAGATAAAAACCTGAAACTTCACAGGTTGCTAGATGACATTGAGGAGAAGTGCAGTGTTTTAGAGCTATAACATTTGGCCCTATAGTTTAGGAGTTATTGCCCTTTGATTTTTTAGCTCCACTGGCTGAAGGCCAGCAAGCTATTGTCATGGCGTTGTGTCCGTCGTGCGTCCGTCCGTCCGTCTGTCCGTTCGTTCGTCCGTCCGTGCATGTGTCCGTAAACTTTTTCTTTAAAAAACTTCTCCTCAGAAACTATTGACTGGATTTTTACCAAATTTCACAGGAATGTTCCTTTGGTGGTCCTCTTTCAAATTCCTTCAAATAATTGTGTTCCATGAAGAATTCTGGTTGCCATGGCAACCAAAGTAAAAAACCTTTAAAAATCTTCTCCTCCCAAACCGCTATTTGGATAGCATTATTATTTTGCAGGAATGTTCCTTAGATACAGGTTTACAGAATTCCTTAAAAAAAAAAAGATCTGTCAAAAAACATGGCTTTTATGGGAGACTCATTTTCCTTTTATGGTATAAAGTAAAATCTTTGAAAAATTTCTTCTCTAAAACTATTCATTGGATTTCATTGTTGTTCTGCAGGTAAGTTCCTATGGTGGTTGTCTACCAAATTGTTTCTTCAGTGAGCTAAAATGCAGGATTGAATGATAATTGTTAAAAACTTCCTTTCGCAATTATAGAAATATCAGGCCTGTGGAGCGATACAGGCGCTCAAGCGCCTCTAGTTTCTTACTTAAATTTTGTCAGGAGCATAACTCAAAAACTATTAGAGGTGTAAAAATGATACTTCACAGGTGCATAGATCAAATTGAGGAGAAGTATAGTGCAGAAGAACAAATAACTTCATGGTCTCATATGTGATCCCTAACTGTCCAGTGTCTTGTTCTTTCACAGTACATCCTTCACTTTAATCCATTTCACTGACAAACCCCTTCGGGCGTATATGTGCCGCTCTGCAAAGCTCTCGTTCCATAATGTTTTTTATAGGAAATTTTCTCGGGATCGTATAAACACAAGATTGTTTGGAAAGGATTGAAACTATTTTATGTTATTTTCCATATCTTACAGTGATGTTTTCTAAATGGTTTGCAGTTTAACCCTATACCAAACAATCTTGTTTTTCACGACTGACCGTCCGTCCGTCCGTGCGTGCGTCCGTAAACTTTTTCTTTAAAAAACTTCTCCTCAGAAACTATTGACTGGATTTTTACCAAATTTCACAGGAATGTTCCTTTGGTGGTCCTCTTTCAAATTCCTTCAAATAATTGTGTTCCATGAAGAATTCTGGTTGCCATGGCAACCAAAGTAAAAAACCTTTAAAAATCTTCTCCTCCCAAACCGCTATTTGGATAGCATTATTATTTTGCAGGAATGTTCCTTAGATACAGGTTTACAGAATTCCTTTAAAAAAAAAAGATCTGTCAAAAAACATGGCTTTTATGGGAGACTCATTTTCCTTTTATGGTATAAAGTAAAATCTTTGAAAAATTTCTTCTCTAAAACTATTCATTGGATTTCATTGTTGTTTTGCAGGTAAGTTCCTATGGTGGTTGTCTACCAAATTGTTTCTTCAGTGAGCTAAAATGCAGGATTGAATGATAATTGTTAAAAACTTCCTTTCGCCATTATAGAAATATCAGGCCTGTGGAGTGATACAGGCACTCAAGCGCCTCTAGTTTCTTACTTAAATTTTGTCAGGAGCATAACTCAAAAACTATTAGAGGTGTAAAAATGATACTTCACAGGTGCATAGATCAAATTGAGGAGAAGTGTAGTGCAGAAGAACAAATAACTTCATGGTCTCATATGTGATCCCTAACTGTCCAGTGTCTTGTTCTTTCACAGTACATCCTTCACTTTAACCCATTTCACTGACAAACCCCTTTGGGCGTATATGTGCCGCTCTGCAAAGCTCTCGTTCCATAATGTTTTTTAAAGGAAATTTTCTCGGGATCGTATAAACACAAGATTGTTTGGAAAGGATTGAAACTATTTTATGTTATTTTCCATATCTTACAGTGATGTTTTCTAAATGGTTTGCAGTTTAACCGTATACCAAACAATCTTGTTTTTCACGACTGAGGTGCAAGCCTTTTGAAAATATTGTGGGAAAAGGAGAAAATGCTAGTAACAGCATTTTCTCCTTTTCCCACTATATTTTCTTGACTCTTTCGTCGGACAGGATGTTAACCCTTACCAAACCAATCCCATGTTTTAACAATCCTAAGAAAAAGGGCTTTCAAAAAAATTGGCTGAAAGGGCGAAAATGCTGATAACCATATCCCTAACTGTAGCTTAACAAGCAATTTTTCCATTTCTTGTGATGTTTTGTACCCTCTTAGATACAAATCCAACCATTAGAGCCCCTCTTAAATTGTTTCAGTAATAAGGAGTCTTACTTTTATTTTCTGGTAAATATTTAAATAATGCAGGAATTAATCAATTTAACCCCTTTGCCAAACAATTCCAGAGTTTCACCAACCCTGAAAAACAAAGTTTCTGAAAGCAGTGAAGAGAAAGGAGATAATGCTGGTAACCAGCATTTTCTCCGTTTCCTACAATGTTTTCTACCCTTTGGAAAACAAATTTTAATTTGTGATTCACATTTATTTTGTCATCAGAATTTGCTTTCAGTTTTGGCATATCTGAAATTTTGTTGTTTGGTGAAGAGTTTAGCTTACACTCTTGTTTTTCAAAGATTTTGTAAACTTCCTTTGCTGTTTTGTCTTTGAACTAAAAATCTTTTTTAATCTGCTAATGTGTTTGACACGGATAAGAAAAGACAGGAAATAGTAGACTTACTCTAGACAACTAGAGGTTAGGCCACATCCTGGTTCACAGATGTCTGGGAAAGATTTCAGGGCTGCCAGTTATCACAAAAAACTTAAGTCTCTTACTTTACTCATATCCCCTTACAAACCCAGTTTCTGACTTAATTCGAGTTCATTGTTTGAGATGCATTTTTGTAACATTAACAGACTTTTGTTACATTCTCAAATCCTGAGTTTACTTAATGTTTCAGACTCGACTCCGCAAAGTAGAACAGACTTAAGTCAATTAACAGATTAAGTCCGTTATTTTGCTGTGTCAAATCAGGATTTGAGAATGTTACGTTAATAAAGTTTGTTTATGTTAGTTAAATGTGTCCATTGAAAAATGAGTCCGTAAGAGAATTTGAGAAAAATAAGAAGCTTAAGTAATTTTGTGTGTATGGAACCTGGCTACTTGTCTTTAGAGAAAAATTAGTGGACAACAAAAGTTTAACTCTACCAAATGACAAAATTTTAAACTCATCCAAATTCAATGCATTTGCAGACTGCAAATTGAATGTGGCCCAAATGATAATTGCATTCTTTGAAAGGGTAGAAAACATTGGTCACCAGCATTTTCTCCTCCCACAATGTTTTCAAAAGGCCTCTTTCTCAGGGTCGTTAATACTCGGGATTGTGTGATAAAGAGTTAAGGACATAAAACAAAGGAAAAAGGTGGTTGCCAGCACTTTCTTCTTTTCCTTCACTATTTTGAAAAGTTGTTTTCCCGAGATCGTGAATCAAAGGGGATTACCTCTTACCAAACATTCCCGAGTTTGACAACTTTTAGGAGAAAAGGTAGGTAACCTGCTTTTTCTCACCATGTCTTCTACCCTTCATAGACAAATTTTATCATGTTATGAGCCACAGTCAGTTTGATGTTTGCAATGGCTTTCAAAATGGACTGATCTACATTTTGTCTTCTGGTAAAGATTTGTAGGAATATCAGATGGAGTTCAAAGTAAATGATCTGTACAAGTATAGCTAGTAGTTCTTAACTATATATTACATTTTTATAATGTTATGTTTTTACAAGAATATCACTCCTAGAACTTCAAACAGTGTAGTTCCAAGATCAGACTACCTCTCTGTCAACTTAAGTTGAGATTGGCTCTCTATAAGGAAATAAATTGGCTAATGTCTTCCATAGAACGCATTTTGAATCAGCATTACTTATCTAGAGATGCTAAACTCTCGTAACCATTAATTTGTATAAAGTTTGAAGGTTAGCTCTTTACTTTACAATGTTGACTTCTAGAGACCCTAAAGAAATAAGGCTTTTGAAAACATTGAGGGAAAAGCAGAAAATGTCGATAACATTTTCTCTTTCCAATGATGTTTTCAAAAGCATTCTTCTTAAAGGGTGATAAAACTTGAGATTTTTTTGATTGTCAAGGGTTAAATAAGGATATACTGCATTCTGTGAGCCCTTCTCCAGATAATGTTACCTTTGTACACATCTGTATTGAAAGGACATGCAGAAGACAAACTAGGTGCAGCCCAAATTATGTGATATGACCTTGAAAGAGTACAAAACATTATGGGAAATGGAAATGCTGGTTGCCAGCTTTTTGCCTTTTCCCACAATGTTTTCAAAAACTTCTAGCTGGGGTCCTTGAAATAAAGGAGTTGATGGAAAGGGATCAGTGTTTTACCCTTTATCAAACAATCTTGAGTATTAACTCTGTACCACATAATCCTGACTTACAACCATCCTGAGAAAAAGGCCTTTGAAAACATTGTTGGAAAAGGAGAAAATGCTGGTAACCAGCATTTTCTTCTTTTCCCACAATGTTTTCTACCCTTCCCTTAACAATTTTCAATTTTTGAGCCATATTTATTTTGGTTTTTAGCTCCACTGGCCGAAGGCCAGAGAGCTATTGTCATGGCGTTGTGTCCGTCGTGCGTCCGTCCGTCCGTTCGTTCGTCCGTGCGTGCGTCCGTCCGTAAACTTTTTCTTTAAAAAACTTCTCCTCAGAAACTATTGACTGGATTTTTACCAAATTTCACAGGAATGTTCCTTTGGTGGTCCTCTTTCAAATTCCTTCAAATAATTGTGTTCCATGAAGAATTCTGGTTGCCATGGCAACCAAAGTAAAAAACCTTTAAAAATCTTCTCCTCCCAAACCGCTATTTGGATAGCATTATTATTTTGCAGGAATGTTCCTTAGATACAGGTTTACAGAATTCCTTAAAAAAAAAAAGATCTGTCAAAAAACATGGCTTTTATGGGAGACTCATTTTCCTTTTATGGTATAAAGTAAAATCTTTGAAAAATTTCTTCTCTAAAACTATTCATTGGATTTCATTGTTGTTTTGCAGGTAAGTTCCTATGGTGGTTGTCTACCAAATTGTTTCTTCAGTGAGCTAAAATGCAGGATTGAATGATAATTGTTAAAAACTTCCTTTCGCCATTATAGAAATATCAGGCCTGTGGAGCGATACAGGCGCTCAAGCGCCTCTAGTTTTTGCAAATGCTTTCAATTTGGACTAGTCAACAATTTTGTCGTGTGGTAAAGAGTTAACAACTCTGAAAGAGAAACCATTTGTAAACATTGGGAGAAAATGCTGTTAATCAGCATTTTCTCCTTTTCATACAATGTTTTCTACCCTATCAAAGACAGAAATAATCATTTGAGCTATATTTAAGTTGTTGTCTACAAATTATTTAGAGCTGCTCTTAATAATTTCCTAGAGTTAAATCATTTTCTGTTTTTTATCCCCTCTGTGTTATTTGAAGTATCTACATGTACTTTGATAAAAAATATGTTGTTTATTGATACAGTGTAAGCTATGACTTGATTATGCAATCTTCAAGTCACAGGTTTGGTAGAATATTCATAAATGATTTTTCAGTGGGTGCTACATACTGTTTCTGTGTAAAAGTTAAGAGCTCTGTCATTCTAACATGCTGAAGGTATGTCTTTCAGTTTATAAATTAGAGCAACTGTTCACTTGCTTGAGCCAAGAGGGACCTGGTTTATACCTATTTCTTTGTACCCCTTTGCTAAAAAAAAACCATGTTTTAATGACCCTTGGGAGCCCTAGCCTAGAACTGGTGAAATCAAGGACATGCATGAATATGTGAGCTGTTGCTGTGATACATGAATATGTCAGCTGCTGCCGTGATACGACTGAAATAATGTTGAAAATGACGTAAAATGCCATTCAAACAAAGAAATGACACTGTGGATTAAACCTTTTGAAAACACAGAAAAAGGAGAAAATGCTGGTAACCAGCATTTCCTTCTTTCCCCACAGTGTTTTTTACTATTTCATAAGCAATTCCTATCATTTCAGCCATGATTTGTCATCTGCAAATGCTTCCAATTTGGACTAGTCTAAAATGTATCATTTGAGAATACGGTAGTCAAAATGAATTGTTGAACATGTTCAACTTTTACTTCATGAGAAAAAGAACAATTGCTCCCGCCAAGCCATAAATGCCCCTTTTTCCCACAATGATTTCAAAAGCTTACTAAACCAAACAGGTGCACTAGAAGGTTTACTGATTAAAAATGGGTGAAAATGACATAGTTATATCAGTTCTTGTGTGTGAGAGAATTACAATTAGTGCTTATTGTTCTTGAATCAAACAATTTTTTTTTGTTTCTAAGAAAACTATTTTTTATTGCTGACTCTTTCTTCACTGTAAGCTTAACATTTCAAATAAAATTTATATTATAAATTGAGAAAAAAAAAGTTGTGTTTCGTTTTAAACCCTTTACCATACAATCTGAAGTTTGATGACCCTTAGAAATTAGCTTTTGGAAATGTTATTGGAAAAGGAGAAAATGCTGGTAACAGCATTTTCTTCTTTTCCCACAATGTTTTCTACCCTATCTAAGGCAAATTACACCATTTGAAAGAATAAAATTTGTCATCTGCAATGCTTTTTTGTAGTTTGTTAAAGAAATACATTTTTTTCCTTTTTCTAAAATATACTTGGATACCTTTTACATGCTTTTTGTTAAACCTTTTCATGTAAAAGGTTGGTTCAAAAAGATACTGTCATAGCCCTGTCTGTGTCGTTATGCAAAAACTTTTGACAGTGTATACTAACTCTGTCATTACTGAAGAAATTTACTTAACACTTGGACTCGTTCTTAACTTTTAAAAGGGGAACCCATACAACAGGGAGAGCTAACCATCAACATGTTTTTGACATACTTGTGCCCCTTTCTCAAGTTAGTTTCACTGAAAATCAATCTACTGTACATGTATTTCTAAATGGAACTGTGGCTGAGCTTTGATAACTGTATGAAGTGCTCTTGTTCAGTATTTACACCATCTAGAAACAAGTCTTTGAGGGTATACTGGAGCTTGCCTGCCTGCCTGCCTGCGTGTGTGGCTAAAATGATGAAATTTACCTTTAAAAGGATGAAAATGATGCTTATCAGCAGCCTAATTAAAGCCATATTGTCATCAGGGCCCTTGTTCACCAACCATTCTACATTGCATTCCTTTTCTGATTGCCAATTTTAAACAGATGCTGAATACAGGCCCTGGAAAAGAACATAAAGGCCCTTGAAATGAATACAGGCCTTTGAAATGAATACAGGCCCTGGAAAAGACAATATGTACAGTTCCTCATAATGAATACAGGCCCTAGAAAAGAATATACACGCCCTTGAAAGGAATACAGGCCCTGGAAAAGAATATACAGGCCTTTGAAATAAATTCAGGCCCTTTCAAAAGTATTTTACATACTAGCTTGCAGTAAAAGTATGTCTGGAAATGGAATACAGGCCCTGGAAAAGAATATTTAGGCCCTTGAAATGAATACAGGCCTTGGAAAAGAATATACAGGCCCTTGAAATGAATTCAGGCCCTTTCATAAGTGTTTTACATACTAGCTGGCAGTATGTCTGGAAATAGTGTGTATGGCTCTGCAGGAAGTGCTCACAGTATATCTGTCCTTGGGCAAGACACTTCAGAGGTTCAGCTGTGGCGAAACCCTCAATTGAAGTGAGCTTTTGTAGCATTATGACCAAAATAATGAAGAAAGTGGCATAAAACACCATTTAATCAATCTTACTAGCACTAGAAAAATAACCATTGTAACAATTTACTCAAGTATCAACAATTACAGGTGCATAATCATCAGGCTCTGTCGTAAAGTCCCACTTAAATTTCTTGGTAAGGTGCTCTTGAAACTTCTTTCCTCTTTGCTGCAATGCTCTGCTCCCATTACCACACTGTAAATTTGAAAAGAACTCCTGCAGCGTTGTTGTTAAAAAGTTGTTGGACGACACAATATCTACAAAAAAATCCTCTGGTATTTCATGCACTTGAAAATGAAGCACTGAGATAAATTTCATGTATAAGTCAGAGTGAGTGTTCAAGGCTTCTTCACAACTGCACATTAAATGCACCAGCTTTTTCCATTGGTCGAAAGCATCATACACTTGTCCAATCAGAAAGCATATAAAAGCAAACTGAATTTCTCCCAGAATTCCATTGTTGTCATCACTATACTGTGTGTTTAGTACTGTAGTCAGTAAGTAGGTAGAGTCCATGCTATGTTTGGTGATTTCCTGTGGTGTGGCACCGTCTGGATATCTCTGTTTAGGAATGTTTGTAAACTTGATTTCTGTTCCTGCAATGGTTTCTAACTCTGGCAGAGATCTTTCTGGAGACTTCACAGGACTTGAGCTTTCCTACATAAAACAGAATGAAATGTTTTATCATCCCATACATAATCTTACATTGTATGAACTCTCTAGTCATGTAATCTGAGGATTCAGCAGCACTCAACCATAAACCCTTTCTTAACATATTTTAGGCTCTTCCTAATTTGAAGCATCTACAGAAGACAAATTGAAAATTGGTACCAATGAACTTAAGTTCTATGATAGAGCAGAAAACAATGTGGGAAAAGGAGAAAATGCTGGTTACCAGCATTTTCTCCTTTTCTCACTATGTTTTCAAAAGCCTTCTCTGTCAGAGTGGGTAAAACTTTGGATTGTGTGGTAAAGGGTTAAAACATTTTTAAGTCTTTAACTCTACCACAGGACAATATTTTAGACTGGTCCAAATCAAAAGCATATGCAGATAAAAAATTAAATGTAGCTCAAACGATGGGATTTGTTTCCCAAATATCAGGGTTTGCATTTACGCATGTCTTTTTTACACAACGGAATTGATTTGAGACGAAACACAAAAATCGCCATTGCTTCCATGGGACGAAACAAAAAAGCTGCACCATTTAACCGCTGTTTAAAATACAAATAAGGGTTGTTTTGACAAATTATGTTTCCATACTTGCAAAAGATTGCCACAAAACAAACTATTACTATATTTGGAAATCCCGCTTCTAAAAATAGCTTCAGTCACATGAATGGCAACCTTTTATCCAAGTTATTGCGATTTTCATCACATAGCTACTGCATCTGTTGCAGTCCAAAAACATCCTCTTTTCAATAATTTTGGCTGAAAAAGCCTGAATTTAGAGCATGGCTGGTAAAAGAAACGACACCGGAAAGCAACTCTGTTATGAAATATTTGTTTTGGCTAGATGTCAGAGCAAAAAACGTGTTTACAAATGGATGCACGGACTAAATGATTGACGCTAACTAGACATCACTGTGCAATTGAAATAACAAAATCCAAAGGATGGTTTCTGAAATCAATCCAACAGACACAAGAATGGGACTCAATTAGAGCTAGATGGGACTCAGTTTTCTGATAGGCACTGAGTCCATGGGACTCGGTGAAAAAATAAAAAATGTCAACACCGATACATTGTCGGATAAGGAGAAAATGTTGAATAGCAGTATTTTCTCCTTTTCCCGCAATGTTTTCAGAAGCCTTCTTCAGGGTTGGTACAACCCAGGATTGTGTGGTAAATGATTAAACATCATACAATCGATCAATAAATCTACATGTTTACCTCAGAAGATCTTGAACTCTCAGCTTCTTTCCTCATCTGACTGTTACTTGCCACCGACTTAAACTGAGACACAGAATATATCGTTCCGCAATCTGGCTGTAACCTTGACAACAAGTCATCTGTCATGTGTGACGTCATGGAAACCCATTTCTTGTAACTGATAAAAGAGATACAGTACATAAGCTTGACCATACCTCCCACTTTAACTTCTTACCAAACAACCAAATTTAACCATTTACCACAAAATCCGAAGTTTTAAAGATGCTGAGAAAGATGCCTTTTGAAAACATTGAGGGAAAAAGGGAAAATGCTGGTAACCAGCAGTTTCTCCTTTTCCCACATTGTTTTCTGTTCTTCCAAATAATTACAATTTTTTGGTCATATTCATGTTGTCGTCTGTAAATGCTTTCAATTTCGAAAAGTCCAAAATTTTGTCATTTGGAAACAAGTTAATTAGAACCGTACATTAACGAAAGCATTCACATAAAATACATGAAGTTACTTCATTTGTTCAAGTATGGCTTAAACGGTTAAAATTTGTATCTGAAAGGGTAGAAAAATGTGTGTAAAGGAGAAAATTATGGTTAACAGCTTCTTATTCTTTACTCACAATGTTTTCAAAAGCCTTTTTCTTTGGTCGTAAGTCATAATTACTAAATCAGAAGAATTAACACTACTGCTCAGCGTCTGTATTCACCAAGCATTCTTAAGAACATTCTGAGTCTTACTGTCAAGAATTTTTTACATTTTCTTTTAATTTTTGTACGTTTGCTACAGTATTTCAGTCATATTACTAAATCAGAAGATTTATCTTTACTGCCCCGCATCTGTATTCATCAAGCATTCTTAAGAACATTTTTCGTCATATTTTCAAGAATCTTTTTAATTTGAAAGGATCACAACTTCTGATCAGCAAAACCATATAGTTTAGCTAATCAGAAGTGGTGTGACTAACTAAATCAGTTTACATTGAAACCATTTGCAGAAAACAAAATTAAAGTTTTTAAAACATTGAAAAATGTTTGTGGAAAGAGAGAAAACTTTGCTTGTCATCATTTTCTCTTTTTCCCACAATGCACTGAAAAGCCTTCTTTTCCAGAGTCATTAAAACTCTGGAATGTGTGCTAACCCTTTACCACAATCCCGACTTTTAACGACCCTGGTAACCAGCATTTTCTCCTTTTCCCACAATGTTTTCACTCTATCAAGAACAATTTGCACCATTTGAGCCAACTTTAACTTGTCTTCTGCAAATGTTTTGAATTTGGACAAGTCTAAAATTTTGCCGTTTGGTAAAGAGTTTATCTGAGGTGAAGTTGCCTGAAAATGTTGACAGATGGTCTGACAGACAGGCAGTAGACAATCACCAAAAGCTTAACCTTAGTTCTTCATGAGCTACAAAAAACCACAAAGAATAACTTACTTTTCATATGGATATGATCCTAAATATTGATCAAGTTCCTCTTTATTAGACGTGAATCTTTCTTCTTCTTCCCTTGAAACATCTTCACTTTGAATATCTATAACATATAAAACAGAATGATCTGTCACAGGCACAGGAATACTCCAAACTGGCTGCCTTGTCAATGAATCAGGAAAGTAATTCAAAGGCCCTTAACTCTTGTAATACAAGTACTTGAAAAACCAGAATGACAGGAGGTAAGAAGAAACAGTGTTTACTAGTGAAAATTCTAAGTAGAAAACGGGACATAACTGTAACAAAAATATTTTGATGGTTACCTGCCCTTGTTGTAGTCATTAACTCTTTTCCACCCAATACAGAGTTTTAACGACCCTGAGGAAGAAGCCTTTTGAAAACATTGTAGGAAAAGGAGAAAATGCTGGTAACCAGCATTTTCTCCTTGTCCCACATTTTTTCTACCCTTCTCACATGTTTTAATTTTTCAGCTACATTTATTTTGTCGTCTGCAAGTGCTTTCAATTTGGTAAAGCCTAAAATTTTGTCGTGTGGTAAGGAGTTAACTATTGCTAGTTTGAAGTAAATAACTTCAGTAATAACAGAGATATTATAAAATGTCAGTTTTTGCAGATGACTATGATGCAGATGACAATGACGATCACGCAATGATGACAGGGCTGGGACAATATCTCAGTGTTTTCTTCAAGCCAAGCTAAAGATTACAAATGCCCAAGTTACCATGGTAGGAAGTTTTCCATTTCAATTTCAGCCAGATTGTTTGAGAATTGTAAAAAGAGATGAGGGCATAAAAATTGCATTTACCAACAGATGGATGGATACACAGACAGGTTACCAGATTCTGATATACCCCTTTAACCCCCTAAATTCAAGGGGGTTTGGGTGATATTGCAAATTAGTCCTTTAATCAATGATCACACAAATATGATGTTCACTACTCTTTAACAATTTTCTTTTATTTACATTTAATTTGTTGCCTGAAAATGGTTAGGATTTGGACAAGTCCAAAAATTTTATCATTTGATAAACAGTTAACCCTTTACCAAACAATCCCTGATTTTTACGACCCTGAGATAGAAGCCTTTTGAAAACATTGTGGGAAATGGAGAAAATGCTGGTACAGCATTTTCTCCTTTTCCCACAATGTTTTCTATCCTGCTGGAAACAAATTTCAATTTTTGAGTTACGTTTATTTTGTCGTCTGCAAGTGCTTTCAATTTGGACCAGTCTAAAACTTTGTCGTGTGGTAAAGAGTTAAATACGTAAATACATATATGCAAAAGCAAAAGAAGTAATGTTTTCAAAAGTGTAAGGAAAGGTTGATTGATTGAATGGTGTTTTACGCTGCTTTCAACATTATTTCAGTCATATCATGGTGACAGCTCACATACTCATGTATTTCCTGGGTTTCACCAGTAACAGGCTAGGGCTCTGAAGTGTCTTGCCCAAGGACACTCCCATGAAAAACCTAGTGGATCCAGTGGGGCTCGAATCCAGGGCCTCCAGGTCACGAGTCCTACACTTTGCCACTAGGCCACGCACTACCCCGTAAGGAAAGGAAATTTTTGGCAATTGTATGAAAGCAGAAAAATACTGATAGTTCCCCTGCCCCACCTTTCATCCCCCTAAAAAGGGAGAAAAAAAAATCCTACCTTCATTGAATTTATCCCATTTCTTTACCAACATTTCTTTTTGCTTGAAATTGTAGAAAAACCCAGTCCTTAGGCCCGAGAGTTCTCCTTCTGATGAAGAGTTTGAACTGAAAAATTCCAAAATACGTTTCAATCTTCAAATAGAACAGGGCAAATAGTCACAAATACAAATAACAATCTCAGTCTAAACCTACAAATGACAAAAATTCTGACTGCTTTGAGCACTAAGCATGGCAAATTTCAACCCTTTGAGAGTTAAAAATCGGTACTGTGTTGTAGAGGGTAAAACACCAATAAATTCTAAAGCATGCTTCTCTCTGCAAATGTAAAGAAACTGGACAGGATTTAAGACTTAACTCTTTACCGCACAATGCTGACTTTTGACGACCCTGGGAAAGACGCCTTTTGAAAACACTGTGGGAAAAGGAGAAAATGCTGGTAAGCAGCATTTTCTCTTTTTCCCACAGTGTTTTCAACCCTATCAAAGAAAAATTGCACCATTACAGCCACACTGAAATTGTCATCTGCAAATGCTTTCAATTTGGACAAGGCTCAAATTTTGTTGTCTAGTAAAGGGTTAAAGTGCCTTTCACAACTATAGTTGCAATTGCAGCCACTGTACATCAAGATCAGACTGTAAGCTTTGCTAGAAATTCTGGACAATAGCAACCTTGACTCTGCCCTTATTAGGCTTTTTCTCCTAGAAAGGAAATGTCAGTCTGGTAAATTCAGCGCTTTAATAGTAAATTCGTAAAATACAGTGAGTCAGGACCCTCAAGACTTTTGAAAACATTGTGGGAAAAGAGGAAAATGCTGTTAATCAGCATTTTCTTCTTTTCCCAGTGTTTTCTACCCTTTCAAGGACAAATTCCATCAACTGAATCACATCTAATATGACATCTACAAATTCAATCAATTAGGACAAGTCTAAATTTTGTCGTTTCATACTACAATGTGCTAGTATTTAGTTAATTCCTAAGAATCAGAGTCAGGATGACATATTGACAAAGTCATTACTGCAATGGCTGTAAGCCTCTATCACATTACAAAATTTTAGACATGTTCAAATCGAAAGCATTTGTAGATGACAAATGCAACTCAAATAATGGAATTTGCTTTTGAAAGGGAAGGAAACAATGTCAGAAAGCAAGGAAATGCTCGTTACCAACATTTTCATTTGTTCTCACAATATTTCTGCACTTTTACTGGCACATTCCAGCATTTGAGCTACATTTCTTTTTTTGTCTAAAACTGCTATCAATTATTGTTTAGTTATGAGTTAGAAATACTATAACCAATGTTAACTTTTAGTTACCTGTAATATATAAAATGTACACCAGGAGGTATCATCTTCACACCCCTAAATTTGGGTCCCACGGCCCATGAGTTGTAGTCTATACCAAATTCTGACCCCTCGGGCATGCCAATCAAAACAAATGTTGCACCCTCTCTGAATAGTACCTGAGCTGTGTCTTGATCCATGTTTACAGACCTGTATAGAAATAAATGTTCCTTTAAGCCTTTACCACACAATCTCATATTTTAACACCCCTGAAAAAAAAGAGCTTTTGAAAACATTGAGGAAAAAGGAGAAAATGCTGGTAACCAGCATTTTCTCCCTTTTCCACAAAGTTTTCTACCCATCCCATAACAAATTTAAATTTTTCAGTCACATTCATTTTGTTGCTTGCAAATGCTTTCAATATTGACCATTCAAAAATTTTATCCTTTGATAATGAGTTTACTAGATGACAAAAGTTTAGAATTCTCCAAATTGAAAGCAAATGCAAATGACAAATCACATGTCTCATTACTAAAAAATTATCTTTCAAAGAGTAGGAAACATTGTAGTAAAAAGGAGAATTTTTTTTAGTTTTCTTTTCTAAGGGATATTCAAACACAATATTATTAAGTAAAGAGGCATAACACTGAACCTCAAGATTTTTTATTTAACACTTTCGAGACAACAAGACTGTTGGCTGGAAGGAATTGAAAGCATTTGCAGACCATAAATTAAGTGCGGCTAAAATGATCTATAGATTTATCTCAGAAGGGCTAGAAAATATTGTGAGTACAGGAGAAAAAACTGGTTACCAGCATTTTCTCTCTTTCTGACAATGTTTTCAAAGGCTTTTTTCATAAGGGTCCATGAAACTTGTGAAAGTATTGTAAAAGGTTTACAAAATTTTAGACTTGTCTAAAATGAAAGCATATGCTTACAACATATTAAATGCAATTAAAATGTTGAGAGTTGTCTTAGAAAGGGTAGCAGAAATTGTGGAGAAAAAATAAATAGCTGGTTACAAGCGGTCCTACTAAATACCACAAAGACACCCTAAACACCACAAAGACACACAAAGACACCACAAAGACGCACAAAGACACACAAAGACGTAAAAAGATGTAAAAAAAATAATATTTGTTTTTTGAGTTGTTTGCATTATGCTAGGTTAAAAAAAAAATGACAAAATCGCGCAGACACACATGTAGGTCCGAGCATCCGCCGGATCATTTCCTGCAACTAATTTTCCTGTTAATCATTTAATCTCTGGTGATTTAAAAGCCTTGTCCTCTTTTGATGCCCTTTATCAAGTCGGCACCGTAAAAATTTTGTTTATTAGTAAATCGTAGTTTGTTCATGGTTTGTTCTTTGACCATAATTAACTGGACAATCTCATTTCGTATGGCTAACAGTTTGACAACTTATTGTAATATATTGACTGATTTGTAAAGTTCAAGATGAAAGAGAATAATGCGAAATTAAATTTAATGAGATTCATTGAGTCTTAATGAAAGAGAGGCATGTCGGTATATAATGGAACATTCAGCTGGAATCTGTAAAAAGTAAAATTTGGCGATGAGTGATATGTTTAATTCTTGTTTTGGATTATTTATTTACTCGTGATATCCAATTCTGATTAAAGAATACTGATTACATTCTATAAACAAACTTTTCATATACAGACTTAGACCTCCTTATCGGGTAACCAGTACTCAGTGCACATTTTTTCACCAGTAACTGACAACTGCCTTCATTATTTTCATAGATTTATTCTTTATTACTCCCGTTTACAAATAACACGAAATGGAGAAATATTCAAGAACAATACAGTAACCAAAGGAACGTTCAGTACTTCTAACCCTTTACCACACAATTCAGAGTTTTAACGATCCTAAGACAAAGACAGCCTTTGAAAACAATGTGGAAAAAATAGAAAATGCTGGTTACCAGCATTTTCTCCTATCTTCACAATGTTCTCTACCATTCAGATACTAATTTCATGATTTGAGCAACACTTGATTTGTCGTTCTCAAATTTGAGTCTGGAGGAGTCTGATATTTTTGTCGTTTTGTAAATAGCTTACAAGCTTTGCAGTGCAGAATAAGATAAAAAGAAAACGGTAAATGATAAATTGTCAACTTTGCCTTTAAATATGCAAAATTGAACTTTATAGAATGTTTTCAAGAAATATGCAAGCAAGTAGATATCGTCATCATCATTGAGAGCAGTGTAAGTATCATCATCATCATCATCATCAATCATTCATCATGGTGTTTAAATAAAGGAAGTATTTGGTATACATGTATATGAAATCAGCAGAACAAGTAGAAAAATATCCGCCTGATCCTGCAGATGTTCTAACACACGCGCGTATTTGCATGATTTTGTCCACTTTTTTACCCTAGCATAATGCAAACAACTCAAAAAAACTAACTTCTTTCTTTTTTTTACATGTTTTAACGTCTTTGTGGTGTCTTTGTGGTGTCTTTGTGCGTCTTCGTGGTGTCTTTGTGTGTCTTTGTGCGTCTTTGTGTGTCTTTGTGGTATTTAGGGTGTCTTTGTGGTATTTAGTAGGACCCACAAGAAGCGGTCCTACTAAATACCACAAAGACACCCTAAACACCACAAAGACACACAAAGACACCACAAAGACGCACAAAGACACACAAAGACACCACAAAGACGTAAAAAGATGTAAAAAAAAATAATATTAGTTTTTTGAGTTGTTTGCATTATGCTAGGTTAAAAAAAAAATGACAAAATCGCGCAGACACACATGTAGGTCCGAGCATCCGCCGGATCATTTCCTGCAACTAATTTTCCTGTTAATCATTTAATCTCTGGTGATTTAAAAGCCTTGTCCTCTTTTGATGCCCTTTATCAAGTCGGCACCGTAAAAATTTTGTTTATTAGTAAATCGTAGTTTGTTCATGGTTTGTTCTTTGACCATAATTAACTGGACAATCTCATTTCGTATGGCTAACAGTTTGACAACTTATTGTAATATACTGACTGATTTGTAAAGTTCAAGATGAAAGAGAATAATGCGAAATTAAATTTAATGAGATTCATCGAGTCTTAATGAAAGAGAGGCATGTCGGTATATAATGGAACGTTCAGCTGGAATCTGTAAAAAGTAAAATTTGGCGATGAGTGATATGTTTAATTCTTGTTTTGGATTATTTATTTACTCGTGATATCCAATTCTGATTAAAGAATACTGATTACATTCTATAAACAAACTTTTCATATACAGACTTAGACCTCCTTATCGGGTAACCAGTACTCAGTGCACATTTTTTCACCAGTAACTGACAACTGCCTTCATTATTTTCATAGATTTATTCTTTATTACTCCCGTTTACAAATAACACGAAATGGAGAAATATTCAAGAACAATACAGTAACCAAAGGAACGTTCAGTACTTCTAACCCTTTACCACACAATTCAGAGTTTTAACGATCCTAAGACAAAGACAGCCTTTGAAAACAATGTGGAAAAAATAGAAAATGCTGGTTACCAGCATTTTCTCCTATCTTCACAATGTTCTCTACCATTCAGATACTAATTTCATGATTTGAGCAACACTTGATTTGTCGTTCTCGAATTTGAGTCTGGAGGAGTCTGATATTTTTGTCGTTTTGTAAATAGCTTACAAGCTTTGCAGTGCAGAATAAGATAAAAAGAAAACGGTAAATGATAAATTGTCAACTTTGCCTTTAAATATGCAAAATTGAACTTTATAGAATGTTTTCAAGAAATATGCAAGCAAGTAGATACCGTCATCATCATTGAGAGCAGTGTAAGTATCATCATCATCATCATCATCAATCATTCATCATGGTGTTTAAATAAAGGAAGTATTTGGTATACATGTATATGAAATCAGCAGAACAAGTAGAAAAATATCCGCCTGATCCTGCAGATGTTCTAACCCACGCGCGTATTTGCATGATTTTGTCCACTTTTTTACCCTAGCATAATGCAAACAACTCAAAAAAACTAACTTCTTTCTTTTTTTTACATGTTTTAACGTCTTTGTGGTGTTTTTGTGGTGTCTTTGTGCGTCTTTGTGGTGTCTTTGTGCGTCTTTGTGTGTCTTTGTGGTATTTAGGGTGTCTTTGTGGTATTTAGTAGGACCCAGTTACAAGCATATTCTTCTTTTTTCTGTGTTTTCAAAAGCCTTCTGTGTCAGAAGTATGGACGGTCGTCGACAATCGATTGTGGGTCCCCCCCCCATTTCCTCCTTTTCCATGTTGTTTTCAAAACCTTCCTTCCATTAGAGCATTAAAACATGGTACTGTTTGGTAACTAATTGCATCTTCAGTGTGCCCATATATCATTACACTTTAGAAATAAACTAAACCGAGATGACGCAGTACCAATTGGCTCGGGGCCGAGTCAATACAAATGGACAAGTTGGTTTCATGAGGACTCTTTGTACTATATATTCAAGTATTTGAGAAAGAAATTGGCAAGAGATCAACCTGAATTAGAATTTACAAAATGTTGTTACTCCCGCTGGTCCACAGTATTCAAAATAAGATATGGCTACCTTTTGCCGATGCAGTTCGTGTTTCTGACGTTTGTACCGCTACCATATTCAGCTAAGTCGACTGGGAAAACTCACCGGGTTTGACTGCATCGGACTTAATAACCGGATCAGACCTTATAAAAAGCCATCGGATCGGCCGTTGGCCGAAATAAATATATTGAGGAAAAAGGCGTTTTTTCTTCATTTAATATAAATATAAAACAATATGGAACCGTGGTAAAATAATAGTTTGGTTGTCTTTTTAGTAACATTTGTTGGCCCCAGCTTTGCAGATGAAATCCAAATACGGGAGTTAGGACTCGTAGTCTGAAATGCTCAAGATTAAATACAACATGTTTACTTATAAGGTTATCACAGATTACCAACTGTAATCAGTACAATATTTCATGCTCGTGTAGTATTTAACAGTAACATAACTTATTGAAACGGAACGTCAAGACACTGTTTTCAGAGTGTATATAAAGTGTTCACGAATATATGTATGTTTACAGGCTTACAGTCTGTATCCAAGTACTGAAACTACTGACAGACTAGCAAATCTTGGATAAGCGGTCTTGGCGTTGTCTGCGCATGTCATATTCTTCGAAGATTCGATCTGTCTGCTATGACGCATCACCCATCCCCCGAATATTCGGGAAAAGTAGGGCTTACAGCGAACCTATTAGCCTATTACCCAAGCATGTAGGGGTTGTTTTAATGAATGGCCGATTCATAGGTTACATGCTAGCCGATCACAGCTGAATGAATCGCACCAGGTAGCGTTTTATTGAGTAAACGTTTATTTTATTTTGAAATTCAAAGTAACAGTTGTCGTTTTGAAAAATTAGTCCGCTTCTGTTCCCAGCATGCCCATATTAGATAGATGTGTATTTGTAGAATGCCATCTAGCGGGTGATAATGGCGGTCTTGGTCAAGGGAGGTGGGGGTCTTGGACAGAGAGAAATAGACCGATCCGGATTCATATCCAATCAGGTCAGATCCGGTATTTAAGGTCGATACAGACCGGTCCGTTCCAATCCGGTTATTAAGTCCGATCCTGCTCGATCTGGTGACTTTACCCATCGCTAAAATGGGCTGGCTTTTCACCTACTTCTTGGTACTGATAACAAAGGAATAAATAGAAATTTGCGATTGGTCAAAATTGAAGACATGTTTATTCTAAGACCCCATTGTTTGTTTATATTTGGATCTGGGTCACCGTCGATGGCAGTAGACCAGCAAGCTGCGAGGACAGCGTTTTGCCGTTCTATTTTACTCTGAAGTTAACAAACGACAAATTGTGGATTCGTCCAAATTCAATTCATCTGCCGACGATATATGAAATTTGGCTCAGGTGGTGGAAATTCCTGAAAGGGTAGAATAAATTGTAGAATAAATTATAGAAAAGAATAAAATGCCCCTGCTCTGTGAAAAGGGGGTTCATTATATCTGCAAAAGTATCGATCCAGGTGTGGGTCTAAAAGTTTTGCTATTGGTCAATTTTCTGCATTTCAAAGGGTCAGCTAGTGTACCTCATGATTCAGTCCGTTGTTATACAGAATGGATTTCATGAATCTATGATTAGGTGAAGACTTGCTTGGTATAATGGATCCAAGAAATTAAACGGCGTATCATCAACTGTGATAACTTCAACTGATTTTAGTCGATTTCTCATTTTTAGGCGTTATCTCGGAAGTTTTGTTAGTTCCTTCACCAGGGATTCCAGCTTATTAACGACACAGAGGGAGCAGTCTTTTCAAAACATTGTGGGGGGGAATTATGGTAACCGGCATTTTCTCCTTTCCCGCAATGTTTTTACCCTATTTTCTAAAGGCAGCAGGGACACTATTTGTTGTACGGTCATGTGGCAGTGGACTTGGAAACTTGTTCACGGTTGTGGTGAATTATGTCGCGTCGAGCCGAAGGCGAGGTGGCGACATTATTCACCACAGCCGTGAACAAGTTTCCAAGTCCCCAACCACCTGACCATACAACGAATTTATTATACTTCAAAGTTTTACCATTCCAACGTATGTTAAGCGAATTTTACCTGTTTTTTTGGTTTCAAAAATTGAGTACGCTGACGAAGTAGAATTTCCCTTCTGCATAGCCAGCTTTCGCGGACATGTAAAAATTGGTATCAGCCCATTTTACCTGTATTTTTTTACATAGAATTATGAAGGGCCTTGGTAGATAAACTCTTATAACTTCATCAATTTTCAGAATCGAAAATTATCTCAAGTGAGGTAAGAAAATTAAATTTATTCTCTTTCAAATGAACTAATTTTTATAAATTTCGTAAATGAAACTTTTGGTCCTTTTTTAACTTTAAAATTGTAGGTATGGTTTATATAGAATAAAGAGGAAAATACTTTTTCCGAAGATAAAAACTGACATATTTGTTGAATTTCCTCTCTTTTTGTTGAAAAGTCAAAATTATCTCAAGTGAGTTCATAAAGCTTATTCATTGCTCTTTAAATTGGTATAAGTTTGAGTCATTTAAAAAAATAAACTTTTGGTCCTTTTTACAGTTTTTTAATGCCCCTATCCTATTTTTTTCTTTTTCCGTAATCTTTCGGATTGTGCCGGATTCTGCCGATGATGGCCGAGTCTAACTGTTAGATAAGCCGCCCGGGTATCTTTGCTGTGTTACGTAATGTTACATTGACCAACGGACCCCTTGCTATGTTTATGATAAACATGTATCCACATGACTATGAACCCGAATTTTTACCCGGGTTGTTTGATCATGACAGAATCCTTAAGATTTTTTATTATGTATCTTATAGATCTAATAAAAGACTAGAATTTGATTTTTATGAGATTATTCCAATGGATTTACAATCACTGAGATTAAGATTTGAAATTAGAAAATGTACGTTTGCTATTTTTTCCATTCTTCAGCCATTTTTTTCCATTCTTAGATATTAATGCCGTATCAAAAGTATTTTTCTGGCGACAGTTTATAAATTCATGTTTCCTTGCCATTTTCAAACCGGTCCTTGACCTGTCACATCATATAGAAGGTGTATGAAAACATTGAAGAAAGGGTTTAAATGCTGGTTAGTAACACATAGCCAACTTTCAAGGACATGCTTTATCAGCAGTCTCGCATATCAACAAGTCGATGAAAATAACCGATATTATACGTAAAGGTTCGGGATTTTCCGGAGTTTGGCAAACATAAACTGCGTATAATCTATTCATAATCGATAGTCCGCAGCTGTAAAAGATAAGAACAAGACAAATTTATGATGCATAGCATCATAGAAGCCGCAATCTTTTGGTGGACCATTTCAGAAATATTGACTCTCTTGAGAAATTGTGATTACATTTTTTGTATCTGTTTTTACCCCCACCCCCCACCAGCGGAAAATCATGACAAATGGTACTAAAATGCAAGGAAAAAAGAAACAGAAAATAATATGTACATGTATTCTAATTCTTAAAAGAAATTTAGAGAGGAATCTTAAATAATCTTGTTGATATATTATTATTATAAAGTGATGTTTATCTGGGGGGGAAAAAAAACGTAAAAGCATCGGAATTTTTAAATTTCTACTCGAAATTTGAAAATGGAGAAATTGCGCATTCAAATACAGCATTTTCCATTTATTTAATGATTTTAGAAAGGAAACTTCTATAGTGGCATTAAAGGCAATACTACAGAATTATATAAGTTACCAATTGTTCAAAGTGATAATAAGATCGTTATTCACATATGATGTTTACAAGTATTTACAATTCTTATCAAGGATCTCTTCTTTGTGTTTCTTTTTTTTTTTTACAATAAAAAAGAAAAAAAGGAAAGAAAAAAAAAAAAAGAAAATATTCAACAATTTTTTCGAAAAGATGATCTTCTTGCTTGTCAAAAAGTATCTTAGCATGCTTGTAACTCAGTGAATCTTTACATTTCTACTCTAGAAACAAAAACTTTTGCATGGCATCTCCAAAATTATTCTGATCATAGCCTGCACGGTTGGCACAAACCACGTTTCTTTTATTCCTGAAATGGCAGACACACACACACACAAACATTTTTTAAGTCTTTAAAGATCTGGATCTATTCAACCACAACATAATAACTATTACTATACATATTTCGTTTAATAAACAGTAGTTTGAACCATTTTCTGCATAGGCCTTGTATAAACCTAGTGTAAAACTTCTAATGTAAATTTCAAGAGCTATTCTAAACCTTTGACCAGCAGCGGCGTAAAAAGTTGTATAATTACAGTAATAAGTTCTGTAATAAATTTAACCCTTCGACTACACAACGAAATAAATACACTGAGTAAGGAAAACAAACAAGATTTTCTTTTATGTTTACGAAATATCTTATAGAATATTAAAAAAATATTACACGGGCTATGTGCTGTCTGATCTTCATCTATTTCCGTCATTTTCGAGCAGCTTCAACCCTTATCTAGAGCACCAGGCACCACCATGATAATTACTGTAGTCAATGGACATCACGATCCATACGTCATGTTTCAAACAGGCCTGGTTTCAAGGGTTCTGTAGATCAGGACCATACCGTACAGCACGTACAGTCTGATCATAACAGCTTCGACACACAATACAGTAAATGCTAAATTTTGCAGGTCTCATAAGATAGATGTTTCGTGTAACAAAAATCCATTAGGCCAGGGATCTTATATACAAGGATAGGAAACGCGGTATAACTTCCGGTTATTCACTGTCTTCTTTCGAATTGACCGCAAAGGAAATCAAAGCGTTGAGAACGCTGATGTGGCATTTGTCAAGGAAGCCACTGTGTAAACTTAATAATTTGAAAACAGGAGGACCATGATGGCCCTGGATCGCTCACCTGAGTCAATAGGCGAAATTCACTCCACGCGCGTAATTCAATTTCTGACCAATTGTCTGGTCAATTGAGCTTAAAATGTGGCCTCTGGAGCGTCCACAAGGAATTTCCTGAAGTTGACCTAGTGACCTAATTTATCACCGGATGTGACCCAATTTGGAACTCGTCAAAACATTTATCAAGACAAACATTCTGAACAGTTTTCAAGTTAATTCAGCAATAAATGTGGCCTCTAGAGTGCCCACAAGGTATTTCTTAAATTTACCAAGTGACCTAGTTCATGACCCCAGGTGACCCAATTCCAAACTCACCCAATATTTCATCAAGACAAACATTCTGACCAATTTTCAAGTCAATTGAGCAAAAAATATGGCCTCAAGAGTGCCCACAAACTATTAGTTTAATTTAATCTTGAGACCTGGTTTATGACCCCAGGTGACCCAATTTTGAACTGACTGAACACGTTGTGCTCAGGTGGGCTAACAAACTTAGAACAGGTTCACTACATACCAAATAACAAAGCTCAATGCTTCCAGTTTTAGAAAAGAAGAATTTTAAAGTTTTCCTTCTTTGTTCCTTTGTTCGAACTTGTGACCCCCGGGGCAGGGCCAGTTTTGACCCCAGCGGCATCATTGAACAAACTTGGTAGAGGTCCACTAGGAATTGCTACATACCAAATATCAAAGCTCCACACCTTCCAGTTTTAGGGAAGAAGAAGTTTTCCTTCTTTGTTCCTATGTTCGAAATTGTGACCCCTGGAGCGGGGCCAGTATTGACCCCAGGGGCATCATATGAACAAAATTGGTAGAGGTCCACTAGGAGATGCTAGATGCCAAATATCACAGCTCCATGCCTTCCAGTTTCAGAGAAGAAGAATTTTAAAGTTTTCTTTCTTTGTTCCTATTTTCGAACTTGTGACCCCCGGAGCGGGGCCAGTTTTAACCCCAGGGGCATCATATGAACAAACTTGGCAGAGGTCTACTAGGAGATGATACATACCAAATATCAAAGCTCTACGCCTTTTAATGTCAGAGAAGAAGATTTTCAAAGATTTTGCTATTTTTTTCCTTTCTGTTGCCATAGCAACCAGAGTTAAGGGTGGAATTCAATCTCTTGAACAACTTTGGTAGAGCTTCACCCAAGGAACATCCCTGCCAAATTTCACCAAGATTGGCCCAGTGGTTTAGGAGAAGATGTTTAAAGGAATTGTGGACAGACGGACAGATGGACGCCGGACAATGACCAATCACAATACCTCACCTTAGCACTTCGTGCTCAGGTGAGCTAAAAAAAAAAAGAGAAATATTATTTAAATATTAACTTGAAAATCAACCTCCTAAGCAAATTAATACGTCTCTTTGGTTAAAGGGAGATTACTGGTGCCTAAGTTTGCGTTATTTGTGTATTGGTGGTCTCCCTTTGATCTTTCAAGAGGAGTCAGGAGTAAAGTCCCTTGACGGAAGGATGCACGATGGGTAGAGAGAGAAGCCATGTAAATATATTGAATTCAATTAAGTTTATACCTGAATACTATGATTTTGAGATATCTTTGGTCGTCAGGACCTAATTCCCAACATTACAATAAAGTTTTCTTCCTGTAAATATTCATGCACAATCAAATGAGTAGCGTGCAATCATGGGACGAACAAGCCCAGGGACGAACTGGTTTTTGAACGAACAACCCCGGAAGCAAAGCGATCAGAAGACAAATTTTGTGCATTGCGCCAATAGAAGGCTATGAAGAGGTGAAGCTATTTTTACTCAAAAAGAAGTATTTCCATGATCGATAGCCTTTTGCAGTTTATTTCAATACGCCATTTCCAATTATATATCTGAGTGCTATTGAAAAACTCATTTGTCTTGAAAAATTGAGTTTAATTGGGTTTACTTCCTTCGGTTTTGGACAAAATACCATACATGGTCTTCAAAATTCAATATTGAACATTTATTATTGATCTCATAGTGGCATTGTCTTCGACAAATGCCACAAAAACGGCGGCCATCTTAAATTTCGGCATACGACGGTCACTGTTTTAATCAACGTTTTGCTTGGTTATCCCATACGTCATTCTCAACAGGTAAGTTTCCGAATATTTACATGCTTAGAATATAATTAACATCAATTTTTTCGTGTGTATATACGATCCCTGATTGGGCTAATGTGTAGACGAAGGGAAGAAAAAGGGTTATCTTTTCGCAAGTATTCTATAAATAGCTGATGTAGACGCCTCTTGTGTAGGGAGGTAACCAGTCCATACCTTGATCAAAGGTTAACCGCCGTTTTATCCTTTACAAATTAAGATTGGACGAAAAACTTGTACATAAAATTGCTTCTGATTATCATATTCTAAGATGCTCTCTATATCATAATCATCATTATTTTGTTTTGTAAAAAAGTAAACAAATGCGAAAACCATTTAGAGGTGTGAAAGCTTGTGATAAACCGAAAGCATGACGACTTCGTTTGGGAAAATGGAAGGAATCCTATATGTTTGAAAACTTCGGGGGACTAGCCAATTAAAGGTTGTTTATCTTTCTGTATTTTTTATAATTATTTGGGAATGAACTATATATTGCACGAAAACCAGGTTTGAATTCCATGTAGGTCTGTTGGAATACTTAAGAAAGAGTCATGTGGAGTAATTCTGTCACAACAACACAACATTATTAGAAATTTTACAAAAATTATCACCTATCGAATAATTACTGATCATCTACATGGTAAATAGTTTAGGTACATTCCTACTGGAAGCCGCTTTCGAGCGGCTTCCAATAACGTAACATTACGTAACAGGATAACAGTAGCCCTGCTTCAAATTTACAATCCTTGCCTAGACCGACTTTTTGTTTTCGGGTTTCCATCTTAACTCTCTGTCTGCTAAAAGCCATTGTAGCCCCTGTAGATCAGTATCAGGCAGCACAGAATGTGCACCCTCATCAGACTACACATAATCTTAGACTTACACCATCAGATACTGCGAGATTTTTCTTTGGAAAGAACATTGCTATATTTGGGCTTTGTTTGACGGTTCATACTTCATTCATTCTTCGGTTTAAGGGTTAAGTTTTGATGCTCTTAGATTAAAGTTCTGATCCTTGCTGTTCGGCCGTTTGTGCGACTAAGTGCACTTTTAGCTGACAATGTAGACCAGTAATAAACTTCACAAAAAGCAGTCTAATCTTGAAACCTAATCCGTCCAAATTCAATTTTGCTGACAGTGTAGATTAATAACAGGCTGCACAAAACAAGCAAACTGATCTTGGATCTGATCGACTCTATACATCGATTTTTTACTAAAATTCTTGATACCGAAATATAACCAGGTTGCTGAATTCAGCAGAAAATTCGAAGATTTTGGAGTACCGGTTTGATCCTTTACCATACACTCCCGAGTTTTAACGTTCTGTGCAGTCTGATTTTGATCTAAACTGTCCGCAAAAGATCCCTGAGTCGCGTTTAACAGCCTACAGGTTAGAACATGTCATAGTTCAACCAACGGCAGATGTCGGTTGAGATAGCGAGGAGGGATTGGCATCAGACTGAACGGACGTACTCTGGTAGGCCTATTGATCTTCTCCGATACCTGGTAGTGTTTAACAGCCTTGAATTCATCCATTTACAGCTTTTACCAAACAATCTTCCTAGTTTTGAACGAACGAACAAACGAACGAACGTTTGAAAGAAAGAAAGAAAGTGTCGGATACAAAGTGGCCATAACTGAAAGTTGTGAACGACTAAAAGGCAAAAACGAAAGAAGAAGATAAAGTAGAAGGTTTTTTTTTTCTGATCCCTGGCCTGTCTGACCGGAAACTGCCTGCACTTTTCAATATTAAGGAATTCTTTACAGCCGAAAAAAAAAGTTTCCTTTCATATGAAGCCATAGATGTTTACTCTTTACTAAACGATTCAAATTTAGTCTCTTTTAGATGGAATTCATATATTGATATTTTTACCTTTAAATGACCATGTTTCCAACTTGATCTGTAAGACCAGGGATCGTATATAACATATACGATCCCTGGTAAGACCTGATTGCCAGTGACTTGCATCAGGGACTGCATTCACAAACCGTTCTAAATACTGCTGTATTGAAACACTAGCTGTGCCATCTTGCAAATAAAGGGCATCGTATAATGAAGAAGTAAAGGGATGAAAAAAGAGCGAAATCGTTTATAAAAAAACGATTTTTTCTCCCAAACTATATTATATAGAAAATATCAAGAAAAAATTGTTTGTCAACCTACGAAGAAACAAGCCCTCTCACGTGTCCTATCGGTCAATGGTGAGCACAATTGTAAACTTTGGAGTGGATAAATTCCTATGTGGCCTGAAACACGCGGAGAGGGGCATTCGGACATTTGAGTAAAGTGTCGTCCCGTATCAGCCTGCGCAGTCCGCGCAGATTAATCCGAAACGACCCTTTCCGCTTTTATGTAATTTTCTTTTTTTGCGCGTCTACTGAAGAACAAATTCTAATGTACTGGTAGTCGTAAAGTGCTGTCTCGGATTAGCCTGCGTGGACTGCGCAGACAGATCCGAGACAACAGTTTACGCAAATGTCCGAATGCCCCTTTTCGTGTGATGCTCGCCATTTATGTACAAACAAAAGTAAAAAAAGAAATGAATCTAGAAATCCAAAGACATGTTATTGGTACAATTCAAAGTTCATCTATAAATAAGTGACTTGTTGGTTACCCGAGAGCTCCGAAAAAAACCTTGAGAAAAGACAATGCCAGTCTAGAAATAAGGCCTAAATAATTGCAAGTTTAAGGTTGCTCTTGGCCAGATTATCTCAACAAAACGGACAGTGTAGATCAAAGATCAGAATGCCTTTTTTCAGTCTGATATCAATCTTTAGTGGCCGCATTTACGCGGCTTTAGTTGTGAAGGCGATTGAGGGTCAATAAAGGCTTCTGTTCCCGTCTGTTCTGGTTGGGTTTAGGCTGACCCCGATCACGTGATTAATCAACCGCGCACGAGATTGCTCAGTGAGTAGTCAACGTTTGAGTGGGCAGTATGGTGTTTCACAGAGAGACCCAGACAATTTGATCCGGAAAAAATGAAGTAAGTGTCTTATTTATTCGAAATTTGTAGATATTTTTCATGAATAATCAAAGTATGTGTAAATCTAGATCTAGCATGGTACACATGGTTGCAAATTGCGATTGTTTTATTTTCTCGCAAATTAGCGCCGGCGTCTTTAGTAGTGCTGATCCAAGGTAGAAAATTTTGTGGAAAAAGCAGCAAATTCTAGTTGCAGCGTTCTTTTTTTTCAAAATGTTTTTGAAAGCCGTCTTTGTCAGAATCATTCAAGTATGGGAATGTTTGGAGGAATTTTCTCTAGCTTATTTTTTCAACAGTGAATTAAAAATTTTAGGGTAGAAAAATTCCAGTTACAGTATACTGCGGCAAGTCAAAGAGTATCCTTAAAATGATGAACTCTTTACCAAAGGACGAAATTTTGGTCTTGACCAAATTGAAATCATTTGCAGACAACAACAACAACAACAAAAATATAGCTCAAAAGATGACTGCTGTCTTTGACAGGGTAGAAAACATTGTGGGAAAAGGAGAAAATGCTGGTAACCAGCATTTCCTCGTTTTTAGCTCCACTGGCCGAAGGCCAGAGAGCTATTGTCATGGCGTTGTGTCCGTCGTGCGTCCGTCCGTCCGTCCGTCCGTCTGTCCGTCCGTCCGTTCGTGCGTGCGTCCGTAAACTTTTTCTTTAAAAAACTTCTCCTCAGAAACTATTGACTGGATTTTTACCAAATTTCACAGGAATGTTCCTTTGGTGGTCCTCTTTCAAATTCCTTCAAATAATTGTGTTCCATGAAGAATTCTGGTTGCCATGGCAACCAAAGTAAAAAACCTTTAAAAATCTTCTCCTCCCAAACCGCTATTTGGATAGCATTATTATTTTGCAGGAATGTTCCTTAGATACAGGTTTACAGAATTCCTTAAAAAAAAAAAGATCTGTCAAAAAACAGGGCTTTTATGGGAGACTCATTTTCCTTTTATGGTATAAAGTAAAATCTTTGAAAAATTTCTTCTCTAAAACTATTCATTGGATTTCATTGTTGTTAGCTCCACTGGCCGAAGGCCAGCGAGCTATTGTCATGGCGTTGTGTCCGTCGTGCGTCCGTCCGTCCGTTCGTTCGTCCGTCCGTCCGTTCGTGCGTCCGTAAACTTTTTCTTTAAAAAACTTCTCCTCAGAAACTATTGACTGGATTTTTACCAAATTTCACAGGAATGTTCCTTTGGTGGTCCTCTTTCAAATTCCTTCAAATAATTGTGTTCCATGAAGAATTCTGGTTGCCATGGCAACCAAAGTAAAAAACCTTTAAAAATCTTCTCCTCCCAAACCGCTATTTGGATATTATTATTATTTTGCAGGAATGTTCCTTAGATACAGGTTTACAGAATTCCTTAAAAAAAAAAAGATCTGTCAAAAAACATGGCTTTTATGGGAGACTCATTTTCCTTTTATGGTATAAAGTAAAATCTTTGAAAAATTTCTTCTCTAAAACTATTCATTGGATTTCATTGTTGTTTTGCAGGTAAGTTCCTATGGTGGTTGTCTACCAAATTGTTTCTTCAGTGAGCTAAAATGCAGGATTGAATGATAATTGTTAAAAACTTCCTTTCGCCATTATAGAAATATCAGGCCTGTGGAGCGATACAGGCGCTCAAGCGCCTCTAGTCCCATAATGTTTTCAAATGACTTCTTCCTTAGGGTCATTAAAACTCTGGATTGTGTGGTAAAAGGGTAACATAATTAATATTGGTGTATTTATTACCCTTTAGTTTGTATTGGAGTTTAATGCCATTTTAACAGCTTAGGTCATATCATGGCAGTCAGTGACGCACCCATGTGTTTCCTGGCTTTCCCACGCCGGTACTGACCCAAAGCCACTGACTACTTTTCTCACATGCATCAGAGGTGAGGGGCGAAAATTCACCAGAAAGAAAGTTCGTTGCAACTGGGTATCAAACCTGCAACCTCCAGGTCATGAGTTAGATAGGCTAACCACTGAGCAACCCCGCCAGGCTTTATTACCCTTTACCAGAAGACAACATTACTTACCAGTCCAAATTGCAAGCCTTTCAAGATGAAAAATTCAATGTGACTCAAATGATGAAACTTGTTTTTGAAGGACTAGAAAACATGGTTAAAGAGAAAATGCTGGTTATCAGCATTTTCTTCTTTTCCCTTAATGTTTTCAAATGTCTTTTCCTCAGGGTCATTAAAACTGAATATGGGATAAAGGGTTAAAAATATACACTTACAAAGAAATAGAATTTTTTTAAGTTATTTGTTAATGACTATACAAAACTTGGAGTTTATTTTTTTTCTTTGTAGATTTACAATATGACCAGATTTGGACTTTGTTGAGGTAAGAATCACTTTACATGAGGTAATGAAAAGTCAATTTGAGCACATATAAAATTATAAAAAATCAGTCCATGTAATGATGGATAACTTATCAACAATTTCTAAAATTTGAGACATTGAGGTATGACTTTGATATACATGTACTTCTACCTGCCTAAAAATCAGAATTTAAACATAACCTGGTAGTTCTAAACTGATTGTCTGCCATGGTGTCAAGCATATAAGACAATATGGTTGCCATATACTGTTGAAGGGTAGCAAACTTAGAAAGTATGAAAGAAAAATGAGATGCACTCAAACTGTGCCATTTCACTAAGATGCCACACTCTACCTTCAAATTACAACATCCTGCCTTAATTGATGAGGCCATCCCCTGAAGTCAGCCACTAATAAATGAAAAAGAAAACAGTATCATGAATGTTAATCTTACTCAGTCGACAGACCTACATATTTTGTATTTGTGTGTGTGTGTGTGGGCTGGTGTTTTTTTTTTTAAATAATTTCAATTATACCAAATAAATCAATACAGATTAATACTTAACCAAAAAACTCAAAATGGCCAACAAATATTGTCTTGCTAAACATTTAGATTGCCGTGTTGATGAAACATACATTATCAGTCTCTAAGACAAACCATCTTAAAGCAGTTCCAGATATATTCTGACCCTCATGACATCAGTTTATGCATATTCTTACATTATGTCTCTTATATCCTGTAACACCCTTTATGGTTCTAAGACTAAGTAGATCTACTTTTTGTGAAAACTTGATGATGCTCCTTGACCACCCCCTTCTTGCTACAACCCAACCACCAAAAAAACTCACTGCATATAAATGTCAATATGACTAGCATTGTTAGCAAAGATGCTTCAATAAAATAGGAAATTAACTATCAATCATCTGACACTATCATAGATAAGTCACATTACATTGATCATGTAGATTGGTAGATCAGTCAACAGTTATTTATAGGTCTCACTATATTGCATATTAAAACTCTAAAGTGGTTGTCTTTGCACTAAATATATATGTTTTTACATGTGATTGTCTAAGAATTCATCTAAAAGTAGGGTATTGTGGATGGGACAACCACAATAATTTAGCAGTTACTACATCACACACATTACTGCATCATTTATGATTTTACATAGATTATTGAGGCTAAACTTTGTTGATTTTTATGAATCACAAATACTTAATTGTCACTTTATGTAGAAATGATTAGATCTAGACCAATTACAGTCAGGTATACTCATGAATATGATTTAGATTTTCTGCGAGAAACAGTTCAGTAAAGGACATGTTTCTTAACCCAAGTGACAGTATGGACCAACTGCTGGTGAACAAGTGGCCTTCTATTGACTAAAAAACATCTATTTTATTAATTATGTATTACATAATTATTGTCCTCAAAATAATAAGGACTTAGCACCAAATTTCATTCAATGTTTAACAGCTACATACAAATAATAAGGATGTAATGTGTCAAGAATTTGCATGAAAGCATTTATATTGGGCACGACTCCTTAAATTATAGTTCTGACTCTTACTATTATTTTGCTCAAATGACTCTTAAAGTTTTGGCTAATACAATGTTCATCAATGGCTTTTGACTTACCGAGTAGAGCAGAATAGACTCTTGTAGAAGAACTGTCCAAGTTTTTAAAGTTTTAAGTTTGTGGCCAATGTATTCAAAGTATTTCATTAGTTGACAGGTAACAGAAGACATAAAAGTTTACAACATATGAATCTTTTAAATCAGCACCATGTGTATGAAATTGATAGGTTTGATACATTTTGAGGTATCCTAACCTGATGTGTGTCTGTAAGACACACATGAAGTTAAAAACATGTTTGAGAGTTAGTAAACCAAAGGGATTTGTAATAGCCACCAAGGTATTGTCAGCATACCTTATTATATGTTGAGGATTTTAACTCCTAAAAATGAAAGTGCATGTAATTTCTTACTACTCTTAGTGTGTTTTTCTGATCTATTATTAAATGCCTTGTTTAACCCTTTACCAAATGATCCTGCTTCATTGTAATCCTAAAGAAATATTAAGACTTTTAAAAACATTGTGAGAAAAAGAGAAACAACATTATTTTCTTTATTCAGTGTTTTGCTACCTACAAAGATAATTTGCAGCATTTGAGCCACATGTAATATGTCATCTGCAATGTTTCCAAGTAGACAAATCCAATTTATCATTTGGTAAAGATCTTTTTCTGCAGGGTTCATTTTAGTTTTTGTCTGAGGTGGGCTCTTGGCTCCTAAATCATTTTTGTATGGGCCAAGCTAATTGAGGTAAAATACTTTTAAGGAAACTGACCAAAACATGGAAAGACAGTTTCAATCAAAATTAAAGATTTGTAAATATGAGCGAATAAAAATAAAAATCATACTTTCAGTATTGACCAACTACTGCAAAAATTTAATTTTAGAGAAACTGGAGATCAACAAGCAAGTAATTGTTACTGCACCTGATTACCCTTTTTGTGGCCCACCCAGCCAACCATTAACTTCTTGTTGCATTGATTTTATACCATCTTTTTTTGTACAGAAACTTGTTCTGAAATGAACACTGCATTTGTTTTTACCCAAGTCCCAAGCAATTCCTGTGTTGCTAAGGATCTTAGAAATATTAATTTATCTCATACAATTTTTGATGTAGAGGATCTTAGATCCAGAAGTAAACAAGAAATAATTCATTAGCTCACACAGTGTTTGATGTTAAGGATCTTAAATCCAACTTCGATAAGACTGATCATGAAAAAAAAGCAGAATTTGAATGATAGCTTGATAAGTAAGTAAAATCTGTTCATGTAAATTCTGAAAATGGCTTGTATTAAGTATACTTATCTTTTTTTGAAAAAATAATTTACAAATTAGAATACATGAAACAAAATTAGTTTTATACTTCATTGCTCAGAAAGGTTGTCCTTGCCCAAATGATGATTACCTTGGACTGGTTAGAATCCAGGAAACACAGCAGAGAGATACATGTAGTCAGGACAGAGTTGATTACTGGGTGGCATCCAGGAAAAATTTGTCTTTTGACCAAGATTTTTTTTATCATAAACAACCAAAAATATAGAGATAAACTGTCACCAATGACGGATCAAGGCAAGTCAGAAAGGTTTGTCAGTCTATTCAGGGGCAGCAAGATTTTTTAATCATGAACAAACAAAAATATAGAGATAAACTGTCACCAATGATAGATCAAGGCAAGTCAGAAAGGTTTGTCGGTCTATTCAGGGGCAGCAGCTGTGTTTCATTAGCAAAGTTAACCTTATCTGAGCCCTTTTATCAAAACCAAGGTACATGTCACTGAAAAACAATTTTATCAGTGAAAAAAAAGATCCATTTTCACAAGTTATGTGAATGCATTTATCTTACCTTTAGACTGACGAATATAATATATAGATTTTTGGCCTTTAATATTTAATATTAGCCTTATCTCTGTACCAAACAACAAAATTGCAGACTTTTCAAAATTAAAAGCCTTTGCAGACACCATCACTAATACAGCACAAAAGATAAGACCTGCCCTTGAAAGGGTGGAAAACATTGAGGGAAAAGGAGAAAATTCTGGTTACTAGCATTTTCGTCTTTTCCCACACTGTTTGCAAAAGCCTTCCTTTTGGGCTTTAAAACTTATGATTGTTTGGCACTGGGTTTAAAAGACCACACAGTTTTTGTGTATGTGTGTCAATGTATATAAGGTTCATGTAATTTGGAATGAAAAGGATCTTAACCTGTCAAGTGCCTCTCACAACTTTAGATTTTTTCAGGCTAGTGCAGATCAGGATCAGACTGTATAATGTAGCCTGCTCTTAGATCTGCTCTACCTAATGAGTAAAGTTCAGCATTAAAATGACATTTTTTCTGGCCTCTGTTCCATGTCTACATAGTTTGTTTGGCACTTGAAGGGTATATAAAATAGATATGTAGAGCTTAATGGTACTGTACATTTATCTTTATACATGTATTTATATTAGATCTACATTAATGTACTTATATTTTTTTTCTTTTGAAATTCCTTGATCAAATTATCTTATTATCATTGTCCTAAATTTTTCATTCATTCATTCATTCATTCATTCATTCATTCATTCATTCATTTCCTTTCTTTCACATTTGATTTAACCCCTTTACCACACAATGCCAACTTTTAATGACCCTCAGGAAGAAGCCTTACGAAAACATAGAGGAAAAAGGAGAAAATGCTGTTACCCAGCATTTTCTCATTTTCCCACATTTTTTTCTACCCTATCAAACAAAAATCACATCATTTGAGCAATATTGAAATCATCAGCCGCAAAAGCTTTCAATTTGGAATGGTACAATTTTTTGTTGTGTGGTGAAGGCTTAAAATAGCAAAGCTTTTCTATTCCTCAGTATAGTACATGTAGGTTTCAATTTTATGTGATCTGACTGTCTATAAATGCATCTCTTGCTGACCTTTGTAATAAAGAGGGTATTTTTATTTATCTTTATTAGGTTAGGTTGTATTGTGTATTTAACCCTTTACCAAATAAACCTGAGTTTTAACGACCCTGAAGAGGAAGAATTTTGAAACCATTGTGGACAAAGGAGAAAATGCTGATAATCAGCATTTTTTCCTTTGTCCACAAGGTTTTCTAGCCTTATAGGGAAAAGTTCAGTGTTTGAGTCACATTTGATTTCTCGTCTGCCACTGCTTTCAATTTGGACAAGTCTAAGATTTTGTCATTTGGTAAAGAGTTAATATATTGAGAAGTAAAGTCATGCTTTCTATGTGAATGTAATCTCTGTTGGTTTAAAAACATTTCAAAGATGTTTTCTATAAAAAGATTTTGGATCAAACTGGGGAATCAATATCAAATAGATATTGGGGACAATCAAAGACTTGGTGCTTTTAAAAGATTCATTGGCTGGTCTATATATAAATGCATTGACATTGTCTGATTTCAATGTAGTAACACATACAGATCAGCTGTTGGAATACCTTGAATACCAAAACCAGCCACACCATGAAAACCTTATAACAAACTTTTCTATGTCATGTATCAAATTATACTTTATGCTACAGCTGTTGCAATTTATGCATGCAAATTTTTACTGTTTTATTTTAGGGGCTTTTCTTACAAACTATTTGCATAAAGGTTATTTAAGATAAGAAAACGAATAGACAACAGCAATACATTACATTTATGATGTTTAAGTTACTATTTTTTTTCTGTTAAATCAAAACAGTGAAGGAAAACATCCACTTTGAATTTGCAGTGGTTCATATCATAAATGCTAGGCTGGTTTCAAACACTCTACCAGCCAAGAAATTTACCATCCAAGTCCAAGTTCATATAGACCTAATTGTTAAAGAAACTTGTCATATACTATATTTCCAGTCATGTTTCAAAGTGTCATTTAGAAAACAAAGACATCACAATTTTTAAGTGTTGCTAGATTATTTCAAAGTTCAAATGCAAAAATGAGGATAATGACGTTTTGTCTTGGTTTCAACAATTTTGGCAAGCCTAGGAACACTTGTTAATCATTGGAACATTTCTTAATAACTAATGAACTTCTAGCTTAGATGATTCCAGTACACTACACATTTAATGTTTCAACAATATTCGCATACCAGTAAAAGCATAATTCAAGCACACTTCAATAAATATCTTGTAAATAACATATTTGCAACTTTCAATATCAACTATGTAATGGGTAAATCATGGGTAGTTATTTCCATTCATCCTATGGAGATTTGTGGGATTGATTGAATGGAGTATTGGTCATAGTGGATCATAAACATTGATAATTTATCTGGATACTTCATTGAAAACAGATTTTTAAAATAGCAAAAACACAAAGCGAAACAGATCTGTCTCAGCTGTAAGTATGTAAGTAATCAGTGTCACATCCCCTATGTGTCAGAGCTAATGGTTTTCCACACCAAATAGGGACATTTACACAAATGAACTAAAACAAAAGATAGGAATACAGGAAAATACAGGAATATTATAATTATTACAAAACAAAAACACTGAACCACAAAAAAAAAAAGGAATATCTAAATACAGAAAAGAATAAACACCCACAAAACTAAACTAGAAAAAAAAAATATATGTTAGTATAAATGACCAAATAAAAAAGGTAATAATAATAATGCAAAACATTTTATTAAAAAAAAATTGTGAAAAATGAAAAACTTGAAAAGGAATGAAATAGAATAACATGAGAAGTAAAAAAAAATAAAAAAGAAACATGACAAGAAAGCAATAAAAATAATTAGAAAAAAATAAGTCACAAAGAAAAAAAAAAAAAAAAAAACAAGAATAAAATGGTAACAGGGAAAAAAAAATATACAAGAATATATGAATAAAAGAAAACAATATTGGGGATAAAAAGGGTATAGAAATACAAGAACTGCTGCTTTAAATTCTAACACAAAAAATGGAGTTACAATACAAAAAAAATGACATTGCCAAGTTCAAACAAACAGTTAGCTTCATACATAAAGCAACAACTTAATTTTTACTCACAAATGCATAAAGAAGGGTGTAGTCTTAAGTACCGTAGATTAATATTGAACCGTTACCGGATAATCCTGAGTTTCAAAGGCCCTGAGGATCAAGGCTTAAATTGAAAACACTGCTATCAGCATTTTCTCTATTTGCCAACATATTTTATGAGCTTGTCAAAGACTAATACAACCATATGAGCCACATATTAATATATAGTCTACAAATGCTTCGATTTGGACAAAATGAAATGGTCATTTGGAAAAAAGTTAGGAATATGATTTTACTCACCATTACCGTTAAAGTAAACCTTAATGTTCATTTTCTATTTATACAAGTTGTTTTTATGTAGGTTTAACAAATAATCACATCTGTGCAGTGTACTTGAATTATTTATAGGCAAAGTTGTACATGTAGTACTGAAAAAATCATTATTGTTTTTTTTCTTTAGTGGTTTTCAATTGGAATATGTTTGTTTCTGATACCCCCTGTCCCTGGCAAAAGTATTGCAGAAAGTATCAGAAGCAAGCATTATCCATAATCCTTTTTTTTTTTTAAGTAATGACAGGAATTTGCATACATAAACAATTTTCAGCTTGAACTAAAACATACACATTTGTAAAATGCGAAGGAAACATCAGGAGAGGTTGCCTTAGATACAAACTTAAAAACCAAAGAATATTTAAATTGTTGATCAACAGTCATGAAATAGGATACAGATAATAAACCTAAAATTTTCAGTACTTTCTTATTGAGGAATCTTTGATTGAAAAATAGAAATATTGACATATAAGAAACAGAGTTTACTCTATGTTTCAAGAAAACATAAAGGAATAAATATAAAGTTACAGTACAAAAGTGTGATTAACAAGTTAGATATGCATACAGATTTCAACAGCAGCAGGTCACAAGCACATGCGAGCAAGAAAGTCTTTTGAATAGTAAGTTTAAGATTGATTCCTTTGCAAGAGCAAAGAAATCAAGATTACATGTACATATTCATATTAAGATGAAATTAAATTGAAAAACAAAAAAAAAAAAAAAAGAAACAAATAAGGGTGTGGTTTATTAACTCTTTATAATATACAATTCTGTGTTTTAATTACTGTTAGAAATAAGACTTTTGAAAACACTGAGGAAAAAGAAAAAAATGCTGGTTACCAGCATTTTATCCTTTTTCCACAATGTTTTCTTCCCATTCAAAGACAAACTTTCTTATTTGAGCACCATTTACTTTGTCATCTGCAATTGCTTTCAATTTGGACCATTCTAAAAATCTTAAAACCTGTTATCAGAAAGAAAAAATTATTAAATGAATACTAAAAACTACCTCAAGCGTGAAGATAAAAATGAGTAAAGCTGCATTAACAGTACAAAAATAAAATGTTCACACTGTGAATGCATACAGTCAGCTTTCTACAGCAGCAGGTCATTTCTCACTTACAAACACAGGTTTGAGCAAGAAAAATTGAATTGTGAGTCACATAAGTTAAGATTTACTTACAATAGAAATACAGTTTAACCAAGAATAGTCATATTGATTTAAAACAATATAAAGTGTATAAATCAGAAAAGAAACAAAAAAAGCAAAATAAAGTTACAGGAAACAACTTTTCCTACAACTAGCCCACCCCCATCCCCACCCCCATAGAAAAAAGGAACCAGAGGTTGTTTTTTTTTGTTTTCAATTTAAGATCCCATGGCTTTGAAGTGGTAATACTTGAAAAAGATGACAGACACTTTGCCTAAGGCCATAATGAGAAAAATCTACAAGTAGCAGTGCATCTACATGGTAAGTTAAAAGCTATACGGGTAGATTAAGATCAGGCTAAATAGACTATGCATTGTAATCTTAAACATAAACTGTTTTTTTTTTTTCTCCAAAACAACAATTTGGAAAGAAAAATAGTCTAAATTGTCTTATAACTCTTTACCAACCGACAAAATTTTAAGTCATTGCAAATTGAAAGCATTTGCAAACGACAAAATCAGTATGACTGAAAAATTAAAACATGTCCTGAGAAAGGTAGAAAACATTGTGGGAAAAGGAGAAAATGCTGGTTACCAGCATTTTCTCTTTTTCCCACAATGTTTTCAAAAGGCTTCTTTTTCGGGGTTGTTAAAGCTTGGGATGGTGTGGTGAAGGGTTAACCCTGCCAACAAACAATCCTGTGTTTTAAAGACCCTGGGAAAAACCTTTGAAAACATTGTGGGAAAAGAAAAAATGCTAGTTACCAACATTATTTCCTTTTCCTGCTGTGTGTTTTATCTTATTGCAGACAAATTCCATCAGTTGAGTGATATTAGTCATCTGGAAAATCTTCCACTCTGGACCAGTCGGGGTCCTGCATGGCTCGGTGGTAAAGTGTGGGACTCGTTACCTGGAGGCCATGGGTTCGAGCAGCACTAGATCCACTGGGCCTTTCATGGGAGTGTCCTTGGGCAAGACACTTCAGAGCTCTAGCCTAGCACTGGTAAAATCCACGAAACACATGAATATGTGAACTGTTGCTGTGATATGACTGAAATAATGTTGAAAGAGGCATAAAACACCTTTCAATAACAGTCAAATTCTGTTGTTTTGTATTTTAGCCTTTCCCCAACAATACCGTGTTTTCATGACCTTGATGAAGACCCCTTCTGAAAACATTGTGGAAAAGTTAGGAAATGCTGGTAATCAGCATTTTCTCCTTTTTCCACAGTGTTTTAATTCTACCTTATAAAATACAGATTCCATCAATTCAACCACACATAAATTGTTGTCTGCAAAAACTTACAATTTGGACAAGTCTACGTTTTGCTTGTGTGGTAAAGAGATAAATGAAACAAGCAAAGATTTGAAAAAACAGAAAAGTAAAAAATAACAACACAAAGTAACTTTATAAACTGCCTCACAACAATTCCCCACTCCCATCTCCCTGACCCTCCTCCAAAATAAAATACAGAGGTTTTCTTTTATTTTTTTTCAGGGTTTTCAATTCAAGATTGTTTCAAAGTGGCATTGCTTGGAAAAGATGGCAGACACTTTGTCAGCAGCAGTTATCAGAACAATCTACAACTCAGCAGCGCATCTATATGGAACGTTGAACACAGATCAGGTATTTAACCCTTTACCACACAATCCCAAGTTTTAATGACCCTATGGAATAAGGCTTTTGAAAACATTATGGGAAAAGGAGAAAATGCTGGTAACCAGCATTTCTCCTTTTCCCATAATGTTTTCTACCCTTTTAAAGACCAGGGTTCATCATTTGGTCCATATTTCTCTGGTCATTTTTAAATGCTTTTAATTTGGACTAGTCTAGAATTTTATTGTGTGGTAAAGGTTTAACCCTAGCTTTACCAACAGCAAAACTTTTGGATGTGACCAAATTGAAACCATCTACAGACAACAAAATAAATGTGACTCAAAATTCGAAATTTGTGTTGGGTAGGGCAGAAAACATTGTGGGAAAAGAAGAAAATGCTGGTTACCAGCATTTTCTCGTTTACCAACAATGTTTTCTAAATGTCTCTTCATCAGGGTTGTTAAAGGTTGGGATTGTGTGGTATGATCAGACTGAACAGAATACGCAATCTGATCTGAGATCTACACTACGATTTTCTGTACAGATATTCTCTCAACATGACATGAAATTGTAATACATGTATCTTGACAGTCTTTTAAGTCACTACCAAATGAAATTTTTAGACTTGTACTAATTGAAAGTATATGTAGACAACAAATTTAAGGTCTACGGCCCCTAACTCATTGGTAAACATTGACATTTTTGTAAAGGCTATTCGGCCAATATTGGCAGCTTCCGTCTTTTAACATGAGAGGGGCTATAGAGTTACTAACTCATCGGTAAATATTGTGTAACATTGAGGTTTTCATAAGGGCTATTCGGCCAATCTTGGTAGCTTCCACCTTTTAATATGTGAGTTAGGGGCTGTAGACGGTAAATATGGCTCAAAAGATGGGTTTGCCTTTGAAGAGATAAAAAACATGTTTTTGAAACTTATGAATGTGTGGTAAAAGTTTAAACTAATGGAAATATCCACTTAGTTTATTTAGCAACCTGCTGAGTAAATTTGCTGCAGGTATCTTTGAGAATACTCTTGTAAAATAGGCATTTTCAATATTCATTTTAAGGACTACAACCACCTTATTCATCAGTAAACATCATGTAACATCAATGTTGATGTTAAGGCTATTCAGCCAATCTTGGAAGCTCCCATCTTTTAATATGAGAGTTAGGGGCAGTAGACTCACTAACACATTGGTAAATATCGTGTAACATCGACGTTTTTGTACAGGCTATTTGGCCAATCTCGGAGGCTTCCGTCTTTTAATATAAGAGGTAGAGGCCATAGACCTTAATTTGAATATGCCAATATGTGGAAAAATGAGGACTATGCCTTTTGCCACAGTATTTTCTAATGTACATGTATTCTTCAGCATTACTCAAATGTATCTAACTCTTCCTAATGGCAAATTTTTAGACTTGCCATTTGCAGATGACAAATGTATCTCTTTGTATGAAATTGTCTTTGAAAGGGTAAAAAAAACCTCGTTGGAAGAGGGGAAAATGCTAGTATCCAGCATTTTCTCCATTTACCAAAATGTTTTCAAAAGCTGTCTTACTCAAGGACTTTAATCCTTAGGCTGCTAAGCACGACTCACTGACCTTTTGCAGACAGTGTGGATCAAGATAAGACTGCACAGAATTTCCGGTCTGAACTTGGATCTACACTGTCCGAGAAGGATTTATTATTTCCCCAAATAAAACTTTGAACTAGCAATATTTGGGTTTGTTCTATCGAAATGAAAATGTCATACCAGTTTTTTAGCAGGGTTAAAACTTAGGCGTGTGGTAAAGGGTTAAAGACCTAGATGCCAATGCCTTGCTGAATCGCCATTCATTCATTCATTCATTGTGGTACATGCCGAGCCCCAGTAGCTCAGTCAGTAGCATGCAGGACTTGAGAACAGGGGGTCATGGGTTCAATCCCTGGCTCGGCCAATTTCTTTCAGAGGATTGATGATAGTCATTGCGACAAGATTCATTCCTCTCACTGCTCACCATTGTCCTGATGATCGTTATGTGGGAAAGCAGCCAGTGGCTTGGAAAGACTAATGTGCGGAGAAAACATTAATCGGTGCGATATAACCAAAATGATGTTGAAAACAGCATTAAACACTATACAATCAATCAATTATTGTGGTACATGTACATGTCTTTTACGTAGGTGTTGATTTTATGCTAAAATTATGTATATGTAGAATGATAAATTTTGTTTAAAGTTTATTATTATTCCTTTGAAATCTGTTGCAGGGAGGGAATGAACTCGCCTATATGGAAATTTTGGGGTGATTGTGGACTCGAGGTAGGTCAAAGTTGTCAGTCAGTTTTTAGCTGTACTATTGTTAAAGTTTTCTAAATTCACATGTATTTGGCTCAACAAAACTTTTATTAGTAGAGCTTAGAAGGTTTTAGTGTATTTTTTGTTTCATCATTTTGTGCATAAAATCCCTGTCTGCAATGCACTTCATCTTATTGGTATAGGCACAATAAGAGGAACACTGGGTGCAAGACATTCATACTTGTACTGTTTGTACAAAGTTTTGCTAGGTTTGAGTTTCCATAATAACATCTTTATATTTTCAAGTGTCTGTCTTTCTGAATATTTATGACAGACTATAGGTTAAGTCTTAAACGCACAATCCAAACTTTCAAAAACCCTACGGCAAACAAGGCTTTTGAAAACATGGTGGTGAAAGAAGAAAATGCTGGTAACCATATCATAGACAAAAACCGTTATTTGACGCACATTTTATTTGTTGTCTTCAAGTTTGGACAAGTCTAAATTTTTTGTTGTTTGGCAATTAGTTAAAGCAATAAGGAAATGACAGTTTTAAACTTTTTCACAGTATAGAAGTTTATAAACAATGAAAAAGCAAATTTAATGTTTGGAAGGATTTGTTTCTAAAGCCTTTATTTTCAAACTAAGCACTAAAAGTTCTTTTGATGACTGAGAATGCTTTACCTTAGTATAAAGTTAATATAAACAAGTGAGGCTCAGTTAACTGATGGTAGGAATTTCCATTATATACATTGTGACCAGGGACAGGGGTTAAAACAAGAAATGGAAGTTTCAACTATCAGGTTGCTGGCAAAACTTCAATTGTAAAGAGGTAGAAAATATTCATTAATTATCCAGTAAAAAGTTCTTAAATATAAGCTTTAACTCAAGAAGACCTACAGACTGCAAAATCTAGCTGCTGACAATATCTTCCTGGAACTATATGTAAACTGTTAGGTTAAATAGGCATTATGGCATAAAGTAACAAATTTAGTGAAAATTGGACTGAAGCTCCTGGAAAACTACTTTTAGCGTAATGGTTAAAAATAAATCAGAGTATTAGACTAAAAGTTCATAAACAAAATACATGTATCTTACATTGGGTTCATATAGGCAAAGGGTCGGCAGACTGACAGTTGGAATTTCCATTACCGGTACATATGCATTGTGGCCAGGGACAGGGGTTTTATAAAACAAATGGAAGTTTCAACTATCAGGTTGCTGTCAAAAACATTTTCAAATTATATGTAACTACATCAAATATACATAAAGTATGAAAGTGTAAGTTCATTTCAAGGTCAGACATAACAAAGCATCAAAAAAGAGATCACTTACACAACTTCTGTACATAAATTTCTCTTCGAAAACAAGAAATTTCTGAGCTATCAGATTGTTCAAAATAACATTTATCTTTTTTTTTTTTTTTTGTACACAGGTCAAATGCACATCATGGAATCAAAAAAAAAATCTTTCCTGTAGTTGAATGAGGATGCTGGCAAAAACCATCTATATTTTTAAACAGCATTTTCTCTTTTTTCCCCACAATATTTTCTTTTGAGAAGGTTTTTAAAGAAAGTGGTCATCATACATACTTCATTTAATTTGTTGTCTGCAGGTGCTTTCATTATGGAAGAGTCTGAGACTAAAGATTTAACCCATTTCCACATAATCCAGACTTTTAACAACCTTCACAAAGAAGGCTTTCAAAAACATAGTAGGATAAGAAGAAAATGCTGGTAACAAGCATTTTTTCCTTTTGCCACTATGCATTCTACCCTTTCAAAAACAAATTCTGCCATAATAGCTGCATTTAAGTTGCTGTCTGCAAATGCTTTGAATTTGGACAAGCAAAATTTTGGTCGTTTGGTAAAGTACTACTTAAGGTCTTTATCAGCAAATCAAACTTTGTACACTTGAAGCCAGTGCTGTGAATGTCTTGCATCTCTGTTCTTATACATCTGGATTGTTGGCTCTTCGTGCTGTGTTGTATCAAAATGAATGAAAAAACAAGTACCAGAAAACCTCTTCATAACAAACTCTAATAATTTTCTAAAATTTTCTAAATTCAAAATTATTTTTGTTTGTATATTTTTCATGCTTATTTCACACTTTAGAGGAGCTTTTGTGGACAGTGCTATCCCCACATTGATAACCTAGGTACCGGCCTGCAAAAGTGTACCTGATATGGCCAGTGTACAGAGAGGATATAGGGCCTTATGCCTTTTCTGTTGCAAAGTATTTGCAGGTAAAGATAGTACTGTCATGGAGTGTGTTGGGTACCCTGGTGCAGAGATCATCTATAGAGATTATAGGATCACTGCCTAGTCTCATTAAAACCTCAACCCAACTAATTTACTTTACATATTTGCGCCCTTCTCTCATGTAAGACTGTCAGGCCAAGGCATGTCCGAAAACATTGTAATATAACCCCATAGTGACATCAACATGGCCATTTACATGCTGACACCCACATTGTATGGAGCAAGGAAGAAAATGGCCATCGACATGCCTAAAGAAAAAGCTCCTCCCTATATTGGCCACACCGCGCTAGGTGGACAGTCTTGTCTGATGTCTGGAGTGTATAAGATAAATATTATATATTGTGTCAGCATATAAAGTAACGGTTTCTACTTATTCCAATACAGGGTTTTTGGTTTTGGTCTTTGAGAAAAAAGGACACAGCAGAGAGTAGAATGGTCATTACAAAGCTGACACCAAAATGAGCATTTGTTTTGAAAAAAAAAAATGACCATGAACATGCCGGTAATATATTCGCTAAAATATTAGCCACACCGCTATGTGAACGGTCTTGTCTGGTTGAATGGTTGTAATGCAGAATGCAATATTGCGTCAGCTTAAAGGGGAAAGGAATTAAATAAATTTTACATTAATGAAGTTATTTCTTATCATCAAAACATAATTCTTTGAGAGCTACAGGCTAAATCAAACGACCACTTTGGCCTACTTGGGGATGTGGATGTAGTTCCTTACCTCGGTTTTTGTTTAATTTTAGGTAAAGTACAGATCTAGAGCAAAACAGACAGACTATGGAAGGCAAAACTGAGATGATATTTGAAAGTTGAACCATTTGGTGATATACAATATACAAGTGTAAAAATTTAATAACAAATGGGCAAACTTTTTGTAATTTAGAATCTTTCTTTGCCTTAAAGTAAACATAACATAAAGTGAATAAACCTCTTAGTCTCAGTTCAGGATCTCTCTCTCTATCTCTCCCTCCCTCCCTATTTTTTCTTTTTTTTTTTTCCTTTTCTCTTCTTTTTAAGTTAGAAAAAATAGCAATGTATATAAATATTGTATACTGATACAACATATCATTTTCAAATGAATTGTATTTAAAAAAATAATAATATACCAATGTTTTTTAATGTTGTATTGCAGTATGCACTATGTATGTATTTTGTGGAAAATAAATGAAAAAAAAAACAGACAGACTATGGAAGGCAAAACTGAGATGATATTTGAAAGTTGAACCATTTGGTGATATACAATATACAAGTGTAAAAAAGACAGTCCCAGCGATTATCACAACATTCTTCACAGATTAACTCTTTACCAAACACCAAAACAGTAGGCTTGTCCAAATTGAAAGTGTTTGCAGACGACATATTAAAAATCTGTCACTCAAATGCAGTGTGATGTGGTTTTCTAACTGCATCACACCCCATTTGAGTGACAGATCTTAAATATCAAACACAACCAGTTGGTTATCCTCTGTGTACTTTGAATTCATTCAAGTTATTTGAAAATATGTTGGCTACGGTGACACATGTACAGCCCTAGGGTATACAAGCAAATGGTGTGTCTGAAATTAGCCAGTATGGTTATGAGTTACGATATTTTACAAATTGATACCACATTATGAAAAATAGTCTTTAAACGTTAAACAGAATAACATCTTACAATATATGAAAGACATAGATTTTTATAGTAAAATATAGAATTTTTAAATTTAGGACATAAATATAAAACACGCTGGATGACTCTGCAATTAGGATTGCCTCGTTGCTAAGTCTTCTAGCACTTACAATCATATAATAGATATATTCCACATTTTTCTGCCTTAACTTTTAATTCTTGTACATGAAGTATTACGCTGCTCAAAAAAATCAAAAGGATCACATATCCTCAACTTCGATCGCAAGATAATTTTTTCAGTACAGGACAATGCAAATAATTTTCTGCTCATAAGTTCATTCAGTCTTAACACTGTAAAATCTCAGAGCAGGCAAAACAGTTTGGTTTGCACAAAAGATGTATGGGCTATTCCTGTCAGAGCCGTTTTTTTATATGTCACACAGGCTTTTAAGAGAATCGGAGGTGTCATTATTTCATCTCGTCCTCTTCTTTCATTAGATTTGACAAGAATATGAACAAAAGATTGGAAAAATATGAGCTGTTTAACAAAACAACAAGGAAAACAAATTTCTTGATTTTCTTCTTAACATGGCTTATCAGCATTTAAAATGAGACAAACAAGAAAACTATTTAGCCATTTTGTCTAGTAAGAATGTAAGCTGATGGTTTTCAGAACACAAAGACCGAGTGTTTAGCAGAGTGAAAGACTTGAATTTTAGCATTTGTGTGATCCTTTAATACTTTTGAGCAGTTTATTAACTTTTAAATTACCACTTAGTTCTTACAACTATTGATAATACATTACCTTTCAAGCACGCTAAATGACCATAGATGTCGATGCGCCATTAAACAGCATTTGACCCTTTACAGCATAATGCAGACTTTTAATGACCATGAGAAGAAAGCCTTTTGAAAAAATTTGTGGGAAAAGGAGAAAAGGCTGTTAACCATGTCTTCTCAAAGAAAAATCGAAAGGGGGGGAAGGAAAGAGAGGGTAAAAATAACTGAGTAAATGAAAGTACATGTAGCATTTTCTTCTTTTCCTACAATGTTTTCAAGAGTCCGCCAACTCAGGGTCATAAAAACATGTTTAACTCTCACTGCCAATGTCGCCTTGCATAAGTTTTGCGGATGGCGTAGATCAAGATCAGATTGCACAAAATGTGCAGACTGATTTTTGATCTACACCTTCCGCTACCTCATGTTCATCTTTTACTAGAGTCAGCTCCAAACGCAACGTAAATTTATTTAAAGCCTTCGAAAAAAGTAGAATGTATTTGAGCCATGCTCTTGGAATAGGGGGCTTAATGCATTTGCGAAAAGTATCGACCCATGTCAGCCTGCACAGTCCGTGCAGGCTGACATGGGCCGAAACTTTACGCTATCTTTAAATTTTCTGCATGTCAAAGGATCATTCTACCTCATGATTCAGTCGGTTGTTTCAAAAAATGGATTTTATAGATCCATAATTATGTGATGACTTGCTTGGTATAATGGATGGCAGAGATGCATTAAGCCCCCTTTTGCCAGAGCATGGCTCATTTAATTGGTAGTGAGAGAGTTAACCCTTTGCTTGCTAAATAACTGAAATAAAACTTTTAAGCTGATAGTAAAAACACAAATTTTGCTATTTCAAAGGTATTTTTTTTAAGGAAAATATATCCTTGTCGGACAGTGTAGATGAAAGATCAGACTGAACGTTCTGTGCAGTCTGATCTTGATCTACACTGTCCCCAAAAGGTCAATAAGTCGCGCACAGCAGCCAAAGCGTTAAAAGATAAAGGATTCAGTTGTAAAGGGATGTAGTGGAGCGAAATGAAGCATATCGGCCAACCAAAACGCAGTATAGCGCATAGATGATATTTGTGCTGTCAAATAACACAGATTGTCTTGAAAGCAAGATTTAGTTGTTGGGTGTTTGATCCATTTTCCATCATTATTTCAGTCTTATCATAGCCATCAACCCACTAATCCGTGCACTCCTGGAGTTTCTATAACCAGTACTTGGCACAATATTCCTCCCAAGCTACTGTCTGCCTTTTCTCGTAACCACCGTTTAAACAACGTTGAAACTAGTGGTAAGAGTGGCATACATCGTGTAGCAATGACTATTATCAATCTTCTGAAAGTAATTGGTCGAGCTGGGGACTGGAATCGGCCACCTCCAGTGTCAAGCACTGTACGCCACGGCCTGAGGTATTGGGCTCTAGCTACTTACAAACTCAGTTGAAAAAAAAGTTTAGCCATGAGAAATAGATGGCTAATCTCAATACTCTAAAAGAGTTTTACACAACCGCACCGTCCCAAGATTTAATGATCCTGAGGTAGAAGGCTTTTCAAGGTTGTGTTGACCAGACCAAAGTAGCGGAGATCAGACTGCGTAGTGTTATCTTGATCGGCACTGTCTGTATTAGCAACTATAGCTGAACCTAGCGTTTTAGCCATTAACCAATCAATTCCGAATTTTTACAACCCCCGAGCCAAAAGGCTTTTGAAAACATTTTCGGAAAAGGAGAAAATAGTGGTAACCAGCATTTCAACCGAGAATGTTTTTGACCCTTTCAAAGACAAATGCACTGATTTTCTCCTTTTCTCACAATGTTTTAACTCTTTAAAAGACAAATTATTCGTTTGAGTCCTGTTTCATTTTTTTTTTAAATGACTTCAAATAGAACAAGTCTGAAAATTTGTCTTTTGGTAAAGATTTAAATAACAACTTTAACCTATTGCTGTACAAATACGGTTGATTTTTTAGGATAAAATATAGAAACAGGTGCAATAACTTTTTACAAGTTATCTTCTTCTTTTCAAAAAAATATTTTTTACACCACTCAATCAGTTTCTGCTACAAAGAGTATTAACAGTAAAAAGAATGACAGTACTAGATCCAATATATTAAAATTGACATAGACTATGAATATTGTGGAAAAAGGGAGTAAAACAAACGAATATTCCTTTACAAATGACTTAAAAAGTTAGCTTCTGCATAATTATCATTTACGTATACACTCATGAAAACCCCAGAGAAATAGCCTCTTCTAGAAGTGCTCTGTGGGAAAAGGTAATACTTAAACCCGTACCACACAGTCCCGAGATTTAACGATCCTGTAGTAGAAAGCTTCTGAACACCACTTGTAAAAACTTATTGCATCTACTCCTTTTCTCGCACTGATTTTGATCCTTTTAGAGACAAATTTCATCGTTTGAGTCACCTTTTATTTGTCTTAAAAAAAACTAAATTTAGACAAGTCTGAAATTTTGTCGTTTGGTGAAGAATTAAATTACAAATTTAACCTATTGTTGCACAAAATACGACTTCTAAAGACCATGCAGTTGATCTCTAACTTTTTCAAACAACTCTTTTTTTTTTTTGCATCTTCCAAATGTTCCCCTTAAAACAACTATCATATAGTCATTGTTCATTGGTAAGAATTAGTCTAAACAGTGAGGGGCTAATTGTTGATTCTTCCATATTTAAAAACGACGCAACCTGCAAAAAGCATAACCGCGAAAAGGTTGTACCCATCTTTATGTATCAAAATATAGTTCAATGCATGGATAGAACTATTAATAGTAGTAGACATTGTGAGAAAAGGCGACATCGCTCATTAAGCAAGAGCATTACCAAATAGAAATCGGCGCCACATGGTCTATGGAATATTCGGAACAAAACATTTTCTCCTTTTTGTTCGATCAAAACCAACTTTAAATGGATGCTTTCTTATATGCTGAATCTGTAACTTTTCGTGTGCATAAAACAATGTACATTTACTCTAACGGTTCTGAGCAGTATTCAAAATTAATATATGTGCTATAAATCGGTTTTATTTCTCCTTCTCCCCCACTTTTTTTTTTATTTCTTTAATCGTAGGAAGTGGAAATTATACAAATCAAAACAATCAAACCACACACACAAAATACAATTTGTAAATTCTGACTTAATTACCCCATCAAGATATAACCTTTAGCTTTTTACTAAACGACTAAATTCTAAGTTTTATTTTTTCAAGTTGAAAGCATTTGCAGATGACAAATGAGGCATATAATGAAACTTGCTTTTGAAAGGGTAGAAAACATTGTAGGAAAATGAGAACTTGTCGATCACAAAGACTTTCACCTTTCCGTGTGTTTTCAAAAGCCTTCTTTCTCAGGGTCGTAAAACCATGGAATTATTTGCTAAGGTACTAGTATTTAACCATATAGCACATTTTCCCGTCAAAAGTTGAACTCGTTACCAAATGACGAAATTTTGGACTCGATCAAGTTAAAAGCATTTGCAGACAACAAATTAAATGCAACTCAAATTATACTGCCTGTCTTTGAAACAGGAGAAAATGCTGGTTACCAGAATTTTCTCCCTTTCCCACAAAGTTTTCAAAAAGGCTTTTCTTTCAGGTCCGTTAGACTCGAAAGTATATGATGAATTTAGTGTTAAACCGGAATCCCAAAATGCCGAATTTTTTGCTGGATGCAGCAATCTGTTGATATAGTAATATCAAGGATTTTTAAAAATCGACGCACAGAATCGATCAGGTCCAAGATCAGACTATTTGTTTTGTGCAGCTTGTTATAAATCTACACTGTCAACAAAAGTGCATTTGGACGAATTAGATTTCAAGATGAGACTACTTTTTTTGCAGTTTATTAATTATTGGTCTACATTGTCAGCAAAAAGTGCATTTAGACGCACAGAGCAGTTTAAGGGCCGAACAGCAGGGATCAGTAATGTTTCAGAGAATCCAAACTTGACCCTTAAACAGAGGAATGAATTCATTTACAAACTAACAAAGCTTAAATACAACAATTTCAATGGTCCTTTCCAAAGAAAAATCTTGCTGTATCTGATGACCAATGTAAATCAAAATTTCTGAGCACTCTGATATGGATGCACATTCTGTGCAGCCATATATTGATCTTCAAGGACACAAAGGGTTTAGGTTGAAATCCGAAAAAAAAAACCCGCCAGGGCAGATATACAGTCTAGGCAAGTATTGTAAATTTGATGCAGGCCACTGAGTGCCCCAATTCAATGAAAACTGACGTCACTGGGAAATGACGTCACTGAAACCTTGGTAAAACGCGCAGTTTGGTGCATAATCTTGAAGTTAATCTTGATCGACTCCGCCATTTTGGATGTGTTGAAAGTGTAGTCATGTTTACGGGGCTCCCGAAAGGGAAACTGCTTTTACATTGGTTTTGCCAGTGTACATGATACATGTATATGTTCGGGCCATATTATCCAATCAGATCACAAGAAATTTCTTTGCAGTATAATAAAGCTGCCTGTATGCAAAAACGCAGAACACGTTGCAAAAAGAGAAAAGCGAAAAGAAAGCCATTTTTGCCCCCCCCCCCAAAAAAAAATAAAACGTCTCAAGAAGGCACCAAATAGATTTTACAATGCATTATCTCCCGCTAGATGGCATTCTACAAATACATATCTATCTAATATGGGCATTATGGGTACAGAACCGGACTACTTTTCAAAACAACAACCGTTACGTTGAATTTCAAAATGAAACAAACGTTTACTCAATAAAACGCTAAATGGTGCGATTCATTCAGCTGTGATTGGCTAGCATGTAACCTATGCATCGGCCATTTATTAAAACAGCCCCTACCTGCTTGGGTAATAGGCTAATAGGTTCGCTGTAAGCCCTACTTTTCCCGAATATTCGGGGGATGGGTAATGCGTCATAGCAGACTGGTCGAATCTTCGAAGAATATGACATGCGCAGACAACACCATTTTCTTTGGAAGGTCTTCCAGACCCTCCTGGGACCCCATCCTCTCTCGGCACTTTGTGTCTCGGATAATACACTGTACCTTCAATTTTACTTTTGCGTACATTTTATTTTCGGCTAGCTATGCTTTTGGAAAGAAAAAAAATGATCTGAGCCACGTTTACTTTGTCGTCTACAAATGCATGGATTCTGGATGCGTTTATCATTCTGTTTCCTTTACCAGGCGACAAAGTTTTGTACTCAACCAAAATGAAAGGACTTGCAGACGACAAATAAAAGGTAGCTAAAATTATGATTTCTTTCTTTGATGAGGTAGAAAACATTGTGGGAAAAGGAGAAAATGCTGGTTACCAGCATTTTCTCCTTTTCCCACAATGTTTTCAAAAGACTTCTTTCTCAGGGGTCGTTAAAAGTTAGGATTATGTGGTAAAGGGTTATCGAGTTTTAACAGGCTTTGCCAGAGATTACCGAACGGCATTTTCCACTGCTTGAAGGAGAGTCCTGCTATCGTCCATCTAAAAGTACATCTGATATCAGAGGTCGTAGAAAAGTTGACCAGTGAACTTTAAAAATTTACTCTGTCACTCTACAATGTTATGAAATTAAAATCTAGCCCTCTATCTATGTTTCGACTGAGGTGTGTCACCAGATCGGATGTCGTTTTCACCAACCCTTCACAGTTCTATTAAAATTCTTTATTTTTGGACCAGCTATTCGATTTGCTGGGACAAAAGGTCTCTGTCAGTCAGATGGGCATTTTTCAGAATTTGGAATCAGTATGTTTCCCAGAATGGTATTAAACCATTAAAACTACAAAATGCCTCCCGTAGAAAAAATCAAAGTACTAAATGTACTGATATATGGTGATGGTAGAAATTTGCTCATTATCTTTCGCTAAGTGGCATATTTCAAATACACATCTATCTGATTTGAGCATTCTGGGTACAGAACCGGACTACTTTTCAAAACGACAATCGTTACTTGGAATTTCAAAATAAAATACGCGTTTACTCAATAAAACGCTACCTGGTATGATTCATTCAGCTATGATCAGCAAGCATGTAACCTATACACCGGTCATTTCTAAAAACAGCCCCTATACTATAGGCTATAGGCTTGGGTAATAGCTTTGGTATAAGCCGAGACAGTTCTTGTTGATATGTCTGTGGAAAAACCCTGCACGAATCCTGCATTCCTAAAGTCTAAATGTATATTTAGAAACTGTTTTCAAAGATGTGCAGTAAAACAAAAGTATTTGTGAAAACTATTTTTCCCTTTTGAAATAATTAAATTTTCAAGCTATTTGGAGTGAAAAAACAGGCTACATTTTCCACTGATGTATTGTTTATAGCCAGTTTCTCCTTTGCTACTTTTTAGCGGCGTATTAATATCCTGTACAGGATGGTGTGATGCGTCATAACAGACAGGTCGAATCTTTGAAGAATATGACATGCGCAGACAATAGAAATTTGCTAGCAAATAGGTTTTAAGAATGGACCATTTCATTAAAATTTCATTCATCCTACGATTGACATTTTTAGCTCACCTGAGCACGAAGTGTTCAGGATGAGCTATTGTGATCACTCACCGTCCGTCCGTTCATACGTCCGTTCACATTTTTTTTGTTTACACTCTAGCATCTACAAATATAAACCAATCAGCACCAATCTTGGTCAAAATGTATATGACAATAAGATCTCGGATGAGTTCGATTATGGGTCTAATCGGACCAGAACAACTGGAGTTATCTGCGCTTGAATTAGAAAAATTGCTATATTTGACTTTGTTTACACTCTAGCATCTACAAATATTAACCCATCAGCACTAAACTTAGTCAAAATATAAATGACTATAAGATTTCGCATGAGTTCGATTATGGGTCTAATCGGACCAGAGCAACCGGAGTTATTTGCCTTTGAATTAGAAAAAATTGCTATATTAGACTTTGTTTATTTGGATGAGTTCGATTATGGGTCTTTTTCAATTTTGACCAGTCTTACACTTTGACATTTGGTGGTAAAGCCATTTTTCTGTGCAGGCTAATTCTAGTCTACACTGTTTGCAAAAACTATCTAAGTCTAGATCAACACGACAAAGGCTCAATAAGCTTTACGCCAGTTTTTTTTTTTGTGCTACCTTTTGTAAGATTATCTAGTCATATTGTATTTTTGTTCTCTTTTTTTGTGCGTGTATGTTAACTTAGTGTAGCTCTGCTGGGTAGATTGTTTGATACATTTTCCATATTTCATATAACTTTCAAAAAGTAAAGTTCTTAGTTACCTTTTCGGATAAATAAAATCACATACATTTTCCTGTGTTGAAAAAAAAAGTAATGGTTTACAAGTCAAGGGTTCTACATTTCTTTTTTCTCTTTTGATCCACTATTAGAAGAAAAGGTGAGCTATTCTGGGCCCATATTCACCAAAAATATTTTGAATACATTTAGAATTCTAAATTCCAAGTCGACCAATCAGATTGTCTTTGGCTATCTTATTGGTCAACTTGGCATTCAGAATTCTTGAATGGGTTTAGATTGTTTTGTGAATACCAGCCTATTTATATTTGTATTAGCATCAACTTTGGTTGAGGTTTTGTATGCAACACCAACATATTTCTGTAACAACTAAAGCTTTGCATATGCATTTAGGGCTATAATATGATTTCTAGGCCAAACCCCATCTAACAGGTGTTTTGTTATGATCACTGTAAGACTTAAAACTTTAACTGTCCAGGAATAAGGCTAGTCTATTAAAGACAAATTTAAGGTAACATTGATATTGTCACCTGCAACTATTATGTTTCAATATAGACCAATCTAATATTTTGTCTTCTCCTAAAAACTTAAGACTACACTGCACATCCTGGCATGCTGATGATGGTCTGACATAATTAGTAAAAGCTGTCTTAACCCATTATTTAAAAAATTCAGACTACTTCATGGTCATTTATAATACATCTTTACTCGTATCTTAACTTTACTCGTATCTTTACTAGTATCTTAAACATGTCAAATGTCATCTTTTTTTTTTATTTAGACTATAATCATTCTTGTACCTTCATGCAAGATGTTGGCCCTGAAGGATGCAAGGTTGAGCAGATGACGACGGATAGAAAATACATTTCATCTTTTGGCAGCCTGCAACAATAGCACTGTTGTCATTTCCGTTTATAAATGAGGACAAATCCTTTCAGTTCATTATCCCGAGTACCCTATATATTGGTAATTTATCTATATTTACTTAGTTGACCTGATTTCTGAGCAGTTTAAACACTTTAAAGGCTTTGACCGCATTTTTCTCTCTGGCTGTAAGGATGTATCTTTATTGGAAGCTTTTAAGAATTCAAGTCTTTGAACATTATGTTCATAATATTTTGAGTTCATTTTTGTTCATTCATTTAACTCTGTAGTACAGAATTTATCTTGTAAATCATAGTTGTCATTATAATTCTTGTTCTTCACTTTATGGTATTTGTCTTAATTTATAAATAGTTTTATGTCCCCGTATCGATAGATTTGGGGCATATACTCCATCAGGAGTTGAAGTGCCATTTGAAAGATCTGTTCAGGAATGGCCAAGGTCAATGTCACACTTGAAGGTCAAATATTTGTGAGCTGGACGCATTGAAAGGTTGGTGCAAGACTATTGCAAGTGTAAATACATTGTATATACGCTTACAATAGCAATTACCCATAAACATGTCCCTGGACAACCATTGTAGTTGTTAGTATATTTAACCACATTATAATACTAACTTGTATAAAAAGTCTTGAATCGGCAAACATTCTCTACTAAATTTGTTCAAATCATGCAATTTTGAAAATCTTTTTGCCCCACACCAAAAGGCCTAGGGCTTTGTTATTATTCCTTCAAAACTCTGTTCTGGAGGTATATAGGAGTCAGCTTGTCGGTCCATCCATCCATCAGTCTTTCTGTAGCATTTTCTTGTCAGCGCTAGTTTTCAACAACTACTGGATGGATTTCATTCAAACTTCACAGATATACTTGGTATCTAACAAAGATGTGCATATTGTATTTTAATCACGAATCATTGAGTTTTCACAGAGTTAATGCCCTTTAATGAAATTTCTTGTCCATGCTATTTCTCAACAACTACAGGACAGATTTCTTTCAAACTTCACAGAAAGACTCAGTACCAAACAAGAATGTGCATATTATATTTTGGTGACGGTTCATTGAAAGTTATTTTCCTTTGATGAAGTGTCTTGTTCTCGCTATTTCTCAACAACTATTAGACAAATATCATTTAAACTTCTCACAAATATTAAGTACCAAGCAAAGATATGCATATTATATACTCGGCGTCAATGAAAAGTCACCAGGTAAGAGACGAAAAGAAAGTGATCCTTGGATAGTTTGCCTTCAGAAAATTTATTAGAATTCATTTTTGCACTTGCAAATAAAGATGGACTACTCAGATGTGCAAGCACGTGAAATTTGTCAGATACGGGTCGGGAAATGAGTATAATAACGTTCAACATAATTGAAAATTTCTCTCTTGTGGCAAGGTGAAAATTATTCAACTTTAGTACTTGGTGACTTTTCATTGACGCTAAGTATACTTTGGTCATGGTTTCTGAGTTTTCACAGTTACTCCCCGTTGATGAAATTTGTTGTCCACTTTATTCCTAAATAACTACAGCACATATTTCAATGTGCATTTCTGTGACAAAAATCTATTTCTTGACAAGGAGCCGTTGGCGGTATGATCACATTTAGTGATTTCTCTAGTTCTGTTTGTAGCATCACATTATAGAACTTTATCAACTTTATCCAAATGTTGTCCTTAAATAGAAAATGCATCCCCCTGTGGTTCACAAATTATCACATATGCTTATATGATGCAAACTTATAAATCTTCTTGTCTGAACCCAGAAGACCTAGAGCTATGATACTTTGCATGAAGCATCACCTTGTAGACCTCTTCAAATTTTGCACATAACATGCGCCTGGGATCATTACAGGCCCTGCCCCGGGGTTCACATGTTTGTACATAGCCTTATGTCAGGCAATTATTAAATTTTTTTCTGGGTAACCTAAGGGCCTAGACCTCTATAACAGTTGTGAGATTTCTCTTTTTTCATTATCATTTGGCCTTGAACTCCGATATTTGGTATTTATCTTCAATGTAGACCTTTACTGCTTAGTACTCAGGTGAGCGATATAGGACCACCATGTTCCTTTTTTTTTTTCCTAAGATTGATAGCCTTATTTCAAGGACGATTTTCCATAAAATCGTGTATCTAAGCGTTTTGCATGCGGTTATAGGTGTTAGAAAAGTAGTTTAGGGTATGACAGTGGTATGGGGTAATTGAGTGGTTTGGGTTGTATTGAGATGTTTCTCTTACTTATTCATCCGCGATGTAGACTATAAACTAAGCCATGTAAGAGCTGCGATACGAGGCCACTTTCAAATCTAGAGCTAATTCTATGACATTTAACTCTGAAGTTTTTGTGATTGGCTTGCAAAGTTGTGAATACGCATTTTGTTTTCACATATCAAATGATACAGACCCGCATATTCATTGATCTATGAGGACCTGTTCTTCTTGAAATAGAGGAGAAGTTCGTCGTAAAACGATTTCAGTTTGACGGTTGACATAGGAAGGAGAGACTTGACAGGTCATCACCTTCTTGAAATAACATTTCGTCAAGGAGGCCGTAGCCGGCATCTCTCAAACAACTTTTCAAGGGCGTCGTGGCTGGAATCTCTCAAACAAAATATTCAAGGGCGTCTTGGCTGGAACCCCTCAAACAAAAAAGTCAAGGGCGTCGTGGCTGGAATCTCTCAAACAAAATATCCAAGGGCGTCAAGGCTGGAATCTCTCAAACAAAAAAGTAAAGGGTGTCGTGGCTGCAATCCCTCAAACAAAATATTCAAGGGCGTCAAGACTGGCATCCCTCAAAGAAAAAAATAAATAAATAAATAAAAGGTGTCGTGGCTGGAATCTCTCAAACAAAATATTCAAGGGCGTCGTGGCTGGCATCCCTCAAACAAAATATTCAAGGGCGACGTAGTTCGAATATCTCAAACAAAATATTCAAGGGCGTCATGGCTTGAATCTCTCAAACAAAATATTCAAGGGCGTCGTGGCTGGCATCCCTCAAACAAAATATTCAAGGGCGTCGTGGCTGGAATCCCTAAACAAAAGGGCGTCAACGCTGGAATCTCTTAAAGTATTTAAGGGCTTCGTGGCTAAAATCTCTCAAACAAAATATTCAATGGCGTCGTGGCTGGCATCCCTCAAACAAAATATGCAAGGGCGTCGTGGCTAGAATCTCTCAAACAAAATATTTAAGGGCGTCGCGTCTGGCATGCCTCAAACAAAATATTCAAGGACGTCAAGGCCGGAATCTCTTGAACAAAGTATTCAAGGGCGTCTTGGCTAGAATCTCTAAAACAAATTATTCAAGGGCGTCGTGGCTGAAATCTCAAACAAAATATTCAAGGGCGTCGTGGCTGGAATCTCTTAAACAAAGTATTCAAGGGTGTCGTGGCTGGAATCCCTCAAACAAAATATTAAAGACCGTTTAGGCTGGAATATTTCAAACAAAATATCGACAATTGCCCGATCGTGTAGGAGACCACAGATGAAATGTGGCTCAAATAATGAGATATGTCAGTGATAGGACTAGAAAAAAATACAGTGAAATAGGAGAAAATCCTGGTTACAAGTATTTTATCCTTGACCGATGGTGGTTTCAAAAGCATCCATCTTCAGGTTTGTTCGAATACGGGATCCTTTGGTTGAGGGTTAAGCTGCTGCATCAAATGGAAAATTTCCGATCGCCGATATAAGCCCAACACAGATGCGTAACCACGAATGTCTTTCTTTCTTTCTTACCTCGTTTTTCCTCTAGCAACGTACATGTCGATGTTAGCACCTTGACGAGCCAAGCAGAACTTTCATTTTTTAGACAATGTAAATCAAGATTGGACTGCATTTTGCTGACAATGTAGATCAAGATCAGAGAACGTGCAGTCTAATGTTTGATCTACATTGTGCGCTATTTACCTGCTATTGTCTGGCAAAAACAATTATGAAATTGAGATTGTTTGGTCTCTTACAGATTGAGGCATCGCATTTCATTAATTTGATGTCTTGATGGCTAATCATAAAGTTCAGGCTACCGCCTGGCTATGTGCCTGCAACCCAAGTATTCAGATTTTTAATTTCTTTACGGAGGAAAATTTTCGCCACAAAGAACAGTGGAGATCTAAGATTAGACAACATTCTCTGTATTCTGATCTTAGGTCTGTTCTGTACGCATTTGGTTGAAGGCTTTAGGGTCAAGTTGTTCTCGGCTTCCGTAGGATTAAAGTTCTTGAAAAAGCACTCCAGTGTTGTCACGACCCTGAGATAGAAGGCTTTTAAAACATTGTGGTAAATGAAGAAAATGCTGGTAACCAGCATTTTCTTCATTTCCCACAATGTTTTTCAAACTCTTTCACAGACAAATCCTTTTATTTGGGACACATTTGATTTGTCTGCAAATGACTTCAATGATTATAGACAATTCTTCACTCTTGTTCTGCCGTTCGCGGCCATATGTGTATTTTGCAGCAAGTGTAAAGCAATATCATCCTGCACTTGAGTACTCTCCGCTGCTCTATGTGTAGGGTTAGGCCTTAATAAATCCCATTCCATGCCATTAAGCAGAACGTAATCTATTTTTGTAATCGTCAACAATTCAAATTCGGCAGGATAAAATTTAAACTTTGACGATTGGTTTTCCCGGCAAATGGGGACCCAGAATGTTGCCCTGTCATTTGGCTAGGTTTTTCTCAAGAGCATTGATCAGATAACACGTGAGTCTATCCATCTGTAGCCTATAAGAGGAAAAGTACACTTGCCCAATGTGTGGAATTGTTCGTCAATATATTTAGGGAGGTCAAGTCCATTTCTTATCCTAGTTCAAAAGTTTAAATGATCGTTTGTTACGATATTCGACGAGAATTCTAGTGCTTTAATTCCCTGCAGGATGTATCGCTTTTTCATTGTATTTTTGCAGAGTAGGTGTCTCTGTCTGTCTGTATGTCTGTCTGTCTGTTTGTTTCTCTCTCTCTCTCTCTCTCTCTCTCTCTCTCTCTCTCTCTGTCTATCTGTCTGTCTGTCTTTCGCCCGGTCTTCTTGGTCAGTGGTTAGCGTATCTGACTTGACTCGGAGGTTGCGGGTTCGATACCCGGTTTTGTCAAACTTTTTTCCCTACGATTTTTCGCTTCTCACCTCGTATGCATGTGAGAAAGTAGTCAGTGGTTTGGAAAGAAAGTTTTGTTTGTGCTAGTGTAAGAAAGCCAGGAAACACAATCGTAGGTGCACTGACCGCTGTGATACGACCTAAGCTGTTAAAACGGCATTAATCTCCAATACAAGTATGTATAAATAGGGGTGCGCACTGTCCTCATCGCTTATCCTTATCCCTCACATTTACGCAATTATCCTTAGCTCCCCCAAACTTACCAAAATAAGTACTAATACTAACGACGCGCACTTATCGATTTGGGGCAAGTCTTTTAATGTAATAGGTACTGAGGTGTTTTGTCCTGTTCGATATAAGATCCGTTTGATACCGAGGCCTTGATGGCTACAATCCTTAACCCTCCTAAATAAGTGAAATGAAACTTTCAAGCCGATTGTAAAGACCCAAATTTTGCTATTCCAAAGGTATTATGGGGGGGGGGGGGAAATATCTCCTTATCGGACAATGTCAATCCAAGATCAGACTGCACGTTCTGTACAGTCTGATCTTAATCTACACTACCAGCAAAAGGTCAGTGAGTCGCGCTTAGCAGCCTAAGGGTTAAGAAATGTATATTCTAACATGACACGTGAATTCGGCTCTATAAACACAGTGCAACGAAAGCGTGGTTAAATCTACGTTATTCTATGTAGAGTGACGTAAGCATACTTACTCTATTCGTTGTTTTTCTTCAAACTAACCTCTCTTTTATCACTATTTTTCTGGTTTGATCACACTAGTACTCACTTAATCTTTCCAAGTCACGGACCGCATTCTCTCACGAATTGGTATCTTTATCGGCAGAAAATCGAGATTTAGAGCGAGGGGCAGATACTTCCAATTACATGTATTTTGTAAATAATTAAACTCTTTACCAAACAACAGAATTTTAGCCTCAAGTCAAATGAATGATTTCTGTCGTTGATAGCTTTGAAAATATTGTGGTATAAGGAGAAAATGCTGGTAACCAGCGTTTTCTCCTTTAACGACAATTTTTTCAAATTACTTCTTTTGCAGCTCGGAACTGTGTGAAAAAAAAATTAATTATATTTTATGCCATATAAATCAAGAATAATAAACAATAAAAGCACTCTACAGGAAAAGAAATTAGTCATAACAAATTATAATTATTTATTGTTATAATGTTATAATCAAAGAACACCTTCAAATACATTTTTGTGCTTCCGCAGCACAGACAGTTCAATTTTAAATCAAAAATTTTATGTTTTCCAGTTGAGATAGCCTAATAAAATGAGTATCAAAATTGTTATGAAGGTCTTGCAAACCAAATGTTTAAAATCTAACAACTTTCACTTTTCAAAATTTGATAAAAGTTCTATCAACTACAAGCATGTGACAAAAAACAATTTTGCTCTGTAAAAAGCAAATTAAATCTGGCCTTTTTCTATACTGAATAAACAATGAGAAAACTGTTACAGAAACTTGTTATTTGTGTAATGTTGTTACAGAAACTTGTTATTTGTGTAATGTTGTTATTCAGTACATGTCTCTGGTCACCAAAAGCTTTACGTGTATTTTAAACATTAAAATGATAGCTGCAGTTCATTTAAACATTTAGGCAACAGGATGTAAAACGAAGGCAGAGTAGATGATATAATAGTTGCTATAGATAAAGACGTTATAATTATTCTATCCATATCACTTTTGTACAGTTTCGTCATTCATCATACCGGGGCATCCGCAGTCCAGTCCATGTCAGGATATCGATCCAGCAGCGTGTAAATTGGTGGCCGAGCAGGACCCAGATGTATGTAAGAACGTCGCTCTGGCAGAGACAATGTGTCCAAAGTTATGTGAATTATGTCGTAAGTTTCATTTCCATTGCTAGCAGCAATGGTTGTAGTTGTAGAAAGTAATAGTATTTGAGCTGTACTGTGGCAAAATGGGATTCCATGCATCTCCGTGACTGTATGAATGCTGTCCACGCCAAATATAACTCGACCTCTTTCAATGGCTGAAATTAAAATCTACTGAAACTCCGAGAGATTTAACATCTTAAAGAAATTCTGAATTTTGATCTATGCCGTCCGAAAAAAAAAAGTTTATTCCAATGGCACTGAAGAGTTAAAAAGTGCTCGTTGGAGAAACCTCCCCTATAATGACCATTTGAACTATATCGGTAATCGATCAAATATCAGACAAAACGTTCTGAACAGTCCGATCTTGATTCAAGTCGTCCACAAAAGAAAGTAAGAAGAAAAAAAAAAAAAACCTTGGTGCCTAATGGCACTGACAGAGTTAACAATTGAGCGGCGGAGAAACCTTCCCCTATCTCGTAACTCTTTGAACAATAACGGTAGGTAATGGGCCCCTACAATCCTGAAAAAGGCATCTACGGAGCACCTGTAACCAAATCTTCTCGCTACATACATAATGGAGAAGGTCAACAATCAGTATACATTTTCTCTTGGTCTGATTATGGCCTAATCTGTCAGAAAAATGTTTCAAGATGCATGTTCAAAGTCAATTTACTAGCCCGCCCATGTTCTTTAAGTCCTTGCCTGTGAAAGCGCTGAATCAGTGAAATACCGTAGTCCATTTCAGTAGCAGGCTTTTTGCAGATGTATCATTTGGTACAAAACAAAGAAGCAATATGCATGAGTAACGCTCTCGGAAAAGGGGGTTTTATACATCTTCGTGACGCAAGTCGCTGCACGATATGGATCCGTTATGTCTACAAACTGGATGAATCATACTGCAGAAGGGTCTTTTGACATGTAGAAAAATTACCATTTTACACAACTTTCAACTCGGGTCAGCCTGCGCAATTCACGCATGCTGTCACTATCGATACTTTTTACAAATGTTTTAGACGCCTTTAACTGAGTATGACTTCAAATGATTTAAGGACAGGAATTTGCATTTCGAGACGCTGAAAAAAAAGGAGCCGATCCTTGTAACACTGCTCAGCAATGTCATCAAAAGCGTTCTACTTTGTGACAGTAAAATTCCAATCACGCATGGTAATGGATTAATTCGTTACCTTTGAAATTAGTAACGGAAGACTTTGAAATACTTCTTTATGAAATATGAATGATCAAGAAATAAGACGTAACTTAAATACACATATGAAAGCATTGTCACAGGGGAGAAGCTATTCCTTACGAATGTTGTCTACAGGTGGCATTGAACTTCAGGCCGCTACTTGGTTCCATCATCCAGCGAGTTGTACAGGTCTTGAAAAGGTCATGATATGTTACTTATTTTGGTGGTTTCAGCTAAGAGCTTCAGGTCGCAACTTGGTTCCATCATCCAGCGAGTAGTACAGATCTCGAAGAGGTCATGATATGTTATTTATTTTGGTGGTTTCAGCTAAGAGCTTCAGGTCGCAACTTGGTTCCATCATCCAGCGAGTAGTACAGATCTCGAAGAGGTCATGATATGTTATTTATTTTGGTGGTTTCAGCTAAGGACCTCAGGTCGCTACTTGGTTGCATTATCCAGCGAGTAGTACAGATCTCGAAGAGGTCATGATATGTTATTTATTTTTGTGGTTTCAACCAAGAGCTTCAGGGCGCTACTTGGTTACATCATCCAGCGAGTAGTACAAATCTTGAAGGGGTCATGATATTTTTTTTTTTTTTTTTGTGGTTTCAGCCAAAACATGCTATCATTGTGCTAATCCAGTTGGACAGACACAAAACTGCAATAGTACCACAGTTTGTCCCAGAGGAGAGGTAAGAGAGATTAGGGATGGCATACTTATAAGTCCTACTTGTAATTATTTCTTCCTCCTTCGATTGCGTTAGGAGTACCATTTCGCTGGACTTATCTGTCAGTCCGTCGGTCTGAGAAGAAATTACTATTTATGTTTTCTGCACGTGTTTGTTAGTAAATGGTTCTCCATCTGGTTCTGTTTCCACAAACAGCGAGCAGCATAAATCTTTATGAAATCATGATATGCTGCAATTTCTCTTTCTTTGACAGTTTTGCAACTGTGTGGAAACCATTTGATCACACGATATATTTGTGATTGTAAGAAAGTAACTAACAAATGAAACGATGAAATCACTATCACATGGGGCACATCTTGCATAAAATGTGATCGGCCAACCTTGTTGCCTTTAACTTGTTGTCTTAATTCTTTAACAAACGACCAGACTTTAGACACGCACGGCTCCTAAGCATTTGCAAGCAACAAATTAAATGTGGTTCAAATTGTAAAATTTGCATCTGAAAAGGCAACCAGTTTTTTCTCCTTTTCCAACTATACTTTCAAAGCCTTCTCCTCAAGGTCGATGAAACTCGGGATTGTTTGGGACAAAAGGTTGATATGAGCATAGAAAGGGACTATATCGTCTAGTCATTTGTGTACTGTATGCTCACTTGCATAATCACAGATCAATTTGATTGGGTGCTGTAGTCTTTTTCTGAAAGTGCATCTTTAACACACGCAAAGCGACCGACGTATATCCGAGTTCTGGGCAAAAAGATTTTTTTTACTTGAAATTTATCTCGGATTCATCTTGCAAAAAGAGACGATCATTTGTTTAAAATCTGTATCACCTGTAGCCGAATCTTGTAATGATTCCCAAGTTACCCAGATCTTTTTTTTTTTTTTTTTTAAAGAAGAAGAAGAAGATCTTACTGAATTTTAACAAAACTGCTGTAGGTGCTCTAAACTTAGTTCTAATTTCCATTAGTGGAACTCTTCATGCTAAAGGCGCGTTTAGACTTACTACAGTTTGCGTTTTTAACTACGTTAGTGCATGTGTAAGACTTTGTCGTATGAAAAGAACGTCTAAAAGTTTAATAAATATTTTTTTTTTTTAATACAGATGTGTTATATAAGAACTTTGACGTCATCATCAGACGGTCACATAGAACACATGGTGGGTTGCGCATCACAACAAGTAAGGTTTTTATTTTTTTCTTTCTTTTTTTTTAAGTTCTATTCCGTATAACATACTTTTACGATCTAGGTTTCAAAAGCAAACTACAGGAGCGCGAAACTTTACAACAAAAGTCACCAAGTTACCAAGTCACTAAGTGTTGACTAGTCGTAGGCACAGAAATGTGATAAACAACCTGGCTAGGCCATAGAACCGTAAGTCCACAACTATCTGGACAGAATTTAAATGATAAACGATGAGCCTTTGTCGAAATATAGATAGCCCATTTCTCTTTTACCTTGTCTATAAAATAGGAATTTGGTTATTACTTCATATAAACTCGATGAATTATTTTTTACCCTTTTACATTAGATCTAGAAAGTACATAATATTTTTTTTTTAAAAACGTAAAAGCTGTGCTCCAGATGGGGAAAGAGGGTATAATGTATCTCCGTGATGCATTATATCAACCAAGTCATCACGTAATTTTTGATCCATAGAATCCATTTTGTCTAACTGACATGTAGAAAAATTTAACACTGGCAAAAAGTATCGATCCAAATCAGCCTGCGCGAACTTCGTACGCTGACCTGGTCGATACTTATTTGCACATGTATTAAATCTCTTTTTCAAAGAGCCTGGCTCATATCTGCATGTAAGACATAGGATGTATGTGTTATTAATAAGATCTCCCATAAGTATAAAAGTTACTAAGAAACTTGTTCAGCTAATATGTACCAGCATTCTAAAACTCTTGACCAGACGACAAATTTTAGAAATCCCTGTACGAAATATTTTGATAATATCACATAAAACATAATATTGTCGTGAGTGGGTGACTTCTTGCTTGGAAACACATTAGTTACTGTGTCAAAATAATCGTTTTTATCAGTTTTTAGAATGTAAGAAAACGGAATTTTTTTTGTTTTGATGTAAGATCAAGATAAATTTCATTCGTGGCCACAGTATACTATTTTCACGTGTGGTTTCGTCACTCCTGAAAATATTAATATTGGTGTTTACGCAGTAAAATCATATTTTAATCTTGACCAACAATTTATCTCTGTCTCTCAATTCAAATACATGCATTACCGGTATCAGCAATGTGACGGAGTCGCCCCAGCCGCCCAGATTGGAAGGCGTAACATATACATACACTGTTGTATTGAAGATCTCTGTAACGACCCCAGTGGGAGCCATGCTGTAACAACACCTACAACAAAAACCGCAAGCACAGTAGAGTCATCAACTGCTACAATGTCAATGAATAGTATGACAACAACAGATCAAACTCCGACTACGCCAGGTAGTAAATGTTATTTGTTTAAATATGGTTGAACGTTCCTTTCAACAGTATGACAGTTATATAACGGCTACAGCCCTCTGTTTCATTCTGGTCTTTCCTAAGTTTTACTAGTATTGAGCTGGGTCGCTGCAGTGCTTTACCCAAGGGCACTATCACGTGACCAGCAGCGCCAGCGCGGGTTGAAGTTACGGGAATACGTGATTAAAAATCCTTTTCATAACCACTTCAGCATAGTTCAGTTTATATATGAGGCTATAAAGTAAAAATATTTCTTGCATTTTTAAGTCTTTCAGCGTCAAATATATTGACCCATGCTCTGGCAAAAGGGGGGTTGATGCATCTCCTTGATGCTTTATACCAAGCAAGTCATCACGTAAAATTGTATGGATCCATAAATTCCATTTTGTAGAACAGCCAAATGAATCATAAGGTACATGGGTCCTTTGACATACAGAAAATTGACTAATAGCAGAAATTTTCGACTCCGGTCAGCATGGGCGGACTGCACAGGATGTGTGAGTTGCTGGTTGCAATAACTACTTCGCTTGTGTACGGTTCGATCCTTTAATAACAACTGATTTGTAATTCAAATACAAAGCGTATAAAAAGCAAATATGTATACAATAACAACGTGACGTCAAGATAACACACGAGAACTCACACAAAATATACGGGAACTTTAACAAGACGCGGGAAAGAGAAAATGACATTAACGTGTTCACGACATTCTCCGGACGGCACAGTGAATTCACAGAATTAAAAACGAATAAGCATAGATAATCAATCATATTATGTAGAACAGAAGGCAAATGATTACTAAATAATGATTGTTTGATCTGTAACTAGTATTGGACTTTTGAAACTTTGCTATCTTAAACTGTCAAAGAAATGTCCTGAGCAGATGACTTTACGGATAGTATACATAACTAGACAATACTGAAAGTCAGTTACTTGCTCGTGTGAAACTTTATGTTCACTAATGTATCTAAAACACTTTAACTGATTCTTAATGTTCACTGTGATATTCGTTTGTCACTTCTAACGGATATAGTTTAATAACTGGTCTGTTGATGAAACCGTTGTTTGTCCTTAGTTTAACCGCTCTCGTTATCCCATCGTTACCAGTCAGCAGTTCTTCGATGATACCGAGTTTCCATTGTATACGGTCTTATCATCATGTATCTGAACGACGTCACCGACCTTTATCGTCACCGACGAGTGGTTTGTGTTGGAGTAATGTTCTCTCAGAGCAGTTAAATATTCAGTCTGCCAACGTCGACGGAACTGTTCAATAGTGTGAATGACAGACTTCGATCGTTTTCTCACGGTATTACTGTCCGACTTTGGGAACGTTTGTGTATCTGGAGGCTCGCTGTACGGTAACGTAATAATTCTCCGCCCATACAAAAGGTTAGAAGGTGAGATCGCTTCGGGTTCTTGTGGTTCACAGAAAACGTGTGTCAACGGGCGGTCGTTCATATAGGCTTCTACTTCGGAGCATACGGTTTGAAGTTCTTCTAGGTTAAGATAACTGCGACCTAGGACCTTTCTTACAACTGTTTTGGTAATTCCTATCAACCGTTCCTACCATCCTCAATACCATGGAGCGCGTTTTGGAATAAATTTCCATTCTGTACCTTTATGATTGAGGAATTCTTTCACTTGTTCGGAGTCAAATAATTGTCTCAAATGAGAGGCTGTTGCTGTGTAAGTAGTAGCGTTATCTGATAGCATGAGTCTTGGTAATGATTTGCGACTAACAAATCTTCTAAAGGCATTCATGAACGAATGTTCTGATAAGTCCGTTACGACGTCAATGTGGACCGCTCTTGTTGTGGCGCACGTGAATAAGCAAATGTACCCTTTCGATTGGTGTCCGGTTATGTCTCTAATCAACAATGCTCCCGTAAAATCAACGCCAGTTACTGTAAACGGTGGGCTAACTTCCACTCTCGTCTTCGGTAAGGGGGGTGAGGACTGGGATTGAAATGGCTTTCCAATCACTTTCGGACACGTTACACATTTCCTAAGTTCCGACTTAACTCGTTGTCTGACAGAGGGAATCCAATATTTCTGTCGTATTTGGGTTACTGTAGCATTTATACCGGCATGAAGAATGTTTTTGTGGATGTGTTGTATTACGAGTGACGTGAATTTTTTTTTTTTTTTTCCTTGGTAACAAATAAGGGAATTTTGTATTTCCTTCAAGGGGAGCATTATGAATCCTTCCACCACATCTGATATACCCCTGTTGATCCAGGAACAAACGTAACTGTTTTACCACAGCCGTAGGCTTTTGTCTGCATTTAATGTTCGTAATTTCTTCCGTATACCATGTATTTTGGCAGTTTTTTATCCATGACATTTCTGCCTCGTGTAACTCTGTAACAGTAGGATGACCCTTCAGTTTGCTTTTCTCCTGAGTTCTACAGTTTTTCAGAAACCGAAGGACGTAAGCTGTAACATTTAACAACTTTTGGTAGGTACTGTATCTGTTAATGTCTATAACTCTGTACAATCCAATATCCCTCGAAGTGTTCACACAAAAAACAGTCTTTGTATTTTGCGACTCCTGGTTGCTAGTGCTGATTTGTGGCCTATCTACATGGTGTTGAATTTCCCAAGATGGCCATTTTGATTTATCTACAACCCAAGCAGGACCATTACGCCATAATGTACTGTCATTGAACTGGTTTGAAGTCAGTCCTCGTGTTAGAAGGTCCGAGGGGTTTTGCATTGTCGGGCAATACTTCCAGCAAAACTTTTTGGTCTTTTCGTGAATTTCTGCTACTCTGTTCTTTATGAAGCGTTTTTGTGGTTTGTCTGTAACTAGCCAGTGTAGTACGATCTGACTCTGACCAAAGTGTAACCTCACGTGGCTGTAAGATTTTCTCCAGAAATGTTGCTAACCGAGAACCAAGTACTGCTGCCATTAGTTCGAGTTCAGGGAGTGTTAATGCCTTAACCGGAGCTACTCTATTCTTCGCCATCACGAAACTCGATTGGTCATTTCTCACTACATAAGCTAAAGCACCATACGCCAGCTTGCTTGAGTCCACAAAGACATGTAATGGCATGTCATTATTGAGTTTGCTAATCTTGTCTCCGGCCATGTTGAAATACTTTTTAGGGAACGTCACTTTAATAGTATTATTGATGTCTGTGGTCAGTTTTGTCCATTTAGACTGGATGGTTTCAGGGAGACTGATGTCCCACTCGAACTTCTCTTTCCATAGTAATTGTAACAGAATTTTTGCTTTCACTGTGACTGGGCTTAGAAATCCCAAGGGATCGTATATACGGGACGAATGTTTCAAAATCAACCGTTTGGTAACGTTTGTCAGGTGTGGTATTGTTTGCGTTGCGTATGTCATACTGTCTTCTTTTACCTTCCATTTCATACCGAGCACCTTAGCAACTTCATCTGTGTCTAGGACATTGTCTTTTAGAGCAATATCTCTCAATGTCTTACAATTTGATGTCCATGAACGTAGATTGAAACCTGCTCGTAACATCAGTTTACGTGATTCCGTGTAGAAATTCGTCGCTTCTGATTCACTTTGAAAACTGGAAATCACATTGTCAACGTATAAGTCTTTCTTTATGATATCTGCCGTTTCGCTTTTTTCACTACTGTCCAAATGTTTCAATATCGTTGCATTCAAGATAATGGGAGAACATGTCGCCCCGAATAATACCACTTTGAATCTGTAAGTACATAATTCACTATCTGGATTCTCTGGATCACTTAGCCAAAAAAATCTGGTCGTATCCCTGTCTTTCTCGTGAAGTCCCACGTGTAAAAATGCCTTTTCAATATCGGTGGACACGGCTATCGGATTCAACCGGAATCTCACTAACAATTCCGTAAGATCGTTAAGGACTGGTGGTGTCGATTGTAGACAATCGTTCAGTGAAGGTGAGGTCTGTGACTCCTTACAGCTACAGTCATATACGATTCTAACTGGTGTAGTAGTTGAATCTTTCTTAACGGGGTGATGTGGAATGTAATGAACCGTCCTCTGTTTTGGTTCGTCTGGGTAAGAGGTATCACATATCTTCTCAATAAACCCTCTTTTTTCTTGGTCATGTATAATATCACCGTACTTTTTGAATATGTATAGGTTTTCTCTCAATCTGCGTATGGTTGACTCTGTTCTTCTCTTCGCTATCGAGTAGTTTGTGGGTAACGTTAAATGATCTTTCTTCCACGGCAACTCTGCTACGTACCTCTCTCCATCAAATGATATTGATTCCGATTGATATTCATGTGCATAGTCCGAACTTTTATGATCAGTTACGTCCGTAATACCCATACTCTCGAGTTTCCAGAATTTCACTAACGAATTTTCCACTGATTCACGGGAGGTAATTACGTTCATCACATGGTCGTTTGTCTGACTCGCTTGCTTCCCATGGATTGGTCCAGAGAGTAAGTATCTTACTTTCGATTGTACCGCAGTGGGGCCGTTCCCGCGAATTACAATGTCTTCCACTATTTTCCAATACTGGTCAACACCAATCAACAAAGAAATGTCAAATTCACTTTCGCTTGTCACTGGGTGTGCCAACTTTAAGCCTTTTATGTAGGGTAGTTCTGATGCACGGCTTTGTGCACTGGTTTTTAGGGGTACAGCTATTGTCGGAATTATGAGGACGTCCAGTTTTACTTTCTCATTACTGTCAGTTATTAAGAAGATCTCGGCTCTGTCTAGGTGTTGATAGCACAAATCCTGTTCCATGTTGCCAAAGGATGCTAGTTTAATTGTGTCTGTCCCTTTGCGTCTAATCTTTAAATTATCTGCCATTTTTTGCGTGATAAAACTTCTTTGCGCCCCCTCATCAAACAGGATATTTGCGAAAGTAGAATGACTGTCGCTCTTCACTTCTGCGATAGCTGTTTTCAGTAGAATGTCTGGTCTTCGATGGTTTCCATACATACTTGTAACGGTGGTTTCAGATGAATTTCCTATGTCCGGCTTCTCAAACAGTGGGTTTTTTTAACATATGCTCGAATGATATCTCTTACCGCAAAATTTACACATTCTTTTCGACGAACATCTAACCACTTGATGTTCACCCAGACAATTAAAGCACAGTTTTTTCCGTTTTACTTCATTCATTCTGGTGTCCAGGCTGGTAAACTTTTTACACTCGATACTCTTATGATCTTTGTCACAAAATTGGCATTTTAGTACTGGCTTTTTATTGTTGTTTTGTTTTTGGTTTTCATTCACATGTTTGCCCTTGGTCTGCGTATAAAACATGGCTGTTGCGTTTGGTGTAATTAAGTCCGACTTATTCGAATTTCCAGCCTCAAGAATATTTATCTCTCTATTGATAGCACATCGTAGACTTACCAGTTTCCAGTCGTTGTGCTCATTTTCCCTGGCGATGCTCTGTCTCAATTGATTCGGTAGTTTGTCAAGTAATATCGGCATTGGAGGCTTCCATAGGTATCTTGACTTTGGTTTAATGACTCTAGCCCACGAATATAACTTTCCATTTTGTCGTAGAAACTTCCCAGGCTTGGTACGGTAGGGGACGGGCTAGGTAATTGAAGTAAGGCCTGCATTGTGGCTTGAACGATTTTATGTTGTTGTCCATAACGTTCTCGTAACAACTCTACTGCTTTTGAGTAATTCCCGTTTGTTAGCGAAAAGCCTTCAATTGTCATGGCGGCTGCCCCTTCTAGTTGTGACTTAAGGTAGCTGAATTTTTGAACTGGACTTAGATTTGTGTTATTATGCACGCTAGATTCGAAGCTGTCCCAGAATGTTTGCCACTGTAGTATGCCACCGTCAAAAGTAGGAAGAATTAACTTAGTTAATTTGTGGTGACTTTGGGATGTATTTGAGTAAAAAGATTCGTTACTCACAGTTGGGTGGTTCCGATTCATATCACATCCCTGACTTACTGTTAAAAGAGGTATGGCGCCTTCTTCACTTAGGGTAGACTCGATCATTCGCCCGTTTGGAACATTGTTTGAACAGTGTTGTTCACTTTGAATCTCTACAGATTGTTCGTTATTTTTACCAGGATGGCTGGCACCTTTTCGTCGGAAAACTCTTAATTCCTCTAAGTGTAAATCGAATTCCAAAGAATACTCGTCCGTATTCACGATCTCCTCCTCTATTCCGTCTTCATTAGTTAGAGATAAAATCTTCTCGTTGAGTAACGTGAGTAAATTCCACTTTTCTTCTAACTTTTCGAAAATCTTGTCGAACTCCATGAATCTCTCGTCATTTTTGGCGTCTTTGATTCTCTCAAATAGTTTTGAAGTAATCTTTCTGTGAGCTGTAGGCTGTATGACCAGCTTGTTTAATGTCGGTTTAGACATTCTTTCTTTCTATCTCTATTTCTGTTTCTGTTTGGTCACGGCACCAATAAATGTGAGTTGCTGGTTGCAATAACTACTTCGCTTGTTTACGGTTCGATCCTTTAATAACAACTGATTTGTAATTCAAATACAAAGCGTATAAAAAGCAAACATGTATACAATAACAACGTGACGTCAAGATAACACACGAAAACGCACACAAAATATACGGGAACTTTAACAAGACGCAGGAAAGAGAAAATGACGTTAACGTGTTCACGACATTATGACCTAGATCGATACTTTTTGCACTGAGATACATTAAACTCCTTTTTGCTATCTGGAGCATGGCTCATATAAACTCATATTAACTAGACCTCTTCCGACGGATAAAAACGAGCCATGCTCTGACAAAAGGGGGCTTAATGCATCTCCGTGATGCATGATAACCAGCAAGTCATCACACGATTACTGATCCATGATAACCAGATTTTATAAACAACCGACTGAATTCTGAGGTAGACTGTTCCTTTGACATGCGGAAAATTTACCGATAGCAAAAAGTTTCGGCCCAGGTCAGCCTTATTTTTTGCAGAGGCATTAAGCCCCCTTTTCACAAAGCATGACTCAAATACATTCCACTGAAACTTAGAAAGATTTTTATCTTGAAAGCTGAACTAAACAACTGATAGGAAAGTGGAAAAAACATGAAAAAATCTTTTAAAAAGTGTACTCTAAAAATGTTAATCATAAATTGAGATGTTCGTTATATGCTTTTTCTCAATTAAGAATAAACAACCGGTTTTCTGTTCATGGTATTTTATATTGTGACGAGTAAAAGTCTATGCATGGTGGGTAAAGTCACCGATTGATTGATTGAATTTGCGGTTATTTATCGTCGCCACCGGTTGCCCATATGGGCGACGCCCCCTGAAGGCTGTTAGTATTGTTACGGGGGATAGTGCAGATACAGGACGAAACCCATCTTAAGTTAAGCCTGGTTCTTTTACGTGCTCGGTGTATAGCACCGTCACACGGGACCTCGGTTTAACGTCTCATCCGACAGACTATTAGTAATTTTAGATGGCCAGCCGTGGGGATCGAACCCACACCCTCAAGTGACTCGAAACATCACGTTCACGAGTCCTACGCTCTACCTATTGAGCTAAGTCACCGATTGGCGCCAGATCGGACTTTATAACCGGTTCGAACAGTTTTTCTTCGATCTCGTATGGACCAACCAAGTTTTAGCTTTACCAAGGCCGCTTATTCCAAAATTGCTAATCTGTCAGTACCTTTAATACTCTGATTCCTTTGTTGTATAATTATATATATAAACCAAACGCGTTAGTATGACATCCAGTTGGATCAGTCAATCGGACTAGAATTGCTTCATCCATGGTTCTACGATCCGACCACTGTACCACGGTAATAATACACTGCTGTATGGAACGCCATAGCTGTTTTAAGTTAACACAATTTGAGTTGTTTTGTTGGTATGAAATTTCATTTTGTCGAACAGATATCTTAATATGTCTACCTGGCATGTGATTTGCTTAATACATAAAGTTATCGGGTTGAAAATCAATGTTGAGTTCTAATACCGTTGTATTATTATGTCTACATATGTTGTTGTTATGTTAAGGAGACATGATGACTTGTCGATTCTTTCTGTTTTTTGGTCAGAAAAGAATGGTGACTTGTCATACAACTGAACCATTATGTTTACACGTTATGTTAATGCGTACATTAGCAATGCTGACTGGTCGGTTCTTTGTGTTGGACGGTTAGAAAACAATGTTGATTTGTCAAATGGTTTTATTACTATATCTACACTGCATTTTATTGCGTTCATTGGACACGTTGCCTGGTTGACTCTCTGTGTTGTTGGCTTAAAAAACAAAGTTAGGTTGTCAAAATTAATGGTCATGTCACCAAATCTACTCGACATGTTATTGTGTTCGTTGGAAAGGTTGTATGGTCAACTTTTCGTGTTGTTGTATTGATATACAAGTTATTACGTCTTCATGCTGCGTTACTGTTTACAGTGGACATGTTGGCTGGTCGATTCTTATTGATGTTGGGGTTAAAAACAGAGTAAGCTTGTTAAACAGCTGTATTATTGTGTCTACAATCCGTGTTATTGCTTTAGTACACCATGTTGACTGGTTGACTCTTTGTGTTGTCTGGTTGAAAAATAAAGCTATTATATCTTCGTACTACGTTATTGTGTTCACTAGACACGTTGACTGGTCACTAGTTGTGTTTTTGTGTTACAAAATTAAGCTAGTATGCCTACATGCTACGTTATTATGATTATATCCTATTAACACGATGACATGTCTTGTAGACATAAAAAAATAGAAAACTATTTCACAACTTAGCATTGCTTTAAACAAATCAATACAGAAAGTCCACCAGTCAACTTGTCCAGTGAACACAATAAAACAGCACGTAGACGTAATAATACATCTGTTTGACAATTTAACTTTGTTGTTTAACCACACAACACTAACAATCGACCAGCCAACATGTCAAATGAACACAATAAAACGCCATGTTAACATAGCAGTATAACCATTTGACAACCCAACATTGTTTTTTAAGCCAACAACATAAAAAGACTAGACCAGTCAGCATGGCTAATGAACACAAAAACATGGCGTATAGACATAGTAATTTAACTATCTGACATGCTAACTTTGTATTCTAACCAAATAACACAAAGAATCCACCAGTTAACATGTCTGATAAACGAAATAACGTAGCATGCAGACATAACTCAATTTTTTAACACAACAACACAAATAGTCGACCAGTGAGTATGTCAAATGAACACAATAAGGCAGCATGCAGACATAACAACTTTGATTTTTAACCCAACAACATAAGGACTCAACCATTCAAGATGTCAAATGAAGACAATGAATTGGCGTGTAGACATCACGATACAACTGTCTGATGAACCAACATTGTTCATAGACCAACCAACACAAAGAATCAACCAGTTAACATATCTTTTAAACGCAATAGGATGACATGTAGATATAATGATCCAACTTTGACAACTTAACTTTGTTTTTTAACCTAACAAGACAAAGGGACGACCGGTCAACATGCTCGTTCGACACAGTAATACAGCATTTCAACAACCCAACATTATCTTTTAACCCAACAGCACAAATAATCTACCGGTCAACATGTTCTATAAACACAACAACATAGTGTATAGACATAATGACACAACTGGTTGATAAGCTAACCGTGTTTTTTTAACCAAACGACCTGAATAGTCGGCCAGTCAATAGTGTATGCACAAACTGAAGTAGCATGCAGACATAATACCTTTGTTTTTTAACCCAACAAAACAAATAGTTGACCAATCAACATGGCCTATGAACAGAACAACATGGCGTATAAACGCTATAATATAACTCTAGGACACGTTAACGTTGTTCTTTAGCCCAACACCACAAAGAATCGACCAGTCAATATATCCCATAAACACTATAAAGTAGCATTCAGACATAACAATACTACAACTTGACAAGTCAACATTATCGTTTAAGAGAACAACACAAAAGATCGACCATTCAACTCATCTTATTAATACAATAACATTTTAAAAGACACATTTATACAAAACTTAAAGAAGTCAAAAAAGTTCATTAACCTCTACATGACGAAAATTGACAGATTAAAGTACCGGACTAACACAACAACACGTCTGATTGACGTAATAAGAACTTTCGTGTGTCGGACACAATAACACAGCGCATAGACCTAACAGTAGCACCATTTGACAAGTCAACTTTGTCTTTCAACATAACAACGCAAAGAATCAAGCAGGTCTCTTATTCCATTAACATAATAAGATAGTGTTTAAATATAATAAGTTGAGAGTTCGTCAACTGAACATTTATTTATAACATAACAAATTCATGTATTGAACAAAACACTATCTTATAGCTGACGAAATAATGCATTCTATGACATAATAAAGTTTGTTTTAAATACGAAAACTCGAAATGTATTAACATATGACAGCTACGGCGTTCCATACTGCTGGCGACGTTAATAAGATTTTATCGTCAATTGTGAGATGATTTAATCCTCTTACACACAATCCCGTGTTTTAACGACCATGAAGGCGTTTAAAGCTTCTGAAAACATAGTGAGAAAAGGAGAAAATGCTGCTAACCAGCATCTTGGCCTTTACCCGCTATGTTTTTAACTCTTTCTCAGCCAAATTTCATAATTCAAGCCATATTTTAATTGTCGTCTGCAAATGCATTGAATTCGGAAAACTCCACATTTTTGTCGTTTGGTAAAGTGTTCAATGAATGTATCACGCTCACTTCCCTGTTATAGTTAATACTCTGTTTTCCCGCGTTCTTCATTATCATGACACAAGTGAGACACGTGAATTTCTTCTGTTTTGATTGCAGCCGGCTGTGCACGTGATGTTCTCTTTATGATGTCCAAGTCACGAGGTACTACACGGAGTATGTCACACAAAATGCTCGATTTTATGGGACACGTCATTCAACAGTTTGATATTGGAATACACGATGCCCTCTTCGCGTTGGCAACTTACGACGTAGACGTGCACGAACGTTGGAACTTTGCTCGATACCAGACGAAACCTGAGCTACTGGCGGCTGTTAATCAAACCTCAGGCTTCAGTAGTTTTATCAACGTGATCGAATACGATGACGTCATAAAATACATTGGCTTATACAAGATACCTGGAGACAGATCGAACGTACCGACAAAAGCAGTTATATTCATTGATCACAAGGATATTGCTCATTATCTTACAACTGTTAGACGATACCCCCATTTCGGGAGTTACGTCATCGTTGTTACTATTGGCATCACGGGAAACTTGGAGGCGTTCTCTTTCCTAGCCGCCGATTCAGGTCACAGACTACATGTTAGTGGTTACGGTAGCTTAAATACGATTGAGTCTAAACTTGTTCAGTTTATTTGTTCGTAATTGAACAAACACAAACAATGTGATATAAAACACGAATTTGATGTGTTAGATTTATGTCTTTCCTAAATGAAGTCTAACCTGTATAAAGCAACACCTAAGGGGCAATGAAATCCAATTGTATGGGTCCTGCATGGTTCAGTGGTTATGTGTAGATCTTGTAAACTGAAGGCCCCGGGTTCGATCCTCACTCAAACCAATTTGTTTTTTCGGAAGTGTGAACTTGGCCAAGGCCCCTACGCAAGAGCTCGAGCTTTCAGAGCTCGAGCCAAGTATTAGTGAAACCCAGGACATACCTAAATATGTGAGCTGTCGACGTGATATGTCTCCAATCACTTAAAAGCGGCTTAAAACACCATTGAATCAAACAGTCCATCGTAAAATCCTAATGTATGACCATTCCTCGGTACGCTGGGCGATAACATGATTTTTGTTCAAGATTAACACTAAGTCTTTACTAAACTATCCCGCATTTAGCACCCTAAGGAGAACGGCTTTAAAAGAACAACGTTGGAAAAGAAGTTGATTGTAGGCTGTTTAACGCCGCTTTCAACATTACTTTCGTCATATCATGGCGACAGCCCACATAATAGACGATTTGCTAATTACATTTGATATAAGCGATATTTTCTTATCGTAAGCGGCGCACCGGAAGTACCGGACAAACAAAGCACTATTCAAAGACAAATGCTATATTTCCCGTTTGCGAATCCTTTAAATTTGGCCAAATTCACAGCTGGAAAAAAATGACATGGCAAGAAATCAAGAGGAAATTAATTCCAACACAATTAAAACGTATTTTATGATATTGCTTTGAAACAGAAAAATGGACAAACAAAATATGCAGTTTATGAGATCGTATTCAAATATAGCGGATTCAGTAGAGACTAAGAATGAACTTACCCTCTATAACCTGTGTAAAATTCAAAATCCAATTTACAAATGATAAACATACGGGTAAGTTAATGTGGAACAAAAGATAAGAAGAGTCAGTTTAATGTGACACGTGTGCGCTAATCTGTACTAAGCAAGTACATGTACATGTACATTACAGCTCTTCTAAAGGTCTCCCACTCTGTAGTGCCATACCGAGATCAAGGGAACACCGAGTCAACTCTTCACCCATTTTTGTAAAAACTCATCTCATAAGACAAATATTTTTTGAAGACTGAAAATGAAGCTTGAATATACATTTTGTGAAGGAGGGATGGAAGGTACGAAATTTGATTAGAAGCCACGTTTCTTATGGTCATGATCTATTACAGTTATTCGTCTGTAGGTACACGGCTGAAAGAGCAACCAAGACGGTTTGATAATTGTCAGAAATAATCTGTAAGGTACAGGCTACGGTGGCACAAAAGTGACATGGAAGATATATTTTATAATACGTGCGCACGCAGTAGCTAATACGTGCGCACGTAATAAGTAATACGTGCGCACGCAGTAGTATTACGTGCGCACGCAGTAGCTAATACGTGGGCACGTAATAACTAATACGTGCGCACGTAATACTATTGCGTGAGCACGTATTAGCTAATACGTGCGCACGTAATAGTTATTACGTGCGCACGCAGTAGCTAGTACGTGCGCACGCAGTAGCTAATACGTGCGCACGTATTAACTAATACGTGCGCACGTAATAATCGACCAATCAGTTTATCACGAATCAATAAATGTCTATCTTCCACTTCCATCTTGAAACAATGGCTTCCGTTCATGATTCTGATTGGTGGATTATTACGTGCGCACGTAATATGTAATACGTGCGCACGTATTAGCTACTGCGTGCGCACGTAATAACTAATACGTGCGCACGTATTAGCTACTGCGTGCGCACGTAATAACTAATACGTGCGCACGTATTAGCTACTGCGTGCGCACGTAGTATAAAATATATCTTCCATGTCACTTTTGTGCCACCGTAACAGGCAGTACCACATGTTGTATATAGTTTAATGACTATCATTGTGAGTACCGGGAGTACTTTGATCATTTGATGCTTTAGTACTATTTTTGGAACACATTGTTTCTTTTGAATAAATAACAGATTTTAATTTCAATAAGGGATTATGTTGTCTTAAATAATATGCATTCTTGTTTTGTTATATTCTGCTATAGGTACATTGTAATTTCACGTGAAAAGTCTTGGTAGATTATCAGGTCAAGAAATTATGACATGTTTAGAAACACAAAATTCTAACCCTGTTTATTCGACTTATAATTGGTGAATTTTAATAGTGCCAAACACTTTATCTGTCCACGTTGTTGCAACATTACGCTGTGACAGCAATTTCTCTCCGTAACCCATTACAGAGAAATTACTCTTTTTACGCTGGAGATATAGGCGACCCAAGGTTGAGCAGATCGACTGAGGCTCAGCGTTTGTCTTCCCATCTACAACGCTAAGGAGTACACGACGCTCGTCTGCGCTTCAAACAGCCCAACTTCAGAGAGGTCCATCCACACTCCAAACACGTTGGATTGATTCGGGAGTTATTCGAACGAACCAGCCCAGGTTCAGACTCATTACAAGCACGATAGGCTGACTCGGGAAGTTGCTTCAAGACGTCCCATACAGACCCAGCCTCAAACGGACCCGTTCCAAGCAGTTCGAAGCTGAGAAGTCTTGTCTCACAGTTCTAACCTAGGCAGTGAGGGTTGAACAGATCGGTCTGAAACACAGACCGACAGCGGTTCAGCACAACACCGTTCCTGGCCAGCTTCAGACAGACTTGATGTGCTTCACAGGGACTTGTTTGCAGCCGAATAAGACTGAGAGGGTGTTTGAAGCCAAGACACGAACGACAGTCTGAAGCAACGTTCATACTCCGTCCGTGTTAAACCAAAGACAGAAGTTTGAGCTTGGCACTTTGTCTCCATAGACTGTATAAGACAGTCGTTTGGCGTCCGACGGATAATCTACCAAGACAGTAGTTTGATGCTTTTGTGTTTTTAGTTTAAAATCAATTGAGGCCAGATAGCCTGAGGAAAATTTTATATATCACCCGAACTGTGCATATTCCCTGGTAAGACATTGTCACCTGAGAAACAAACCCACTCTTCGTCATCATATCTCTTGACAATAATAGTGCTGTAATTTCAGTAAATGGACGGTCCCTGTCTTTTTAAAGACATTGGACAGCTTCTTAACCTTTTACCAAACAATTTCGAGTTTTGACGACTCTGAGAAAAACTACAGCTGAAAGACGCGGTGATTTGTCCCACTTTCGGTTATTTATCTCGCTTCCTCAAACCCCCCCCCCCCATTAGAAAAAAAGTAAACAATGTGAAGCCCAGAAATATCTGTGGACACTGTATTTCAATCAAAATGTGACTGTTTCATTTTCGATTTTTTTTCCTGATGTGTTATCATCTATAAATTTTAAGATACATACAAGCGTTTAAGTAAAATGAAACCTTAGTCACATTTTCATTTGAATACGGTTTCCACAGATATTTCTTGGCGTTTTGCGCTACAAATAACCGACAGGGGGACAAATCACCGCGTCTTTTACCTGTGAGAAAGTAGGTAATATACTGGAAAAAGAGGAAGTGCTTGTAACTAGCATTTTCTCCTTTTTTCACAATATTTTCCACTTTTTCAAGATTTTCAAGAACAAATTCAACCATGACCTGCCTTATGCTATCGTCTTCAAATCGTCTTCAAATGCTATGTATCTGGTTGAATCCAAAGTTTTGCCGTTGGGTGAATAAGCATTCACTGTAACTATTCAAAACCCTATACCACGTAACCCTCGCTTTTACGACCCTGAGAAAGAAAGCTGTTAAAAATATTGTTGGAAAGGGCGAAAAAATCTGGTAAACAGCATTTTATCCGTTTCCCAAAATGTTTGCTATCCTTCCTAAAGCAAATTTCGTTTTTGAACCCCATTTATTTTGTCGTCTGCAAATGCTTTGTTTTGGGCAAGTCTAAAATTTTGTCGTTTGGTAAAGAGTTAATTAAGATTCAGTGTTGTAAAAAATATACGGGGAAAAAGAGGAAAAGAAAAAATAGTTAAAGTGCAATAGATTTTTTTTTTTTCTATTTAATGTCTGATTGATAAATTAATGTTTGCCGAACCATGCAGCTAAGTTTATAACGTACAGGACTCGAAACCAATGGGATCTCTTTATTTATATAAACTATCAAAGTGAGAAGATTTTTTTCAGAAAAAAATGTTTCAGCAAATAGACAGAGACAGTTCATTACTAAATACTGGAACACCATACAGTTTGAATGTATTGCGAAAATTCTGACCTTAAAAAAATATTTAAAATCCTCATAGTTGCTTTTTTTATCATGTTCCTGTTTGAACTACTTCATCAGATGACTATCGTAACAACAAAGTTCAGTCTAAATTTCAAACCTTCCATTCCTCCTTGAAAAAAGGTGGTTTCAGCTTCATTTTCAGTAGGGAAATACGTGCTATAATTGTTTTCATTGAAAAGCTGGTAAAGGGTTAGCTGGAAGTTCCTTTCATCTCGGTATTTCACCGTCAAAGCGGGTGATCTTTAAGACGAGCTGTGATGTACTTCTTAGGCACAGATTAACACACATGTGTCATAACAAAGTGCTTATCCTGTGCAGTCTTACGTTGATCACTTGTAAAGGATTTGGAATTGTTAAAATCTGTTACAGAGGGTAAGTCTTTTCTAATTACTGATCCCAAAGGATGGATTTTTCTGCCTGAACACTGTTTGTTTTCAAATGCATTATTATGTAACCCTGGTTTAACTGTACATGTATATTGGAACCTAATTTTTTTTTTTTTTTTGGGGGGGGGGGAGTGGGGGGAGGTTCTTGCCCTGTGAAACCAAGGCAGTTGGCGAGAACTTTTTTGGTTTCTTCATCGGGGATTTGTTTTTCAAGTTATTAATGTAGTCTGCATACAAAATGTTCTATCAAATCGCCCGACAGGAGACAGCGCTTATGATATGACTTTTCTCACTGTAGACTACCGAAAAATTGATAAAACGACTGTTCTTTTTTTTTTGTGTGTGTCTTCGAAAATGATGATGCGTCGGTATCGGTAATGGGCAAATGGTCTATTTAAGTAAGGGGACCCCCCAGAGCCCTGGGCCTCTAGGTCACGAGTCCTACACTTTACCACTGAGCCACGCAGAACCCCTGCAAAAGACGAACACTCTAGGAACCAAAAAGCTGGTAACAAAAATGTTTGTCAAACTCGTCACAACCCGGCCGATTCCGTATCTACATCTAACTTCGTCTGTATAACGGACCATTCGACATACCTAGGGTGATGGGAGCCATCAAGTCCCTCGGCTGTATCTGGTAGCTTGATATGCACCTACACGATACATTTCATCGCCGGAAATTCGCCGATTTACCGTTCTAAAAATTGTAAGGCTCCTCGTAAAAAAGAAAACTTGAGTCTCAATTTTCTATCGAAATCTTTATCACTATATTTCAGTTGACAAACTGTTCGTACATGCATTTTTAACGTGGTTTATCAACTGCGATTAAAGTTTTCACCGACAGATGGATAGATGTGAATAACTTCATTGAGGTTGTTCATGTCGTTGCTAAACGACTGACAGTGGCGCCGCCATGTATAAGATAACGTGATCGGCAGTTCAAATGGAAACGACCGTTATACAGACGAGGTTAGATGCAGGTACGGAATCGGCCGAGTTGTGACGAGTGTATAACGGTCGTTTCCATTTGAACTACCAATCACTTGATCTTACATGGCGGCGCCACTGTCAGTCGTTTAGCAACGACATAAACAACTAAATACAACAACAGTCTGATCTTGATCTACAATGTCCTCAAAGTTGTATCTAACACTAATGTCTGGCCAACCCTCCTTTGTGCGTTCAGAGACTGGGACTGGAGATGGCACTCGATGTTAGCCGGAAATGGCACCAAAAGCTAACCGGAAATGACATCCAAAGCCAACCGGAAATGACACCAATGCTTCAGGCACAGAACATATTACCGCAACAATAGATCCAGGGTCCTTATCTATCAACCATCTTTAAGTGCATTTTTAGTCTGATTTTCCAGAATTTTCTAAATTTGAAAGTTATACAACCAAAAGGTTTAGCCAATCAGAAGTTGTGTGACTTTTTTAAATCTAGAATAATACCCAGAATGAAACCTAGAATGACTGGTGACTACGGATCCTGCTCTTGAATCAGAGTAGGCTATATCGTTGAATAATGTGTATTGATGTATCCATCGAGTACGCACATGTCCTTAGTACGACTCAACGCGCGATTTCGGACTTCGTAGATGAAGGTATAACTGAAGGAAGTGCAGCCTGACCATGGATCTACAACGTTCGATACGTTAAGCTTTTTCCAGTGTGCTGTTGATACACTGAATAGTGTTTTACGCCGCTTTTAACATTATTTCAGTTATATCACAGCTCACAAATTCAGGCATGTCTTGGGTTTTACCAGTGCTGGGCCAGGGCTCTGAAGTGTCTCACTCCCACGAAAAACCTAGTGCTTCTAGTGAGGCTCTAACCGTGGCTTACAGGTCAGGAGTTCTACTTTTCCGGTGAGAAGAACTTGGAAATCGCAATATTTGGGTTTTCATTGCAGGTTAACTCTTTACCACACGAGAAAATTTCAGTGTTGTCAAAAATCAAAGCATTTGCAGATGAAAAACTAAATGTGATTTAAATTGTAAGATTTACTTTGAAAGGGTTAGAAACATGGTGGGAAAAGTAGAAAATACTGGTAACTCTGTCGCAATGACTATCATCAAAACTCCGAAAGAAATTGGCTGAGCTGGGAATTCGAGCCAGCGACTCTCAAGTCCTATACGCTACAGACTGTGCTATTGGGGCTCGGCTTATTATAAATAGAAGACACTTCGTAAAAACAATTTTGACTTGAATGTAAAGGCAGTTTATGAAACATTTGACAATGTAGGGAGAGCAGCTTGCAGAAAATTCAGCAATATGCCGTAACATGCCCATAAGTAAAAGTAACATTTACGCCCAAAAGTGCCTTTAACTCTTTATCAGATAACATAATTTTAGACTTGTCCAAATTGAAAGACAAGTTCGGTTTGGCAAATGATGGAACTTCTGCTTTGAAAGGGTAGAAAACATTGTAGGAAAATAAGAGAATGCTGGTAACCAGCATTTTCTTCTTTTCCCACAATGTTTTTAAAAGCCTTTTTCTTCATGGTCATTAAAACACAGGATTGTATATTGAAAGGCTTGAAACTAGACTTACACCTCAAGCGTCTTTTTCTAAACTTTTAACTGAATTTCATTTGATCAGTCGTTCAAAGAAAACAGCAAAGAAATCTACGAGTCTTTGCAGAAAATTTCCATCATTTACAGCTTTACGATTTTCTCGTTCTTCTTCTTCCTCGTCTGTGTCTTCATCATGCCAGTTCAATGGGTCAACTTCTTCATCTAAATTTACATTTTCTATATCACTAGAATGAGCACCAATAGTTTGCGAGTCAATCGCTGACAGTTCATGCTCTTTGGCTATACACTCTGTCTTTGATGTGGAGTCTAGGTTCTTGTCACGTCTTGCTGTCTCCTCACTAGGCTTATCTTTTGTGGTGTCTGTTTGATTGTACGTCCTAGGATTCACAGAGATCGCCTTAATCTTTTTAAACTGATTAGATTTTTGTCTGACAGGAACCTCTTCTGCCATGCGTAACTCAGCTTGTTTGTCTAGCGCCACACGCCTCATTGGTCGATCTTGTTCCGTGTCCCACTGCACTGTGTTTTCCATACGCAAAGTTCTCACTGCTCGGCTAAATAGCTCTCTCCTGGACTTCTTCAAATCTCGCCGCTTTCTCCTCTCAAGTTTCGTGAAGGCGCGCACAAGACGTAAATGGAAATTTGAGTACACATTTCCATAGTTACTACTGTTTACTCGGTCCACCATTTGAAGAAGCTCTTTGACCTGGCGGTCCATTTCACTACCTTTAGCTTTATTGTTAAATGCCAGAAGTCGATCACCACAAGTCTTTAGGAATTGGGAAAGCTCGGGGCCCGATGACTTCAAATAATTTGCTAGGTCAGTGATTCCCTCTTCTCTGATTCTATCGTGGTGTGTTAGTATTATTATGGTATACTTTCTAACATCATCACCAAACGTGCGAAAAAATAATTTCTTTGTCTTAATACTCTCTTGTGTAAACCTTTCTGTGTTCATGATATAAAGTAAGGCGTGAAACCCTGCACTCAAGAAACCAAACACCTTGGTTATTTCACGAATTATTTCAGTATTAGTTTTGGCGGTGTCATAGAAACCAGGTGTGTCAACCACAACCAGTCGTCTGCCATGCCTCGTTCTTTCTTCGTAAGATGACGTCAGTGTCGATGATGTAAACGAAAGTGACGTCTTGAAAACGTTCTCGCCCAAAATGGAGTTTCCGGTTGAACTTTTACCAGACCCAGTTTTGCCAATCAAGAGCAGCCTCGTTTCTTTTTCTGAAGGGTGAGATAAGTACATTATAGTGATCCAAAATACATGAAAACCTGAAATTTTAGCCTTTGGTTATTCATTAGTTGTAGGATACCTGTAGGATTATTTCCTTTAAATCCTGATGGGGCCACCTAAAAATTGAAAGCATTTGCAGGTGACTTAGTCTTTGTCATTCAAACTATAGGATTTAACTTTGCAAATGTAGAGAACATCTTGGGAATAGGGAGAAAATGCTGGTCACCAGCATTTTCCCCTTTTCCTATAACGTTTTCAAATGTTATATTCTTTGGAAACGTTAAAATACAGGATTAATTGGTAAAGGGTTAAGTTATAACAAGACTATATGTACATGTTTAAATGAAGGTCGTCTTTTCACCGAGGAGAAGAATAAAAAGGATAGATATAACTATTTGACTACAAGGAAAAGATCACATGGTTGTATTTGGACCAAAGATGGATATCATTTTGTACGGATCTGTATAGAAGGATGTGTTTACTAACGATAAGTTTCATATTAAGCCTAGATCTATTCATTTTGTAGAAAAATGGAATTCATAGTCTTATCATACACCAAATAATATGATTATTTGATAGACATGTATGTACGATCAGGATTTTACTTAACTCTTTTCCAAACGACATAATTTTAGACTAGTCCAAATTGGAAGCATTTGCAGACGACAAAATTAATGTGACTCAAAAATTGAAATTTGTTTTGGGAAGGGTAGAAAACATTGTGGGAAAAGGAGAAAATGCTGGTTACCAGCATTTTCTCCTTTTCCCACAATGTTTTCAGAAGGCTACTTTCTAAGGGACGTGAAAAGCCGGGATTGTTTGGTAAAGGGTTAAACCATGGTCACATTTACGGTCTTTCACGTAGTTGACCGTGATTCCTTTTAAACGTAGTCTGCCGCAGTGTTACTACAGTCAACTAGGTTGAAGTACATTCGAGGTAGGTTCAAAATTGGCAAAAAGAGAAAATATAGAAAGTCTAAGAAGGTTGAACTACGTGTAAGTCCGGTTAACTACATTCAACTGCTAGCCAAGAGGCCAGGGTTGCGATTAACTGCCTTACACTACGTATGAACTACATCCTAAGTACGCGCAACTACGGTAAATTAAGATCGACTGCGTTCAGTTGCGGGAAAACGTTTTGGTTGCGCCTGCTCAGAACGGGTAAGTTGTAGTCATTGTACTTTAACCGTATTTAAACGTGTTAAACACACTACGGTTAAGTAAGGTCAATTACGGTTAACTTGGGTCAACTACGTTCAAACTACGGTCACAACATCAACCAATTTTTGAACATGTTGAAAAATTTTGTGCTTATTACTGGCAAATTATATGTTCAAACTACGTTCATTACTATGCTGAACTACGGTTATGTGCGTGTAACTACGCCCAACTACGTTCAACTACCGCCAACTACGGTAATTTCCCACTAAGGTCTACTACGTAAGATGTGACCACTGTTTTCGCCCACTAGATCTACCAAACGAAAAAAAATTTAGACCTGTACAAATCGAAAGCATTTGCAGACGACAAAGTAAATGTGACTCAAAAAACTGAAATTCCTCTTTGGGAGTAGAGAAAACAAAGTCAGAAAAGGACAAATCGCTACTTCCAGCATTTTCTCCTTTTCCCACAATGATTTCAAAAGCCTTCTTCTTCAGAGTCATTAAAATTCAGGATTGTTTGGTTAACCTTTTACAAAACAATCCCTGGTTTTCACGACCCTGGGAAAGAAGGCTTTTGAAAAAAATTGTAGGAAAAGGAGAAAATGCTGGTAACCAGCATTTTCTCCTTTTCCCACAATGTTTTCTACCCTATCAGAGACCTGAAGCTAATTTGTACCAATTCTGAATTTGTCGTCTGCAGATGCTCTCAGTTTGGAAGAGTCTAAAATTTGTCGTTTGGGAAAGGGTTAAGGGCTAGCTGTTCATCAGACGACAAAATTTTAGATTCGTCCAAATTGAAAGCATTTGCATGCGACAAAATAGATATGACTCAGAAATTGAAATTTGTTTTTCGAATGTTACAAGACGTTGTTGGATAAAGAAAATTTTCCCGCAATATTTTTTAAGGACTTCACTTTAAAAAGGAATCGACATTAGATAATGTATATCGGCAAAAAGGGTCTGGATACAAGTTTCTACAACTTAGGTTCGGCCTTTTTCCCTCCCCATCTTGGACCTAAATGCCATGAAAAAGAAGATTGATTTTATGATTGCATGGCGTTTAACACCGTATTCAATATTATTTCAATTAAATCGCCTTACCCCTCCCAACTTTGGCCCAAATGCCATAAAAAAGAAGACTGATTGTATGATTGATTGGTGTTTAACGCCGTTTTCAACATTATTTCAATTATGTCGGTGCACTTACAGCACCTATCGATGGTTTCCTGACGTTTAATTAGCAGTACTTCATGCAATGTTCTTTTCAAGCCAAGGGCTACTTTCCCATAATAACCATCGTCTAAACAATAATGAGCTGTAAGAGAGGAATGAATTCTGTAGGAATGACTATCATCAATCCTGGGAAAGAAATTGGCCGAGCTGGGGTTTCCAACTAGTGACCCTCTGTTTTCGAGTCCTGTACGCTGTCGAGCGCGCTACCAGAGCTTGGCTGAAAAAGAAAAAGCTGATAAGTGTGGGTCTACATACCTCTTGAGGATTTAAATTCCGCCATAACCTCAAAATCACAAATTATTTTCTCCTGTATGATCATAGATATATGAGTAACGATCTTTTTTTTTCTTCTTTTAATATCTAACTTAATACTTCCTGCAACACGTTTTGTACGAAAAGACTTTAGAAATATGAATAATTAAGATAGAGAAAAACTGACACACATTACATGTGCATATCAACCCCATAATCCCGAGTTTTAACGAGTCTGATAAAGAAGCTTATGAAAACATTGTAGGAAAAGGAAAAAATGCTGGTAACCAGCGTTTTCTCCTTTTCACCCATGTTTTCTATCAAAGACAGAAATCATCAATTGAGATTAATTTATTTTATTATCTGCAAATGCTTTCTGTTTGTTGAGTCCAAAGTTTCGTTGTTTGGTAAAGAGTTAATAACCTGGTTGCCAAAGAATAAACTGCTAGTAAAGAGCAACTTATTCTTTTACTGCAATGTTTTATCACGTCTACTGCTGCAAGAAGAAAAAAAATGCACGTTGAGGGAGTAAATCCTTTACCGTTGACCTCAAGGAGGAAGGCGTCAGAAAACATTATGGAAAAAGGAGAAAATGCTGGTAACCAGCATTTTCTCCTTTTTCCGCAATGTTTTAAATAGCTTCGTTCCTTCCTTAAGATCGTAAAAACCCCAGATTGTTTGCTAAAGGATAAACTTATAGCGTTCACAAACGCAGAATTAGATCTATAATTGCACTAAACTCGCGAAGTGTTCAAGACTATATAACTTGATACTATCTAATTTACTGATACCACGAAATTAACGCTCGGGTAGAAATTCTTTACTATTCCTAATAATTATCCAATATTTATCCTTACGAAATTCCTTCCTCAATACACAAAACAATATTCAGCGACAATACTGTAGAATGAATACATCGCGGAAAATGTTTAATTTGCCTAGTCGTTCTGATATTTCTCGTAGCGCTGAATAATTTTAACGTTTTTTCCCTTCTAGATTTCCGTTTCCTGTAACGCCATTTTCTTTTCGGTGGAATGCTGCGGGGGGGGGGGGGGGGGGGGGAGGGGTTTCGAAGTCTGCTGAATGAACAAGAACGGCTTTTCAGATTTCAAACAGACCGAAATGTTTGAATAATAATAATATGTAAGGTGTTTGCTGTGACAAAAAAGAGATGCTGATAAATAATTCACTGTAAAAACCTAAAAGCTGAAAAGATGGGACTATAGATGGTGATAATCGAGCGTTCACCGCGCAGTGCCATCCGAGCAGTCCCATCTGGTATCACACCGACCCCAAATTTACCGATTCCTTAACACTTTTCGTGCCAAATCTATGAACTCCAATTCTTTCAACTGCTAAAGATACAATCTGTTGAAACTCAGAATTATTCTTATCCTATAGCCTAGGCTTGACCAAACAAGCGGATGGTATAGATCAAAGATCAGACTGCACGTTCTGTGCAGTCTGATCTTTATCTATGCCGTCCGCAAAAGCCATGGTTTTCACTTGTGGTGCTTAAATGGATAATCCCATGCAAAAGGTCAGATTTCAATCATCACTATTAGTCCATGACGTAAATAGGCCGACCATAGTTACGGTCTTCAATTATACAGATCCTATCATGATTTGTAATTCCAGGTACAATGTTAAAGGCCCAGTAGAGGCCAAAATATCAAAGCAGGTGTTAAAATACATTTAAATTTAAATCATACCATTTAAAAGTATGGAAAATATTGTAGAGATGACAGTCTGTTATCGTGTGTTCGGGCCATGTATTAGTCGCTGGCAGAAAAAAAAAGAATTTTATAATTAGGCAAAAAGTAAACAGAAGACACAGCTACCTGAAAGGTTTTAACCTAGTTTGGAAATTAATTTCTCTATCAGCGGCTTACACTTGGACTGACCATACAATGACAGATTGTCATCTTCACAATAGTTTCCATACTTTTAAATGGTATGATATGAGTTTAAGTGCTTTTAAACACCCGCTTTGTTTACTTTTGGGCTTTATTGTTACTTAAAGTAGACAGTTCTAAAACTGTTGTAGGAGTACCCATACTGGCTCAATATTAAAGGCGTTGAAATTCTACTTTCGAGTTGATTGCAGTGCCAGTAAAAGTTGTACTGAAGTACCGTTGAAATCAGTATAAAATTAGTCCCATCGAACGTTCTAACACTGTAATTGCAGTTTATGTCAGTACTACGCCAAGGGATATGCAGTGCATCTCTCGAGGAATCACGTAATTAACGAAAAACTGATCGATCAATTAATTGATTGCACCGAGTTTACCCCCCTTTCAACATTATTTTAGTCATAACACGGCGACACTGTTTTTTTTTTTTTACCAAGTCACGTATGTCCTGAGTTCATATTCAACAACCATTCTTAAGTTTATTCCAAGTCTAATTATAGATTAAGAATATAACACAACTTCTGATTGGCTAAAACATTTGGATTAACCATTCAGAAGTTGTGTAAATTTCAAATTTAAAAAATTCTTGAGAATAAGACTGGGAATGTTCTTAAGAATGGTTAGTGAACAAGTGTTTCACAAATACTAGGCTAGGTCACTGGATTGTCTTACTTAAGAAAAGACTTATGAAAAGTCCAGAGCCTCGGATGAGGATCGAACCCGGACCCTCCAACATGCGAATCCTATTTCTTCACCACTAAGCGAGGCAAGACTCCTGCAAGGATCAAACCTTTAAAATTTAATGTTTCAGTTTACTATCAGCACGTCAATCAGAACCCAATTCATATTGATGATTATTGTCGTAAGCTCTACTTCTTTAACCCTTTACCAAACAATCCCTGGTTTTTACAACCCTGAGACAGAAGCCTTTTGAAAACATTGTGGGAAAATGAGAAAATGCAGGTAACCATCATTTTCTCCTTTTCCCACAATGTTCTTTACCCTGCTGGAAACAAATTTCAATTTTTTAATTACATTTATTTGTCGTCTGCAAATGCTTCCAATTTGGACAAGTCTAAAATTTTGTCGTTTGGTAAAGAGTTAACGCTATATTTTTCACGGCCTTAGAAAAGAAGGCCTGTAAAACATCGTGGGAATAGGAGAAAATGCTGGTAACCAGCATTTTGTCTTTTTCCCACAATGTTTTCTGTCCTAAAATCCACAGCTCGTTATGTACGTCGAATTCGTTGTTCAATGCAGAAGACTCCAAATTTGTGCCAGCTGATAAAATGTTAATACGAATAGATCTATATGTACAGTTACTTGAGTATTCATTTCCAATGTGAATCAAACCAATTTCTGTGCAGCCTGATCCTGGTTTATATTGCCCACAAAAACAACTTGGATATTTTTTAACCCTAAGGCTGCTAAGCGCGACTCGACAACCTATGTGGACAGTGTAGATCAAGATCAGACTGCACAGAACGTGTCCGATCAGCACATATTTTCCCCCAAAAAATAACTTTGAAATAACAATACTTAGGTTTTCACCGTCGGCTTGAAAATTTCCTGGGGTTTAGGGTTAACAGGGTAGATCTAGGTGTTAAAATAAAGTACCAACAAGGAAGTAAATTACACGTTACACTAGATCAATATCTGTTCATGGGAAGTACACTGTTCAAATATTGTGGCGTGCAATTTGGAAACAGTCTTTTGTTTTAAAACTTTTGAACGAATATCGATCTAGAGTTGGTCTCGGTCAGTAAAATCTGTGCCGCAAGAAATAATTGGTTTGAAAATCGATCTAATTCAAAACTACTTAAAAGGCCTAAAAGCTGCATGTCATCTATTTCAGAACAGAAATTCTTATCGCCAACCCAATAGAGTTATCCCTCTTTGAACACTCTTCTTCATATTTGCTACGTTGTCTGCGCATGTCATATTCTTCGACGATTCGACCTGTCTGCTATGACGCATCACCCATCCCCGAATATTCGCGAAAAGTAGGGCTTATACTGAAGCTATTAGCCTTTTACCCAAGCATGTAGGGACTGTTTCAATAAATGGCCGATGCATAGGTTACATGCTAGCCGATCATAGCTGAATGAATCGCACCAGGTGGCATTTTATTGAGTAAACGTTTACATGTATTTCATTTTGAAATTCAAAGTAACGGTTGTTGTTTTGAAAAGTAGTCCGGTTCTGTACCCAGAATGCCCAAATTAGATAGATATGTATTTGTAGAATGCCATCTAGCGGGAGATAATGTATTTGCTAAAAGAAATGAACAAGTCTCGCGAGACAGCGCGATATTATTAGATGTTATGATTAAATATTAAATGGTATGATTTAAATTCAAATGCATTTTAACACTCGCTTTCCTTACTTTTGGCCACTATTGGTACATATCAAGCTACGTGATAAAGCCGAGGCATTTGGCAAACCATGGGTGATCAGTTGATCGAGTTCCTCGGCTGTATCACGTAGCTTGATATGCACCTTTTAACGGTACCGTTATCGTCCACATTTTTTAAATACAGACCCATCTGATATGGGCATTCTAGGTACAGAACCGGATTGCTTTTCAAAAAGGCAATCGATGCAGCGAATTTCAAAATTAAATAGACGATTAGTCCAGCCATGGTTAGCTAGCATATATAACCCATGCACCAGACTTTTAAAAACACAACGGCGGCTATTGGCAAATAGCCCCAGTATAAAGCCCAGACAGTTTTTGTTAATAAGTCTATGGAAAAACCCTGCACAAATCCTGGTTTTCCTCATATCTACAATTAGAAACTGTATACAAAGATTTGCAGTTAACAGTAGTAAATCTACTTAGTCTTCTAAATTATTTTCCCCATTTAAAAAAAAATTGAATTTTTAAGAAGTTTGGAGCGAAAAACAATTTAGATTTTTCCATGGAAGTATTGTTTAGACTATAGCCTTTTTCTCCAATGCAGCTTTTTTACCGACAGAGTTTCAGTTTACGCACCGCGTATTAATATCTATTCTGTACAGGATAGTGATACGTCATAGCAGACAGATCTGTCTTCGAAGAAAATGAAATGCGCAGACAATGAAACGGAACATTTACGTTGACAAACAGTTTGTACATTTATTTTCTAACTTAGTCTGTCAATTCCGTAAGCATTTTTTAGTGACAGGTTGTTTATCACAGTGGCTAGAGTGGCCGTTGCCTATCGAATTACTTGCCCACCTCCATGTTAAATATCATTTGACTGGCAGTATTTCAAAATCGAAACCCATTATCTCCCGCTAGATGGCATTCTACAAATACACATCTATCTATTATGGGCATTCTGGGTACAGAACCGGACTATTTTTCAAAACAACAACCGTTACTTTGAATTTCAAAACGAAATAAACATTTACTCAATAAAACGCTACCTGGTGCGATTCATTCAGCTGTGATCGGCTACCATGTACATAACCTATGCATCGGCCATTTATTAAAACAGCCCCTACATGCTTGGGTAATAGACTGATAGCTTCGCTGTAAGCCCTACTTTTCCCGAATATTCGGGGGATGGGTGATGCCATTCGGTATACCTCGGGTGATGGGAGCCATCAAATCCCTCGGTTGTATCTGGTGGATTGATATGCACCAGATCGGTACATACCCGGAAATACGCTGCTTTACCGTTCTGAAAATTGTAAGGTTTCTCTTACAAAAGAAAACTTGAGTTTCAATTTTCTATCGAAATCTTTCTAACTACAGTATGTTTCAGTTTAGTTGACAAACAGTTCTTGCATTCATTACTTAACGTGGTTTATCAATTCCCATTGAAGTTTTCACCGACAGATAAACAGATGTGAATAACTTCATCGAGGTTGTTTATGTCGTTGCTAAACGACTGACTGTGGCGCGCCATGTAGGCTATAAGATCACGTGATTCGCAGTTCAAATGGAAACGACCATTATACGGACGAGGTTTGATGTAGGTACAGAATCGGCCGAGTTGTGACGAGTGGGTTGATGCGTCATAGCAGACAGGTCGAATCTTCGAAGAGTATGACATGCGCAGATAATGAATCGAAACCCCCTTGATACAGACGAGGTCACTAGTCACAGCTCGGCCGATTCCGTAACTACATCTAACATGATCAAGAGATCACCCGAAGTTTGCCGAATGAGACGAGATTAGATGTAGGTGCGGAATCGGCCGAGTTGTAACGAGTGACAGCCGAGGTATTTGATCGTCGGATCACCCAAGGTTTGCCGAATGGTGTAAAATATGACGATCATGATATGACGTCAATATGGCATCTGTCAGTGACGTGGAAAGACGCAGCTCTGTAGGTTTTTTTTTTCTAAGCGCAGTCAGCTGTACGCATAATGTGGTTAAAAATCATTAAAGATCTAATTTATCTTGTGATTGTTTTGGCTACTTTGGTAAATTCAAGAGGGGAAGTCCCTTTCCTACGGGCCAAGAAGGCACACACATGCACGTAGGCCGACACATATGTAAATTTGTATTCATTACAGCTTTTATTTAGTAGGAGCCTGTACATGTATATCTAGCTCTTTCGCTCCCTCTGGCGACTTTGTAGCGTGTCCTTGAATGGGTACAAAACATTGTGGAAAAGAGAAAATGCTAGTTACCAGCATTTACTCCTTTTCCCTCCATGTTTTCAAAAGCCTTATTTCCCTGGGTTGTAAAAGCACGATATCGTTTGGTAAGTTTAAGTAGCTTTTGCAAACAGCATTGGTCCAGATCTGGGGTCTACGCCGTATGGTTGGTTAACTGGTGAAAGGAGGTCCTCATTTACCATGATTTCAGCTACATCGCGGAGACTAGTGCACCTGTCCACGCTTTCTTGGAGTTTTTTTTTTTTCCCCTTCTTCTTTTTTTCCATAGGCCTACTTCGCGCAATATCCTTCTCAACTCACTGTCTTCTTTCCCACATAACCACATAACCATCATCTGAAAAACGGTCATCGGTGAGAGAGAGGAATGGGTCCTGAAGCAATGACTATCATGAACCAGCGACCCCATGGTTTCAAGTCCTGTATTCTACTGAATGAGCAACCCAGCCCGGCATCCGCAGAAAAGGTAAAAACATTAAACATAAACTAGATCTAGACTAACAGAAAATTTCAAGTCATTTTGAAAAAAAAAATCTTTAATTTCAGTATGCTTATGGTCGAACAGGAATTGACTGTGTCCGACAGTGTAGAACAAGATCAGACTGCTGGCTCTATGAAGTGTGAGCTTGAATTTACACTGTCCGCACGAGCGCGTTCGGTCCCACTTAGCAGCCTAATAGTAACTCTTTACCAGACGACAAAATTAAAGACTTGTTCAAATTGAAAGCATTTTCAGACGACAGATTGAATGTGGTTAAAATGATTGAATTTGTCTCTGAAAGATTAGAAAACATTGTGGGAAAAGAAGAAAATGCTGGTAACCAGCATTTTCTCCTTTTCCCACAATGTTTTCAAAGCTATCTTTCTCAGAGTCGTCAAAAGTCGATACGAGTCCTGCAAATTCCCTTGGGAAACTGACAATTTATAGATGTAGTAGAGCTGATGTTTTTTTTTAAAGGACAGGGCACCCTAATGGGATTCGTGTTACATCGCCTTTCATCGCCGAAAAACGTACGGATTCGGATAAGACGCGGGTAATCCGTAATCGATCGGTCGATAGACGCTGGTTCCATCGATTACGGACTACTCGAGTCTTAGCCGAATCCGTTCGATTTTCGGCAATGAAAGGCGATGTAACATTAGGGTGCCCATGAGGGTGTCCTATCCTAAATAGCTTTTTTTTTTATGATAACGAAATCAATGTGGGAAAAACAGCTCCTTGAAAACAGCCATCAAAGAGTGTCATCTTTTGACCGAACTTTTTTAAAAGCTTTCTCCTGTAGCAGGATAAAACAGTTATAATTGACGTTAGCTCAAATCGCATGTGGGCAAAACTGATGACAGACGGGCGGGCGGAAGGATGGACGAAAAGACGGACGGACGGACGGACGGACGGGCGGGCGGGCGGACGGACGGACGGACAGACGGACCAACGGGCTGATGGACGGACGGATGGACACAGAGACAGACAGGCGCGTATTATGCGTCAGCGACATATGAGCAAAGGTATGATAAAGAAAACCTTTTTTCCAGAAAGTGTATTGACAATTGCTTCTTTAACTAATACAATGGTATATTAATTTGATTTTAACAGTCATTGAAAGATAAGTTAGATTCACGTGATCTTCTGGTTTTCAATTTTTTCATGCATATTAAGTCTATAAGCGACAACCGTCTGAATCCTGAGGTAGACTGGTCCTTGAACATGCATAAAAATTTACTAAAAGAAAAAAGTATCGACCAAAGTCAGCCTGCGCGTACTGCACAGTCTGACCTGGGTCGATACCTTTTTGCAGAAGCATGAAAAACCCCTTTCACAGAGCACGACTCAAATGCTACTACATCTGGCACGAAAGAGACATGGAATTTTTAGCAATCTGAGATGCATAAAAGAAAATCATTGAGAAAAAGGAGCAGACGTATTTTACATGCAATGGCTTCTTTTTCCCAAAGAGTACGCCACAGCGAAATAAAAATCGTCTTCTTGTTCGTTAAGCCTGTACCAAATAATACCGAGTTTTAACGACCGCGAGGTAAAAAGCTTATGAAAACATTGTGGAAAAAGGAAAAAATGCTGGGAACCAGCATTTTTTCCTTTTTCCACAGTGTTTTCTGCTCTGTCGAAGACAAATCCTATCATTTGACTCGGATTTAATTTGCTGTCTGCAACTGCCTTCAAAAAAGACAAGTCTAACATTTTGTCCTTTCGTAAAGAGTCAAGGGAATAAAGATGTGGTTTTGAAGGGCCTCACTCTTCACAAGACGAAAAAATGTTAGACCCGCCCAAATTGAACGTATTTGCAGACGATTAATCAATATGACTCAAATCACCGTATTCTTAATTTGTCCTTGACAGGTTAGAAAACATAAGCGGGAAAGGAGAAATGCTGGTTACCGGTATTTTCTTGTTTTGCCTTAATGTTTTCTTTTTTATTCTTCTTCCCAAGCATGGGTCATCTTAATTATCATCCTAGTAGTAAGTCAGTACAAAATGTGCACTGCAGTCTGATCTTGGATCTACATCGTCCATGCTGAAATATTTGGGCTATAAGAAACTGTGAAACTATAAGACTAAAACTTGCTTGCCTTAGTGGTCACCTATACTAAGCGACCAACCTGTAATGAGCAAACACATAAATTCTACTGAGTTATCAGACAGGGTTACACATGTTGAAATGTACCTATATCAGACAACCTCCTGTCTTATAGAGACAAGTTGCAAGTTTAGAGTTTTCCTTAGGTGATTGCTCAATATAGGTTCGACTTAAATTCTAGTTGTTGTTGTTTTTGCTGCTGTTGTTGTTGTTTTCACCTGAAATAAAATGAGTCATGCTCTGGCAAAAGGGGGTTTAATTCTTCTCTGCGATCCATTATACCAAGCAGCTCATCATAGAACAATGGATTCATAAAATCCATTTTGGATTAATGGGATCTGAAGGTAGAATGGTCTTTTGACGTGCAAAAAAAAAATCAAATAACAGACAAGTTTCGATTCATGTCAGCTTACGCAGGATGACATGGGTCGATACTTTATGCAGATGCATTAAACCTCTTTTTTGCAGAGTATTGTTTGCCGCTGTTCAGGAGGAACCATTCTTTTCTGTAAAACTTTCTATATCAAAACCATATGAAGGATGATAGACAAGGCGAGCGTCCCTCAAAACGATTCCGTTGCAAGCGTCCATCATTGCTTGATTTATATCGGGACAGTCTACAGACAGTATGCCGCCTTCAGCTGCAGCTGCCATCCTCACCAAGCGTCCAAATAACGGGGAAGTTACCGACTGAAAAAAAGAATACAATATTTAAAGATACTTCCTTACAGCTAGAAAAAAAAAAACTCTGTTAAAACTTGAAAGTGTGTTGAAAAGCACAGCTGTGTAAAGGCAGTATATAAAGATATGTTACTAATATATATGATTTAAGGGATAGAAAAACTCAATGGATTAGTCTTCTTTTAAAACCGGAAAGGACATCAGCAATTGATTTGAAGGCCTCCAAAACATGAAAGGCATTTTCTATCCGTCGTTATCTGTGCAATCTTGCAGCCGTCAAAAGCAACCTTTGGCTTGAAGATACAAGAATGATTATAGTTTCACAAAAATAAGGATGAAATGGGTTAAAAACCGGCTGAAAACGACAATAGATGTATCTTTAACCTATACCATACAATCCCAATTGAAACCCTTGAAAACACTGTGGGAAAAAGAGAAAATGCTGGTAACCAGCATTTTCTCCTTTTCCCACAATGTTTTCTAACCATTTGAGCTACATATAAAAATGTCGTCTGAAAATGCTTTGGTTTCGGAAAAATCTAAAATTTTGTCGTCTGGTAAAGGTACGTTTGTTCACCAACCATCAGAAATATTGCTGCAATTCTAATTCTAAATTTCAACCGTTTACAACACAATGTCGACTCTTTACAATTTTGAGAAAAAAAAAACTCTTGAAAAAATTGTGGGAAATGCTGGTAACCAGCATTTTCTTCTTTTCCACGATGTTTTCTAACTTTCCAAAAACAAATTTCAAGTTTTGAGTCCCATTTATTTCGTCATCTGCAAATGCTTTCTATTTGGGCTGGTCTAAAATTGTATCTTTTGGTAAAGAGTTGAGCCTATCTGTCTGATTGGCTTAAACCTTACGTCTCAGCCAATTAAATGGCTTGCCTTGGAATAACGAATACGGCAACTAAACAGTCTAGTGTTAGATCTAACTAAATCTAGATCTAGTACCATATCCTCAGCTGCTGAAGTGGGCCTATCTAGGCGTGAAATCATGTCATTTATCCCTTTGTCACAGTGTTCTCAGTCTCACCGTGGCCCTTGTTTTGACCATGGTCATTAGGAAAGCAGCCAATGCTTCCCTGTCAAATTAATATTTTTTTTCTTTCATGCTAAGTTTCTTAACTACAGCTTCAGTTTTTAACCCACAGTAATGGGGATTCGAACTTCAAATGATGAAATATTTATGGCCACAACTGAGTAGATCTAATCTTTGAACTAGATTCGGGCCATGCTCTGTGAAAAGGGGGCTTGATGCATCTGCAAAAAGTATCGACCCATGTCAGCCTGCGCAGTCCGCGCAGACTGACATGGGTCGAAACTTTTTGCTATTTCTAGATTTTCTGTGTGTCCAAGGACCATTCTACCTCATTATTTAGTCTGTTGATTGACGAAATAGATTTCATGGATCCATGCTTGTGTAATGACTTGCTTGGTATAATGCATAACAGAGACGCATTAAACTGCCTTTCGCCAGAGCATGGCTAATTTGATGTTTAGACCTACCTTTTTTGAATCCGTTTGGCAACTCTTTCCCAGGTCTATGCATGATTTATTTCTAACTTCTGTATCCTTCAGGCTCAAATTTAATGGTTGTAGATCTACTTCGCATTCACGTTCACATCTTCCATCTTTCCCACTGTTGTCTTTTGTAAACCCCATCCTCGCCATTTTCTTCTCCCTGGCTCGCCTGTTCTGAAACCACGTCGAGATCACATTTTCGGGTTTTCCCATTTCTTTGCCAAGTTCCATTTTCGTCATTCTGTCTGGCCGCGGGTCTTTAAGAAACTCCTTTTCCAATCGATCTATTTCTTCAGGAGAAATCACTGTCCTTTTTCTTTTCTTTTTCTTCTTGTTGTATTTTGTGAACATGGTATGATCCATGTTGACTATCTAGAGTGCTTACCGATGACGTAAGCAGTGAGATCACATCACTCGTGACTTGGAGACTATTTCCAGTGACACGTGGGTCACCCAGCTGTTTGGGTATATTGGATCTAACCCTTATCTAGAGTGCCGATAAAAAAAAAACCCATAGGACATTTACAGTCGTGAAATGCGACCAAAAATTGAGCCATGTTCTGGGAAAAGGGGGTTTAATGCATCTCCGAGATACCAAGGAAAAACATCACATAGATGTAATTATGGAACCATATTTTTTTAATCCATTTTGTCCATAATGTTCAGCCCCATAAATCCTAAGGTAAAAAGTGGACCTTTGACACGCAGAAAAAAGACCTTGATCTATTGCAAAAAGTTTCGGCTCATGTCAGCCTGCGCAGATTGCGCAGGCTGACATGAGTCGATACTTTTTTCAGATGCATCAAGCCACCTTATCAAAGAAAATGGTTCATTTGCAATTTCGTGGATGCTTTTGTCTATATAGTGTTTAAGCAAAGCGGACAGTGTTGAGCAACGGTCCAAGTGCATGTTTGTGCAGCCTGATCTTGATCTACACTAACCGTAACAATTGGCAAGTAGATCTATAGCTGTGAAATACGGTTTAAGGGTTATTTAAAACTTAAATCTAAGAAATCTTGTAGATCTACGTTTTTTGTTTGTTTGTTTGTTTGTATGGTGTGTAACGCCGTTTTCAAAATCATTTCAGTTATAGACTATAGAATATATCGTTGCAGCCAATGCATCTGTTCATGGATGAGTTCCTAGAGCTCCCTGTTCTATTATGATAAATTCTAGGCACGATCTGCTGATGAGCTTTAATATAATGGTTTTTTGTTGAAGCTACGTAAATCTATATAGATAGGCTATCGCAGTCAAATTATGGACCTTGCCTGATTCTTTTGGTTCGTTCTGCGTACGCCGTAAAGGTTTTCCTTATTCGGCAAAATCCGATAGTATTCCCGTTTGTTTCCGTTCATAATCGGCATAGCCGACTTTTCTCAGCATATTTCCGTATATATATTATAGTCGTAAATGCTTTCAATCTCGTACGGGTTCGAGCCCCATGGCTGGCCATCCAAAATTACTAATAGTCTTTCCGATGAGATGTTAAACCGAGATCCCGTGTGACGGTACTATACACCGAGCACGTTAAGGGACCAGACGTAACTTAGGATGGGTGTCGTCCCCTCATTTTTCCCTTCACCCTTTATCACACAATCCTGACTTTTAACTATCCCGGGGGAGAAGCTTTTTGAAAAAATTGTGCGAAAAGAAGAAAATGCTGGTAACCAGCATTTTCTTCTTTTCCCACAATTTTTCCCACACTTTGATTGACAAAATTCAAGTTTCTTTTTTTTACACTTCATAATTATAAATTCTGCAAGCTTAGAACTTTTCCTCAAAGTGTTAGTGTATGTAAGGTTTTGTCTTGGACTTAAGTAAAGAATCTTAACCCTCAGGCTGCTAAGCGCGACTCAATGACCTTTTAATGACGGTGTAGATCAAGATCAGACTGCACAGAGCATGTAGTCTGATCTTGGATCTACACTGTCCAATAAGGAGATATTTTTCCCAAAAAAATACCTGTAAAATAGTAAAAACTAGAGCTGTCACTGAATGTGACTTAATACCCCCGCCAGCGCTTTGACAAAAACAGGCAATTTAACAAAAAAATTTCTAAGTTCAAGGGGAGATTACCCTGGAATCTAGGGAGTAGATGATTGAAAACTGCGTCTTGCACAACTTCAGTATACGATCAATGTAACAACAAACTTTCAATACAATAGCAGGAAAACTGTTGGAGGAGTTCGCGACACAAAATTACTAGTATTTTGTACACAGACGGACACACGGACGGACGGACAGGCTGATTCCAGTATACCCCCGAAAACATTCGTTTTGCGGGGGTATATAAAAAAAAGGAAAGTTTTTTTTTTTTTCTATCGGCTTGAAAGTTTCGTGTGTAAACTGTGTGTAACTACTATTTACATTTAACTCTTCAAAAAGTAATCCAGAGTTTAAATGACCCCAAGGAGGAAGGCTCTGGAAAACATTGTCTCTTTTTCAAAGAACGTAGCGAGGTCCTGCGTGATTGAGTGGTAAAGTGTAGGACTCGTGATCCGAAGGCCCGGTTTCGAGCCTCACCAGATCCACTGGGCTTTTTGTGGGAGTGTCCTTGGGCAAGACACTTCAGAGCCCCAGCCTAATACTGGTGAAACCCAGAACTACATTGATATGACAGCTGTCGCCGTGATATAACTGAAATAATGTTGAAAGCAGCTTAAAACACCATTCAGTCAATCAGTCCAACAACGGAGCATCAGTATTGTGTGATAAAAAGGTTAAAGAAGCCATTGAATAATTTTTGACCCGTCACGCAAAAAGGGACCTTCTGGGAACTGCGAAAAGTGTCAACCCTGGTCAGACTGCGCGAATTGCGCAGTCTGACCAGGGATGACACTTCTCGCTTTTATGATATTTTCTGTATGAAAAGTGGTCATTCTTCCTTGTTATACAATTATTTTTTAACTATCAACTTAAAATTGACCTGCACTATCGTTGATATGTTTTCATCTAATTGATGTACGGAATTCCCAGATGGTCCCTTTTTGCGTGACGGGTCACATTTGTATGGAATGTAATTGTTAAACCTTATCTCGCTAATTAAGTGAAATGAAACTTTCAAGCCAGTAATAAAAACCCAAATTTTGCCATTTCAACGGTATTTTTTGGGGAAAGATATCTCCTTATCGGACAGTGTAGATTCAAGATCAGACTGCACAGAATGTGGAGTCTGATCTTGATCTGCGCTGTCCGCAAAAAGGTCCTTGAGTCGAGCTTAGTAGCCTCATTGTTAATGAGCAAATCTATCAATTGGAAAAAGGACAAGAGAACAAGAAAGCCAGTATAGAACCTGTAATGCAAAGTTTAATCCAAAACACTTTTTCAACAATAAAAATATAATGTGATTGTATCACAGTAAAACTTTTTGAATCAGAGAAAAACTTCAAAATATTTGCCTAACTGTGAAATAAATATATCTATCACTTCAAACAAAGCAATAAAAACGTGGAGTTCTATATAGTCATATGAGAGCTAAAATCACATATAGTCTTTCGGATGAGACATTAAGCAGAGGTCCTGTGTGACAGTGCTATACACCGAGCACGTTAAAGAACCTAACTTATAATGGGTTTCGTCCTGTATCTTGCACTATCCCCCGTAACAAAAGTAAAAGTCCTCAGGGGGGCTTCGCCCATATCGGCAACCAGTGGGGACAATAATGTATGAAGTAACCGCCTGTCTTGACTTTTTACCAGACGACAAAAGTTTCAGCTGGACCAAATTGAAAGCATTTGCAGATGACAAAATAATTGTAGATAAAATGACAATTTCTGTCCTTGATAGAGTAGAAAACATTGTGGGAAAAGGAGAAAATGCTGATTACTAGTATTTTCTCCCTTTTCCGCAATGTTTTCAAAAGCCTTCTTTTTCAAAGCCATTAAAACTCTAAAGCATTTGCAAGCAACATATAAAATGTGTTTCAAATGATGGATTTGTTTGGGAATTGATACAAAACATTGTGGATAAAGGAGACGTTGCTAGTAACCTGCAGCTTCTCCTTTTCCTAAACTATGTTGAAAAGCCATCTTCCTCATGGTCAGGAAAACAAAAGCTTGTTTGGTAAAAAGTTAAACAAACACTTTTTACCTAACCATTGGATGATTGTTTAGCTCTTTTCCAAACGACAAAATATTAGAAGTGTCAAAACTGAAAACATTTGCAGATGACAATTGAAATATAGCTCAAATGATAGAATTTGTCTTTGATATGGTAGAAAACATTGTGGGAAAAGGAGAAAAGGTTAGTTACCAGTATTTTCTCCTTTTCCAACAAAATTTTCAAAAGGCTTCTCCTCGGGGTTGTTAAAACTTGGGATTGTGTGGTTAAAGGGTTAAAAATACTTTGACTGTATTTGATTGCATCTCCTTGATGCATTATACCATGAAAGTTATTACATAATCTTGGATCCACAAAATCTGTTTTTTTCTAACAATCAACTTGATCTGGAGGCAGAATGGTCCTTTTACATGTAGAAAATTGACCAACAGCAAAAAGTTTCATCCATGGTGAGCCTGAGCGGACTGACAGGCTGATATAGATTGATACCTTTTGCAGATGCATAAAACCCCCTTTTCACAGAGAATGGCTCATTTGTCTTTTATAAGTTTCACCATTACCTTGCTGGGGTTTTGCAGAGCCTTGCCCAAAGACAATCCCGTATGACTAATTCCTCCAGCTGGACAATCTCAGTACTTCCTACTTACGAATCCCATGATTCAACTACTGATTCAAGAAGGACTCCTTCAATAAAATTTATAATGCTTACTATCAGCAGTCTCCAAGAATAGCAAATGAAAAAAAAAAAAATGATAGTAATAACACTACAAAATGGACGGAATGATCACTTTGAAGCAAAAAGAAAAACTTGAAAAAATTCAACAACTTTTTTTGTACCTCTCTCCTACAAAACGAGAGATAACTCAGCAATTCTACAAGTTATGGACGGAAGAAATACCAGACTGTATTATGCAGATACTCCTCATATCTAAATATACACTACAAAGTTGATCTATCAATATCCAAGCAATTTTCAGACATACCACTTTGAACAAAGTAATCAAAGGAGAATATTTATAAAGGCAATGAAAAGAAAAAAGTCGGAAACGAGGCAATTTAGTCTTACAATCCACTGCTCCTTTTCCAAAAATGTTTTCAAGGGGTGGTCGCTAAGCGTAATCAAAACATCTATAACACAGCCTTTTTCACAAAATCACAAAGTAGGGCATCCCTGATCTTACATAATATTACAGTAAAATAAGATAATACTGTTAACAATGAAATTGGCAGTTGTGATTTCATTAACTCTTTACCAGACGACAAAATTTTAGACTGGTCCAAATAGAAAGCACCTGCAAAGCAGCAAAATATTGAATGATGCAGATCTAAGATCAGACTGCATGGTCTGTGCAGTCTAATTGTGCTCCGACTAAAAAGCGCCCATCGTCAAATTTTACGAGCACAAGGGTCAAGATTCACACGTAGCAAATGTAGGAAAATAAAAAACTGAGTTGTTTCAAATAAGAAAAAAAGAAACTTATTTTAACTTTTTCATACAGATGCACAGTTTTGTGGTTTTTTTTTTTTGTTAAAATGTTTTCTTTACAGAATTGATGATTATAAGATAGTTTGTGCTCTCTGTCCGACTACCCTGAAGGTCATGAAGACAAACATCAAATTAATTTATTTTGCCAAAAGGTTGTACTCTAACAAAAGTATTACAACTTTTTTTAGATTTAAATAGCAGCATATTTCTGTTATGAATAAATTCTAATTTTCAAACAAGGGTGCAAAAAGAATTATTTTGATAAGAAACAATTTCAACAAGACAAAAAATTGATGAACAACAAACAGTTAACTGCAGAGATACCTGTAAAACCACACTTATTTAAATTTCTATGATTACGGAACACATACATGAACATGGTTTTGCTAAACCCTTTTCCAAACAATCCCTGGTTTTCGCAACTCTAACAAGAAGACTTTTGAAAACATTGTGGGAAAAGGAGAAAATGCTGGTAACCAGCATTTTCTCCTTTTCCCACAATATTTTCTACCCTTCAAAACACAAATTTCAATTTTTGAGTTGCATTAATTTTGTCGTTTGCAAAAGCTATCAATATGGATTAGTCTAAAATTTTGTCGTTCGGTAAAAGAGTTAAGTACTGTATACATGGATATATACGCATGTCAAAAACTCTACGAATTACCGATTACAGACAATTTGTGAAGGGAAATATTTGCGAATTCAAGGCACTAGTTATTTTTTAGTATACCTGTGGTAAAATACCCCAACAGAAAAGTTTGTGAATTTTTCAAATTCGCGAAATCGCAAAAATTTCCACCTATACAGTAATTAACACAGTACAGACTTCTGACAACATAATTATAGCAATTTCTTTTTTGCTACAATTTTACGAGCTAAAATTCGATATATGTTTGCTAATCCACATTTTACAAGGATATGTTGTCATTGGCTGCTAATATTTTTACAGTTGTGAGTGCAATACTTCTCTCCCCTAGTGAAACTCTTCAAGTTAAAGGGGTGTTTAGACTTGCCATCAGGACCATAAGTAAACAAAACATCATTGGTATCATATATAAAGTACAAGCAAAAGCAAGCATCTATATGAACCCTTTACCACACAATCCCAAGTTTTAACAACCCTGAGAAAGAAGCCTTTTGAAAGCATTGTGGGAAAAGCAGAAAATTCTGGAAAGGAGCATTTTCTCTTTTTACCACAATGTTTTCTACCCTATCAAAGACAAATTCTATCATGTGAGCTAAATTTTAATAGTCGTCTGCATATGCTTTCAATTTAGACAAGTCTACATTTCTGTCCTGTGGTAATGAGTTAACTGAGGCACATTTCATTGCAATATAGTGTCTACAAGTATATTTAGGCTTTCGTTTCTTGCTTGTACCTCTCATTAAGGGTTATATGTATTTATGTATTGTCTATGTTACGGGCATCTTGTATGTCCTAGTTTTATGGTGCTGTCTCATGAGACTGCTCCTTTTCTTACAAAATATGTACCTAAGTGCTCTGAGAGAGAGATAACTCTATCAGAATGGGGATAACAAGTATCAGGTATTAGATTCAAAACAAAATACAGCAAAAAAGTGAATGACAAACACGAATCAACTGAATGTAGTAGACCTGAATAATTAGTGAACTACAAACATCAAAACTTTCAACCTATAAAAATATGGTAATAAGAACACTAAAGATGGCAAACAGTTGCACACAAGGAATGTAAAAAAAAATTAGAACTCGCTTCTAAAACTCTTGGAATGTTTGACAAGTAAGTAAATTAATCCATTTGCGGGCATTTACATTTTTTAGATTCTTTGCTCTATGGCAAGTATATTCTATTTCAAAAACAATTCTAAGTTTAAACCACCCTGCAGAAGAAAGCTCTTGAAAGCATAAAGGGAAAAGCAGAAAATGCAGCCAGCCAGTATTTTCTCCCCTTTCTGAAAGTGTTTCCTTCCTTTTCAAATACAAATTCCAACATTTAAGCCACATTTGATTTATTGCCTGCCAATGCCTTGCTGTGTGGTGCAGCATAATGAAATCATAATAATATTAAATGCTACTTCAAATTTCATGAAGCAGCCTCTAACTCAAAACTTTGTAATAATTCCTGTCAGGCCAGTGAACTTGATAGCTAAACAAAGAAATTGGATATGTTTGGTAATGAGGGCAAAAAAGATCAACATGCTGCACTTCAAAGGGGCATTTTGAAAAAAATATCTAAAAAAAAATATTGGACATGGTCAATCAAATTCATTTTTTTGATCTACGTATGTCCAAAAAGGTATATAAAGTTGAGATCACAATCTTTTGAGTTAGGAAACTCATTGAAATATATCCCCAGTGATCTGCATGGACGGAATACAAAGCAGGGAAATGGAACATTTTATACACAGTCAGAAATTCAATATTAGTGAATGCAAAACTTAACACAATGTATGAAATGAACACATAAACAATGGTCAAATAAATTTTGGAATGGTTACGCTTTAGTGATATAGAAAAGAGAAGGTGCTAGCAGTTGAAAGAGCAATGCAATCTCTTTTTATGATGCACAAAATTTTTCAAATTTATGGGAGATGCCATCAAAAACTTGGAATAATTCTTTAACACGTCTCCAAACAATCCTAGGCTTTAACAACCTTGAGGAAGAAGGCTTTTGAAAACATTCTGGGGAAAGGGGAAAATGTTGGTTATCAGCATTTTCTCTTTTTCCCATAACATTTTGTTACCATTTACAGACAAATTTCACCAATTATCCACATTTAATTTCATCTCTGCAAGTGCTTTCAAACTGGACTAGTCTAATTTTTCTCTATTTGGTAGGGAATAAACCTTTAACTAAATGACAAAATTTTAGGTTCTTCCATTTTAAAAGCATTTGCAGGCAACAAATTTGAAGTGGCTCATATAATGGAATTAATCTTTGTTGGTTACCCGCATTTTCTCCTTTCCCACAATGTTTTCAAAATTCATATTTATATGGGTCTTTAAAACTTGGGATTATGTAGTAAAGGGTTAATCAAAGATCACAAGTACTAGGCAACAATCAAGAATGTGCATAGTTCCAGGGACCATCGGAATGCAAAGTGCCCCTGATTTCATATATTATCAAAATAATCAAAATAATTTTTTAAGAGTAAAAAAAAAAATATACACTTAAAAAGTGAATACAGGCACATCAACAATGAAACATCTTAAAATTGATATACAAATATAAATGACCCATGCTCTACGAGAAGGGGGCTTAATGCATCTGCATGTGCAGGCTGATCTGCGCCGATACTTTTTGCTACAGGTTAATTTTCAGCATTTGCAAAGTTCACTTTGCCTTATGGTCCCGTTGGTTGTTAGACAAAATGAACTTCATGGATCCATGATCATGTGATCACTTGCTTGGTATCATGCATCACAAATATGCATTTAGCCCCCTTTTGCCAGAGCATGGCTCAAATTTCAGCAAAAAATACTCAAATTCTGCAGCTTTAAAAACAGTGATTTTACATTCTACAATACTGCTCTGCTCATCATTCTCTTAACAATATAAAACTTTTCAAACATTTTCATTTTGAACAATTTAATTCTTAAAGCACCTGTCACAACTTTAGTTCCCTTTGCATCCAGTGTAGATTTGGATCAGACTGCACAAAGCATTTAGTCTGATCTTTGCTCTTCAATATTTGCTTTGCAGAGACACTCTGGAAATGACCAATCTTGAAATGTCAATTATTTCAGTCTTTGTTCCTTATTGAAAATGTCTGTTGGTCTTTTTTTTTCTCCCTGCTGTAAGGAATGAATTCATTCCTTATTCAAATTACCTTTAGAACATATTTATCCCCCATACTGTAATTTGCCATATAAGTGAAATACATGAATGTATAAAAAACAAGTGCAAATTAAATCACTCTTTTAAATACTGATCTCTATCAAAAGAAGCCATTTAAGACTGAGCTCTATCAATTTCGGAAAAGGCTCTTTTGTACAACTTATATACTAGTAGCATACGTTGTTGACTTCAAGCAACCTTTTATCTCTGTCCAGTTTGCTGAAACTCACATACAGCATGTATACTTGCTTATTACATCTTTGTGTGGAACAGAGGTGAAGGTTAGAGTATCTGCCTCTCATTTCATAAGTTTCAAATCCCCTGACAAGTAGGATCAACCTTCAGAACTACCTGTTTGACTGTGAAAGTACTGGTTTGATTTCCGGGGACCAACCACCTAAACTGACTGATCAAAGTCGTGAGCCTTGATGTAAAAACAGGTTTAATCTTTAGTTAAATATTTTGGTATTACTCTGTCAAATATTCAAAATTATTGTGGGCTGAGCAATTTTACACATGCAATTCATCATTTCCTCTAGAGATTTTTTATTTCAAGGTTGCTGTCAGGCAGGAGCTGATTGAAGAAAAAAGCAAGGAGACTGTTTGCCTGCAAAGGAAAGATAGAAATAATTACTATAAAGTGATCTTAAAGAATGCAGAATCATTTTCAACATTTTGACTTCTGTTAAACTCCTTACCAAACAACAAAATTGTAGCCTTAATCAAATTGAAAGCATTTGCAGACAACAGATTAAATGTTATTCAAAACATAAAAATTATTTTTTGAAAGGGTAAAAAACTCATTGTGGGTAAAGGAGAAAATGCTGGTTACCACCATTTTCTCCTTTCCTTCAATGTTTTCAAAAGCCTTCTTCTACAGGGTTGCTAATATGTAGGAATTGTTTGGTAAAGGGTAAACACCATTTTCAACTTTATATTAGTAATATCATGGCACCTTGTGCATTCACTCATGCCTTCCTGAAGCTTTTTTATCTCTTTACCACATAATCTTAACTTTTACCTACCCTGAAAAAACTCTTTGAACATTGTGGGAAATGAGAAAATACTGGTAATCAGCATTTTCTCCTTTTCCCCCAATGTTTTCTATCCTTTCAAAGGCAAATTTGATCAATTCAGCCTCATTCATCTTGTCATATGTTTTTCATTAGGTCAAATCTAAAGTTTGGTTGTTTGGTACAAGGTTACACCAGTACATTGCACAATATCTTTTCTAAGCCAATGGCTACTTTTCTCTTACAACATCTTTGGGGAAATATTAAGCCATGAAAAAAGAATTAATCCTGCTGCAGTGACTACTATCAGGTTTTTGACAAAGGCTTCGGAAAGCTTGAATCTGGGTAGGTGCTTACAAAACTTCATTCATGCTCAAATCAGCAGAGCATGGAATTTCAAACTTATACACAATTCATTTGATAACCGCAGAGCAATTTTTTAACTTTTCAAACTTCCCTTTCCTTCTCTTTAGCAAATGAAAGTTTATTTCTCATTTTTGTAACCGCAGATGCACTTATAAAGTTTGAAGTTTGAGCACAAACTCAGTTGATCACAAACTCAAGTTTTATAAGAGTTGCCCCTGAAGTTAGAATGCTTGTATGCAAGCCTGGTGCAATATAAACCCAGCTACAGGACTCAGGAACATTAACTCAATCTTTACATTTAATTAAGTAGCATAAATGGCCTTGGCAAAAGTTATCTAAAACAAGAGCACTGCATGCTGGTGCCAACACTCGGCTGCATTTGCTTAATTTTCAGTGAAAATTACAAAAAGGGGCATAACTGTGTCAAAAATACTTTGATGGTTACCTGCCTCTGTTGTATGGGTTCTCCTTTTGACAGTAAACAATAAAATTGTCATCTTGTCTAAGTTTACCATACACGATTATGATAGAGATATAATAAAAGGTCAAAGATTTTGCGAAATGACGCAGGCGCGGACAACTGGGCTATGACAATACCTCAACATTTTCTTTGACACCAGCCGAGCTAAAAACCCTTTGGACACAATATCTTTACATGTGGTCTGCTGTTGAAAGAGGTGATGACTTAACAGTTAATCCTTTCCTAAATGACAATTTCTAGACTCTTCCGAATTTAAAGCATCTGTCAAAAGCGATACTACAGATCTTAAGTTCTTTGACATAGTAGAAAACTTTGTAGGAAAAGTAGAAAATGCTGGTAACCAGCATTTTCTACTTTTTCCACAGTGTTTTCAAAAGGCTCTTTCTTTATGGTAGTTACAACCCAGAATTGTTTAGTAGTTGTTAGTAACAGAATTGTTTAGTAAAGGATTAGCATAATCATCACATGAAATGAGCATACTCATTCTGTATAGAAGATACAGCTTTCAAAGTTATTTTTGTTAGAATGTCTTTTGAAATGAAAATAGCCTATAGCATAGATCCAAGATCAGACTGCATGTTCTATGCATTCTGATCTAGATCTACATTGTCCTCAACTACAGCTTTTTTTGGCATGAATTACCTGTTTAACATCTGACGGTCTCAAGATAAGTCTGCCATACTTGTGTAATAGAGAATCTGTCACAGCTCTTCCCTGATCTGTCTCCGTGCTAAATGATCTGTGAAAATAAAACAATCATGATTAAGTCTTTGCTTTGTATTTAACTCTTTACCAAGCAGTCCCAACTTTTAATGACCCTGAACATGTAAGTTTTTTAACCTTGTACCACAATTCCCAATTTTAACGACCCTAGGGGAAAAACCTTTCAAAAACATGGGAAAATGTGAAAATGCTGGAAACTAGCATTTTCTCCTTTTTCCGCATTGTTTTCTACCCTATCAAAGACAAAAATCAACATTTGGCACCTGCAAATGCTTTAAAATAGGGCAAGTCTAGAATTATGTCATTTGGTAAGGGTTAAAACTGTTTGGAAAAAGGAGAAAATACTGGTAACCAGTATTTTCTCCTTTTCCAACAATGTTTTACACAAGTTTTAGAAAAAATCACACTATTTGAACCACTTTTAGTTCATTTTCTAAAAATTTTCTGAATTCAGACATGTATGAAGTTTTGTATTTTAATAAGAGTTAAAACAATTTTCAACACTATTTCAGTCAAATCATGGTGGTCAGAGCATCTATCTGTGTATTCCTGGATTTTTAACCAGTGATTTAGAAAACAATCATTCCAAGTCATATGCTCTTTTTGCAAATATTTTATTGAATTACAACTGTTGCAAAGCGGACAAATACACTCCACAAGCACCTTGTAATGGAAGCAGCACAATCAGAGAGTGGAAATGATTTTCAAGACAAAGTTCCCTTGTGACCTTCACTTTTGACCCATGTGAACCGAAAACAATAAGGCACCTCCTTGGGTCATGAGCAGCACTTGTACAAAGTTTCAGGGTCCTAGGTCAAACAGTATTGAGTTAGAGAACGGAAACAATTTTAGAACAAAGTTCAGTTGTGACCTTGATCTTTGACCCATGTGACCCCAAGACAATAGGGCACCTCCTTGGGTCATGACCAGCACATGTATAAAGTTTCAAGGTCCTAGGTCAAACAGCTTTTGAGTTAGAGAACAGAAACAAAAATATGGATGGATTGACAGACGAACAGGCTGACAGACAGACATGGTGAGGGGGTATGAAAGTAATTTCCATCAAGTGGTAAAAACCCAAATATTTTAATTTCAAATTTCTTTTCCAATAGAAAATAAAATAAAAAAAACTCACTTCACTGTAGATGAGAATGCCATTAACATGCACAATCTGATCTTTGATCTACACTATCAGCAAAAGCTCAATGAGCAACGCTTGGCAGATTACAGATTGACTACTACTGAATTAATCTTTTACCACACAATCCTGAGTTATAACAATCCTGAGAAAGAAGGCTTTGAAAACATTGTGCCAAAAGGAGAAAATGCTGGTGACCAGCATTTTCTCCTTTTCCCACAATGTTTTCTACCTTCACTTCAATACTATCATTTGAAAAACATTGGACCTGTCATCTGTAAATTCTTACTATGTGATGGAGTCTAAAATTTTACTCTGTTGTAACGGATTAAGACCACTTTCTAATAATCAAGAAAGTAATTCAAAATCACAACTTACTCTCTCAATATGGTATCAAATGCCAGTACAGCATTGTCTCTTTGTAGTGCTATAACAATAGATGCACCTGACACAAGCAAAGGTACCTGTAGGAAAAAAGCAAAATAACTACAGTACCAGTGCTCTGGACTTTATACCACTTTCAACATCATTTCAGTCAAATTACAGAATATTTATTCATGTGTGTTCGGGGTCCATACTCACCAACATTTCTGAAGAAGATTCCTAGTATTATTCTCTAGAATTTTCTAAATTTGAAAGTAACATAGTTTCTGACTGGCTATACCATTTATTCAATTTCGGAAAATTCTTCAGAAAAAGGCTAAGACTGTTCTGAAAAATGATTGACGAATACAGTCCCTGGGTTTTGCCAATACTGGTTAAGGACAAATAAGTGTCTTGCCCAATGACACTCCTATGAATACCCTGGTTCTGAAGTGAAAATAAAGCAAGAGCACCACATGCTGGTGTCAATGCTCAGCTGCAGGTGCTTTTAGAAACAGATCAATTTTCAGTAAAATTTCTAAGTCAAAAACAGGGCATAACTGGGTCATAAATAATTTGATTGTTACCCACCTCTGTTGTGTGGGTTTCCATATTGATGGTTAACAACTAGTCCAAGTCTGAATTAATATCTACAGTAATGACAGAGATATTATGAAATGTCAAAATTTTTGAATGATGATAACACTGGTGAGAAAGGGCTATGACAATGACACATTTTCTTGACCTCAACATAACAGCTCCCACAGCTTTACCACTCAGCCATGCAGAAACCTAGGACACAAGAAGCTCTTTAAAAGTACTGGTATTAGAAACTTCAGTTAGGTATTAATATGCACACAAGCCACCATGATATAACAAAAACAATGCTGAGATCAGTGATAAACACCAATGGAAGAAAGATATTTACCTGGCGGAAGTTACCAGCATCAATTAGACACAAGAAATGTTCAGCTTGCTCTTGGGTAAAATGTACCATTCTGGCCCCAATAAACTCAAACCTGTATTTTGTGGAAAGTAATGATCCTAATTAAAATGCTAAGCAACAACTTTTGTTGGGTTTTTAGACACTGTAAATTCAGATCAGACTGCCACTGCTGATCAAGATCTGACTACATGTTTTTTGCTTCCTGATCTTGAGAAATGCAGACTATAACATTTTGTATGTTAAAAAAACAAAAACATCACAAGAGGGTGCCAAAGCTCAGCTGCAGTGGTTTTTTGTGAAAATTCTAAGTCAAAAAGGGACAAAAGGGTGGCAAAAATACCTGATGTATGGGTTCCCTTTTTAATAGTTAACAACTAGTCCAACTTTGAAGTACATATCTTCAGGAACAACAGAGATATTATAAAATGTCAAAGTTTTGCACAACGCTAATGCAGAAGACACCAGGGTTATGACAATCCTCTATGTTTTTTTCAAAAACAGCCAAGCTAATAAAGACAAACCCACTGTTTGTCAGTAGTCAAAACTGAAAATGTTAGGGAAGTGAGTCTGAGTTTCCATATTCCTAGTCTGAGAAGAGGTTGTGAAAAGAGTGAGCCTTTTTTTTTCAAATGTTGAACACAATGATTGTCATGTCATATCACCACAGTAAAACCTTTGCAAAACAATCCTGTGTCTTAACAACAACAAGCAAGAAGGCTCTTCAAGGCATAGTGAAGAAAAGGAGGAAATGCTAGCAACCATCATTTTCTCCTTTTCCTGCAATGTTTTCTACCCTTTCAGAGATAACTCTCATCATTACAGCCACATTTAATTTGTCATCTGCAGCTGTGTTAAATTTGAACAAATGTAAAATTTTGTCATTTGATAAAAAGTTAACCCAACTTTACCTGATCACATTCTTGCAGTCTGATCTTGGTCTACTCTCCGCTTCTACACAAAAGGTTCCAGTCAAATAATTGTTCATTAAATGAAAATCAATTCATCAAAATCTTTTTCTGTAAAAGTCATTGTGATAAAATTCAGCATGATAAGGGTTTGTACACCTACCCTTGAGAGACAAGCCCCTCAATAACCTCAACATAACCGTAATGAGATCCCATCTTCTTCATCAGTACTGGCGTGATAACAATACATGTTGTTTGCTGTAAAAGCCCATGGACGTCAACTAAAGAAGAGATAAAGGAAAAATGAGATTCTGGTAATAAATGTTACCAATTCCAATTCCAAAACTTTCATTTGATACACAGTTACTAGTATCTGCAACAAATAGGAAAGAAACTATAAGGAAAGCATGCCACACCAGTTTAACCCTTTACCACACAGTCCTGAGTTTTTACCAACCCTAGGGAAGCAGGCTTTTGAAAACACTGAGGGTAGAAGGCTTTTGAAAACACAGGGGGGCAGAAAGCTATTGAAAACAATATGTGTAAAGGAGAGAATGCTGCTAACCAGCATTTTCTTCTTTTCCCACAATGTTTTCTTGCCTATCAAAATAAATCTAAATCATTTGAACCACATTAAAATTATGGTCTGCAAATATTTTCAATATGGACAATCTAAAATTTTGTCACCTGGTGAAGAGTTTGAACTGAACTTGACTCTATTGTTACTGTAAAAAATTTAAAAAGCCAAATAAACCTGTACATTAACATACAGAAGCCATTTAAATTTTGTTTTCAAAAAGGTAAAAATTTAACCTTAAAAGCTCCTTTGGTTTACTTGCTGTTGTCACTGTAGATCAAGATTAACCTGCACAAAATGTGACCTACACAGTTCGCTTTGCAGAAACAATCTGGAAAAGGGCAACATTGGAAGTGCAACTATCTAGGCCTTATATCTGGACTGAAAATGTCTGCTGGTTTTCTTTGACTCTCTAAAGAGTTTAAAAAGATTTCACCTGAAGAAGCTTTCTTCTCCACAGAGAGAGTTTCTATTTTTCTCTCCACAGAATGCTTTATGTTGATCTCTCCATCTATTGCTAGACATCTAATCTGTAACAGACCATAAACAATATAACAAACAAGCTTTTCATTGTAGAAGTAAAAGCCTGAAATATCAATTCAATACAAGGAAATTAAAAGGAAAAAAAAACAAAACTGAATATTCTGCAAGATATACCTATATGAACAATCGTAACAGGTGGTAACCAGCATTTTCTTCTTTTCCCATGTTCTAGAAGCACTCTCTTCTAGCATCAAAACACAGGATTGTTTGGTACAGGGTTAAGAAAAAAGATGTTTTACTCTCTTTCAAATATTTGTCCACTCTGCAATATCTTATAGCCTTTGGTTGGTCTTTAACCTTTAACACACAATCCTGAGTTTTCACCACCCTGAGAAAGAAGCCTTTCTAAAAATATTCCTTGTTATAAGCATTTTCTCCTTTTCCCATAATGTTTCCTACCCCATGAAAGATAACTCCATCATTTGAGCAACATTTCAGCTGTCGTTTGCAAATGCTTCAAATTTGGACAAGGCTACATTTAAATGTCAAATGATTAAAATAGTCTTTTAAGTGCAAAGGTTAAAGGTTGAAAATCTGCACCTGTTCAGCTGTAAGGATGTCCAATTCTTCACAACACAGTCCATCTGGGAAGAACACCTTTTGATGCTCCACAGCTTCTTTAAAACTTCTGGATGCTTTAAAGAAACGTATAAAAAGCACTGTTAGTGCTTCACCCACAATGTATAAAGATTACATCTGCAAAAAGTATAGATCAAAACCAGACTGTACAGAATGAAAACAAAAAACAGACTTATCCCATGTATTACCTTGAATAGGACAGATACTAAAACCCAATATGAAAACTGATTGATTGTATGGTGTTTAATGCTGTTTTCAACATTATTTCAGTTATATCTTGGCAGCCAGTGCACCTATCCATGCTTTCCTGGAGTTTCATTTACCAGTACTCCGCACAATATTCTTTTCAAGCCACTGGCTGCTTTCCCACATAACCATCATCAAAACATTGATCAGTAGTGAGAGAGGAATAAATCCTGTTGCAATGACTATCATCAATCCTCAGAAAGAAACTGGCCAAGGCAGGGATTGAACCAGTGACCCCCTGTTCTTGAGTCCCGTATGCTACAGACTGCGCCATTGGGGCTTGGCCCTAGTATGAAAAACACTCATATCAAAATGTCAGAAATATAAAAAATATAAAACTTCATAGGGAGATAACTTGTTTATGCGTATGAACCAACATTCCAAATTTAAGCCATACACATTTATAGTTTCTGGTTAATACACTAAAATTTGCAAACCACCCGTTTTGAATAATAACTGTAATACTGATGAGCAAAATCTACAAATTGTCATGAGATAGGTTACTGCATTACATTTTATTACCTGTTTAGAATTTTGGAAATAAGTGTTTGATAATCATGTCAGAAAAATCAGCCTTTTCAGTGTTTTTAGAGCAAGTGCCAATAAATAAAATTTTTTAAAGTGGTGGTTAATAAGTTTTGTTTAAATGTGGTTTGTATATGAACTTAAATTCAAAACAATGACAGTAAAACTGAAGTGGGTAATTGTGAATCACATATATGTATACCTATGTACATACCAGCACGATGGACAGTGAGGCAGGCTGATTCCAGTAATCCAAAAAAACAATAGAGCCCAGCTTCTACACTTGAATTCATGCTCAACTGATTTTATACTCAAGCTTTTGGTTTCATTCATGGTTCCGATACAGAAATAAATTCAAATCTAGACTCAGACTTTGCAAAAAAGAAAGAAATTGCAGATCTAAAGTTTATTCTTACCAGACAGTATAGTTCTAGACTTGATCAAATCGAAAGGCTTCAAAACTTACCAAAAATACCATTGCGCACTGAATCTATGCCAAAAACTCCACGCCAGTAAAACTGACTCTGCCGTCGTGCACTGAGAGCGTCCTCAGGACCTAACAAATCTAGTAACTTTTTCACTGCATTCTCTCTAAGGACACTGACACACATGCATGGACCTGAGGTCAGATACTGCAAGTGCTGATCTTTAACATCAACCTGGCAAAAGAAAAAGAAGGAACTGACAAACAACACACTAAACTTAGTTTTACATACTTCTTTGAACAGTCTAGATCAAGATCAAACTGCACAGGATGTACAGTCTGATTTTGAATCTAAACTATCCACTTGTTTGTAAGATTCAATTTGTATTCTGGTGAAAAACAGACTTGAGGTTGCAGTATCTGCATCTCTTGTTGATTGAGTGGTGTGGCTCAATCCCTGGACCAACAGGTTACGAGTCCTACACTACGCCACACAGGACTTCAAATCTCTTGTACTGGCAAAGAATATACATGTCATTTATTTAGCTCTTTAAAGCTAGAAAACACTTCAGTTTAACTCTTTACCACACAATCCCGACTTTTAACGACGCTGAGGAAGAAGCCTTTTGAAAACATGGTGGGAAAAGGAGAAAATGCTGGTCACCAGCATTTTCTCCTTTTCCCACCATGTTTTCTACCCTTCCCAAACCAAATTTCAATTTTTTAAGTCACATTTATTTTGTCGTCTGCAAATTCTTTCAATTTGGACCAGTCTATAATTTTGTCGTTTGGTAAACAGTTAACTGATCTCTATACAGGGTATTTGCTCATTGTAAATTGCAAGTGACACAGGTGATACATCTACACAAAGAATGTGATATGGAGAACACTGTGAGAAATAGAGTAAACAAGTAATTGCGGGCTAAAAGCTTTCATTTTCTGCATCATTTTAAATAATAAAAAAAAATAGGCTATGCTTGGGGTTTGAAAAGTTGTATGTGCATTTGTAACATAATGAAGCACATGGTCCCCAGCCACCCACTGGACTTCTGAATGAAAAAGGAAACTAGGTCGTAGCCCATATTTACAAACCATTCTTAAGAACATTCAAAGTCCTTTTCTCAAGAATTTCCTGAGATTGACAGTAACACAACTTCTGATCAGAAGTATTTCTCTCTGCATCTAGAATAAGAGTAAGAATGACACAAAACGGTCGGTGAATATGGTCCCGGAGGAAAACAACTTGGCAATGAACAGTCGAGCTGAAGATGAGGACCTTGTATGAGACCTGAGGGACCATCCAGAGACTGGCCCATGACTAAGAGGGCTGGAAACTGCCCTATGTGTCAGGAGGTGCAATTAATGAGTAGTAAGTAGGTAAGTAAAGAAGCACATACAGGTTACTTCTACAGATTATAATACTGATCCAGCTGAAATTGAGAGTCTTTGCAGACGACAAAAACTGATGCTGGTACGATGGAATTTGATTTAATAGAAAACATTGTAGGAAAAAGTGAAAATACTTAGTTAAAGCGTTTCCAGCTTTCCCAACCTCAAGGCTATACGACCAGGGTTCATTTGGTAAAGGGTCGAGGAATAAGTACTTGTATCTCTTTTTCTTATTAAATGTACATTTATGTTTGTTTATAATTATTGTTACATGCATATTGCATTAAACTATTTAGACTACATAATATTGATCTTGTTCAAATTGAAAGTATTTGCAAACGATAAATGAACAGCAGCAGAAGCAATGGTAATTGATCTTGTAGAAAACATTGTAGGAAAATGCTTCCCACTCTTCAATGCAACATAACCAGGATTTATTTGGTAAAGGGCCGTAGACTAGGAAATAGTGACCCAGCCCAAATTGAAAGTATTTGCAGACGACAAATAACTGAAGCTGGAAAGATGGGATTTGATCCTAAAGAAAACATTGTAGGAAAAAGTGAAGATACTCAGTTAAAGCGTTTCTTGCTTTCCTCACCTCAAGGCTATATAACCAGGGTTTATTTGGTAAAGGGTCGAGAGATATGTGCTTGTATCTCTTTTCTTATTAAATGTATATAATTATTGTATTATATAACTACAATTATTGTTACATGTATATTGCATAAAACTATTTAGACTAGAAAATATTAATTTTGTTCAAATTGAAAGTATTTGCAGATGACAAATCAATAGCAGCTGAAACAATGGGAATTGATCTTGTGGAAAACATTGTAGAAAAATGCTCCCCAGTCTACAATGCTACATATCCAGGATTTATTTGGTAAAGGGTCGAGGGATTTGTACATTAAATGTTTGGTTAAATGTTAATTGATGCTTGATGATAACTCTATTTAATCAACTGTACACATTTCATACATGTATAGTGCTTTAAACTATTTACTAGACTAAAAATACTGATCTGATCCAAATTGAAAGTATTCGCAGACGACAAATAATTGAAGCTTGAACGATAGGAATTGATCATGTAGGAAACATTGTAGGAAAAGTAAAAATACTCGGTTAAAGCATTTGCTGCTTACCTCAATTCATGGTTATATAACCAGGCTTTATTTGGTAAAGGGTCGAGGGATATATACATTTATTATTATTATCATTTTCTTCTTCTTCTTCTTCTATCTTTCCCATCAAAGGTGAATTTATGTTTGACTGTACTATTGATACATGTATATTGCTTCAGACTATTACATTAGAATATTGATCTGGTCAAAATTGAAAGTATTTGCAGACGACAAATTAACTGTGACTGAAACGAAGGGAAATAATCTTGTAGAAAACATTCACGTAGAAAAAAGCGAAAATACTCAGAAAGAGCACTCAAGACCATATAGTCAGGGTTTATTTGGTAAACAGGAGATCTGTGTATATTTTCTTGGTAAAATGTAAATTTAAATATCTAACGATAACTATTGTTAATATATTGTACACTTTTTATATATGTATAATGGGCCGGTGGCCTGAATATACTAATAAATCTATCTATCTATCTATCAGATTATCAAAAAATAATTTCATTATCCACAAAAATTGGAGCTGCATTTAATTTGTCATCTGTAAATACTTTAAATTTGGTTGAATCCAAAATTTTATTGTTTGGTATAGATTTAAATCCCCTTTGTAAGAGATTGGCATATTTCAAATTTGTCCGTAGGCAAGATAACAAGTTTATTGAGCATACCGCTACATCATTTGGCACTATCAGCTTAGCCCTCTCCTCATCCAAAACCAGTAATTTCAAACCAACAAGCTTGAAGCCCTCTTGAGATAGTTTCTTTAGGATCTTGGTTAGGTGCCGCTTAAACGCTCGTGGCTTGATGACTAGAAATGTTGTGAATGGTCTTGGTCCAGATAACATGATGTCAAAAATAGATTCTTCATATGGATAGGTCTGTTGAGCTGTGGGTTTTCTTCTGCTGCTTTGAAAACAAGTTATATCATTGAAATGATATCCCCATCCAAAACAGACCTTTAATTGATACAAACATATGAAAGGTCTTGTATTTTCAATGTACATGTGGCCTTTTTGTTATTGATCTTAAACGGAATTATACATTAAGCCCCCTTTCCACGACAAGGCATTTCATTAAATAGAAAAAAATAATGATTGACTGTGGCTTATGATATACAATATCAATAAGAAGTTTCATAAAATTTTGTCCAGTAGTTAAAGAAATATTGGTTGATAATGGAAATATACATCAAGCGCTCTTTCTCCAGGACACAGCATTAAATAAATAAAAAAAAAAAACATATCAGGGCACTATCATATTAAGGAACACATGTATGAAGTTTCATCAATTTTTGTCAAGGATTTTAGCAGATATCTGTCTGGACAGACAATGTAAAAACTATATCCCCTTGCCTTCAGCAGGGGAAAATAAATTATTGACTTGGACTCTTCTTTGCATCTTTGCTATATCAAACAAAATGAAATCAGTCATTAAGTTAATTTAAACTTATTTTCTTACGTTGGTCTGCAAAGGCTTTCAAGAAAGATTAGTCTAAATTTTTTGTCATTAAGTAAAGAGTCAATGAAAGATCCTTGATACCATATATATCATTGTACAATGTGGACTTACTCTGATGGTATTTCTCCCGCACCATGAGAAGAAAATTTGGGTATAAATGGAAGCATTGGTCTGGACATGGGATCAGAGAACAGCTCCCTTTCTGTGAAGAAGAGTCGCACAAATGTGTATGCCTCCTCTGCGTTTCTGGAATGTAGCATGTCTAGGTGGGAGGATCCATCCCCACTGGGGCGAGGTTGAATAATTCTGTCAAGCTTCTCGAATGCATTTACTCCTCTAAGAGCTAAAACCATACAGGGTTCTGAAAAATTAAAGCCTAGTACTTCAGTTTTCTCTTTTGCAAAGTCATGAATTTATTGATCTTGTAGGTTTCAGAACTTCTTTGACAATGATGCATCTAGAGTAAATCAAGATTATAAGAAACTGGACACTGTCTACATCCAGTATCCATGAAAAAGGGAGCATCAAACATGAAATAGCTCTGGAAATAACATGGCTAAAAACTCTTTGATCATCATGTACAAAAAGAAAGCTCTTGCATATTTATGCATCAACTACACGCCTATGAACATTTTCAAATGAAAAAAATCACACTACCAAACAAAAAAGTTTAAGATTGGTCAAGCATTTTCCAAAGACAGAAAATGAGAATCAAAAATTGATTGTTGTTCCAGAGAGAGTGAAAAAGATTGTGGAAAAAGGACAAAATGTTGGTTACGGTAAAACCCAATACTGTTTGATAAAGCATTAACCCTTTCCTAAACAATCCAGTGTTTTAACCACCCTGAAGGAAAAAGCATTTAAAAACCAGCATTTTCTTCTTTTCCTACAATGTTTTCTAGCCTTTTACAGACAAATCCTATACTTTCATCTACATCTGATTGGTCATTTGCAAATGTTTTTCACTTTTAACAAGCCTAAAAGTTTGTCATTTGGTAAAATACTAAAGGAATCAGGCAAAATATAAAACACTGTACCATTCATCAAAGTGTGGAGACTCTGTTTCCACAACTTGTCTCCTACTTCATAAGGTGTAACTTCTTTGGCTTGTGAGGTAGATAGGGAGGGTAGCCATTTCATACCCAGCAGCTCTAAACCTTCAGCAAAAGGCAAGGCTTGTTGTGTTTTACTGTACGGAATCATGTTTAGAATCTTCCCTGAAAAAAGAAAAAAAGTACCTGTGTTAAAAGAGTTGATTGACTGAATGGTTTGTAACACCATTTTTAACATCATTTCAGTAATATTGCAGCAGCCAGTGCTTCTATCTATGCTTTCCTGGAGTTTATTTCACAAGTACTTTTGCACATTATTCCTCCCAAGCCACTGGCTGCTTTCCCACATGACCATAGTTGAAACAATGATTGACGGAGAGAGAGGAATGTGTTAAAGGGAGATACTTCAGTTATCATTTAAACATTAATTGCAATATTCCATTGTTTTCATTCTCTTTTATGTATTTAGTCCATATGGCAAAAGCTACAACCCACTATTATCTCTGGTTTAAGTTATATGCTTTCAAACCCAAGTCCGAATTCCTCAACCATTCTAAAGAACATTCCTTGTCTATTTCTCAACAGTTTTCTGAATTTGAAAGTAACACAACTTCTGATTAGCTTATCCAAATGGTTTAGCCGATCAGAAATTGCTTTACTTTCTAAATCTAGAATCAGTGTTAGAAAGAACTTAAAGTGACAACAAAGGCAAAAAGTAAAGAGCCGGTGTTAAATTCTTTACCACACAATCCTGAGTTTTAACGACCCTGACAAAGAAGGCTTTTGAAAATATAGTGGGAAAAGGAGAAAATGCTGGTAACCAGCATTTTCCCCTTTTCCCACTATGTTTTCTACCCAATTAAAAACAAATTCTATCATTAGAGCCAAATTTATATTGTCATCTGTACATTCTTTCAATATTAACGAGTCTAAAATTTTGTCATGTGGTAAAGAGTTCAGAGCATTTGAATTTATATCTTGCCATGTAAAAGTATTGAAATTATTGTGAAGATGACAATCTGTCATTGTACTGTCAGTCCAAGTGTTAGTCGTTGACAGAGAAATTAATTTCAAAACTAGGTTAAAAGCTAAAAGGTAGCTGTGTCTTTTGTTTACTTTTTGCCTGATTTTTAAATTTCTTTTTTCTGCCAGCGACTAAAATATGGCACGACTACACGATATCAGACTGTCATCTCCACAATATTTTCCATACTTTTAAGTGGTATGATGTAAATTTAAATGTATTATAACACCTGCTTTGATATTTTGGCCTTTACTGGGCCTTTAAGAATGGTTGGTGAATGTAGACCCTGGACATCTAGTACAACCTAACCAATCTCTATAGTCTTCTTGCATAGCATAAAGCCATCTACTGAGAAATACTTGAGCACTTCCTTTTTTCTATTATTACAGGCAAGTAATAATTCCATATTAGAGGCAATCTAGCAAAATAGGGTTTAATGCACCTCCATGATACAAACTGAATCATATAGTAGACTGATTCTTTGATACTCAGAAAATGAACTGATAGCAAAGACATTTGACCCAGGTCAGCCTGCGTAGTCTACACAGGCCGAAATGAGTCAATACGTTTTGTTGGTGCATTAAGCCCCCTTTCCACAGAGCACCGCTCACATATATGAAAAGAGACCAAGGCCCTCGCTTCCTATACTTGGCGCCATGAGTTTATCCTCAACCAGTAAGTTTTATCTATGAAACGGATGGTAGGACAGCTTTAAGACTGATTTTAAAAGAAGATAGAATGGAAATGTCTAAAACTTCAGAATTTACATTCAGAGATTTCTCAACTTACATCTACATGTATGTAAAACTTTCAAATTTCATGCTCAGGTGAGTTGAGCAAAAAATTGAGTGCCAAACAGGCTAAAAATAAGTGAAAAAAAATGCAATTTTAAGCTGCTGTTATCAAGAAAGTCTAAGCAAAGCCAGCGCTGTAGATCAAAGATCAGATGCACATTTTGTGAAGTCTGCAAAGGTATACAAAGTTGTAAAAGGCACTTTCAGGGCTAAAGGCTTACCAACAAAGAGTCCTGATGTCTTCAGAATCTCATGGCCCAATAACATCAGCACTGTGACCTGCTCTAGTTCCTGGTTAGTATACAGTTTCGGTATCACATAGTTTGGATTGACCTGAATCTCTGGATCAAAACATTTGCTTAACTCCCCACCCAGTGCTGTCAGCAAAGCATCAGAGTACCTGGCCGCATGTAACATGTGCTGGGATTCCAGTGGAAAGCTTTCCCTACTTTGTAAGGTACCTATTAATTAAAGAAAGGATATAATTTTTTCAATACATGCAAAACACACTGGCTAAAGGAGAACTTGCTTTCAAAGCATGTGTAAATCTGGCAGCATATAAAATGTGCTGAGAATCAAGGGTAAATCCCTTCCTACAGTGTAAAGATTTCTTTATCCCTTTACCAGACCACAAAAATCTGGGCCAATCAAAACTGAAAACCTCTGATGATGAAAAATTAATTGCAGCTCAAGTGAAGTGGTTTTTCTTTGAAAGGATATACAACTTTAAAGGAACAGAATTTTCTCCTTTTCCACTATGTTTGCAAAAGCTGTCTTCCTTAGGGTCCTGAAGACAAATGATTGTTAGGCAGTGGGTTGGTTGGGAACTTATTTTGTCTGGAAAAACATTATTTCATTCCTTTCTGAGAAATCTGCAGAAGTCAACTCTGAAAACAACCTATTAAAATGTAGATAACCCATATGAAGTAACGCTTTATAACACAATCCCGAGTTTTAACAACCCTGAGGAAGAAGGCTTTTGAAAACATTGTGAGAAAAGGAGAAAATGCTGGTAACCAGCATTTTCTCCTTTTCCCACCATGCTTTCCACCCTATTCGAAAGCTACAGCTCATTTGTACCAATCTCAAATTTGTTGTTTGCAATTACAATTGGTTGTTTCAGAAAGGGTTAAGATTAAATACAAAGATACAAATAGAAAAATTGTGGCAAAAGGTGAAACTACTCATTATTACAAGGTTTTTTTTTTGTCATAAAATATTAAGAAATGAAACAATGAAGGAGTTCAAACGAAAAACAAAACAAAAAAAAAAAAAAAAAACTCATATATTTAAGCTACAAAGTGCTGAATAAATGAGATGAACATTTTTGGACAACAGTAACTGGTCAAATTCAAGTATTGCTTTTTCAAACTTCTTTTCATCAGAAAAATGTTTCCATAGCAGAAAGTGTAGATCCAAAATCAGACTGCTAGTTCTGTGCAGTCTGATCTTGATCATTAGTGTAAATGTAGCAGCTAAACAGTTAAGAGAATAACTACTTCTCTTTTTCATAAGAATAAACTTGAAGCATGAGCACTAGTTTAATAATGAAATACCACAAAAATTATCAAGAAAAAAATAGCAAATGAATCACATAATGTACATTAAAACTTTACCCATAATGCCTTGTAGAGATAACTGCACCATACAATCTTCAATGAGACTAGCTGCACTGTGGCTAGCATTTTCCTTTCTCAGTTGAAATATCGTAGATGGAAACACTGCCTCGTGTGTGCCTCTCCTATGATGCTCAACATGTCCTGAGAGAATCTCATCCAACATTTCCACCGCAGACCCTCGACAGAATGCCTTTACACCTTCTCCAGTAATACCTGATGTAATCATGAAACTTGTACTTGAAATTTACACAAGTCATACTTCAAAATTTTAACCTATCAACTCTCCACTAAAAGACAAAATATTGACCTTGTCCACTCTGGGAGCATTAACAAACAGTAGATAGAATGTCATTCAAATAATAAGTTTTAAAAGGGTAGATTACATTGTGGGAAAAGAATAAGATGCTGGTTATCAGCATTTTCTCTTTTTTCTCAATGTATTCAAAAACCTTACCACTCTAGACATGCAACAACAACTGATGTAAGTAATACAAAGTACAACTCACTTTTGCTTTCTTATCTTTGGGTACATATTTAGAATCGACATATCTCGAGGAAAGGAAAATTACCTTCATAAAAGATACTGGAAATTCTTCAGAAGGAACAACAATTGCTTCTGAAAAGCAGTTGTTCCTGTTCAAACATTACATCAAAATATCCCTGGCATAAGCATATTCTTTAAATATATGTTACCAGTCAAGCAATAAACAGAGCAATACATTTTTTAATCATTCTTCACATGTAATAATATTTCAAGCTGCATGAAAAAAAAAAAGGTTTATAAATAGTAAAGAAGAATAAACATGAAAACAACGCTGCACAGGAGAAAAAGCCAGTGGAGATTTGCAGGAGGAAGTAAAAGAAAAACTTACCCAGAGTTGATGCCCTTTTACTTGACAGTCTACACCTTCTTACACCAACTATCTGAAAGCCCCTCCTCTGGCAGGATGCTATTATAATGCCAAAACATTTAGGTGGAATAAGTGGGGATAGCACAAGGACAATTTCACTCTTTGTTGTTGCAATTAAAGCTGCTAAAGGTCTGTGTGATTCTGTATCAGCTGTTTCACTTGTTTCTGCAAAAGTCACTTTCTTTGTCCTTTTACCTTTTGGACTTCCACTTCTCAGGCTATCTTTCTTTGTATATGGTGTACCAACATCAATTACATTTCCTGGTGGAACACGTCCACCAAACCACCTAGCCAGTTCTGTTTGAACACGAGTAGAATTACGGGGACAAAACAACAAGCATTCGTCTCTTGAATCACCTCCATATAATGCACAGAGTGAATTGGGATCTGTTCTACGAGCTAACACTGGATCTGATGGACCAACAGCATCTAGCCAGAGTGATCTTGCTGCAGTCCCTCGAATACATAGAGACAAAACTGCACCAACATTATTTAACAGTTCAAGCTCAGAAAAGGCTGAGGCATTATCTGCCTTAGGAAGATTCATTTGTTCTGGAGTGGGATAAACCAATCTAACACCCGACAGATCTAGTCCAAGTTGTAACACTCTATTCAAAATTCCCATCATGGCTGCTGGGTCTTGATAAATCTTCTTGTATATCAATGACAGGGTATTCTGGGTGTCAAAGTTCACATCCTTGTCGTGTAGTTCCTGGTCGAGGACAGGCTCGTCACTATCTACTGTCTGCCAGAAGAACCCTACAGATGTGTTAAATACTTTGGATGCAGCCTGAGTGTCTGGGTTGACGTGAATAAATGTTGACAAAGGCTTTTTTGTTATGTTGGGTAATGGAGGCCTGTACATGTAATCTGAAATGTTAGAAAATTGAGGAGTAATAAATCTTTTGAAATGTATAGGAACCCTTAACCCTTTACCACACAATCCCAACTTTTAACGACCCTGAGAAGGAACGCTTCTGAAAACACTGTGGGAAAAGGAGAAAATGCTGGTAACCAGCATTTTCTCCTTTTCCCACAATGTTTTCAACCCTGCCCAAAACAAATTTCAGTTTTTGAGTCACATTTATTTTGTTGTCTGCAAGCACTATCAATTTAGACAAGTCCAAAATCCTGTCGTTTGGTAAAGAGTTAAGCTGCTAAACATTTTCCACCTTATTTTAGCGACTCATATTTTGCAATTTAAAAGTTTTGTTTGCTAGGAGAGAAAAAAGTCACACTGTATTAGACAGTTTAGATCCAAAGTAACCCCTTTTGCCTGAGCATGGCCCATGAATATTGTGTAATCCCATGTAAAAACATGATGTTACTTGTAATGCTATCCCTTGGTGTGCTGTATCTATAAAATATGGATATTGAACACCAGAATAAAGACCCTGTTATTGATATTTTAGACCAGAATATTTCAACATGAATCAAAGTGTGTATCAATACTGAGACTGCACATGTGATGCAGTCCTAACTTGATTTGAACTGTCCTCAAAACGATACACAATTTACAAAGTGCTCGATGAGTTCTGCATGTAAGGAACTTTTACTATATAACTCTGTATTCACCTACTAATCTAAATATATTTTTCATGTGCTAACCCTCATGTGCAGCTGCTGTTTAAGTGAGAATATGGTAAAACAAAAAGGGAGCATAACAGAGTCAAAAATATTTTGAGGGGTACCTGTCTCTCTGTTATAGGTCCCCCTTTTGAAAGTTAATTTCTATCCTTAGTTTGAAGTAAATATCTTCAGTAATGACAGAGGTATCAACAAGAGCACAGAAGGCGGCTGCCAATATTTGGCTGCAGTTGCTTGAAATTCAGCGGTCCTGCATGGCTCAGTGGAAGAATAGGACTAAGGACCTGAAGGCCCTGGGTTTCACATGGACCCACTGGCTTTATCTTGGGGGTGTCCTTGGGCAAGACACTTCAGGGCTCTAGTCTAGCACTGGCGGAAGCAGGAAATACATGAACATGAGAGCTGTTGCCAAGATATGACTGAAATAATGTTAAAGCAGGGTAAAAAAAATCAATCAATCAACCAGTGAAAATTCTAAGCCAAAAAAGGGGCATAACTGTGTCAAAAATACTTTGATGGTTACCTGCTCTTCTTGTATAGGTTCCCCTTTTGATAGTTAACAACTTGTCAAGGTTTGAAGCAAATATCTTCCATAAAGTAACTGAGATATAACAGAATGTAAAAGTTTTTGCTAGAGGTACAAAACTATGACGCAGACAATGACGCCAGGGCTACGACAATACCATGACGTTTTCTTTGAAAATAGCCATGCTAAAAATGTCAACACCAAGACTATGGCAGGGTGCAACATTTTCTGCAAAAACAGCCAAGCTGACTAGCTATTTGATTGTTCTAAATAGCACATCTATGCAAACCAGAAAGCTAGGTCTTGAAATTTAAAACTACAAGAATATCTAGAAAAGTTTGTAAATAGACACCCTTTTGCAATAAATCAACTACAAACCTGAGGGATGAGCAGAGTTAACCGGTCCCACCTCCATGGACACCATATTCTGTAACCATGGACATACACTGTGTAATGTGTTGGTGGAAAAATATTTCACAAGATGTTGTTGAAATGCCTTTCCTTCCGATTTCTGTGGTAAATAAAAAAAAAAAAAGTTTAAGAAATCATTTAATACCTTATGTAGCAAATAGATCTTTGATCTGCACTGTCTGTTTTGCTGAAACACTATAGACAAAAGCAAACATTAAATTGCAATTATCTGGGTATTACACTAGACAAAAAATGTTGGGTTGATTTGGCATTTTAGGGGTTCACTATTTCACTCTTTAGTAAATGCTTGCAATCAGTAAGTGCTTGGTTATTTCATTACAAGATAAACAAGATCCTACGTTTATTTTTGAACCAGATGTCAATTATTATTACCTGTTGATATTTAAACCATTTGCAAACGACAAATCATATGCAGCTTGAATGATAGCATTTGTCTTTGAAAGGATAGGAAACACTCTGTGAAACAGAGAAAAGCTGTTTACCAGCATTTTCTCCATTTGCCTCAATTGTTTCAAAAGGCGTCTTCCTAACAGTTATAAAAGCACAAGCCTGTATAAAGGGTTCAACACTTGATCTTTCTTTTTTAATTTCTTGAGTGAAAAGTACAACTCACTTTTGCTTTCTTATTTTTGGGTACATATTTAGAATCAAACTGTTCTACAGGGGTCACAGCCACCATCAAACACAGTTGCCCGTCCATTAGAACTTGCTGAAGGCCAATCACATAGAATGGAAGGATCCATGGGGTAACCTGAGCTGGACTGGTCACCTCTTGTAGAAATGTGTAGTTCTGTGGCACCAAAGCTAGCAGCCATGTAAGCAGGGTTGTGTAACTGGCAGAAAGACCTCGTCCTACATAAAAAAGACTCTTTATCATAAACATTTGCCTCCTTTTCAACCCCTTACCCCACAAAAAAATTTTAGACTCATCAAAATTGAAGGCATTTAAAATACAGATGACAAATTCAATTAGGTTCAAATAATGAAATTTGTCTTTGAATTAGTAGAAAATATTGTGGGAAAAGGAGAAAATGCTGGTTACCAAACATTTTCTCCCTTTCCCACATTGTTTTCAAAAGCCCTCTTCATCAGGATGGTTAAAAGTTGGGATTGTGTGGTAAATGGTCAAGTACCTTGGGTCCTGTGTTGTTCAAAGGTGCATAATAGGGTCTTGCACTTGATCCTGATCTTGTCATTGTTGTTAGTAAATGCTTTTGAATTGAACAAATCTAAAATGTTCTTGTATGGTAAAGAGTTTGAAGAAATATAATTCTTTGCACACAGTGGATATTCTACATATGGTTATAGCCCTTTTTATTTTTTCTTTTTCCAAATTTTTTGATGTTGAAATCATGCATCCATTACAGACTTTGGTCTTGTAAATAATCCAGTTTTGGTAATCTATGAAGAGTACATGCTTAATCACCAAAAGGCTTTTTTTTATATTTAACATGTAGTTAGTAATTTTTGAAAAAAAAAAGACAAATCTTTTATTTAATAATAAGCACTAGCAGGAGGCATTTTTGACTTTGCAGCAGACCAGTTCTGACAATAATTTGAATAAAACCATTTTCTCCTTTTCCTGCCATGTTTTCTACCTTATGAAAGACTTAATCAGTCACTTGAGCCATACTAAATGAGCCATCTGGGACTTCAAGTTTGTCGTCTACTAAAGGGTTTAGCTCTCAACCAAAAGACAGGATTTTTGACATGGCCATTTTGAAAAGATCTGCATACAAAAAATCAAATTACGCTCAAATGATGGAATGAATCCTTTAATGTACAGAAACCATACTAAGAAAAGATGACAGTGTTGGATACCAGCATTTTCTCCATTACCCATAATGTTTTAAAACTTGTGCTTCACCAGCGTTATGAAAATATGGAGTTGTCTCATAAAGAATTAAGTGTACCTGTGTCAACACTTTTGTTACTGCTACCTCTGTGGACAACAATTTCTCCGTTGGACGACAGATATACTGTGAGTAAGACACAATCTGTGTCGGGTGACAATACTGGGGGTAAACTACGTGGGGCTGGTTCATAGGAAGCTTCCTGTATCAAAGGAAAAAACTGATATATATTCTCTAAAATGGATTGTATTTTTGTTCGTTTGTTTGACAGTTATTGCCATTTTCACAATTATTTCACTCATATCCATGTAGCTAGAGCACATATCCATGAATTCCTGAAGTTTTTTCAAAATTAATTTGCACATGGCTGTTTTCTTAGATAAACATTGTGAAACATTGTTTAGCAGTGAAAGAGGAATGAATACTGTCACACTACCGTGGATCCTTACAAAGATTTTTTGGATTTGAACCCATGACTCCTAGATCAAAAGCCACATAATCATGTTACTGATGTATAGAGCTTGGCTTGTAAACTACGCATGTGATCAATGAGTCACATGATCAAACAATAGAATATTAAAATATGATGAAGTGCTTCCTTCATCCAGGTGAATTTTACAGATCTGCATCTGAAGTCTTCTGAAAAAAATAAAGCAAGAGAAGGACATTACCATATCAAATACTGTGGGTATGTTTTCAGCTGGATCATTTCTACCACTAACAGAAGCAGTTGGTCTGAGAGCATCTAGACGTCTTTGTAAACGAAGTTTAGCTTGTCTTTCATGTTCTTGCTGTTCCCTTAATTTTCTGTAAGATAAATTACATGCTAAACTAATTCAGTTACTTACCTACCAAAACAAATTTCAAATTTTTAGTCACATTACAATTTTATTTTGTTGTCTTGAAGCGCATTCAATTTTGGCAAGTCTATAATTTGTCTATGTACAGGGTGTCCAAAAAAAAAGTTTACAGTTTTAATGTCTATTTATTATATCTAACGTTCTGCTAGATAAACGAAAACCGGCACATGTATAGACAATAGATATAACTTTTTTACTGTATCAGTTATAAGATTTTTACTCGGACATTACTTTTCAGAAAAATGTCAATTTACTAAAATTACCATATTTTGTTCACGACGTCAATCATGTAGCTTATGACGTTTTTCAAGATGTCTGCTCTTTTGAATCTTGCCTTTTCGCACTCGCTCTGTAAAACTTTTGATTACCTTGCAACAAGTATCCACACTGATCTTCCTTACTTTTCTCTTGATGTTTCTAAGGAGCATTTATGTGTCTGTTGGCTTTGGTTTGTGTTCTAATGATTTCAGATAGCCCGAGAGAAAGAAATCACAAGAACTGAGATCTGGCCTGTGGGCAGGCTGTGTGAATAATGTCTGATTAATGCAAGATGGGCAACCCTGCACACTGCAAATGAAGTGATAGATGCACTATATGAAAAATTTGGTGATAGAGTCATTTCCAGAAAATATCCAGAGGTGAAGCACTGTTGTGTAACATGGCCAGCTCACAGACCAGATCTCAATTCTTGTGATGTCTTTCTCTCTGGTTACCTAAAGTCGTTAGTGTAAAAACCAACGCCAATGGACACATCTATGGTCTACAGAAACTTTAAGAGAGAAGTAAGGAAGATCAGTGTGGACACTTGTTGTAATTAACAGTTTTTAAAAGCGAGTGCGAGAAGGCAAGCTTCAAAACAGCAGACATGTTAAGAACATCATAAACTACTGAATTGACGTCATGGAAAAAATATGGTAATTTTAGTAAATTGACATTTTCCTGACAAGTAAAAGAGTAAGAATCTTATACAGTGGAATCTCGTTAGTTCGCACGTCGCTGGTTCGGAGCTATGTGTTAGTTCGTATGCTATCTTCGGTCCCGATACTTATCCTTCTTTATCATTGTTAAATTCCTGCGGATTCTTTGAACATCGGTGGTTTGTAGTTCGTACTATATTTCATGTCCCCTAAGTATTATTCGAACACAAATTCATACCTTTAGTTTGTTTGTCAATTAATCCGCCTGCAAGCTTACGAAGGTGTGAAAAGTCGCGACCAACCTTGATTTTCACACCTGTTGATTGACAGTGTCGATGGTACAAATCAGCTTTGAACTTTGAATGTAATTAAAGGCCTTAATTAGTTTGTAACGTCAATTAATCGATTAAGAGGACAATAAACAACTCCGAACTTCTTTAAAGTATTCGACATGGGATAAACGATGATAACAGTCTGAAGTGCACTGAGTGCTTTGATCTCCAAAAGGAAAATCACTCCAAGAAATTTAACAAATGCATAAACAACGGATACTATTGTTTTTTCGTTATGATAAATATCAGCACTGTCTAGCGGCTTGATTGTCTCAATTTTCATTGTAAATACCTTGACTCGGATATCTCTCCTCACTCACCTTTTATCTCCAAAATACAAGTTTTGAATGGAAAGAAATATTACGAAAGCGAAAACTATGTAATCGGCACCTTCTTACTTTACACCATTTACCCCAACCCCTAGAATCCTTTTTGCCACGTAGTTTTACTAATAAACTGAAAATGACATATTTAGGTCATTTGCTAGATCACGTGGCAATATTTTCAAACCATGTGACTGCAAACTGGCACCAACTGTTTCACGTTACAACCGTTTTTATGACGAACCCAGTAAAGTCACATGATTCACTTTTAAAATGGCTACGGGATAGAGAGGTAGCTCATGGTCTGTTTTCTTTCAAACGTTTGGATGGAATTGAATGCTGTTATCTTATGATGCTAACTAAATGATGAAATTTAAAAATGATTTTGTAATCGATTCTATAGATACTCTAATACAACTTTGGCATTTTTTTCTTGATCGGACCGTAACTCCTTGAACCAACGATCCGCAAGGCTACCGTTGTAATGGGTAAATGTTTAGGGTACTTCAAGACATGCTACATAAACCCAATGGTCTATTTCCGTAAACGGCACCGAAAATACCCGAACACAGTCACACTTTTTGGTTCATACTACGTTTAGTTCAAATAAAAAACTCCGGTCCCTTGCGCTACAAACTACCAAGATTTTACTGTAACTGATACAGAAAAAAAGTTATATCTATTGTCTATACATGTGCAGGTTTTCGTTTATCTAGCAGAATGTAAAGATACAATAAACAGATGTTAAAACTGTTAACTTTCTTTTTCGACAGCCTGTAGTGAAGAGTTAAAGAAGAAGGCTTTTGAAAACAATATGGGAAAAGGAGAAAATACTGCTAATCAGCAGTATCATTTTCACCTTTTCCAAAAATGTTTACTACCTTTGGAAGACAAAAATCCCATCATTTGAGTCAATTTTGACAAGTCTAAAATTTTTGTTATCTGGCATAGAGTACCGTAATACAACTTGTATTATGAAATCAGGGACAATGGCTGCAAATGTCTAAAGCAGAGCATACAAGTAGACAAAATTCACCTGATAATTTCCTGGCGTTTCTCTTTTTCCCTTTCCTCAAGAACTCTCTGTCTTATGGCTTCAGCATTCTGTTGCAATCCTGTCATATTTGTACCTTGTGAGTCACCTGATCTGTTCTTGTGCAGCATATCAGCCATTGGTATGACCCTTTGTGGCTGAACATGGCTAAAAAAAAAAAGGTCATATACAGTCACCATGAAAAAAGGTCTGTAAGGTATTTAACTCCTTATAACACAACTTTTTGTTTTCACCACCCTGAAGATAATGGCTTTTGAAAACATTGTGGGAAAAGGAAAAAATGCTGGTAACCAGCATTTTCTCTTTACCCACAATGTTTTTCAAAATCCATTTCCTTAAAGATTGTTAAAACGTGGAACTGATTGGTATTGAATTCTCATGCTATTCATCAATACTTCACAAGAATGGATTAAAAAAGTTGGCTGCAAATTCCTTTCAGGCTTCTTATTTCAAGTTGTGTAAATTATACCTTATGCCATTTTCAACAGTATTTATGTTATATCATGGATTGTAAAGTGGTAAATGCAATTTTCAACATCATTTCAGTTATATTGCGGTGGCCACTGTACCTATCCATGCTTTCCTGGAGTTTCTTTATACCAGTACTTCACACAATATTCTTTCCAAGCCACAGGCTGCTTCGCCACATAACCACCATCAACACAATGATCAGCAGTGAGAGAGGGATAAATCCTTTTGCAATGACTTTCATCAATCCTCGGAAAGAAATGCACTGAGTTGGGGATTCGAATCAGTGACCCCCTTTCTCAAGACCTGTATGCAACTGACTGCGCTATCACTGCGTGGCAAAATTTCCATGGAAACAGCTCACTAAATCATATGTTTATCTGGTTTCACCAAGACTGGTTTAGAGCTTCAGGTTATAATCTGTAAAAATTTGTAAAAAAAAAAAAACCTATATAAAAGGTAACTGTTTTTACTTTATTGGGCCATCCCTGTATACCCTGTTACTTGATCTTGCCGCATTCATGTCCAGTTGTTTATATTTCTGTCGTTGAAGTCTCCAGTCATCCACATTGTCCTCATCTGAATCATCACTTGCAGAAAAATTGTCACTGAAATAGGTTTCTTAGATGTTAAAAACAAATTTGCCAGTATTAAAATTCCTCAATTATCAAAGCACATGCTTGACTCTGTCCTGTACAAAAGCAGTATTAAACAACTGAGTGCTTAAACCCTTAACCACACAATTCAAAGTTTTAATGACCCTTAAGAAACAGACCTATTGAAAACATTCTAGGAAAAGAAGAAAATGCTGGTAACCAGCATTTTCTCCTTTTTCCACAATGTTGTCTACCCTATCAAAGACAACTTCCACAATTTTAGCCACATTTAAATTGGCAATCTGCATATGCTTTGGGTATGAAGAGGCCTAAAATTTTGTTGTGTGGTAAAGGGTTAAGCAACTAACTCCTATACTCTGAACCAAATGACAAAATGTTCGATTCAACCAAATTAAGTTTGTTTGTTTGTTTGTATTGGAGTTTAATGCCATTTTTAACAGCTTAGGCCATATCACGGTGGTCAGTGCACCTACCGTATTTTCCGGAGAATAGGCTGCAGCTTATCTGTTCAAAAAGTGAAAATTTTCAAGGGTGCAGCCTATAAGATGAAGCAGCTTATACGTCAAAATTCTTTTTTTAATTGATCTTTTTGTGCGGCCTGTAAAACTGAAAATTAAGGGAACCAGTCTACGATTACCCACGTGGGTGCCATTTTGGTTCACGTACCTAATGTACATTTCAAATGCTGATACCATTAATTGGTAGAAAAATTAATCCGCTTTCAAACATAATACGAAAGTGTTAAAACTCATGACCACCCTTGATTTTCACACCTTCTGATTGATAGTATCGGTTAAACCCAATCAGCAATTAACTGCCAATGCAATTAAAGATGTTGTTTGGTGTGTACCGTCAATTAATCAATCAAAACGACAATTTGACAATTTCGAAATTCCCTAAAATCCTCGATAAGGGATGAATAAATGATAACGGTCTCAAGTCCTCCCGGTGATTTGATCTGCAGAAGGGGAATTCACTCCAATGGAATGAAAGAAAATACAAAAACAATGGATTAGGTTATTTCATGTGTTTATTATAATACATATACTGGTAAATATATCTACAGATAGATGACATTGTACACTAACAAAGTGTATCAGCCGCGGCCTATATGCCAGTGCGGTCTATACGATACTTTTTATTTCTAAAATGGTTAAAATGAAAGGGTGCGGCCTATACAGTGCAGCGGCTTATTGTCCGTAAAGTACGGTATTTCTCACACCAGTACTGACACAACTTTCTTTCCAAGTCATCATTCAAATTAAAAGCATTGGCAGACAACAAATTAAATGTGACAAAAAGGATTATTTCTGTCTTTTCAATAGAAAAAAAAAATGTGGGAAAAGGAGAAAAAGCTGGTAACAAGTGTTTTCTCCTTTTTCCACACTGTTTTTAAAAGCCTTCTTTCATATGGTTGCTAGCCCCGCCTGAGTGGCTCAGTGGTGAGTTCGATACCTGGTTGAGGCGAACTTTCTTTCTGGCGTATTTTCGCCTCTCACCTCTGCTGAAGCTTGTGAGAAAAGTAGTCGGTGGCTTTGGAAAGAAAGTTGTGTTAGTACTGGTGTGAGAAAGCCAGGAAACACATGTGCGTCACCGACCGCAATGATATGACCTCAGTTGTTAAAGTGGCGTTAAACCCCAATACAACCAGCCAATCATATGGTTGCTAAAACATGGGATTGAACTTTTTTTGAAGATAATACAATGACTTAATTCAGAGTTCAGCTAAAATTTAATTGCCCTTTGCAAATGCTTTCAGTTTGGACAATTTTATACTTTCCTTGTGTAGTAAAGAGTTAACCCTTTACCACACAACTTCTCTGAAGAAGACTTCTGAAAAAATTGCAGAAAAAGGAGAAAATACTGGTTATGTTTTCCACCCTTTCAAAGACAAATTTCAGTATTTCAGCCACATTTAATTAATCTTCTAAAAGTCCTTGGATAATAGATGAGTTTAAATTTCTTATATCAGGGTCACTGCTTATAAAAATTTTTTATGCTCAGCACAGCTGAGCATGAAATATCAGAATTATACAGAATTCATCAAAACAAAAAAATCTGTGTTTAGGGTATCCCGACCCTACCTAGAAAATGCTGCCGACCCTAAACTTTTTACGCTATGATTGAAAAAAAAAATCTGTCTGGTGTGATTTCGGTACATGGCCCATGTAAAAAGTTTCTGGAAAAAAAAAAACCTACCTACTCTACCTACAGCATCTAGGACCGAAACCCAAAACACAGATATTTTTTTGTTAGGCCTGATACACCTCATAGAGTATCTTTTTTAACTTCTCCTTCTTATGAAACGTCTTTATTTCTGATTGTCGTACTTGCAGTAGCACTAATGAATTTTTAAGTTTGAGCACAAACTCAGTAGAGCTTGAACTCAAGTTTTATACCCACTGGCCCTGGTGAAGAGTTTAAGAGAAAAGTAAAAAGAAATCAATTAAAAAATTACAATAATACCGTCAAACCTGTATATGATTTCTTTAAAAACAAGGTTTCTTTCAAAAAGAAGATAAAGTTAAACAAAGGCATTATTAGGTGTTAACCCTCTACTACACAATCTAGAGTTCAAACGACCCTGAGGAAGAGAGTGTTTGAAAACATTGTGGGAAAAGAAGAAAATGCTGGTAACCAGCATTTTCTACATTTCCCACAATGTTTTCTATCCATTCTGATATAAATCTCATCATTTGTGCCACATTTAATATCATCTGCAAATGCTTTCAATTTGGACCAGTCTAGAATATTGTCGTTTGGTAAAGACTTAACACAGCCATTCTTCACATCTTTTGTCTCACCTATGATCTGTTTTGATGCCAAGAACTTGCTGCACTCTCTCTATATTTTTCTGCTGTTCTTGTCTAATCTGTTCAAAGTTTCTTAGATCTATAAATATTGTTTGTTCTTTGTCTCCCTTCAATGCTGAAAATACAGTTAAAGGGATATGTCTTGATTTTCTCTACAAAGTAAGAATTTACCACAAGGAAGATTTCATTTAACCCTTTACCACACAATCCCATCTTTTAACTATCCTGACAAAGAAAGTTTTTGAAAACATAGTGAGACAGGGAGAAAATGCTTAAACTCAGCACTTTCTGCTTTTCCCACAATGTATCCTACCATATGAAAGACAAATCCCAATTTTTATCCATATTTAGTTTACCATCTGCAAACGCTTGTAATCTGGACTACTTCAAAATTTTGTCATTTGGTACAGTACCGGTATTAACAGTATCTAAATATCTGAAGTCAGTATGCTGTACATACATTTTAAGTACCGATTTTCATTGCAAAAATGTGTCATGTTTAATTTGTATTTTGCAAATGTCTTCAATTCGGACCAATTTTTTTGTTTGTTTGTTTGGTAAAGAATTAATGATAAACAAGAGCGCCACAGGCCATTGTCAATGCTTGGATATAGGTGCTTATAAAAAATGAGCCATGCTCTGTGAAAAGAGGGTTTAATGCATTTCAATAATGCATCATACCAAGTAAGTCATCATGTAATTGTGGATCATCCATAATATCCATTTTGTCTAACAAAATCGACTGAATCATGAGGTAGATTGGTCCTTCAACAGTGAAAATTTACTAATAGCAAAAAGTTTTGTGCAAGGTCAGCCTGGGCTGATTGTGCAGGCTGACTTGGATCGATATTTCAGGCAGATGTGTTAAAGCCCCTTTTCAGAGAGCATAGCTCAAATGTAATGGAGAGAGAGACAAACACCTACCAGGTTTAGTTTTACTGAACGGTTCAGTGGGTGGAGGTACAGAAGGTGGTAGGGGAGGTTTTCTTGCTGTCAGTATTTTCGGAGGAGTCTTCAGGTCACTTGTGTTTGTACCACATGAGGATACAGTCTTTTTCTGTTGTTCTGTGGTCATGTAAAAAAATCTTTATAAATAGTTTTCCTAACATCTAATTCTTTGCAATATAATCCTGTGTTTTAGTGACTCTAAGAAAGAAGGCCTTTTGAAAAAAATTATGGGAAAACGAGAAATTGCTGATTACCACTATTTTCTCCTTTAACGTTTTTTTTTTTTTACTCTTTAACAGACATCACCATTTAAGTCATCTTTCAGTTGTTCTCTTCAAATGCTTCAGACTTAGATGAATCAAAAATTTTGTTGTTCTTAGTAGGGCAGGAAGTTAAGCATATTTCAGCACTAACAGTGATGATGTATGAATTATTCTAAATACATGTAATGGATTTGGGAAACCAGCTCTTTAAAGTCAGCACCAAGCCTTGTTTAGTACAACCTGCTTCTACAAACTACTTGCCTAAATGCTCAAGGGCTCATTAGATTAAATTTCCTACACAAAATCATTATGCTAAATACAAATTTTAGTTTGTTTTGTTTTGTTTTTTTAATTTCGGACAATACATATTAATTGAATATGAATATTATACATGTATCTAAATACAGGATACTTCAGAAAATCACTCAACTCTCTACTATATGACAGAGTTCTAGACTTGTCCATTGAAATCATTCGCAGACTACACATTAATATGGCTAAAATAATGGAATTTGTCTTTAAAAGGGTAGAAAACATTATTAGAAGACAAGAACATGTGGGTCACAAGTGTTTGCCACAATATTATTAAATTCCTTTTCCCGACGGATTATTATTATTAAAAATACAAAAAAAAAAAAAAAAAAACCTCCAAGATACAAAAAACTCACCCTTTCTAGCCTGATTGTTTCCTACATTCTCTCCTCCACCCCATAACATACTAGCTTTACCCTGAGCAGTTACTTCAGATTCTACATCAACATCATCATGTATATGCACCGATGGAGTTTCAATACCAATGGCAGCATCATTATCAGGCATTCTGTCTACGATTTTGGCACCTGTACTTGGGTCTACATCTTTCAAATCATCTCCATATTTTTCCATCGACATCTGAGCTAACCTTTGGATGAGAGTCATTCCTTCATCTTTTTTCCCTAGAAAAAAATAAATCTGCTTTTTAGAGAGAAAAGTAACTGATTCAAGATTAATAACTATATCTCATAAAATCCTAAATTTTAATGACGCTGTAGAATAAAGCTTTGGAAAACCTTGTGGGGAAAGGAGAAAATGCTGGTTACCAGCATTTTTTCCTTTTCCCGTAATGTTTTCCACCCTGTCAAAGGCAAATTTCAATATTTGAGCCGCGTGTAATTTATCATCTGCAAATCCTCTCAATATGAACAAGCCTAAAATTTTGTCCTGCAGTAAAGAGTCAACCAAAATAGTCTGCAAACTGTATCAAAGAACAGAAAAAGCGATCAAAGATGCAAAATCTGTGTGTTAAGCAAACTAAATGGCAAAAAAAGTTTTTAAATTTACAAAAGCTATCTTTTTACCATTTGCAGATCTGTTCTTGTTTTCATCAGCTGTCAACGACCAAGCTTGTCTTGGTTCTTGATGGTTGTGCTGCTCTCCATCATTGTCATAACTTTGAAGTAGAGCATCTGTAAAAGCATATATATATTTTTTTTAATTTATTAATCATGGTTTAAATAGAATGCAAGAATGTTGTTTATGCCACCTTCAACATTATTTCAGTCATATCACGACCGCAGGTCACTTTGGCATAGGTGTCCATGGTATAACCAGCACTAGGACAGCATCTTGCCAATGGACACTACCATGAAACAAAGAGGACCATGATGGCCCTGTATCACTCCAGTGGCTAATAACTAAAAACCCTGCACGCCAAACATTACAATACTTATCCAATTGGTTTTGAACTAGTACACATACAAAATTTTCTCCATAAAATCCTGCGAGAAAGTTATGACCCCAGGGCAAAGCCATTTTTGACCACAGAGCTATAATTACTTGAATCCTGGTAGAGGTCCACAAGATAAAGCCCCATACCAAATAATAAAGGTCCAGAATGTGTGGTTATAAACAAGAAAATTTTAAAATTTCCTCAATAAGAGGCCCTGTAAAACATGAGACCCCTGAGACAGGGCTAAATTTGGTAGCCCTAGTTCTTATGAATAGTAACAAGAAGATTTTTGAAAGTTTTCACTATACATACATGTAAAAGCCCATATAAAACTGGAGACCACTGGGGTTGGGGCAAAGTTGACCCCAGGGCTATAATTTGGGCCCTCTTGGTAGAGGCTAACTAGATAAAACTACAGGCAAAATTTGGTAGCCCTAGGCCTTATGGCTCAGTACGAGATGATTTTTAAAGTTTTCCTTATACAAGCCCGTGTAGAACTTGTGACCCCCCGGATGGGATCAAATTGACCCTAGGGCTATAATTTGGGCAATCTTGATAGAAGCCCACTAGATAAAGCTACATGCAAAATTTGGCATCCCTAGGCTTTATGGCTAAGTACAGGGCGATTTCTAAAGTTTCCTCTATATAAGTCCATGTAAAACTTGTGACCCCCGGGTCGGGGTCAAATTTAACCTCAGGGCTATAATTCAGGCACTCTCGGTAGACGTCTACTAGACAAAGCTGCATGCAAAATTTGGTAGCCCTAGGCCAAATGGCTAGGTACAGGAAGGTTTCTAAAGTTTTCTCTATATAAGCCCATGTAAAACTTGTGACCCCCGGGGCAGGGCCAATTTTGACCCCAGGGCTATAATTTGAAGAGACTTAATAAAGGTCTACTAGATAAAGCTACATGTTTAATTTGGTAGCCCTAGGCCTTACGGTTTCAGACAAGAAGATTTTCAAAGATTTCCAATATTTTTCAGTTTTGTTGCCATGGCAACCACAGTTTTTGAAGGAATCAAATTCTTTCAAGAAATTCTGAAGAGGACCATGGCAGGATCATTTCTGTAAAGTTTCATCAAAACTGGATGAGTAGTTTCAGAGAAGGAGATGTTTGAACTAAAAGTTAATGGACGGATGGACAGACGGACGGACGGACACACGCAAATACTGGTCAGTGACAGTCAACAAAGAAATGGAACCTCAAGTAAGAAACTTTACTAAGTAAGTAGTTCAAAATACTGTACCTAGATCGACATTGTCGAGGGCTTGTGTGGACAATACAGGACCTCTTGGAGAGAGTATGTTGGTGGCTAGTTCTTTCTCCTTGTTCCTCGTCTTCTCTCTATCTAGCTGTTTCTTAATCCCTCTGTCATCCAGACTGTTCAATGACAAGAAAGAGCCTCCTTTTTTATCTGCCTGTGTCTTGGAATCCTTCTTACTTTTGTTGTCTTTGGGTATGTCTGCCCATGACACAACACTTGGTAAATCATTTTCATTTTCGATATCTTCAAATATGTTGTGAGAGTTATTGGTCTTGCTCTCTGTAGGAATATCAGACCAGGAGCTGACTCCAGTGTTGCCTGTTGTACTACCTATTTGTATTTCATAGGCTAGGTCATTATCATACAGAGGAATAGATGTAGGTTCAATCTCCTCATTATTCTTATCTGCAAGGAAAGTATCAAGATTTTGGTTAGGTTCAAGAAATGTGTTACAGCAATTTGTTTAAGGTGTTTGGTGCCGTTTCCAACATTATTTCAGTTACATCACATTGGCCAATGCACCTATCCATACTTCCTGGGTTTCTTTTACTAGTTCTTTGAACAATAGTGTTCCAAACCCATTGGCTACTTTTCCACATACCAGTTGTGGAAACAATGATCAGCAGCAAGAGGAATGAATCCTGGAAAGAATTTCGTTTAGCCTAGGAACCTTAGCACATCAAATAAACTCAACAAGGCACTTTCAGTGTAGAAATAAGACCCTAATAAGAGCAATTTCAAAGTTGCCCTTGCCCAGAATGTCTCAGTAAAGTGGACATTGTAGATCAAGATCAGACTGCACATTTTGTGCAGTCTGATCTTGATCTACAATGGCCCCAAAGGCAACTTAAGTATTCAAAGGTGCTTTAAGGGTTCACGCTCACCTGAGAAACTCTTCTTCTCAGTCTGTGTAAAGGAGAGATCAAGAAGACTTTCACCACTCAGACTTGTATCTAAATCTTTATCTTCTTCAATCACCACTGATTTCAAATTCCGGTGAAATATAATGGGTTCTTCTGTCTCTGAGTCCACCTAGATATATAAATGAAAATAATTTGTTCATTTTTTGCCAAAATACTAATGTTTTCAATAAACTGAACAATAAAGCTGTACACACCGTGGTTAAAGGCTTAGAAAACATTGTGGGAAAATGATAAAAAGCTGGCAGCCATTATTTTCTCCTTTTCCCTCAGCAATTTCTGCCCTTTCAAAGATACTTTTTATCATTGTTTGTCTGATGATGATTTCAATATGGAGAAGTCTTTAAGGGCAAGGGTTTGTTGTGTTAAAACAAGTGTATGGTAGAAATCACTGACGGAAAAAAGAGGAAATGCTGGTAGCTATCATTTTCTTCTTTTCCTTCAGTGATTTCTACCCTTTACATGACAACTTTTATCATTAAAACCAAGTTAAAACTTTTTTGTCTGAAGATGCATTCAATACAGAGAAGTCTGATAGGAGTAGTTGTGTCCACATAAAGTCGTGTGACACAATTTTATGAAAATGTCTGTTTCACTTTCTCAGCTACCAAATGTAGCTTACATGTACTTACATCAGATAGTTCAAAATCTATATCTGGCAGTTTTTTCTCTACCTCGGAGAAGATGAGGTCTAACTTTGGCTTCAAGCTGGAAGGTAATGAGTGCTGGTTCATCCCTCCCTGACTATCTACAGACAAATCTAGTGAAGGTAGATCTTCAATGTCATGAAAATCATCCATGTCACATTCTGTAAGGGAAAGAAAATATTGCAAGTATACTAAGTTGTATGAATGAAACATATCTGACAAACATTGGTCAACCTTTTACCAAACAATCCCATGTTTTCACAACGCTGAGGAAGAAGACTTTTGAAAACATTGTGGGAAAAGGGTAAATTGCATTTTCTCCTTTTCTCAAAATGTTTTCTGTCCTTTGAAAGACAATTCTCATCATTTGAGCAGAAAGTAGTTTGCCCTATGTAAACATTTTCCACTTTGGCCGTTCTAAAATTTTGTCATCTGGTAAAGAGTTAAAAAATTTTTGCCTCCTGAAAATGACTTTTTGTCTTTCATAAAACATAGTGGTAACAGTAGACACTTTAATGACTAATTTATCCTTTTCCCACATTGTTTTATACCCTTTCAGTGAGCCAATGGTAGTTTACCCTTTGTAGATCTTTTTAACTTGGAGCAGTACAAAAAATGTCTTACATATTAAGGAGTTATACATTTCTATACCTAGCTCCTGCAACTGATTTTTTGTGTCTCTGAAAACATAGTGGCAAAACTGAAAAGCAGAAAACTTATATAATTATTAATTTCTCCGTCTGTCACAGTATCTAAATATGCATTCATGAACTACATTTTACTCACACTGATTATTGTATTTTACAAGGATTGTTTTAATGCTGTCTGCAGCAATTTCAGTCCAGAAGGGAGTAGTTTAATCCTTTGCCAGGCAATCCCGAGTTGTAACGACCCTGTGGAAGAAGGCTCTTGAAGACACTGTGGGAAAAGGAGAAAATGCTGCTAGCAAGGATTCTCTCCATTCCCCACAATGTTTGCTGCTGTTTCTCAGACAATTTTTCCCTTTTGACCTTCATATGATTTATTTGTCACCTGCAAATGTTTTCAATTTAGACAAGTCCAAAATTTTGTAGTTTGGAAAAGGATTTTTTTTCACCAGAACAAAATTTGGGAACTGTTCTTGGAAGTATTAATTTTGCAGAAGACATTGAAATAGTAGCTTAATTGATGGAAAGGGGTACTTAAAACACATTGTGGCTACCAGAATTTTTCTTCGTTTCCCAGTGTTTTCAAAAGCTGCCTCCTGAGCGTCGTAAAAATTGTGGGGTTGTTTGGTAAAGAGTTACCAGTAACCTTAAAAGGGTATTTCACAACTAAAGATGCCTCAGCAGCCATTGTGGATTAAGATCAGACTGCACAAAATATGTAGTCTAATCCATGATCTAAACTGTCAGCTTTGTTAAGACAATCTGAGACAATCTGGAAAACAGTTACCTTGAAAGTGAAAATATTTTGGGTCTAATTTCTTGACTGAAAGTGATTGTTGGATTTATTTGGCACACTAAAGAGCTAAGAGTTAGGTATATGCCCAGGAGAAAATCCATTCAGATAAGTATAACCTTACATAAATAACTGAAATCCTGCCAAGAAAAATTTGAACCTAAAGCAGTTTTACAATCAAATTAGGACAAATGGACAAAAACTGGAACAACACTTAATCTACAAAACATGCTTATTTCATGTATCAGCATAAATGTATAACTCTCTGACTATATCGCTAAAATGAAACTGACAGCTAACTCATAAAATAATAACCACATCTTTAGTCTTTTTACCGAGAATATAATATAGATCAAGATCAGACTGCTTTTAGCGGATGATTTAGATCAAAATCAGACAGCACAGAACATGAAATCTGGATCTTGGATAGATCTACACTGTCTGCTATTTCATGAAAATCCTAGCAAAAACACCCTTGAAACTGCAAAACTTTGGTCCTAACAATCTATTCGCCATATGTAATAATCTTAAATAAAGAGGCTTTTGACAACACTGTGGGAAAGGGATCTGGCTAACCCTATTAATGAGAAATCTCATTATATAAGCCACACTCAGCTCTTTACCAGATGAGAAAATTTTAAACTTGCTCAAATTGAAAGCCTTTGTAGACAACAAATAAAATGTGTTACTAATAATTACATTTGTCTATGGAAAGTTAGAAAACATTGCTGGTTACCAGCATTTTCCCCTTTCCCCACAATGTTTTCAGAAGTTGTATTTCTCAGGGATGTTAAACCTTGGAATTGTGTGGTAAAGGCTTGATGTGTTGTCTGAAAATGTTTTCAATATGGATGAGTATAATATTTTATCATCTTGTAAAGATTTCAGTGTTGAATGTTAACACAAATCTAATTTTATCGCTCCCTTGCTGGTGGACTGGATGACTAAAATTTCTTTACAATGAGACAATCTAAACTTATTCAATTCCTTTACTTATGTTTTCTATTTCATAATTTGTAAATTCTAATCAGGAATCTTTATGAATAAAAGCTTTTCAACAATACTTATTCAAAGTTAAGTAAATCACCTGCCTGTAAATGACAATAGTTTAAGAGGGAGTAGATAAGATTTCTTTGATTTGTTAAATTCCAACATATAATACAATATTGGCGGACCACTGAAATCAAGACTCAGACCCCTGACTTTTTCAACAGTGCATCCAACAGAGCCCTTTATTTTAACCCTTTCATAAAAGACAAGTTTTTAGACTCTTCAAAGTTGAAAGCATCTGGGGATGCCAGATACAGGTACAAAAGAACAGAGGTCCTCTGACAGGGTAGAAAACATTATGGGAAATGGAGAAAATGCTGGTTACCTTTTATTACAATGTTTCAAAATCTGTCTTCCTTAAGGTTACAAAAACAATTGTGATTGTTTGGTAAAGAATTTTACACAACACTATCCCTCAGCAGCATGCAAGTTTCGACTGAACTAAATCTGAGCAATTTTTGTTGCAATGCTACAAAGAGATTATTTGCTTGTGTGAAACCGTAAATATGGGCCATATAAATTGATCACAAGGGCAAGTTTGGTAAAATAAACCAAACTCAACCAGTTTGGTATTGTAAAAATACCATATAAACATATCAGCATCTGTTCTACTCAGCATTTCAGGGTAAAGTAACATGTGCTACATGTGCTGATGAGTCATACTCTATGTCCTAGCTAGATTGTGCATGACAGGTTGTCAATGATAGATTCTATATCCAACAACAAGATTTCAAACTTGTCAATAATAAAAACTTTTGCAGTTAATGATTAAACCTAGCTCAAATGATGGAATTTGCCTTCAAAAGGGTAGAAAACATTGGGGAAAAGGAGAAAATCAGCTTTTAATTCTTCTTTTTTCACATTGTTTTCAAAAGGCCTCTTTGTTATAACATATAATTGTGTAGTTGTGTTTAGTTTATAACCCTATACTTATAGTATTGATTTATAAAACCCCTGCAACTGACATTGACGCAAAAATTTGCAAAAAACTGCCCAACAGTATCTTAACTGAAAGGTTGCTCCCATGTTTGTATCTTTTTCCTGTTCCCTTCCCATCAGCCCTTCTTTTATTGCCTCTTGAAATTTCAAAATCTTACCAATCATCTTTCAGCTGGTTGTATGTGCCTTCAAATCTGCTTTTAAGCCATGAAAATGGACAACTAATAAATTATTTAACTCCACGCTGACATCCAGTTTAGTACAAAGTTTTCATCCATCTTACTGCAATTTACTTTTTTCTAACGCAAACTTGTCTGGTCAGTTGCTGGAGAACTCGTATCCTGGAGAACTCGTACTCTGGTGAATTCGTACCCTTATCTGAAGGGTACGAGTTCTCTGGAGAACTTGTACCCCGAGTACGAATTCTTGTACCACACAAATATTTTTGGGGATAGATTGGTTTGTTTTTTTTTTTTTAGATAAATCAGACATTCTGATTTTGGTGACTTGATGATTTTCTTGTTACCTCTTGTGAAAAGAATAGGATATATATTAATCAAGCATTGATGATTTATGATATATTTGTTGTAAAATATCAGTTTTGTTACCGGATGTTTGATAGATATATATGGAAAGAAAGGTCAGGTCAATGGGCAGGTACTTTTTTTGAAAGATGAAATTATGAGGTACATACAGACCTACATTACCGGTATATGGATACCTTGAATGTTTCGAATATATGATTAAAAAAAGAAAATTTTTAGATATTGTTGGTTCGTAAATGGAATATGCCAATTAATTCGTGTCGGGTACAATCAAGTTATGTGTATGGATCAGGTACCATTGTACACGCTTGATAATTACCAGCACCTTAAACCGGTATAGTATATTACTAGGTCTTCTAACCCTTTACCAAACAATCGCGTTTTAACGAGGAAAAAGACTTCTTAAAACATTGTAGGTAAAAGGAGTTAATGATGATAACCTTTTTTTAATGTAACATTAAAAGAAGAAATTTAGCTATTTTAATCTTTATGGATCATTATTTAACCCTTCACCAAACAGTTCCGAGTTGTTACTACCCTGTGGGAGATACCTTTTGAAAATATTGTTGGAAAAGAAAAAAACGCTCAACCCTTTTTGACAACTAAAATCTGTCGTTTGCAGATGTTTAGAATTTTGAAGTGTCTAAAATTGTGAGCTCATACAGAGCAATTTCTCTATTTTTCACGCTGCTCTCTCTCTCCGCCATCGGCAGCTGAAATTTCGATTCACCGAAACTCAGAAAAGGATTCAAAATAAATCAGAAAGGTTTGACTAAGAATGTAGACTTTGTAAACCCAAGCTGAGACTGCACATTCTTTGCATACTGATCTTGTTCTTTGTCATCCGTTTTTTTTTTTTTTCATTTATGACGCTAAAAGGGTTAAGGGTTCAATAACTTGATTAATCTTTAGTGAAAATCACATCTTTCTCGCTCTCTTTGTTTCGGAAATTTGCCTGTTTAACTAGGTGTGAAAATTTGATAACTTACATGTTCATTTACCCACTCCTTCCATTTAACAAATATCTAATCCAATCAAATATTAATTGTTAAACTTTTCCCATGTATACATTCCAACGTCAATCATCAATTCCTAACTTCAACGCAAGTGAAGGTTATCCGAAGGATTTGATATAGCAAAAATTAATGCGATTTACTTGATTGTTTTAGTAGAATACAATTTACTTATCCTTCATTCATGTTCCTTCTTATGATTTTTACATCGAATACAACAATCACTGCATGAGAATACACAAACATTTCTTCTTATTTATTTATATCTTTCCAACACATGTACAAAAAAATATTTTTCATAAAATCTACATCACAATAAAGGCATACAAATTTTGTTTGAAACTAAAACTGTTAAAGTGTAGTAACTTATGAAAAACATAACTTGAAAACATGCAGATAAACTATAATTGTATCTATTTATGGGGTACGAGTTCTCCAGAGAACTCGTACCCAGGGTACAACTTCTCTGGAGAACTCGTACCCTTGGGATTGGGGTACGAGTTCTCCAGGGTACAAGTTCTCTAGGGTACGAGTTCTCCTGATACCGTCTGGTCAACTTGTAAACAAACTCTCACTATCAATTCAGTTGAATGTGTATGCACATTTAATGTGATTTAAGAAATTAGTGCAACATGATTAGCAATTTAAGTGTAAACTATGACTACAAATTCTAAATAAAATACATACAGAATGTTTCAATTTCCTTTTTTTATACACAACTTGATAGAAAATTAAGCTGATGAGTTGTGATAAAAGAACTTTACTTTGACTAAACTGCACTAATGGATCATGCTCAGTAAATGTCAAGTCCAGTTTCAATTTCCTTGCGTGAAGGTCAGTTGGTTATTTACATTTTACAAATTACCAATACTGTTAAACCTGGATTTTGATATCTTATAAAATTAGGAAATATGTCTTAAATTGATTTTGCTTTGTGATGAAATACATATTGCTTGTTTGATTGAAAGACAAAATGTTACATCTGATAATTGATATTGGGTCATACGGCAGTGTTTAAGAATAGTTATTCAGGATGATGTCATAGACAATTTTTAAACATTTGTAGGTATAAGTTTTAGCTAAAGTTACTTTCTCTAATATTCCAAATTCCTATATTCTACGCAATACTGCAGAAACAGGTACATTAACCCTTTCCCAAACAACAAATTTTAGACTCTTCAGAGCAAATCTCAATGTGGTACAAATGAACTGAAGTTCTTTGTCTGGGTAAACACATTCTAGGAAATGGAGAAAATGCTAGCTACCAGCATTTTCTCCTATTCCAACAATGTTTTCAGAAGGTGTCCTCCCCAGGGTTGTGAAAACATGGGATTGTTTGTAAAAGGGTTAAACAAAAACGAAAAAAAAAAAACGAATGGGCCAGGAATCTACCAAAGTGCGCAAGATTACCGGACATGCAAGATGACAAGATACGACTGTAACATTATGGGAAAGGTCAAAAAATTGTCTGCTGTGTTATATGTTAATAGAATGTTTTATAAGCCCTCTTCTGCAGCCATTAGACAATTTTATGGGATATCCTGCACATTAAACTATCCTGATTAACAAAGGAGGATTGCATTCCTATAAATTGAAGGATATATCGATGAATCAAAAGACAAAATAAAATGTGACACATTTCCGATTCTTTGAACTACACAAATCTCGAGCCTCCATAGTAATTATGTACACAATCATTCTTTTTCCGGTTGCTGTCACAACTTGTCGAACGCTGCCGTTCAGGGAACTTTGTAAAAAATATATCAAATCAAATTTGGTACAATATAAACTTACTGTAACATAGAAAATCACAAATTAAAAATCTAACTTTACCGTTTTTCCGCATACAAGCCAAGATCTAAACTTCTTTTCTTCGAAACATCCCAAAAGTAGAGTAAAATGTTACCAGTCGGCAAATATTCCGCCGGACATGACGTCAATGACATCAATGGGTCTCCTTAAACAGCGTCTACAAGCCTCCACAAGCGTCTACAAGTGTCTACAAGCGTCTACAAGTGTTTAGCAGATTTTTATAAACAATATGTACACTAAAAAATATGATTATGGTTGATTTAATTCGAATTCTATCCCCGCTGCCATAAATTTTGATGATCTTAAGGGTATTTTATTTTGTTCTTCACTCTACCAAGCCATTGCCCGTGTGCGTACGATTTACTATGTTGTAAGAAAACAAAACGCTACATCTCAAGAGTGAGATTCAGTTCATGTCATGAAATTTGATAAGATAGTATCCTTACGCTTATGAGATAGATTTAAATGGTTGAAGAAATGGTCATTACCTTGCATCTGTATTAAAAAAAAATGAATTTGTTCAAGGATGAGTTTAAAGTACATGATCATAAAATAGGAGAGGATGCATTTCTCACAATAAGTTCTAACGTGCTCATTTTAATACCCTGCAATTCATTTGTAAATATTTTCAACAAAAAGGTTACAAATAAGCCATCAGAGCACAGGTTTTAGTAATTGAATAAACTGGATAAACAATTCCATTTTCTATTTAGACATGTTATCGCCTCTAGGCCTGTAGACGCTCATGTGTGCTGTACATAATGCTAAAGGGTCTACAGTTTGGCCATTCTATATACTTTTAGATCGGCTATTTTTGTATTTTTGACATCAAATTGATTATGAAAGGACTAAACTGTTGTAGTAAATTTATAATAAAGGGGAAAAATCGTTTAATTTTTGTTGTAGACGCTTGTAGGCACTTGTAGACGCTTGTAGACACTTGTAGACGCTTTTTAGGTAGACCGTGACATCAATTGATAATGTATAATACCCGGCCGGTTCGGTAATGAAAGGCTATATTTTCCGATCCCTAACACCTGTTGAAATTATAAAATTATTGTAAACTGTTAAGTAGCATCACGAAACTATTACTTCATTGAAATGTTCTATTTCTGTACCTTTACGCGTTCTTATGAAGAAAAAAAAAAAAAGAAAAAAAAGGAACACACAAACAATCAAAACATTTTTTGCATTTGATTTCAAGAATTGAATTAGAATTTCATGTTTTTATATCAGCTAAAAAAAACTAGAAAGATGCTCTTTCTTACGCCTAAATGGAAATTGTGTGGTTTGGGTGGAGGTCCCAAACATCATACAAATGATATTCATATCATATACAAGCAACCAGAAAATCCCATGTTTTCATGATTGTCATAAAAGGACTTTTGAAAAAGCATTGTTCCACAATGTTTCTACTCTTTTCCATGAAAAAATGTATCATTTGAGCCATATTTGGTATGCCGTCTACAAACATTCAAAATTTTCCTGTCTGGTTAAATAGTAGAGTGGCCTTTGTCATTCCAAAATATCAAGCATTTCCCCTTTTTCACATCCTCAGTGACCCAGTTCCGATTCATTCTGTAATCGACCCTGGGTTTCCACGTTCTCATGAATTATTCATGAAGCATTTTGATTGGTGATCTCAGTTTTTCTTTGAGAAAGTTTAAACTATTTTTATCACAAATACGCCGTCATTTCTATTTTTTACTTGTCGATATCCAATCTCATCATTCGTTACAAATCAAGCTTAGTGATACTTTAAATATGGCGGCGCCCATCAACACCACAATCAAGAAGCGTTTAAAAGAGATTTTTGGCGTAACACCGAAAGATTTCAGTTAAAATCATTCACAAAGATCGATAGTGTCGTCCCTGTATTGCAGAATGGCGTATCTCACAGGACACAAGCACGCCGACGGCCGCCATATATGTTGACAACCTCGGGTTTTTTTCCAGGGTTATTTTAAGTAACGGAAGAAATGAAATTATCCTCTCTACAAGAGAGTATCATTATGTTATCGATCTTTCGATTGGCTATTAGGGTACTTCCCGACCATATGTTGTTGTTGTTGTCTCAGGTATTTTCCCACACTTACACTGTGGCACTCCTTCTTTGAAGGATATTCTTCTCGCGGATGAGAAGTTTTTTTTTTTTCATGTTATCGATCTTTCGATTGGCTATTAGGGTACTTCCCGACCATTTTTTTATATGAATATTCATGAGAAACGACGATTTGCTATAGTCAATTTTCCCAGGGGTGATGCATGGAGACTAACGTAATGCTTCAAACCTGAGTTCGGAGGATGCCTTTTTCACAATGTTTTCAAAAACCCTCTTCCTAAGGGCATTAAGAACATACAAAGATATCTGTTTTGAAGCATTGTACGGATAATTAACACATGGCGTTACAGACGTTATGTGTTCGTTGAAGTGTTAAAGGAGCATATTTACATTTTTGTAGTGAACTGAAGACTGCACCAGATATACTTTTTCTATGTTTGTTTGTGCGGTGTTTAACGCCAATTTAAACATAAATGCAGTTATATCACTGCGGTCAGTGAATCTATCAATGCTTTCCTGGAGTGTCTTATTCCCAGCACACCCTACAAGTAATATTCTTCCTTTGCCACCGCTTATCCACATCACTATTGTCGAGGCTATGATTGGCTATGAGATTAACTAATTGAATGGTGTTTTCCGCCACTTCAAACATTATTTCAGCCATATAACAGCGACAACTCATATAGTTATGCATGTCCAAGTTTTTACCAGTATTAGGCTAGGACTGTGATACCTTTTATATCTCCCATAAACGTCTGATTGGGTCAATACGGAAATCGATACAGACTGCCAGTTTAGCATTTATAAACTGGTACCCGTTGTATCTCCCATAACCATCTGAAAAATAGCTAGATTTGGTATATATTTGTATACATGTATGTTCTACAGGCACCAGTTATTAATGTTTTAGTCATGTTACACACTATACATGCATACACACCATACAAAAGTAATCAATCATATTTCAATTCTGGCATGCCCTATCTGCATCCAATGGTGTGCCCTTGTCTGCGCATGTCATATAGTGTATTTAGAAGATTAGACCTGTCTGCTGTGATGCATCACTATCCTGGACAGGATAATTAGTAGTGTACGCAGTGCGTAAACTAACACTCCGCCTCTAAAAAAGTAGCAATTGAGAAATTTGCTATATAAACAACATCCTCGGTGACCCATTTTCGATTCATTCTGTAATCGACACTAGGTTATTTCGCTGACGTTTCCTCGTTCTCATGAATTAATTATTCATGAAGCATTTTGATTGGTGATCTCAGTTTTTCTTTGAAAAAAATTAAACTATTTTTATCACAAATACGCCGTCATTTCTATTTTTTACTTGTCAATATCCAATCACATCATTCCCTGCAAATCAAGATTAGTCATACTTTAAATATGGCGGCGCCCATCAACACCACAATCAGGAAGCGTTTAAAAGAGATTTTCAGCGTAACACTGAAAGATTTCAGTTAAAATCGTACACAAAGATCGATAGTGTCGTCCCTGTATTGCAGAATGGCATATCTCACAGGAGCCAAGCACGCCGACGGCCGCCATATTTGTTGACAACCTCAGGTTTTTTCCATGGTTATTTTTTGTAACGGAAAGATGAGATTATCCTGTTTACAAGAGAGTATTATGTTATCGATCTTTCGATTGGCTATTAGGATACTTCCCGACCATATGAATATTCATAAGAAACGACGATTTGCTAGTCAATTTTCCCAGGGGTGATGCATGAAGAGTAACGTAATGCTTCAAACCTGGGTTCCGAGGATGTATAAACAATAGTTCTGTGAAAACATCTCGCTTGTTTTTCGCTTCAGATTTCTTAAAAATTGAATTATTTTAAACGGGAAAAGAGTTTTTTTTTTTAAACTACCACTGTTCACTGCAAATCTTTGTATAGAGTTTATATATATAGATTTAAGGAAACCCAGAATTTATGCATCTGGGTTTTTGCAGACTTATCAATGAAAAATGTACCGGGGCTATTTCCTGAGCTGAGCCTATAGGAGCTGTATTTATAAATGACTGGTGCATAGGTTATTTATATAGGCTATAGCTAACTATGGCTAGGTGAATCGTACAAGACGGTACTGTTTTACTGAGTAAACGTTTATTTTATTTTAAAATTTGAAGTAACGGTTGCCGTTTTGAAAGTAGTCCAGTTCTGTACCCAGAATGCCCAAATCAGATTTGTATTCGAAAAATGCCACCTATGATGTGCACACAGAATTTTCATGCGATATCTACTGCAAACCATACAGTAATCGCACACGAGATTCAGTCGTCAGCCATACTTCTTTGTTAAAATATGGTGTGCATTCTGTCACGAATCTAAGACTAACATTATATGGTGTGTATTTAGCAACGATCCAAATTTAATAGATAACAGGTAGACTAGTATCCGTTCTATCTCCAGTAATCATCTGATAGACAATGACTATAACAGGCTACAATTTGACAAAGATTGATAACAGTCTGCCAGTGTGCATGTAGATAACAGGCTGCCAGTTTAAAATTTCGACAGTGTCCTGTTATAGACCAATAGGTCTTCAGTAAAGTAATAATTATTGTTTCTCCTTCGACAAACAGACAGGTACGAATATCGACAATAGGCCACCAGATCAGAGCTTCAGTGGCCTGTGGCCTTTATCTATACGATCCCTAAAAAATCCAAAAAACTTGGCCCCTTTAAGGGTACCTTATCATCCCTTTATCTTTCCAATATTTCTGATAAATCATTAGCCTTGAGTCTTAGATATTCAAGAAATAGAAATTGTTATTATAGCATCAGCTTTTTTCGTTAATTTTTCAAACATTTTGTTGATCCAGTTTGAATTCAACTTTATATGATCCAGAACGGATTTCTAGAATTATCGCGATGTTTCTAAATTTAGAACAGATCATGTTATTTATACCCTACCGTTTACCAATGTTTATGTATTTCCGTTAAATTTCCGTTGAATCATGAAATGACTAGTTATGATTAAAACTCACGATTCAAAAGGAGTTAAGTAAAATATTTGATAAAAGAAAGGTGGATTAGATACTTACTCAGGCACAAGAGGACTTGATCAGTGCTTTTGAACGTTTGGTTCGTAGAAAAAGCTGATATGACTATTTTGTCACAGGTTTTTGGCCATCCATACACTTCTTCTTGCCCAGTTGATGACTACCGAAGGTGGAGATATACGGATCCATTTCAGTTATCAAGCTGGAATAACGATTTCTTTGATACTTTTCTATATGGACCATATAATCGCCAGCTTGGAAGATCTGGTAAGTTTGAAAGCTTTTTTATGTTCCATTTTACATTAGCAGTGGTTTCAGAGGGTGTCGGAAGAAATCGTACCCTGGAGAAATCGTCCCCTGGAGAAATCGTCCCAAACTGCTTGGGGACGATTTCTCCAGAGAAATCGTCCCCAAATTAAATTTTGGAGAAATCATCCACATATTCAAAATACATACACAATTATGCTATTAAAGTTGTCTTTGAAAATATTTTTTTATTATTTTTTACTTTACTATTTACTTTGCGTTCTGGTTTTCTAAATTCAAGAGTGATTTCATAACACTGTCATTATTTATACAACAAATTTCACACTAACAGTTTGTTGTTCACACCTGTCACAGATAGCTTACACCTGTAACATTTTTAATTTTTTCTCTTTGTTTTAATTTGATTTTTTAACTATGAAATACTAAAAAAAAAAAAGTAGTCATTCAGTCATTAAATGCATAATATGAACAGAACTAATCAGAACACAATTTTAGTGCTACAAGATGCGAAAATGTTCATTTATTCGATCCCCGTAAGAGTGCTTATTGACTCATATCCCAAGGTTGTACATGTATAAGTAATTTTTTTTCTAGACGATTCCATCTTCAAAGAAACACTGCAGAAAACATTAACTGAAAGGTTGATTTAATTGCAACACACACCACAACTTTTTCTGTCCTTGCCCATCATCTTAAATTTCAAAACAATCTTTTCTAGAAATATCGAAAACATTACTGAAAAGGAGGAAATATGTGTGCACTTACCTGGGGCTTTTTTTCTTTCACAACTTTTTTTTCTTCAGTTTTTAGTGCTGTTTATGATGTGATCCTTTTTCATTTAAGCTACTTTGATATCTTTTATAGATTGGCAAAAAGCCTTTAGTTCATAGGGAAATAGCCTTATATGTAGTTAATTCTTCAGTGAGAGGATGAACTGTTGTAACACAGTTACTAAAATCAAATAAACATGAAAATCAACTTCCCTTGCAGAGAGAGAGAGAGATATGGATTCATTATCATAGTATTAAAATCATGTAAAATGGCCGAGTGACTGCTGTTAAACAAACATATATATTTCATCATTTGTTTAAAATCAAACTCAAACAAACAAAAAAAAAATCTTACAGGTGTAAGCTACCTATTATAGGTGAGACAGGTGTGAACAACAAACTGTTAGTGTGAAATTTGTTATTTAAACAATGACAGTGTAATCAAATAGCTCTTGCATCAAGAAAACCGTAACACAAGGTAAATACTAAAGTAAAAATAAAACTTAAGTATTTTCAAAGACAAATTTAATAGCAAAATTGTATGTGAATTCTGAATATGGGGACGATTTCTCCAAAATTCAATTTGGGGACGATTTCTCCAGAAAAATCATCCCCAGTGGACAAATTCTCCAAAAAAAATCGCCCCCAAGCATATTGGGGACGATTTCTCTAGGGAACGATTTCTCCAGGGGACAATTTCTCCAGCATTCCTTTCAGAGAAGTTTGTTTGTCTGAATTTTCACTGATTTTTAGAAATTTGCGAATTCATTGGAAGCTGAATTTGTTGAAGTGCCGTTTTCAAATGGCAATTTTTATGGTAAAATAAATCATTTACTTTTATTTTAGATCTACTGGAAAATAATAAAAAGTTTTGAAAGCATTTTGAGAGAAGGAGAAATAGCTCTTCACCACAGTTGCTTACTAGCAATTTATCCTTCAACACATTATTTTCTAAAGGTTTCTTACTCAGCATCATTTAAACAAGGGACTGTTTGGCATAGCGTTAAGCCACATATAATTTGCTTTACAGCAATGCATTCAATTTGAAGTTATCCCAAGTATTGTCATGTAAAGTAAAGAATTAATTCTATGAAACGACAAGGACTCGCTTATATTGAGAGCATATGCCAACAACAGATAAAGTTCAAATGCCAACATCTGTGTCTTATGGGGTGGAAAACTTTGTGCGGAAAAGTAGAAAATGCTGTTTTCAAAAGCCTCTAGAAGTCTTCTTCACGCATTCTTAAAGTCAGGTTTGTGTGGTAAAAAGTTAATATTTACTTTCAGGTATACCAATCCCAATACAGAGAAATGGTAGTCAAAGAAATTTCCATGATCTAACATTCTACGAACAGACAGATTCAGAGTCTGACAGTGATTGGGATGATTGGGATAATGATTTAAATGCAAACTCTCTTCCTATGAGAAGAAAACGTAGAATAGAAGCATCACCAAAATCATTGAAGGGACCGAGTGGCACTGCCAGATTAACAAGAGAGTCACCGTCTCCATCCAAACTTAAGTACAATAGTACATGTACAAGGAACCTGAGAAGTTCACATGATCAGCCTTTGATATGTGATGGTGAAACAACTTTGGCAAGAAGGCCTATCCATGTTACAAGGTCCACAGCAGCCAATAATGATGTGGTAATAAAGCTAGATGAAGATGATGAGAATGAAATAAATGAAATCACAAGTTATGATGTTTACAAACACTTGAAATTAATGCTGCAGAAATATGGCCGATGTATAGATGAAATGAAAGGTGATGGAAATTGCTTTTTCCGAGCCCTTAGTAAAGTGGTGTATGGGCGGCAAAAGTTTTATGATGATATTAGGCAAGCTGTTGTAGATTTGATTGAAAAGTTTCCTAAAAAGTTTGAGGCAGTAACTGATGGACCAGTGGTGAGCCACGTCAGTGAGATGAGACAGGACAAAACTTGGGCAACCCAGACAGAAATATATGCAGCTGCCACCTTGCTGGGAAGACCTATTTATATACTGTCACCTGATCAGAAAGGAGAAAACTATAGATGGCTTTTATTCTCACCTTTATTCAAATATAATACTGGACAGTTAGATGATCCTTGCTATATAACAATCTGTCACACCCATGGTAACCATTATGATAGAGTTGCTTCTCTGACAGGAAAATGCAACTGTGGACTAGACCCACCAGAGTTATCTGGTATTACCGATTCAGTTGATCTAACTGTGGATGAAAATGAAATTGTTTAGTATGAAAAACTTTTATTTAACTTCGAAAACTTGATGACATGCTCTGACTGAAGTAAGCCTTCAAGATTGCTTGATATACATGAGTTAGTATGTATCTACGGTATGATGTTTTCTTTTTAGCTTTTCCTTTCTTAAAAGTAGTTTCTATCGTAGGTAGGGTTTTATATATTGGCAATGAATTATCAATATTTATGCTGTACAAGAGGTTTTCTCTTGCATTTCTTTCAGTTTCTTTCGGTGAAATTAATTATAATGGTAATATTTTTTTTCATATTTATGATACCATTTATGAGATGTTAAAGGTGTTTTTTTTTTTTTTTCTTCCAGACACTTTCTACGTATTGACAATTAATATCTGTAGTTATTTATTTATTACTCATGCTGTAAATAAGCATTTTTTTTTTCCCTGTCATATGATGCCATGTGATTTGTTAAGTTTGTTTCACCTATTAAATCTGTTACTATAGCATGTCTCAGGTTTTTTTTTTTTCTGTTTAACATGTACCAGAGGACAAAGTTTTAGACCTTTCAAAGTAGAAAGCATTTGCAGACGACACCAAAGATACTACTCAAATGGTGCAAAAGGATAGAAAAGCAAAACATCGTGGGAAAAGGAGAAAATGCTGGTTTCCAGTATTTTCTCCTTTTCCCAGTGTTTTCAAAAGCCTCTTAAGAGTTGTTACAACATGGGATAATTATGTGATAAACGGTTAACTCTTTTAGCAGATAACTAAATGTTAGAGTTGACCATAACCACAGAGGGATATAGTAACACTACCATAATGGTGTCATCAAAATTCATAGTCAATGCAAAATCCATGTCATGAAATTTTGAGCCATGAGTATCAAATTTTAAGCTTGGTTCTTTTCAAAGAAAACACTGAAGTATTATGGACCTGGCATCGTCGTCTGCATTTTAGTGCAAAAAATGGTATTTTGTATCTCTGATATTACTGAAAATGCTTTTGACACAGCTATGCCCCATTTTCGAGTTACGAATTTTCAAAAATTTTGACATTTTATATTTCTGTTATTACTGAAGATATTTACTCATAACTCTGACAATTTGTTAAATATCAAAAAGGGAACCCATACAAGAGGGACAGATAACCATCAAGGTATTTTTTTTACACAATTATGCCCCCCTTTTTTTTTAATTAGAATTTTCACTGAAAAATCAAGCAACTTCGGCCCAGCGTCAGCACCCGCATGCGGTGCTATTAATAGCTTCTATTTAAGTATTATAGAATATGATGCATAGAATAGATCATTTGATAAAATTGTGCAAGACGGAAAAAGTCATGTTTTTCAAACTTTCACCATTGTTTCTGTGCAGTTCATCAAAACAACAAGAGGGTTATGATGGCCCTGTATCGCTCCACTGGCTAATAAGTACAAACCATACACACTAAATTCTAGGCCAAATTGTTTCGAACAAGAAGACTTGGGAAGTTTTCTCTACAAAAGCCATGACTGTGAAAGTTGTGACCCCAGGGCGAGTCCATTTTTACCTATAATTACAATTTTGACCTATAATTATGAGCTATAATTACTTGAATCCTGGTAGAAGTCAACAAGGTACAGCCACATACCACATAATACAGGTCTAAACAGTATGGTTATAAACAAGGAGATTACCAGTATCAGAGTTTCCTCTACAAAAAAAAAAGAGAGGTGGGATTTTTTTGGATTCAAGGGCTCATTTTGAACAAATTCAGAAGAGATCCACAAGAGGAAGCTATAAGCCAAATTTGGTAGCCCTAGGCCTTGTGGTTAGAAGCCAGAAATTTTTTAACGTTTCCACTATGTAGGCCCATAGTAAAACTTTTGACCACCGGGACAGGATCAATTTTGACCCCAGGGCTATGATTTGAAGAGTCTTAATATAAGTCCATAAGGTGAAGCTACAAGTCAAATTTTTTGGCCCTAGACCATAATTATGGTTTAGAACCAGATTTTTACAGTTTTCACTATATGAGCCCATGTAAAACTTTGACCCCCGGGGCGGGGCCTATTTTGACCCCAGGGCTATAATTTGGAGGAATTCATTACAGGTTCATTAGATGAAGCTACCTGCCAAATTCAGTAGCCCTAGGCTTTACGGTTTTGGAGAAGAAGATTTTCAAAGATTTCCAATATTGTTCAGTTTTGTTGCCATGGCAACCAGAGTTTTAACAGGAATCAAATTCTTTCAATAAATTTTGAAGAGGATCATAGCAGGATCATTTCTGTGAAGTCAAAATTGGATCGGTAGTTTTAGAGAAGATGTTTTAAATAAAGTTAACACACAGACAGACGCAAGATGGACACCGGGCCATGTCATTAGCTAGCTGGCCTTAAGCCAATGGAGGTAAACATCAGCAGCACTTGCAGATGATAAAATAAATATTTCTGGTGTTTATTTTTTCATTACTTGGCTCACCTTCCTAGCCAAGCCAGGGACTGCTTACCCACATAAACATCAGCAAAAACAATACTTCATTCAGTATTGAGAGTGCTGATATTTTCTGTCAATATGTTTATAATCAATCCACAGAAAGAATTTGGCAGAGCAAATATTTTCATGTATCCATGTATTCAAACATTATTCATTTTGACTTAACCATATTGTACATGGACCAGACCTGGGTTCAATTATTTTGAAAAGTAATTAATTAATTACAATTAAAATGGAAATGTTTCAATTAAATTACAATTATAATTACTTGCTTTTTATAAAAGTAATTTAGATACAATTATTTTCAGGAATATAATTAATTATTTTTCAATTACTTGGCATAATATTTATAAATAGATTATTCAGCTTTAACCCTTTACCACACAATCCCAAGTTTTAACTACTCTGATTAAGAAGGCTTTTGAAAACATTGCAGATAAGGAGAAAATGATGGTAACTAGCTTTTTCTTCCTTTTCCACAATGTTTTGTACTCTGTCAAAGACAAAAACTATGATTTGATCTACATTTAATTTATCATCTGCAAATACATGTATTGTCTATTTGGGTGAATCAAAATTTTTATCTTTTGGTAAAGAGTTACCTTAAGTACTAATTCAATTAACTCTTTACCAAACGACAAAAAATAGACTGGTCCAAATTGAAAGGATTTGCAGACGACAAATTAAATGTTACTGAAATGATGATTTTTGTTTTGGATGAGGAAGAAAACATTGTGGGAAAAGGAGAAAATGCTGGTTACCAGCATTTTCTCCTTTTCCCACAATGTTTTCAAAAGCCTTCTCCTACAGGGCGTCAAAACTCGGGATTGTGTGGTAATGGGTTAAAAAAGGAAAGCACAGCTATAATGAATGTCCTACTGATTAGCCCTAAATCACAAAATCCTTGCTTTTAAAGACCCTAAAGCACAAAGTTTTTTAATCACTTTGGGAAAAGGAGAAAATGGTGGTACACAACTTTTTCTCCTTTTCACACAATGTTTTATGCCCTTCACAGAGAATTGCTAGTATTTGACCTTCATATAATTTGTTGTCTTAGATTCCTTTCAGTTTGTACAAGTCTACAATTTTGATGTTAGTGAAGAGTTAAGGTAGTTCAACAGTTTAACATTCATCAATGATCTGTTAACACCTCTTAAGGTGACAACCAAGTGTGAAATTTATACTTCCAGGTAATAATAGCAACTGCATAAAACCTGTTTTTTTCCAAGGTTTTATTTAGTACATGTATTTGAAAAGTAATTGAATTTAATTGTCAATTATTTTGATTTATATTCATTTAATTAATTTCAATTAAAGTAATTGATTCCTGTGTCAATTACTAATTACTTTCAGTTAATAGAAAAAATGTAATTAATTACAATTAATTAAATTATAATTGTAATTGGACTCAGGTCTGACATGGACAGGACATATGTGAATATGTGAGCTGTTGCTCTGATATGACTGAAATAATGTTGAATGTGGCGTAAAACAGTACAATCAATCAATGTACAGTTTGATATTTTTAAAGTGGCTGCTGCATGTTTTTGTCAGGAGGTTATGAGTCTTAGCCTTTTACATACAACCCTGTATTTTAACCCTTTACCTCACAATCCTGAGTTTTGAGGACCCTGATAAGGAATGCTTTTGAAAACATTGCTAGAAAAGGAGGTAATATTAGTAACCAGCATTTTCTCTTTTCCCCCCAAATCTTTTCTAATAATTACATTGTTTTAGCCACAGTTATTTTGTCTTCTGTAAGTTCTTTCATTATGTTTCCCACAAACCTTTCTGAAACTCTTGATGCAAAATTATACCCTTAACCCATCACCACACAAACCTGAGTTTTAAAGACCGTGAGAAGTAGGCCTTTTGTAAACATTGTGGGAAAAGGAGAAAATGTTGGTAACCAGCATTTTCACCTTTTCCCACAGTGTTACTAGACTATCTGATACTAATCCCATCATTTGTGCCATATAAATTGTCATCTGCAAGTGCTTTCAAATTGGACCTGTCTAAAATACTCTCCTTTGGGAAAGAGTAAAGGGCTATGTAGTTCATTTAGAAAATACTACATGTACTAAAATTATTTTTTCTTGCATTTGTCTTTCTCCTGAATTGATGGTTTACCTGCTATCACCTTATTTAATTCAATGATGAATCTTTTCTGAAATTTGATGGGATTGTAAAAATCTAAATAGCCCCCTTTAAGTTCTCAGATAGGGTAGAAAACTGTGTGAAAAGGAGAAAATGCTTGTCACAAGCATTTTTTTTTTTTTTTTTTGCCAAATTTTTTTTACAATCTTTCTTTCCCAGGATAGTGAAAACTTGGGATTGTTTGCTAAAGGGTAAATTTGTCTTTTATTTTGTAAGTGTAAAATTTTGGTAGATTTAAGTCATAGAAAACATGTGACACTTGAAGGAAAGGTGTATTTTCTAAATAACAACTCTATTGGATAATCTGGAAACTATAAACCCCCACCACACAACAGAATTTTAGACTCTACTTAATTAAAAACATTTGCAGATGGCAAATTCATTGTGGACCAAAACATGAATTCTGTCTTTGAAGAGGTATAAAACATTGTAGGAAAAGGAGAAAATGCTGGTTACCAGCATTTTCTCCTATTCCCAGAATGTTTTATAGCGCCTTCTTTCTCAGGGTTCTTAGAACATGGGATTGTTTGATAAAGGGTTAAGGGATAGAGAGCAAATACTTAACCCTTTATTACACAATCCTGACTAGAATCTTGAGACCCTAAAGAAGAATTTGAAAATATCGTTGGAAAAGAAGAAAATGCTGGTAACCAACATTTTCTTCTTTTCCCACAAAATTTCTACATTTTCAAAAACAAATTTTAATTTTTGAGTCATTTTTATTTTGTCATTTGCAAAATGCTTTCAATTCAGACAAGTCTAAAATTCTGTCGTTTGGTAAAGTTTTTATTACTTGTTACAAACAGTTTCCCCTTTTCAACAAGTAGTCTATTAGACCTGTATATTATATTTCATGTGTCTATTTTTAGACATGTTATGGGTAAAGAAATGTCGTAATTTAAGCTGGGGGGAATTATTTCCCCATCACAGTGAATATTTTCCTCCTGCCGAAAATCTGGAACTACTTTTTTAAGTTTTTTAAGTTTTTAAGTTTTAAAAGTGGCATTCGTTGACAAAATAATCTGACAGAGGAAATATAATTATATAATTTATTTCATCAGCTTGTGGTTAATATGGGGAAATATTTGCCTCAAAAGGGAAAGGTCCTCGAAAATAACTCGTGCCTTACGGCACTCGTTATTTTCGCATACCTTTCCCTTTTTCGGCAAATATTTCCCCATATTAACCACAAGCTGATGAAATAAACTCTATTTATTAACAAAAAATTTGGGCAATAATTTAATTTCGAGAAAACTTACCAATTAAAAAATACATGAACTATCAGACCTGTTTATATAGAAAAGGATTATTTAAAACAGAAAAAAGAAATTCAGGCAATACTTTATTTCAAAAATACTTTCATTGACTAAAAAATATCCAACAGCATGACAGGAGCACAATTTTCATTTCACTTAGCTACACTACAACAAATGACTAAATACAACATCCAAATTTAGGCAACAATAACATAATAATGCTTACAATATTTCAATTTATCATAATATTTAACTTATAGACACATATACAGAGTAAAATCCTACATAATATACTTCATTGTAGGAAAAGAAGTCTGCAAATGCTCTCAATCTGGGCCAGCCTAATATTTTGTCGTTTGGAAAAGGGGCAACAGACACAAAGAATTAGATTTGCCCTTAACAAAAGCATTAAATTTTGCTGAAGAAAAAATGTCAAAAATGACCGTTTTGTTTTTAAAAGTGTAAAAGCAATGTAGGAAAAGGACACTGCTATTTACTTACATTTTCTCTGTTTACAATAAATATTTTCAAAGCTCTCTCTCTATGGGTCATAAAAACATAGGAAAAACATTAACCCTTTGCCACACAAACATGAATTCTAACGACCCTGAAGAAGAAGACTTGTGAAAATAAGGTAGGAAAAGGAGAAAATGCTGGTAGCAAACATTTTATCCTTTTCCCACAATGTTTTCTACTCTATCAAAGAAAGAAATCTTCACTTGAACTTCATCAACTTTTTCCTATGCTGATGCTTTTAATTTGGTCAAGTCCAAAATTTTTCCTTTGCTAAAGGGTTAAAAAAAAAAAAACAAACATTGATTTATATGATCCAAAATTATGCAGAAGAGAATAAATGAGATTTCGACAGGAAATCAGAGAAGCACTTAAGATTCACAGATCTAAAGGCAGCAAATTTACACGATGTTATAAAATGTCTATGATCCATGCTCTGTGAAAAGGGGGCTTAATGCATCTGCGAAAATTATCGACCCAGGTCTGCGCAGGCTGCCCTGGGCCGAAACTTTTCGGTATTGATCAATTTTCTGTATGTCGAAGGACAAGTCAATCTCTTAATTAAGTTGATTCTTTAAAAAAAAAAAATGGAAAACATGGATCCATAAATATGCTTGGTACTTTTGCAGGGGCATGGATCATATGGATTGCAACATGCGAAAAGCGGCATTCAGACTTTTGCGTAAAGTGTCGTCTCGTATCAGCCTGCGCAGTCCGCGCAGGCTAATCCGAGACGGCACTTTACGACTACATTGGATTTTGTTCTTCAGTAGACTTGCGCAAAACAGAAAATTACATAAAAACGGAAAGTGTCGTTTCGGATTAGCCTGCACAGACTGCACAGGCTGATCCGAAACAACACTTTACGCAAATGTCTGAATGCCCCTTTTCGCGTGTTGCAGGCCATATAATCTTGATCAACAAAGTCAACAAACAACACAAGTTGTGCATAGCACACTAGGAGTTCATAAAATGGATTTGGTCATAGATATGCAACATTTAAGTTAAAAATTGTCTTTACTGACACTAATAAAGAAAAAGTTTATTGACTATATCTAGATATATATCTTGACCTTTGACTTACACGACTTGTATATTGATAAACACAACATGAACAGTTGCACATTTGGTCATACATATCGGTATGCAATTTAAGACAGATTTGTTCATATTGGCCAAATAAAACATCTAGATATGTGAAGACCTATGATAAACATTTGAGCCATGCTCTGTGAAAAGAGGGTTTAATGCATCTGTAAAGAGCATCGACCCAGGTCAACTGTGCAGGCTGACCTGTGTTGAAACTTTTTGCTTTTTGTCAATTTCATGCATGTCCAAGGACCCTCCTACCTCTGGGTTCAGCCAGTTGTTTGACAAAGTGGACTATTTAGATCACAATTATGTGATGACTTGCTTGGTATAATGAACCACAGAGATGCATTAAACCCTGTTTTGCCCAAGCATGGCTCATTTATGTTGATAAACACAACATGAACACTGGCACATTTGTAAAATCTAAAAAACCCCATACATTTACCCTTTATCAAACATTCCTGTATTTTAACAAGACTGAGGAATAAACTTGTCAAAATATTGTGGGAGAAAAAAGAAAATGTTAATCCTTTCCCAACAATGCATTATACAATGTACCTTATTAACCCTTTACCACACGAGAAAATTTTAGACCTGCCCAAACCTAAAGCATATGCAGATCCCAACTTAATGAGGCTAAAATTGTGTAAGATGTCTTTGATAGGTAGAAAACATTGTGGGAAAAGGAGAAAATGCTGGTTACCAGCATTTTCTCCTTTTCCCACAGTGTTTTCCAAAGTCCTCTTTCTCAAGGTCATTAAAAGTCATGTGGTAGAGGGTTAAAGACATACCCTGTCATTTTAGCAAAACCTGATTAGTAAACTGCTAATGCTTTCAATATATATGAGAATGGTTTAGAGGTAAATGCACAGAACAATTTTAAAATTGCAAGTAGCACAATTTCTGGCTAAAAATCAGGCTACCATTTGGTTTAGCCAAACAGAAATTGTGTCACTGTCTAAGTTTACAATCTGAATAAGAACAGAATTTTGAACAGCTGTGATTATGGACTCGGACCAAAAAACTCTAAAACACTAAAAGAACATAAAAAAAAGATTTCCATAAAACTTATTTTGGGATTCCCAAATTTTTTTGGGTGGGGGGTGGGGTGGGGGGACTTTTTACCAAACAACAAAACTTTAGACTTGTCCAAAATGAAACCATTTTTAGACAATAAAGTAAATATGACTAAAAAACTGAAATTTGTCTTTTGAATGGCAGAAAACATTGTAAACAAAGGAGAACATGTTGTTAACTAGCAATTTCTTTTTCAAACAATGTTCTCAAAGGTATACATCCTCAAGGTCCTTAAAACTCATTATTGTATGGTAAAGAGTTAAAATAATCTTGATCTAATTTCTATTTTGCTAAACCATGTGCTGATTGGCTGGTTTAGCCAATCAGAATTTGCTTTAGCCAATCAGAAATTGTGTTACTTTCTAAATTAACAATTAGACTAAGAATGCAGTTTGGAACTGTGATAAATACAGGCCAGGTCTAAAATCTGAAACAGAACATACAAAAACCATAAAGACACAATGTTTTGGGATTTCAAGAAATGTTGTCAAGTTGGTTAAAATGACACAGCTGCATAATTGAGAGACAGAAGACGAGAATTTAAGCCACTGCAGTAGACAAATGATGGGTTTCATCATATAAAGGGCTGAACACATTATGCGAGAAGGGCTAAAAATTCTGTAAACCACATTGTTTTCAAAAGGACTTTTTCCCTTTGTCATAAAAAACACAGTATTGTTTTGTAAAAGATAACATATGAGTATAAGGGACTAAAACGTCATATTTGTGTGGTAATAGATCTGCAACAATATTGTAAAGAAAACATTTATCCATGTAAAGAAGGGAATTCATCTGATAAAAGTGAGTGGACTCGGCAGTTAGGACAAGTGCTCTGTTCTTGAAACCATTTCCTGATACACTGAAACAGAATGAAGACATGCTGAGTCACTTTTAATCTCCTAAGTAATTAAAATGAAATCTTCAACCCGATAGTAAAAACCAAAAATGTTCACTTGAAAGTTATTTCTTATCAGACAGTGTAGATCCAAGATCAGACTGCATGTTCTGTGCAGTCTGATCTGGATCTACACTGTCTGCAAATGGTCTTTGAGTTGCACTAGGCAGTCTACGGGTTAACTCAACCAGATGACAAAATTTCAGACTGGTTCACTTTCAAAGAATTTGCAGACAATGAATCAGATGTTGCTAAAATGATGGGATTTGTCTTTAAAAAGAGTAGAAATATTGTGGGAAAGATGAAAATGCTTGCCAATTTAAGTAAACATACATTTTCAGTGTAGCCATTAGACACAAATAACTGCATTTCCATTTGTTGCTCTGGTTTGAACTATTTAAGTAAAGCGGACAGTGAAGATCAGAGTGTAAGTTCAATGGAGTCTGATCTTGAACTAAACAATGATTGTAAGGGCAACTACATATGTATTGGCAACTACATGTATACACATGTAGTTGTGAAAGGCTTTATCAGGGTAAACTCTTTACCAGACAGCAAAATTTTAGACTTGTCCAAATTTAAACATTTGCAGACAAGTGGCTCAAATAAAGGACTTTGTCTTTGATGGGGAGTAAAACATCGTGGGAAAAGGAGAAACTGCTGGTTCTCTTTTTCCAACAACATTTTTAGGTCTTTTTCCTCTTGGTCATTAAAACTCAGGATGTTTTAGAATGTTGTAAATCTTGAAATTTTATAAGTTAAACTATATTAAAACTTTGAGTCCCAGTTAAACCTGACATTTTCAGTCTACCCATAAGACACATTGCAGTTCCTTTTGTTGTGTTTCATCAAAGTGGATAGAGAAGATCAAAGATCAGACTGCACCTTTTCTGAACAGAAAGGATGACCACAAAGGCAAACATATTTGTAAAATGCCCTTTAACCCTTTATTACATAATCTCGAGTTTTAGTGACCCTAAAGAGTAAGGCTTTTGAAAACATTGTGGGAAAAGGAGAAAATGCTGGTAACCAGCACTTTCTCCTTTCCCTACAATGTTTTCTACTCTATGATAGACAAATTTCATGTTTTGAGTTATATTTGTCATCTGCAAATGCTTTCAATTTGGACAAGTCCAATGTTTTATCGTGTAGGAAAGAGTCAAGATGGGGCTGGCACACATTGCCCCAGACCTACCTCGTCATGAAACGTATGACTGCACTCAAGAGTTACAGATGGCTGTGAAGTCATCTCTTCGTGGCATATCACACAGGGATCTTCCTCTTCCTCAAACATCTCCCGTTTGTGTGGTACCGACCCAGAGAGGTTCCCCAGACCACTGGCTGTAAAAGCCCAGCTCTTGTTGAGGCCAGGGGGAGGGGCTAATGTCCATTGTGAAGTCATCTGGAAGGAAAACGTAATATTGACATAAATGAATGCTCAATGATGTCAGGCTGAATTTTTCAACTCTTTCAAGCCTTGTAGCATGAAAATAAACACAATCAAAATTTTCACATAAATCGCTATATTTTTAACATTTCCGCCAACAGCCTTTATCAATGAAATACCAAATAAGTACTTGTATCTAATACAATTTTTTTCTTGATAACGGAAGTTGGCAGAAGCACACACACTGTGATACTTAGTATCTGACTTAACCCTTTACCACCCAATCCCAACTTTTGATGACCCTGAGAAAGAAGCCTTTTGAAAACATTGTGGGAAAAGGAGAAAATGCTGGTAACCAGCATTTTCACCTTTTCCCACAATTTTTTTTTTACCCTTCCCAAAACAAATTTCAATTTTTCAGTCACATTTATTTTGTCATCTGCAAATGCTTTTAATTCGGACAAATCTAAAATTTTGTCATTTGGTAAAGAGTTAAATATCTACTTTGAAGTATTCCTTGTTGAGAAATTCAAATTTTAAGTCAAGTACAACACCCAAATGACTGTCATTTCAAGGTTGTTATTGTCAAACATGTCTGCTATATTAGTAAGAAGAGTGCCGTCGTCACAATATACGCCTCCATGTGGCTGCTATTTCAAGCAGCTAGCTATAGAGACTAAAGTGTTGGAATTTCTAGCACCTGCCTGGGTAGCTCAATGGATATATTGTGTTACTTGTGATCTAAAAGCTTTACACACGGACTGATGGATGGACAGACGGACACACAACGGACTCATTGGTCATTGGCTTTGATTAAGCAATAAAAATATGAAGTTTCATGAAATTATGTCCAATAGTTGGAGATACATCGATGGAAAAATTAAATTTGACATGAAGCCCCCTTTTTCCATGACACAGCAATAAATTCCAAAACCCTGACAATATGCACTAGGTCACATGATATGTGAAAATCTCATCCAAATTCGTTGAGATATGTCCAGTAATTAAAGAGATATAGGTGAAAAATGAAATATAACATGAAGCCCCCTTTTTCCATGATGCAGCTATGAATTGCAAAACCTTGAGAATATGCGCTAGGTCACATGATGAGAAACATTCTGTGAAAATTTTATCCAAATCCGTCAAGAAATGTGGGAGAAGTTGCGTTCACAAAAAATGGAATGAAATATAACATGAAGCCCCCTTTTTCCACAACGCAGCTATAAATCGCAAAACCTTGACAAAATGCCATAGGTCACATGATGAGAAACAGTGTGTGAAAATTTCATCCAAATCCGTCAAGAAATGTGGGAGGAGTTGCGTTCACAAGAAATGGAATGAAATATAACATGAAGCCCCCTTATTCCATGACGCAGCTATAAATTGCAAAACCGTGACAATAAGCGCTAGGTCACACGATGAGAAACATTGTGTGAAAATTTTATCCAAATTCGTCAAGAAATGTGGGAGGAGTTGCGTTCACAAGAAATGGAAGTACACACAGACGGACGAAGGGACGGACGGATGTACAGACAGATGGAGAAGATGACGCCAACATACGTCGCCTCCGGCGGTGTATAAAAATGAGATTTTGACCAATCTATTTCACAACAGATACACAACAGAGTGTGTATATCAAAGGTATTGTCATCCTTTATTTAACCCTTTACCACACAGTTTTAACGACCCTGAAAGAGACGGCTTTTGAAAACACTGTGGGAAAAGGAGAAAATGCTGGTTACCAGCATTTTCTCCTTTCCCCACAATGTTTTCTAATCTATCAAAGCCAAATTTTGTCCCTTGAACCACCTTTGATTTGTTGTCTGCAAATGCTTTCAATTTGGACAAGTCTAAAGTGTCATCATATGGTAAAGGTTTAAAGAGACACTTCTGTCTTACACATTTACATCTCCCGTCCTAGGCTTTTAGGCTAAGGCTCAGGTAGTTAGGCATTCAGTAACAAATACTGATCTAGCTGGTGGCCCAGTCGCTTGATTATCACAATGACCACTCCCTCACTGGGACTCAAACTCTTACCCCCTGCCACAAGCCAGCAGGCAGATGTCTGAACCACATATCCACGGAGACAGTTGATATTGTGAAAAGGGGGGGCTTAATGCATATGCAAAAAGTATCAACCCAGGTCAGCCTGCACAAGCTGTGGAGGCTGAACTGGGCCAAAACCTTTTGCTACAGGTCAATTTTCTGCATGTCAAAGGACCAAAGTACTTCATGATTCATGTGGTTGTCAGAGAAAGATTTCATGGATCCATAATAGTGTGACAACTTCCTTAGTAGAGATAATTACACAAGCATGATAACCTGTACCTGATTTTGGGGTGAGGCAGTCCTGGGTTTCCCTATTTTCTCCCCAATCTTGTTGATTATGTCCTCCATCGTCATTCCGGACAAAGATCCACCTTTCTCCTGCCTTAACTCTTGTATAAGGACCGTTAGCTCCTGCCTGAAATGTACAAAACAGAGACCACCTTGTATCAACCTTTTACCAAACAATCAAATGTTTAAACCCTTAACCAAACAATCTCAGGTTTTCGCGACCCTGGTAAAGAATGTTTTTGAAAACCGCTATCAGCATTTTCTCCTTTTTCCACAATATGTTATATCTTTCCAAAGAGACTGGCTCATTTGAACCAATTTTGAATTTGGTGTCTGTAGATGATGTAAATTTGAGAGATCTAAAATCTGTCATTTAAGAATGAGTTAAACAAGAGTACCCCATGCAGATGTTAACCCTGTGCTGCAGTTGCTTTTAGAAAAAGATTGCTTTTCAGTAAATACTTAGTTGAAAAAGGGGCATAACTGTGTCAAAAGTATTTTGATGGTAATCTGCTGCTGTTGTATCGGTTTCCCTTTTGATCATTAACAACTAGTCAGAGTTTGAAAGAAAATATCTCCAGTAATAACAGAGATGATATAAAATGTCACAGTTTTTGCACGACGACATGTCATAGTAAAGCATTGGTCTCTGCCACTCTACTTTTTTCTCATTAGCCAAGTTCTAACCTTTCCGCAAATTACTCTCCTTCTCAACAATTTAGTTACACAGAACTGTTTGTGAATGTTCACATGTATCAACACCGAAATAACTTTTCCACTATTTGTAAGTCTTCTGGAGAAGTGAAACTCACACTGTACTGTTTTAACTTTTAGGATCCTTCCCTCTTCCATTCTTCGTTTTCAACACTTTTCTATTTACATGGAGCAATATTCAACGATATTTCCCGCAATATTTTCTACTGTTCCAAATACAAAATTCAATTTTTGAGTCCAACCCAAATTCTCGTCTGCAAATACCTTCAATTTGGACAAGTTTAAAATTTTGTCTTTTGGTAAAGAATAAAGTTGTCTGCAACAAGATGTAAGGAGCCGTCTGCATGGGGTCAGGAGTGAAACTTCTAGATTGGACTGTGTATCCTTACTTTGAATGACTAGGAAACGTTATAGTTAATTTGACCATCAGTTTTCCAAAGCTTGTAAGTGGCATCTGTTGTGTGCCCAGAGGTCTGATGGGTGCCGGCTGAGCAGCTGATGATCTAAGGGATGACAAGGGTCTTGGTGGTATTAAACTTGGGGCTGGGTTGATAGGGGTTAAAGGTTTTGGGGTTGCCTGTAGCCCTAGCGCTGTGGGTGGCAAAGATGCAGGAGACTGGGTGGTTGTAATTTGTCCATTCCCTGCAGCACCAAAACCTGTAAGTAGAAAAGAATTACTGTACTTGAATATAATATGTACAATTATAAGAAGTAGTCATAAAAGGATAGTAATGATTTAACCACACACAAATTGTAAGCTACCCTAACTTTTTTATGGATGGATGGATGGATGGATGGATGGATGGATGGAAGGACGGACGGATGGACAGACGGATGGAGAGAGAGGGAGACAGCCAGACAGACAGGGTGCCAGAAGGCAGGGCAGTCATGGCATGATGTAAATGTGTTGGGAAGATAAATTTGAATGAACTTGTTAAAATAATACCTATACTACCAATATACAAGTTTTTTTAATCATCTATTTACAATCTATTTATACCATAATTGGAAAACTGTATGAAGATGCTTTACAAACCTTTTGATGTTGGCCGCTGATGCTGCTGCGATCTCTGAAACATCTGTCCCGCAGCTCCTATCATGTATGCTTTAACCTGAATCATTAAAATAATTTGTAAATATGTTTCACCATTTATCAAACAATCCAATGTTTTATTGACAACAACATAGAAAAGATTGTGGGAAATGGAGAACATTTTATCAGCATTTTCTCCTTTTTCCACAATCTTTTCTACAAATTCAAACATTTGGGCCACATTTAATTTGTTGTCTGCAAATACTTTCAATACTGACAAACCCAAAATTTTGGTGAGGACTCTGGTGAAGAAATTGTAGATACACTGACAAAATTCAAAGAAAATATGACATATGCCTTTCATTCTAACATTATGATAGTAATAACAATAATAATAATAATGATAATAATAATAACAAGAAGAAGAAGAAGGATTTCAATTTCAAGACCAGCTACAAACCAAAAGTTGACTCTACCTGACATTTAGTTTCAGACTAGAATGGCCAGGGAAAATATCTTATGACAGAATGAGGTTTTTCTTTCTTGCTAAAGGCTGTTGGCCAATATATTGTTCGTATGTATGGTGTTTAACACCATTTTCAACATTATTTCAGTTATGGTGCAGCCACCAGCGCACCTATCCATGCTTTCCTGGAGATTCTTTTACCAGTTTCTTGCATAATATTCTTCCCAAGCCAATGGCTGCTTTTCCACATAACCACCGACAGCAATGAGAAAGGAATGAATCTTGAATCAATCACTATCATCTATCCCTGGACAGAAATTCCCTGAACCACTGACCCCATGGCTTAAGTCCTGGACACTACAGACTGCGTTACCAGGCAACCCCCCCCCCCCAAAAAAAAATATCGATAAAAGAATGTTTTAGTGTAACATAGACTTTAAGTCAGTAAGGAATCATTTCTCAGTGTATCAACTTACAGTTTCTGGCATTTGAGGTGGGCTGTCCACGGACAAGGACTTCAGTTCAGAATATTGTTTACCATTCTTTATTTCACTCATCTGTGCATCTGCTTCAGTCTGTAATGACAATTACTATGGTAATAACTCTTTTTACTCACAGGAAAATTTCAGACATGGCCGAATTGAAAGCATTTAAACACGACATGGTGAATCTAATTCAAATGATTAGATATGTCTCTGAAAACTTAGACAGTATTGTGAGAAAACGACAAAAGGCTGGTTGCCAGCATCTTCTCCTTATCCCACAATTTTTGTAAAAGCCCTATTCATCAGGCTTGCTCAAACTCTGGATGTGGTACAGAGTTAACCTTTATGGAGCTAAATAAATATATCCATCTGTTTGTCCAGAGACAGACAGGCAAGCCCGTTCAAGTACACTCCCCGCCCCTCAACCCTATGTTCATTAATTTTTCCCAAAAAATCTCGAATTTTGACAACCCTGGAAAAAGAGGCTCTTGAAACATTTCCACAAGACAAAAAGTACTAGGCTTACCCCTTACCAAAAGGTAACATTTCAGACTTGTCCAAATCCAGTGCATTTGCAGACAACAAACTGAATGTTGCTCAAATGGTGGAATTTGTCTTCTTAATGTCAGAAAAAATTGTGGGAAATGGAGAAAATGCTGGTTACCAGCATTTTCTCCTTTTCCCACAATGTTTTCCAAAGCTGTCTTTCACAGGGGCATTAAAACTCGGGACTGTGTGGTAAAGGATGAAGTGGTAGTATGACAAAAGACTTACCACTAGTTTGGTTAGGTTTTCCTCAGATTTGTGCAGAACTTTTTTCCAGTAATCAACTGTCTGGTGTAAAGCTGGAGGCACAGTCTTAGATTCATCTTTGAGTCTGAATATAATAAAAAATGAGAGCTCTACATGTGGGCATCAGTGCTCAGCTGCAGTTGCTGTTAGAGATGATGAAAAAGGTATGTAGAAAAAGGAGCATAATTGTGTAAAACAAAAAATGTTTGATTTTGTTTGTGTTGGAGGTAAATGCAATTTTAACAGCTTAGGTTATATCAGGGTGGCCAGTGCAGCTACGCATTTGTTTCCTAGCTTTCTCACACCAGTACTGACACAACTTTCCTTCCAAGCCACTGACTTCTTTTCTTACATGAATCGTATGTAAGAAGCAAAACATTGCCAAAGAGAAAGTTTCCCTCCATCGAGTGTCAAACTCACAATCCCCAGGTCACAAGTCAGATACTTTGAGGGTTATCTGCCATACTGGAATGGGCTCCACTTTAATAGTAAACAACTTATCCATGTTTTAAGTAAATATCTTAAGTAATGACAGAGATATAATCGAAAATGGTTGATTTACTGTCAAAACTGTAAGTCGAAAAAGGGGTATACCTGTGTCAAAAATATTTTGACGATTACCTGCCCATTGAATGGGTTTCCCTTTTCCATAGTCAGCAAAAAGTCAGAGTTTGAAGTAAATATCTTCAGTAATGACAGAGATGTTCTAAAATGTTAAAGTTTTTGCACAAAAACAATGCAGACGACGACCAGGGTATGACAATACCTTGACATTTTCTTTGAGAACAGCCAAGCTAAAAATAACCCTTGATAATGTGAACACAAAATGGTTCAAATATAGCTTAAAATTTCATGACAATGAGAAAGAAGGCTTTTAACAACGTTGTGTGAAAAGGATAAAAATGCTAGTAATCAGTATTTTCTGTATTTTCAAACAAATATTTCTACCCTTTAAAAGACAAATCTAATTATTTGAGCAACTTTTGATTTGTGCTTTCAATTTGGATGAATCTCCTACTCACTTTGATATTTGTGCTGATAAATGCTGATTGTGGTACCTTGCCTCCTTCTGAGATCTCTCCAAAAATCCCTTTGTTGTGTTAAGTTTGGTTTTCAACAGTTCTACCTGTTAATAGATGAAAAAATATATATCTAGCTACAAAGTTGGTATATTGAAAAACATAAAAACTCAATATACATGTAAACCTTTACAAAGATGTCCAGAGTATTCACAACCTTGCAGTAAAAAGGCTTAAGAAAGCACTGAGGGAAAAGAAGAAAATGCTGGTTACCAGCATTTTCTCCTTTTCCCACAATGTATTCTTTCTCGTAAAGGACACCTTCCATTATTTCAGCCACATTAATTTCATTGCAAATTCTTTCAATGCAAATGGGTCTACAAATAAAGGTAAAAGATTCAAAGAAAATAAACTCTAGCAAGCTGATAAATATGACAAACCAGTGGCTCATCTCTGGATCAGCAAAAACTTTCAAAAAGCCGTCACTCCCACTTTAGTCAACCAATCATAACAAAATATGCAAAAAGGCTTCCATTAAGCCTTTTCCAGACAACAAAACTTTAGAATTGTCCGAATTGAAAGTATTTGAGCCGTGCTCTGGCAAAAGGGGATTTAATACATCTCCGTGAGGCATGATACCAAGCAAGTCATTACACAATTAGAAACCCATAAAATCCAGTTAGTGTAATGAATTACTGAATTTAGAGGAAGAGTGATCTTTGGACATACAGAAAATTGACCAATAGCGAAAAGTTTTGGTCCAGGTCAGCCTGCGCGGACTGCGCAGGCTGACCTGGGTCGATGCTTTTCGCAAATGCATTAAGCCGCCTTTTCACAGAGCATGGCTCATTTAAAGCTGACAAATTAAAAGAGGCTTAGAATATGGGATTTATCTGTGAAAGGGTAGAAAACATGGAGTGAAAAGGAGAAGTTGCTGCTTTTTCACCAATATCTCCTTTTCCCACCATGTTTTCTCCTGCTCCGTCAGGGTCAATAAAACTTGGGAGAATATGGTAAAGGGTTGAAATTTCAAACATTTTTGGTTGAAACTGCAGGGGAGAGGACACAAAATTGTGTCTAAGGATGGACAAACTGATTGCCCTTATTAATACCCTTAATACTTAATATCCTTATTTTTGCCAAGTTTTTCTTGATTTTCTCTCTGTGGATTCCAGGTACCTGTTTGACCTCCTTTTTGAGAAACCTTTAAATCTAAAACAATCCCACAATGTGCACTGCTTTGTAAACAATTCAGATTCTGATCAGACTGCAGAAAACATGCAGTCCAATCTTTGAACTAAGTTGTTAATATTTTACTGGATACAACTCTGAAGTAGATACATCTAGATCTTGTTTTAATGAAAGAGCACCACATAAAAGGGCCTAAGCTCTGCTGCATTTGCTTTTCAATGAAAATGCAAAATTGAAAAATAGGCATACCTGTGTCAAAAGTACTTTGATGGTTGCCTGCCCTTGTTGTATGGGTTACCCATTTCATAGTGAACAACTTGTCCAAATTTGAAATAAATGTCTTCAGTAATGAAAGAAATATTGTACAATGTCAAATGTTTTGAAAGTGTCAATGTTTTCGCACCACTGCGACACTGCAGATGCTGCCCCCAGGGCTTGGGCAATACCTCAGCGTTTTCTTTGAAAACAGCCAAGCTTAACATTTTCATCATAGCTACCGTTTGCCTTTCGCCAGATGACAAAATTTTAGACTCATCCATAGAAAGAGCATTTCCAGATGACAATTTAAATGTGGCTAAAATGTTAGGATTTATAAATCAAAAGGGAAGAAAACAATTACGGAAAAGCTGAAATTGCTAGTTACAATAGATATGCATTTATGTGAGAAGTGCTCCGTGAAAATGGAACTTAATGCATCTGCAAAAAAAAATATTGACCTGGGTCAAACTTGTTGCTGTTGATCAATTGTCGGCATGTACCTCACGATTCAGTCCGTTGTTTGACAAAATGAATTTTATGGATACATAATTATGTGATGACTTGCTTGTTATAGTGATTCCTAGTGATACATTAAACCCAATTTTGCCAGAGCATGGCTTATTATAAATGTGCCATGCTCTGGCAAAAGGGAGCTTAATGCATCTCCATTATATAAAAATACCAGACAAGTCATCGCATGATTATGGATCCATAAGAGCCAATTTTTTAAACAACCCACCATATCATGAGGTAGACTGGTCTTTTGACATACAGAAAATCGACCAGTAGCAAAACGTTTCGGCCCAGGTCAGGCTGCACAGACTGCGCAGGCTGGCCTGGGCTGATACTTTTCGCAGATGCATTAAGCCCCCTTTTCACAGAGTGTGGCTCAAATGTAAATGTACACATTTTCTTGTTCTTTAAAAGCCTGTTGTCTCTGAGTCATGAAAACAGTAGTCTAATTGTAAAATGCTCATACCTCTGCTGTAACAGCCCTTTTTGCTTGAGTCTCCGTCTCTTTCTGGAACTTCTCTATCCTCTCCTTCAGTCGTGATATTTCTCCCAAATCTTTTGTCCTAAAAGAATACAGAAACATTTGAGCAATGCTCTGTGAAAATGGGGTTTAAGAATCTGCAACAAGAGCAGCAAATTGTCGCAAGATATGCCCGTCCCACCACCAGTTGTCGAGGGGGTATAATAATCGTAAAGGGCAGGTAATGCAACAAACATGTTTACCAAGTCTCAAGTCAATTTGACTTGAGGTGACAAAGTTCCGTTCCGGACAAGCAAGAAATACTGTAAAAATGAAGATCAAAGTGGAATTACTCAAAATCCGCACTAGGTAGAGTTATTGTTCTTGCGCACTGTACTCCGTAATATTGCAACAAACATGCATACCAAGTTTGAAGTCACTCTGACTTGAGATGACAAAGTTATATTCCGGACAAGCACTAAATGCTGTAAAAATGATGATCCAAGGGAAATAACTCAAAATTCGTGCTAGGAAAAATTATGGTTCTTGAGCACTGCACTGTGTAAATTTTCAACAATCATGCATACCAAATTTGAAGATGTTCAGACTAGAGATGACAAAGTTATATTCCGGACAAGCAGAAAATGCTGTAAAAATGACAATCAAAGGGAAATAACTCAAAGACAGCATGAGGTAGAGTTATGCTTCTTTCGCACTGCAATCCGTATTATTGCAACAAACACAAATTTTCCAAGTTTCAAGTCAATCGGACTGGAGATGACAAAGTTATGCTCCGGACAAGCAGAAAATGCTGTAAAAATGACAATCAAAGGGAAATAACTCAAAGACAGCACAAGGTAGAGTTATGGCTCTTTCGCACTGCACTCCGTATTATTGCAACAAACACAAATGCCAAGTTTCAAGTCAATCGGACTGGAGATGACAAAGTTATATTCCGGACAAGCAGAACATGCTGTAAAAATGACAATCAAAGGGAAATAACTCAAAGACAGCACCAGGTAGAGTTATGGTTCTTTTGCACTGCACTCCGTATTATTGCAACAAACACAAATGCCAAGTTTGAAGTCAATCGGACTGGAGATGACAAAGTTATGCTCCGGACAAAGAACTGGACGCCGCCCGCCCGCCCGTACGACATGGGTGATCCCATAATACATCCCGTCTTCGACGGGCGTATAAAAAGTATTGACCCACAGTCTTTGCAGGTTGTGCTGGGCTAATACTTTTTGCTGTTGGTCAATTTTCTGCATGTCAAAGGACCAGTCTACCTCATGTATCAGTCAATTGTTGGACAAAATGGATTTCATGGATGCATAATTATGTGATGACTTGCTTGGTATACAGAAATACTTGGTATCACAGAAATACATTAAACCCCCTCTGGCCAGAGCATGGCTGATGTACTTCAGAAGTAATGACAGCTTTCCTTATCTCATCAAAAATATTCGACAGAGGCAATTAAAAACTATCCTCAACACTCGCAAAACAATTCTGTTTTAATAACCCTGAGAAAGAAGACTTTCTAAAACATTGTTGAAGAGAGTTAGGGTTAGGCTTTAGCCAAAATGTTTTTTACACTTTCAAATGTAAATCCAATCATTTGAACTGCAATTAATTTGTCCTTTGCAAATGCTTTCACTGATATTTTCCAGGTAAAGAATAAGCCTAACCCTTTACCAAACAAATATTTGTTTTAACAACCCTTTGGAAGACGGCTTTTGAAAACATTGTTGGTGCACATTGTTTTCTATCCCCTTGAAAATGTTCCATATGATTTGAGCCAATTTAATATTGACACCTGCTAATGCCTTCAATTTGGACAAGTCGTAAATTTTACCTTCTGCTACAAACTTTTTACCTCAAATTTTTGTAGTAGATGACTTTTTCTAAAGTGGGGCTAATCAACATGAGCTCAAGTTAAGTGCATAGAGAAACATTAACTCTTTTACCACATGACAAAACTTTGGGCTTGTCCAAATTCAGTGCATTTGCATATGACAAAATAAATATGCCTAAAAAATTAAAACTTGTTTAGCTTGGTTAGAAAACATTGTGGGAAAAGAAGAAAATGCTGGTTACCAGCATTTTCTCCTTTTCCCACAATGTTTTCAAAAGGCTTTTACCACTGTGTCGTTAAAACTCGGGACTGTGTGGTAAAGAGTTAAAAGTAAAAGTTACTTACAAACAATTTTTCCAAACCAATTTTGTTGCAAAATGGGTCTGTAGAAAATTTCACAGAGCATGTGATGAAAATAAACTTGAACATGAGTAAGTAATAACCTTACCAATTTCCATTTCTAAATTTAAAAACAAAATGAAAGCCTGAATGCAAAAGAAACTATAGCTGTGATTGGCCCTTTACTCTTTACCACACAACAAAATGTTAACACTCCTCCGAATTGAAGGCAATTGCAGATGACAAATTAAAGGTGGCTCAATCAATAAAATTTGTTTTTGTGTTTTTGAAAGATGAGAACATTGAGGGAAAAGGAGAAAATGCTGGTTACCAGCATTGTTTCCTTTTCCAAGAACATTTTCAAAATGTTTTCTTCATCAGGGTCTTCAAAACATGGGATGTCTGGAGAAGGGTTAACCCTTTACCACACAATCTCAAGTTCTAAAGACCCCTAGCAATGAAGGTTCAGAAAACATTGTGGAAAAAAGAGAAAATGCTAGTAAGCAGCATTTCTGAAAAAAAAAAAAAAAAAAAAAAAAAAAAAATTTCCATGTTTGAGTCACATTTATTTTGCCATCTGCAAATGCTTTTGATTTGGACAAGTCTAAAATTTTGATGTTTGGCAAAGAGTTAAGGGAGACAATTCATGTTATTATGGATATCTACCTCTGATCACTGGCTGCGGTGGCAAGTTGCTTCTCTTTTTGTTCATGTCCAAACAATCTGTCTTTCAGCCTGTAAGAGAAACTACAACTGTAACAAAGGGCAGCTTTACTGTTAACCTGGCGAAAAAATTTCAGACAACCCTTTACCACACGATCACCCTGAGAGAGAAGCCTTTTGAAAACATTGCGGAAAAACGAGAAAATGCTGGTAACCAGCATTTTCTCCTTTTTCCGCAATGTTTTCTTCCCTTTCAAAGAGAAAAATCATCCTTTGAGCTACATTTAATTTGTTGTCTGCAAATGCTTTGAATTTGGTCGAGTCTAAAATTTTGTTGTTTGGTAAAGAGTTAACCAAAGAGAAAGGCAATTGGAATGTGCTTCAAATGATGTAATTTATCTCTGAAGGGGATGAGAATATTGTTGGAAAAAACATGCACTTGCAGTATTGAACTGACAACAAATCTTTAGATCAAGAACTGTGTAAAGTGTCCTTATACTTCTTGTAAGTAATGCAGCTGAAATATAATGTCATGAATGATGTTGACTAAGTCATAAAACATGATATTTACCTCCAGGAAAACATTATGTTGATAAAGACAAGTAATTCCAAGTTTTAAGCATATAAAAAGGAAAAAGTGGGTTTATTTTGAAACCACAATTTTCATTGACAATACTTTCTTTCAATCATTAAGATGTATATTCAAAAGAAGTCCCAGCTGGCAGGTACGCACTTCTACAGTCACATGATCTAAAGACAGATAAAAAACACACAAAAAATATAGGGCATCCTGTTAGTGGGTCAAAATTACCCGAAGTGACAGGATAAAGTTAGAAACATGCCTGAGTTTGAAGTAAATACCTTCAACAGTGACAGAAATATCTGAAATTGTCAATGTTTTATGCACAATGACACAGGCTACTTCTATAATATAACGTCAACATATTTTTTAAAAGAAAAAACAGCCAACTTAAAAAGTTGAAAATAAGAAATTTTCACTAGAACACTCACTGCCCAGCCCCATTAGCACAGTCCATAGCATAAATGACTTAAGAACAGGGCTCCCTGGTTCGAATCTCCAGATCAGCCAATTTCCTTCTAAGGACTGCTGAGTCATTGCAACAGGATTTATTCCTCTCTCATTGCTGATCATTGTTTCGACAATGGTTAGGTGGAAAAGCAGCAAGTGGCTTGGGAAGAATATTAAGAAAATTACAGGTAAAAAAACAAGAGGGCCATGATGGCCCTGAAGTCGCTCACCTGAGCCTTTTGACCAAACATGATCCATTTTAAATCTCTTTCAAAAGTGTACACAAGGTTTTTCTAAGATTTGACCTTGTGACCTAGTTTTCGACCCGACATGACCAAATTTCAAACTCATCCCAGATATCATCATGACAAACACTCTGACCAATTTTCAAGAGTATTGGACTAAAAATGTGGCCTCTAGAGCAAACGCAAGGTTTTTCGAAGATTTGGCCTAGTGACCTAGTTTTTGACCCAACATGATCCATTTTCGGTCTCATCTGAGATATCATCAAGGCAAACATTCTGACCAATTTTCAAGAGTACTGGACAAAAAATGAGACCTCTAGAGCATACACAAGGTTTTTCTAAGAATTGACCTTGTGACCTAGTTTTTGACCGGACATAACCCATTTTCAAACTCATCTGAGATATTATCAAGACAAACATTCTGACCAACTTTCAAGAGTTTTGGACTGAAAATATGGCCTCTAGAGCATACACAAGGTTTTTCTAAGATTTGACCAAGTGACCTAGTTTTTGACCCGACATGACCCATTTTCAAACTCGTCCGAGATATCATCAAGACAAACATTCTGATTAATTTTCAAGAGTTTTGGAATGAAAATATAGCTTCTAGAGCATACACAAGGTTTTTCTAAGATTTGATCTAGTGACCTAGTTTTTGACCCAACATAACCCATTTTCGAACTCATCCAAGATATCATCAGGACAAACATTCTGACCAAATTTCAAGAGCATTGGACTGAAAATATGGCCTCTAGAGCGTACACAAGGTTTTTCTAAGATTTGCCCCAGTGACCTAGTTTTTGACCTGACATGACCCATTTTCGAACTCGTCCGAGATATCAAGACAAACATTCTGACCAACTTTCAAGAGTTTTGGACTGAATATGTGGCCTCTAGAGTGTACACAAGGTTTTTCTAAGATTTGACCTAGTGACCTAGTTTTTGACTCAACATGACTAATTTTCGAACTCGTCCGAGATATCAACAAGACAAACATTCTGACCAAGTTTCATGAGAATCGGGCCGCCACGATACAACTGAAAGAATTTTGAAAACGATGTTAAACATCATACAATAAATCAAACAAGGAACACTTACTCTTTTTCCAGTTTGTCCTTGTTTTCCAGCTGACGTTGTAATTCACGAATCTTTTCACTATATGACTTCCTTTCATTGGTCCAATTCTTTCTCTCATAATCAAACACACTTTCTTTGTCCACCAACTTGGCTTCATATTCCTACAGTACATATATGTATAACTTAACCCTTTACCAAACAATCCTGATTTTTAACAACCCTGGGGAAGGAGTCTTTGAAAAACATCAATCAGCATTTTCTCCTTTTCCAACAATGTTTTCTACCCTTTTAGAGCCGGGGTCCATATTCATCAACCACGCTTAACCCTTTACCGCACAATGACAATTTTTACCTACCCTTAGGAGGAAAGCATTTGAAAACATTATGGGAATAGGACAAGGCTAAAATTATGTCGTCCGGTAAAGAGTTAGGAACATTCTTTGTCTTCTTCTCAAAAATTTTGTAAGACAGTAACACAATTTCTCATTTGCTATACAAATTGGTTTAGGAAATAAGAAGTTGGGTAATTTTCTAAGCCTAGAATTAGACTAAAATGGTTCATGAATACGGACCCAGGTTTCATCAAGTGAGCCACATTCAATTTGTCGTCTGCCACAGCTTTGAATTTGGACGAGTGTAAAATTTTGTCATTTGGTACAGATTTAATTCCTATAGCCTAAGCCAAGCCTGTTTGCTCAGTCAGTAATATACATAATACAGGGCTTCAACTCTTTACCACACGACATAAATGTAGACTTGTCCAAATTGAAAGCATATGCAGACAACAAAATAATTGTGACTCAAAAACTGAAATTTACGTTGGGATGGGTAGAAAACTTCATGAGAAAGGAAGAAAGTGCTGGTTAGCAGCATTTTCTCCTTTTCCCAACAATGTTTTCAAAAACTGTTTCTACCAAGGTTGTTAAAGGTTGGATATGTGGTAAGAGGTTAAACCCAGGGGTTCCTAGCTTAATTCCCAGCTCGGCAGATTTTTGTCTGAGGACTGACGATAGTCACTGCAACAAGCCTCATTTCGCTGTCAATCTTTACCGGTATGTTGGAAATCAGCCAGTGTATAGGAACAGTAGTATGTGAAGTACTGGTAAAAGAAAGGAGGAAACCGTGGATAGGTGCACTGGCTGCCATGGTGTAATTAAAATAATGTTCAAAACAGCTTAACCCTTTACCACACAATGACGCCTTTTGACGCCCCTAAAAAAGAGGCCTTTTGAAAACATTTAGGGAAAAGGAGAAAATGCTGGTAACCAGCATTTTCTCCTTTTCCCACAAAGTTTTCTACCCTATCAAAGAAAAGTTGCGTCATTTGAGCCACTATGAAATTGTCGTCTGCAAATGCTTTCAATTTGGATAGGTCTTAAATTTTGCCGTGTGGTAAAGGGTTAAAACATCACACAAACAGCAAATACAAACAAATCTTAACCCCAAAACACATCTTTTTTGTTGCTTTTGAGGACACTGTAGATCAAGATCAGAGCACACAAAGCATGCAGTCTGATCTTGAATCTTCACTGATTTTGTGCAAAGTATTTTGGCCATAACAACCTAGAAATTGCAGAATTAAACTCTTCTTCAACTGCAAAACTTTGGACTTGTCAAAAAGTGAAAGCATTTCCAAAGCCTCCTCATCAAGGTTGTTAAATTTCAAGGTTGTATGGTAAAGGGTTGACAAAGAAATTTCTCCTCTTTCCACAATGTCTTCACTATCAGAGCTCTTCATATTTTTAATCTCAATTCCTATTGACTGTCCATTTTGCATGAAGGTTTCCAAAGTCATCAGTCCACAGTAACCAGCATTTTTCTTCTTTTCCAAAATGTTTTCCACTAATTGCAAGCTCAATCAACTGTTTACCACATAATCCCGATTTTTAACAGCCCTGGAGAAAATGCCTTTTGAAAACATTGTGGGAAAAGGAGAAAATGCTGGAAACCAGATTTGGTATCTGCTGATGCTTTCAATTTGGACCAGTCTAAAAATTAGTCGTTTGGTAAAGGGTTAACCACCAGGGTTTCATCTAGTTACACACCATACATACATACACACCATACAATGCTAACCAATCAACAGTCAATTACTTTATGCCCCATCTGCATCCATTTGTGTGTACACAGAATCTTTACACAATATCCACTGCTAGCCAATCAGGAATCACATACAAGATTTAGTTGCAGCCTATAATTTCTAAAGCCATGCTTTGATTCTGTGTTATATGGTGTGCATCCCATCAAGAATCTATAACTAGCATTATAATGGCGTGTATTTAACAATGACCTAACCACCAGACAACAAAATCTTTTACTATCGTTTTGATTCTATATCTCTGTTTGTACTAATTTAACCCTTTAAAAAAATCGCAAGATTTAAGCACTCTGGAGGAAGCTTTTGAAAATATTATTGGGAAAATGACAAAATGCAGGTACCCAGCATTTTCACCTTTTCCCACAATGTTTTTTAAAAACAAATCTTACTATTTAAGTCACATTTGATTTCTTCTCTGCACATGCTTTCAGTTTGAAGGAATCTAAAATTCTGTCATCCGATTATTTATTGAGCTTCATTTCAAGACAACCTTTCTCACTTCCGTTGGACACTCCATCTAATACAGGTTTGACTTTATCTAACAGTAGCTATCATACCTTAATTGTTCGATCCTTTTTCTCCAAATCTTGACGCATCTTGTCGTAAGCTACTTGACTCTCATTTAGAAGTTTCACAAACTCATTCATGTCTTCTTTTATTTTATCACACTCATCTTTATACGGTTCATATCTATCAGTTAAGACCGCGACAGTTTTTGTCAGAGGCATAACCTGAATATCGGCATCTTTTCTCTCTGTCCTTGGGGCAAGATAAGGGGTTGTAAATGGGGGTGGCATCCTGACATGGGGTATTGAAGGAGGGGCAAAACTGGGAAAATCTGGTGGCTGAAATAAACCTGGTGTAGTGCTAGGCGGTGCTGGAGTTCTTTGATAATAAGCTGAGGCTGAACTTGGAGGTCGTATCACAGAGCTACCTACAGGGGAGGTAGGACTGTTAGAATTAAAAGCATCTATACCCCAGGTTGGTCCGGAAAACAGATCATATCCTGTACTAGAAATTGAGAAGTGTGACACTAAAGTAGAATTTGAACCAGGATGACAAGCTGACCAAGTTGATGATGACACTGATGAATTAGGAAGAGGTAAAACATTCTGCACAGAACTCGTAACAGGAGTAAAAGGTGAAGTCAGTGTTGATGTTGGAGAAACTGTAGAATTGTCTGTCTTTTCGTAATGTTGTTTCATAAAATCAGAGGCAAACTTCCCAAGGTTGTTGCTATAATCCTGCCCCGCCGGTGTGTTAGCCCAAAGTCCAGCACCTCTCTCCTTCCCTGAATTTGCACTTTTTTCAAAATCTTTCCATATATCTGATGACACTTTATTTAAAGTATTCTGACGTTCAGTTTCTGAGACAATTTTCCCGTGGTAAAGCTTTTCAACAACAGATTCGGCTAATTCAGAAACAAACTTTTCATCAGACTTTTTAACAAAATCTTCTGTAGCCTGTTTCAGTTCTAATCCCAAGCTACCAAATCTCATAACATCTGACACACCATCAAAATCTTCCTTTTTAACTTTATTCCATGATGAATCAAAATCACTCTCTAGTTTATCCCAGTTTGTAGAGAGGGGACTAAACTTTCTTCCCAATCCAATTTTTTCCACACCTAATGGCCTCAGAGGTTTTGGCCTAAGATCAGAGGTAAGATCACTTCGACTACTTTTTTCACTGAGATCAGAATGGGAACTGCTTCCACTCAATGTCAACTCTAACTTATCACCCAAAGATTCCTTTTTGGGTTCAGCTTTCAAGTATGGTTTCCCTATATCACTCTCTGTATCTGATATATCATCAAAGTCATCAATAACTTCAGTATCTTTCTTGCTGACATTTGAAATCAAAGCTTGAAAATCATCTATTGAATCCAGATTGTTCATACCCGACTGTGAGTTTACATCCACTTTTGTTTCTGAAGAAACTGAAGTTGTAATACCTTCATAAGGCACAGGTTTGTTGGTTTGAGACTGATTAGTTGAATCACTCCCCACTGACACCAGAGAACTGGAACTGCTTGAATTAATAATTCCAAGAGAGTTAGACTGTATACTTGTTTTAGGTAAACTAACTTGTGAAAATCCTACAGAAGTCTGGATAAGAGTGCTCTGTTTAAGACTATCAATATTGTTTGTACTTCTGCCGACAGTGGTCCATGCATTTACAGGGACAATAACCGGCGCATTCTTACTCTCTCTCTGACATCTCCGTAATAAAGCGATCTCTCGGGCTCGTTTAGCATCAGACAAAAGAGAAATCACGTCGTCTATAACTGCAAATTTGAGTGACTGTTTTAAGAAATCACAAAGCCCTCCAACTTGTTTGATCTTGTCCAGGGCCTCTGGTGGAAACACTTCTAATTCTTGCTGAATTTTGACATCGTCTACAGCAAGTGGGCCATTGACTTGAAGTATGTCTCCAAAATATCTGTAAATTACAAAATATGATTAATAGATTGTATTAGATTTTAACGCTTTTTTAACAGCTTAGGTCATAGCATGGTGGTCAGTGCACCTTTGCATGTGTTTCCTGGCTCAATACTGACACAACTTTCTTTCCAAGTCATTAATTTTCTCACATTTATCAGGTGAGAAGCGAAAAATTTCCGGAAAGAAAGGTTGCCTCAACTGGGTATCGAACTGACAACCAGCAGGTCATGAGTCAGATATGATTACCACTGAGCCACCCTGCCAGGCCAAAATTACAAAATATGGTGGTCGATTGTATTAACCATACACCATGAAAGGTAACATCAAACTGGTTTTAACCTTCTTAGGCTTTTGAACAGAACTATTATCAAATGTCAAAGATTTTGCATGACGATGCAGTCGCCGCCTACATCAGGGCTATGACAATAACTTGTCTTCGAAAATAGCCAAGCTAAAAGTATGTATTATTGCTTTCATTTCTCATTCCTTTTCCCGTTATGAGTTATGAGTATTTAATGATTTTGTCACGTTATGGGCACCATGTTGGTTTCAAAAATATCGCCAAAGTGGTCAAAGAAAGATAACTCTATCAGAATGGCAATAACAAGGATTGTAAACCACAAATAGGGCTCAGAGGATGAAAATTGTCTTTGAAAGGGCAGGAAATAGTGTTGGAAAAAGGAGGAAATGCTCACTACTTTATCCTTTTTGCACAATGTTTCAAACTTTACTAAACCTCTCTGGTATTGGTTTCCCTCTTTAACCCTTCACCACACAATCCTGACTTTTAACAACCCTGAGAAAGAAAGCTTTTGAAAAAATTGTGGAAAACAGAGAAAATGCTGTTTATCACAATGTTTTCTGCCCTTGCCAAAATAAATTTCATTTTTCGGTTCACTTTTATTTTGCCATCTTTATATGCTTTCAATTTGGACTACCGGTAGTCTAAAATTTTGCTGTTTGCCACAGAATTAATAGTTGACAACCAGCTCGAATTGGAGGTAAATACCTTTACCAAACAATTCCGGGTTTTAACGACCCTTGGAGAGAAACCTTTCGAAAACATTGTGGAAAAGGGAGAAAATGCTGGTTACCAGCATTTTCTCCCTTCTCCACAACATTTTCTACTCTATCAAGGACAAATTCTGCCATTTGAATCATCTTTAATTTTTCGTCTGCAAATGCTTTCAATTTGGACAGTCTTAAATTTTGTCGTTTGGTAAAAGGGTTAATATTAAAGATATGAGAAAACGTTAAAGTTTTCGCACCACATAACATGACAGGGCCATGACAATACATCAAGGTTTTCTTGGAAAATAGCTGAGCTGAAAAAACACCGAGTAAACGTACAAGAAAAGGTTTTCCGTAATTTCATCAGGTTGAAATAAAGGCTTCCCATTTCCCTGATAGGTCTGTTCAAATGTCTGTATCTGACTCTTCAGCTCAGCGGGCACTGAAAACGGTGTCTGAGCCTTAGACCTGAAAAATGAATGAACAACACCATTAACATATTTCTTTTATACAATCAAACACTTAGGTTTAACCTTTTAGCAGACAATCTCGACTTTTAACAATCCTGAAAAAGAAAGCTTTTGAAAACATTGTGGTAATAAAAGAAAATGCTGGTAACTAGCATTTTCTTCTTTTCCCACAATCGTTTTCTACCCTTTGAAAGACAATTTTTTTGTTTTGAGTGACATTTTAAAATGTCATCTGCAAATGTTTTCAATATGAACAAGTCTAAAATTTTGTCATTTGGTAAAGACTTAGTTACATGCTTCACACTCAGTTAAAATCAGACCTAAAACAGCGTATATCTGACAATATCAAATATGGTCTCACTATGATGATGTCACATTTTTACATTGCTTGATAATCTATAAAGAGTTATATTATAGTATTCATACAACATCATGAAAAAAAGTTATCACCCATTTAACTAGCATTTGTTTTCATTTCTTAAAGTCTTCAAATAATATGGTCAATAATTTAAGGATTTTGTTGTTAGAATTTGATAGTAGACTGTATATACAAAAGGAATATTATGTTTAAGTAGCTTTCCCTAGGGCTTGTCCCAGGTGCAAGGTATCGAAAGACATCAAATTCTCCCAAAAGACAAGGCCAATCATTTCAGCTATATCTAAGTCTTCATGAAGGTCGTTAAAATTAACCCTTTTCCAAACGGCAAATTTTGGACCAGACCAAATTGAAAGCATTTTGCAGATGACAAATTAACAGTTACTAAAAAGATGATTTTTCTATATGATAGGGTAGAAAACATTGTGGGAAAAGGAGAAAATGCTGGTTACCAGCATTTTCTCCTTTTCCCACAATGTTTTCAAAAGGCTTCTATTCCTGACCCGTAAAAACCAGGGATTGTTTGGGAAAGGGTTAAAGATTGTTTGATGAAGAGTTAAAGATACATCTATACTCATTTTCAGACTGTTTTCAGTTAATTTTAACCCATTTCATCCTTATTTTATGACACTATAATCATTTTTGTATCTTCATGCCAAATGTTGTCTCTGATGGCTGCAAGGTTGCACAGAATACAACGAATAGAAAATACATTTTATGTTTTAGAGGCCTTCAAAGCTATTGCTGTAGTTGTTTCCAGTTTAAGAAAAGGACAAAGCCCTTAAGTTTTTCTATCCCTTGCACCATATATATTGGTAATTTATCTATGTTTACACAGCTGAGCCATTCTACACACTTTCAAGTTTTAATAGCGTTTTTCCTCTCTAGTAGTAACGATGTAAAAATGCTTACTTAGGAACTTCCTCGTCACTGACAACAGAGTTTTCATTCAACAAGTTTTCCTCCCTTCTGTCTGAAAAGCTGACCTCTACGTTCAATATCTGCTTTGATTTCTCCTTTTTCCTTCTTCCCCTCTTGTTTTTTCCTGCCACTGAATTATTCTGAAAGCGAAAACAAGTGATCAAGTAGACTATTTGGCTATGATAATCCTTAGAGAAAAGGATGAAGTAAAACTAGTGGCTTGCAAAGTAGCTGTGGTAATAGTAACTTGAGGAAAGCATGGATGGATGCACTGGTCACTGTTATATGACTGGCATAGCGTTTAAAATTGCATTTAATGCTAAAGGAAACAAGAACACTGCATGCTGTTGCTTTCTCAGCAAACATTCTAAGTTGATATGAACTCCTCAGGGAATAAACGAAACACTATGAAAAACAGCAATCTATTTTTTGGTATTTCAGCTAATTGCCTTTTTCAAGAGGAAAAAAGTGTTTCGAACGCTTGAAAAAGGCAATTAGCCGAAATATCGAACAATAGATTGCTGTTTTTCATAGCATTTTAAGTTGAAAAAGGGGCAAAAATATTTTGAGGTTTAAGTATCTTCCCATCTGGTATGGCTTCCCTTTTGGTATTAAACCCTTAAAGTGCCTTTCACAACTATAGTTGCCCTTGCGTCCAGTATAGATCAAGATCAGGCTGCACAAAACATGCAGCCTGATCTTTGATCTATACTGTCCGCTAAGCTGAAGCACTTTACACAAACACAGTTTTGAAATTATGATAATTTTGGTCTTATTTCCAGACGGAAAATGTCTGTTGGGTTTATTCCGTGCTCTAGGGGTTAAGTAGCCTAAGTTTGGGGAAAATATTGTCAGAAATGAGAGATATAAGAAAACAGAAACGTTTTCCCAGAGTCCTGTGTCGCTAAGTGGTAAAACGTACGACTTGTAACCTGGAGGCCCCAGGTTCAAGCCTCGCTGGAAGCACTGGTTTTTTTTTTGTAGGAATGTCCTTGGGTAAGATAATTTAGAGCTCTAGCCTTGTACTTGTGAAAGCCAAGACATACATGAATAAACAAGCTGTCATCATAACACGAATGAAATAATGTTGAAAGCAGTGTTAAACACCATTCAATCAATCAATCCAAGTTTTCCATCAACAACAATTCAGACAATCATGTAGACAACCACAAGGCAATGACAATATCTGACTGCTTTCCTTAAAATGGCCAAAAAAAACCCAAACTAATCCTACCTTTTGTAGGTCAGGTTCTTCCTTTTTTAACACAGTGGTATCCTTGAGAGCAGGTAAAGGTTTGGGCTCAGTTTCTGATAACATCTCCTCTATGAATGCACTCGCACTTGCACCATCAGTGATAACAACACCTTCTGAAGCACAAATGTAGAAGATGAAACCCATATAGTGAAAAAGTGACTTACTGAACTTGACCCATGTCAGCCTTCATAGTCCTAACAGGCTGACCTGGGTTGAAACTTTATGCTGCATGTCCAAGGACCATTCTACTTCAATATTCAGTCCGCTGCTAGACAGAATGGATTTTATTGATCCATAATTATGTAATGAATAGCTCGGTCTGATGCATCATGGGGATGCACCAAACCCCCTGCTAACATTTTTCTGTCACAATGTGAGGGTTTTGAGAAACTAATGCAAAACTGATTCCTTGTCACTTGTCAGTATTTTTCACAAGGACTAAACTTTGGCACCAGACAATTTTTTCTCTTCCCCTTTGAAACGAAACTTTTAATACTACAGTTAATATACTGAACACACTAGAAGTAGATAGCCCAAAGACTTCTACTTTGAAAGCAGAATGAAAACGAAGAATGAAGTTACTTTCGGAATTTTATTGACTTTAGACGTTTACACACATACTTTTCCCCTTATAGCTACAATTATGTCACTTTGAAAAGGCAGAGTAGTACAAAAATCAGCACCAGCTGTGGTTTGTATATTTCAATTTACATGTCCATTACTACAAATAAACCAGAACAGGGACCCAAAAGTCAATCATAGTTTTCTATCCCTGGTTTTAACTACCTTAAGGAAGAAGCCTTCTGAAAACACTGTGGGAAAAGGAGAAAATGCTGGTAACCAGCATTTTCTCCTTTTCCCACAATGTTTTCTACCCTATCAAAGACAAGTTCTATCATTTGAGCCATGTTTAAATTGATGTCTGCAAATGCTTTCAATTTGGACAAGTCTAAATATTTCTCATGTGGTAAAGAGTTATCACATAACTGCCCTTGTTCTCAGTAACAAATTTTCATATCATACACAAGTTTTAGATTGTGTCTAGTACCACCAATGGTAAAAGCTATTTAATCCTATCATCTTCTTTCTAAAACATTGCTGACGTAGATTTCCCTGCTAACTCAACTGTCAAAATTGATTCTGACAAAGCTAAAAATTCTTCCATCTTTACATGTCAAATAATTTTGTTATAGATCAAGTTTCTTTGGGATTATTTTTTGTTCAGGACATACAGACTAGTCAAAGAATGGAATAGGTCTAATATGTGTAAATTTCAATACACAGCTTTTTACAAATTATAAACTATGATTCTTGAGATACAGTTATGTGATAGAAAAAAATCTGACATTCATTCACTTTTGAGGTAAAATGTTATTTTACTAGTCAAGAAAAAATATTTCTACACAGCAAAAAGTTCACTTGATAAAATTTTCCTGCACTTGTTTAATGGCCCTGTAGGGGCCAAAAGTAACAATGCTGGTTTTAAAATGCATCCAAGTTTAAATCATATTTTTTAAAAGTATGGAAACAATTTTGAAGATGTTATTTATGATTGGTCCAAGTGTTAGTTGTTGGCAGAAAAATGAACTTTATAACCAGACAAAAAGTAAACAAAAATACAGTGACCTAGCAACTTTTTACCTAGTTTTAATATTCATTTTTCTACACGCGACTAAAACTTGGACCGACTGTACAACGACAGATTGTCATATTCACAATAATTTCAATACTTTTAAATAGTAGGTTTTAAATCTAAGTGTACTTAACATCAGTACTGTTTACTTTTGGCAGCCATTGGGTTTTAACCCTTTCCCACACAATCCTGTGTTTTTACGACCCAGAGGAGGAAAACTTACGAAAACATTGTGTGAAAAGGAAAAACTGCTCATAATGAGCAGCTTTTCCGTTTCACACAATGTTTTCTACCTTATCAGAGAACTAAGACTCATTTGTAACAATCTTAAAATTGTCACCTGCAGATGCCTCCAATTTGGGACAGTCTAAAATTTGTTGTTTGGGAAAGGGTTAAATAAAATTTTATCTAAAATGCCAACTTATTACTTTCTTACCTTCACCACTATTATTCTCAATCAGATCAGAATTATCATCTTGTCTCTGTTTCTTCTTGAGTTTACGTATCTCCTTTTTCTCCTGTTTCTTCACCAGTTTAGTCTCACTGTGTTGAGTAAAAGAAAACAGTCAGCCATACCCTTTCATCTACACCTGTGGTACTGCTTTGAGTTCCTTACATAACTATCCCATAACCCTTTACTACACAATCCGGAATTTTAAAGATGCTGAAGAGAAAGGTTTTTGGAAACATTGTGGGCATAGGAGAAAATGCTGGTAACAGGCCCTTTCTTCTTTTCCTAAAATATTTCTATCTGTCAAAATACAAATTTCAGTTTTTGAGTTGCATTCATTTTAATGTCCGCAAATGCTTTCAATCTGGAAAAGTCTAAAATTTTGTTGTTTGGCAGAGTTAATGACCCAGAGGAAAAAGTCTTATAAAAACATTGTGTGAAAGGCAGAAATGCTGGTAACCAGCATTTTCACCTTTTCCCAAATTTTTTTTAGCCCTTTCACGGCAAAATCAAATTATTTAAGCCACAATTAAATGTCTACAAATGTTTTTTTAAGTCTTGCCATCAATTTATTAAGTAAATTAAGCTAAGTTAACTGTTTCCAAATTCTTCCACTGGTTCTGAAACGAAAGCAGTTCCGATGGCAGAGAAGAACAATGAAATAATTTTAAAGTCCCCCCCCCCCCCACACACACACACACACACTGTTAAAGAAGCAATTTCAAGATTTTTCTTCTTATAGCTCTGATGGCCATATTGATCAATGTAACAGAAATGTTAGAGCGTTTTGTTAGATGACCATCTACAAAAACATTCTTGAGAAATTATTTCAAAATCTTCCAGCCAGTTTAGGAGGACAGGTTGTTAAACTCTTTACCACTCATTCCTGACTTTTAACCACCTAGAGAAAGAAAGCTTTTGAAAACATTGTGGGAAAAGGAGAATTCCTATTTTTTCCTACAACCATTTAAAGAGGGCTGTGGCATCATCAACATAATAAAGTTAAGTTGAAAACTGGGTAATTTTATTCAAAAGAGAAAAAGCCTGGGCTATGGCAATAACTCAGAGTTTTCTTTGAAAACAGCCGAGCTAAAAACACATATCAAGCACTATACCATGACATACCTTGCTGGCTTTGACCAACTTAACCTAAAAAGTGTTTGTTTGTTTGTTTGTATGGCAAGAAATGCCATTTTCAACATTCTTTCAGTTATATTATGGTGGCCAAAGCACCTATTCATGCTTTCCTAGAGTTTTCTTTTCCCAGCACTTCTTACAATATTCTTCCCAAGCCACTGGCTAGTTTTCCATGTAATGTAACCATCGTGGAAACAATGATCTGCTATGCATGAATCCTGTTGCAATTACTATCATCAATCCTCAGGAAGAAATTGGCTGAGCTGGAAGGGATTCAAATTAGTATGTCCTGGTTTCAAGTCCTGTACACTACCGACTGCACTACCTGGCTTGGCAGCTAAAAAAGAAAATCTTACTTGGTAGACCTCTGTTTAGCTGATGGCTTCTTTGTTTGCTTGGTTTCCTTCAATGAAGAGTGTTTTGTTGAGCAGTACTGAAACACATTTAAAATAGCTTTGAAAAGCTCAACTCTTCACTAGATGAAAAGATTTTAGAGTTTGCAGAAGACAAATGAAATGTGGCCAAATTACAGCATTTGTTTTTGAAAGGGTAGAAAACATTGTGAGGAAAGGAGACAAATATGGTTACCAGCATTTTCTCCTCCTCTCATGATGTTTTTTAAAGCCCTCTATCTCAGGGTCATTACTTACAGGGTTGTGTAGTATAGAGTTAAGTTGCACAAAGCCATTCAGAGCTATAGACATCTGAAAAACTTCCTGAATTCATTCATTTCCACACCACAATATCTTAGATGGGTCCCAATTGGACACATTTGCAGACAAAAAGTTAAATGTTGCTTAAATTATTGGATTTGTTTCTAAAAGATAAGAAAACAATGTGGAAATTCGAAAAGGAAAAAATGATGATTTCTGGCATCTTTTCCTTTTCCCACAATGTTTCCAAGTCTAATTTCCCAGGGTTAGTAAAATTTGGGAGTATGTGGTAAGGGAATAAGCAACTTGTGACTAAATTTAGTATGCTCAAGTTTTATCATACTTGTGATCATTTTGACATTAACTTCAAATCAAGATTTGTAAAAAGACAAGAGAAAAATTGTGTCCCTACCTCTTTTGGTATACCATCATGCCTTATAATTGTCAGCTTCACTATAAAACCTGCACAATCCGGGGTAGGGCACTGTGTGTCTAGGATTTCCTGTAAAACAGCAACTGAATTTTTACAAAACAACATAATTTTAGTCTTGTCCAAATTCAAAGAATTTGCAGAAAAAAAAAAAAAAAAGTAGCTCAGAAGAAGCTCAGAAATTAAGATTTGTTTTTGGAAGGGTTTGAAACATTGTGGGAAAAGGAGAAATTGCTGGTAACCAGCATTTTCTCCTTTTCCACATTGTTTTCAAAAGCTGTCTTTCTCAGGGATGTTAAAGCAGTGATTGCGTGGTAAATGGTTAACTGTCTGATTGAATGGTGTTCTACGCCATTTTCAACTTTTTAGTCACATGACAGCAAAAGCTCATTTATGCATCTGCGTTCTGGCTTTCACCAGGATTATAGTCCAGCTCTGCAGTGATTGACTGAATGGGTGGTGTTTTATGCTGCTTTCAGCATTATTTCAGTTATATCCTGGTGACAATTTGCTTATATGCACTTGTGTCTTATGATTCACCAGTATTTGGCTTGGGCTTTACATAGTCTTGCCTATAGATCCTCCCCACAAAATCCCAGCGCTTAGAGTGAGTAACAAACCCGGGATGGATAGATAACAAACCCTATACTTTTGCCACTGACACATAGAACTTCTACAAAATGATGACTTTTAGATATTATGTACATAAAATGGAAGGCTGTCATCCATCAAACACTATTCATCAATATTCTAATTGAGCCATGCTCTGGCTGGTTGGTTGGTTGTAATGGGGTTTAACGCCACTTTAACAGCTAAGGTCATATCATGGCGGTCGGTGATGCACATGTGCTTCCTGGCTTTCTCATACCAGTACTAACACAACTTTCTTTCCAAAGCCACCGACTGCTTTTCTCACATGCTTCAGCAGAGGTGAGAGGCGAAAATACGCCCGAAAGGAAGTTCGCCTCAACTGGGTATCGAACTCACAACCACCAGGTCATGAGTCCGACACGCTCACCACTGAGCCACCCGGGCGGGCCATGCTCTGGCATAAGCAGGCTTAATGCATCTCCGTGGTGCATGATACCAAGCAAGTCATCACATGGTCATGGATACATAAAATCCATTTTGTCCAAAAACCGACTCAATCGTGAGGTAAAATGGTCCTTGAGCATACAGAAACTGACTAATAGCGAAAAGTTTCGTCCCAGGTCAGCGTGCGCGGACTGCGCAGGCTGACCTGGGTCGATACTTTTCGCAGATTCATTAAGCCCCCTTTTCACAGAGCACGGCTCCTATCTATTCTTTCAAATAAGAAAAACATACAAGCCATGCTCTGTGAAAAGCGTGTTTAACACATCTGCAAAAAGTATCAACCTGTCAGCTGTGCAGACTGCTCTGGCTGACATGGGTCAAAAATCTTTTGCTATTGATCAATTTTCTGCATTTTAAAGGAACATTCTACCCCACGATTTGGTCAGTTGTTGGACATAATGGATTTAATAGATCCCATGATTGATTATGTGATGACTTGCTTGGTATAATGCATCACAGAAAAGCATTAAACCCCCGTTTGCCAGAGCATGCTGATATATTAAATGGTTCAATGTTCTGAAAAGTGTCTACTTTATACTTTAAGAATTTGTTTGTTTTCTGGGATATATCTTAAAAAACAATTATTAATATATGTAGGCTTTTGGATATTTAACCTTTAACTAGACAATCCTAAACTTTAAAGGCCCTGAGAAAAAAAGTTTTGAAAATAATATGGGAAAAGGAGAAAATGCTGGTAACCAGCTAAAAATCTTACAAGATTTACCTTATCTGCAGATTTCTTGAGCCCCTCTTTGTAGGTTTTCCAACAGGTGAGGTGAAAAGGAATGACACAATTTACTTGACATATTATCTTTATACACCCCTGTAAATATAAAGACAAAAAACAGATTTAGATTTGGATGTTACATTACTTTAATTTCAACCCTTTACCACACAATCCTGAGTTTCAACAATCCCTTGTGAGACAGCTTTTGAAAACATCCTTGTAAAAAGAGAAAATTCTACCCTATTAGAGAACTTAAACTCACTTTTTGCCAAGTTTGAGTTTGTTGTATTAGGATGTTTTGAATTTTGGACAGTCTAACATCTGTCATTTAGAAAAGGGTAAATATTATTTAAGCCATCATTGAGAAAACATTTCACTATGTCTGAAAAGTTAGAAAACATTAGTGGGAAAAGAAGAAAATGCTGCTTAGTAGCATTTTACTTTTCCCACAACGTTTTCAAAAGCTTTCTTTCTATAAGTTGTTTTAAGTCAGGAATGTGTGGTAAAGTGACTCTTGTCTCGGAACATTTCCTTCAAAAAACCCAATGCCTCAAGTGAACATTTACAGGCAAATGCATGTACAAATATAAATTCACCAACAACAAAACTTGCATAACAAATATAACTATGCACATTCCACAGATAAGCAGATTCAAACATAGTCCCAAGTCAGGTATTTAGCTCTATACCAAATGCCAAAATTTTGGTTTGTCCACTGTGAAAACATTGGTAGATGACATATCAAACATGGCTCAAATGATGTAAATTACCTTTGTAGGGTAGAAAACATTGTTTGAAAATGAGCAAATGATGGTTACCAGTATTTTCTTCTTTTCCAACAATGTTTTAGTCTTTTTCTCCTCAGAGTCATTAAAACACAGGATTTTATAGTACAGAAGTATAAAACGGTAAAATAAAGTAAGTTACCTTAAAGGCTGGATCATTGTAGTAGATGGCAGTTTGTGTATCAGAGTCCATGTGATGACGACAAAACGCCTCAGGGGCAGGGGGAGATTTACATGACTGGATCAGCTCTTTGATCTGCCTCTGCATAAATAAAAATAATTACGGAAACTAATTCTTTAAAAGGAGACATTTTTTTTTTTTTCTTTTGAAATCCTTAAATTACAATATTCCAATATGTCTTACATGTATTTTTTTTATGGTGAAGTTTACATGACAAAGACTCCCATCCACTTACTTCTCTGAAGGAAAGTCCTACCCTTTAAGAGTTTTATAGAATGTATAGAACCTTTAAAATCATTCATAGCCTATAACAAAAGGGCTATGACGGCCCTCTGTTGCTCACCAAGCCTTTTGGACCCAACACGACACATTTCAAACCTGTCAGAGATATCCAGACAAACATTCTTACTTTCATCGTAAGTACTGGACTAAAAACCGGGCCTATAGAGTGTAAGCAATTTTTTTCAAACAATTGACCCAGTGCCCTGGCCCGACATGACCCATTTTCAAGCTCATCCAAGAGACAAACATTCTACCAAGTTTCATGAGCATCAGACTGAAAATGTAGCCTCTAGAGGGTACAATAGGTAAAAGTTGACAACAGACAATCTACTATGGACTACGCACAACTGACACAGCAAGATCACAAAAGCTCACCTAGAGCACTTTGTGCTCAGGTGAGGTAAACTAGAGGCCCTTGAGGGCCTGAAATCGCTCTGCTGGCAGTGAGTTTGCTTTTTGCTAGCATATATTATGAATTCATGATGAAAAAAGACAAATACACACAAAAAAGGGGGCTGTTCTAGCAACTGGGTTTAAACCCACTAAGACAGCATAAGCAGGCATGGTGAATTGAACAAATAGTGAACAAAATTGAAGTACAATTTCTCAAAACCAATTGTTCTGAATCCAGCCAAATTTGATAGGGTTTGGGTACGCCTTGTATTAAACAATCCTAGCAAATTTCAAAAAAAAGTGACTAATACTGTGGACTTTGTTGAGTAAACAATACTAAGTCATCAAATGGATGCTTTTCCTAAACTGATTACTAGATTTTTTTCTCACTTTTGATGGAGTTCAATCCCTTGACGAACCAAATAATCTTTGCAGGTTCAAACAAATAGCATTAAAAATGCAGACTTCATTGCCTAAACAAGAAACGGAAAATTTTTTGAACTTTAAATGGCTACTTTTCCCATACTAAGTGTCAGATTTTTTTTCAACAATCAATAGAGCAAAAGCTGTTGATAACACAAAACAATTGTGCAAGTTTCACAAAAATCTGACCACAAATGCAGACTAAATCGCGTAAACAAGAAATGGAAAAACTTCAGATGGCTACTTTTCCCTACTGATTGTCAGAATTTTTTTCAAAATCAATAGGGATGAAGCTATTGATGAGATAAACAAACTGTGCAAGTTTCACAAAATTTTCAAAATCAATAGAGCTCAATCTGTTGATAATACAAAACAATGGCGCAAGTTTCACGAAAATCCAACTACAAATGCACACTTTATCGCGTAAACAAGAAAAAGACTAACAGACAGACGGATGGATGGACAGACAGTCAACGGAAACCATGCCATGGCATAAGCTCTACTGGCTTTCAGCCAGTAGAGATAAAAATCATAACACAAAACTAGATGCAGACTTTAAATACTGTCTGGTACAGAGTTATTTATATACTTACTAGTAACTCACTGCTCTCATTTTCTGGTATTTTGTTATTTGTACCAGGCCATGTCACTTGTAAGTAGGTAATATTTCTAGCTATTGTTCTCCCAGCTTGTAAAGGTTCTAAGGCATCAGAAAATCTACAAATATGCAACAAGATGCTATAACATTCTCCACATAAATCATAGCCACTCACCATTTGAGCCTTCACTTAATAATTGACTGATTGATTGATTGTATGGTGTTTAACACCATTTTTAACATTATTTCAGTTATTTGGCGGTGGCCAGTGCACCCATCAAGCTTTCCTGGAGTTTTTTTACCAGTCCTATGAACAATATTGTATAAGTCGCTGGCTGCTTTCCTACATAAACATCGTCAAAATAACCATTAGCCAAAGAGAGGAATGAATCCTGCCACAATGACTATCATCAATCCTTGGAAAGAAATATGTCAAGTCCCACAGTCTACCAACTGCCCTCCAGGAGCTCTGCCTTTACTTAATGAAATGGATCTTTTTATTTAGTAACAACAGCTGGAATATTGCCACAAGTATGTAACAAAGTAGTGGAAAGTGAAGAGTCAAGATCAGACTTGGTGCTCTGTGCAGTCTGATCTACAGTGTCCACAATTGCAACATAACTTGAGCTTAGCTTTTCAGCCCTCTACCACACAGTCCTCACTTTTATCAATCCAGATGGAGAGGGCTTTTTAAAAGATTGCGGAAAAAATAGAAAATGCAGGTAACCGGCATTTTCTCCCCTTCCCAAGAATATTTTTTATGTATTCAAGGACAGATACAATGATTCAAAAACATAAGAATTGTCGACTGTAAATTCCTTCAATATGGACAAGTCTTAAATTCTGCTGTGTGGTAAAGGGTCAAGGGTTAGATTTTACCATGAATAAGTGAGCTGTCCCTCTAATATAACTGAAATAACAATGTTTAATGATGTAAAATATAAACACAATGTCAAAGATACTTTATCAACATTGTTGCATGAATTATATTCCGAATAATACACATCAATATGAAATGCTTTCTTTTTTAATCTATCACACTTGGAATATGACTACAAGTCGTCATAATGATCAGCAATTGGCTGTTGTACAACAGGGTAAACACAACAAATGGTCACTCTAAAAAAGAATTCAGGTCTGGTATAAGTTGGCTTTTGTAACTTTAGTCTAGAATAAGAGACCTGCATGTGGCTGTCAACTCTCGGCTGCAGTTGCCTTGAGAAACAGATTGACTTTCAGAAAAAACACTAAATTAAAATAGGAGCATAACTATGTCAAAAATATTTCCATGGTTACATCACGTAACCGTATGGATTCCTCTTTTGATAGTTAACAACTAATCCTAAAAAATATTTTCAGTAATGACCGAGATATTATAAAATGTCAAGTTTTTGCAAGACGACACAACAACAGGGCCATGACAACAACTTGATGTTTTCTTCCAAATAAGCTAAAAATGTTATTGAGCAAGACTTTGGTAAGCTTAATAGTATTATTTTCTACACAGGATAATCAAATTATTTCATTTCAAAACCGAACAAATAAACGATTTCTTATGTGATAAATAAGGACTTTTTTGCCCCCCACACAACTTACTGACAATTACAAGAAAACAGGTTTTGTCATAAAAATACCCTGAATGTAAAAATAAAAAGTTTAATCAAAAAATGGATGTCCTACCTGAACAAGGCAACATAAGCTTTTCCAAGACCAAAATAAGCGAGAGGGAATCGGACATCTTGGTGGTTATCTATAATATCCTGAAACTTCTCAACCCCTTCCAGGATATGCTTAAAGAGACAAACAAAATAATCAAGAGCACTGGATGCAGGTACCAATGCTCGGCTGCAGTTGCTTTTAAGATGGTAAATACACAGTAGAAAAAGCCGCACACTTGTGTAAAAAATACTTTGAGGGTTATATGCCATACTGGTATGGGTTCACCTTTTGATAGTAAACAACTTATCCAAGTATGAAGCAAACATCTACAGTAATGACAGAGATAGAGAAAAGTTGATTTTCAGCACAAACTTTTAAGTGGAAAAAGGGGCATAACTTTGTCAAAAAATGTTCGATGTACCTTCCTTACTGGTATGGGTTCTCCATTTGAAGGATAACAACTAGTCATAGTATCAAGTAAATGTCTTCAGTGATGACAGAGATATTATAAAATGTCAAAGTTTTTGCACAACGACCACAACGCAAACAATAGGGCTATGGTAATACCTCTGTTTTCTTCCATAACTGCTGAGTTAAAAATTAAACCTTTTGTTCTCAAGCGCACTTTCATGCGTGCTTCTATATATACAAAAGACCTATTACCATAATAGACAATTTTAACACGTAGAATAGAAGACTTACAAATTTCTTACCTTGAGTAAACCAGTTTGAACAGCAGTGATTCCAAATGCATACTTCAATGTGACAAGGTCAATATCATCTATACTATATAACTGGAAATACAAGATTTATCATTATCATCAATCAAAATTATGCAAATAACTGCAAAGTGCTTTGATCCTTTCCTTCATGATAGAAGCATCTAATGTCAATGGGATAGGAAAGATTTTTAAAAAAGGGAAAAATGGTTTAATGCTTTACCACACAACAAAAATTTTACCCTGTTTAAATTGAAAGTGTTTGCAGATGAAAATTTGGTCTTAGCACAAATGATTGAATTTGTCTCTGATGTGGTAGAAAACATTGTGAAAAAAGGAGAAATGCTGGTAACCAGCATTTTCTGCTTTTCCCATGATGTTTTCAAATGGCTTTTTTCTCAGGGTTGTTAAAACTGGGGACTGCATGGTATAGGGTTAAATGTCTTAATTTTTCAGTTTCTACAATGTCTCCACATTGACAAATAATTGGCACACAAAAACATGTCTTCATTGTGACCTAGCCGACGGTTAAGATTTCATTTTTATCACATAACTCCCCTTGTTTTCAATGTAATACAGCCATTACGAGTTTTCTTGTCTCACACATGAGTGAGATAAAAAAAATAGTGCCCTATTTGGTCAACACTTTGTAATCATACACCTCATTTCTAAAACATTGCTGACTTGGGTTCCTGAGTAAAATTGTCAAAATTTGTAATGATAAACTTTTTGATTTAATCACTATTAGATTCAAAACGAAATCAATATATGCAAATTTCTTTGGAACTTTTTTTTGTTCGCAATATACCTGTCAAAGAAGCGAATAGGCTTCATGTAAATTTCAATACACATTATACATGTATGCCTATGTTTTAACACATTATGGGCTATAATTCTTGTTATACAGTTATGTGATAAAAAGAATCTGACATTCATTGGCTTTTGAGGTAAAGATTTATTAAACTCGTCCACAAAAAATGTTATTAAGTTCGCCAAAGGCTCGTTTGATAACATTTTTGTAGACTCGTTCAATAAAATTTTATCTCAAACACCAACTCATGTCAGATCCTATATGTCCAAAATGTATGGCCCTTGTCCTATAACAAGTCATGTGGATATTTCTTAATTTTAAAACAGAATGTTTACAGCCACTGTCTGTTAGTTTGCAATCCATTTATAATCTTGAAATTTCAATTTCAGCAGTCTTTCCTATTTCACAAAGTCCATTTTATTTCAAGAATTCTTGGGTCAATACTTATGTGTCAAATGAAAACTCTTCAACTTTGAGTTTAGCTGTGACTTCAACTGAGAATTTTGTAACTACACTTTTGAACTATATAACTAACGGAAAGTCCTCAGGTAAAAGTGATTTGTAACTGGTGAATTCATCAGTCAACATTTTTTCTAAATTTTCAAAATGGCATTTTTTTCACTCAAGGATCCCATGGATACTATGGTGGAAGTGTAAGGTAATCAAAATAACCTGTGAAACCATGAATGGTCAACAGCTTGGAAGTATTAAAAATTTGCATATAATACCAAGGAAATGATTGTGGGAAACAACATAATTTATTATATACCAGTAAATTTTCTGGCTCAAATACAAGCTGCGCAATCAGATGAAATAACACACACAACAAAAAAAAAAAAAAAAAAATCGGCATCTACACACTGTGAAATATGGTCCCAAATATGACGACGTATCTCATACATGGACTAAGCATGCATTGATTTGCAATTTGATTGGTCAAGATGTTATGCTGTGATATTAATCCGCCATTCATAAATACAGAGTTACGAATATCCACACTATTAATTGTCTCATTTCGATTACCGTTTTTTTAATAAAATGTCAATAATTGCAAAATGTTGTCATTGAAAGTTGTAGGCATAATAAGAAAAGGAATATTATGTTGCAGCATTTACTCTTCACTGTGTAAGAAAATTTTGACATCACGCGAGACTGAAGGTCGAGCGCAATATCCAATTTTCTCACGCTGCTCAAATTAAATACAAGCACCAGGAAAGTTACTACAACATAATGTTCCATATGTATCTGCATTTTTTACTAATAAAATATCACATTTTGCCCCCCCCCCCAAAAAAAAAAAAAAAAAAAAAAAAAAAGTAGAATAGAAATTGGGTAAAAATCTATTTAATTCCCCTTTAAAAAGTCAATTAGCAGGTGCAAGGACAAAAGTGTAACACAATCGAAAGTAACCTTGGAAACCTTTGAAGGTCAACAGCGTGGAAGTACCAAAAATTGCTATACGATACCAAGAAAGTGATTGGGGAGGATAACATAATGTATCTGCATTTTTGTTACCAATTAATTCCTGGAATAACCAAAGTGCGAAATTTTTTGAGTACATACCTTCATCTTTTCAGCACTAATGATTAAATCCAAAGCTTTTCTATAATTCAACATTGCAGTTTTAGGTGTGTCACATTTTAAGGCCTCCCAGCCATCATGTAAATATGAGTCGAATTCTCTCTTTTCCTCTTCTTGTTTTTTCTTCACTAAATTCAGAGTTTGTGAATGATTAGATTCCCTGGCTATTTCTCCTTTTTCACTGCTCTTTTCTTCTTCTGTTTGCTTCTTTTTCTTCATGTCCTCTTCTTTTCTCTTTTTCATTTTTTTCTTGTCTTTTTCTTCAAATGCTGTGTTGGTTGAATTTGAATTTTCTTTCTGCAATTATTTAATTTTCTTTACCCTTTATAAAAAAATCCTTAGATTTGATGAGCTGGAGGGAAGAGGCTTTTGAAAACCTTGAGGTGAAAGGTGAAAATGCTGGTAACCAGTATTTCCTTATTTTCCACAATGTTTTCTGCCTTTTAAAACACAAATCATAATTATCATTTAAACCACATTTGTCTGCAAATGCTTTCAGGTTGGAAAAGTCTTCAGTTTCATCTGATAAAGAATAATCATGGTCATATAGGAGGGACAACAGACTCAACCACAGTATTCAGTCTGATCTTTGGTTTTCGCCATCAGATATATTAGAGACAAATCAAAACAGCAAAGAAAATGCAAATATTAAGGTCTTTGTTCTCGAAAGCTTACGAAAGACAAAAAACGCCAGTAGAAGTCTCCTTCTTCTCAATCAGACCATCAGTCATTAGTACAAATAGGTTTGATCTTTGATTTTCACTTTCTTTCAGTTTGAGAGATTTTCATATCAAAATGGCCCTAGAAAAATGCAAATGTTTGGGTCTTTGTTCATGTGACAGATTGCGACAGATAGACAAGCTACCTAATAAGGAGTCTGCTGCAACTCAATTAAACTTTCAGCTTGCCCTTTACCAGACAAAATTTTAGATGTGTTCAAATTAAAACCATTGGCAGGCAACAAAATAACTTGGGCTCAAATAGTAAGATTTGCCTTTAAAAGGGTATAAAACATTGTGGGAAAATAAGAAAATGCTGGTTACCAGCATTTTCTCTTTTTCCCATAATGTTTTCAAATAAATGTTTCATAAGGGTTTAAAAAGATTTGGGGGGGGGGGGTGCTAAAGAGGATTTAGAAGTAAGTTGTGATTCATAGAAGTTTATTGCAGACTTTTTCAATCATGAATAAACAAGAGCACAGCATGCGGGTGCCAACACTCAGCTGTAGTTGCTTTTAGAAAGACTGATTTTCAGTGAAAATTTCAAGCCGAAAAAGGGGCATAATGATCAATTATATTTTGATTACATGCCCCTGTTCTATGGGTTCCACTTTTAGTAGTTAAGAGCTAGTCCAACTTTGAAGAAAATATCTTCAGTAATGACAGAGATACCATAAAATGTCGAAATTTTTGCAAGACAATGAGGCAAACAACAACTGGGCTATGATATTACTTCAACATTTTTCTTTGTGGTGTCCGTGGTTGTGAGGTAGAGCGTCGGCCTCGTATCCATGAGGTCCCGAGTTTTACCCAGGAGCGGGCGTCATCTTTGAGATTTTTCATTGGCCCACACGTTTGGCACGAGTACTGGTGTAGTTCCCAGAAAGTAGAATTGAGAGAGATTAGTATAAGTTGTAAGAAATTGTTTCTCAAACTTTGTAAAATAAATATGTGTAAACTAAAATTTTTCTTCCGAATACAGCAGAGAAAAAAATCAAATTCTACAACTTACATTGGCTTCTCTATAAGGGAATTCCTCAGGATCATTAAATATAGACAAATCTCCTGTACTGTAAAAAAAAAATACAAGTTTAATACAAAGAAACCATAGAACAATTCATACTGATGGTACAGTATTCAACTCAACCCTTTACCAAAAGATCCCAACATTTAACATCCCTGATAGCAAAGGCTTTTGAACACATGGTAGGAAAAGGACAAAATGCTGGTTACCAGCATACTGTGGGAAAAGAACAAAATGCTGGTAACCAGCATTTTTTCCAAATTCCACAATGTTATATACCCTTTTAAAGAAATAATACAACATCTGAGTCACATTCAAACTGTCTTCTGCAAATGCCTTCAATTCAGTCTAGTCTGGATTTTTCTCATTTGGTGATAGGTTAATAAGATAACAGTAACATTAAGAGCTCTTGCAATATTGTAGATCTGTATCAGACAGTAAGATCAGAACTCACAGGCCAATCTCTGATCTACACTTTTCAATATGTTGAGCAATGTTCTGGAAAAAAAGACGATCAAAATTTGCAATATTTGGATTTTTCGAAGGAAATGAAAATGTTCTTATCTCTGGTTAACCTTCTATCAAACAATCCTACAGCTTGAAGACCTCGAGGAACAAGGCTTTAGAAAACACTCAAGGAAAAGGAGAAAGTGTGGGTTACCACCAATTACTCCCTTGCCTACAATGTTTCATAAAACCCTTATTTTCTGGGTCTTAAAAGAAATAGGACTATTCAGTAAATAATTAAAATACATACATTGATAAAAAAATCCTAAAAATCATGTATGAGAAAAAACTTACAATTTTTTATGAGGTGGCACTCTAATATCTAACTTGTCACTTAGATCCAAATCTCCGTCTTCCATTGGCATTGACAATAATTTCTCATTCAGATCCTTGGGTATTGGACTCAACAATTTGCCTTGTTTTTCTACAAAAAAACAGTTAAATGACATCAAGATTTATTCCTTGACTAAACAATCCCCAGTTTTAGTGAATCACAAGGAAAAAGCGTTTGATTTGCTATAGCAACAATCTAGGTCACAAGAACTAACACCAGTAAGCTTGACAATGTCCAAATTCTATAATATGAGTGTAAGGTGCCAAAAGTCAACATTCATTATTATGCCAACATTTTTTGAAAAAGGGTCACTGAAAAAAGTGTTGATCCTGAAAGAAGAAGAGGACAGCTATTTCCATGTTGTAAATACAAGTAAGCCATGCTCTGGCAAAAGGGGGTTTAATGCTACCAATCAAGCCATCATATAATTATGGATCTATAGTAGCCACTTTTTTAAGAGCCAATTTAATCTTGAGGTAGATTGGTCCTTGGACATACAGAAAATTGACCAACAGCGAAAAGTTTCTGCCCAGGTCAGCCAGCGCGGACTGCACAGGCTGACCTGAGTCGATACTTTTCAGATACATTAAGCCCCCTTTTCACAGAGCATGCTTCAAGTATATTTGAGCCACACTCGAGGAAAAGGGGGTTTAATACATTTCCATGATGCATTTAACAAAGCTAGTCATCATATAATTATGGATCCATTATATCCATTTAGTCTGACAACCGACAGAATCTGGTTGGTATGACGCATCACAAAGTTGTACTAACCCCTTTTGCCAGAGCATGGGTCATATCTGTTCTTACAATACATTGAACAAAAAGTATCCAAATGAATCAAATGTACAAATAACAAGCAATTTCATTGAAATGATGTCCCCCGCCGAAAAAGACCTTTTCAAAAATTTACGCGACCGTGTAACTCAAAATCGCTCCCAGTCGGCCATTTGCATCGAATCAAAAAATGAAAAAAAGTATATCGGCGGAATAGGTTATTGTACACATGTATAAAGTTTCACAAAATTCCATCCAATGGTATTGAAGATATTGTCCCGGACTGACACACGGACGGATGGACGAACGGAAGGAGAGACGGACGGACGGACGGACAGACAACGCTAAAACTATATCTCTCTGCCTTCGGTGGAGGATAATAAAGAATTCAATATACTTTTACTCTTTACAAAACAAAAAAATTCTAGACATGTCTAAATTGAATGCATTTGCAAACCAAAAATTAAATGTGGCTGATGTAACATAAGGGTAAAGAGTAGAGCAATTTGAGAAAAGGAGGAAATACAGTCAAATCTCGGTAATTCAAAGTCATAGGGACCGTCAGATTTTCTTCGAATTATCGAAATTTCGAATTTTTGAAAACAGCAGTTTTCGGAAATGTTCGCAAGTTTCCATTCGGTAATGATATTTGACACACAGTTTGCCTGTAGGCAATGTACACAGACTCCTGTATTAGCATTAAAAATGATGAGCAAAGTTTCTCATCGCTCCTTATGCTTGACAACCCTTGAAAACAAAACAATATGAATTTACTTTTTAATTTTATTTACATCCTACAACAGCATGAAATATAATATCAATTAGTCTCATACTGATGGACTAATTTACCAATAAAAAAGCAGGATAGGAATGGCTCATGTGAGTGGCCAGCAAAGATCAGCATCAGAATGCAATAAGCACGCTGTTGAAGATCTTTGCTAGTCACATCTGTTATGCACTCGTCACAACTCGGCCGATTCCGTAACTACTTCTGACTTGATCAACGGATCACCCGAGGATTCCCAAATGGTCTGTTTTATGTTCTACTTTTACTTTCAACTGTCCTTGAATTCTCTGAAAATAGTCTACTTTCAGTTTCCCCAAAATCTTACTTGATACAGTTCTAATGTACATGTATTTCACGTTCATGATACTTTCACTGATCGTCCATATGCTGAAAAAATCACGTGATCAATGTTTATTTTTTAAATGATGCCCAATCAGTGTTTAATCGATTAGGGATTATCACTCAAGCGAGTTAACGATTTGACAAGGTGTCAGTTACCTGTATATGCAAAATTACAATGTACCTATGAAATCAATCAGGTGTGTAACAAATGATGTTTATTGCTCAAAGGAAACGTGACCTGTATGCTTTACTGAGCTGGACATTTTTTAACTTCGAACTTTGAGATGGATTTTAACGGGAATAACTTTGATCGGGACTGACAAATTTATTTGAAAAATTGAATTTTTCGAATGATTGAAATTCGAAAAATCGGTAATATTTTTACATAAAATAATAGCGAAATACATCGGGACTGACGGTAAGCTTCGAAAAATCCGGTAGTTTCGAAAAATCGGTGTTCGAATGACCGAGATTCTACTGTACTAGTTACTAGCATTTTCTCCTTTTTCTACAATGTTAAAAATTCTTCTGCCTCATGTTCGTAAAATCACAAGATTGCTTGGTACACATTTAAAGAACAGCACTGGAAAAACAAGCACTTTCGTTGAAAGATATCCCCTGCCGAAAAATTTACTTGACCGCGTAACTTAAAAATTGCTCCCAGTCGGCCAATTTTCATCGAATCAAAAAAAATTTAAATAATAAAAATAAAAGAGTCTTGTCAGAATGGGTTATTGTACACATGTATAAAGTTTCACGAAATTCCGTCCAATGGTATTGGAGATATTCTCCCAGACAGACACACGGACAGACAGATGGATGAAAGGATGGACGGACAGACAACACTAAAATTATATCCTTCCGCCTTCAGCGGGGGATAAAAAAACATACCTGCAGTATACTGGGATTGAAGTTCTTCTAATTGTTTGACATTGTCCGAGTCTGTTTTGAGAACAGGTCGGCAGAGATCCAAACCAATCTTTATCACCTTAATGGCTGAATCTAATTGTCCAAGCAGACGAAAGGCTTTTGCATATCTAAAATGTCCCTGGAATGGAAATATGTACATAAATGAGCTTATACAGGTCTAGGGTACGTACTCACCAACCATTCTAAAGAACATTCTTATCTTATATTCTCCAGATATTTCTAAATTTGAAAGCAACACACCTTCTGATTGGCTAAACTATTTGGTTTAGCCAATCAGAAAGTGTGTTACTTTTGATTTAGAAAATCTTGCAGAAAAAGACAAAGAACATTCTTAAGAATGGTTGGTGAATTCTGTTGATTGTATGATTGATTATATGATGTTTAATGCCATTTTCAACATTATTTCAATTATATCTCAGTGGCCAGAGCACCTATCCATGCTTTCCTTGAGTTTCTTTTACCAGTACTCCCCACAATATTCTTTCCAATCCACTGGCAGCCTTCCCACATAATTATTGTCGAAACAGTCATCTGCAAGTTGAGAGAAATGAATCCTGTCATGATGATTATCATCAATCCTTGGAAAGAAATTGGCTGAGCCGGGTATCAAACCAGTGGTATGATGAATCAGGGAGATGAATTAAACCTCTTTTCCCAGAGCATGGCTCAAATATCATCTTGATTATCAACTGTGTGTAAATGACACCTTAATGAAAACTTACTTTTGCAAAGTCAGGTTTTATAGTAATTGCTCTTCTTCCGTCTGCAAGGGCATCTCTAGAATAATGAAAATAAACATATAATATTCAATAACCATATTTGATATAGACTGACACATACACCCAACCAGTTGCCTAATCACTGGGTCAGGAAAAAAATTCATAATCAATCATAATGAAAACTGTAGGTGAACTAACTCCTGTAATACTCCGCAATCTTGTCAATGGGTAAAGGGTAAACTTCCAACAGTTACAAAACATAAGGTAAAGGGTTGCTAATAATGAGAAAGGAACACAAGAGCACTGCACTAGGGTGCCAATAATTGGTTGCAATTGTTTTCTTCAATTGAAAAATTTGTGAAAAGTATGAAAAGGGGCATAACTGTGTCAAAAGTATTTCAGGGTTATCTGCATGCCATGTATGCATTCCACTAAATTGATTAAGTAAATGGTGTTTTATGCTGCTTTCAACACTATTTAAGTCATATTGCAGTGACTGCCAACATATGCATGTATGTTTTGGGTTTCACCAGTACTGCCTTATGGCTCTACTAAAGTGTCTTGCCCTAGGACACTCCTATAAAAGTTCCCTAAAGATAGTTAACAAGAAGCCCAATTCTGAGGAAGTTATCTTCTGTAATGACAAACATATGGGAAAGTCTCAAAAAAAATGTTAATCAATGATTCCTATTCCCCCAAATTAAGGGAAGACATTGCTAAGTTAGTACTCACATGTATCTTTCTAGTTTATGATAAGCCTGTGCTCTGTTACTGTAATATATGTGGCAGAAGGGGCTGAAAGAAAAATCATATTAGTTACCGAAATATGGTTGGCTCAATCAGTAGGGATGTTAATCCATAGTTTTAGTTTCCATGAGTAAAACCCAAGTCAAAACCAAGTTCCTACTATGCTAATCTAAAACCAGTCCGACACATTACCATTTGTATTGGAGTTTAACACCGTTTAAACAACTCAGATCATATCACGGTGGTCAGTGCATCTATACATGTGTTTCGTGGCTTTCCCACACCAGTACTGACACAACTTTCCAAGCCACTGACTACTTTTCTCAAATGCATCAGAAGTGAGAGGCCAAAAATCACTGGAAAAAGAGTTTGTATCAACTGTGTATCAAACCAGCAACCAACAGGTCAAGAGCCAGATAACCACTGAGCTACCCGTATGGACTTTACAGTACCAACTTGTAGGTGAATTTTGAACATACATGTAGTCAAAAAACATAGCAAGGATATGATCAAATCAGGATGCAGTAAAGGACTCAAAAAATATGCGAGAACAATGGTACTGACGAGCACAAACCTAATATGGTCTTCTAGGACCTACTCAAAACCTGATATGGGAGGGAAAGATTGCACTGTTCATGAAAATTTGCTAAACAAAATTTTAATGAGAATGCAGTGTGGGCGGACTTGAATTTGTAAGATCGCAAAGGGCATAATGAGAACATGGTAATGCGCAGTAAGCACGTAATATGATCTGATGAGGTCTAAGAAAGAACAAAGCAAGAACGCAAAGGAGATAGTGAGGTCTTAAACAAGACAGCAATAAAACTTAGCTGGAAGTGTGAGACACAATGACATCCTGGCAGGGGCATAGTAAAAACACAGAAAGAACTCAAAGATGGCGTATTTTCCTGCATTTTCAACCCGTTCTCCCTGGGCTTGTCAAATTTGGAGAATGCAGTAGGGTCTATGTAAATTTTGTTTGAATATGACTAGGACCTCAGTGGTAGAGGGTATGCCTCTCCCACCACAGGTTCTGGGTTTGATTCCCATAACGAGTGGGAGCAACCTTTGGAACTACAAACATCACGGCAGGAGCACTCATTAAGGCTTCCAGGAAATAATCATCTAGAGGAATCAATATAACTTGTACCATCTTGTAAAATAAATAGGTTTAAACTGAACTCGGTTTAACCCTTTATCACACAATCCTGACTTTTAACCACCCTAAGAAAGAAGCCTTTTGAAAATATTGTGGGAAACGGAGAACATGCTGGTAACCTGCATTTTCTCCTTTCCCCTAATGTTTTCTACCTTTCCTAAAATGAATTTCAATCCTTCAGTCACATTTATTTTGTTGTCTGCAAGTGCTTTCAATTTGGACAAGTCTAAACTTTTGTCGTCTAGTAAAGGGTTCAACCCCTTCTATCAAGATTGATTGATTATATGGTGTTTAACGCCATTTTCAACATTATTTCAGTTATATCGCAGAGGCCAGTGCACCTATCCATGTTTTCCTGGAGTCTCTTTTACCAGTTCTTACGAACAAAGTCCGTAACAAAGAAACAAATGAACAAATGCATGGTAGAAATAAAGGGACCGGGCAGGATTCGAACCCTAGAACGCCCGGACGAAAGGCCAATACCATAACTACTGAGCTAAAGAGACATCTCCCTAACACAGTTGTTAGGTATTGTGTTTAAATCGAGATGAAGCCATGCATGAAGGAGTGGTCTCCCGTAACACACCCCCTCTTAAAGTCATCATTTATTGATGACTCAAAGCCTTATTAGGCAGTAAGTCTATTATTTAGACAACAAATGTCCGTTTTTGGACAACAAATGGAATTAATGGTTCAATGGCCAATCCCGGACGAGCCCCCATCTTACGAACAAAGTCCGTAACAAAGAAACAAATGAACAAATGCATGGTAGAAATAAAGGGACCGGGCAGGATTCGAACCCTAGAGCGCCCGGACAAAAGGCCAATACCATAACCACTGAGCTAAAGAGACATCTCCCTAACGCAGTTGTTAGGTATTGTGTTTAAATCGGGACAAAGCCATGCATGAAGGAGTGGTCTCCCGTAACACAGTACTCCACACAATTTTCTTTCCAAGCCACTGGCTACTTTACCACATAACCATCGTCAAACAATGGTCAGCGGTGGGTAGTGGTGGGCCGATGATCGACTATGGTCGAAAGTCAGTTGGTTTTGGCTTCCGATTGCGAGAATCGATTGAGAAATCCTGGAATCGATTGTAGTCGGTATTGGAACTTGCTCAGTCCAGAATAATGGTTTTTAGTGCTTGGTTTTGCGACTAATATTAATCACACTCTTGGATTCCACATGGTTGATAACAAACACAAAAATTTGCCGGAAAAATGAGCAAGAAATTTTTGTCCATGGTTGTCTTGACAACTCTGCAAGCTTCTCATTTGACCCCTGACCCGGATTTTGACGCTTGGAAATTTGAAATGACCGGTCTTTGACGCTAAAAAATATCTGCCTAACTGTCAATCTGATGCTGAAATTATTGTCAAAAGCTTCATATCACTTGGCTCGCATGCATCCGGCAGAAATATGGGCTTTAATAAACATGATCAGTATCAAATGCGAAGGACAAGTGCGGCTCTGTTTATCACAGGTAATCAAGCTGGCGAGTCATTTATGAAAACATAATAAAGATGTTAATCCTCTTATCTAGTGTAAAGTGACAGATTTTAATGTTACCTGCCATTCAAAATGACAAATTCATGTCAAATCATATGGTAACACTTCTCCAAAATTAACTGACATAAAAAAATAGATCGCCAAGAAAAAACGTGAAAACCCATGACACTACAATGATCAGCGTGGCATGGGGGGGGGTGGGGGGGGTGTCATCTGCACATGCTTGAAATATGAACAAGTCTTCTGAATTTTTTTTAACTGGTTTGGAAATTAAGATTTAAGGACCAAAATAAATGGTATTAAATAAAGCAAAGAATTTAATGGTAATGTATTTCCTTTGATTATTTTAAGTACAAAAAATAACATCTTCATAAACTTAATATCATGTACACAAATTGTCACAGTATTTAAAGCAAAAAAGCATTCTCAGTTCAACAGAGAAACTGATTGTTCAACCGATAGCTAGTTGGTTTGCTCTTCCGATTATAAAGCGATAATCGATTGTGATTTTAAACCGATTGCCCAACAGTAGCGGTGGGAAAGGAACAAATCCTGTCACAATGACGATCATCAATCCTTGGGAAGAAATTGGCCAAACTAGGGATCGAACCCACAACCACCTGCTCTCAAGTCCAGCTCGCTACTGACTAACAAGATCTAGTGATTAATCAGATGTCGAAAAACAAACTTACTCTTTTCTTGCAGATTGTGTATAATATATTTCTGATTGAAGATAATCTTTTGTACTAAACAATTCATTCCCTTTTATCTTGAAATCCTCTGCCAGTAAAATGTCCTGCATAGATAAAAAATAATTCTGAAATTGTTTAACTCTTTACTATATGACAAAATTTTGGACTTGTCCAAATTAAAAGCATTTGCAGACAACATGATAAATATAACTCAAAAACTGAAACTTACTTTGGGAAGGGTATATAAACTTGTGGGAAAAGGAAAATGCTAGTTATCAGTATTTTCTCTTTTTCTGACAACTGTTTCAAAAGACTTCTTTCTCAGGGTCATTAAAAGTTGGAATTTTCTATTCCTACAATTCCTCAGCCTGTGATATTTCCTGTGTGTCAAAAACATCACTAAAAGTTGAGAGAGGGCAATATCACAAAATTTTCCAATCTTTAATCCTTTATAAAACATTCTTTTCAGTTATACTAAACAATGCCATGTTTTAACGTCGCCGAGAAAGAAGTCTTCTGAAATATCATGAGAAAAAGAGAAAATGCTGATAACCAGCATTTTCTCCTTTTCTAACAATGTTTTCAACTGTTGCAAACACAAACACCATCATTTAAGTTAGTTATTGTTTTGTCTGCAAATGCTTTGAGTCTGGACCAGTCTAAAATATTGTCATTTGGTAAGGAGTTAAGAACTCTGAAGAAGGTTTTCAAGAACACTAGTAACTAGCATTTTCCCTTTTTATCACAATGTTTTCTAGCCTATTATAGACATGTCCCAATAAGGGGTTAAATTCTTAAGATTGCCAAACAACTGAAATACCAGTAGGTTTTTTCAGTCTGACAGTAAATGAAACCAAAATATTGCATCAGAATATCTAAGAAAACAACAGAGGGTGTCAGTCAAAGATGAAACTATGTGCAGTTTGATCTTGTTTCAACTATCCACAAAAGCAACACTACCTGTGATAGGCTTCCTTATGATTAAAATGAAGTCAACAAAACTAAAATTTATTCTTCAAGTAAGCTCTTTACCAAACAACAAAATTTTAAACTAGTCGAAATTCAAAGCATTTCAGACCATGATTTAAAAGTGGCTTAAATAATAAAATTTGCTTTTGATCAGACAGAAAATATGATGGGAAAAGGGAAACATTCTGGTTACCAGCACACTAGGGTGCTTTTTTCTGATGTCGAACAAGATCAAATGTAAGTCAACTCAGTCAAACCATACAAGTAAAATTAACAAAAGCGTCCCATGGAGGTGTCAACATTCAGCTGCAGTTGCTTTTAGATATTCATTTATCTTAAGTGAAAATTCTAAGTTGAAAAAGGGGCATAATCATGTCAAAAATATTTTGATGGTTACCTACCCTTGCTGTATGGGTATCCCTCTTCATAGTTTACAACTAGTTCGAGTTTGAAGTAAAAATCTTTAGTAAGGACAGAGATATTATAAAACATCAAAAGTTTTTGCATCATGATGACACAGACTGTAGTGGACAATGTAGCTCTAAGATCACACTGCACATTCTGTGCATTCTGATCTTGAGCTACACTTTCCACACACACACACAAGAAAACTACTTTGGTTTCAGCGCTTTAACCCTCTGCCACACAGTCCCAAGTTTTAAAAATCCTGAGAAAGAAAGCTTTTGAAAACATTATGGGACAAGGAGAATATGCTGGTAACCAGCATTTTCTCGTTTGCCCAAAATGATTCCTTCTCTTTCTATGACAAATTATATCATTCGGTCCCCATTTCGTTTGTTGTCTGGAATGCTTTGAATTTGGTCAAAATTTCAACAATTTTCTTGTGTGGTAAAGAGTTAACCCTTTACCACAAAATCCAGAGTTTTAACGACCCTGAGAAAGAAAACTTTTGAAAACATTGTGGGAAAAGGAAAAAATGCTGGTTACCAGCATTTTCTCCTTTTACCACAATGTTTTCTACCATTCCTAAAAGAGTTTTGTTTATTTTGTCTTCTGTTAACCCTTTACCACACAATCCCGAGTTTTAACAAACCTGAGGAAGATGGCTTTTGAAAACATTGTGGGAAAAGGAGGAAAAGGAGGCTGGTTACAATTTTCAACTTTTGAGTCACGTTTAATAAGTTGACTGCAAATGCTTTGAATTTTGACTAGTCTACAATTTTGTTGTGTGGTAAAGAGTTAAGGAATAACTCTTTACCGCACAATGAAATTTTGAACTTGTCCAAACTCAAAGCATTTGCAGATGACAATTTAAATGTGGCTCAAAAATTGAAATTTGTTTTGGAAAGGTTAGAAATCATTGTGGGAAAAGGAGAGAATGCTGGTTACCAGCATTTTTCTCCTTTTCCCACAATAATTTTTTTCAAAAGGCTTCTGATGCAGGATCATTAAAACTCAGCATTCGGTGGTAAAGAGTTAAAAGCCCTATATGTTATTGAACTACCAGGATGAGTATTCCAGACAATTTACCTCTTGTGTTGCAACCTTCCTCTTTGTTTTGTCCACAAAGTAACATCCAGTCTCAACAAGGCTTAAAACATGTTCTCTATCTGTTAAACAGAAATAAATGCATTGTAGTCTGTGACAAGATCATATATTTAGATGGTATCTGTCAAACCATCAGTTTCAGTACTTTAATAATACATCTATACTCGTTTTCAGTCAGTTTTTTGCCAGTTTTTAACTCATTTCATATATTTTTTATCAAACTACAGTCATTTTTGTATCTTTATGCCAAATGCTGCCCCTGACAGCTGCAAGGTTGCACAGATTACGACGGCTAGGAAATGCATTTCATGTTCTAAAGGCCTTCCAAGCCACCGCTGTTGTCGTTTCCAGTTTTAAATGAGGACAAATCCCTTGAGTTTTTCTATCCCTTACACCATATATATTGGTAATTTACCTATGTTTACACAGCTGAGCCATTCTACACACTTTCAAGTTTTAACAGTGTCTTTTTTTTTCCTCAAGCTGTAAGGATGTATCTTTAATATAAAGATAGAAAGCAAAGTAATGGTGTGTCACATGTCCTCAGTCCTTTTCTCTCAATGTTTTTCACACAAGAGGGCCACATGCAGTTACCAACATTCGACTGCAAGTGCTTGATTTTCAGTGAAAACTCAAGAAGTTGAAAGAGGGGCATATCGGTCAAAAACACTTTGATAGTTACCTGCCCTAGTTGTTTAGGTTCCCCTTTTGATACTTAACAGCTTGTCCAAGTTTCAAAAAAAAAATTTTCAGTAATATCAGAGATATTACAAAATGCCAAAGTTTTCGCACAACGCTGATGACAATGCTAGGGCCAAAACAATATCTCAACATTATATAGCAGCCAAACTAAAAATGTTATAGGGACTGAAATAAAAACCATCCTTGGAACCCAGGTTTGAAGCATTACTTTACTCTCCATGCATCACCCCCGGGAAAACTGACTAGCAAATAGTCGTTTCTTATGAATATTCATATGGTCGGGAAGCACCCTAATATCCAATCGGAATGATAATGATACTCTCTTGTAGAGAGGATAATTTCATTTCTTCCATTACTAAAAATAACCCTGGAAAAAACCCAAGGTTGTCAACAAATATGGCGGCCGTCGGCATGCTTGTCTCCTGTGAGATATGCCATTCTGCAATACAGGGATGACACTATCGATCTTTGTGTACGATTTTAACTGACAATGTTTCGTCGTTACACCGAAAATGTCTTTTAAACACTTCTTGATTGTGATGTTGATGGGCGCCGCCATATTTAAAGTATCGCTAAGCTTGATTTGCAAAGAATGATGTGATTGGATATCGATAAGTAAAAAATAGAAATGACGGCATGTTTGTGATAAAAACAGTTTAAATTTTCTCAAAGAAAAACTGAGATCACCACTCAAAATGCTTCATGAATAATTCATGAGAACGAGGAAACGCCAGCGAAATAACCCAGGGGCAATTACAGAATGAATCAAAACTGGGTCACCGAGGATGCATAAAAACATGAATCTGTGTCAAAATCAGTTGAATGAGGCATAATTAGGAACAACATGATAATGTCATGGAAACCAAAAAGCTAAAACAGGCTTGGAAAACTCTTCTTGTATCATCATTATCACTTCAATCCCCACAACTGAACAGGCAAACTCTTACAAGGCAGTGACTATCAGCTTTTCCCTCTTTACCCTTGACTGAAACTTTCTGAGTTTTAATAACCCAGATGCAAAAGCATTTGAAAACATTGTGGGAAAAGGAGAAAATGCTGGTAACCAGCATTTTCTCCTTTTCCCACAATGTTTTGTATCCTTTTAAAGACTAAACCTATTATTTGACTGATACTTAACTTGTTATCTGCAAATGCTTGCAATTTGGACTGGTCTAAAATCTTTTCTTTTGGTAAAGAGTTTACCCTTTACAAGTGGACAAAATTTCAAACTTGTGTAAATTGAAAGCATTTTCAGACAAGAAATTGAATGTGGTTCAAATGATGGGATTCGTTTAAGAAAAGGTAGAAAGCGTCTTGGGAAAGGGAGAAATGCTGGTGACCATCATTTCCCCTTTTTCCCTCACTTCTTCTTTATGAAGCTTTAATTCTCAGGGTTGTTAACCCTTTACCACACGACAAAAATGTGGACTTGTCCAAATTGAAAGCAGTGGCAGACAACAATTTCAATGTGGCTCAAATGGTGCAATTTTTCTCTGATAGGGTAGAAAACTTTGTGGGAAAAGGAGAAAATGCTGGTTACCAGCATTTTCTCCTTTTCCCACAATGTTTTCAAAAGGCTTCTTTCCCAGGGTTGTTAAAAGTCGTCATTGCGTGGTAATGGGTTAAAACGTGATTGTTTGGTAAAAGTTAAAAAAAGAAAAAGAAGAAAATCATACCATATTCTCACTAAAAAAAAAGATTAATTTCCTTGCAATATTTGTTAACATTTACGTTCATTAATACCTTTAGATCTACATGTAATACATCAATAATAAATATTTTAAAGATTGTGAAACAAAATACTTACAAATTCTGACTATGTATAGCACTGCAAACTTGGCAGCTTTCTCTTTTCCTTTTGATAGTTGATTTTTCAGTATGACACTCCTAAAAATACACACACAAACTTTCCTTACTAAACAAAGTATATACAACTTATAGTAGAAATGATGGTAAAATCAAAGAAACATCCACAGAGCACAAATATTGGATATTTTTTTCATACTTAAAACTTTGAATAGATTAACCCTTCAGCTGCTAAGCGTAAATACAAGGTGTTTTCATGGACATTGTAGATCAAGATCAAGTTCCACAGAATGTGTAGTCTGATCTTGAATCTATGCAATCTGCTTATTCACTCAAGCATTTATGTAAAAAAAAATACTTTTGATTTTAAGTGGATTGGATTTTCAGGCAATGAAAGAGGTTGAGTCTACATATATTTGCTCTAAGACTTGCGGTAATAAGAACAACGACAAGGTTGCCCTTGTCTGGAATGTCTCAAAAAACCCTTTCCCAAACGGCAAATTTTGGACTAGACCAAATTGAAAGTATTTTGCAGATGACAAATTAACAGTTGCTAAAAAGATGATTTTTCTATATGATAGGGTAGAAAACATTGTGGGAAAAGGAGAAAATGCTGGTTGCCAGCATTTTCTCCTTTTCCCACAATGTTTTCAAAAGGCTTCTATTCCTGACCCGTAAAAAACAGGGATTGTTTGGGAAAGGGTTAAGAAGCTGGTTTTAAAGCTGATATAATTAGCCTAATTATGTCCATTATAGGAAATCATAAGACAAATAAGCCTTATTACTAGACAATTTTGGCTTCTTCAAACATTAATACATGCACACAATAATATCTTTTTACAGCTCTGAAAAAAAAGCTCGTGAAAAAAATGTGGGAAAAGAGGAAATTATTTCTATCATGAAATCCTCCTATAACCCTTTACCTCACAATCCCAAGTTAGTTTTAACGTCCCTGATAAATGAAGGCTTTTGAAAACATTGTGAAAAAAAAAGAGAAAATACTGGTAACCTGCATTTTCTCCTTTCTCTCAATGTTTTCTATCAAAGTAATTATTGATTGAACTTTGTACACTATGACAAAGTTTTAGGATGTCGAAATTGAAAGCATTTGTATACAACAAATTAGATGTGTCTCAAATGCAAGTTTTATCTAAGAAAGAGAAAAAAAACCAGCATTTTCTCCTTTTTCAACAATATTTTCAAAGCTGTCTTCCCGAGTGTCATTGAAAGTCGCAATAGTGTGGTAAAGGTTTAAACATAAAGTATAGGATTAATGAGTCTAATTCATAGACCTGTGTTTATTAAAGATACAAACAGCTGACAGAAAGCCATTGGCTCAAATTAGGAAATAATATAATTACGACAATTTTCTACTAATAATGTTTTTTTTTTTTACAGAGAGCTCACTTCCATCAAAAACATACATGAGGTTAAACGGTGAATATCCTAAGGTGTTAATTACAGCTATTGATCAGTTTTCTTTAGATGTCAACAAAATCATGAGATCAAAGTAGAAGAAGTATCCTGACTCTTTACTACAGGACAAAAATTTAGCCCAGTCCAAATTGAAAGCATTTGCAGATGTCAAATTACATGTTATTTAAAATATAAAACTTGTCTTTCAAAGGGTAGAAAACATTGTGGGAAAAAGAAGAAAATGCTGGTTACCAGCATTTTCTTCTTTTTCCCACAATATTTTTAAAAACCTCCTCCCATAGGGTCGTTAAAACTCATGATCATGTGGTTAAGGGTGAAAACTTTTACTCCCTACCAAATGACAAAATTGTTGACATGTTCAAATTGAAAGCATTTGTAGCTGACATTTAATTTGGCTCAAATGATGGAATATGCTTTTGATGGGGTAGTAAGCATTGTGGGAAGAGGAGAAAATGCTGGTTACCAGCATTTTCTTGTTCACCCACAATGTTTTCAAAAGGCTTTTGATTCATTATTGTTTAAACTCAGGGTTGGATTGTTTGGTGAAAGGTTGAAAAGGAGAAAATGCATGTTTCCCACAATGTTTTCAATAGGCTTCTCTTTCAGGATTGTATGAACTCGGGTTTTTTTGTGTTACAACTTCTTATATTTTTCTCTGGAATTACATAATTTTAATGATTATATTCAATGAAAAGGTGCAACTTTGGGCATTTAAATAACAGAATATTTTCAAAAGTCTTTTTCTTCATGGTTGTTAAGACCTGGGATTTTGTGGTAAAGGGTCAAAAATTGAAGATTTGCAATCTGATTAGCTGAGACCATACCATGCAGCCAATCAAAAGGCTTCTCTTGGAATTTAGTTACTTCTTTAAAGCACAATCAAGAATACTTAGTGAATACAGGCCCAGGTCTACATGAGGGCATGTAACACTAGAGGTTCAAACCATTTTAACCAGTGTTCCCACAAGCTTTTTATTTCAAGGATACTCTTAAACCCTGGGCTGAAAATCTGGGGGTAAGATTTCATATTAGAGGGTATGACAGTAATGGTTCCCAACTGGTGGTAAAGCAATCCATATTGTTGATTTACAGCATGAAAAATTGTTTTATACAAATATTCAGGTAAACTTACAGTTTAAAGTCATTAAAAAGGCATTGCAAAATTTTATATGGCAACACTGCGTGTACATTAGATGATAATTATACAGGTATATGCCTGAGTAGTTTAAAAAGGAATTCAGAATTAAGAAAGTTGGACATTCAATGAGGAAAATCCCAAAATGGTCTTTTTCATCCCTGATTTTTCTTATGTGAGGACTCGCTTGTAACCAATATTTGTTACATGAATTTTAATTTGAAAGTGTGATTAACACAGAATTTGCTCAAATGGGAACACTGTTAACCATTTCCAAACAACAAATTTTAGACTTGTCCAAAGTAAAAGAATTTGCAGACCAAAAACTGAGTAAGTTTTGTCTAGTTAAATACATGTATCATGCATGCATACACACCATACAATGCTAATCAATCAAATATCAATTTCACCATGCTCCATCTGCATCCAATGGTGTGCACACAGAATTTTCACACAATATCTACTGCATCAATAAGGAACCACATACAAGATTTAGTCGCCGCCCATAATTTCTATAGCCACACCTTCATTCTGTGTTATTTGGTGTGCATCCTGTCACTAATCTATGACTAGCAATATATCTTGTGTATTTAGCAATGACAAAATTGAATATTGCTCAAATGGTGAGATTTGTCTTTGATAGGAGAGAAATCATTGTGGGAAAAGGAGAAAATGCTGGTAACCAGCATTTTCTCCTTTTTCAAAAGCTTTTTTCTTCAGGGTCGTTAAAACTTGGGACTGTGTGGTAAAGGGTTAAAAAATTTAAAGATAAGCAATCTGATTGTATGAGACAATACCATGCAGCCAACAGGACGGCTTTACTTGTTAGAGTTACTTTTTCAGAGCAGAATTTAGAATACTTTGTGAATATAGGCGCAGGTCTACATAAAGGAATACACTACAAAAGGTTCACACACTTTTAACATTTATCTAACAAAAAAATTTAGACTGGTCCAAATTGAAAGCATTTGCAGACCAAAAATTGAATATTGCTTTAATGGTGAGATTTGGCTTTCATAGAATAGAAAAAATTATGGGAAAAGGAGGAAATGCTAGTTACCAGCATCTTCTACTTTTCCCACAATGTTTTCAAAGCTTTTTCCTGCAGGGTCGTTAAAACTGTGGATTACTGGTAAAGGGTTAAAAAGCTTTAAGACAAGCAATCTGATTGTATGAGACAATAGCATGTAGCCAATTGGGTGGCTTTATTTGGCAGAGTTACTTTTTTAGAGGAGGACTTAGGATATGTAGTGAGTACAGGCCAAGGTCTACAAAAATATACATCAAGAAAGGCACAAAAACTTTTAACCTTGAACACTTTTTGAACTATCAAAAAGTCCAAATTGAAAGCTTTTGCAAACAAAAAAAAAAATTTTGCTTAACTCATTTCCAAACGACAAAATTTTAGGCTTGTCCAAATTGAAAGCATTTGCAGACGACAAGATAAAAGTGACTGAAAATTTTAAATTTGTTTTGTGAAGGGTAGAAAACATTGTGGGAAAAGGAGAAAATGCTGGTTACCAGCATTTTCTCCTTTTCCCTCAATGTTTTCTAAAGGCTTCTTTCTCAGGGTCGTCAAAAGTAGGGATTGTGTGGTAATGGGTTAAATGGTAAGATTTGTTTTTCATAGTATAGGAAACACAATGGAAAAAGGAGAAAATATTGGTTACCAGCATTTTCTTCTATTCCCACAGAGGTCCTGCGTGGCTCAGTAGTGTAGCACTCGTAACCTGAAGGCCCTCGGTTTGAGCCTCACTGGACGCATTGGTCTTCTGTCAGAGTGCCCTTGGTCAAGACATTTCAGGGCCCTAGCCTATTACTGGTAAATCCCTGGTCTTACGAACGAAGTCCGTAACGAAGAAACAAATGAACAAATGCATGGCAGAAATAAAGGAACCGGGCAGGATTCGAACCCTAGAGCGCCCGGACGAAAGGCCAGTACCATAACCACTGAGCTAAAGAGACATGTCCCTAACGCAGTTGTTAGCTATTGTATTTAAATCGTGACGAAGCCATGCATGAAGGAGTGGTCTCCCGTAACACTGGACATACATGAATATGTGAATTGTCAACTGAATATGATGATATGACTGAAGTAATGTTGAAAGCGGCGTAAAATACTATTCCATTAATCAATCCCTTTCCCACAATGTTTTCAAATGGCTTCTTCCTCAGAGTTGGTAAAACACTGGATTGTGCAGTAAAAGCTTAAACTTACCAGATATGAGAAATCTGTGACACTTTTCCCGCTTCTTTTATTGCTAAATCTACATCTATGGCAATGTCTGATCTACAATGGTCTAGTCTTTGAACCAAGTCAATCAGTTTTGACAGTGTCTCTTTATTTCTCTGTGGAAAAAAAAAAAACAAAAACAAACAATCAATGCCATCAGGCAACAAAATTAAAGATTTGTCAGAATTGAAAGACAACAAATTAAGTGAAACTCAACTGTTGTGATTTGTCTTTGAAATAGTTGAAAACACTGTGAAACAAAGTAAAAATGCTGGTTACCTGTCAAAAATGGAGCAATTGCTCTTCAAGAGCTAATCTGGTTCCCAGCATTTTTAAATTTTTCCTTGATATATTCCACTATTTCATAGGAAATTCCCATCATCTGAGCAATATTCTATTGGTTGTGTGCAAATTCTTCCAATTTGTATAAAAATACAATTTAAATATCTGGGGTAAAAGTGTAAATGCATAAATACAGGTGATAATATTGTTGAAAAAGGAAAACCAAGAGCTGCATGCAGGTGTTGTTTATCAGCTGCAGTTGCTTTTTGGGAAAAGGGCATTTGTAAACGTCAAAAATATTTTGATGGTAACCTGCCCTTGTTGTATGGATTCCTCTTTTGATAGTTAACAAATAGTCTGAGTTTGAAGTAAATATCTTCAGTAATGGCAGAGATTTAATGAAATGTCAAAAATGTGTAAAAAAAAAAAAAAATCTCTATGGTTACCCGCCTTTGTTGTAGAGGTTCCCCTTTTAATAGTTAACAACTAGTCCGAGTTTCAAGTAAATATCTTCAGGAATTAAAGAGATATTATAAATTTTCAAAACTTTTGCACAACGGAAATTACAAGTGAAAAAGGGGCATAACTGAATAAAAAAATGTTTTCATGCTTACCTGCCCCTTTGTGTGTATTCCGCTTTTGATAGCTAACAACTAGTCCAAGTATGAAGTAAATGTCTTCAGTAACAACCGAGATATTATGAAATACATGTATCAAAGTTTTTGCATGACGACTCAGACGGCAATGACACATTTAGGCAATATAGCTATGACAATACCTCAACATTTTCTTTAAACAACAGCTAATAATGCTCATCAACTTACTAAGTTTTCATGTACTACTCCCACTGCATGGTCAAGAAGGTCCAAACACTCCCATTCTGGCCAACCAAAGTATGTGATCTGTTTTTTTCTGTTCAAATGAGAAAAATAATGAAACAACCAATTGATCCTTTAACTCTTTAACAAATGACAGTTTCTAGACTCTTCCAAATAGAAAGCATCTGCAGACGAAAAATCCAAAAGTGATAGAAATGAACCAAAGTTTTCTGACAAGGTAGAAAACATGGTGGGAAAAGGAGAAAATGCTGGTTACCAGCATTTTCTCCTTTTCCCACAATGTTTTCAAAAGCATTCTGGAATTGTGTTGTACTGGGTTAACAGACAATCCAGTATTTCAATAACCGCAAGCAGAAGCAATTTCTCAAACATTGTGGAAAAAAGGAGAAAATGCTAGCAACCAGCATTTCCACTTTTCCCTAAATATTTTTGACCCTATTACAACACAGCCTACTTGTACCAAACTTTAATTGTCTGCAGATATTTTAAGTTCAGAAGAATGTAAAAATTTGTTGTGTGAGAAAAGGGTCAAATATGGTCAAGACAGGTCTTTACACTGGAAAATTACTGACCTTTACCAAACGCCAAAATGGTACTCTAGTCCATACTGAGAGTACTTGCAGATTACAAATTGAAAGTGTCTCAAACTTAGGGATTAGCCTTCGAAAAGGTAGAAAAAATTGTTGGAAAAAGAGAAAATGCTGATTACCAGCTTTTTTTTCCTTTCCCAGCCATGTTTGTACAACATTTTAGCATTGTTTAAACACAAGATTGTAAAGTAAAAGGTTACCTTTTCATAAAAGGCCATTCTATAAATAAATATCTACTGTGAAGCCAATATTGGTTTTATTAAGCACAGCATCAGTAAAATATTATAGAATATGTCTACATGTATGTCAACAAGTGCAGGTTTTTATTCACTGTACAGTCAGTGGCCATAAATATTTCATCAAATTCCAAATCCCCATCACCTGACAATAAAATTTTAGAATGGTCCAAACTGAAAGCATTTGCAGATGACTAATAAAAATGTAGTTCAAATGATAGTACTTGTGTCTGAAAGAGTAGAAAACATGAAAGGGAAAGAGAAACTGCTTATTAAAAGCATTTCCAAATTTTTTTTACTTATTATGGGCTGTGACAAGCAACAGCTACTTTACCCATAATGTTTCCTTTAAACATTAAAGATAAAATTTTTACCAATATTTTCTCCTTTTCTCACTATGCTTCAAAGATAGTAAAATACCAGCATGTTTGGCAACGTTTTAAATGTTTTTAAAAGAAAAATCAGTAAAAGCTATGAATTAAGCATCAGACACTTTACCAAAAGACAAGATCTTAGACTTGTCCAAACTGAAAGCATTTCAAGATAACAAAATTAATGTGACTCAAAATTTGAAATTTGTTTTTTGGAAGGGTAAAAAACATGGAATAAAAAAGGAGAAAAATGCTGGTTACCAGCATTTTCTCCTTTTTCTGCCATGTTATCAAATGATTGCTACTTCAAGGTTGTTCAAGCTCCTGATTGTTTGGCACAGGGTTAACAGTTTACCAAACGACAAATTTTAGGCTAGTCGAAATTAAAAGCATTAGCAGACGACAAATTAAAAGTGACTGAAAAATTGAAATTTGTTCTGGGAAGGGTAGAAATCATTGTGCGAAAAGGAGAAAATGCTGGTTACCAGCATTTTCTCCTTTTCCCACAGTATTTTCAAAAGGCTTCTTTTCAGGGTCCTTAAAAGTCTGGATTGTGTGCTAAAGATTTAACATTCTACCATACGACAAAATCTTAGACTTGTCAAAAAATAAAAGCAATTGCAGACAACAATCTAACTGGAGCTAAAATAATGAGATTTGCATTCAAAATGAAATTATATCATCTGATACAGTACAGAAATTCATTTTAAAACATTGTACATGTAACAACTTGTAGCAAATTAGGATGCTTTCCGCAGCTTCTGTACTGTAGTGTGACTTCTCTGAAATACTGTTTCAGACTCAACTCAGTAAAATAACGGACTTAAGTTTGTCAAATGACCTAAGTCGGTTTATTTTGCCGAGTTGAGTCTGAAAAATTGTGTCAACACAGGATATGAGAATGTCACTATGGTCTGTTAATTTAAGTGACATGCATCTCAAGTAAACTCAACGTAAGTCAGAAACTGAGTCTGTTAGCAGATTTGAACAAAATAAGAGATTATAAGCTTGAACAAAATAAGAGACAGGGTTTTCCATGATCCCAAATCCTGCATCAATGACGCAATTTTAACTCATCTGACCCCCAAAGTAAATAACAGTACGTCATCAGTGACGCAACTTTCCAAAATCTAAATTAGCTAGGAAATTGAACAAATCGTCATAAATCCAAGTCTGTTCTTGCCTAAATATCTCAGACAAAGATTTTTTTTTTTAACTACAGGGTTTAATTTAGATAAAAATGGTTTTCTGGTAATTTATTATAGAATAAGACTGGTTTACGCATTATTACCATAAAGTACAGTGGACAGTTGTTATAAATACAGGCCCAGTCGGTCTGAGTTGGGTTCTCAGTAATTTATGACTTATTTTATGCCACTTCCGGTAGATAAAAGTTCAAATTACTAGCCTGTTTAGTTCGTGGAAAATAATGTCGCGACGAAGTAAACTGTAACATTCTTTGTTATCATCTGCTTCCTACTGCAGCTCTGCTTCCTCAAACAGCGATTCGGATGAAAATGTATCGTCTGTCAAAAATTGAAGTCGAGCTTTCCGTCAGAAATGACTTAAAGACTTTATTTTCTTGGAGTTTAAAAGGTGAAATATATTGTAATCCGTGCTTGAAGACGAAGAGACCCAATTATTTTGACCCTCAACTAAAAAGACAAGGGGTCACAATGACCCCCAATTTTTAATGCCAAGGGAAAACCCTGAGAGATATTAAGTTTTTTTATGAAACAGGCCAAGACCCTTACCTCTCTAGATTTAGAATCAGTTTAGCTTCCAACAAGGCTTCTATCCATGCAGGAGATATAATATCATCCACACCAAACAAAAAAGGGCCAAGACAGAACACTCTGTTCCATTGTTCTTGTTCCTTCAAGAAGTTGTTTGTTTTCTTCAGCCATTTTTCTGCATGGTCAGCTGAAATATTATCAACTTAAAACTTTAGCACACATCACAAGTTTTGACAACCCTGATGAAGAAGGCTTTTGATAACATTATGGGAAAAGGAGAAAATGCTGGTCACCAGCATTTTCTCCTTTCCCCATAATGTTTTGTAACCTTTAAAAGTTTGACAATTTCCATCATTGGAGTCATACTTAATTTTTCATCTGCAATTCCATTAAATTTGGTTGGGTTTTAAATTTTGTCGCTTGGTAACGACTTAACTTCAGTGATAATTTTCCCTTGAGAGCCATTTTCACAGGCACTTGTTTTTAGCAAACACACTATAACCAAAAATAAGACAAAGTGTCAAACCCTGAACTGTACCTCCTATCAAAGACATCCCCCTGTCATTTGTCAGTATTTTTGCCAGATATTTAAACCAGAATAAAAATAACTATTCACTTCTATTCTAAACCTTTGGAAACAAACAAATTTTTCTCATCTCACCAAGAACCAAATATTTCAATAACCCAGACTGATTGATTAATTGTATTGTGTCTAATGCTGTTTTCAACAAATTTCAGTTATATAGTGGTGGCCAGTGCACCTATCCATGCTTTCCTGGAGTGTCTTTAACCAGCACTATGCACAATATTCTTTCTAAGCCACTGGCTGTTTTCCAACAAAACTATCGTTCAAACAATGGTCAGCATTGAGAGAGGAAGGAATCTTGTCTCAATGACTATCGCTAATCCTCTGAAAGAAATTTGCCGGGCCAGGGATCGAACCAACTCAAGTCCTGTACTCTACTGACTGAATTACCAGGCTCAGCTTTGAATAACCCAGAGAATAAATTGAACAAATCTGGTAACCAGCATTTTCTCCGTTTTCCAAATGGTTTTTCAATCTATCAAAGACAAAGTCCACTATTTGATCCACATTTATCATCTGCAAATGTTGTAGATTCTATAATTTTGTTGTGTGGTAAAGAGTTAAAAGAGTTTGAACCAAGCCACCATTGTGTTTTAAGAACCCTGAGGAAAAGCTCTTTAAAAAACATTGTGGGAAAAGGAGAAAGTACTAGTAAAAGTTTTCTACCCTTTGAATAAAAAATCTCCTGTTTCAAGTAAATTTAATCTCTTGCCTGCAAACACTTTCAATTTGGACAAGGCTAAATTTTTGTCATCTGGTAAAGAGTTAACTCTTTGCCAAACGACGAATTCTTGGAATGGACCAAATTCAAGGCATCTGCAGACAACAAATTAAATCTTGTTAATATGATGATTTCTGACTTTGATAGGGTAGAAAATATTGTGGCAAAAGGAGAAAATGCTGGTTACCAGCATTTTCTCCTTTTCCCACAATGTTTTCTATGGGCTTGTTTCTCAGGGTCGTTAAAAGTCTGGATTGTGTGGTAAAGAGTTAACCCAATTCCGAGTTTTAACTACCCTGAGAAAGAAGCCTTTTGAAAACATTGTGGTGAAAAAAAAAAAAATGCTGATAACCAGTATTTTCTCCTTATCCCACATTATTTCCTACCTTATCAAAGAAAAAATTCTATCATTTGAGCTACATTTAAACTGCCCTCTGCAAATGCTTTCAATCTGGCAAAGTCTTCATTTTTTTTCATGTGGTAAAGAGTTAAAAGTTGTCTCCACATTTTACCTGTTGTTAGCTTGGGGCTGTCTTCATCAGAGGAGTCAACCAAATCTGGTAAATCTGAATCTGAACTCGACATCTTTTTTTCTCTACTTTACTGGAGTAAACCTCTTCTTGTTACTTGTGGAGTGTATGTGCCCTGAAAAATATAAAGGAGTCTAGACTATCAAATATTGGTCACAGGCAATACCTCATACGAAAAAAAAAACATGGATGAAAAGGACCACTACTGGATTTTCTTCATTGACTGTGGGACGTTGCTTTTTTAACTCTGAAATCCTGGTGCCTGTCTTTTTAAACTCTACAAACGTATACCTATATATAGTCTATCACAGGGAACAAGCTACAGGGTGAAGTGGGCGAGGAAGTTGCCTTCAATGTCTCGACTTTGCCTCATCAAGCTTGCACGACAAAAAAACTTTAGTCTTAAAATTTTAACGAACTGGTCACATCCATGGAAAAAATGCAATCCAAGACAAGGGGTGACCATTATCTTCCTCTAGGTGGTATTTATTTTTTAAATACAGACCTATCTGATTTTGGCATTCTGGGTACAGAACTGGACTACTTTTCAGAACGACAACCGTCAGCATTTCTCCCTGCTTTAAATTTTTGAGAGTCACTTATGACCCCTATTTCTAATTTTTGGGGGTCATACAAAAAATTTAAGGGTCACTATTTAAAGCTGCTTAAATTCACATTTTTGGACCTTTTCCTGAGACTCCGCCAACTCGAAACTGGAACTTAGTCTGACAAGATCCTGATATTTATTGTATTTGTTGATTTTTCTTTTTTCATGTTTTCGAGGTTTTTACTTGTGGAAGGGACAGCAAAACAGTCTGCAAGTCCTTTCTGTAGATCTATTTCTTTTTCATTTTATCTGCTATTCTATTTCGGAAAGCCTCTAGAATACCAAGACCGTACACATTTAAAGCCCGGCGACAAACTGACTTTCCTATAGTTATTACAAATCTAGTTAATTATTACTAAACAGAGCTTCAAATGTGACTGTGTCAGAAAGAGGCCGCTTGTTAGTAATTCATGTTCTTTTATCCTTTTTAATGCAGTACAGGCCGATACTTACTGGTTATTATTAATAAAATCGGTTTCAGACACTAGGCGCTGTATCATGAACTCTCACTATAAATAATCAAGGCGTACAAAATCTTCTCTCTCTGCATATACGAACCTTATTTTGCCTCTTAGTATTTTGGTTCGACGTCATGGTGTGCATTAAAAACTATTGTTTTGATTAAACTGATATTTTTTGGTTGCATCAGAAAAGACGCACACGACAAATTTCAGTGCGTCAGCAAAGAAATAATTGAGTCAAAAACGCAAGAAACATGCTCTGAGTGAAACACTGAACCGTTACTTCTAATTTCAAAATAAAATCAACGTTTACTCATTAATATGCTACCTGGTATGATTCATTATGCTATGGTGAGCTAAAATGTAGGAAGACAGTATAAGGAAAAAAAGAATCAGGATACAAAGTATCAGGAAAAAAGTATCAGTTGACATAAAGAGTCTAAGTCAATATGGTATATGATGTAAAAAATTTTGTTCATGGGTGATACTGATTTTTTTTTAAAAAAAAAATATGTGATTTTTGTGTATTTTTCTTTTTACTTTATCTGGCTTGACATTTGGAACAAATGTGCAAACACTCATGTTTGGTTGTTGATTCCTGCTGGGGATTGGGATATAAGAAAAGTAATTAAAAAGTTTTCTATTTGTGTTGATTTTTTGTGTGTAATTATTTGCCATCTGTATAATCCTTATTGAGCTCTTATTTTCACTTTGATTAAGTCATTGATACTGCCAAACTGTTAATGATATGTTGTCTATAATCATCATTTTATTTCAGAAAATGACCGACCTTGACAAGAGAGTTTCATCCCTTGAAAACACAGCCTTGGGCAACTCAAGAAAGCTTATAGAGATTGACGCAAGTCGTGCGCATGATTCGAAAGTATGTGATGAGCTGCTATCAAAATAATTATCTATCGAACAGTCGATAAAACAACATGGTGACCGTGTGTCAGAGATGTCTAAATCTTATGAATACTTGAAACGCGAGAATTCGGCACTTAATGATATGATCGTTGATCTTCAGGCACGATCCATGCGGGACAACTTACTCTTTTTCTGAGTTGAAGAGTGTACCACTGCTCCAGAGAGGCGAGATGAAGATTGCACCCTTAAAATCTTGAATTTTTGTACCGAACAGCTTGGATTACCAGATGCCCATGAAAACTTTAGAATTGACCGTGCACATCGTCTGGGTCATTTTAGAGACGGCGCCACCAGACCAATTGTAGCTAAATTCTGTTTCTTCCAAGATAAACTGACTGTTAGGAAGAAGGCATATGAGCAATTGAAAAATACCAATTTTCGAGTTAGTGACTAATATCCTCAGGCTGTACGCGAGAAACGCAAGATTTTGAGACCCTTTCTTCAAAAAGCAAAACAAGACGGTAAATCTGCAGTGCTATCCTTTGACAAATTGATTATTAATGGTAAACCATTTACTGTTGACACCATCTCAACCTACAAAAGTGGGTAGGAACTGAAACCGGAACAGTTATCTTGTTTACTCTGGAATGTTCAGGGCATTACATCAAAACTACAAGACAGTGACTTTTTGTCGTTTATTTCAAAATATGACATTTTGTTATTAACAGAATCTTGGGTATCGAAATCATCCATTTTAAATATTGACGGTTTTGAGTATGTAAACTGTCCGCGCCCGAAATATGACAGAAAAGCAAGGAGAAATAGTGGCGGAATTACTGTTTATTTCAAACAGAAATTCCGTGACTATTTATCCATTGCAAGCATTGATTTCAAAGGTCTGTTATGGCTAAAACTTAAGAAGGATCTCTTACGATCTGATAAGGATGCATATTTTGGTATTTGTTATATACCCCCAGAAGATTCTGGTTTGTATCACTATGTTAATTCTGATTTTTTTCAGTTTGACTTTTTTTAACACTTATCCAATGAAATCAGAAAATACGAGGACATCGGTCACATGTTCTTAATGGGTGATTTTAACGCACGCACGGGAGAGCAATCAGACTGTATCGAGGATCTTAACCTTGACCGTTTTCTTGATCTCCCGTGCGTCGATATTAATTACAGCAGCTTACCTGCACGGAAAAACCATGATTCTTCCGTTAACCATTACGGTCACAAATTGTTGTCTGTCTGTAAAGAAAACAGTTGTTGTATTTTAAACGGCCGCTTTGATGATGCAAATGCACATACCATTCTATCTATAGAAATACTCCAGTTTCAAGCACTGTTGACTATGTCATTTCGGATTTGACTTCTGTACATCTAGTTAGTAGTATGACTGTTTTAGACATTACCGAATTTTCGGATCATTCGCCAGTTAACTTTACTTTGAGATGCAAACCTGTTCAAGTGAAGAAGATTGGGGCTACTTCATTTGATAGTATCAAGTGGGATCGCAATGATCTAAGTTACTTTAATCAGTTGTTGCATCTTAACTCTACTAATTTTGAAAATCTGACTCAGCAGTTGGTCTCAAATGAGATTGGAATTAATGAATTTGTTGGATCTTTTACCTCCTTGGTACAGAATATATCGTTTTCAAGTTTTGGAAAGCGGGTTTACATCCGTTCTAGAGAATCAATACACTCTACCATATCCGTTTGGTTTGATAGCAAGTGCAAAGAAGCTAAGGCTTCTTTTTATCGTGCAAAAAGAAGATATGCACGGAGCCGATCTGATGTAGGTAAGATTTTGTTCTTACAAGAGCGATCTCTTTTTTGTAAAATTAAAAGGAATGCCAAATTTCGATACCAGAACATCGAAAAACTAAAATTGTCCGATCTAAGTCAAAATTCTCCTAGTAAATTTTGGTCCTGTATTAATAAATTTCGTAAGAAAAACAGTGAGTCAGGAATGCAAGTACACCCTGACGACTTTGTGAAGCACTTTTCAAACACGTCAAATGTTACCGATTTAGTTGATCCTGACATTATATTGAATGTCGATCATTCTACACGTGACGAACCGTTAGGTATAGATCAGTTAGACAGACCTTTCACGGAGGATGAAATTAAGAAAACAATTTCTTGTCTGAAGCGTAACAAAAGTCCCGACTTTGAAAACATTGTGGCAGATTTTTTTCCTGGATTCGAAAGATTTCATTGTGCGTTTTTTAACTGTTTTATTTAATTATATATATGATAGCGGTGTATACCCTGAGTCTTGGTCGAAGGGTTTTATTGTTCCCATTTACAAAAAAAGTGATACCTCTAATCCATGTAATAATAGAGGCATAACTATTGTAAATACTATCGCCAAAATATTTTCACTAGCTCTCCGAAATCGGTTGAATTCGTGGAGCGAAAGTGAGAATGTTTTGGATGACACACAATTTGGGTTCCGTAATGGACGTTCGACGTCAGATGCAATTTTTATTTTGCACTCACTGGTCCAAAAAGTTTTGAGTGAAAAGACACAATTATGGTGTATTTTTATTGACTTTGAACGTGCTTTTGACACAGTAAATCGGGATGCCTCGTGGTCCAAGTTAATTGAATGTGGCGTCAGTTGTAAAATGATCAAGATTTTACAATCCATGTATTCCACAGTTAAGTCATGCGTAAAATTTTGTTTTGACATGTCTTTTTCTGATTTTTTTGATGTTTCTGTTGGTCTTAAACAAGGAGAGCCTTTATCGTCTTTATTATTTATTTTATTTATAAATGATATTCGAAATGTTATCGATGTCGAATCACTTACTGACAACGATCTGAGAATCTTATCCATATATCTATTACTTTTCGCTGATGACATTGTGCTGTTTACTACTAATCGAGAATCTCTTCAAAGTCAAGTTGATAATATAGTCAGGTATTCAAACCAATGGAGCTTAAAAATTAACGTATTGAAAACTAAAGTATGTGTTTTTCGAAAAAAGAAAGAACAAATATCGGATCATATCATTATTAATGGTGAATCTATTGAAAATGTTGACAATTTTATCTATCTAGGCGTTAATTTTACTAGTGATGGAACTTTGACCTCAGCAGTAAAACAACTTAATGACCAAGCACTAAAGGCATATCATAGTTTACTTGGAGTCTTCGATAGAGTTGTATTAGATATTCAAACTAAATTATCACTTTTTGATTCACTGATTGTTCCAATCTTATTATATGGATCTGAGGTCTGGGGTATCTATAACTACAAAATTGTTGATAAAATTCATTTACGTTTCTGTCGCTATTTATTAGGAGTAAGCCAACAAACCCCAAACTACGCTGTTTATGGCGAACTTGGTCGCTTTCCGCTTAATACCTTAGCCAAAGAGAGATCAATTAATTTTTTTCTTAAAATGAAGCAAAATCCCCAAAGTATCACGCATAGTGTATTTTTAAGTCAACTTACGGACAATAGAAGTAACTTCTGGGCGTCAAAAATGAAGAAAGTTATTGACTATTTAGGTTTTGGTTTCCTGACAAATATTACTCCAATGAATTTATATATACCACCTTTCCAGAGTTAGAAAAACCGCATTAGGGATCAGTTTGTACAAGATTGGCATAGCTATATAAATAGAACCCCAAAACTTATGTACTACTGCAATTTTAAAACTGATTTTAAGTTTGAAAAATACCTTCATATAATTAAAAACAAGAGGGCCATGATGGCCCTGTATCGTTCCACTGGTTATTAAGTAAAAACACTACAAGCCAAACATTACAGTATTCAGCAAATTGATTTCAAACACGAGGACATGCAAACATTTTTCTATCTAATCCTACGAGAAAGTTGTGATCCATGGGCAAAGCCAATTTTGATCGCAAAGCTATAATTATTTGAATCCTGGTGGAGGTCCACAATATAAAGCTCCATACCAAATAATTCAGTTCTTGAATGTTATAAACAAGAAGATTTTCAAATTTTTCTCAATGAAAAGCCCTGTAAAACATGAAACCCATGAGAGGAGAAGATTTTTAAAGAATTCCTTCATTTCTGTATAGTGCAAGAAGCCCCCATTCACCAGAGCCACGTTTTTTGACAGATCAAAATTTTACGAACAGTTTTTGAAAAGGGTCACCCAAGGAACAATCCTGTGAAATTATTTCGAAATCTGACCAGCGGTTTCAGAGAAGAAGAATTTTGAAGAATTCCTTCATTTCTATATGGTGCAAGAAGCCCCCATTCACCAGAGCCACATTTTTTGACGGATCAAAATTTTACGAACAATTTTTAAAAAGGGTCACCCAAGGAGCATATCTGTGAAATTATTTCAAAATCTGACCCGTGGTTTCAGAGGAGAAGATTTTTAAAGAATTCCCTAAAAAATTCCATTTGGTTGCAATGGCAACCAGAGTTTTTGATGGAATCAAATTCTGTGAACACTTTTTAAAGAGGACCTTCCAAGGAACATTCCAGCCAAGTTTGGTCCAAATCCGCCCAGTGGTTTAGGAGGAGTTGATGTTTAAAGAATTGTTGACGACACACGACGCACGACGGGCACCAGGTGATCCTAAAAGCTCCCCTTGAGCACGTTGTGCTCAAGTGAGCTAAAAAGTTAACATACGGATGGACGCACAACGGACAACGGGCCATAAGATAAGCCTGCTGGCCTTCGGCCAGTGGAGCTAAAAAACTTGTCTAGCACCAATCATGTATCACTGCAGCTTGATAATCAAGGGAGGTAAATAGTAACGAACTTTATCTTTCATAAAAAGAGTTATTTCCCTTGATTAATGTTTAAATTGAAGTGACAATATTTTGAAGCCCATGTTAAACTTGCGATCCCTGGAATGAAGGCAATTTTGACCCCAGACCTACAATATGAAACTAGAATGTGTGGTTATAAACAAAAAGATTTTTTAATCTTGCCCAATAAAAAGTCATGTAAAACAAGTTTGCTGAATAAAAGGCCCTGTAAAATATGTGATCCATGACACAGGTTTATCAAGTTTTCACTATAAAAGCCAATGTAAAACTTGTGACCCCTGGTGTGGAGTCAAACTTGACCCCCAAAGTTAAAATTTGGGCCCTCTTGGTAGAGGCCCATTATATAAAGTTACATGCAAAATTTGGTAGCCCTAGGCCTAAATATGGCTATGTACAAGTAGATTATTAAAGTTTCCTTATATAAGACCATGTAGAACTTGTGACTCCCTGGGGTGGGGCTACATTTGACCCCCTGGGCTATAATTTGGGCACCCTTGATAGAGACCCCCTAGATAAAGCTAAATGCAAAATTTGATAGCCCTAGCCCTTATAGCTAGATGCGAAAGATTTTCCTATATAAGCCCGCCCATGTAAAACATGTTACCCCCCCGGGGCGAAGTCAAATTTGACCCTCGGCTATAATTTGGACACCCTTGGTACAGGTCCACTAGATAAAGCTACATGCCAAATTTGGTCGCCCTAGGCCCCATGGCTAGGTAGAAGAGGAATTTTAAAGTTCTCCCTAAATAAGCCCATGTAAAACTTGTGACCCCCGGGGCGGGGCCAATTTTGACCCCAGGGCTACAAATTGAAGAAACTTGGTAGAGGTCCACTAGATAAAGCTACATGCCAAATTTGGTAGCCCTTGGCCTTACGGTTTCAGACAAGAAGATTTTCAAAAATTTTCAAAATTTTTCAGTTTTGTTGCCATGGCAACCAGAGTTTTTGAAGGAATTAAATTCTTTCAAGAAATTCTGAAGAGGACCATGGCAGGATCATTTCTGTGAAGTTTCATCAAAATTGGATGGGTAGTTTCAGAGAAGAAGACGTTTTAAAAAAAAGTTAACGCACGGACGGACGGACGGACGGACGGACGCACGCACGGACGGACGGACAACAGGCCATGACATAAGCCCGCTGGCCTTCGGCCAGTGGAGCTAATGATCAACTACAAATTCACCTCACTCGAATTAGATTAAGTTCTCACGCATTAGAAATTGAAACTGGTAGGAGAAATGGTATTGATAAAAATAATCGCCTTTGTAAGTTATGTAATATGAAAGTCATTGAGTCTGAATATCATTTCATTTTAAGTTGCCCGAAATATTACAATCTATGCCAACAATACATGGGAATAATTGCATGGCCCTCTTTACAGAAATTTAATCAACTTATGTCTCAAACAGATGGTATAACATTGTACAAATTGTCCAAATACATTAAGGAAGCAATGACTTTAAGGAAAAATTATCTTGATGGTATTTTAGCATAGAGGATCCAATTAATTAAGTTCATATGGTATCTTTTTTTTTTAAACAGTAGCTTCACTTCCCTTGATACTTTATAGTACTGTAATATATTACAAAGCAAATTACTTTTTTATAACTTAAAGAAAGATGTATATGTCGAACCGGTGCTCTGTAATGCATTAACTGTCCGGTTTATCTTGTGCTTTTTTCGTTTTTTTTTTTTGTCATACTTGAGCTTTGTTTATTCAGTCTGTCATTGTTGAATTTGTTGTAAATAGCCAAAGACATGTTTTGTCGTTTGCTGAATAAAAATGTAATGTATGTATTTCAATTCTGAATGATCTTTAACTTTCATTTTACCTACAATATTCACAGTTTGTGAGTTTTACAAAGTTAATTGTTTACCAAGAAGGTAGAAGTCCTTTGAAAACACTGTAGGCAAAGAAAAATGTTTGTAACTAACATTCTTAGTGAGCTAAAATGCCATGGATTACTTACATAAAGTATCAAAACCATAATTACATGTATATGATTCAAAATAAATGTTGATAAAGTATCAGAACTTCTTGTAAAAAAGTCTTTGGAAAAACCCTGCAAGAATCCTGGTTTCCCTAAAGTCTGTATTTAGAAACTGTATTCAAAGATGTGCAGTAAAACAAAAGTAATTGTAAAAAGTATTTTTCCTGTTTAAGATTATTAACTGTTTAAGAAATTTGGATTAAAAAACAGGCTAGATTTTTCCACAGAGGTATTGTTTATAGCCATTTTCTCTATGTTTCATTATTAGTGGCAAGTTTTAGTTTACACATCGCACATTTATCCTGTACAGGGCAGGGATGTGTCATAGCAGACAGGTTGAATCTTCAAAGAATAAGACATGCACAGACAACGAAAGGGTGACACCACTTATCCGTTATCAACTTGGTCAATTTGGCAGGAGACAGGAGTCTTATGATCCTTATCTGTGACTAACTAGCTTTATCCCACAAAAACCTGTCTCTTTTTCCCACTAGTAAAGCATCTGCTAATTTGCTTAAATGACATCAGACGATCAAACCTGATTCTGAATACATGAATAGTTGTAAAACAAAACAGAATTACCTCTTCTTAACCCTTTACCAAACAATCACGACTTTTAACGACTCTGAATGAGAGGCCTCTTGAAAACAATGTGGAAAAAGGAGAAAATGCTGGTAACCAGCATTTTCTCCTTTTCCCACAATGTTTTCTATCCTTTCCAAAACAAATTTCATTTTTTCAGTCACATTTATTTTGTGGTCTCCAACTGCTTTCAATTTGGACTAGTCTTAACATTTTGCCGTTTGGTAAAGAGTTAAAGCTGGAGATAATCATTAAAGATATTTTGTAATAAACTACAATGATGGGTAGTAAACCAAAGGAGCAAACAACCTTGAAAACAATCATGCCTTCCTTAAATTGGCAACTCAAGCAAAATCCACATTGCGACCAGCCCGCATAGCTCAATAGGTAGAGCGTAGGACTCGTGAACATGATGTTTCGAGTCACTTGAGGGTGTGGGTTCGATCCCCATGGCTGGCCATCTAAAATTACTAATAGTCTTTCGAATGAGACGTTAAACCGAGGTCCCGTGTGACGGTGCTATACACCGAGCACGTAAAAGAACCAGGCGTAACTTAAGATGGGGTTCGTCCTGTATCTGCACTATCCCCCGTAACAATACTAACAGTCTTCAGGGGGCGTTGCCCATATGGGCAACTGGTGGCGACGATAAATAAATGCAAATTCATCATCATCCACATTGCAGTGTTCTATTTTTAGCATCCTATTTTCAGTACTCTCTCCACTTTTTCCCCTTTCAGTTAGTTTATTGACTGTATACACATTATTATATAAGCATACTAGATTACGTCTCTGTGAACCTTAAAAATCTATTTCTTTTAACTTATACCAAGTCCTATCTATGTTTTTTTAATCAAAATTGTTGAATCACACTATCACTTCTAAAATAAACACTGGCACCAAACATAACTGTGTGTGTCAGTGTTTTCTCAGTTGACTAATGAACAGGGATAAAATATCCCGAGGCGAGTAGACAATATGGAACGCATGGTCTTAAAGCCATTTGTCTTTTTGGCGACTCTTATCTTTAGTCGAGTTGTCTTTTCATGTGGGCACTTGTCCTTGATTCTGTCCATTCTAAAACATCAAACACGCCAGTAAAAAAAGTACAGAAAAATTAGACTTTTTAGATAACAATAAGTCAGAACTAAATCTTACCTCCTGTCCTACTACTTCATACAAGTCAATTATATACAATGAAGTTTACCGAAGAGGCTCGAAATCCCATTACAATTTTTTCAATGAAAATATATTTCCCTGTCTCTATGATCAGCGATAAGTTACAAGAAAAAAACAACACTCTGATATAATAATTACGAGGAATAAATTTACTTACTTTTAATAAATACGATGTTGGCGGAAATATCTATGGCAACTGAAAGTAAAACCAAACAAAGTTCGGAAATACCGAGTGGTGCGAATATGGCGCTCAGTCTTTTAAAAGTGTGACACCACCAAATTTGCATCTCCAACGTAACAGTATTATCTACGGTCAAGTCTAAACTTTGAATACTACTACAGACTGCTTCCATGTTATACTGCCCTTTTTAATCGGTCGGCGTGAGCCGGACGATTAGGGAGACCACAACTTTCGGAAATCCGTCTGCTGAGGGCAAACTGATCTAACTGCAACTTTTGACAGCTTTTTCCTACAGTCTAATAACACTAATACTAGCTGTTGTGACCTTATTACGTTGAACTTTTAACCCTAATAAGCCATAAGGAATGGTGTCAGTGATAAAGCAACAACTTATGAATGAAACAAGAGCGAATCCAGGAGTATCGGATTATGTTACAAGCACGCCTTGTGTTGAAAAGATGATAGGTCATTTGGCCTGGAGCAAGGATAAACTGGCAGTGAAAAGGAATTTGTAAGAAAACATTGCTTTAAAAGAATTTGGAAATTTAGATTGTTTTGCCTTGGAGCAAACTGATGTACATGCTGGTGGTTAAAGCTGTTTAAAAAAGTAATCTGCCGTTGGTAGTTTAATGTAAGCGAGGTAAAGTGTGTGAAGCAGTGTGGGACAAAGGATGTAGATTTGTTTAAGAGTTATTACCCTAGTGGAGAAGCCATTACATAAACATTTTCAGAATGGTCTGGTTATCCCACGCTTTCAACCTTAGAAACCAGACTGTCCATTCACAATACTGACCAGCATATATTTGATTAAGCATCTTTCAGCATAGGATGTATTAAACCTTGGGCTACTAAGCGCGAATTTATTACCTTTTCCGGACATTGCAGATCAAGATCAGACTGTATACTACATGCTGTCTGATTTTGTATCTTTCATGTCCGACAAGAAGATATTTTTTCCAAAACAAAAATACCTTTGAAATAGTAAAGAACTGGGTTTTTATTGTCAGCTTGAAAGTTTCATTTCACTTATTTAGCAGGTTAAGGGTTAAATTGTTTTCATAACCCCTCTTCCTCTCCTTCCAACCACGGCTCTACCATTTTACACGCTCACTAACATGTTTCTTTTTGATGACATTCTTAAGACTGGAATCAGTCTATTAACCGTTGGCCACACAATCTTGTCAGGCTATAAAAATGTAGTGGGAAAAACAGCATACATGTATTAAGCATGTTCTCTTTTTCCTCACAGCGTTTTTTCATCATTTGAAAGATTTTCAACATTTTGTCATTTGGTAGAGTCAGGGATCCTATATACGATCCCTGGTAGAGTTAAACAGAGCATTTTCTTAGATGGAAAAAACCCTGAAACTGCAATACAAAAAACTCACTTAACGTCATATTCTCCATGTCCGAATTAACTGACCAGGGAAAAAGCCTCTTCGGAGAGCGCAGATTCAGACCAGACTGCACAGAACATGCAGTCACTCAAATTTTGGATCTGCTATTCCTATTACTTGAGATATCTTAGTCAAGACAGCAATGACCCTGCAATAATTAGGCTGCTTTTCCACGCTTATCAGATCTATTTCATTAATTGAGCGCTTTAGTGTAAAACTCTCAGTAACATGTTTGTCTCATCAGCATACTGGTTGACTCTCATCCTCTCCATATTCCAGATTAAAAGCACAAGGTTTACTGTAGTGATGCTCTTGCTCATTACAATGATTCAATACAATGGCCCATGTTCTTCAGTGACATATATATAGTCGCTTTTGAAGACAATAAAAGATCAAGATCAGACTGTCCTTTGAATGCAATGCAGATCAGTATCACAGACATACATATTGAATATCTTAATTGTCTGTTTATCAGGGATCTTATATATGTGTATATACGATCCCTGGTTTATGTATGATTCATATGAAAAAAAAAACTCGACACTGAAATTGTAATGTTTGGATATTGTTTTTCTGACTATAAAAGGCCATAACTGAGTGTTTTAACCAAACTTTCCCGTTTTTGATGACCCCGAGGAAGAAGGCTGTTAAAAACATTGTGGAAAAAATGCAAATAACCGTTGTTTTCTCCTTTTCTCACAATGTTTCTTTTTACCATTTCAAAGATTCAAATCATCATTAATTTGGTCTACATTTCATTTGTCAAGTGCAAATGCTTTCGTTTTGGACAAGTCTAAAATTACATCATTTGGTAAAGGGTTGGGGGTTTGGTAGATACTACATACTTTGAAAGTAATGTGGAAGAAATTGGCCAGCCGATGTTTTGGACAGAACAATCTTGCCAAGGACAATTCAGCCAGCCGAAAAACGTATGGTAGGACAATTTGTCAAGATAAATGCGAGCAGCCAAAAGTAATCACTTTGATAGTCATAATACAGGCACATTCTATACGACATATTCATCATATCCGTTATTCAATATGGATATTATCAGGGCCTGCGCTGCCGTTCGCCATTTTCGCCAAATGCGAAAATTCTGAACAAGTGGCGAATTTTTTCTTTAACTGGCGAAAATAAGTGGCGAAAGTTTTTTTTTATAGGCAATTCTTCAGTTTTTGTCTCAACTCACGAGACAAGTGGAGAAAGGGTGAAGCAGGAAACAAGCTACAGGGCGACGTGGGCGAAGAAGTCACCTTCAATGGCTCAACTTTGCCTCGTCAAGCTTGCTCGGCGAAAAAACTTCGCCTTAAAAAATTCCCGACCTGGCTATATTCATGAAATATTGGCTATCTAAGACAAAGGGTGACGCCAGTTATCCTTTATCAACTTTGTAAATTTAGACAAGACAGCAGAGTGTTATGATCCATATCTGTTACTAACTCGCTAAATCCACCCCTTTATCCCACGAAAACCTGCCTTTTTTTCCCACAGGTAAAGCGTCTGCTTATTTGTTTAAATGACGTCAGACAATCAGTACTGATTCTCAATACATGAATAGTCGTAAAATAAGGCAGAATTACCTCTTCTTACTGCTGGAGATATTCTTTACAAATATTTTTCAATAAATTACAATGATGGATGGTAAACCAAAGGATTAAAAAATCTGGAAAACAATCATTTGCCTTCCTCACATCGGCAGCTCAAGCAAAATCTGCAGTGCAGTGTTCTATTTATAGCATTCTATTTTTAGAATACACTACACCTTTTCCTTCCTATCAGCTGTTTTATTGACTATATAGATTACATCTCTGTAAACCTTGTTAAGTTTAATTCTTTTAAATTTTACCAAGTCCTAGTTATGTTTTTGAATCAAGATTGTGGTTGGTCCTCATTACAGCCGTGAAAAGTTTTTTTTCTGTTCTCATCACTCTGGACATTATTTGTAATCTGATGAGAAATGTCAGGGTTTGAAGTAATGTGTGACTCTGCATCAATGGGGTCATAAATTACAAGGCAATCGAAACCCAATGGTCAGATAATGTTCTTTTGAGTCAACAAGTAGATAAAAATCCTTCTCATTTTTTTCTTTGATAAGCAAATCATATCCAAAAGTGATAGTAAGATTCAACTGTTTTTCACTCAATGCAGGCATACAGAAATTCTTTCATCACATACTATAATTTCTCCTGTAAAGTTCATGGAAGAAATACTGTCTACTTGCAGCACAAGTCTGCTTCTAGATTCAAACAGAATTTAACTACATTGCATTTTTACCATGGTTTTTTTTTGTTTGTTTTATCAACCCATACAATGCCAACTTTTTAACAACCTCAATAAAGGAGACTTATGAAAACATTGAGAGAAAAGAAAAAAAAATGCTAGTAACCAGCATTTTCTCCTTTTCAAATAATGTTTTCTATCCTATCACAGACAATCTTCCACTATTTCGGCAACATTTAAAATTGATGTCTGTATATGCTTTGGGTTTGGATGTGTCTAAAATTGTGTCATGTGCTAAAGGATTAAATCCCCATCATGTAATTTTCATCATTCATGTTTCCATGTTTGTACAAATGAATTAAAATTGAAAAAAAACCTTGTTCTCTGTGTCTGATACCTGAACGGAATAAAGGGGGATAAATGGTGGTAAAAAGGAAAGTAGCGAAAAAGTAGAAAGAAATGGCTCATAAATTAAGAAAAGTGGCGAAAGAAATGGTACTAAATTAGGTAAAGTGGCGAAAAAAATGGCTCATACATAAAAAAAGTGGCGAAAAGTTTTTTAAATTGGCGAAAATAGTGGCGAAAGAAAAAAAAAAGCCAGAGCAGGCCCTGATATACGGTGGCACAAAAGTGACATGGAAGATATATTTTATACTACGTGCGCACGCAGTAGCTAATATGTGTGCACGTAATAAGTAATACGTGCGCATGCAGTAGTATTACGTGCGCACGCAGTAGCTAATATGTGCGCACGTAATAACTAATACGTGCGCACGTAATAGTTATTACATGCGCACGCAGTAGCTAGTACGTGCGCACGCAGTAGCTAATACGTGCGCACGTATTAACTAATACGTGCGCATGTAATAACTATTACGTGTGCACGTAATAATCGACCAATCAGTTTATCACGAATCAATAAATGTCTATCTTCCATTTCCATCTTGAAACAATGGCTTCCGTTCATGATTCTGATTGGTGGATTATTACTTGCGCACGTAATATGTAATACGTGCACACGTATTAGCTACTGCGTGCGCACGTATTAGTTATTACGTGCGCACGTATTAGCTACTGCGTGCGCACGTAATACTACTGCGTGCGCACATATTACTTATTACGTGCGCACGTATTAGCTACTGCGTGCGCACGTAATAACTAATACGTGCGCACGTATTAGCTACTGCATGCACACGTAGTATAAAATATATCTTCCATGTCACTTTTGTGCCACCGTACTGATATTATTGATAATATCTGACAATATGTTACAGTATAGTTTCAAAAATTGCAAAAGTTACAGAAAAGAATACATGTATTTATATTTTCTTAATATTTTATAAAAGGTTGGTAGGTACTGTTATTCATGATGAGTGATATCTAAAGCTTGAAAATCGGTATTTCTGGTCAGAATAGTCACATTCTACGTTTTATTGCTGTCGACTGGCAGACATACATCTTTAGCATTCCGTTAAACTACATGTACTAATTTGTATGGGACGGAGAGTTTCTACGTGACTCAGTTATAAAATGTCTATCCCATACATAGTTCAAACAACTGCCATTTGATTTTTGATTTCAAACCACTGTAGTTATTCAGTGTCGACCGATTACAGTGCTGACAGCACTTTGAATAAAAAAATGTATTATACGCCTGCTGCTCTACACTTTTTCATTCACAAAAAAAGATAGAATAGATCCAAATGATGTGTGTGCAGATTAATCAAAGATAACTTCAGAATTATACTATTTGTTTTAGAACTGTTTACTGACCAAATCTTTTCACTGAAAAAAAAAAATGTTTTGCCTCATGTCTGTATTCTCTGCTTGTTGTAGATTTCGGATACAAGTTTACCAGAAATAAAAAGCAATACTACAGTTTCGTGGTGAGTGGAAAGAGCTGCATTTGGTCGGATGTGATGATTTTTTGTCTATTCCAAACCTCGTCATACTGGCCAGTGTAGAACAGCTAGAGATCAGACTGCGGGTGTAGGATAATAACCCACTAGGACAATATAGCTCACTATGACAATAGCCCTCTGGACAATAGCCCACTAGGACAAAAGCCTACTTGGACAATAGCCCATTTTTATGCAAAACATGTATTTACTTAACAAAAAAAAAACTGAGTATGAAATGAGTTTAAAATATAAATTTTCATCAGTCAACAGTGTAGACTATTTTTCTCCTGTTACGAGCGTAAAATAAACAGCCGATTCAGATCCTATGGACTTTTTTTTTAAATGATGTGATTTGTCTGTAGTAGGGTATAACACATCATGTGGAGAGGAGAAAATGCTATTAACCAGCATTTTTTCCTTTCTCAAAATGTTTTGAAAAGTCTAGTGTTTTTAGCTCACCTGAACACAAAAGTGCTTAGGATGAGCTAATGTGATTACTCACAGTCAGTCGGCGTCCGTCATCCGTCCGTCCGTTCACATTTTTTTGTTCACACTCTAGCATCTACAAATATTAACCAATCAGCACCAAACTTGGTCAAAATATATATGACCATAAGATCTCGGATGAGTTCATTTATGGGTCTAATCGGACCAGAACGACTGGAGTTATTTGCCCTTGAATAAGAAAAATTGCTATATTTAACTTTTTTTACACTCTAGCATCTACAATTTTTAACCAATCAGCACCAAACTTGGTCAAAATATATATGATCATAACATCTCGGATGAATTCGATTATGGGTTTAATCAGACCAGAACAACTGGAGTTATTTACCCTTAAATTAGAAAAAAATTGCTATATTTGACTTTGTTTACACTCTAGCATCTACAATTATTAACCTATCAGCACCAAACTTGGTCAAAATATATATGACCATAAGATCTCGGATGAGTTCGATTATGGGTCTAATCAGATCAGGCCGACTGGAGTTATTTGCCCCTGAATTAGAAAAATTGCTATATTTGATTTTGTTTACACTCTAGTATCTACAATTTTTAACCAATCAGTACCAAACTGGGTCAAAATATATATGACCATAAGATCTCGGATGAGTTTGATTATAGGTCTAATCAGACCAGAACAACTGGAGTTATTTGCCCTTGAATAAGAAAAATTGCTATATTTGACTTTGTTTACATTCTAGCATCTACAATTTTTAACCAATCAGCATCAAATTTGGTCAAAATTCTTATGACCATAAGATCTCAGATGAGTTCAATTATGGATCTAATCAGACAAGAACGACTTGAGTTATTTGCCCTTGAATTAGAAAATTATTTAGAATAGTTCTTTGTCCAGAGCATAACTTTGTCATCTCCAGTCCAATTGACTCAAAACTTGGCATTTGTGTTTGTTGCAATAATACGGAGTGCAGTGTGAAAAAACCATAACTCTACCTTGTACTGTCTATGAGTTATTTCCCTTTGATTGTCATTTTTACAGCATTTTCTGCTTCTCTAGAATATAACTTTGTCATCTCTAGCCTGAACATCTTCAAATTTGGTATGCATGATTGTTGAAAAATTATGGAGTGCAGTGCACAAGAACCATAACTCTTCCTAGCAAGTAGAGTTATTCCCCCTTTGACCTTCATGTTTATACCATTTCTTCTTTGTCCGGAGCAAAACTTTGTCATCTTAAGTAGGAATGACTTGAAATATGATATGCTTATTTGTTGCAATATTTGGAAGTGCAGTGCACAAGAATTGTAACTCTACCTCGTGCTGTCTTTGAGTTACTTCCCTTTGATCATCATTTTTACAGCATTTGGTGCTTGTTCGGAATATAACTGTCATCTCAAGTCAGAACGACTATAAACTTGGTATGCATGTCTGTTGCAATATTACGGAGTACAGTGTGCAAGAACAATAACTCTACCTAGCGTGGATTTTGGGTAATTCCACTTTGATCTTCATTTTTACAGTATTTCTTGCTTGTCCAGAACGGAACTTTGAAGTCTCAAGTCAAATTGACTTGAGACTTGGTAAACATGTTTGTTGCATTACCTGCCCTTTGCGATTATTATACCGCCTTGACAACTGGTGGTGGGACAGGCATATCTTGCTACAATTTGCCGCTCTTGTTTCATTATTATTTGGCCTTGAACCTCGATATTTGGTATTTATCTTCATTGTAGACCTTTACTACTTAGTACTCAGGTAAGCGATATAGGACAATCATGGTCCTCTTGTTTCCTTTTTCCACAATGTTTTCAAGAGTTGTCTTTCAAAGGGTTTTTTATAGGTTGGCAATGTGTTGTAAAGAGTTAAACATATACTAGAAATAGGCAATTTTCATATCAAACTAGCTTGGTCAGCATTTTCATTACATCAATTATCAATGTTATAAGTGAGTGCATCCTAAAATTTAAAAAGAAAAAAAAAATCATTCCATACATTCTATGTAAAGATAAAACCAATCACCCATATAGGGGGATATGAATGTGTATGTTTGTCAATAAAGCTGTAGACAGTTCCTTCACACTTGTGTTGACAATTTCATATTTAGATCTATATAGTTAGATATTTTAAAACACCACTATTACCAAGACTAGAAAAGTTTGTTTTAGATATCTACATGGACATGTAGAAAAAGGAAAGGAATTCCCTTAACCCTTTACATAAAGACAAAAATTTGCTATTTTGTGTCTGAAAGAGTAAAAAACAATGTGGAAACAAGAGAAAATGCTGGTTACCAGCAAGATTGCCAAACTCTGGATGATCAAACAAGAAAGGTATAAAATTGAAGGTTTACACTTTTGACCTAAGGTATTAGAGAAGGAAAGTGTGAAAATTAACAACCATCTAACAAGTAATCATTGTCAAAGTTAAAGAATTATAATTCTATCGAATAAAATAAACAATATTGATTAATTGTGAAGTATAACAATAGTAAATTAGAAAAATGTCTCTTTCTATGTTCATGAAAATAGTATTGCTGAAACCTTCATTGATCACTAAATATGTCTAATAGATATATGTACTTTAAATGGAAAATAGATCTTATATTGCATCGGGTTTAACATTATTTAGATGGTGAAACTCCAGTCACTTTCAAATGTCAATCAATTTTTATAATGGAAAAATGCATAAACAACACTCATTTAGAATTTTTTTCATCATAATTAAAAAAAAAAAAAAAAATATCTAAAGCACTTTCAAACTCTTTATGTACATTAAGGCAAAAGCCCACTTTTCTACTTCAGATGGGCAGAAATTTTAATTTCATTTGTGTTTTTATTTTTTCATGCTAGGGCCTAATTTTAACCATGCTCTACTGACTAATGCAATTTATTGAAAGTAACCTCATAGGTGAAAAAAGAAAGATATTGGATGGATTTTAAATCCCAAGTGCATACTTTCTCACAAAAATGATCAAAAAATGATTTTTGACTTTTTTTTTTTTTTGTCATAAGCAGTGGGCTATTGTCCTCCCTGCCAAATTTAGCAGTGGGCTATTGTCCAGTGGGCTATTGTCTTAGTGGGCTATTGTCCCGGTGGGCTGTTGTCCGTTTACCATCGGACTGCATGAAGGTCTGTGTGAACTGTCCTTGGTCTACACTGCCCACAGAAGTGCATTTAGCTGCGCATAGTGCCCTAGGATTTTTTTAAAGAGCTTAACTTATCTTTTTTGTTATAGAGATTTGAACATTCATGATTTGCGCTGCCTTTCTTTTTATATCTTATTTTATTTTTATTATATATCTTTTTTTAATCTGGTTCATGTTGCTTAGGTTACAGTTAATGTTTCTCTTTGTTTTTCCCCCAGCTTTGTTATTCTTTTTATTACCTCTAATCTTAATGTGTTTAAATTAAGGAAATAATTTATTCTATTGTTCACAGACTTCTTCATTGGTATCGTGTTTACAAGTCAGTGTTTTAATTATCAAACTTCATCTTCAAAATGACAAGACAGTGTATTATGTTCTAAATTTCTGTTCTGTTCTATAATCAGTGATACCAAGAGCTTACTGATGTTACACTCGATCTTTGTTACGCGGAATATTTGAGTTATAATGGGGTGGGAGGGCAAGAAATTAAGTGGTGCAGATTTGGGCATTAAAAATTCTGATTTTGGAAAACTGGTTGTATACATGTGTACAGTATCATTTTTACAGTTGAGACAGTATCGCTAGACAGCTCAATAATTGTTACACAATGTCACGGGTAGAAATAAACTTCACGAATCTCTTTGGCGTCAACAGGGATCGTAAATTATATACGATCCCTGATGTCCAGCATGCACGAGGCGATCTAGAGATACACGTAATTCTCCCCTCCTCCGCCTCAGTCACGTTTACGTGGTGCCTTATCTATTTTTTAATTAATTTAATTAAAATCTTATAATCTAACGAAATAGAAGCTGAAAAACTGCTCATTAATCAAGTGTCTATGAAAATCAATTCCCTTCCCTTTTAAAATTTTGCGCCCCATAAAATTCCCGCGCGTATTCGTAGCAGACTTCCTCTGAAAACAGTGTACCCGTCCAAATTTCCGCTAATTGGACACATATCGAAATTATTTCGGAAATAGATTAGAATTTCCTTAAAAAATCTCACCGTCAGTTGATAAAAAAGGTATTAGTATGATATATTGTATTAACTAAATTGGTATACGTTGCTTTTATACCGAAGTTCAATGTTCTTACCCTGATTTTCACGATGTCATATATTGATAGAATTCTGTAGCAGTATTCGGACATGCATAAAAGCGGGCAGATAGCAACAATATTCAGTTCTGGTTAAATGGCAGTTTTAAGTCAATTAACTATCCACCCACTGTATGGAATCTATGGTCAATGTATGAAAAGTCTGTAATAAAAAATTATAATAAAAAAGAAGATGCCTATCGAAACATAGCATATATTTCTATTAAGTTTTTAACAACTGTACCTAGGCTGCGCGCCTGCTAGTAATAATCTGTAATGATTGTTAAACGGCATGAAGTAGAAGGTGTTCTCCATGGATCAAAATTGACCTTTATTTCTCTATTATCACTACTCCAGAAGGCAGTGTTGATTCAGACTGGTCCAACTTTATAGCTTTGCAGACGATACATTCAATGTAGCGCAAAAAATAGGGCCTCTCTAAAAGGAAGAAACATGGACAACTGAGGATCTTTTTCGCATGGGTTTGAACTTTGAAAACTGCCAGGTTTGGTTTGTATTTCAGCTATTTGTTGCGAACTTTCATGTTCGTAAAATTGGGGCTAGTCTGGGATTGGCATTTGAGCCATTTGTTGTCTGAGTACTAATACGGCTTTTTGTCATCAAAATTATGAAATTCAAAAGGTGGTGTCTTACAAGAGATCAATCCTTCCTTACTAAACTTCATCCCGTATAAAATCAATACCTAACAACTGCATTGGAAAGAATTCTCATTATTCTTATGGTTACTTTTTGCAACATTAGAAATTGTTTGTCATATACTTGATTTAAGAGATGTTTCATAAGGCTTTCAAAAACGTTGACCAAAAAGATTTTGGTCATAAGGCTTTTGAAAACACTGACCAAAGAGATTGTTGGAAAAGGAGAAAATGCTGGTTAGCAGCATTTTCTCCTTTGTTCACAGAGTTTTCGGCCCTTTCAAAGATCATTTCCATTTGAGCTTTGTCGAATTTGATGTTTGTAAAAGTTTTCAAATTGAACAAGTCTAGAAAAGTGTCATTTGGTAAAGAGTTAGGATACAAAATGTATGATTTTAACCCGTTACCAAGCGACAAAATTTTAAATTCAAAGCCTATCCTAGACAAACATGACTCAAAGTCTGAGATGTTCTTTTGTAAGGCAGAAAACGTAGGGAAAATAGAAAATGCTTGTTACAAACAATCTCTCATTTTCCCATTTTGTTTTCAAAAAGTACATGTATCATTGTTAGGGTCATTAAAACTTGTAATTGTGTTGTAAAGGGTTATTGAGATATTTCACAGAATTTAACTATCTATTTTCACATATATTTATTTGTTTATTTATTCAGTCATTGAGGAAGCAAAATGCCTGCTGTACTGGAACGTCCTAAAATGACCAAAATGATGTATCAGCAGCTGAAACGGCATATCATGAATGAGAGAGAAAGGAAAAAGCAAGGTACTTTGAGAATTTTTTACTTTTTAGAGATCATAAGTGATTGCAAATTATGAAATTAATCCATACTCAGTGCAGCTGTGTCAAGGCAGGGATTCTTGGATATTGTTTCTTATGACTCTCTCCCAAACTACAAAGTTTTGGACTTGTCCAGATTCAAATCATTTACAGACAGCTAATGAAATTGGGCTTATCAAAACTGGGGATTGTATATAGAGTTTATTTCATCAGCTTGTGGTTAATATGGGGAAATATTTGCCGAAAAAGGGAAAGGTATGCGAAAATAAGGAGTGCCGTAAGGCGCGAGTTATTTTCGCGGACCTTTCCCTTTTGAGGCAAATATTTCCCCATATTAACCACAAGCTGATGAAATAAATTATATATTATATTTCCTCTGATTATTTTGTCAACGAATGCCACTTTTAAAACTTAAAAAACTTAAAAAATGTTCCAGATTTTCGGCAGGAGGAAAATATTCACTGTGACGGGGAAATAATTCCCCCCAGCTTAAATTACGACATTTCTTTACCCATAACATTTCTAAAAATAGACACATGAAATATAATATACATGGTTAAAGGTTAAGTGGAAATGTATTTGGCATATTTATTCCTCAAACAGATCCAAAAGTGGTAACTGGGCCAAACATAGCCCAATATCTCAAATGAGAGCAGTCACCCAGTGAGTGAGTAGTCCAGGGATGGAATCGCATTGGGGCAACTAGTCTGCATTATTGTTGCCCCTCCTACCTGTATAGAAGATTGTCACATCATAATTAACATAGGAGGGACTTTCTCCCTTTTATATTCATTTGAGAATTAGTCTTGAGTTCATTTGAAAGATTATTCAAAAATGAAGCCATGTTTCTTTAAGTTTCTAAAAGATTTGTGCCCTCTCTTAATAATGCTTTGTAGAAAACTATAATACTGAACAATAACAATCTTTCAGTCTCTGCTGTACTGTAGACTACTTGTTGTAAACATTGTGCAAAAAGAAGTTATTTCTTATAACAAGCAATCGCTCCATTTTCCACATTTTTTTCCACAATGTTGGAAGAAGATACTTCCCTTTATGTGAGATGTTTGCCTTAAAATATCTTTTATGAATGATATAAAAAGGAACATACAAAGTCTATACAAAGCAAAATTGATTCAATGTAATTGTCTGTGAACTTTTGATGTTATGATGATGTAGATGCATTTAAAAATATGTTGAGAAACTTTCACCTACAGAATTGTGTTATTGAAATGTGAATATCCATATGAATTACAATGTCATTGCTCTTTTAAGTTCCAGCTACATTGGCTTTTTATTGCCCTTTGCGTGTGATAGATGAAAACAGGCAGTTTTGAATGGCATAGATCAAGTTCAGAATGCACAGAACGTGCATATAAGACAAAAATCTTTCTGACTTTCTTTGGATTGTATTTTCAGCCATTTAAAAGAAATCAAGATTATATGAGCCATGCTATGTGAAAAGGGGACTTAATGCATCTGCAAAAAGTATTGACCCAGTTCTGCCAGTTCAGTCAGCACAGGCAGACTTGGGTCAAAACTTTCTGATTTTGGTTAGTTTTCTTCATGTCCAGGCACCGGTCTACCTCAAGATTCAGCCAGCTGTTTCACCATATTGATTTTATGGATCCATAATTTTGTGATGATTTGTCTGCTATAATGCATCATGGGGATGCACTTAAGTTCCCTTTTGTCAGAGCGTGGCTCATTTATTTTTCACAGACAAAGTTAAGATTACCTCTAGTTATCTTGACCCATGCTTGTAGAGCTTGTAAATCTCATGGCCTGTTTTCTCTCCATATGTCAACAGCTGAACAAAAGCAAGATGCTATGCTGGAACAGCAAAAGAAGGAAAGGGAGATGCGAAAGAAAAAAGAAGAGGACAACAACCTCACATTGGAGCAGACCAAGGAACAAGTACATGAGTTTTCAAGTTTACAGATATTTCTTTATTTCATTTTAGCTAGGCTGTTTTTAAAAGAATCCCCTAAAGTATATTCATAGCCCTGTTGTTGTCTTTGTCGTGTGAAAACTTTGATATTTCCTATATCTGTCGCATTACTGAAGATATTTTTACTACTAAATCACCTTATTTATTCACCAAGAAGATTTTATTATCAGTTAGACAGCAAACCCTCAAAATGTTTTGACACAGTTATTCACCTTTTTTAACTTTGAATTTTTCATGAAAAATGCAAGTGCAGCCACATGTTGGCATCTTCATGCAGTGCTCTTATTTTACTCGTCCATAGACTACCAGATATAATGGTAACCATTTTCAAGGTTATCTCTTTGCCAGAAGACGATGTAAAATTATTATCTTATATACACTGTAGTGTTGACTTTAAGATGTTGTGTAGTCTTGTGTTAATCTATACCATAGAGAAAGTGCTTCCTGAAGCCCTAAGTTACCCTTGCAAACATTTTGGGAAAAGAGAAAATGTTTTCTTACCACCATTTCAACATAAGATTGTATGGTAAAGAGTTATAGGACCTTGTTGTTTTTGTTGTTGTTTTAGATAAGTCAGTTGGAGAAGAAATTGGAATCTCTAAAACAAGAAAAACATGAATTGTTTTCACGACTGAAAAAAGTGCTCCATCAGGAAGACGAGACAAGGAAAAGAGCCCAGATCAAGGAACAAAGGTAATACAGTAATATCTCAATGACTTAAGTAGGACAATAGAATTATTTCTAATTATCAATGAATATTTTTTTTCTTGGAGTTCATATATTAGTTCAAATTATCAATAGATAACTATTTTCTTGGAAACCGTTATTGATATTAGTTCAAATTATCGGTGGAAAATTGTTTTTCTTTGATTAAAGATATTAGTTTGAATCATCAATGAATACTTTTTATCATGGGTTACACAAACTCATAATTATGTGTATCTGAGGGAAATTTGCAAAAGGGGGAGGCAGGAGCTAGGGCTTTTTTTTTTTTGAGCTGCTTTTAACACGCGAAAAAGGAGATACTTATTTAGTGTAAAAGACCATGAACAACACCGTTTACCACAATCCGGAGATTTAACAACCCAGAGAAATTATAGGGCTATTGAAAACAGTGTGTAAAAAGGAGAAACTGCTGGTAGACAGTATTTTCTCCTATACCCACAATGTTTTCTACTCTTTCAAAGACAAATCCCATCATCTGAGCCATATTTACCTGAATGCCATAAAATGCTTTTAAAGGTGGCCCTTCAGATTTTGGGATGAAAATTTTGTAAAAATACTAAAAAATCATCCTTATACTCCCAAAGCCTTTTAAGTTTCATTCATAAAACCCCAGTGGTCGAAAACCATCTGACAACAAGGGAAATTAGAGATTTACTACGGCCCAGGTCGACACCGATGGGAAACACGGTCTATTTTTACGTGAGCAACTCGCTGATTTACATACCGGAAATACACAGACGAAGCTTCAAACATAGCGTCCGAAGAAGACATTATGGAAAATAATTACATGTTTGTTATGTTATGGAATTTAAGTGTCATTAGTCACGTGCCAGTCACTTGATACTCCCACAATGCTTTTTTGATTTTTGGCGCGAAATCTAAAAATACCTTAAGAGGCTATATAGCCTTTTAAGGGAACACCATCAAAAAAAATATTTTTTTTGTAATTTTGTGATTCTTAATTTTTGATGATTTGTATTGTTTTTTCATATAAATTTCAGTGATATATATATTTTTAGCTCCACTGGCCGAAGGCCAGCGGGCTAATGTCATGGCCCGTTGTCCATCGTGCGTCTGTGCGTCCGTCTGTCCGTCCATCCGTCCGTCCGTGCGTTAACTTTTTTTTAAAACATCTTCTCTGAAACTACCCAGCCAATTTTGATGAAACTTCACAGAAATGATCCTGCCATGGTCCTCTTCAGAATTTCTTGAAAGAATTTAATTCCTTCAAAAACTCTGGTTGCCATGGCAACAAAACTTAAAAATATTGGAAATCTTTGAAAATCTTCTTGTCAGAAACCATAAGGCCTAGGGCTACCAAATTTGGCATGTAGCTTTATCTAGTAGACCTCTATCAAGTTTCTTCAAATTATAGCCCTGGGGTCAAATTTGACCCCGCCCCGAGGGTCACAAGTTTTACATAGGCTTATATAGAGAAAATTTTAGAAATCGCCCTGTACCTAGCCATAAGGCCTAGGGTTACCAAATTTTGCATGTGGCTTTATCTAGTGGGCCTCTACCAAGAGTGCCCAACTTATAGCCCCGGGGTCAAATTTGACCCCACCCTGGGGGGGTCACAAGTTTTACATAGGCTTATATAGAGAAAACTTTAGAAATCTCCCTGCACTTAGCCATAAGGCCTAGTGCTACCAAATTTTGCATGTAGCTTTATCTAGTTGGCCTCTACCAAGAGTGCCCAACTTATAGCCCTGGGGTCAAAATTGGCCCCGCCCCAGGGGTCACAATTTTTATATGGGCTTATATAGACAAAACTTTAGAAGTCTCCCTGTTCTCAGTCATATGGCCTAGGGTTACCAAATTTTGCATGTGGCTTTATCTAGTGGGCCTCTACCAAGAGTACCCTAATTATAGCCCTAGGATCAAATTTGACCCCATTCCAGGGGTCAGAAGTTTTACATGGGCTTATGTATTGAAATCTTTAGAAATCTTCTTGTTACTTACCATAAGAACTTGGGCTACCAATTTTAGTACTGTCTCAGGGGTCTTATGTTCAAAACCAATTGGCCAAGTATTGTAATGTTCGGCATGTAGGGATTTTACGTATTAGCCAGTGGAGCGATACAGGGCCATCATGGCCCTCTTGTTTAATTCGGTGAGATGTGAAAAATCTAAATACCCACCTTTAATATGGACATATCTAAATTTTGATGTGTGAGAGGATTAAAGAGCTTTTCAAAAGTGTAATTGCTTTCGTTGTCAGTGTAAAGAGAGATGTCTGGTCTTTGATCTACACTGTCCACCATGCTGAAACACTATAGACAAAAGTAACCAGGAAATTACACTTACTTGTGTCTTATTTCTGGACTAAAAATGTTGGCTGAGTTTAGTCAGCACTCTATGGATTACAGTTCGGGATTGATGGCGTCTCTATGGTAACATATTGGATGTAGTACGTCTTCTTTTCAAACTAACAAAGGACTGATGGGTATTCTTTGGTGGACTTCAACAGTCTGGTCATCGTTCGGTTCTCATTTCATTGTCTGTGGAAAAGTATATCCTTTTTGGTTGGAGGTATGTGTATCAACTCAGTACAGCGAGTTGTTTTCCTTTATTCTGCAGTGAGTTGATGAGCGTACAGGCATCCTACCCACACCATACAATGCCCCCAGTGTCGGCACACTCAGTTCTACACCCGCTAGGACGCCCACAGATGTACAGACCCACACAGAGTATCATGACAGTAAATGTTAGACATTTTGCTCTCTATTAAACCATAGAATTTTTGTTAAACATTTGCTTTTTACCAGAAAATAGAGTTTTTGACTTGTGTAACTGGAAAGCATTTGCAGTTGGCTAATTAACTCTTAAACGCTTAATCCTGTGTTTTGACGATCTTGAGAACAGGGCCTTTTGAAAAAGTTAAAAAGCAAATTAACTCTCTACCACACAATTTCAAGTTTAACAACCCTGCGAAAAGGACCCTTTGAAAATATTGTGGAAAAAGGAGAAAATGCTGGTAACCAGCATTTTCTCATTTTTTCACAATGTTTTCTACAGTTTCACAGACGGATCATGTCTTTTGAGTCACATTTGCCATCTTCAAATGTTTTGAATTTGGACTAGTGTAAAGTTTTGTAGTGTGGTAAAGGGTTTTGTAGCTCAAATGCAGGAATATGTCTTGGAAAGGTCAGAAAACATTGTTGGAAGCCGAAAGGCTAGAAAGCCATGTGGGAAAAGGGAGAGTAAGCTTGCTACTGATATTTTCTGTATGACTTGGAGATCAGAATGTAGGATCTAGTGATCTAGAAGTCCAGTGCTCAATCCTCAGGTGCTGGTTTTTTTTTTTTTTTTTTTTTTTTTGTGGGGGGGGGGGGGGACCTCTCCTTAGGCAATGCACTTCAATGTCCCAGCCCAGGACTGGTGAAGTCTATGAAACAGGGGAATAAGTGAGCTATTGCCATAAAGAGACTGATATATTGTTGAAAGCTGCATAAAACACTATTAATTCTATACACACTCCACTTACCTCAGCTTTTACAGACCCTGAAGAAGAAAGCTTTTGGGATAATTATATGATAACTTTCCTTTTGTAATTCTTTGATAGACATCCATGTATTTCATCTTTATGAAAAAAGAAAAAATGTTGGTTACCATAAATTTACACCTAATCAAATTCTAATCTGTGTGTCATGTTTACAGACAGTGCCCAATGTGGCTGTAAAACGACCCAGGAGCCCTTCTCCAACCCCTTCGTCTAACTATCAACATCAGAGCAAACAGCCACCGGTCACACTGTACAGTCATGGGCATCCAGCACAACAAGACTTTAGTAAGAACAGTTATTGTTTATCATCAAACATTTCAAAGTAGTTAAAGTTTCAAAGGTATGATTGAGCCTTACTCTGTGAAAAGGGCATTTAATGTGTCTGCAAAAAGTATCAACCAATGTCAGGGGCAGGCTGACACAGGTCAAAACTTTTTGCTTGTTGTAAATTTTCTGCATGTCCAAGGACTATTCTACTTCATGACTCAGGTGGTTGTTAAGCAAAATAAATTTCATAGATCTCTTATTATGTAATTACTTGCTTCACATATTACATTATGCAGGTGCATTTAATCCCCTTTTGCCAGAGCATGGCTGAATTAGTTCTGTGGCAAAATGTTAGACTTCCCATAGTGAAAGCATTTGAGCCATGCTCTGACAAAAGGGGGCTTAATGCATCTCCGTTGTACATGATACTAGCCAAAGTCATCATATAATTATGGATCCATAAGAGCCACCATTTTAAATAACCGACTTATGAGGTAGTTTGGTCCTTTGACAAACAGAAAATTGACCAATATCAAAAAGTTTCGGCCCAGGTCAGCCTGCGCAGACTGCGCAGGCTGACCTGGGTCGATACATTTCGCAGATGCATTAAGCCACCTTTTCACAGATCATGGCTCATTTATAGGTGACAAATGAGGCTCAAATTATGGGAATTATCTAAAGAAGGTTAGAAAACATTTTAGCAAAGAGAGAAAATGGGTACCAGTTTTTTCTCCTTCGCTGGTATCCAACTTAGGTTGCTGGTTTGAGTCCCCAGCTTGCACAAATTCTTTTGCAGAATGATGAGAGTCATTGTGACAGGACTCTTTCCTCTCTCACTACTGATCATTGTTTTGACAATGGTTATGTGGCAAAGCAGCTGGTGGCTTGAGAAGAGTACTGTGCGAACCACTCAACATAACTGGTAACAGAAACTCCAGGAAAGCATGGATAGGTGGCACTGGCCCCTGCAATAAAACTGAAATAATGTTGAAAATGATTTTAAAGACTATAAAATCAATCAATTTACAGTAAACTGTATCAATGATCGGGAAACCCCTGCGCCATGGGCCATAGGCACATGAAAACCAAAAATGTCTCATTCAAAATCCTAGAAATGCGCCCAACTGTCTCATATAAATCAGAAGTTGCGCCTATATGTTTTGCGAATCTTCTAAAACTAAAACAAAGAAAAGTGAAGTTTTACTTTTCTCGTATTTTGTGAATATTATCATTGACTGTATGCGCTAGAATCTGATTTTAACATCGGTAATCGGGAATGTTACTCGATAATATATTGATAAAGTGCGACTTCATATCCGAGATATTGCGATTGAATCATCGGGACTGATCCGTAAATTAAACCTGCTCATCGCAGGAAGCCCTTGTATCTATAGGCAAGCGTCCGTGAAGTTTGCTATTTCTCTTCTTTTAAAATGCCGCCTAACAGGAAAGTTGTACCACCAGCGGCAAATCAACCACAGTTGAAAGTCATTTTGCAGTCAAAGTCGCCCAAACAGATTTGTAATTAAATAAATCGAAGAAAATTACCTTCAGAGTTACTTAATATAGTCCTACAAACTATCGTACGTGATCGAAGGTTCAACATTTTATTTCAGTAACATTTGCTTCACGCATGACTGTATGTGTGTGTATTCGGCGTGTACAGTTATGTGACGTCATTTAGGTCGAGTTCCATAGAGTAAACAAACTGCTGTCATGGTCAATGTTTTGTGCTGTCAAATATTTTTTTTTTTACAAAACGCGCTTGAACATACATGTGACTACAGAAGATCTGAGTTTGTGATTAAATGTGTTAACTCTTAATTTAATAAATTTCAAAGTATGGCCCAAACAAAGTGTTATAATATTTTGTGTTAATTGCTGTGGATGAAAGAACTTACTGCGTTTTTTTAATTTATGTTTTTCAGTTATTTCATGGTGACAATTCATGTATTCATTTAACAAACCAGTACTAGACTAGGATACAGTGCCTTGTGAAAGAACACTTGAGCTGTCTTACTGTATCGATTTCAGTTTATTGAAATTTAGTGAAATAGATACAGGCAATAATCAAAATTATGGGTTCATACTGCTTACATATGAGTTATATTAGTTGGAGAGTAATTACAATCATGGTTCACATTCTGAATGTCTCATTACTTTTGAAAATGTCTCATTGGTTTTCAAAAACAGGAGACATTGTCTCATTGAAATAAATTCTTTCCCGATCACTGCTGTATAGCATGTTTGTTATGTTAACAGAGCCAGGAAGTTTTACCCCACAAAGTCAGCCAGGCCCGGGGACCTATGTCAGTCAGCCTGTGCATTCATTCCAGCAGGCCAGTGTAGCATACTCAACCAGCAAGTCACCAGCCAGCAAATTCAACCAACCAAGTCAGTCTGCGTTCACGTCATACCCGGCACATTATCCTCAGAAAGCTATCACAGAATCAGGATTTCCATCAGCGTATCAGATACAGCGCATGCAACAGCCAGGTATGGTACTTAACTCTTTACCACACAATTACAGCTTTTAGCAACACTGAGAAAGAAAGCTTTTGAAAACAAAGATTTCTACCTTCCCAAAACAAATTTCAATTTTTGAGTCGCATTTCTTTTGTTGTCTGCATATGCTTTCAACTCTGGAGGTCACATGCAAAAATGTCACAAAGAATGAAATTTTGAAGGAAAGAAAAAAATATCGTTTTTTAGAAGTTCGGAAGGCATTGTGGGAAAATAGTTAATAGTTTGTTGCTAGCTGTTAAGCACAGACAAATAAAACATCATATTTGTACAGTGTTGAATTAGACTGAGCTCAAACTGCAGTTGGCCATTTTATAGTCATGGTTCCATTCTTTGTTAACCTTCTACCAAGGGCCAAAATAATGGACTTGTCCAAATCAAAAGCATTTGAAGACAAGAAATGAAACACATTTCAAATGGTGGGATTTGCCTTCAGTAGGGTAGATAATTTAGTGGAAAAAGGAAAAAAATGCTGGTTACCAGCATTTTCTTCTTTTGCAATAATTTTTTCAGAAGTCTTTGTCCTTAAGGTCATTAAAACGCAGGATTGTTTGGTAAAGGGTTAAAGTAACAATAAAGCCCAAAAGTAAACAAAGCAGGTGTTTAAATGCATTTACATTTATATCATACCATTTAAAAGTATGGAAACTATTGTGAAGATGACAATCTGTCATTATATGGTTGGTCCAAGTGTTAGTCGCTGACAGAGAAATTAATTTCAAAACTAGGTTAAAACTGGCCAGGTAGCTGTGTCTTTGTTTACTTTTTGTCTGATTTTAAAATCCTTTTTTTCTGCCAGTGACTAACACATGGCCTGAACACACGATAACAGACTGTCATCTCCACAATACTTTCCATACTTTTAAATGGTATAATTTAAATGTATCATGACACCTGCTTTGATATTTTGGCCTCTACTGGGCTTTTAAAGAATGCCATACTATGGTAAAGGGTCCAAGAATGCCATGGGTTTTTTTTTTGACCTTCAGAAAAAAAAAGGGATTCTGCAAACAATATTGGAAAAAAAGATATACTGGTCACAACTTTTCTCTGAATGTTTTCTACCCTTTTACAGACATTTCCATTATTCAAGCCTCATACTGCTCTCAATAGGACTGAGTCAAAATTTTTGTCATCCTGTGAGGAGTTTTCAGATTATTTTTTCAATATATTTGAGCCTTGCTCTGACAAAAGGAGGCTAAATGCATCTCCATGATCCATTATACCAAGCAAATCATCACATAATTGGGGATCCATAAAATCAATGTAGTCTAATAAATGATTGAATCTGGAGGAAGAGTGGTCCTTTAACATACAGAAAATTGACCAATAGCGCAAAGTTTTGGCCCAGGTCAGCCTGCACGGATTGCACAGGCTGAGCTGGGTCGATACTTTTCACAAATGCATTAAGCCCCCTTTTCACAGAGCATGGCTCATTTACATACCATATTGTGTTTTGAGCTGTTGTCCCCACACATAGGCAGTATACCTTTTAGAGTAACAGTTTCAACATGCTTATACTTTCAGTTTGGACTTTGCTGTCTGGTAAAGATTTAAATCTACCAGATGACAAAAATACAGAGTTGTGTAAATTGAAAGCATTTGCAGACGACAATTTGAATGTGGCTAAAATGATAGAACTTGCCTTTGATAGGGTGGAAAACATTGTGAGAAAAAGCTTCTTTGTCAGTCTTTTAAAGTCAGGATTGTGTGGTCAAGGGTTAAGTTGTCATATAATTTTGAAATGTACAGATCTACTTTAAATTTCACACACCATACTGTGGTTACAGGATATCTGTCGTCCCCTCACACAGGCAGTATACCCTTACAGCAACAATTACAACATGCTAATGAAAAGGCTGGCTTCAATGATGATAAATATAAACTTCAACAGGTAAGCTTTTAACTCTACCAAAGAACAGAATTTTAGACTGGTCCAAATTGAAAGCATTTGCAGACGACATATTAAATTTAGATGAAATGATGGTAATTGTCGGTGAAATGGGAGAAAATCTCTTGGGAAAAGGAGGAAATACTGGTGACCTGCACTCTGTCCTTTTCCCACAAAGTTTTCAAAAGACTATTTTCTCAGGATCAATAAAACTTGGGGTTTTGTGGAAAAGGGTTAATAGGATTTTTTTTGTATCATTACAGGCCGTGAGAATTGACCTGGTAGGGCGTGGTTGATCTTTGAAATAAGCGGGCCAGTTTATTTATCATTTAGTGGCCTCTAGTCACTTCTGAACTGTTCGTCATATATCTACATAAACCCATGCATCATAACAGTATTCTATCGGTCCTTTGTTTAATGGAATACAGCTACTCACTATTGACTTCTGAATTACCTATTTTACCTCAATCTAAAATGCAGTGAGCTGTAACATAGCTCTGCCCTGCCAAGTCAATTGTTGCAGCCTATACATTTTTTTTTTGTTTTTTTCCTCTCAGGTACATAAACTAATACATTGATATGTAATGGAATGCACTTTCTAAACAGTTGAATGGATAAGAGGATTACATGCCAGTGCAGGGATCCAAAGATCAAGTTAGCTGCAGTATGCTTAATTTACAGACCCCAAAAAGCTCACAGACTAGGCAGAAATCTCAGACCAATTAACATTGAAATACAAGCATAAGGTTTAACCCTTTACCACAAAATCCAGTTTTAACAACCCTGAGAAAGAAGTCTTTTGAATACATTGTGGGAAAAGGAGGAAAATGCTGGTTGCCAGCATTTTCTCCTTTCCCACAGTGTTTTCTACCCTGTCACAGACAAATACCATCATTTGAGCCAAATTTCAATCATCATCTGCAAATGAATTAAGATAAGTATAACTTATTCCTGTATACTAAAGTTATCCCTTTACCACACGATCCAGAGTTTTAACAACCCTGAGGAAGAAGCCTTTTGAATACATTGTGGGAAAAGGAGAAAATGCTGGTTGCCAGCATTTTCTCCTTTTCCCACAATGTTTGTTTTCAACCCTATCACAGACAAATTCCATCATTTGAGCCAAATTGCAATTGTCATCTGCAAATGAATTTAGACAAGTATAGATTTATCCTTTGTGGTAAAGATTTAAACGTACACTGTCATTTGTTATACCCCCGCAAAACGAATGTTTTCGGGGTATACTGGAATCAGCCTGTCTGTCCGTTTGTCCATCCATTTGTCCGTCCGTGTGTCCATCTGTGTACAAATAATTGCCTGTTTCTGTCAAAGCGCTGGCGGGGGTATTAAGTCACATTCAGTGACAGCTCTAGTTTGACTCTGTATAATTTTGAGGTTTTTCACAATTTCAGGCACAGATTAGAGGTGTGGTACCTATACAAGGACAACAGTCTGGAATGTTGCCAATAACTTTACAACAGGAGATACCTGGCAGGGTAAATGTCTTTTATGATCGTATCGTAACCCTTTACCATTATTTCAGTTATATCGGCTAACAGCAGACAGTGCACCTAACCATGCTTTCCTGGAGTTTCTCTCACCAGTACTTCATTCCCAGCCAGGTCGCTCAGTAGTTAGCATATCTGAGTCATGACCTGGTTTTTTTTTGGGTTTGATACCTGGTTGAGGCAAACTTTCTTTCCCTATCACCTCTGATGCATGTGAGAAAAGTAGTCATGGAATTGGAAAGAAAGTTTTGTCAGTACTGGCGTGAGAAAGCGAGGAATCACATGCTTAGATTCGCTGAATGCCGTGATATGACCTCAGCTGTGACAGCAGCAATATAATCCAAGACAAACAAACAAAACCAGTACTTAGCACTATATTCTTCCCAAGCCACTGGCTGCTTTCACACAAAACTATCGTCAAAAAAATTATCAGCAATGAGACAGGAATTAATCCTGTCACAACGATGACTATCAATCCTCCGAAAGAAATTGGCCAAGCTGGGTATTCAAACCCCCTGTTCTCAAGTCTTTTGTGCTACAGACTGCTTTACCGGGGCTCGGCAACAACTCTGAGGATGAAGCCTTTTAAAAACATTATGGGAAAAAGAGAAAATGCTGATCAGCATTTTTTCCTTTTCCCATAATGGTTTCTACCCTTACAAATGCAATTTCTTATATTTTGAGTCACAATTATTTTGTCGTCTACAAAAGCTTCCAATGTGGCAAAATCTAAAATTTTGTTGCTGGGTAAAGGATAAACAGTGTTCTGCCAAGGGGGGATAATTCTGGGATATTGTCCTAATAAGCCTTTACCAAACAATCCCTTGTTTTCACGACCCTCGGAAAGAAGGCTTTGGAAAACATTATGGGAAAAGGAGAAAATGCTGGTTACCAGCATTTTCTCCCTTTCCCACAATGTTTTCTACTCTATCAGAGAGCTCAAGTTCATTTGCACAATTTTAAATCTATTTTCTGAAAAGAAAGAGTCCAAAATTTAACATTTGGGATAGGGTTAATTTGATAGAATGTGTTCTTCACTATCTGCAAAAGCAACTAATTTGATAGAACGTGTTCTACACTATCTGCAAAAGCAACTGTTGTTGTGAAAGGTGGTCTAAGGGCAAAACTACCTTTTCACAGAGTATAACTCGCATATAAAAGTTTTAAGTAATTTTTCAGTGTTCACAAAATACTGATAATTCAATCCAATTGCTTGTTCCATCTTCACTTTTGAATAACCAAAGTATAACTTTTTGTGAAAATCACAGTGTTTGTGAAAATCACAGTGTCTTTTCAACATGAGTATGTCATTTATAAAATTTATTGCTGAACTGAAATGCAAAAAAAGAATGGGGCAACCATTTACACCTTATCAAACATTACTGTAAAATTTAATGTTTATTTCATTGTGTCTGTTCATCACAAAAATTAAACAAAATGTAAATATAGGTAGAGTTGTTTCCCTTCCATTATTACAATAACTGCTTGACCCTTTACCACACAACCTGTCATTTAATTACCCTTAGGTTAGAAGCTTTAGGAAACATTGAGAGAAAAGGAGGAAATGGTGATGACACTCAAATTCTATCATTTGATTAAATTATTGTCTGCAAATGCTCTCTGTTCAGAAAAGTCTAAAATGTTGTCATCTGATGATGATGTAGCTCTGATAGAGATAACTGCACATAAATATGATGGTTCCTAAAAAACATTCTTTGTGTATCTATGGAGAAATGATTGCAGCAGCAGTTCTGATCACTATAAATGAGCAATAAGCACCTATGTCTTAGTTTTCCAAATAAATGTTTATTCCAGTCTGTACTTTCTATCGACAGGTATATTCAAATTATTTTATTTTTACTTTAGGGAAGTATAGTTACTGGATTTTCTAGCCGTTCACAAGCTCCACCCACATCCTCATACCAACCAAGCTCTACTCAGGTAAGTGTTTGTTTATTGAAAATATACAAAGTACTTATTATTGGAACAATTCTGTCCTATATGAGCCATGCTTTGGCAAAAGGGGGTTTGATGCATCTCTGTGATGCATTGTACCAAGTAAGTCACTACATACTTACTGATTTATAGAATAAATTTTGTCTACAACCAACTGAATCATGAGGTTGTATGGTTCTTTGACAGAAGGTTAACCAGTATCAAAGAAATTTCCAACCATGTCAGCCTGCACAATTAGGCTGACATGGGTTGATACTTTTTGCAGATACATTAAACCCCCTTTTCACAAAGCATGGCTCATAATGGATTGAACTAAAATTGTTGAGTTGGAGGTATATGGGCTGTAGAGAATTTGTAATTTATTCATTAGGCTGAAAGCTAATTTGATCAGAATCTCTCATTATTTGCCTAAGACCACTCAGTGAGCCATGGTCTGGGAAAAGGGGGTTTAATGCATTATATCAAGCAAGTCATCACATAACTATGGATCCATATCATCAATTTTGTTTAACAACCAATTACAGCATGGTGTAGAATGGTCCTTGGACATGCAGAAAAATTACAGAAAGCGCAATGTGATAAAACTGGAATGAATTTTCTTATCATAAACAGATTTGAGATCAGATTCTTTTTATCTTACATAGGAATGTTATGTGACATTTATTTTCTTAATCCTTTACCAGACGACAAGGTTTGAGCTTTGTCCAAATTGAAAGCATTTGCAGATGACAATTTCATTGCGGCTTAAACGGTGCAATTTTTCTTTGATAGGATAGAAAACATTGTGGGAAAAGAAGAAAATGCTGGTTACCAGCATTTTCTCCTTTTCCCACAATGTTTTCAAAAGGCTTCGTTCCCAGGGCCGTTAAAAGTAGGCATTGTGTGGTAAAGGGTTAAAACATTGCATTCATGCCCGGTATTTCAAAAAACAATATCCAACACATATTTCCCAGTCAATTCAACACTGATATTTAAAAAAAAAAAATGATTATGATAAAGCTAAGGTTTGTATTTTTTTCTAATTTAAGATCAAGTTATCATCTTATTAGCTTCTTTAGAACTATTTTAAGCTGCGAACGTACACAAGTCAAAGCAATGAGTAAGTCGCATTCATGAATATAAAGGTTTCTCATAGAGATCTAGTGATTTTTCTTGGGATACAGTTATATAAGAAAAAGAAGCCGACATTCATTAGTGTTTAAAATAGAATTTTATTAAACTTATCAACAAATTTTACTAAGCTTGCCAAAAGGCTCGCTTTTAACATTTTTCCTCAAAATGTTTAATAAAATTTTATCTTGAATGCCAACTAATGTCAGATCTGATATATCAGTTGTTGTTTAATTTATGCTATTGAAACAAAGCATTATTATCTAAAAGTCACATAAAAAATTTCTGGACTGGTCCAAATTGGAAGCATTTGAAGGTACTGAAATATATACATGTAAATAGAATTCTAAAAAGAGGAGAGTTGTCCTTCGAAAGGTAAAAAACATTGTTGGAAAAGGAGAAAATGCCAATTATCAGCATTTTCACCTTTTTCCACAATGTTTTCAAAAGCCTTCTCTCGAAGGGTTGTTTAAATTGGATTATGAGGTAAAGGGTTAAACATCAAAACAAATACACAAGAAAAAATCAAGATTTGTGAAAAAAGATTTTTTGTTTTTCTATTTCTAGACATCCTACCCAGGACAGCCAGGCTCAGCTGGGAGAACAATTTACAGTAATCAAGGGCGCGGCTACTACTAGTTACATTTATTTCACCCTTTACCACATAATAAAAATTTTTATTTGTCCAAATTGAAAGCATTTGCATATGACAAAATAAGTATGTCTCAAAAAGTTGAATTTGGTTTTGCAAAGGTAGAAAACATATCTTGGAAAAGGAGAAAAAGCTGTCTTTGTTGGGATCATTAAAACTAGGGATTGTGTAGTTAACACCTTACTACACAAGCCCGAGTTTTAATGACCCTAAGAAAGAGTGCTTTTGAAAACATTGTGAGAAAAAAGCAAAAAAGGCTGGTAACCAGCATTTCCTTCATTTCTCCGGTTTTCTACTCTTCCCTTAAATTTGTTTTGTGTAAATGTTTTCAGTACTGACACTTTTGAAATTTTGGTCATCTGGTAACATGTTTTATGACCCTGAGGAAGAATGCTCTTGAAAACATTTTGGAAAAAGGAGAAAATGCTGGTAGCCAACATTTGATCCTCCTTCCACAATGTTTTCAAAAACCTTCTTTCTCATAGTCAATAAAATCCTGGATTCTTTGGTGAAGGATAAAACTGGGTAATGCCTTTGCTTTTTGTCACATGAGCTCATCTGAGCTTTACCAACTATTTTCCAAACGACAAATTGAAGTATTTGGAAGCATTTGCAGACAACAAATCAAATGTTTTTCAAATAATGGTATGTCTTTGGTAGGGTAAAAAATCATAGTTTAAAAAGGGGAAAAAAAAGCTTTTTACCAGCACTTTATCTTTTTCGAACAATTATGTCAAAAGTCTTTTTTCTTTAGGTCGTTTGACCATTTTTTTTGAGAGTGTCATGCTGGAAATGATTCAAAGTGTATCTCTTTGAAGTAAAAAGTGTGACTGTGTATATGTGCTGCTTGTGAAAGTGCTGTTGTAATGTTTAGATAAGTTTTGTATCAATGATCAGTGCTTGTATTTTGTACAAATTATAGTGCTTTATATATATATTGAGGTTTTGTGATATTTGTCCCGCCCGTCCCCCTCTGTGTTCCTGTATGGCTCATTTGTACAGTTTGAGACTTGTAACCTTGAAACCTCCCTGTTTGAGCATCACTGGAAGCACTGTTTTTTTTAGCTCCACTGGCCGAAGGCCAGAGAGCTATTGTCATGGCGTTGTGTCCGTCGTGCGTCCGTCCGTTCGTGCGTGCGTCCGTAAACTTTTTCTTTAAAAAACTTCTCCTCAGAAACTATTGACTGGATTTTTACCAAATTTCACAGGAATGTTCCTTTGGTGGTCCTCTTTCAAATTCCTTCAAATAATTGTGTTCCATGAAGAATTCTGGTTGCCATGGCAACCAAAGTAAAAAACCTTTAAAAATCTTCTCCTCCCAAACAACTATTTGGATAGCATTATTATTTTGCAGGAATGTTCCTTAGATACAGGTTTACAGAATTCCTTAAAAAAAAAAAAGATGTCAAAAAACATGGCTTTTATGGGAGACTCATTTTCCTTTTATGGTATAAAGTAAAATCTTTGAAAAATTTCTTCTCTAAAACTATTCATTGGATTTCATTGTTGTTAGCTCCACTGGCCGAAGGCCAGCGAGCTATTGTCATGGCATTGTGTCCATCGTGCGTCCGTTCGTTCGTCCGTGCGTGCGTCCGTAAACTTTTTCTTCAAAAAACTTCTCCTCAGAAACTATTGACTGGATTTTTACCAAATTTCATAGGTATGTTCCTTTGGTGGTCCTCTTTCAAATTCCTTCAAATAATTGTGTTCCATGAAGAATTCTGGTTGCCATGGCAACCAAAGTAAAAAACCTTTGAAAATCTTCTCCTCCCAAACCGCTATTTGGATAGCATTATTATTTTGCAGGAATGTTCCTTAGATACAGGTTTACAGAATTCCTTAAAAAAAAAAAGATCTGTCAAAAAACATGGCTTTTATGGGAGACTCATTTTCCTTTTATGGTATAAAGTAAAATCTTTGAAAAAATTCTTCTCTAAAACTATTCATTGGATTTCATTGTTGTTTTGCAGGTAAGTTCCTATGGTGGTTGTCTACCAAATTGTTTCTTCAGTGAGCTAAAATGCAGGATTGAATGATAATTGTTAAAAACGTCCTTTCGCCATTATAGAAATATCGGGCCTGTGGAGCGATACAGGCGCTCAAGCGCCTCTAGTTTGTTGGGGTATCCTGGACAAGATACTTCAGACCCCTAGCTCTGGAGAAAGCCAGGCCATACATATGTGAGCTGTTGCAGTGATATGACTGGAATAATGTTGAAAGAGGTGTAAAACCACCATTCAGTCAATTCAATCAACCCTTCCCCTATCAACCATGAGGAAGTTAACCCCTAAAGTGCCAAATAAACCCAACAGACATTTTCAGTGTTGAAATGAGACCCATTTCATTGCAATTTTAGGTTGCCTTTGTCCAGAATGGTTCATCAAAGTAGACAGTGTCGATTAAAGATTAGACAGCACATATTGTACAGTTTGATCTTGACGTACACTTGCTGCAAAGGCAGCTATAGTTGTGAAAGGCACTTTTAGTGTGAATCCTTTACCATACAATCCCTCCTTTTAAGGACTGAGAAAGAAGCCTTTTTGAAACATTGTGGGAAAAGGAGAAAATGCTGGTAACCAGTATTTTCTCCTTTTACCACAATATTTTTACCCATATACAAAGACAGGTCCCATTTTTTGTGTTGTATCTAAATTGTTGTCTGCAGAAACGTTCAAATGGGACCATTCTAAAATTTTGTTGTTTGGAAAAGAGTTAAACATGTCTGGACCATACTCATTACCAGAAGACAAACTTTTAGACTTTCTCAAATTAAAAACATTGGCAGATGACAATTATTCCTTTATCAACTTTGAGGAGCTTCAACACGTCTACCCCATACTCTGTCTTTAACTCTTTACCACAAAGTCCCGACTTTTACCGACCTTAAGGAAGAAGCCTTTTGAAAACATCGTGGGAAAAGGAGAAAATGCTGGTAACCAGCATTTTCTCCATTTCCCACAATGTTTTCTGCTCTATCAAGGAGAAATTGTTTCATTTTTGCCACCATTAATTTGTCGTCTGTAATTGCTTTCAATTTGGACAAGTCCAAAATTTTGTTGGTTGGTAACGAGTTAAAGGCATACTAGCGGCCAAAAGTAAACAATGCAGGAATCAAAATGCAGACAAATTTAATTCATACCATTTCAAAGTATGGATGTAATTAAGAGTCTGACTGTGTTACCAAATCTGTCAAAAGTCCAGAAGCTGGCAGAAAAATCTAGAACCAGAACAAAAGTTGCCAACTTTAAAAAAGAAGTTGTCAACAGTTTTTTTCAGTTTGATTTTACAGTTTTCTGTAAGTGACTTGAACTTTGACAGATTATACTTGAACTTTGACAGATTATACTGTTACATATGATCAGACTCTTAATACTATCCATACTAAAAGTGGTATGAATTATACTTGTCTGCATTTTAACTCTCGAAATGTTTACTTTTTTGCCACTTAGTCAGCCTTTAACACTTTACCTAATGACAAAATTTTAGATGTCTCCTTTCTGAAAGCACAGAAAATGATTGTATTTGTTTTTGAAAGGGTGGAAAATAAGGTGAGAAGAGGAGAAAATGCTGGTTACCAGCATTTTCTCCTCTTCCCACATTGTTTTCAGAAACCTTTTTCCTCATTTACTCATGTTCATTTAAACATGAGATTGGTAAAGGGATTAAAACTAGAGGCCCTTGAGGGCCTGAATCACTCTACTGGTAGTGATTTTGCTCACTTTCAAGCATACATCATTATGTAGGCATGGTGAACTGAACAAATATTGTCGGAAATTCAGCCATGATAGGTTTTCATTACTTTTTGTATTAATCAAATCCCTGCACATTTCAAAGATAAGTGACCAATAACGTAGACAGTGTTGAGTAAAGAAGACTTAAGTCATCAAATGGCTGCTTTTCCTACACTGGTTGCTGGATTTTCTTCATTTTTTAAATGATTCAATCCCTTCACCATATAGATAATCTGTGCAAATTTCATCAGAATTGAATAAAAAATTCAGACTTTAGCGCATAAACAAGAAATGTAAATTTTCAACTTTAAATGGCTACTTTCCCTCACTAACTGTCAGATTTTTTGCAAAATTGAAAGGGTTCAAGCTACTGATGATATGAAGGAACTGTGCAAGTTTCATGAAAATGGAAAGACAAATGTGGACAAAATTGGGTCAACAAGAAACATAAATTTTAAACTTTAAATGGCTACTTTTCCCTTACTAATCATTGGATTTTTTTTTCAAAATAAATAGGGTTCAAGCTATTATGATATAAAGAAACTGTGTGAGTTTCACAATAATCTGACCACAAATGCAGACTTTATCTTGTAACAAGAAATGTAAATTTTCAACTTTACAGGGCTACTCTTCTCCTATTGACTGTCAGATTTTTTTTTAAAACCAAAAGGGTTTCAACCTATTGGTGATATAAACAAACTGTGCAAGTTTCACAAAAATCCGACCACAAATGCAGACTTAATGGCATAAACAAGAAAAAACTAACAGACAGACAGACAGACAGATGAACGGACAGACAACGAAAATCACTCCATGACATAAGCTCAGCTGGCTTTCAGCAAGTAGAGCTAAATAACTCCAATATTTACCAAAACCGTTTTTATAGATTTTAATCAACTTGAACACAAAAATATACAAATTTATTTGCCATAACATGCAATATTAACCATTACAGCTCACATTAACTCTTTACCAAATGATAAAATTTCAGATTAGTCCAAATTCAAAGCATTTGCAGACGGCAAATTTATATGCGACTCGAGAATTGCTTGAAACAAGCAATCACTCCTTTTCCCACAATGTTTTCTACCCCATCAAAGATCTTTTGTACTAATTTCCAATTTGTCGCCCACAGTTGCTTTCAATTTAGAAGAGTCTAAGATTTGTCATTTGGAAAAGGGTTAAACTATATTCAGAACAAAGTCTGTCCTCTGTCATTAACTTGCAATTTTAGATTTTTATGCCATTTTCTCCCGTTTTTGTCATCAAACTGTTGGCTTTCCCACAATAGTTTATGTTTCCTTGTTGAACTAATTAAAATTTAACCCTTTTCCAAACAATCTCAAGTTTTATTAACCCTGAGGAAGAAGCCTTTTGAAAACATCGTGGGAAAAGGAGAAAATGCTGGTAACCAGCATTTTCTCCTTTTCCAACAATGTTTTCTATCCTTTTAAAGACAGAAATCATCAGCTGAGCTACTTTTAATTCGTAGTCTCCAAATGTAATGAATTCTGTCAAGTCTGAAAAATTGTCCTGTAGTAAAGAGTTAATTCTTTCCATACCATAGACGACACCAGCAGCTTTTGTGGACAGTGTAGATCAAGATCAGACTACATGTTCTGTGCAGTCTGATCTCTGATATACACTGTCCACTACTATATTCTAGATTATAACCGAACTTTCTCTTGATCTTGCAGAGGAAATGTACTTTTGGCCTTTGAGAAAATGCAATTTATTTATGCAATAGTGAAAGAGTTAATGAACAAAACATAAAAACCTATTCCCTTTCATTTTTTAGAAAAACTTAAACAATGCAGAGGATGAATTAGTAATGTAATCAGAATTTGTAACGTATTTGGACACAAAAAAACCTGACTACTAATTGCATTTTGAAACCCATTTGCATCAGACTCCTTTGAAATACTCAACATAAAATGAGGGTTAGATTGCAGGGGGAAAAAAGAACGAATAGAAGGCTTTCATTTAACGCTTTACCAAACAATCCCGGGTTTTCACAAATCTGTGAAAAAAGCCTTTTGAAAACATTGCGGGAAAAGGAGAAAATGCTGGTAACCAGCATTTTCTCCTTTTCCTACAATGTTTTCAAACCTTCCCAAAACAAATTTCAAATTCTGAGTCACTTTAATTTTGTCGTCTGCTAATGCTTCCAATTTGGAACGATCTAAAATTTTGTTGTCTGGTAAAGAGTTAACTCTGCATTAGACAATATTTTAGATTTGTCCATGTTGAAAGCATTGGCAGACGATAAATTCAATGTGGCTGAAGTGATAGAATTTATCTCTGGAATTGTAGAAAAAAAAAAGTTGGAAGAGAGGAAAATACTGGTCACCATCATTTTCTTCTCTTCCCACTATATTTTCAAAAGCTTTCTTCTCCAGAGTTCTTAAAGCACAGCATTATTTGCTAGAAGGTTAACCCATTACCTCCTGAAACAAATCTGTCACAGCAGACATCTTTAACTCTTTACCAAACAATCCCTGGTTTTCACAACCCTGAGGAAGAAGGCTTTTGAAATCGTTGTGGGAAAAGGAGAAAATGCTGGTAACCAGCATTTTCTCCTTTTCCCACAATGTTTTCGACTCTTCCAAAGTCAAGTTTCAATTTTTTAGTCACGTTTGTCGTCTGCAAATGCTTTCAATTTGGACAAGTCTAAAATTTTGTTGTTTGGTAAAGAGTTAACTCTTCACCAAAAAACAAAATTGTAGACTTATCCACATTGAAAGTACTTGCAGACGACAAATAAAACATTTCTAAAATGTAGGGATTTGTCTTTGAAAGGATAGACTACATCGTGGAAAACTGGTGACCAGCATTTTCTCCTTTTCCTATGTTTTAAAAACACCTCCTTTCAGGGTTGCTGAACTCAGGGTTGTGTGTTAAGGATTAAAAAATCATCATACCATTATAGAAGCCCATAGGAAGTTATGAAATACAGAAAAAAAATCACTAATTAAATCCACACAATAGTCACAAATTAAGTCTGTCTCATCCACAGATGAACCACAATGGTTAACTGCTGAACAAAAAGGTTTGCTATCAAATAATTGAACTTTAACCCTTTGCCACATAATCACGAGTTTTAATGACCATAATAAAGAAAGTGTTTGAAAACAATGTGGGAAAAGGAGAAAATGCTGGTAACCAGCATTTTCTCCTTTTTCCACAATATTTTCTATCCTATTCAAGACAAATTCTATCTTTGAGCCATTTTCAATTTGTTGTCTGAAATGCTTTCAAACTGAGTAAGTCTACAATTTTGTTGGGTGATAAAGAGTTAACCCTTCACAAAACAATTATATTTTGACAACCATATAAAGGAAAGTTTTTAAAAACACTTAGGAAAGAAAGAAAATGCAGGTGAAGAGTGTTAGCTCCTTCCCATGCAATGTTTCCAATCCTCTCCAAGACAAATTATTGCTCAAACGAAATTTTATTAGTCATCTATAAATTCATACCAAAATTTTGTTATTCTATATTGAGTTAACCCTTTACTGTACTATCCAGAGTTTTCATGACCCTGATGAAGGAGCCTTTTGAAAACATTGTGGGAAAAGGAGGAAATGCTGGTAACCAGCATTTCCCCCTTTTCCCACAATGTTTTTTAGCCGTTATGAAATAAATCCCATCATTTAAACATTATTTTATTTGTTCTCTGCAGAAACTTCGAATTTCGACTGGTCTAAATTTCTGTTGTTTGGTAAAGAGTTATATCATTCAAATATCAAGGACAAATTTAATTGCTTGATGAAGATTTAGGTCAAACTAATCAGTGATAAATCTCTAAAAAAAGCAAACCTTCAAAATGTCAAATACACACCTGCATCTTTGTTTTATAGTAAAAATTTTCATTTCATGATGCTGTAGTAAATAATAAATTTGATTAACCCTTTATTACATAATCCCAAGTTTTAATGACCCTGAGAAAGAGAGAAAGACGGCTTTTGAAAACATCGGAAAGGGAGAAAATACGGGTAACCAGCATTTTCTCCTTTCCCCATAATGTTTTCTACATTTCACAGACAAATCTCATTATTTATACCACATCTATTATGTCATCTGCATATATTTTCAATTGCGACAAGTCTAAAATTCTAACATGTGGTAAGAGTCGAGAGTTCAGTGAATTCATGACAGACACCAAAACAACACCAACTTTCTACTTAACAAATGGTAAGCAACAATTTTTTAAATTTGCATTCATTTAACATGGCAGGAAACAACTTTTAAATGTAACCAGCAACAATTTTTACATTATTCACCATTAAGACAAAGCATTACATGTACATTTAAATGCAGCTATAGTTTATACATATTTTTTTATACAATGATTGGGCAAAAGTTCTTAAAGAAAAGACAAACTGAAGTTCTAATAAGTGTAAGTTATAATTACTAACAAAATGTTAACTCTCTTAACAACAAACTGTTAGACTTGTCCAAACTGAAAGCATTTGCATACCACAATATAATAATTCATAATAATAATTCTTTATTGACAATCATCGACAAAAAATTGTCTATGGCCATTTACAAAATGACAGAATATGGCACAGACAAACACATATCAATGCAAAAGCAACATAATGAACACACACAAAAAAAGGCACAAAGTTCTTAATGACTACTATAGAAATTGATTTAAGGAACAGCAATAGTTTGAATGACTTCATCACGAATGGAATAACTTTCTGAAAAGATATTTGCAAATAGAAAACAAAGTTTTCATTTTTGACGATGACATTAACAAAATAATTAGTATTCAGGCCTTGATATATATCCAATGTGTTTTTGTCTCAAATGCTCATATTTTGGACAGCAAAGCAAAAAATGATATTCATCCTCAACAACTGGTGAAAAGCAAATTTTACAATGTCTATTATCTCTATGTGTACCATTAAATATCTAGTTTATGGGAACTAAGCCTAAAACTTGCAAATAATTTTAACCATTTTTTGTTTGTTATATTGTCAAGGTAATTTTCATATATAAATTCATTTTTAAATCTACAATAGTAAGTAAGCTTACTGCAATTATTAATCGATGTATTCCAGCTCTGCACATACTGGTCATATAATCCGATTTTCAAAATTGCAGCATTGTTGACACTTGCATCAAAATTTAGTCTAACGTTCGTTAGACCAAGATGGTCAGTCATTGAATTGACCCTCTTGGCCCAACAAGCATTAGAAACATAATTACATTGATCGATATAAGCATCGTATAGATTTGAATGACTTTCGGACATAACTTTACACCAAAACTGTAATGCACGTTGCTTACATATCACAGAGAAAGGTAGTCTACTGAATTCCCCAAAGATAGCACAAATTTGGTTTGTTTTTTAACTCCCAATAAATTTCGCAGAAATCTCAAATGTAAATTGTCTATGCTTTTAAAATTGTACACACCCCACACCTCTGCACCATACAGTAAAATTGGTTTTACCATCGAATCAAACAAGGAAATTTTTGTCTTAATATCAAGGGGATTTTTATCAAAGATTGTCAAAAGATTATTATATGCTCTTAAAGCTTGGTCATTCAAAGTTTTTACAGCTAAGTTGAAAGAACTTGTATAATTAAAAACAAGACGCAAGTACGTAAAATTGTCAACAAATTCAACTACTTTTCATTTGATAAAAATATTTTTCTGTTTAAAAGATTTTCTTTTTTCAAATACACAGACTTTGGTTTTCTCAATATTTATTTCAAGACCCTATTTACATGAGTACTGATATAAACTATCGACTTGAGATTGAAGACTCTCTTGACTGGTTGTAAAAAGAACTATATCATCTGCAAATAAAATCAAATACTTTGATAGTAATTCTAAATCAGAATTGTTCAATGAGTTAAAGTCCAAATTTTCAGTTATATCATTAATGAAAAGAAGAAATAATATTGGTGATAAAGGCTCTCCTTGCTTCAGACCAAGGCTAACATTGAAGAATTCTGATAAATTAGTACTGTTCGTTAATTTTACACATGATTGAACCGTTTCGTACATTGATCTTATCATATTTGTAAATTTACAACTTATACCCAATTTAATATGCTTATAGAATAGAGCGTCTCTTTCAACAGTATCGAATGCCCTCTTGTAGTCAATGAAGATACACCAAAGTTTTTTATTTTTTTTATTTTTCCTGTATTATAGTATGGAGAATAAAAATAGCGTCTGCTGTGGAACGTCCAAATTGATTTTCATAAAATACACCATTATTTTCACACCAGCTGTTTAACCTGTTTCTTAGAACTAATGAAAAAACTTTTGCAGTTATATTAACCAGCGTAATACCTCTGTAACATTCTGGATTATTATTATCCCCCTTTTTAAATAACGGAACTATGGCACCTTTTGTCCATGCGTCCGGATAATTACCTGAATTATAAATAAGATTAAAAATAGAAGTGAGATATGGAGATATAAAATCTTTACAATCAATAAAAAAGTCTGCAATATTGCCTTCAACATCACTACTTTTGTTTCTATTCATGGAACCAATAACTTTTTTAATTTCATCAGTGGTGATATCTCTATCTAATGCTTCTATAATGTCTTCATTGTTAGTGTCAAAATCAAATGACTGCCTGAGGTCTTGTGTTTCCTGATTATAAGAAATAGTTGAAAAATATTGAGCAAAATCGTCTACTGATAATTTCGAGTTTTTCTGTGCAGAGGAATTAGAGACAAATCCTTTCCCAAAATTTTCTAGGACTGATCTTTGCCAAATTATAAAGATTTACTTTCTCTTTTTGATAATAAGCCTTCTTAGATTTACGTTTTAATTTATTAAAGTCTGACCTAGCTTTCATAAAAGGATCTCTATTTATGACAGTCTGGTCGGACAGAAATTTACGTTTTGCTTTATAAAAATTTGTTTTAGCCAATCTGCAAGCATTGTCAAACCATGAAGATTTCAATTTTTGACGTTTTTGTGACCCAGTATAGACTGTTTTTCCACACAGTGAGAAAGAAAATTGGGACATACATTCATTTATATCAATCTCTTCAAGTCTAAGACTATCTACTAAATTTTGAAATAAACGACTCTTGTTTTCTAAACAAGAAGAAAAGTCATCCTTTATTTCCTTTTTCCAGAATATTTCATCAGCATAAATGTCTGCATTTGAACACTGGACCTTAGAAGGATCATATGTCAAACAGAATGTAATTGGACTGTGATCACTAAATTCTGTTAAAGACATAACACAGAAATTAGTAATCATATCAAAATTTGAAGAATGCGTGATTAATAATCAACTGTGCTATTTACAGAGTTACCCCTATACGTACCATAGTATGTATAATCTCCCTTTTCTAATCGACGGTTAACAGATGTGACTCAAATGATGGACTTTGCTTGTGATGGGGTAGAAAACTTTGTGGAACAAGGAGAAAGTGCTAATTACTAGCTTTTTCTCCTTTTCCCTCAAAGTTTTCAAATGCAGTCATTAAAACTCGAAATCATGTGGTGAAGGGTTAAAGCGGCATAGATCTAGATTTCGACCCAAAACTAGTTTTCAGAAAGCTGACATCTGCAAAGAAGACTTTAAAACTGAAAAATGAGCCATGCTCTGTGAAAAGGGGGTTTAATGCATCTCCATGATGCATTATACCAAGCAAGTTATCACTTACTTATGGATCCATAAAATCTGTTTTGTAAAGCAACCAACTGAATCATGAAGTAGACTGGTCCTTTGACATAAAAATAAATTACCAATAGCAATAAGTATCAACCCAGGTCAACCTGTACTGACTGAACAGGCTGACCCAGGTCGATAAATTTGCAGATGCATTAAACCCTCCTTTCACAGAGCATTGCTAACATTTAGTTTTAACTCCTTTTTTGCATGCAAATAAATATGACGAATTTTGTTAAAAAATTTCTCAAAAACTGAGGAAATCAGACTGCATGCCACTTAAATAATCAAGGTGTACTTTACAGTTAAAAACAATATTACAAAGTATATAATTATCAAGGATCTTACCTGAGCATTGATTTTTGTACATGTATCATCATTTTTTATCACATAAAACCTCCTCCAACAATGTATAGAACCCATGACTTATTTTTGTGTGTTATTGTTTTTTGGGTTCCTGTTCTGGTTATTTTTGTAGTTAGGAGCAATTGAAGCCTGTGAAACCAACCACAGCACATTCTGGAATTTGCCATACTTTGTGCCATGGCACTGGATAATGACACTGTTGTTGCTAAGATGCATATGTGCAAAAAAAGTTATGATTTTAATGCTTGATAACAAGACAACAAGAAACGCAGCATAAGTTACTAAAAGTCAATGAAATTGTGGAAAAATTTCAATGTACTCCTTTTTATAAACTGTTTCATTCTTCTTTCCATGTGAATGTCACAGCGCTATGTTCATGTGGGTACACATTTCAATGCAATCTACATCTGTGAACATGGACCCGTGAACAGAATATATATAAGCTAAAGGTAACAATGCAGGATACATATTTGTGTCATTTGTCTTATGTGATAAACAGAATCTCATATTTGTGTTTAAGTATTATCATTTTTATCAAATTCGTTGACTTATATGTATATAACGTTCGCCAAGGCTCACTTTATATAATTTTAGTCAACCCATTTGATAAAAATGATAATACATAAACACTCATGTAAGGTCCTCTGCGAACAACAAGTTGACTAAAATTTTATGATACAAGTATAGGGCTAATCTTTCAGTGTAAACAGTAATGATTATTCACAACAATAAAATATATGAGTTGATGGTTTATATTAGTTAAAACATTATGAGGTTTGAGTTGATGGTTAAAAATTTGTAACGATGTAACATATGACTTGACAGTAATAACTTGGTGGTTAAAATAATAAAATATTGTAAGGTATAAGTTTATGGTTCAAATTAGAAACAAAATTAATTGATAGTTAAATTTAGTAACAAAATGATCAGATGATTAATTTTTTAACAAGATGAAAGGATGCTTAAAATTAAAAGCAAAATAAATTGATGGTTAAATAAGTATAAAAAAATAAACAAAATTAGTAAAAAAATAAATTGATTGTCACATTCAAAAATAAAAAATAAAATGATGCTTTGGTTAAAATAGCAACGAGATTAATTAATGCTTCAAATTTAATCAGAATGAATTGATGGTAAAAATTAGTAACAAAACAAAGTGATAGTAAAATTTACATGTAGTTACAAAATGAATTGATGGTTAAATCTGCAAATAATATGTGTTGGTGGATAAATATAGTAACAATACGCTAACTCTCTACCAGAATCCTCCACATATGCAAGGGACAAACTAAATATGGTTAAAACGGTGAGATTTGTCCTTACGAGGATAAAAACATCGTTGGAAAAGAAACAAGAGCACCACATGCGGGTGCCAACGCTTGGTTTCAGTTGCTTGATTTTCAGTGAAAATTCTAAGACGAAGAAGGGGCATAACTGATCATGTTACATACCAGCTTTTTCTCATTTTCTTACCTGTCACAGACAAATTTCATAATTAAACCACAGCTAATTTGTTGTCTGAAAACATGTACTTTCATTTTGCATAGGTAAAATTGTTTCCTGTGATAAACAGTTACAGCAGAAACAATCTTGACTGTATCTAATCATCATTATTGTGTCACTTGTAAATACAAAAAATAATCAAAAACAACAACAAAGAACTAGTACCATAAATTTCTAAAAGAATGTATAATTATAAATTTAGGAATGCAGTTAATCACTTATAAGGTTTATTCAAGTTTTGTTTGATATATTTCTACTTAAAAATCATTTTGTTTAAGCTTTAGCAAGTAACAAACTATCACCTTTATACTGTATACAGGCACATGAAAAACTGTCACCTTTATACTGTATACAGGCACATGAAAAACTGTTACAAATTATATGAACCATGCTCTGGCAAAAGGGGGCTAAATGCATCTCCGTGATCCATGGTACCAAGGCAAACCATCACATACTCATGGATCCATAATATCCACTTCTTTTAACAACCAACTTAACAATGAGACAGACTGGTCCATATAGACACAGAAAATTGACCAGTAGCGAAAAGTTTCGGCCCAGGTCAGCCTGCCCGGGCTGCGCAGGCTGACCTGGGTCAATACTTTTCGCAGATGCATTAAGCCCCCTTTTCACAGAGCATGTCTCATATAAAGAAGAAACTTTTGGAAGAATGGAACCCATAACATTTTTTCCTTAACCCTTTAAAACACATTCCCAACTTTTAACGACCCTTATAATTATGGCTTTTAAAAACATTGAGGGAAAAGGAGCAAATTCTGGTAACAAACATTTTCTTCTTTTCCCACAATGTTTTCTATTCATCCAAAGACAAAAACTATCAATTTAGCCACCTTGAATTTGCTGTATGCAAACTCTTTCAATTTCCATGAGTCTAAAATTTTGTAGCTTGGAAGAAAGTTAATAAAATAAGGAAAGAATGTGAGAAAAGGAATAATTGCTTTCCACTAGCAGTTTCTCCTTTTTCAGCAACGTTTTTGAAAAAAGTACATGTAGTCTATGGAAGGGACATGAAAAGCGCAATTCTAGAGTTCTAATTATTTACCAGAGAACAAAATATTACACTCATCCATGTTGAAAACATTAGTAGATGACAAATTTGGTTCAACTTATGATTTATGTCTTTGAAAGGGTAGAAAACATCATTAGAACAGGAGAAAATGCTGGTTACCAGTTTTTCTGTTTCATTCATAGTTTTCAAAGGCCTTGTTTATCAGTTTTTAACCCTTTACCACACAATCCCGACTTTTAACGACCCTGAGAAAAAAGGCTTTGGAAAACACTGTGGGAAAAGGAGAAAATGCTGATAACCAGCATTTTCTCCTTTTCCCACGATGTTTTCTAACCTTCCCACAACAAATTTCAAATTTCGAGTCCCATTTATTTTGTTGTCTGCAAATGCTTTCAATTTGGACAAGTGTTGCAATCTGTCATCTGGTAAAGAGTTAAAAGGAGAAACTGTTGGGTGGAGACTATAGTACACATTGCTGATGTTATTTAGTCAAGGAAAGGAAGGTATTACATATAACTCAACTGAACAGCATATATTGAAGGAACCCATTTAACTCTCTACCAAACAACATTATTTCAGACTTTTCCACATTAAAAGCATTTGTAGACAACAAATTAAAAATGGCTTCAATTATTAGTTTGTCTATGAAAGGATAGAAAACATTGTGACAGAATGAAACAAGAGCACGGCTTATGGGTGCCAATGCTCCGCTGCGGTTACTTGATTTTCAGGGAAAATTCTAAGTCCAAAAAGGGGCATAACTAAGTCAAAAATACTTTAATAGATACCTGTTCTTGTTGTACAGGTTCCCCTTTCGATATTTAACAACTGATAACAGTTTGAAGTAAATAAGTTCAGTACAACAGAGATATTATAAAACGTTTTGCATGACAACGCAGACAATGCCAGGGTGATGTCAATATCTTGACATTCTTTTAGAAAACAGCTGATCTAAAAACGCTGTTTACCAGCATTTTCTCCTTTTCCCAAAATGTTTTCAAAAGCTGCCTTCCTTAGGAATGTTTAAACTCGGGACTTGGTAAAGGGTAAAAAAAACAAGAGCACCACTTGTGGGTACCAACACTTGACAGCACATGCTTTTTCAGTAAAAATTTTAGGATTGAAGGTGCATAACTGTATCAGAACTATTCCTTGATTACCTGCCCATGGTATGTGGGTTCCCCTTTTGATAGTTAACAACCAGCCAAGTTCTTAAGTAAAACATGCATGTTTGGACTTTGGTATTGTCAGTGATATGAGAATGTGTCAAAAAATTTTTTAAACAACAATGCCACAGATAACAGGGCTATAACAGAACTTGGGATTTTCTCCGAAAACAGCCAAGGAAATAAGAGTAAAACGCAAAGCCCATTTCTCTCCAAATTCTTGTATCGTGATGCTTCAGGTGATGAACAGGATGAAATTGTGCCCTTGATGCTTTTCATATCTTTTGTGTCGTTACATGATTCACTACATCAAATCACCCAGAATCTGAAGTTATAGAAAAACAAAAATTTAAAACACTATACCTGTGCATTTAACATAATTATTAGTAAACAAAATTCAACTTGCCCTTATTTACTTTTGTGACGGTTATCGGCTATAATAATGATAATGCCCTGTCCAACCATGTCTCATAATACATGTATTAATTGCCTGTAATAAATTTGTGTAAACAAATGTTGGGAGGGAAAGTTTAATATCAGTTATGAAAACATGAGCTTGTTACCAAGGTTTGGAAAGTACGGAACCCCTAAAGTGACATGCTCGACTTTTTTTAATATGCAAATTTCTCACTTTATTTCGTTTTTACGAAATAATTATTTTGTTTTTACGAAATATTATTGGAATAATATATAATATTTTCTACCGTACATGGGAAACAACTTTTTTGAAATAGGGTGTCAGTGAACAGTTTATTTCGTTCTGTACTACTGGTACAATTCACATAAATTTGGCAAAATGACAAACGGGAAAATACAAATTGAATGAAAGAACAACTTGAACAAATACTTTTGTCAACACAGGAAGGCTACTTATCAGTCAGAGTCTATAAATATATTCATTGCTAATTACTGTATCTCTTTATTGTTTTTCTAGCAAACCCGAGCGATACCATCCACTTTTAATCAATTCTCTTTCTTGTTGTATTTTTTTCAGATCCAAACTTAATATTAGTATACAGTTACGGAAGTGAAAAGGTGTTATTTTTACATGTATTGTGTCACCAAATGTAAGACTTCGCCTTTTGTGTAAACTACAAAATGTGAAAACTGAACAATGGGTTGATCGAAAAACAACTAACTACCCCTTTTTCTCTTTACACCAGTTTTAATGATCTCCTTTATATCAGAATTAGCACACTGAATATCAATATTCGTGCTTCATGTTGGTAAAATGATATCCAAAGGATCCTCAATTCTATCTTCAATTTCCTCATTTTCATTTGACTTTTTAGGAGTAAAATAACTACGTATCGACATTTTGCCAAATGAACCGCTACTGCCAAAATGTTCTATTAATCCAAGTCAAAAATAGCCGACCTTAACACAGCTCTCAAAATATTTACCCAAAACTGTTCACTCACGCACTTGACTAATGACCGATGGTCAGGTATTGTGTAATTATGTGAGATTAAAAATATTCAACATACTGAGCAAGTATGCATTTCCTTCAAGGCGTGTTTTGTTTTGCGGGATTCGCGGCCTCCTCAAATCCGCGAAAGAAAAACACCGCGTAAATGCTTGGGTGTATGAAAATGCGAACATTTTTTGACGTGAAGTTTTCCTGGTTTACATTACAGTATTTCATATTTATGAAATATTATTATTAATTTGTAAAAATGAAATAAAGTGAGAAATTTGCATATTAAAAAAAAGTCGAGCATGTCACTTTAGGGGTTCTGTAAGAAAGAATATTGGTAAAAGATAATTTATGAAAGCATAGGTAGGTGCACTGGCCACTGCAGCTTAACTGAAATGACTTTGAAAATGGCATTAAATACAATACATGAAACAACAAATAACAGATCTTTATTGCCATGTTGTAATACATGTACCATACTGGCAAAAAATGGGTGAAAAGTACAATATCTTGTGTCTTTTTTACCTATCTGGGAACTGTCTGTTGTGTTTATTGGGCAGTGTACAGCTTGACGCTGCACACATTACAGATACAAGATCTGACTGGCCATTAACCTTTTACCACACAATGCAAACTTTTAACAACCTTGAGAAAGAAGATGTTTGAAAAAATAGAGGAAAAAAGAGAAAATGCTGGTAACCAGCATTTTCTGTCTTTTCCTCTATGCTTTCTAGCATAACATAGGACAATTTAACTTCCCCAATTTTAGCCACATTTAATTTGGCATCTGCATAATGCTTTGGACAGGTTTAAAATTTTGTTTTATGGTAAAGGTTTGAAGTAACTACTGGTAAAGTTGTGATATACTCAATAAGGGTTAACCTCTTACCAAACAATCTGAAGTTCTAACTACCAAGAGGAAGACGTCTTTTGAAAAGATGGTAGGAAAAGGAGAAAATGTTGGAAACTACCATTTTCTCCTTTTCCCACAATCTTTTCTGCCCTTTCACTGACAAATTTCAACATTTGAGTCCCATTTATCTTGTCCTATGCAGAATGCTTTCAATTTTGAGCCAGTCTAACAATTTTTTATTTGGTGAGGGTAACTAAAGCTGTCACGCCAACATTTTATTTCACATCAAAAGTCAGGTATCAGCTGCTTTTATCATTTTTAATTTTACTTTGGTTTTAATTTTAGCACCCTTTCCAGTAAACATCATTTTAGAAAAAAGTATCTGCCATAAAAAATCTCTTGTACTTTTATGCTGTTTCTTCTTGTTAAAGTTTTCATCCTTAACCCAGCTAGCCCCAGTAGCTCAGTTGGTAGCGTACAGGACTTGGGGGTCGGTGGTTCATGCCCCGGCTTGGCCAATTTCTTTCCGAGGATTGATGATAGTCATTGTGACAAGATTCATTCCTCTCTCATCGCTGACCATTGTTTTGATGATGGTTATGGTGGAAAGCAGCCAGTGGCTTTGAAAGAATATTATGCTCAGTACTGGTAAAAGAAACTCCAGGAAAGCATGAATAGGTGCACTGGCTGCAATATAATTAAAATAATGTTGAAAACAGCATTAAACACTATACAACCAAACATCCTTACCACTTTACCAAACAATTCCTTGTTTCAACAACCCTAAAGAAAGGTTTTTGAAAACGCTGTGGATATAGGAGAAAATGCTAAAATTATGTGTAATCTTGTCACATGCATAAAGAAACTTAATAATGCATAAATGTTAGTAAGTTGCTGACCATTTCCTATCCACTCATAAAATATAAAAATATTGTCGGAAAAAGAGACATGAGCATCGCATGTGGATGCCAACACTCAGCTGCAGTAACTGTTGCTTGAATTTTGGTTAAAATTCTAAGTCGAAGAAGGGGCATAACTGTGTCAAAAATACTTTGCTGGTTACCTGCCTTTGTTGCATGGGTTTCCCTTTTGATAGTAAACAACTTGTCCAAGTTTGCAGTAAATGTCTTTATAAGATATCATAAAATGTTAAAGTTTTTTGCACGATGACAAAGACAGGGCCATTACAATAACTTGACAGGTTTTTTTTGAAACATGAGCTAAAAATGCTGGTTATCATCATTTTCTCCTTTTCTGTCCTATCAAAGGAAAGTTCCATTATTTGAATCAAATTTAATAGCTGTCTGCAAATGCTTTCAATTTGGACAAGTCTACTTTTTTGTCTTATGGCAAAGAGTTACAAGAATGTTGGTTGTCTGCTGGAATTAGAAGTAATGAGTTACCTCTTACCAGAGGACAAAACTTTAGACCAGTTCATATTTAAAGCATTTGCATACTGCAAGCCAGTTGTTGCCTTAAAGATGCCCGTCTACAGCCGGTGAGCAAAAACGCTGTTAAATTTCAAACAATTTAGAATGGTACAGAAATCAGTCCTTTGTGTAAACATGGATAGATTACTGACATATATGGTGTAACTGAAAAAAAGAAACACGGAGATTTGTATTAGAAACCGAACATTGGTCAGAAGAAAACTGGCTGACGATCGAAGCTGTAAACAATGGCGGTGCGTCACGGAAATTTATCGTTGGTTTCCGCCTAGAGTCGGATACGGTGTAATTTGCATATAGGCCGCGACCTCCGAGGCTGCAACAGAGAAGCCTCCATTTTCCTTTGTTTACCTCATAATACGAAGGGCGAAGGTCAAATATAGTCACGTGACAGAATGCATGATCATCATACGAATCTACCCGAGTGTATAACGGATATATCGGAAATGTTCGATTCAAAAGCCGGAAACGACGAGTCTGTTTACATGGGAGGCTGCAACTCAGCGATATGCATTTTCTATCGACCGTCATCTAAGCAACCTTGCAACCGTCAGGCGCAATATATGGCATGAAGATATAAGAATGACTATAGTTTGATAAAATAAAGACAAAATGAGTTAAAACTGGCTGAAAATGAGTATAAGGGCCTCTTTAAATGGGATTTTTCTTTTTAAAAGAGCAGAAAACATTGCCACTTAACAAGAAAAAGCTGGTACAGGGTGACACAAAAAAAATGCCACCCATGAAATTGTTAATAAAATTCACAATCCTCTCTGCAATCCAGCTATATTTGGTACAAATGAACTTCAGTCTATGCCTTACATGTCAAACAAGTTTCAGCCATGAATGTCCAACAGTCTTTATCTCCATTCCATGATAGGCTCCAAATGTGCACATCTGCGATGCAAGCACACCTTGATAAGACATGCAAAATTGTCAATAACTCTGACACACACTCCTCCCTCAGTATTGCCCTGATTTTGGCGATGATGGCCCTCTTCAGTTCAGGAATAGTCTCGGGGCTGTTTGATAGACACTATCTTTGAGATAACCCCACAGGAATAAATCTGGGGGGGTTAAGGTCTGTTGAGTGTGAAGCCCATTCAGGATCACACCTCCTACTGATGAGACGATCACCAAGGTTTCCCAGCAGCCATTCCAACTATTCATTTGAAGTTAGTGGAGTTGCTCCATCCGTTGAAACCACTGTTCATCCCTCACAACACCTCTTTGTCTGCCCAAAACTTCTTAACAACCACTAGGTAGCGCTCAGTATTGATCGTGATTGACCGTTCATTCTGGTCTTCAAACCAGTACAGACCAATGATCCCATTTTTTGACATTGCAACCCATACAGTGTACTTGATGGAGGGCACCCAGGCCTCTGCAGACAATCTTCTGGTAGTGTTGTCCCCCAGAAGATGTTACTCTTTGAGTTCACTCAAAGCAATCAATAGTGAGGGACGAGTGTGTCTGAGTTATTGTCAATTTTGCATGTTGCTTGCAATGCGAAGTGCACATTTGGAGCATATCATGGAATGAAGATAAAATAAAGACTGCTGGACATTCATGGCTGAAACTTGGTGGACATGTAAGGCATAGACTGAAGTTCATTTGTACCGAATATGGCTGGATTGCAGAGAGGACTGTGAATTTTATTAACAATTTCAGGGGTGGCATTTTTTTTGTGTCATCCTGTAACTAGCAGTTTTTTCTTGATCTCATAATGTTAAGTGATGCTCTCTTTCTTAGGGTGGTTGAGTTATTGTTTGGAAAATTGTTAACACTTTAATTTGCAGACAACAGTTAACCCTTATACTGCTAAATAACTTCAAACTTTTAAACTGGTGGTAAAAACTTGAATAATGCTACTTTATCCCTTTACCAGACGAAAAAAATGTTGACTTTTCCAAATTGAAAGCATTTGCAGATGACAATTTCAGAGTGACTCAAATGTTGACACTAGTCTTAAACAGGGTAGAAAACATTGTGGGGAAAGAAGAAAATGCTGGTTACCAGCATTTTCTTCTTTTCCCACAATGTTTTCAAAAGGCCTACTTTTCAGGGTCGTTAAAACTCGGGATTGTGTGGTAAAGGGTTAAGCTTATTTTTGAAGAAAAATACATGTATCTCCTTATCGGACAGTGTAGATCCAAGATCAGACTGCACGTTCTGTACACTCAAGCCACATTTGATGTGTCATCTGCAATGCTTTCAACTTGGACAAGAAAAATGAAGTTGTCTGGTAGACACTTTACCCCTTTATCACACTATCCTGAGTTATAACGACCCTGAAATAGAAGACCTTTGAAAACATTGTGGAAAACAGGAGAACATGCTGGTGACCAGCATGTTCTCCTTGTCTCACAATGGTTTCTTCCGTTTCAGAAACAGATCCAGTTATTTGAGCCACACTTAAATTTGGACATGTCTAGAATTTTGTCATCCGGTTAACAGTTTACAGACATTTCTATTCCAAGTATAAAATTAGAAAAAAAATTACAAAGGCCAAAGCTCTCTAAAATGGATGTCTCAGATTTCAAAATTAATTAGAATTCTATTAGGAATTATTTTTAGCAGGAAGTAGTGGGTTTGTCTGGGCGTGCTAACAAAGGAAAAATGAGAAATTGAAAACTGTTCAACCCTTAACCACACAATCCCAAGTTTTAACAACCCTGTGGAAGAAAGCTTTTGAAAACACTGTGGAAAAAGGAGAAAATGCTGGTAACCAGCATTTTCTCCTTTTCCCACACTGTCTTCAACCCTATCAAAGACAGAAATGGTCATTTTGGCTTCATTTATTTTGTTGTGTGCAAGTGCTTTCAAACTGGTCTGGTCCAAAATTTTGTTGTTTGATAAAGAGTTAACCCTTTACCAAAAAAAAAACAAAACTCTACACTTGTCCAAATTCAAAGTATTTGCAAACATTGAAATTTGACCTGGGAGGGGTAGAAAACATTGTTGGAAAACAAGAAAATACTTAAAACCTGCATTTTCTTCTTTTCCCACAATGTTTTCAAGTCTTTTCCCTCAAGGTGTTAATACAGGGGACTGTTTGGAAAAGGTCTTTACCAAATGAATCAATGTCTTTAAGACCTTGAGGAGGAGCGTTTTTGAAAATGCTGTAAGAAAAAGAGAAAATGCTGGTATTTGTTTTCTTCTTCCCCATAATGCACTATACAAAGACTATTCCATTATTTGAGCAACATATAATTTGTAAACTGTGAAATGCTTTTAATTTGGACTAAAAGATTTTGTTGTCCGATTAAGAGTTCGTTATTAACCCTTCAAGCACCTTTCATGACTACAGTTGCCCTTGCGGCTAGTGTAGATCAAGATCAGGCTGCACAAAACATGCAGCCTGATCTTTGATCTATACTGTCCGCTTTGATAGGGTGGAATACATTGTTGCAGAAGAAGAAAATGGTTACCAGCATTTTTTCCTTTTACTATATTGTTTTCAAATGTGTCTTTCCTTAATATTGTTAAAACAGAATGGTTTGGTAAATGCTTAAACCAGTCTGATCCTGACCCATAATTTTTACAAGGCAACAAAATGATGCTCTTGACCAAAAGCAAAAAGTTTCAGCCCAGGTCAGACTGCACAGGTTGACATGGGTTGATACCCTTTGCAAATACATTAAGCCCCCTATTTCACAGAGCATGGCTCATAACAGATTTGTCCAAATTGAAAGCATTTGCAGACAACAAATTACTTGTAAATGTGGTTTAAATGATAGTTCTAACTTGTGTTTGATACCATAGAAAATACTGTACTGTGGGAAAAGGGGAAAATGCTGGTTTTCCAGCATTTCTCCTTTTTCCACAATGTTTTCAAAAAGGCTTCTTCTTTAGGGCTGTTAAAACTTAGGATTGTTTGGTAAAGTGTTAAAGTTAATTAACCTATTTTTCAAAACGACAAAATTTTAATTTTAGCGTTTTCTAAATTCAAAGCATCTGTTGATGACAAATTCAGAATTTGTACAATGACATTGATGTTCCCTGAATGGGTAGAAAACATTGTGGAAGAGAGAGAAATTGCTTGTTTTTGAAAAAAATGTGGGAGAAGGAGTAAATATGCCAGCTGCTAGCACTTATCTTCTTTCCCAACAATGTTCTCAAAAATATTTTCCTTATGGTTCTAAATATACTTCCTCAGGCTTATTTTGTGAAGGGTAAGTGTTAACCCTTCACCACACAATCACCCATTTTAACAACTCTTAGAAAGGTGGCTTTTGAAAACAGTTTGGGAAAAGCAGAAAAAACTGGTTACCAGCATTTTCTCCTTTTCCTACAATGTTTTCAATTGTTGCAGAGACAGAAATCATCTTTTTAGCAACAATGAACTTGTCATCTGCAAATGCTTTGAATTTGGTCCAGTCTAAAATTTTGTTGTTTGGTAAAGAGTTAATACTGCAGGCAAGGCATTGGTTAATCTCTTTCTTTTATTTCTTTATTAACTGCTGTTGTCTGCTGCAGCAACAACTGGTTTGGAAATCAGAAAAGAAAATTAATTAGAAGTGTGATCAAAGGAGATGAGCTTTTACAACAGAGCTCTTTATTTTTGCATGAACTTCTAGGTTATTGCCTCCTAAAAGGCAGTTAGCTTGTTTCAGAATTAGAATTTCAATCATTAACCTATATGCATAATACCACCAAATTTGTATTAACCATTAATACTTATTACCATGTAATTGTTTTTTAACAATCCTTCAGAAAAAGGGCTTTTCCTTTCCCCACAATATTTTCTTCTCCTATAGGGACAAATTCTATCATTGAAGCCACATTTGAATTGTTGTCTGAAAATGCTTTCAACTTGGACAAGTCTAAAATTGTGTCATTTAGTAAAGAGTTAGGTACAAATTAAACAAATGAATGTTTTAGTTAAGGTTCTCATGCAAAAATTGAAATGGGAAGCACCATGATTTAGAAAAAAAAAAATGCATGCAATTTTACTGAATTGTAAAATTTGATATGACAGGGAGTGTTCCTTCATTTAAACAGTTCAAACTTAATTATTTTACATCAATTACCAAACAAGTTCTTACAACTTAGATCAATCACTGTCTATGATTGCTTCCCATAACTCCAACCAGCACTCGCACCATGGGGATTGTTCCAAAGAGCTTATCCTGCTTATAATATGATTCCTTTAAATTTGATGGGGCATTAGATTGTGCTATTTCAGGTTAACCCCTAAAGTGCCTATCATAAGTATTATTGCTCATGCAGCACATGTAGATCCAGATCAGACTGCACTTTTTGTACAGTCTGATCTTTGATTTTCACTGTCCATTTCTCTGAAACAGTGTAGACAAAAGTATGGTAACCACGAAATTGTATTTATTTGGGTCTCATTTCCAAGTTGAAAACATCTATTAGATTTAACCCTTTACTACACAATCCCGCATTCTAACAATCCTGAAAGAAAAGACTTTTGAAAACATTGTGGGAAAATGAGAAAATGCTGGTTACCAGCAATTTCTTTTCTGAAAAGTTTTCTACCTACTCAATGACAAATACTATCATTTGAACAAGAGAGCCATTGGCCCTAAAGCGCTCACCTGAGTAAAGTGATCTACAATTGATAAAGCTGAGGAATTCTGGTTGTGATGATTTAAAACATACAAGTGTTACTGAGCTACTTGTATTAGGATTTGTCTTTGACAGGGCAAGAGACATTGTGGTAAAAGAAGAAAATGATGGTTACTAGCATTTTCTCCTTCCCTCAATGTTTCAAAAGCCTTTTGCAGGGTCATTAAACCTCCGGATTGTGTGGTCAAGGGTTATCCCTTCAACCTTTCACTCCATATGTAGATGCGTTTAAGACTCAGTAGCAGCCAAAAGTAACCTATCTAGGCATTACATTTCAAATAAATTTAAATCATGCCATTTAAAACCAAGTGTGTTAGTCGCTGGCAAGAAAGTGACTTTTGAAACCAGATAAAAAGTGAATAAAAGATAAAGTGACCTGGCAACTTTTAATCTAGAATTAAAATTCATTTTTCTGCCAGTAACTGACACTTGAACCAATGGTACAGTAACAGATTGTCATCTTCACCATCACTTCCATACTTTGGAATGGTATGGTTTGAGTTTAAATGCATTTTATCATCCGTATCGTTTATTTTTGGCAGCTGTTGGGATTTTAAAAATTAGGCCATACAGATTATTTGATCATGTCTAGAGACAAAAGAACAGACAGACTTGACTTTTTGAGAATGTGTTAACAAAGTTCAAACCTGGTTGGTTATTCATCAGTAGAACCATCAAAATCCATCTCTTCTGCTTTATCTACATGTAGATCTATCGGTAGATTCATATCTTTAATATTCCCCATACATGTACTTTGATCCTCATTGACCTTAAAAAAAAAGTCAAGGTTATTGACATGACCTCACATAAAATACATGCCAAGGTTATTGATCTGACCTTACATAAAATACATGATTGATTGATTGATTGTATGGTGTTTAACACCTTTTCTACATTTTTTTCAGTTATATTGCCATGGCCATTGTACCTATCCATGCTTTCCTAGAGTTTCTTTTACCAGTGCTCTGTACAATATTTTTTCCAAGCCATTGGCTGCTTACCATCATAACCATCATCAAAACGATGGTCAGCGGTGAGAGAGAAATGATCCTGTCACAATGACTATCATCAATCCTATGAAAGAGATTGGCTGAGCCTGGAATCAAACCAGGGACCACTTGTTCTTAAGTCATGTACCCTACCCATAGCCTGGCATTCAGGCCCTGCATTTAAATCATTCTAATAAAGAAGGTACACAACTACAGCAAACTCACAGAAATATGTGTTGTTATTTGCCCTTCTTCTGAAATACAGGTTAAATCAGACATTCAGAACATTGAGAACACAGAGTATTTGTTTTGCAGTTTTACTTGCTGATTTTGTTTTAGTGAAAATTCTCTATGTAACGGACTGATACCAGTCTACCCTACCCACTGAGCTACTGGGGCTCTGCAAAGTAAAATACATGTCAAGGTTATTGAACTTACCAAACATAAAATATATGTCAGGGTTATTGACCTGACCTTACATAAAATACATATCAAGGTTTTTGACCTGACCTTACATAAAATACATGTCAAGGTTATTGACCTGACCTAACATGAAATACATGTCAAGGTTATTGAACCGATCAACCATGAAATACTGTACATGTCAAGGTTATTGACTTGACCAAACATTAATACATATCAAGGTTACTGACCTGACCAAACATGAATACATGTCAAGGGTATTGACCTGACCAAACATGAATGTCAAAGTTACTAAACTGATCAAATAACCTGACCAAACATGAATGTCAAAGTTACTGAACTGATCAAATATGAAATACTTGTCAAGGTTATTGAAGACACCAAACATAAAACACAATCAAGGTTACGGACATGACCAAACAAAATACAAGTTAACTTCTTGACCTTTCCAAACATAAAATACGTGTCAAGGTTATGGACCTGAACAGAGATAATTTGAAGGATTATCTGTTTGTTTGTTTTGTATGGCCATATCCTTGTGTCATCGTGGAACATTATTTCAGTTGTTTCGGTGGCAAGTGCACCTATGTTCCCCTGGAGTTTCTTATACTAGTTATTTGCATAATTTTCTCCTTAAGGCACTGGCTGCTTTCCCACATAACCTTTATCAAGATCATGATTAGGGTTGAGGGGGGCATAAATCCTGTTGCGATGACTATCATTAGTTCTTGGTTTTCTACTCTTTTTAAACGAAAAGTCCTTTAATTTCAGTCATTTTCATCTCGTTCTCTGCCACTGCTTCCAATAATGACATGTCTAACATATTGTTGAATGGTATAGAGTAAGAAGATAACCATAAAACCCATAATTTAACTCTTTACCAAACGACAAAAATTTAGACTAGTTGAAATTGAAAGCATTTGCAGACGACAAAATAAATATAACTGAAAAATCGAAATTTGTTTTGGGAAGGGTAGAAAACATTGTGGGAAAAGGAGAAAATGCTGGTTACCAGCATTTTCTCCTTTTCCCACAATGTTTTCAATAGGCTTCTTTTTCAGGAACGTTAAAAGTTGGGATTATGTGGTAAAGAGTTAACCCTGTACCAAATGTCAAACCTGTCCAAATAGAAAGTGTTTGCAGACTACAAATTGGATTTAGTTCACATTATCACATTTGCTTTTGAAAGGAAAGAAACATTTGGGACAAGAAGAGAATGCTGGTTACCAGCAATTACTACCATTCTTCCTTTACCAACAATGTTTTCAAAAGTATTGTTTAGTTCAGTGTAAAATGAGCTTTAAACCAGATGTTGGCTATAGACTGGGGGGGAGGGGTGGGAATTCGGCAAAATTTGATATTTTGCAAGGAAAAATCATTCAAAAGTGACTGTTTACTCCAAGCTGGGGGAAAAACAATCAAAATGCTGAGAATAAAAAATGCCTTGAGACTTGAGACAAACTTCAGAAGCATTGTCTACGACTATAACTGAGCTATTGAAATATTTCAGTGATAAAAAACATATTTATTCCTTATTATGCAATAATAACTATACCTTTCCTAACAGAACAGAAAATTTTACTGTAAAAATACTTTCTGTTTGTATTTCTATCCATGTTTTATTTTTAGTGCTATCTTGGAACATAAATGAAAATTAGCAGTCTTTGTCGAGATTATCTAAGAATCACGCAAAACAAAATCTGGTGTAAAATCCCTTTAAACTTAGGCTCCTAAACCTTTTTCCAAGAACCATTCTACATTATTATTCAGTAGGTTGTTACAAAAATTGACTTTATGGGTCCATAGTTATGTGATGCCTTGTTTAGTATGATGGATCACAAAGATGCATTAAACTCTTTTTCACAGAGCATAGCTGAAATTGTTGATCAAAAGATGACATTTGTCTGTCAAAGGGTAGATACAACTGTGGGAAAAGGAGAAATGCTGGTAACCATAACTTTTTCTTTTTCCACCATTTTTTTTCAAAACATTATTTCCTAGGAGTTGTTAAGAGATGGGTGTGACTGGTAAAGAGTAAATCCTTAACAACACAATCCTGAGTTTTAACGACCCTAGGAAAGAAGTTGATTGAACACATTGTGGAAATAGGAGAAACTAGAGCTGTCACTGAATGTGACTTAATACCCCTGCCAGCGCTTTGACAGAAACAGGCAATTACTAGTATTTTGTACACAGACGGACACACAGATGGACAGACAGGCTGATTCCAGTATACCCCCGAAAACATTAATTTTGCGGGGGTATAAAAATGCTGGTTACCAGCATTTTCTTCTTTCCCACAATGTTTTCTACCTTTTATCCAAGATAAATTCCATCATTTGAGCCACATCTAGGTTGTCGTCTGGTATGCTTTTAGTTTGGACAAGTCTACATTTTAGTCACATGGTAAAGAGTTAACCCTTTACTGCACAATGCCGACTTTTAACGACCCTGGAAGAGAAGGCTTTTGAAAACATTGTGGGAAAAGGAGAAAATGCTGGTGAACAGCATTTTCTTCTTTTCCCACAGTGTTTTCTACCCTATCAGAGAATCATTTGAATGACATTGAAATTGTCTTCTGCAAATGCTTTTAGTTCGGACAAGGTCAAAATTTTGTTGTCTGCTAAAGGGTTAACTCAATTATTTCTCCATTTCTAAATGTTTTAAATTTGGAAGAATCTTAAATTTTGTTGTCTAGAAAATAATGGTCATCAAAAAAATTTGAAAAAGGTTGTAAGGTTTTCCACAGACCCTACCAAGAGGATGTGGTGGGAAAATGCCTGCACAGCAAAGGTCATCAAGAAGGAAAGTTTTCTTGGTATAGTTTCTTTGCTTTATTAGTCCAGCTGATCTTTGATTTTTTGTTGGTTTGAATGACATTTTACACCATTTACCACAGTGTATCAGTCATATCACAGCCACAACTGACTCATTTATGGATGTCACAGGCACCATCCTGGTGTGCCACAGGAGCACCTTGCCCAATGACACTCACTGTGACTCCTATATGACCAGTCCTACCAGCATTGCTTTGATGGATTTCAAGGTTTAGAGAGACTAGTTATAGAAATGTGCTCACGTTGGTTATCCAAATCCTGTAGTTCTTTACCACACCACAAAATTTTATACATTGTCCAAACTGAGAGCAATTGCAGATCACAAAGTAAATGTGACTCAATAATTCTAATTTGTGTTTGGAAGGATAGATAACATTGTGGGAAAGGGAAAATACTGGTTACCAGCACGTTCTTCTTTTCCCACAATGTTTTCAAAAGTTTCTATCTAAGGGTTGTTAAAGTTGTGATTGCATGCTAAAGGGTTACAGATCTGTTCAAGTTTGAACACATCCTTATTGAATATGTATAACCAACCTCAGTATTACCTACTTCATTTAAATTGACCCAGGTCAATATCGTTTACATAAAGTACTATTCTACTTTTACGCTCGGCATCGCTCGGCATATGTCCCGAATGGTCACGGAAATATTTCATACGGTGTGCACGAATTAACCCTGAGCCTACTAAATAAGTTAATTGAAACTTTTCAGTCTATAGCACAACAAGCAAATATCAAAATTTCAAAGTTATAGGGGGCGGGGGTTTGAATATCTTCTCATCGGTCAGTGTAGATCCACGATCAGACTGCACGTTCTGTGATCTTGACCTACACTGACCACAAATGCGCCTTGGGTCCCGCTTAGTAGACTAAGTGTTAATTGCTTATAGGTAGTTTGAGGTTCATTGGGACCCCCTGAATTTTGAAATATCTTAAAAAATGCTTTAGCTATTGTACTGAAAATTTGCATACTTATTAACATTACCTTTACCAACTCTGGGTGAAATTTTCAGAATTTTTGATAACTTAGTTTGACTTTTATGCATTTAATGCAATGTTAAAAAGTATGAACAAAAAAGCTTAAAAACGGATGATAGGGTTGAAGGCTATTCCAAGTAAAGGGTTTATCTGTTTATGAAAGCAGTTCTCATGCAAGCACAGTAACCGTGGTCGTCTATTGTTTGAATTCTAAAAACTTCAACTTTTGAGGCCCTGATGTTGTTTTTATTTGGGTTTTATTTTAATGATTCAATATTGGAGACTTGCACACACTTCTTTATATTTTGTTTACTTTTCCACGCCCAACCATAGATGTTTTTTTTTCCGAAACCCAGTCAAACTCTGGCTCACATCATGTGGTGTAGCATACAACAATAAAATAAAGGAGGGTGCATTGTTTGAAGTGGTTAACGCCCATAAACAAGCTCAAAAGTACTGTTGTAGATGACTTTTTACGGTTAAAAGGACGCAGTGTCTTTAAGACTACCACCCTATCAGTGTGACCATAATGCAATTGGGCTAATTTTAGGCGAACTGAAAAAATCGTAGCGAAAAACAATTCAAAACAAACCATGAAAAACTTTTACATCTAAGTGTCAGGTGATTTGGAATGCATATCTCAACAGAAGTGATATAAAAACTTGAAACCATGCCGAATATAAAATTTAATCAAATATTGGAGAACAGACACCATGTAAGCAAACATTGGATAAATCATTTTAGACTTCAAAGTTTGAATGAAAGTGACAAGACGATATCTAAGGTAAAGTATAGAACTGTATTATTTGTACAAAAAACAATGTCAGGGCCTCATATTTAACTGAACTGAGGTACTGAAGTCATGCACTTGTCCAGTTATGTTCACTGTTCTGGTCACTGTGCAAAACCGTCGGAGAATGTTAAACTTCAGAGCAAAAATTTTACATTACTGGAATAGGCAAAATGTTCATTCTTGCAGAAGAAAAATTCTAATTTTCACTGTGAGAGTTGGTTAGGTCATTTTTAAAGACCTTGAAAAGTTTCATAAAAATCGATACAAGATTTTGCGAGATATTTCTGAATTCAGGGGATCCCTATGCATTGCATATTACCTATACCTATGTATATAAGTACCTTCGTGTGTAAATATATCTTCCCAAATAATATTTTGGAGTTCTATTTATATATCTACTTATATATTCAGCATAAAGGTCAGGATCAGGTTAAATGAAGTAGGCATTACATGTAAAATATTGTGGCAAAAGGAGAAATTGCTCATTATGAACACTCAGTCTATTTTTCATATTGTTTTCAAGATTAAATTGTAGAGAACACGCACTCTGAGTCTGCCTTAACTTTCATATTTTGTGATGTTCCTGGCCTTGTAAATGGCAATACCTGGCCATTTTATATGCAGAAATGTGTCTTGTATGCATGCAGCAATGTACTGGTTGACTCTTTACCAAACAGATGAATGTTTTCCCTGAAAAAGAAAGCTATTGCAAACATTGCAACATGTTCTCACTAGGTTTTCTACCCTTTGAAAACCAATTTTGTAATTTCAGTCACATTTGTTGTCTGCAAATGCTTTCATTATGTGCAAATCTGAAAGTTTGTCATATGGTTAAACGTAAACTCTTTACCATACAACAAAATTCCAAACTTTTCCAAACTGAAAGCATTTGCAGGCAACTGATGAAATGTGGCACAAATTATGGGATTTTTCCTGTAAAATGTTAGAAAGCATTGTGGGATAAGAAATGCTGGTTATCAGCATTTTCTTCTTTTCCCACAATGTTTTCAAAAATTTTCTTTCTCAGGGTTATTAAAATTTAGGATTAGGTGGTTTAGGGTAAAAGTCAGTGTTTTGGTCCATGATAACCACACTGTCAGTCTTTTTTCTGACAATTATTTTTTTCTAGAAAGTTCTACAGAAATAACTCACAAACACTTTAGCTCTATAAATTTTTATCACAGAATTTTTAAAAAGACCACCATTTCCATAGCCTGTATGAATAGAATTAAAAGACGTCCAGAACATCTTTCTTAACCAATTACATTTATCATGAAGAAATGTTCTGTTTATGGCATTTTAAAGTAGTCTAAAAAGAAATACTTGTTATCCTTTGGAAAAAGTGTTTTTTTCTGTGGGCAAAAAGTAGCTTTTATGACATAAATAGCGTTATTCACAATGTCATTATTGTGAATACATAAAGGCTTCTGTGTTACAAAATCTTTATTCAAATTTCAGGCCTTTGTTGTGTGAAGGAATAAGTTATTCTAGGAAATTGTAGGTTTTTCATAACAGTGCAGTTAAAGAGTTGTTCAACCTTTTTTGTTGCTGTTGTTTTTCTTTTCAAATCTAGAAAGTTCCAAAAGTAAGATCTATGTTTGGCCTAGGGTAGCTTAAAGAACTTTTTCTTCCTTAATGTAAAAATTGCGTATGTGTCATTTTGTACTAAAAAAGAGAATTTAGAAGGATATCAGTTTGACGTAAACAGAATATCACATACATGTGATTTTTTTTTTAATGTGGGTTTTTTTTTTTAAACTCAGTATTTTAGAAATGCTAAAACCACAGTTTTTCTGAGTTTTTATTGCCTTAAAAATGGGCAAATTTGAAAAAAAAAGATCAGAAACTAACACTCATGTAATAACTTATCATCACTGAAGACATCTGCAGTGTAGCAGAAATAAAAAGTTAATGTATAAATCTTAAGCATATGACAAAATATTAGACTTGAGTGGTAAAAGTGGGTTTAATGCATCTTTAAAATGCATATCAAGCAAGTCATGGGATAGTATGGAGCATTTTTGTCTGGCTGAACTATGAGGTAGAATGGTCCTTTGACATGTAGAAAATGGGCTAATTACAAAAACTTTCAACCCAGGTCATCCTGCACAGGCTGACATGGGTCAATACTTTTTGAAGATGCATTAAATCCCCTTTCCACAGAGCATGACTCACTTGCTGAAGGCATTTTAACTCATTACTTAACGACACTATTTTAGGCTTGTCCAAATCGAAAGCATTTGCAGACGACAAAATAAAAGTGACTGAAAATTTGAAATTTGTTTTGTGAAGGGTAGAAAACATTGTGGGAAAAGGAGAAAATGCTGGTTACCAGCATTTTCTCCTTTTCCCACAATGTTTTCGAAAGCCTTCTCTTACAGGGGCGTCAAAAGTCGGGATTGTGTGGTAATGGGTTAAGATGATGAATTAGATCTGGATGAAATGATTGACTACGCAGTCCGACCTTGCAAATACAGTGTTCGTTGTTTTAATGGAAATCACCACCAAAAAATCTCAAATCTTTTTTACAAGCCAGTCACTACAGAAGGAAGCTTTTTGAGAACATTTCTGACGAAAGAGAAATGGTGTATTTTCTCTTTTTACCCACAGTGTTTGGTTCTTTTCAGAAACAAGTCACATTACATGTATTTTAGCAACATCAAGTATGCTATCTGCCAATGCTTTCAATTTGGAAATTTCGAGAATTTTTTTACCTGGTGAAGAGTAAAATCAATTAACAAAAAGTATCATACCACACAACTTTTGTATAAGTCATTATATCAAAAGACTATAACTATATGGCTCCACACAGAACTTTGTCCATTTTGTCTGTAATAAAAGCTTCATATAAAAAGGAGGCTGTCAATTGACCCTTTACCAAACAATCCTGTGTTTTTGTTTGATCCTGAGAAAGAAAGCTCTTGAAAACAAAAAGTAAAAAGAAGAAAATACTGGTATCAGCAAATTCCTTTTTTTCAACACAATGTTTTCTACCCATTCAAAGACTAATGTTATATGTTGTCTGCAAATGCTTTAAACTTGGTTGAATTTAACATTTTGTCATTTAGAGTAAACTCTGTACCTGACTGCAAAATTTTTCACAACATTATATGGAAAGAATAAGTAGAAAACAAAATCTTTACAACTCAGATAATGAATTCTGTCTTTGAAAGGGCATTTTCTCCTTTTCCCACAATGTTTTCAAAAGCCTCAATCCTCAAGATCATTAACATATGAGATTGTTTGGCAACACGTTAACAAGAACAAAATCATACAAAATTAAAGAGCTCCAGATAGAGGGAGTGATTTTGATTTTAGAATTAAAAATATTAATTATTCTGCACCAAACCCTATGTTGTGGGTACTCATTAGAATCATCTCAAAGAGACGATTCTAATGAGACCCCACAACATAGGGTTTGAAAGAGAAATAATGGATTTAGAATACCATCACTCCTCCTTATCTGGAGCTCTGAAAATTAACATAATAATATCAAAATATTGAAAAAAGCAACATGTAAAAACTTCCCTGATAAAGCTCTGCCTATATAAGTCGATAAATCAACTAACAATAACAAAATTATATAACCCAACACAAACACTACAAACAACAACGATCAACATCACTACCTGATACAGTACTTTGTCCAGAGATGCATCAGATTTTGCAGTGATTTCTCCACACACTTCAACAGTTTTTCCAACTACATGTCTATTTATGTCTGTAACACTTTGAACACTTCCATTTTCATCTCCGGTGAAGGCAGTAGGGTGATAACTTGATACTTTTGTATTGTAATTTCCAGACATCTGTTTCCTTGCACAGTCAATTACGGTCAGTTGATTGTTATTATCATCAGGTGTTTCAGGAGTTGAATTTCTATCTATATCTAAGGTTTCCATATTGACGCAATCCTCTCTTACATCAGTAGGTATACCATTAACTTCTCGTGGAAATGGATCCTCACCAAAGGGAATGAACCCTTTCAACAAACAGTTTATTACAATACAAGACTGATGAACCAGTTCTTTTCCATCCCGTTTAGATCTGAATGCACAGCCTGTTACAGAAGTAACTTTACTGTGATGTTTGAACAAATCAGCTTGTCTGATGGCCTCCTCAATGTTTCTAAGGTCTGAGGAAGATAAGGGGTTAGACTTGACTAGACTATGATTGTTTACTGTTTGTGCCTTTGGACTAACAAGATCATATTTTCTCCTATAGACTGAAAGTCCCATAAATGTATCCCACATTTTCTCTGGATGCGTCTTACTTAGGATAATAAACACTGGTTTCCAGGGGTCTTTCTCACTGTACCCAGCATAGACTTCAATAAAGTTATCTTCTTCTGCTGCTCTGATCAACTTACAAATGTCTTCCAGCAAAAGCAATGCTATTTTCAGATTCTTGTTATCTAAGGTCCATAGTAACCCTTCCTTTATTTCTGATTCAGAGATTGTTCTGTCAGAGTTTAATAATGTTTCTACATCTTCTATACTTCCATTCATGATTGTGTATAGCAGACTAGGACTTTGGATGGAATCATGTTTATCATCATCATCATCATCATCAACAAGATCATTATCTCCATTATCATCATGGACCATCTTGATGACTCTGTTCCTGTCGTGCAGGTGGCATCCACCCAACAAAGAACTTGTCCTACCCTCTTCTTGAAATGAATGCTCCATGTCTTCTGAATTGGCTTGAAAACTGTAATATATAGAACCATTCTGATTATCATCTGGGTTATCTCCTTGCACCATCATCAACTTAAGCTCCGCCTCCAGCTCTGCCCCTTCTTCATCATCACATTCTTTATGCATCCATTTCATTACATTGTCCCAGGTCTCCTGACCTTCATCCACAGTTTTTAGGTAATCATCCAGCATCTGTTGTTCACTTATAACCTGGGTATCAGTTTCACTTGTCTCAGACAATGTGTCATCTGATTGGCTGTGTGTGAACCTGTCATCTGATTGGCTGTATGTGACCTCTGACCCTAAATCAGGTCTCATCTGTAGTTCTTTTCTACACAATTTGAAGTCATTATCCACAAAATAACCTTCAACTTCACTCTCGTTTCCACTCTCACCAATATCTGTACTCTCTTCATCATACAGCTTTTTGCTACTATAGTCTTTTCTTTTGAGTTCTCTAGGACTTCTAGAAACAAGCTTTAAACTTGGAGATTCAATTTTGATCATACCTTTATCGTGGAGGAAATGGTATTTAGCGCTACACTTAGATTCCATACTGCTGGTCCTGCTCACTGATCTACCTGCTGCTTTGTCATTATCCAGAATTGTCTGGGGTTTTGTCCTGGATAGATATTCCTTACTGCTACTGGAAATCAGAGTATGGTTAGTTGTATCCTCTCTGCAAAGTTCCTCCATTTTTTCAAACTCTTGAAGTGTATCTTCACTGAGTTGTCCTTGATTGTCTATGTTCTCAACGTCTTGTTCGGTGTCAGCCTCTAGAGATTGTTGTTCTATTGGTAAAACTGTTTGTTTAACAAACTGGGTTTGTTCTCTAGATAAAATCGTTTCTTCCACAAACTGTTTATCCACAGAAAGTTGTTCATCTGTTATTTTAACATCCGATACAGATGCTTGGTTTCCTACACAGACTCCTACAGTCATCACTCCTGTTTCTCCTGAGTGATGTCTTACTCTAAAAGATTTCAGTTTATCCCTTGCCTCAGTCAGAAAGTTCCTATTGTTATTATTTCTGTCAGGTTTTAATGGTTTGCAGCCATCACCTTTTTCATCCATTTTATCAGGAGACCTGTTTCTTTTATAGCTTTCCACACATTCTGGTTGTGCCTCATTGAACATGAAAACATCTTTGTTTACCCATCTACTTTTATTTGGTTTCTCTTCAAAACTGTTGATAAAGTCCCCTCTATAGTGGGCATCAAAACTATTGATGAATTCGCCAGTAAAGCGTGTAACATTGGTCAGGGTGGTCCTCTCAGTGTCTGTTACTACACTAGTGTCCGGAGGTCTCTCGTGGATCAGAGCCTCTGTGTAGACCATGGTACCCCCTGACTTAGCCATACCCTCCTCCATAACATAGTCCTCATCAGTTTCTGGGTCCTGCCTGTGATCTAGTCTCTCTACTGGTGCGTGAAATGAATAATTTTGTGTATATCCTGGTAAATCTTCTGTGCCCTTTGTTGCAACCATCTGACTATCATTTCTGAAAGTGAAAGATAAATTGGAAGAACAGTTCTGGTGGCTTATATTCGGAGTATACTCATCCAACTTTGACTCGTCGCAAACCTTAGCGTATGAGGCTTGACTACAATCCACAAAGTCATTCCTGAATGTGAATGAGAATGGTGATGTTTCAGAAGCCAGAACACTGTCATCCCCATGGCGGAATGTAGACGATGCCATGGGAGGAGAGCCATACAAGCTGGATCTGTCTGCGCTGTGATTTTGTGTAAATGAAGATGATTTACGATCAGACTTTCTTCTCTGCTCTAGAAAATGTTTAACTCCCAGCTGTTCTGGTGAAAGGACATTCTTCTTTTTGAAGCCTATATTTTCGTTTTGTTCCATCTCCATTTTCTCTTCATTGATGTCATACCTGGACTTTGTGGTTGATGTACTCAATTTTATTGTGGTAATATTAGTATGTTTAAAAGCATGTTTTGTCTTTGTGTTGAAGGATTTGAAACCTGTCAGGTCTCGTGCAGTGACTGGGGTACTGGTCTGATGGTCAATACCTATAACATCTCTCTCACCTGAAAAATATAAAAATTCGAACTCATTCAATACTTCCTACACTCCACATTTTGTTACCTTCCAACTCTTTACCACACAGTCTTAACTTTTAATGACTCTGAGAAAGACGCCAAGAGCTGACCTCTCTACCAAACAACATTTTCTTCTTTTCCCACAATGTTTTCTACCCTTTGAAATACATATCTTATTTTCTGAGTGACATTTATTATGTCGTCTGCAAATGGTTTCAGTTTGGACCAGTCTAAAGCTTTAACATTGCAACAGATCATATTGAAAACATCGTAGGTGATCACCAGTGTTTTCTCCTTTTCCCCCCCACAATGTTTTCAAATGCTATCTTCCATAGGGTTAAAAGTAGAGATTGTGTTGTAGAAGGTTAACCCATTACAAAACGATCACGTCTTTTAACAACCCGGGGGGAAAAAGGCTTTTGAAAACATTGTTAACCAGCATTTTCTCCTTTACCCACAACATTTTCTTCCCTATCAAAGACCACTTTCCTCATTTGAGCCACCTTTAATTTGTCGTCTGCAAATGCTTTGAATTTGGACATGTTCAAAATTGTGTCGTTTGGTAAAGAGTTAATACAAACATTTACATAACACATTATTTCTAGTAGATGACTTATTTTGTCTTGTGTCTTGCAGCTGAAGACGTTTAATAATATTGTTGTTAAGGAGCAGTTTCTCCTTTTTCCACAATGTTTTCGTTTGTTTTCATGGAGTAAACACTAATTTCTTCTAGTTATCCTTATTTAAAATAGATCATTTTGAAGTTGTTAGGGATCCTGTGTGGCTCAGTGGTAAAGTGTAGGGCTTGTGACTTTGGAGGGCCTGGACTGAGGCTTCACTGGATCCACTGGGGATTTTATGGGCGTGTCATTGGGCAAGACAGCTCAGAGCCCTAGCCTAGTACTAGAGGAACTCAGGAAATACATGAATGTGTGAGCTGTCACTGCAATATGACTGAAATAATGTTGAAAGAGGCATAAAACACATTTCAATCAATCAATCAATTCAATGTTGTTTGTTGCTAATCTGCTACAGGGGCAATGACTGGAAATTAAAAGAGATGGTTGCAAAATGCAGGGAATTGTCTGATTCAAGTGGCTATAACAGTGTATCAGTGGTTAGACAGTGTATCCTATTATATAACTCATGTAAGATGAATGCCTGTTGATAAATTTAGCCATGCTCTGTGAAAAGGTGGTTTAAGGCATCTGCAAAAAGTATCAACCCCTTGCCAGCCTGCTGCGCAGGCTGACATGGGTTGATATTTTTTGCTATTTGTGAATTTCTACTTGTCAAAGGACCGTTGGCTCTCAGGATTCAGTCAGTTGTTATAGTATGAATTTTATGGATCCATAGTGATGTGATGATTTACTTGGTATAAAGCATAGGGGTCCGTAGTTTGACTCCTATCACTCATAGACTAAAACAAGGGATTTAACTGTATGCAGCCCGTTACTCGCCCCCGGTTACAAAAAAACAACGTATCTTTTCTACCCCATCAGTTATTCTCCTAATTTTTTCCACAGCTGAGAGCCAAAACATTTTTCTACCAGAAAAACACAACTGTTTGTCAGTGGCTAATGCAGTCTGGCTGATACATTCGCTCGAACTTGTAAATTCGCTCAAAAATCTTCGCCATTGACACGGGTTCACAGATTTTTGAGCGAGTTTACAAGTTCGAGCGAATGTATCAGCCAAACTGCATTAGCCACTGACAAACAGTTGTGTTTTTCTGGAAGAAAAATGTTTTAGCTCTCAGCTGTAGAAAAAAATAGGAGAATAACTGATGGGGTAGAAAAGATACGTTGTTTTTTGTAACCGGGGGCGTGTAACGGGCTGCATACAGTTAAATCCCTTGTTTATAATATATAGTCTATGGGTGCCAGGAATCAAACTACGGACCCCTATGGTATAAAGCATTACAGAGATGCACTGAACCTGCTATTGCCAGAGTATGGCTCATGCAAATGTAGGAGCATACCAGGTCCAAACCCCGAGGGAATTCCAGAGGGTAGAGAGCTATCTTCAAGGGATTTAGGGCTTCTGTCATATGTGGGCTCTACACAGTTCTGTCCCCTCTCACACAGGGGCTCTGTGTATTCCTGGCTACTTGAACTTTTGTCCTTTACAAGATACATGTCATCTGAAGTAGTACCTGAACTGACAGACGGTAAATTGTTGTCTGCCTCTAGCTGTTTTAAGCAGGTTTCTGTGAAATACAAATGTCATTGATTCTGTAAACTCTTAGAGTTTTAAGTAAATGCTAAAGTCAATATACTCTCCCTTTTCATGAATTTGCCGATGTCTCTGAAACTTTGGACAACTAGGTTCTTTTATTTCAAAAAAATATCTATTTCTAGTCAAAACTCTGGACAGTCAAAAAATATGTTTTTTCAAAATAATCTTTTTTATTTTAGCAACAACAATTTTTCAGAAAATAGCTGGGGCCTTATTTTCTGCAGTCTGCACAATACATGTGATAGGGTATTCTAGAAATAATCACTACGTAACACATGTAGGCATGTTATTTGCTTGTTGCATGATCAGTTTGTGTTGATTGGCAAAACAGTTGTGAGTACTTGCATTACAACCTTCTCATTTAGTCATGTTACATCATAGTCCAAATGCAAGTTTTACTGTGAGTATCTGTGTACCCACAACTGGCATGAAATCCTCTTGACTAATGGCTATATATTTATTTTTGGTCTTATTGACTCTTTCACTGCCAATGGCAAGATACCAATCTTCAAAGCTTGTGCAGACAGTGTAGATAAACATCAGACTACAAAGAGCATGTGTTTCAAACTATACTGAAAAAAGTTCTGACCCCTGCACTGCCACTATGAACAAATTTGTATGATTTTACCCTTATATGGGAGACCTTTTTTCCCCAAAATGATAATTCTCAGAAGATTAGAACACACACACACACACACACACACACACACACACACACACACACACACACACACACACACACACACACACACACACACACACACACACACACAAAAAAAACTCATTTATTTCTGTCCAAATATATTGTTAAATTACAGTAGTTTCAAAGCTGCTATGGTCAGAATGTCTTACGAAATATTGGGTAGTATTAATACGATCATCAGACTGCATGTTCTGTGCAGTCTTATCTCATCGGTGCTGCCTGTGCCGGCAACTAAAATAGCATCGCATGCCTCAAAGATTGATTCAATGATTGATTTCCCCTGTCACCATATAAATATTTAAATCTTCTGTGTGTACTTGCTAATTTCTGAAAATATTTGTACCCTCAGGAATAGAAATCCATTTTAATGAAAGATACGTTTCCAAATAAACTTTATGAGTCTAGGCCTCAGAGAAGACTCTTTTTATTTCAATTATATATTTAATCCATTGATTGCTTCATGTTGATTTTTTCTATTTCACAGTATGTTTTCAGAGTTGTTTTTTGAAAATTTACTTCAGACGGTAATGAATTAACTCTTTACCAAACAATAAAATTATAGACTGGTCCAAATTAAAAGCATTTGCAGACGACAAATTAAATGTGGCTTGAATGATTTGGTTCTAAAAGGTTAGAAAACATTGTTGGAAAAGGAGAAAATGCTGGTTACCAGCATTTTCTCCTTTTCAAACGATGTTTTCAAAAGTCCAATTTCACAGGGTAGCTGTAAATCATGATTGAGTGGTAACATTTTAACTCTATACTAATCGACAAAATTGAAAGCATTTTGCAGGTGACAGTTTAAATGTGGCTGGTATTATGACATTTGGCTGTGAAAGATCAGAAAACATTCAGGGAAAAGTAGGAAATGATGATTACCAGCATTTTCTCCTTTTCCCGCAAGGTATGCAAAAGTTTTCTTTCTATCATTCTTTACACCTCAGGATTGTATTGTCAAGGGTTAAATTAGTATTCCAAAAGTTCAGTGTATCATCAAAATTTAAAAAAAATTATAATCTTTGGTAACCCTTTGAATTTCTGTCACAACTTCAGTTGCTTTTGCAGATCAGTTAAGATACAAATCAAACTGCACAGACCATGTAGTCCAATCTCTGGTAAGATATTCTGACAAAAGCTGCCTTGACATTGCAATACTTTAGTTTTATTTAGTATTTGAAAATGTCCATTTTATTTGCACTCTATGGGTTTCACCTATTACAGAATCCTGAGTTTCAACGGCAATGAGAAAGAAAGCTTTTGAAAATATGTGGGAAAAGGAGAAAATGCTGGTTACCAGCATTTTCTCATTTTCAAACAATGTTTTCTGTCCTTCACTTAACAAATTTCAATCACAATTTAAAAAAGTCTAAAATTTTGTTGTTAGGTAAAGATTTAACAAAAAGAAAGGGTTTTACCTTGATACTTTAGGCATGATATAACAGAATGAAAAGTCATATCTAAAAGCTACTCTGTGCACTTTTTTTTAGTCTGTCTTGACATTGCAAAATGTGGATCTTGTTTGTTGTTTGGAAAACAAAAACACCAAATATGGGTGCCAATACTCAGCTGCAGTTGCTTTTAGTGAAAACTCTTAGTTGAAAATTGGGCGCATGGGTACCAATGCTCAGCTTCAGTTACTTTAACCCCTTACCACACATTCACAAATGAGGATTTTGAAAACATTGTGGGAAAAAGAGAAAATGCTGGAAACCAGCATTTTTTTCCTTTTTCCCACATTGTTATCAACCCTATCACACAAAAATTCCATCATTTGAGCCACATGTAAATTGTCTTCTCTATAATACTTTCAATTTGGACAAATTTACATTTTAGCTATGTGGTAAAGGTTTAAGTGAAAACTGTAAGTTGAAAAAGGGGCATAGCTGTGTCAAAAATATTCTCATGGTTATCTGCCTCTCTTTTATGGGTCCCCCTTTTGATAATTAACAACTATTCCAAGTTTGAGGTAAGTATCTTTAGTAATGACAGAGATAATATAAAGTTCTTGCATGACGGTGACACAGATGATGTATGGGCTACGAAAATACCTTGACATTTTCTTCGAAAACAGCTGAGCTAAAAATGCCCATTCATTTATTTGGCAACCCAAGTGTTGATATTTTTTCTGATAATGTGAACATGATGTAACTTACCACTATGGACTGGAATATCAGTTTCAACACTTTCCATTGGTAAACTGTCAAACTGCCCTAAAGAGTCAGCTCTGAACTTCTGCAAACAAACAAACCTTTAACCATTACTCTTTATCAAAAAACAAATCCTGTGATATAAAAAATCCTGTAATTTAACAAACCTGATTAACCTTTTACTGAACAACAAAATTTTAGACTTGCTCAAATTGAAAGCTTTAGCCGATGTCAAACTAAGTGTGACTCAAAAATAGAAATTCGGCTTAGGAAGGGTAGAAAAGATTGATTACTAGCAATTGTTTTTCTATCCTTTCCCCTCAATGTTTTCCAATGGCCCTTTCCTTAGAGCTGTTGGGACGTGTTTTAAAGGATTACCAGGCCTCTAAAAGATTATCGGAAAGGAGAAAATGCTGGTAACTTACCAGCATTTCTTCCTTACCCTACAATGCTTTTTTACTGTTTCCGAGACGAATCATATTTAATTTATCGTCTGCAATTGCTTTCAATTTGGAATAGTCTGAGATTTCCATCCTAAGTTTTAAAAAGGATTTATAATTAAACAGGATGAGATAGTGATGTAGGGGTAGAGGAAACAGGATTGGTATCCACCAACCTGTCTTAATTACATTTTTAGTCTTATTCTAGATTTAGATAGTTAATTAACTAATAGATAATTAATTCTAAGATTTAACTCTTTACCAAATGACAAAATTGTGAACTTGACCAAAATGAAAGCATTTGCAGACAACAAAATAAATGTAGCTCAAGTGATGATTTCTGTCTGTAATAGGGTAGAAAACATTGTGGGAAAGGAGAAAATGCTGGTTACCAGCATTTTCTCCTTTCCCTCAATGTTTTCAAAAGCTTTCTTATCCAGGGTCGTTAAAAGTCAGGGATTGTGTGGTAAATGGTTAAGCTAAAAATTAAATAAAACTATAACCATACTTTCTGAAGGTCTGTCCATTTCCCGATTTCCATCGGAATGTTCGTCTGCAGTTGTCTGATCTTGTCTTCCACGATATCGAGACGATCTTGCATATGACTTATGGTCAGCTCATAATCACGCAAGAAACTTCTCACTCTTGATCGTTTCTGAAGATGGAAAATGTGCCTTAAATTTTTACCAGCAATCAAAATTTTATAAAGGAAAGGTTAGCTACATCAACTGCCTAGATTTATTTTTCAAAGGATGGAAAACATTGTGGGATAAGGAGAAATATGCTGATAATAAGCAGTTTATTCTTATCCCACAGTGTTTCCCCAAGATGTTTTTAGAAAAATCTTCCTCTGGGTTCTTAACTCTTTACCACACAGTCCCAACTTTCAATGACCCTTTCAAAAGCCTTTTGAAAACATTGTGAGAAAAGGAGAAAATGCTGGTAATGAGCATTTTCTCCTTTTCCCACATTGTTTTCAGCTCTATCAAGGCAAAGTTGTGTCTTTCTTGCCACCTTTAATTTGTCGTCTGCAATTGCTTTCAATTTTGACGAGTCAAAAAATTTTGTCATTTGGTAACGAGTTAATAGATAGAATTGTTTGTTCTATGAAGGAATATACCTTGTTAGTATTACATGAATGAGAGGAAATGCTTCAGTTAGTATAGGGCCCCTTTATTAACCCTGGTGACCAGCATTTTCTTCTTTTCCCACAATGTTTTGTACCATTCAAAAACAAGTTTCACAAATTGAGTCACATCTAATTTTTCATCTGCAAATGCTTTGAATTTTTGGGAGTCTGCAGTTTTCTTGTTTCATAAAGAATTAACCCATTACCACACAATCCCTAGTTTTGATGCCCCTGTAAGAGAAGGCTTTTGAAAACATTGTGGGAAAAGGAGAAAATGCTGATAACCACCATTTTCTCCTTTTCCCACAATGTTTTCTTCCCCATCCAAAACAAAAATCATCATTTCAGTTACATTTGTCATCTGTAAATCCTTTCAATTTGGACCAGTCTAATTTTTTGTCGTTTGGTAATGAGTTAAATGATTTTGATTGGTCTCACATTTGATGCAGCTTCTTGGCTGAAATACAAAACCACAAGGCATGTTGACACGTAGTAAAACTCTACAATACCCCACATACTGGGTTGATCTTTCTCCTTCTATCTGTGATGTTTGTCATTTCACTAGGACATTCTAAACTTCTACTTTGTTCAGACTGTCTGGCTATCTCAGCGCGGCGTGACCTCAACCTAGTTCTTATGGGGCTTCGAACCCAGGCATCTCTTTCCTCACAAACTCTGTCCGTTTTAGTTTCATCATCATCATCATCATCATCATGGTTGTTGTTGCTGTCAACATGTAAGAACTGAAATAGAATTTCATTTAACTCTTTACCACACGACAAAATTTAAGACTGGTCCAAATTCGAAGCTTTTGCAGATGACAAACATAGGTTAAAAAAATGAAATTTGTTTTGGGAAGGGTAGAAAACATTGTGAGAAAAGAAGAAAATGCTGGTTACCAGCATTTTCTCCTTTTCCCACAATGATTTCAAAAGGCTTTTTCTTCAGGGCCGTTAAAACTCGGGATTGTGCGGTAAAGAGTAAAAAACATAACTGAGCCACGCTCTGTGAAAAGGCGGCAAAATGCATCTGCCAAAAGTTTCAACCCAGGTCAGCCTGCTCAGACTGCGCAGGCTGACCTTGGTTAAACGTTTTGCTTTTGGTAAATATTCTGCATGTCAAAGGACCAGTGTGCATCATGATTTAGTTGGTTATTAGACAAAATGGATTTTATGGATCCACAAAAATGTAATATATTGCTTGGTATAATGCATCACAGAGATGCATCAAATCTCCTTTTGCCAGAGTATGGCTTATATTTATGTATACATTTCTGTCTGGTTCCCAAATTAATCCCTGTAAGATTTTGAATATTTTCACCATACTCCAAAGTATGGCCAGTTTCAAACAAGCAATTTCGTTGAAATGATATCGTCCGCCGAAAAATTTACTTGACCGCGTAACTTAAAATCGCTCCCAGACGGCCATTTTTCATTGAATCCTAAAAAAAAAAAAAGTGTCTCGGCGGAATGGGTTATTGTACACATGTATAAAGTTTCATGAAATTCCGTCCAATGGTATTGGAGAAATTCTCCCGGACGGATACACAGACTGACAGACGGACGGACATCGCTAAAACTATGTCCCTCCGCCTTTGGCAGGGGATAAAAATCAATTTTTAGCTCTTATCTTTCATAAGATTGATAGACATGTATTTCTAATGAAATTCTAAAATGTTTTACCTCTTTACCAAACAACAAAACTGTGGACTAGTCCAAATCCAAAGCAATTTTAGACAGTGCATTAAATGTCGCTGAAATGATGGTATTTGTCTCTGAAAGGGTAAAGAACACTATAGGAAAAGGAGAAAATGTTGGTTTTTCAGCATTTTCCCCTTTTCCCACAATGTTTTTAAAATCCCTCTTCCTCACATAGGCCTTACATTGTGTTGTCTGGTACAGAGTTAATTACTGTCCTTCCTTTTTAAAAGAAAAATCCAATTTCATATGCATTATTCAGAAAATTATTTCAGATAGAATGACCCATACGACAGACACACAGCTGCCATTTTGTTTATGTACATTTGGTTCGCCCACAGACAGATATTAAGTCATATAGCGGTGGGACTGATTTAAGTCGTTTTTGCAGGCAGTGTAGATCAAGATCAGAATGCAGGTTCTGTGCAGGCTGATCTTGGATCTACACTTTCCACAATTTTGTTACACATTCTGACCAAAACAACCTTGAAACAACAACATTTTCAATTTTTTCCCTAAATGAGTGGAATCCCTTTCATTAACTCTTTACCAAACGACACAATTCTAGACTTGCCCAAATTGAAAGCTTTCGCAGACGACAAAATAAATGTGACTCAAAAATTGAAATATGTATTGGAAAGGTGTAGAAAACATTGTGAGAAAAGGAGAAGATGCTGGTTACCAGCATTTTCTCCTTTTCCCACAATGTTTTCAAATGGCTTCTTTCACAGAGTCATTAAAACCCGGGATTGTTTGGTAAAGGGTTAAATCTGTGCTCAAAGGGTTTAGTTATATTTGGAAGTATCCCAGGCTGACACTGTCATGTGACAGCTACATGTATTGATGGTTAAAACTGAGCACAGTGTCGATCATCATCACAAAACTTTTTTCTTATTCTTCAATTTTTTACCAAACAACAAAAATTTGGACTAGACCAAATTGAAAACATATGAAGATGAAAATATAGCTCAAATGATGATTTCTGTCTTTGATAGGGTTGAACTTTTTCTCCTTTTCCCACAATGTGTCCAAAAACCTTCTTCTTCAGGATCACTAAAACGTGGAATTGTGAGATAAATTGCTAAAACAAAGGGTAGTTTCCATAGGAATAGTTTTGGTTGAAACAAAATGAACAGTTTTTGAAAACATGCCATTCACACTTGCCGGTATATTTTTAAACTCTTTATCATCCTGTCTATCTTTCTGTCTGTCTGTCTGTCTGTCTGTATTTTTATTGTTTACCGGATTAAGTCGTCATTTGAGGATGTTTTTTGTTTGACTTGTCCAAACTGAGAACATTTAGGAAAAATTAAACCTGGCTTTTGGTTGTTTGTATTGAAGTTTAAAGCCGTTTTTAACGGCTTAGGTTGTATCACTGCGGTCTTGGTCTTTAAAACTTGGATTGTTGGAAAATGGTTAATTAATCTGCTGGGAAAATAATTATGATTCCAGTTTAGGATCCAGTATTTCTCATCCTAAGACAAGATGAATCGGAAAATTAAATGGCCTAGGGACTATAAGGGACAAGTTGTACATAGTACTTCCACATCCCTGAGAATTCGTTTTTAGCATAGCTGAATGAGCTAGCTTTTGACCTACTTCTTGGCACGGATATATGCAGATGAATAAACAGAAATTTGCAACTGTTCACAAAAATTGGAAATGTGGACATTCCTCACTGCCTCTTACTACATTGTTTTCAAAAGGCTGTTTCCTCAGTGTTGTTTTGAACACAAGAAATCTGATAAACTCCTACCTGTTGTTGTGGCTCTTTTTTGCTCTTATTTTGAACTTTTTTCTTCAAAGATTTGCATCGTTTCACAATGTTATGTTTCATGGTTGTGAACCTCTGCTTTGCCTGTGACTGTATACTTGAATTAAGGTCACCTTTTTTCTTCCATTCTTGGTCATTCCTCACAACCTCTTCTTCCTCTTGCTTCTGAAACTATAGATGAACTAATCAAAGTACTGAAAGTACTGACCAACTTGCGACTGTGGAATAAGCTGTCTTTGAAAGGATAAAGCCAGGTTGGTCCATACGTTATTGGGAAAAAAATAGTCAAATCAGGTTATTCAATTGGTTCTGGTCCAATGCAATCATTAACCCTTTACCACACAATCCTGAGTTTTAACGACCCTTAAAAAGATGGCTTTTGAAAACATTGTCAGAAAAGGAGAAAATGCTGGTAACCAGCATTTTCTCCTTTTCCCACAATCTTTTCTTACCCTATCACCTATCAAAGACAGAAAGAATCATTTGGGCAACATTTGATTAGTCGTTTGCAAATGCTTTAAATTTGGTTGAGTCCACAATTTTGTCGTTTGGTAAAGAGTTAAAGTCTGACTCAGTTTGTTCTGGTCCAATCTGTTAATTAAGTTTGATCTGGTTCACTCCAGAGACTTAACCCACTGCTCACAGCCATTTATTGTAACAATTTGAAATAGAAATTTCCATAAAGAAAAAATTATGTTTGTTGATCTTAAGTTGGAAAAAAAGTGAATAAAGAACATGAATTTGATAATTTTGCATTTGAATACCTGCTAGAATTCTTTTTCAACCCTTTACCACACAATCCCGACTTTTAACAACCCTAAGAAAAAAGCCTATTGAAAACATTGTAGGAAAAGGAGAAAATGCTGGTAACCAGCATTTTCTCTTTTTCCAACAATGTTTTTTACTTGTCCCAAAACAAATTTCAATTTTTTTGTCACATTCTGTCGTCTGCAAATGCTTTCAATTTGGACACGTCTAAAATTTTGTCATCTGGTAAAGAGATTAATGAACTTTCAACACTTCTTCACTCTCTAATCGGTTGGTAAAGCGGCAATAATTATGCAAATCTTAGGCTTGTCAGTTGGTCAAAAGGCAATATTTACGCAAATCTATATCAGTCATATGAAATGTATGTAAAAGTTATAGGCTTACTTGCTTTCTTAATCGAGCAAAATTTCTTGTTTGTGTGTGAAGTTTCTGCCTATTTCTGTTCACACTTGATGTGGGAATGTTGCTCATCTTAATACTGTTTTTATCGTCTGTTTTTTCCTCTGTGGATGATTCTCCAGATTTAATGGCACATCTTAGATGACATAATTTTTTACAGGCTGTGGAAAAATAAACATGCGATTTACTGATTATGCCTTAAGCCTTTGCCAGATATCAAAATTTGAGAGTTCTTAATTTAGAATTTCAGACTTACTGACACAAAATTAAATGTTGCTCTAGCAAAGGGATTTGTCTTTGCAAAGGTAGAAAACATTTTGGAACAAGAGCGGCAAATTATCGCAAGATACGCACGTCCCACCGCCAGTTGTCGAGGGGGGATAATAATCGTAAAGGGCAGGTACAGGAAAATAGTAGTGCAGCAGAAATCATGTAAGTGATTGAAATAGGCATGAATGTCTCCTCTAATGTTAAGGAAACATGCATATAAAGTTTCAGGTCATTCCAACATAAAAAGACAAAGTTATATTGTAGAGAAGCATGAAAAGCTGTGAAAAAAAATAATGAATAGGGAATAATTCCAAAAGGGCATTAGGTAACGTTACGGCTCCAGTGCAGTGCACTTTTCGTAACTGCAACAAACATGTTTACCAAGTCTCAAGTCAATTTGACTTGAGGTGACAAAGTTCCTTCCGGACAAGCAAGAAATACTGTAAAAATGAAGATCAAAGTGGAATTACTCAAAATCTGCGCTAGGTAGAGTTATTGTTCTTGCGCACTGTACTCCGTAATATTGCAACAAACATGCATACCAAGTTTGAAGTCGTTCTGACTTGAGATGACAAAGTTATATTACGGACAAGCCCTAAATGCTGTAAAAATGATGAGCAAAGGGAAATAACTCAAAGACAGCGCAAGGTAGAGTTACATTTCTTGTGCACTGCACTTCCAAATATTGCAACAAATAAGCATACCATATTTCAAATCGTTCCTACTTAAGACGACAAAGTTATGCTCCAGACAAGCAAGAAATGCTATAAAAATGAAGATCTAAGGGGGGATAACTCAAAATTCGTGCTAGGAAGAGTTATGGTTCTTGTGCACTGCACTCCGTAATTTTTCAACGATCATGCATACCAAATTTGAAGCTGTTCAGACTAAAAATAACAAAGTTATATTCCGGACAAGCAGAAAATGCTGTAAAAATGACAATCAAAGGGAAATAACTCAAAGACAGCACAAGGTAGAGTTATGGTTCTTTCGCACTACACTCTGTATTATTGCAAAAAACACAAATGCCAAGTTTCAAGTCAATCGGACTGGAGATGACAAAGTTAAGCTCCGGACAAAGAACTGGACTAAAAATGAAGATCAAAGTGGAATTACTCAAAATCCGCGCTAAGTAGAGTTATGGTTCTTGTGCACTGTACTCTGTAATATTGCAACAGATATGCATGCCAAGTTTGAAGTCATTCTGACTTGAGATGACAAAGTTACATTCCCGGCAAGCACTAAATGCTGTAAAAATGACGATCAAAGGGAAATAACTCAAAGACAGCACGAGGTAGAGTTACAATTCTTGCGCGCTGCACTTCCAAATATTGCAACAAATAAGCATACCATATTTCAAGTCATTCCTACTTAAGATGACAAAGTTATGCTCCGGACAAGCAAGAAATGCTATAAAAATGAAGATCAAAGGGGGAATAACTCAAAATTCGTGCTAGGAAGAGTTATGGTTCTTGTGCACTGCACTCCGTAATTTTTCAACAATCATGCATACCAAATTTGAAGATGTTCAGACTAGAGATGACAAAGTTATATTCTGGACAAGCAGAAAATGCTGTAAAAATGACGATCAAAAGGAAATAACTCAGACAGCACAAGGTAGAGTTATGGTTCTTTAGCACTGCACTCCATATTATTGCAATAAACACAAATGCCAAGTTTCAAGCCAATCTGACTGGAGATGACAAAGTTATGCTCCGGACAAGCAGAAAATGCTGTAAAAATGACAATCTAAGGGAAATAACTGAAAGACAGCATGAGGTAGAGTTATGGTTCTTTCACACTGCACTCTGTATTATTGCAACAAACACAAATGCCAAGTTTCAAGTCAGTCGGACTGGAGATGACAAAGTTATGCTCCGGACAAGCAGAAATTGCTGTAAAAATGATAATCTAAGGGAAATAACTCAAAGACAGCACGAGGCAGAGTTATGGTTCTTTCACACTGCACTCCGTATTATTGCAACAAACACAAATGCCAAGTTTCAAGTCAATCGGACAGGAGATAACAAAGTTATGCTCCGGACAAAGAACTGGACCCCACCCGCCCGGACGCCATGGGTGATCCCATAATACATCCTGTCTTCGACGGGCGTATAAAAATGAGAAAATGCTGGTTACCAGTATTTCCTCCTTTTCCCTATGGCCTTCTTTTCTTCAGGATTGATAAACTGTGAGACTGTTAGGTAAAGGGTTAATCCTTTACCAGTCCCGTGTTTCTATGACTCTAATGAAGAAAGCTTTTGTAAACATTGTGGGAATAGGAGAAAATGCTCTAAACCAGCATTTTCTCCTTTTGCCCCAATATTTTCTACCTTTTCAAAGATTCATTTTTGACAAGATTTAAATCATAGGTGTTTGATAACAATTTTAACAAATTTATTGTTGCTTAATGTTGAAAATGTGAGTAAACATAAATTTAGGTTATGTTTTGGATAGATTTGAAAATGTTACTTGGATAGATTTTTGGAAAAAATGTGGTAAAAGGAGAAATTTAACATTACACTATCTAATTTTATCAAGTTGCCTTTGCAGAAGTAACTCAAGATCAGACTGACGTGAACATGAAATTTAATTTTAGTGCAGTCTTATTTGCACTAACTTTCCCCTTATTCTAGATTAAACTTTGATCAAAAGTATTTGCACTGAAGTGGTATTGTTTTAGATTTTGTACCAACAGTTAATTGTTCTGATGAATGAACACCTGATAAGCAATGTCTAGATTGCAAAATATTCAATATAGAAGTACATGTATAAACCTTCGCCACAAAAGAAATTTAAAACAAGTAAAAAATTGAAATCAAATTCTTTGTAGCACAGATGATGAAATTTGTCTTAAAAAGGAAAGAAAAAATTGTGGGAAAAGGTGAAAATGCTTTTTACAAGCATTTTCTCCTTTTCCCACAATGTTTTCAAAATCCTTTCACCCAGGTTCATGAACAAAATTGCATTGTCTGGTAAAGGCGTAACTCATAGGGTGGTATTGGGCAATATAAAGAAGTTTACACTTGGCCCTGGACTGGTGAAATCCGGGAAACACATGAATGAGGATTCTAGTTATCAGCATTTTCTTTTTTTCTCACAATACTTTCTGCCCTTTTGTAGAAAGTATAGATGCACCAATAGACCGCACAGACATTGGGGCTAAATACTGTATGGGCCCTAGATATATCCCAAAAAGGAGGTTATTTTTCCAATTTTATCAGTTAAAGTGGTAACAAATCATTTTTGGACCTTCTCTCAGATATTATTGGCTGGTTAATTTTCTGTATATTGTAATTATTGTAATAAAATATGCATTTGAGACACAAGTATTTCTGGGAATTGTGGTGTCCTGAATTTTAGAAAAACATAGTTGGCATATAGAATTTTTTTTGGCAAATGCTAAAACAGATAAGACTTCTTCCAAGCACTTATTTTCATTTTACTTATACTTTCATGGTTAAAACTGTTGTCTCATAATGTATATGGTCTAAAATTTCCCAACTGAATAGATTTACAAAATTAATAACTTTTCCCCATTTTTATGGGCCCCTAACCCGGGGTCAAGGGCCTGTATTCACCAATCATTCTCAACCCTTAACTCTTTACCACACAATCCCGACTTTTAACGACCCTGAGAAAGAAGCCTTTTGAAAACATTGTAGGAAAAGGAGAAAATGCTGGTAACCAGCATTTTCTCCTTTTCCCACAATGTTTTTTACCCTTCTCAAAACAACTTTCAATTTTTGAGCCATCTTTATTTTGTCGTCTGCAAACGCTTTCAATTTGGACTGGTCTACAATTTTGTTGTTTGGTAAAGGGTTAAAGCGCATAATAAACCACAGAGACATTTGTAATCTATAAATAAGACCCAAATAAATAAATTATCAAAATTGGTTTTGTTTAGAAATTAGAATGTCTCAGAAAAGCAGACAGTGTAGATCAAAGATCAGATTTCACATTTTGTGCAGTCTAATCTTGATCTACACTGGCTGAAAAGGCAACAGTAGTTATGACAGGCACTTTATGGTTTAATAACATTACAAAAGGTTTAACTGATAAAAAATTGTGTTACTTTCTAAATTAGTCGTATCAGACTAAGAATGCAGTTTAGGACATTTGTCGAATTAAGCCCAGGCTTTGCCTTTTTTTTCATTTTTGACAAAGTAACATCAGATTATATAAAAGGAAAAAATTATTAGACTGAAGCCTGGGCTAAGGGCTGGGGAACTCACAGTTTTCAAAATTATTTCAGTCATATCGTAGCGGCCAGTGCACCTATCCAAGCTTTCCTGGAGTTTCTTTTACCAGCACTGTGCACAATTTTCTTTCCAAGCACTGGCTAGATAACCTTTGTTGAAACAATGGTCAGCAATGGGAGAGGAATGAATCCTATCACAATGACTACCATCAATCCTCAGAAAGAAATTGGCCGAGCCGGGGATCAAACCCGCGACCCCTTGTTCTTGAGTCCTGTATGCTACGAACTGCGCTACCGGGTCTTGGCTGGAAAGGGTATGAGAATACCTTTTAGACAAAGATCATCCTACAAAAGACCTTCAGTTTCAGTCCTAATGCATTGCTATTGACACCTCAATTGATTCTCAGTTTTTCAGTACATTAAATTTTATGAAAAGTCAATTTGGTAACTCTTTACAAACGACAAGATTTATTGTTACATTTTTTTCCGAATTCAAAGAGTTCATAAACGACAATATTTGTAACTCAATGACAGGATTTCTCTGTGTAAAATGGTAGAAAACGTGGGCAAAAGGAGAAAATGCTGGTCACCAGCATTTTCTTCTTTTCCAACAACGTTTTCAAAAGCCTTCTACCTCTGGGTCATTAAACGACAGGATTGTTTGGTACAGATTTAAATTCGAGATACCCTTTTAACAGATACATTACAAGTTTTTGTGGAATGTGGGTGTGCATAAGTGCATTAGTATTGTCTCCTCTGAGAGTTGGTCTGTATAAACCAGTACATTACCCTTCACTACACAATCCCTGGTTTTAATGAATCATAGAAAACATTGTAGGAAAAGGAAAAAATGCTAGTAACCAGCATTTTTTTTCCCTTTCTGCACTATGTTTTCTACCCTTCCAAATGCAAATCACATCATTTGAATAAAACTAAATTTTGTCGTCCACAAATGATTTCGAATTGGTCAAGTCTAAAATTTTGACGTTTGGTAAAGACTTTCACCAGAGGAAAATTTCAGACTTGTCAAATTTGTAAGCACTCGCAAACAACAAAATGAATAAGCCTCAGATGATGGGATTTGTCTTTGATAAGAAAAAAAAAGAAGACGTATGGAAAGGAGAAAATGCTGGTTACCAGCATTTTCTCCTTTTTCCCACAGTGTTTTTAAAGCCCTTTATTCCAGGTTAGCTAAAACATGAGATTGTTTGGAAAAGGTGAATTGATCACCCCCTGTAACAAATTGGCAGGAGACAACTTGAAAATATCCAAGTCTGGTAGCGCAGTTGGTAACCTAGTGGGCTTGAAACCAGGTCTTAGGTTCCCCAGCTCTTGTTCTTTCCGAGGATCAATGACATTCATTGCTACAGTTGTGGTCATTTTTCAACAATGGTTGTGTGGAAAAGCAGCCAGTGGGTCAGGAAAAATACTGTGCAAAGTACTGGTGTATGGAACGCCAGGAAAGCATTGATATATGCACTAGTCATCCTGTACTACCTAAAAATGGCATACAAATGAATAAACAAATGAAATAGGGATTCCTGCTGAATTAATAATAATATAACATCAGGTTCAATACATCAACACATCTGAAAACATTTTGGCAAAAGGAAAAATATTACTACTGTGAGCAATTTCTCCTTCTGTCACAAAGTTTTCATAGGTTGCCTGCAGTGAGACAAAAAGGGCATCTGCTGTTAACCAGCATTTTTTCACTTTTCTGTTCTTTCAAAGATATGTCCAACCTTTTAATCCTTTACCACACAGTCCTGAGTTTTAAAAACCATAAAAAAGAAGCCTTTGGAAACATTACCCTTCAAAAAACAAATTTTAATTTTTGGGTCTCACCTGCAAATGCCTTCAATTAAGACAAGTCTAACATTATTGTTGTTTAGTCATTTTGGCCTGGGAGAGAGTTAACTCTGTACCACACAATCTCAAGTTTTAACGACCTGAAAGAGAAGGCTTTTGAAAACATTGTGGGAAAGGGAGAAAATGCTGGTAACCAGCATTTTCTCCCTTTCCCGCAATTTTTTCTGTCATATTGAATATGACCCTGAAAGAGAAGGCTTTTGAAAACATTGTGGGAAAGGGAGAAAATGCTGGTAACCAGTATTTTCTCCCTTTCCCACAATTTTTTTCTGTCCTATTGAATACAGAAATTTTGTTGTTTGGGAATGAGTTAAATACAAGCCCTGGATCCAGGGGCCATATCTACCAATCCATCTGTGTTTAAATCAAATTCTGAATTCCAAAGGCTAGCCATCTGATTGGCTTAAACAAAAAAAAAAAAAAAACTTGGAATTAAGATTTAGAATGGTTTTATTAGTAAAGGCCCAGGTACATTACAATTGTACAGAAGTATGCTGAAGATGATAACATCAAAAAACAAGAGCACCACATGTGGGTGTCGACGCTCGACTGTAGTTCCTTGAGTTTTAGTGAAAATTCTAAGTAAAAAAAGGGGCATAACTGTGTCAACATACTTTGATGGTTACCTGTCCTTGTTCTATTGGTTTCCCTTTTGAAAGTGAACAACTTATTCAAATTTTAAGTAAATATCTACGGTAATGACAGAGATATTATAAAATGTAAAAGTTTTTGAAAATGTCAAGGTTTTCACCACAACTATGACGATGATGCAGACAATGAAGCAGCACCAGGGCTACGGCAATACCTCGACACTTTCTTAGAAAACAGCCAAGCTAAAAATCATCAACAAGAAACAAAGAGCACCATATGCTATCTTTAATGCTTGGCTACACATGCATTTTCTGTGAAAGTTCAAATTTTCAGGGGCGTTACTGTGTTAAAATTATTTTACAGTGTTACTTGTCCTTCTGGTATTGGTTACCCTGTAGATATTAAAACTATCCCAGGTTGTGAGTACATATCTTCAGTAACTATAGATATATGAGAAAGCATCAAAGGTTTGCATGGCAACTTAGACTGAGGCAAAGACACCAAAGGGGCATTGACAATACCTCACTGTTTTTTGAAAACAGCTAAAATAAAACTATATTTCAAAAACTATCAAACAATCACAAAAAAAAAAAGTTAAAATTAAACATTTACCTGTGCATTTGTAAGCTGCACGATGGGGAAGTATTCTCTTTGTGCACTGAATTAAATAAAAAAAATACTGATAAATAATCTTTTTATATTAATTACTAAATAAATAATTATGATAATACAAATGGACCAAACACAATTTCAAAGTGACTTTAGTCAAATGAAATGCTTTTACTTTTGAACTAAGGTGAATGAGTCCCCCGGGGTCAAAATTTCCATGTCTGAACATGGAAAAACGTGACTTCTGCAAGACTGTTCATGGTTCTGCATTTTACTTATCTTCCGTCAACCCTTTTCCAAATAACACAGTTGTAAACTTGTCCAAATTGAGAGCATATGCAGGCAATAAATAAAATGTGACTCAAAGGATGCTTTCCATCTTTGAAATCTTTAAAAGAGTAGAAAACATTGTGGGAAAAGGAGAAAATGCTGGTTACCAGCATTTTCTCCTTTTCCCAAAATGTTTTCAAAAGGCTTCCTCCTCAGAGTTGTGAAAACACAGGATTGTTTGGTGAAGGGTTAACCTTTTTCCAAACTAAATGAAACCAAGTGCAGGTGACAAATTCAAAATTGGTACAAACCAGCTGAAATTCTCCGATAGCATAGAAAACATGCTGGGGAAATAAGAAATTGCTTGTGACAGCCAATTTCTCCTTTTCCTACAATGTAATCAAAAGTTTCCCTTTAGATACATTAAAATACAATGACAATCAAGTTACAAAATTTTAGACTTGTGTCAATACTGAAAGCATTTTTGCAGATGACAATTTGAATGTGGCTCAAATGGTGAGTTTCATCTTGAAAGGGTAAGAAAAATCATAGAAAGAGGAGGAAATAGTAATTATAAGCATTTTCTCCTTTTTCCATAATATTTTTAAAAGCCTCCAGATGCTAAATATTTGGGATCATTTGGTAAAGGGTTGACTCTTTACTATGTAAGTTCTATAGAGACATGCTTCACTTGACTTTAATCCTTTGCCACAATCCTGTGTTTTAATGATCTTAAGTAATAAAGCTTTCGAAATCACTGTGGGGTAAAAGAGAATAAAAGGAAAATATGATAGTAAAAAGCATTTTCTCCTTTTCTACTCTTTCAAAAACAATTTTGCATCATTTGATTCATATTTAATTCATTGTCTGAAAAAGCTCTCAAATTGAACTGGTCTAAATATTTCGTCTTGTGGACTGGTAAAGCGTTAATACCAGTTAGTTAAAAAAACCTAGATACTGAAATTTCAAGATTGTTTCTGCCGAAAATATTTTGCAAAAGTACTGCACAGTTAGACCATAGAGCATTCTGCATGGTCTAGTCAATCAGTTCTTGATCTACACTGTCTACAAAAATACTCAAATATTGCCCTGTGTATTATCAAGGTTAATTCTTCACCAGACGACAAAATTTTAGACTGGTCCAAATTGAAAGCATTTGCAGACAACAAAATAAATGTGACTCAAAAAATGGACATTTGTTTATGGACCATTCTGCATGGTCTAGAAAGCCTGTTCTTGATCTACACTGCCTACAAAAAAACTCAAATATTGCCCTAAGTACGATCAGGGCTAATTCTTCACTAGACGACAAAATTTTAGACTGGTCCAAATTGAAAGCATTTGCAGACGACAAAATAAACATGACTCAAAAATGGACATTTGTTTCTGGAAGGGTAAAAAACATTGTGGGAAAAAGGAGAAAATGCCGGTTACCAGCATTTTCTCCTTTTTCCCACAATGTTTTCAAAAGGCATCATTCTCAGGGTCATTAAAACTTGGGGTTGTACAGTACAGGGTTAAGAATTGAGCTATCAGTTTACAATAAAAAACAAAAGGACTAACTCAAATGAGTCTACTCTGATCTCTTCCTTTTACCCTTTACAAAAATCCATGCTCTTTGAAACCCTGAGGAAGATGGCCTTTTGAAAACATTGTGGAAAAAGGAGAAAATGCTGGTATCCAACATTTTCTCCCTTTCCCACAAAGTTTTCTACCCTATCCAATAGAGAATTTACCATTTTAGGCTACATTTAATTTGTCGTCTGCAAATGCTTTCAATTTTGTCCAGTCCAAAAATTTGTCGTTTGGTAAATAGTTCGCCCTTTTCAAAACAACCCATGGTCTTTGCAACCCTGAGGAAGAAGCTTTTTGAAAATCCAGCATTTTCTCCTTCTTCCGCAATATTTTCTGTTAACTTTTCATGGACAACCCCATCGTTTGAGCTGTATTTAATTTGTAGTCTGCAAATGCTTTCAATGAGTATAAAATTTGCTGTCTGGAAAAGAGTTTACCCTTATAGCACTGAACTCAGATATAATTGCTTATGCAGACAGTGCAGATCAAGATCAGACTGCACAGAATATGCTGTCTGATCTAGGATCAACACTGTCCCTATCTTTGCCAGAACATCTGACAACAATAACTTTGAAATTACAACATCTACATTTTAAGTACATGACTTACAGCTGGTTACCAGCATTTTCTGCTTTTCCCATAATGTTTTCAAAGGCTCATTACCTCAAGGGCATTAACAAGGAAAATGATACTACTTATATATAAAGTAGAACAGTATTAAGTTACCTTGCTCTTGTTTTACCAAAAGAGTGACTCTTCCAAAAGTTTTGATACAGATCAGGTGACATTTTGCCATTGGACTTTCTCTTTATTATGCAGACAGCGAGTGTTTCCCCTAGCCACAGACTACTTCTAAAAACCCACTGATTATTGTTTCTTTGATGGTTATGCAGGAAAGCAGCCAGTGGCTTGGGAAGAATATTGTGTGAAGTACCTTTTCTTAATTATGAAGACAGCAAGTACTCCTCTTTGGGCAGATTACTTTTGAAAACCTGCGGATCCTTGCTTTAATGATTATGTGGGGAAGCAGTCAGCGGCTTGTGAAGAATATTGTACAACGTACTGGTATGAACCCAGTGATGAGTGGGGGGTCAACTTTTGGAACTAACCACATCAGGGCTGGCTGGAATACTGGTAAGGTTTCAGGAAGCAATCATCAGGAGCGAGTTCTTTTTTCACAATCAATGTAAAACAAATAAGTTTTAACTCTATAGTAACTGAATGCTCTTTTCCACGCGGCAAAACATTTACACTTCCTTATTGAAAGCGTTTGTAGACTACGAGACCACAAAAAGAATCTAACTCAAATGATTAGACTTGTCTCAGAAAAAGATAGAAAACCTTGTGGGAAAAGCAGAAAATGTTGCTTGCCAGCATTTTCTTCTTTTCCCTACAATGTTTTCAAAAGCCTTTTTCCTCAGGGTCAAAACATAATCATTTGAGAAAGGATTAACTCTGTACCAAACGATGAAATTTCATACTGGTTAAAATTGAAAGCATTAGCTGACAACAAATAAAGTATTGCTCAACAGGTGATATTTTTCTGTATTAGGGTAGAAAACATTGTAGGAAAAGGAGAAAATGCTGGTTACCAGCATTTTCTCCTTTTCCCATGATGTTTTCAAAAACTTTCTCTCACATTAGGTCATTAAAACTCAGGATTGTGTGATACAGGGTTAACTTATGAACTTAGGGTAGAAAACATTGTAGGAAAAGGAGAAAATGCTGGTTACCAGCATTTTCTCCTTTTCCCATGATGTTTTCAAAAACATTCTCTCACATAAGGTCATTAAAACTTGGGATTGTGTGATACAGGGTTATTTTATGAACTCACTCAACACAGACAAAAAGTCATTATTTATTACTTTGACTCAGATTACAATCTCACTGTACAGACAGACATGTGGTTACTGGTTAACTGACTATTTACTCTACTGTTTTTGCTTACTCAACTGTGTTACTCTCAGGTCATTGTTTTGTGCTTTCCTTAATTTGGAATTTCAACCTTCACCAAACAATTCCCCATTTTAACAACCTTCAGGTTATGAAAACATAGTGCGAAATGGAGAAAACAAATAGAGTCTTCTACCTCATAGTTGTTTAGATCACTTAGGCCACAGAATTTAAAAAAAAATAGAGTTTAGATCAAACTACATGTTCTTTACAGTCTGACCCTGATCTGCATTGTTTTCAAAAGCATCAAGAGTAATGCCTGTACTCTTATGGTTAACACTTCACCAGACGACACAAATCTCATCTTGTCCTAACTGAAAGTTAAATGTGTCTCAAATGATAGAATTACTATTGATATGGGAGAAAACAATGTGAGAAAGGAAGAAAATTCTGTTTACCAGTATTTTCTCCATTTCTCACAATGTTTTCAGAGGCCATTTTCTTCACGGTCTTTAACCTTTCAAGCACCTTTCACAACTATAGTTGCCTTTGCAGTCAGTGTTGATCTAGATCAGGTTGCACAAAACATGCAGCCTGATCTTTGATCTAAACTGCCTGCTTTGTTCAAAATTAACCATGAAATTATGATTGTTTAGGGCTTATTACTAGACTAAAAATGTCTGTTGGGTTTATTCTGTGCTCCATGTGTTAAAACTCAGGATAGTTTGGTGAAGGGCTGCATGGTGTTTTATGATGCTTTCAACATTATTCCAGTCATATCACAGCCACAGTTCACATATTCATGTATTTCCTGGGTTTCACCAGTACTACGCTAGGGCTCTGAAGTGTCTTGCCTAAGGACACTCCCATGAAAAACCCAGCTGATCCAGTGGGGCTTGAACCTGGGACCTTAAGGTTACAAAGTCCCCCACTTAACCATTGAGCCATGCAGGAACCCGCTTATCCCTTTAAAGACTATGGCAAATTTCAGCACAAAACTTTTTGTACCATAGCCTTCAAGGCTTCTGTGGCGCATAGCAGTGGCCAGGCTACCACTTTTCATTAACTCTGTACCTAACAACAAAATTTAAGACTAGTCCAAACTGAAAGCATTTGCAGACGACAAAATAAATGCGACTCAAATTTTGAAAATTGTATTAGGAAGGGTAGAAAACATTGTGGAAAAAGGAGAAAATGCTGGTTACCAGCATTTTCTCATTTTCCCACAGTGTTTTCAAAAGGCTTCTATTTCAGGGTCGTTAAAAGTCGGGATTGTATAGTAAAGGGTTGATTAACCTTTTTAACCCTTTACCACACATTCCTGTGTTTTAACAATCCTGGAAAGGAAGGCTATTGAAAACATTATAGGCAAAGAAACAAATGCTAGTTACCACTATCTTCTTCTTTTCCAGCCTGTAATCTTTCCTATCTATCAATTTTCTATCAATATATAGCAGTAAGCCAATTATTTTACATAGTGTAAAGAGGTTTGTAAATAAGAATCAGGGCCAGGTTTCATGAAAAAACTTGTCTTTTATTTTACACAATTCCAATAATGGTCTTAGGTTGTCACTTAAGTTGAGTTTGCTATTTGAGATGAATTTCACTTTCATAAACAGATTGTTGTCATTTTCTTAAATCCTTAGTTGACACAGCATTCCAGACTTAACTCAGCAAAATAAATAGGTTTAACTCAGTTAACAGACTCAAGTTCATCATTTTGCCTGGTTGTGTCAGCTCAGAATTTGAGATCAGACTGCACGTTTTGTGCAGTCTGATCTTGATCAATACTGGCTGCAAAGGCAATTATTGTCATGAAAAGCACTTTTAGGGTGAAGTTTTTTCGTGAAACCAGGCCCGGGAATTCTTTTATGAAACAATCCCAAGTTTTAACAGCCCTGAGGAAAACAGATTTTGAAAATATTTTGGAAAAATGTTCTTTTTTACTGCAAATGCTTAAGTGTGAACAAGTCTTAATTCTTGTCATCTGGAAGCCGAGCCCTGGTAGCTCAGTCAGTAGTGTACGGGACTTGAGAACTGGGGGGTGGCTGGTTCGATCCACGGTACGGCCAATTTCTTTCCGAAGATTGATGATAGTCACTGCTACAGGATTCATTCCTCTCTCACCGCTGACCATTGTTTGGATGATGATTATGTGGGAAAGCAGCCAGTGGCTTTGATAGAATATTGTGCGGAGTAGTCTAGTTAACAAAACTCCAGGAAAGCGTCGTTAGGTGCACTGAGCGCTGTGATATAACTGAAATAATGTTGAAAGTGGCGTTAAACACCATACCATCAATCATTTGTCATCAGAAAGGGGTTAACCCTTGCAGAGCCAAATTACCCAGCACATATATTCAATCTAAAAGTAGGAACCAAATAATTGCAGTTTTAATATTGCTTTTGTCTAGAATGTCTAAGCAAAGGGGACTGTGTAGATCCAAGATCAGACTGCACGTTTTGTGCAGTCTGATCTTTGATCTACACTGTCCGCAAATGCAACATTGCAGTTTCAATGTTTCTAGTTTCTAGAAGGTCTAAGCAAAGCGGACAGTGTAGATCAAAGATCAGACTGCATGTTTTGTGCAGTATGATCTTTGATCTGCACTTGCCGCAAAAGCTACTGTTGTCGTGAATGGCGCTTTAAGGGTATAAGACCATATATTGCGATTTACCACAGAAATACTTCATGTTCTGTGCAGTCTGATTTTAATCCAAGATCAGACTGAAACTTCTGTGCAATTTGACCTTGATCAACGCTTTCTTCAAAAGCTATAATAATGTGTCACTTACTTTAGCACAGTGTTGACTGCAGGAGAGGTTTGTAAACAGGAACCAGGAATGTTTCGAGCACCACTCATCTTTCCCCGTATCTCTGTCGGACAGCTGATCTTCACTGTCCACCTGAACTGAAATAATTCAAATAACAACATTATCTATGGTATGTGTAAAAATTTGACACAAGGTGATTGAACGGTAAGTTCTTAGGGTTGGTTGGCGGGTTTTGGCTGCATTTAGGTGGGTGGGCCAGTTCTGTATCTCAGTCAGACAACAGCTAATATTTACTGTCAACCTGAACTGAAATAACACAACAACAGCATTATCTATGGTAGAGTAAAAATATGAAACAAATGACTGAAAGGTATTAATTCTTTGGGTGAGAGGGTTTGGGCATTTAAGCCCCCATTCCACTGGGAGGTGATCCCACTGCGCTCATGGCGATCATGGCGCTTCTTCAAAATCTTCTTAATAGCCAAAGAAGCGCTGACACGTGCAACATCATGGGATTTGTGCATTACCAGTATGCTTATCAAACACTTCAATAACAATCTCGCTGTGCTGGTCACGATCCTGTCTCGCCGTTGTTGCGCTTTTACAGTGCTTCCAAGACGCTTCTACTACACTTCCACTACAGCATGGGATTTCAGGCTTACTACGTTGCTGTTGCGACATTGCTACGACCTATGCGTAGAAGCTGCACTTCTGTTGCACTTTTGGAATGTTTCTATATTGCAGCAGTCGAACATCGGCTTTCAAAGACAAAAGGGCCATTGGCCCTAAAGCGCTCACCTGAGTAAAGTCATCTATGGTTGAAAAAGCTGGAGAGATCCTGGTTCTAATGATGTAAAACGCATGCGTGTAAGTGACTTACTTTTTGACCAAATGACCTACTTTTGAACTTGTCAGAGCTATCATCCAGACAAACATTCTGATAATGTTTCATGAGTATCAGACTGAAAAATCTAGGCTGCACACAAGGTTTTTCTAAGATTTGGCAGTGACCTACTTTTTGATCTGTTGTTACCCAATTTCAAACTTGTCTGAGATTTTAAAAAGATAAACTTTCTGATCAAGTTTCATAAGTATCAGGCTGAAAAATTGGCCTCTAGAGTGCAAACAAGGTTTTTTTTCAGATTTGGCCAAGTGACCTTCTCTTTGACCAAACATGACCGAATTTCAAACATGTCCAAGACATCATCAAGAAAAATATTCTGACCAAGTTTCATGTGTAACTGACTGAAAATGTGGCCTCTAGAGTGCACACAATGTAAATATTGACGCCTGGATGACGCACACAGCCCAATCACAAAAACTCACCTTGAGCACTTGGTGCTCAGGTGAGCTAAAATGGATCAAACTGCTGCAGTAGCTGTGCTCCAGTTTGAAGTTATGAACCATAGATTGAAAGGGTTGGGTGTTGCTTTTGTTTCAATGCACTTCATTTTCGCTACAGTACTCCCGCTGGCGCTATGATACTGCTGCGTTGATGAATTTTCAGCTATGCTTTTACTATGGTTTTGTGGCGCTTCGAGCCCACTGCGATCCCGCTACGTAAAGTTTGAGCAAGGTCAAAACAAGCACCGTGAGATGGCGATCATGGCACTTCCTATATGCTTTCACTACAATCAAGGCGTTTCTGCTGCGCTGTTGCCGTTCCTGTTATGATTCATGGCGCTTTTACCAAAATTTCAAAGCGAAACTGACTGGCTGCTCAGTGGAGTGAAGGTTTTAAAGTGGGAATCATGAACTTTCCGATATGCTTCTACTACGCTCAAGGCATTTCTACTGGGCTGTTGCCGTTCCTGCTATGATTCACTGCGTTTCGACCGAAAGTGGAATGGGGATTCAGATGGATGGGCTGGTTCTGTATCTCAGACAATTGATCTTCACTGTCAATCTAAACCACAAAAGCAACAATTTGTTCATCTGACTGCCCAGTTTTAAGACTCTTTTCAACATAATTTGACTTTTATAATGGTGACCAATGCACCTATCTATACCTTCCTGGAGTTTCTCTTAAAGATTATTTACACATTAATTTTTCCAAGCCACTAACTGCTTTCCTACATACAAATCAACAAGACAATTACCAGCTGTGAGATAGTACTTGTTTTATATAAGGTATATAAGCTTGAAACATTTTTTTGAAAAGTATTGCATATATATAGGATTAACCCTTTACAAAACAACCATGTTTTAATGACCTTATAAATAAAGGCTTTTGAAAACATTGTTTGTACAGGAGAAAATGCTAGTAACTAGCAAATTCTCCTTTTTCAACAGTGTTCACCCTTTCTGAGGCATGTCCAATCATTTGACTCGCATCTTATTGGTTGTCTACCAATGCTTTCATTTTAGGCATGTCCTAAATTTCGTCATCTGGCAAAGGGTAAAATTAATAGTTCTTGCTAACAGTAAATTCTCAAGTATTGTTGATTTCAAGGTTCTCTATATTTGAAAAAACCTCAAGGTAACAGACATCTGAGATGGAAAATTGAGACTGCATGTTTTGTGTAGTCTGATCTTGATCTGCACTGTCTTCTAAGGTGCACTGAGTACCTCTTTATAAATAAATAACCACAAAATTATTATTCTTACTGGAGTTTTCGTCCATGCCCTCAAACAGCCATACTTTCTTCATAACAAAGGATCCTTTAACATCGAGGCTGGTTCGACTTCGAGACCTTTGGATACGTTTTGGCCTTGATCTGATTATTGAACATACAGCAGCATTTGTTGAGTGTTCCCTTTTTGCCATCATCACACCTATTCAATTTAAAAAATATATAAACAGTTTTTGATTCATTTAGTTGTATCCTGTGTTAATTGAAAGCATTTGCAGATGTCAATTTCAGTGTCAAATAGTGCAGTTTTTCTTTGACAGGGTAGAAAACATTGTGGGTAAAGGAGAAAATTCTGGTGACTAGCATTTTTAGTTTTCCCTCAATGTTTTCAAAAGGCTTCTTTCCAGGTTCGTTAAAAGTCAGCATTGAGCAGTAACGGGTTAAAACCATGTTGAAGATGCTGAACTTAATTGATGTAAGTAAATAACCCTATTATACCAAACAGACACTTGCTATCTAGAAATAAGTCCTTAACAATTACAATTTCAAGATTCAAAATGTCTCATTGTGTACGAATTTGTGCAGTCTGACCTTGATCTAAATACTTGGCTTCAACATCTATTGTTGTGACTGCATTGTGACATTCATAATGTTAACAAAAATACCACATGTGGGTACTAATGCTTGGCAGCAGTTGCTGCTTTACTGAAAGTTCCAAGTTAAAAAGCACCTTAAGGTCTACGGCCCCTAACTCATCTGTAAACATCAAGGTTTTTGTAAAGGCTATTCGGCCAATCTCAGCAGCTTCCATCTTTTACTATTAGAGCTAGGGGCCATAGACTCACTTAACTTATTAGTAAATATCATGCACCATCAATGTTTTCGTAAAGGCTATTCGGCCAATCTCGGCAGCTTCCATCTTTTAACGAGTGTTAGGGACCGTAGTCCCGAATCATGTCCAAACTATTTTGAGGCTTGTCATCGGAAATGTATTTAGAATGATTTTGATTAAAGACTGTGACTCCTGTATATTTTTTTGTGGAGTTTTAGGGGTTTTAAGAGCAATAAAAAAGGTCTATACAGCAGTCAAGCTGGTCCAGCCATGTTGTAAGCCGACTATAGTTTTTGTCATACTTTTTTCATTTTTCCTTCTTTGCTTTTATCATATGATAAGCAAATACAGTATGGTTTCAAAATGCAAATAGATTTAGTAATGCTTATAGCAAGGTCTTGAATTCCAAAGTTTTCTTGGGGAAGATCAGACAAAACCTCTTTGCAATGGCGGGGAAAGACTGTCATGATCTCCCCACCCTTGTGCTTTTGGCATTGGATCTATGGGAAAGACGGGGTGTTCTTGCCAAGGCCATTATCAGCAATAGAACCGGTCCGATCATGGCCAAACCACTTTTTTGGTTTTCCTTTTTTTGCTTTTTTCACAAACAAATATAGTCTCAATCTGTATTACAATTGTTTCTAGAGACATCTTATATTTCCAACTTTTCTCTGGGGAGGTTTCCAAAATCCCCTTGCGAGAGGGGGTACGCACCCTCTAATGCTCTTCCTCTCCCTCTTGTACCTTTGGCACTCCTTGGTGAATGCTTGAGGTGTCCCAGGGCCTTGCCACTTTTCAATAGCTGACGACTGCCCTGCTTGCATGTGCCACTTCAAAAGCCGACTACATCCACGTCCCTGGTCTATTCAGGCGAAGAAAATTAAGTTGTATATAACACAATTTAATGCTACCAAGGGACTTAATGGAACAGTCGAGGTTTGCAAAATGCCACCATGACTTGTGTTACTAGATCTATCCTAAAGTCATTTTGAAAAAAAAAAAGTTTACTTCCAGACCAAATTTAAACGAGAACACTTGTCGTTGCTAGGTTTGTTTGAATTTCATAAATTTTTGAAAAACTTGCCCTAAATAGGTTCTACATGTATTCTTTTTTACAGGAAAATATTTAGCATAAGCTTAGACCTACATCTCATCTAAATTTCGTAGAGAAATGGCCTTGTTTCTTTTCGAGTTATTGGCGGGCTAAACATGTTTTGTTAAATATAGGCTGTCTCTTTTGAACGCCAAAGGACACACTGATCACAGATAGAATAGTATTCCCAGTGCTTGATATCGCATTTACAGCCTTGATTTGTGTTACTATCCTAAAGTCATTTTGAAAAAAAAAAGGTTTACCTCCAGACCAAATTTAAACAGGGATCGTATATGATCCCTGATTTAAACGAGAACACTTGTCGTTGCTAGGTTTGTTTGAATTTCATAAATTTTTGAAAGACTTGCCCTCAATAGGTTCTACATGTATTCTTTTTTTTACAGGAAAATATTTAGCATAAGCTTAGATCTACATCTCATCTAAATTTTGTAGAGAAATGGCATTGTTTCTTTTCGAATTATTGGCGGGCTTTAGCCTAGACGTTTTGTTAAATCTAGGCTGTCTCTTTTGAACGCTAAAGGACACACTGATCACGGATAGAATAGTGTTCCCGATACTTGATATCGCATTTACAATAATACTCGTATATTCTTAATACAAACTTTTTTCGATCTGATGTAACATAAAATATAAAATAAAATGAAAATAAATCTAGAATCTATGAAATGATAGAATTAACTACACCTTCCAAAGCAAACTAAACTAACTCGTCAAAACTCGGCTGGTTCCGTAACTACGTCTGCATGGTATTATTTTCCGTTAGGTGACAGAACTTTTTCAAATAGATCTATACTTGTAGGTCTGTCTGATTTGGTCACTCTGGACACAGACCCGGACTACTTTTTGAGATGACAATAGATGCAGCCAATTTCAAAATAAATTATACGTTTATGCAAAACAACGCTAAATGGTATGATTCATTTAGCCATCTTAAAGGCCCAGTAAAGGCCAAAATATCAAAGCAGGTGTCATAATACATTTAAATTTAAATCATACCATTTAAAAGTATGAAAAATATTGTGGAGATGAAAGTCTGTTATCGTGTGGTCGGGCCATATGTTAGTCGCTGACAGAAAAAGGAATTTTAAAATCAAGAATTTTAAAATCAGGCAAAAAGTAAACAACAAACACAGTTACCTGACAGGTTTTAACCTAGTTTTGAAATTATTTTCTCTATCAGCAACTAACACTTGGACCGACCGTACAATGACAGATTGTCATCTTCACAATAATTTCTACACTTTTAAATGGTATGATATAAATTCAAATGCATTTAAACACCCGCTTTGTTACTTTAAGCTAGCATATAAAACCTATGCATGCACTAGTCATTTAAAAACACAGAGCTCTCCTATAGGCCCAGGCTCGGGAAATAGCCCCGGGTGGCAACTATTGGGTTGCACCAATGAACGAAGCCTATTTAAATAATTTACATGTATATATAAGCTAAATTTAGTATTTAGACAAACAAGTGGTCCAAAATAACCAAGAGCTCTTTCTGTTTAAAGTTAGACCGTTTTTCTTGACTTCAAAGATGTTGGACAAAATTGAAGGGTAAAATAGGCCTAAATTTATAGGTTAATGTATACAAAGAGTAAAATTAGGCCTATAGTTTAAAATTATGAGCCACACTTTTGCAAAATGGGGTTTAATGTATCTCCGCCATGAATTATAGTATTGTGCATCACGGAAATCAAAAAAAAACTTTTTCCAGAACGTGGCTCATATAAGTTATCGATTCCTTTCGTTTTGAATATCAGCAAGGATAAGGCTAACCCTTTACAAATCAATCCCAAAATTTACTGCCCAAATGGAAACCTTCGATAGCACTGCTGGAAAAGAAGACAATGCTGATAACAAGCATTTTTTTCAATGTTTGCTTCCCTATTAAAGCCGAATTTCATTAGATGAGTCACCTTTAACTCTTTATCACACTACAAAATTTTAGACTAGTCCAAATTCAAAGCTTTTGCATACGACAACGTTAATTAATTTAAAATTCAAATTTGACTTTGGAAGGGTAGAAAACATTGTGGGAAAAGGAGAAAAAGCTGGATACCAGCATTTTCTCCTTTTCTCACATTTTTTTCAAAAGGCTCTATTTGTTCGGGTCGATAAAACTCGTGATCGTGCGGTAAAGGGTTAATTTGACGTCGGCGTTCTTTTTTTTTGTTGTATTTTGGACAAATCTAAAATTTTGTCGTCTGGTAAATAAAGGTAATAATCAATTGTAGATCTAGTCATATATGACCTGTAACACGCGAAAAGGGGCATTCGGACATTTGCGTAAAGTGTCGTCTCGGATCAGCCTGCGCAGTCCGCGCACGCTAATCCGAAACGACACTTTCTGTCTTTATGCAATTTTCTGATTTGCGCAAGTCTACCGTAGCACAAAATCTAATGTAGACGTAAAGTGCCGTCTCGGATTAGCCTGCGCGGACTGCGCAGGCTGAGCCGAGACGACACTTTACGCAAATGTCCGAATGCCCCTTTTCGCATATTGCAGGCCATATCTTTTTTTTTTTTTAACCCTATACCAAACAATCACAAGTTTTTTACAACCCTGAGGAAACAGTCTTTGCAAATATTGTGGGAAAAGGAGAAAAAGCTGGTAACCAGTATTTTCTCCTACTCCCACAATGTTTCAGTCTACCCTTTCTGAAACAAATTCCATCATTTGAGTCACATTTAATAATCTTGTTTGCAAATTCTTCCATTTTCGATAGGTCCAAGACTTTGTCGTCTGGTGAAAGATTTAAGCATTTGCGGGGTTTTTTTTTTTATTATTATTATTTATCGTCGCTGCCGGTTGCCCATATGGGCGACGTCCCCTGATGGCTGTTAGTTTTGTTAAGGGGGATAGTGCAAGATACAGGTCGAAACCCTTCCTAAGTTAAGCGTATTTCTTTAACATGTTTGGTGTATAGCACTGTCACTCGGGACCTAGGTTTAACGTCTCACCGGAAAGACTATTAGAAATTTTAGATGGCCAACCTTGGAAATCGAATCCACACCATCAAGTGCCCCGAAACTTGACGTTTACGGGTCCCACGCTCTGCCACTTTCGATATTCGTGCTGGTATATTGAAAAGAGTTTAACATGCATCCACGGAGATGATAAACAAATATTGTACAAAGGCCAGAAAGGTTTTACGCAGGAAATAAATAGTTCATAATTATGAATCATCATTAGTAACTCATCGATGTCCAGAGACGGAGGCCACTTGCCAGGCAAATATTTGCTCTTGTTTTCACTAATTATCTCAGGCACGTGTTAATAACACCAACGTAATATTTACTATGGAATCTCAACAGGAAAAGCCCCCGCCAGACAAACTGTAATGTTATCTTCCCATGCAATGGTTACATTTCTTCCTAACGTTATATTTTTTTTCTTATTAAAAGTTTACACATTCTCTTGTTTCAAAAAAATATCACTTAATCTACAATCTGTGACCATAAATAGTTGGCCAAAATGCGAATCTTCATTGACTTAAATTGTTTTCAAGTTAAGTTTTGTTTCATCGTGAGTTGAAAAATCAAGAAATCGTCACGAAACTAATACGATAAAACAGCAAAATAAAATCGACATTGACGTATGTTTTTATTTCCCAATACGCGATACACTATGACACGAAAAGAATGTAGCTGTTTAAATGTGATCAACATTTTCGGAAAACGTTTTTCCGTTAACGTCAATGGCGACTTCGTCAAAAGTTAACGGAAGAATAACGCTACATATGGAGCAACAACTGTGATGTCCGGCCATGTATAATAATACCACTGTAGTGTAAATGGCTTCAGTAAGCTCAGTATTGTTTTCCTTACAATTGCATCATGATCTGAAGCAGCAAAGTTAATGAACCAGGTAACACTGGAAGATGCACGTTAGGTGATAGAAATCTTGTTATAGCCAGTTTCATAGGTTTATCTCTCTTGGAGCACATTGTACTTTTTTGTAAGAAAATGAACTAGAACAAGTCTCTCGAGACAGCGCGATACTATCAAGACATCGGCAGTGTCTGTGACGTAGGCAAAACGTTATCTAACCCGAAAGTCTAGAAACTTATAACGAGCGACAGCGAGTTACGGGCGAAGCCCGTAACGAGCAAAGCTCGTTTTGCGGTAACACCGTTCTAGATTTTTAAAAATGAAATTCCGACTTCGTTATGGGTTTTAGTCTAAATCTAAATAGGGATGACTAAAAATTGAGTGTCTTCCGGTTAGTCGCACAGCGTCACACGTATAACAATCTTTCGCACAAGTACCTGATTGGTCAAAAATGGCAATAATTATCTACCGATGGAATGATTACTTAAAAATCATTATCATTTTAATGAGTACCTGTAGATTATCTAATTTCTTACTTACTTTCAGCATATTAAGAGTCTATTTCTGTATAAACACACGCAATGATCCTTGCTAGCAAATAATGACGTCATTAATCGTCACTATTTTACGTCATGCACAAGCCGTTTTTTCGCGGAAAATATTGTGTCGTAGAAATCATGACTTAACTGGATTTTGACTGTTTCAAAATACCATTTACAGAGAAAGCCGGATTTATGATCTGTAAAAAGGGGGCTTAATGCATCTGCAGAAACTATCGACCCCGGTCTGCCTGTGCAGTCCGCGTAAGCTAACCTGGGTCAAAACTCTTTGCTAGATCTATTTTTCAACTTTTTGCATGTCAAAGGACCAGTATGCATGCCTTTTGATTCACTCAGTTATATGGATGTATAATTATGTGATGACTTGCTTGGTATCATGCATCACGGAGATGCATTAAACCCTCTTTTACCGCAACAGGCTCAAACATATTATCTATTTGTTACGAAAGCTTGCTGATAGATCTAAAAGTTTGGTGGGTTTTTTTTGCCATAAGTTAGATATCTATCCGATAACTCGGCAAGTTTCATTCCTAGGATTGCTGATAGATCTAGACGAAGTCATTGTGACAGAAGTCATTCCTTTATTTACACTGATCACTGTTTCAATGATGGACGTGTGGGAAAGCAGATGGGATGAAAAAGGAAAGCTAGATCTACATATAATCTGATTTTAGCGATCAACGCAGTCTGATTTTAAAGAAACTCCAGGTAAAACATGGGTAGACCTGTGCACTAACGAAGAAATTAAAAAAAAAAATTCTGTTTTTGTTTGTTTGTTTGTTTTTACCTTTTGTGTGTAGATCTATATTCATTGCGGTGGCATGTGCACCTACATGCGTTCCTGAACTTCCTTTTACCAGTACTCTGCTCAATATTCTTCTCAATCTAGTACTGACGGATTCCTCGTAAAAATCAAAATTCTCTTATATAGATCTATCTGCGCTCTACATGCAGTGAGGAAACGTTCCCGTAAAATGGTCTTTAAAAGTATGTGAACCAATAATCATTCCAAGTTATTTTTTTCTGGACGTAAATTAACAAAATTGTCAAGGAACTGTCTTTATTTTGTTAAGGAAATCAGGGACAGTTCGCCCTATTTCCCATGTATAAATCTACGAAAGAAAAATGCTTTCTACATTTGACAAGGCTCAAAATTAGTTTTGGCAAAGCCGGAATTCGAACTCGAAGCCATTTGATTTCAAGATCTAGAATCTAGGTCGTCATTCAAATTAATAGATATTTGTTCCACAAATAATTCACGTCGCTCGTATTGAGGCTTTGCCTTATTCATATTATACTGTGTGACATCGAATCGCTATTTAATGTACCGCCGTTAGTACATGTATATATCATGGTTGCATTTGATTGCACATCATACATAGTGCCATTGACTCTTGTTTACACATGGTCCCGGTAGTAGGTCTAAAAGCCACTTTAACTTCAAGAGTTCCTACACTGGAATTAAAAAAGTAATGCAATTTTATGAAATGCTTTCGGCCACTGACAGATCGTCGCTTTAAAGATACATTTATACTCGTTTTCAGTCAGTTACTTCATCTTTATTTATCAAACTATAAGACAGATAGATAGATTTTATTGACTTATACAAGTACATGTATCTCGTCATATAAAATATATATTCATGATAAACATAAAGAACCGATAGTAAACCAAGGGCAATAACTATTACATGTATATTTATAAAACGTGGAAAATCTACTCTGTATTTAAAGCGGTTTATTTCTTATGATCTTGTTTATATGTAACATTTCTGTCTCAATGTTTTCAAATCATTCAGATAATGTTTTACTTGTCTTTTTCGTACAAAATTTTTAAAATCCAACTTTAGAGAGTGAATATAGCGTTCATTATTAACTCCTAAACTACTAATAAGAAAATGAGTAAGTAAATCAATAAGTTTTCAGTCATTTCAGCCAATAGTAAAAACCAAACGCTGCAGGTTCATTTTTCTTATCAACTCGAAAATTAACCCTTTACCACACAATGACGCCTTTTAACGCCCCTGAAGAAGAGGCCTTTTGAAAACATTGTGGGAAAACGAGAAAATGCTGGTAACCAGCATTTTCTCCTTTTCCCACAAAGTTTTCTACCCTATCAAAGAAAAGTTGTGTCATTTGAGCCACTATGAAATTGTCGTCTGCAAATGCTTTCAATTTGGATAGGTCTTAAATTTTGCCATGTGGTAAAGGGTTAAGCAAATTAATAAATAAGCAAATTTGTATCTTCATGCCAAATGTTGCCGCTGACGGTTGCAAGGTTGCATAGATTACAACCGATAGAAAATGCACTCCCATTTTGGAGGCCATCAAAGAAATTACTGTTGTGACGTTTCCGATTTCAAACCTAAGATTAGCAATATATGTACATGTACATGTATTCATCCCTTGTACAATACTTATCGGTAATTTATTAATCTTTACATAGCTGACTGAATTCTGAATCATTCTACAGTCTATCAAATTTTTACAGCGATTTTTTTTTTCTCTGGCTGTAAGGATACATCTTTAAGAAAGCTCAGTTTTACTTTCAAGTAAACACTGTAAATTCTACAAATTTTGCAAACCAAGTCATGAAGTACAATGACTCATAAGGAAAAAATAAAATAGGCCCTCTCACCCACACGCACGGTAAGCGAACAACAAATTGATTATTCATTATTCTTGAGGATTATTAAGTGTAGTAAAAGTAGTAGTAGTAATGATATTAATGATGGTGATGATAATGATGATAATAATAATAACGAAAATAAAAGTTATGCTTGTAGTATTAGTTTTGTAATTTCAGTTTCAAATGATCACTGATTAATTGAGGACGATGGTGATAATTGTTTTATGTTCATTTTTATCGGGGGTGTTTAATCCTAAACTGCTGTTTGTTACGTAAACGATTAAATGCAGCAAAATAAAGGTCAAAGATCCGTTTATAATTTGATTCCTTGTCAACACCGCAGCGAGGAAATCTAAAGCAGTAAACATTAAGTGTCAAAAAATATCACCAATTCGGACAGTGCAGCCTAAATCGAAGATCAGACTGCATGTTCTGTGCTGTCTGATCTTGCATTTGCAGTGTCCGTAATAGCTCGTTAAGCCGGAAGAATGTTAGAATGAACCAGTAAAAATGTTCCATTGGTTAAAGGAATTACTTTGACAAACATCTTCATTAACTTTTTACCAAACGACAGAAATTTAGACTTTTCCAAAATCAAAGCATTTACAGACGACAAATTAGATGCGACTCAAATGATGTGATTCATTTCAAAATGGTAGAAAAAATGCGGTTACTAGTATTATCTCATTTTTCCAACAATGTTTTAATAGCCTTCCTCCTCAGGGTCGTTTGAAAACTGGATTGTTTGGCAAAGATAAAAGGGGTCGCTCTTTGCCATTTCGGATTCTGCACTCCGTAAAAAGATTTGCTTGCACGTGAAGAGATTTCATAATTGCTAGAAAACTAGCAGGGTTCACTCGGTTATACAATTGTCATTATGCTTAAGCTTGTTGCAGGCGACAAAAATGTTAGACTTGTCTAAATCGAAAGCATTTACAGGCGACAAAATAAACTGGTTCAAACTATCGAATTTCTGTTTGAAAGAGTAGAAAACTGCTGGTTAACGGCATTTTTTCCTTTTCCCGTAGCGTTTTTAAAAAAGACTTCTCCCTCAAGTTCGTTTTTCAAGGTCGTTTTCCTTCAACTCGGCAGTGTTTGAAACAGGCTTAACGCGGCTTTAAAAGCCTTTACCAAGCGTTCCTGTGGTTTACGACTCTAAAGAAGCAAGGCTTTTGGAAAGAGAGACAATATTTGTAACTATCATATTCTCCCATTTCACAATGTTTTATATCCTTTAAAAGACCAGTCCCATCATTTGGGCCAAATATCATTTGTCGTCTGTAAATGCTTCCAAATTGGAGAAGTCTAGAATTTTGTCGTCTAATCAAGTGTTGAAGGTCATGAAGCAGTTTTCGAAACAGGAAATGGCTGTCAACTTTTATTGTGTTTTTCCTTTTTCAATTATTGGGGTAATTTAACCCTTCAACAAACAAGTCTAAGTTTTAACGACCCTTTAGAAGAAGGCTTTAGCAAACATTGTGGGAAAAGGAGAAAATGCTGGTAACCAGCATTTTCTCCTTTTTCCCACAATGTTTTCTTTCATTCCAAAGACAGAGATCATCATTTGAGATACATTGTATTTATCATTTTCAAGTACTAACAATTTGGAAAAGTCTTTAATGTTAAATGTGATAAAAAAGTTACTCCTTTGGCAAACAGTTCCGAGTTTTAACAAACTTCAAGATTATGGCGCTTAAATCATGGATTATCATCATTTCTCCTTCTCCAACAATGATTTCTTGCAGTTTTAAAGATCTTTCCAATTATTTGAGTCATATTTAATTTCTCGTCTGCTTATGCTTTGAATTTGGACAAGTCAAAAGTTTTGTCGTCGAGCAAAGAAGAAAGGGGGCTTTATTTGCTCATTTTCAAATAAAACTGATTAAATGACTCCACGGAAGCTGCAGAAAAAAAAAAGATAATCTCTCACAAGTAAACTAACCTCCCACACCCCACCCCCATACATGCATACATTCTCACATACAGATTAACACATAGAGTAAACGGCACTGCATGAAAACAATACAGTGAAAATTGCATTGCATGCGTTGCATGAAAAATCTCACACAATATTTATAGCCGCGATAGAGAAAAACATAAAAGCAGACATAAAGTATAAATTTGCAGAAGAATATAGCAATCCTGAGCAAACATATATATCAGTCTAAATAATGAGACGTATACGATTCTTCTTCTCATATTTGGACATTTATTGTGCACCGTAACATCTCAAGTTCATTGTGAATTTTCCGGGAGTAAGGGTAAAGCGCTGTTTTGACTTCCTGTTTCGTTGGTTAAATCTGTATTGCAGAAAAATAAAATTGATTCCATCTTTTTTGGCGATCGTCTCTGTGCCGGATGCGACCCGTCAAAAACTAAAATCGAAGTCGGAGACAGTATTCTGTACTAATATTTAGATCTATATTTAACGACATATATCACAAATGTTCGTGCGCATCCCACTGCGCATGTCACGGTTTTTGTCATGGATAGTGAATCAAAAGTGCACCTATGTATTTTTTTTGCACATATGGTAATACTGCTGGTGCACCGAAACAAGTTGCACTTTCTTCGGGTAGTATTAGTAAAGAGAGAGAGAGAGAGAAAAAAAAATGGATCTGTGAACTGTCACCGTGAAATAATTAAAATACTTATGAGGCGGCGTTACACACCAAACGAGCAAACAAAGGCAGGAAATATGAAGCTGTGGAAGTACAGCTGTTTCCACTTTGAAAATTGTTGTTGGAAAAGGAGAAATCGCTCCTAGTGAGCAATTTCTCTTTTTCCCACTATGTCTGCTGAGCTTTTATCCTATTTTTTCATTGAAAAAATTAACTTCCACAGTGACCTTCATCCTTGTTTTCTGACGAAATAAGCATGGATAGGTGCTATTTCTATTTTTTTTCTTATTGTTTAGAATTAAAAATACTATAAGTGTGTCCGTTAGAAAGCATGTATTTATTAAGGATTAACTCTTAACTCCGTCAAATTATCTTTCTTTTTAATTCAATGGTCTATATGTAATATGCATATTTGTACATTTAACATGCTCAAACCCAGGCTTTTATAATTTTTTTTTTGTGTGCAAAACTAAATGAATTTTCATTAAAATGATGTATATTTGTATATTCTTCCTGTAACTTTACTGTTTAACTGATTATTAAGGAAAGGCGTTTTAAATCCAATATAAGCCGAATTTTGGAACTTTTTCAACAGCAAATTTCTCAGAAACGAACACGCTGACCCATATCTTTGTTACGGAAATCTGCTAGAGACATGATGAGCTTTTTATGTGCAAAGTTAAAAAAAAACCTGTCCGTTAGAAAAAATTGTGATATACGTTGTTAAGAAGGGCAATTCAAAAAGGGAACAAATCACTTTTGATAAAGTATTTTAAATGAAGTATTGTATTTATCTTCTCTAATTGAGACCATGTACAGTACGAACGAACATATACAGTAATAAAGGCTTACCTGTGTCTATATTATTTTTTGCTTTTGGTACATTTTATGCATATCCAAGGACCCTTCTACCTTAGGATTCAGCCGGTTGTTGGACAAAATGGATTTTATGGATCCATAATTATTGGATGACTTGCTTGATATAATTCATCACGAAGATGCATCAAACCACCATTTGCCAGAGCAAAGCTTCACCCTTTGGCTGCTAGGCGCGACTCACTGACCTTTTGCGGACAGTGTAGATCAAGATCAGACTGCACAGAACGTGCAGTCTGATCTTTGATGTACACTGTCCGATAAGGAGATATTTTTCTCCATGAAAATAAATTTGAAATAGCATCATTCGGGTTTTAACTATCGACTTGAAAGGTTCATTTAACTTATTTAGCAGGATAAAGGTTACATGTTTTAGAGCTGAAAGTACTATGAGTGAGTATTATGTGGAAAAAATATCGGTTACAAAATTGATGATGTCATAGTTGTAGTAAACAGAACCCATGCCGTCCTGAAGTACTTAACGAACAATCCCAGGTTTGCACGGGGCTGTGAAAGAAGTATTTTGATGACATCGTTGTAGAAAAAGAAGAAAATGCTGGTAACCAACATTTACTCCTTTTCCCAAAAATCTATTCTACCAAAATACTTGTATTCATAGACAGTTACTATCACTTATGCTAATTCTTATTTTTCGTCTGCAAATGCTTTCAAGTTGGACGAGTTTAAAATTTTGTCGTCTAGTAAAAAGTTAAGTACAGAACAATTTCTACAAAAACAGACGAGATGTCCAGCAGGGTTGAGTAATTATGTGCCGCTGTGAGTTCCCACAATTTGTTATAAAATAAAAATTCCTTAAAAAAGTCATTTAGTACATATAGTCGTAGTTTTACGTTTTTTTTACGTTGTAGTTTTAGAGGGATGACGGAGTACCTAGACGCCCCAATTGCTCCGGCTCAGCTCTCTGCAGTGTTTGAACCGATATGACCTTTATTAGCTCGGTTGTTTATGAAGAAAACGTCGAGGTATTGACATGGCCCTGCAATGCGAGCACTTTGATATTTTGTGATATTTCTGTTATTAATGAAAATATTATTTGTTTGTTCTTTTGGACATATTTCATTGTCAAATTAACATGAAAATTGATAAAAGTAGACCTAAAATTTTGACGACAAGGAAACTGGAACTTACCACAAGTTTCTACCAGAACATGTCTCAACTGTAAGGCTAGCGTTGGCAGGCGCATGTAGCGTGCTTATTTTACTTTTAAAGTGCAGTGAGATTAATCCACTGCCTTCTTTGGACGGCTTGTTGAGCCTTGCAGTGGACCACAGTTGCCACAATGTTATCACATGTTTGCAAATATTGCGCCATTATTCAAGTTAATTTTTCATAACTTTCTGTCAGAGGGTTTGAAGTAAACGAAATTACGGGGGTAATTCGCTGTCAGAACTTTGTGAAATTTCAGAGCTAGCTTTCCGATTGGCCTCGACAAATTTTCTCGGTCGAATTAGTATTTTGCAACTGTTACCGGTTATTGAAAAGTGCAAAAAGTATCATGCTCTTTGCAGACAAAAAATCACGAGTCATAAATCCTCATACCATAAGACATTTTGGCCGAGTTTTATTCATAGGCACCACTTTCCATGTACCACACTTCTTTATAATTAAAACTTCCTGTACAGATCGAGACTATTTTGACGTCACCCTCTACGTTATTTTTCAATGTATTCTAGAATTGAAATGTCCCTTTTCGTGCGTGAAAATAAGTCCGTGAAAATGTTGCTTCCGTTGGTATTGCAGACCTACCAGTTATATAAAAGCCGACGAAAAATTGATACTCTATGAAACCGAACAACAGTACAAAAGTTTATTAACCATTGCAGCACCTTTGTAATTGCCTTTGCAGCCAGCGTAGATCTTTGGTTCATCCTGTCCGCTTTGTTGAGACATTCTGAACAAGAGTAACATTGAAACCGTGATTGTTAGAGTCTTATTTCTAGACTGACAATGTCCATAAGTTTATTTGGCGTTTTAAGGGTTACTGACTTGTACACCAGATACACAGCCGGATTGTTAACTGACAATATAAATGAGTCATGCTTTCTGAAAAGGGGGTTTAATGCACCTGCAAAAAAGTATCGACCCGTGTTAACCTCCGTAGAACGCGAAACCTTTTGCTATTTGTAAATTTCCTGTTTGTCTAAGGACCATTCTACCTCGTGATTCAGTCGGTTGATAGACAAAAAGGATTTTATGAGTCCGTAACTATGTATATATGTTATGTTTTGCTTGGTATAACGTATTACAGAGATGCGTTAAACCTCTTTTTGCCCGTGAGAGGGCAGCTTAAGTACATTTACTCCTAGACTGATATACACCTTGATCAAAGGAAAGGCAAATATCTGTCACTCAGTGTAAGAAAAGTGTAAGAAAAATATGAACGAATCTAAGATAGTCTATAATAATTTGGACAGTTAGTCCAAGAGAAAGATGTAGTAATACAATGTTTTAAAAGCGATGTATTATTTTCAACAAGTATTTTTTTCCTCTTGATGGAATATACGGGATACTGCAAATGGGCATCACCGAATTTTGGCACCATAAGTTTGTTTTTTACGATGCGCGCACTCTGAGCAAATTTACTTCCTGGTCTAAAGTTCTACGCAAAACGAAGTCCAGCAGTGCTTTAATTAGATCCGATTCAAAATCGCTCTGACTTTAACTCTTCGCTTCCTTAGCGCGACTCGCTGACCTTTGGCGGACAATGTAGATCAAGATCAGACTGCACAGAACGTGCAGTCTGATCTTGGATCTACATTTTCCGGTAATTTTTAGAGAAAAACTGGTTTGAAATAGCATTTTTCTAGGTTTTTTTTTTACTACCGGCTTGAAAGTTTGAACATTTAATTTATTTAGAAGGATAAGAGTTAACAATCTTAAGTTTTCACGACCCTGGAGAAGATTTACTTTAACAACAATTTATGAAAGGGGAGAAATTGTTGATAAAAAGCATTTTCTCCTTTTTTCCTACACAATGTTTTGTAACCCCCCCCCCCAAAAAAAAAAATCTATCATTTGATCCACATTCAGTTTGTTGTCTGCAAAAGCTGTCGTAGTTGACAAGAATAAAAATTTGTCGTCTGGTAAAGGCTGAATTTCCTTCAAGCTGTGAGGACCGTTCCTTGATCAGTTTTTGTTTTCTACAAAACCTCTCTTCTCTTTCTGCAGTTGCTATCAATCCTGCTTTTTTACCTAAATTTTAAAAGAGCATTATTAAAAAAGGTTTTCTTTTATAAATGTTCTTTGTTTGTATTTCCTCAATATTTTTTTTTTTTACAAAAACTCCGTTCTTTTTTTTTTTCGTAGTTGTTTTTGAGTCTTTTTACACTTTGTCATCTAAATTTGAAAATTAAGCATTGTTGGAAAAGGTTCAATTTTTTGTGGCATTTCCAGAATATCTGTTTAGCCACAGATCGCTTAATTTCTACATTAACATTATTTTGATGAAGTCAACATCGCGGGAAAGATCCTTACACACCACGGGAATATTAGGGTAAAAAGATATTATGGCCTCCGTCGGTGGCTTCCATCCCCCATCTGATGATGTGCAGACAGTTTCTGCGCAATTGCTAATTGAATGAACCCGATTGAACTCGGTCAGTGCGTTTTCCCACGTGTAGGAGTCATTTCCTAGACTAGATAAGTATGGGTCTTGCCCGTAATTCCGTCAAAACAACACAATACAGTGTAGAGCAAACATTGGAGTATTATTGATAATTGTTCAGGTATGATTTGTTTGTGATACGCCATAACACTGGCTGACCGTTTGCCAGTTCCCATACAGTAGATATAGTTGTCTTGAAAACAAGCATGTGGCGAGGCTTTATTATTTTTGAAGTTTACCATTATTTATAATCATTGTTTTCATTATAGTTCATACCATTATATCCCTATTATTGGATAGGCTTTTTCATAATAATATAACATTTATTTTAACATTTAGATGTGACAGAAATCGTTATATGAAGATGAGTATCTTAATTTGACTGAAAATATTACCCCGCTTTATTTTATATAACTTTAATTGATATTTCTACTCTTCTATATTCCCTCTTAAATTTCATCTTGGAAAAAGATATACGTTCATAGATGGTATTATTTTGTAATGATTTAAGTCGGAAAGGGAAAACAAAGAGGGTAGAATTCATTTTCGTGATCAAAATTACGTAAGACATGGTGTAATCATTGAGTTACTGAGTTAGTGCTAAACCTTTCAAATCCATTCGCGCTTCTGCAAGTACGACCATGAGACATACAGACTTTCATCATTTAAGAACAAGGAAAAAGATGTTCGAAAAGTTAATAAGTTGCTCATCGAGGTATATCTGATATCTGATCAATTCTGTATTAATTCTAAAATTCCATGCTCTGCTGAGTTGAGCATGGAAAACGTTTTAAAGGCATCTACTCCGGGCTCATATTCGGCTATCACTGTAAATTGAATTCCTACTTCAATTCTAGATTCGGAAAGTAACTACTTCTGATTAGCTACACTATTTGGTTGAGCGCTCGCTAAAGGAGCGCTAAACGATCTGTTTTAGCCAATCGGAATTTGTGTTACTTTCAGAATAATAAAATTGTGAAGAATTAGTAATGAATGAATGAATGTTCTTTTATGGCGCATCGACAGCTCTGAAGAATGAGACTAAGGCTGTTGTCAACAATGGTTGGAGAATACAGACCCTCCATGGCGTCCAGAAATTTGTCTTAAATCTTTACTAGACATAAAATACTACACGTAACCAAGATGACCGCTTTTGCAGACGAACAAATTAAATTTTGCTCAAAGGATGTGATTTGTTTTGAAAAGGCAGGGATCGTATATATAGATTACGAGATTACAATCCCCGAAAAGGAACGATAACAATTAGAGCAGATTTCTCATCTGTACCCGTTAGATGGTAAGCAGCACGCGAAAAGTGGCATTCGGACATTTGCACAAAGTGTCGTCTCGGATCAGCCTGCGCAGTCCGCGCAGGCTAATCCGAAACGAAACTTTCCGTTTTTATGTAATTTTCTCCTCTGAAACCGCTGGTCAAATTTTGAAAAAAATTCACAGAGATGCTCTTTGGGTGACCCTTTTCAAAAAGTGCACGCGAAATTTTGATCCGTCGAAAAACATAGCCGTGGTGGGGGGGGGGGGGGGGGGAGGGAAATCTTTGCACTCGTGTGGTGTCAACAATTCTTTTAAACATCTTCTCCTCCTAAACCACTGGGCCAATTTGGACCAAACTTGGCTGGAATGTTTCTTAAGGGGTGCTCTTTAAAAAGTGTTCACAGAATTTGATTCCACCAAAAACTCTGGTTGCCATGGCAACCAAATGGAATTCCCTAAAAACTCCTTTAAAAATCTTCTCCTCTGAAACCGCTGGTCAGATTTTGAAATAATTTCACAGAAATGTTCGTCGGATGACCCTTTCCAAAAACTGTTCGCGAAATTTTGATCCGTTGAAAAACATGGCCGTGGTGGGGGGGGGGGGGAAATCTTTGCATTCGTGTGGTGTCAACAATTCTTTTAAACATCTTCTCCTCCTAAACCACTGGGTCAATTTGGACCAAACTTGGCTGGAACGTTCTTTGGGAGGTCCTTATTTAAAAGTTCACAGAATTTGATTCCATCAAAAACTCTGGTTGCCATGGCAACCAAATGGAATTCTCTAAAAAATTCTTTAAAAATCTTCTCCTCTGAAACCGCTGGTCAGATTTTGAAATAATTTCGCAGAAATGTTTCTTTGGTGACCCTTTCCAAAATTTGTTCGAGGAAATTTTGATCCGTCGAAAAACATGGCCGTGGTGGAGGGGGGAGAGGCTCTTTGCACTGTATGGACTTAAAGAAATTCTTTGAAATTCTTCATCTCTTAAGCCACTCGTCAGATTTTGACATAATTTCACAGAAATGTTCCTTGGGTGCCCCTTTTGAAAAATTGTTCGCGAAATTTTGATCCGTCCAGAAACATGGCTGTGGTGGTGAGGGGCTATTTGCACTATATGTACATGAAGAAATTCTAAAAAGTCTTCTTCTCTTAAACCACTTGTCAGATTTTGAAATAATTTCACAGAAATGATCCTTATATTATGTGCCTTTTTTAGCTTGGCTGTTTTCAAAGAAAACGTTGAGGTATTGTCATAGCCCTGTTGTTGTCGTCTGCGATGTTGTCGTGGTGCAAAATATTTGACATGTTGTTATATCTCGGCTTCCACATGTACTTGAAACTTGGAATAATTGTTCACTAGTGAAAGAGCAGCCCATACAACAAGGGCAGGTAACTCTAAAATCATTTTGTCCAAATTATGCCCCTTTTCCGACTTAGAATTTAAACTTACTATCCAGCACCCAACAGCAATCGTTGGCACCCGCATGCGGTGCTCTTGTTCGACTTAATATTTTTAGCCACTATCAGGCGTGTGCTCTTGTTCAAGAAATGGTCCTTGGGTGACCTATCCCAAAATTTATTAGCAGAATTCTGATTCGTCAAAAACATGGCTGTGGTGATGATTGTAGGGGTGGTGACAGATTTTGAAATGATTTTTACAGGTGACCTTTTCAAAATTGCTTGGCAAAATAATGATTTTGTTTCCAAAATTTCAATACTTCAAAAAAAAACATTGGTTATGGTCCTCTCAAAAATTCAGGTGAGCGATCCAGGGCCATCTTGGCCCTCTTGTTTTAATCATTCTCGATGATTTCTTCCTAGAAACCCTAATCAGTAAAAGCACCTTGTCGTGGATAGTTCCAATGGTTGATCCCACTCATAACGGCATTCGAACCAGAAATCTGGTGTGAGAGGCCGACGCTCTACCACCACAACAGTTTCTACCAGTTAAGTCACAATCTCTCTCTCACCGCTGATCATTATTTCGATGATGATAATGTAAGCAAGCAGCCAGTGGCTTGGGAAGAATATTGTATGGAGTGCTGGTGACAGAAACTCCAGGAAAGCATGGATAGATGCAATGGCTGCTGCGATGTCACTGTAATAATGTTGAAACGGCGTTAAAAAACCTTACAATCAACCATCCGTCATCACCTAGAATGAAGAAATGGACAGTGTAGATCAAGATCAGACTGCACAGAACATGTAGTCTGATCTCTGATCTACACTGTCCACAAAAGCTTCTTGTATCGCCTATAGTAAGTAAAGAGTTCAGATAGATGTAGACAAACTTCAGCCTTCCTGCATGTGACATATCATGGCCATACTCTACTGTACTCTGTACAAAATTGCATCTTAGGCTAGCCAAGGGTGACGATCACTACGTTGCTTTATCCACCCTTGGCTGATCGAGTCGAAATTTGTTATCTCAGCGATACGCCACCTACCGGATTTTGACAGTTATCAACCATGGAATTACATCATCGAAAACCAATCAAACGTCGCGTAATATAACTCTTTCGGCAAAATCCACACACGTATTTTCACAGTCGATCATCTGGCGTTGGAATGCATTCTCAGAGAACTTCATTTAATTGTTACAGTGAATGTTGAAGTAGATCTGTTCGTCTATTTTTTTTTTTCAGTAGTGATTCCCAGCATATCCGATAATTTTCTTGTGCGCTCGCATTTATTTAGGTTTGCTGATGATGGATAGCAAAATGTTCCGCGCTATTTGATTGGTGCTTTAAGAACAACCAATGAATATGCGCATCTCAGGACTTACAAATTTTGAATCAATCAGCCAAAGGTGAATAGAGCATCCTAGTAATCGTCACCCTTGGCTAATGAAGATGCAGTTTTCTACAGAGTACAGCAGAGTATGGCCATGATATGTAACTTGCATCGTGCATAAGGGCTATAGTTTGTCTAAATATATCTTATCTCTTCCCTTACCATATGTTCGATACCCGGTTACCAACCTTATCGTTACCCTTGGCTAGCTATGATGTAATCCAATCTTCTAGAGAAAACCCGATCATCTGAGCTACATTTAATATGTCGTCTGCTGATGTTTCCACTAATAAATGTCTAGAAATTTGTAGCCAGGCGAAGAATAAAAAGAATAAAAAACTGAAATCATTAAACAAAAGAGCAAATGGAACTTTGTGTATGTTTTAAAGAATCAAGCAGCTATCTTTCATATTATTCATTTTGATAAAATTGATAAATAAAATTGAATAACTTTGCGAAAGACATTCTTTCCAACTTTTCAAAGAAACGTGGTACATAGGTATTAGATCTAACTATTTAGCAACCAAATTAGAGTGTTATCGACCTTGTGGAAATAGGTTTCTGAAAACGCTTCTTTTTCCAGAATGTTTTCTAAAGTCCGATTATTCCGGGATGCTAAATCTGGGATTGTTTGGTAAAGGGTTAGAATGCACGATTTCACGTGATTTTGTGGACAGTGTTGATCAGTATAGATTTTAGATCAGTCTGCACTTTCTATCGATCTCGGTTGTCCACTGAAGATCAACTTTTCATACAACCGTATCCTGTATATACTCGTATGGATGTATTTTGCGTTGACTGTAGTCTGATCTTAGGCAACAGTCACCGCTTCTCCGTTAACCGTAAGGCTGCTGAGCGCGACTTGCTGACCTTTTGCAGACAGTGTAGATCCAAGATCAGACTGCACAGAACGTGCAGTCTGATCTTGGATCTACTCTGTCCGATAAAAAGATATTCCTCTCCAAACAAAAGATAAGATTAAAAAAGAAAACACTATTCAGGTTTTTACTATCGGCTTGAAAGTTTTTTTCAACTTATTTAGCAGGCTAAGGGTTAATAATATTCAATACTAGCTTTTTTAGCTGTCGCCTTATATGGCCTACAACGCGCGAAAAAGTGCAATCGGAAATTTGCGTAAAGTGTCGTCTCGGATCAGCCTGCGCAGTCCGCGCAAGCTAATCCGAGACGACACTTTCCGTTCTAATGTGATTTTCTGTTTCGCGAAAGTCTACTGTAGGACAAAATCTAATGTAGTAGCAAAGTGCCGTCTCGGATTAGCCTGTGCGGACTGCGCAGGCTGATCCGGGACGACATTTTACGCAATTGTCCGAATGCCCCATTTTTTGTGTTGAATGCCATATTACAAGCACCAATACATTTGAGCGAAATACGGTAGCTCTTTATTATAACAGTAACTCAATAAACTTCCGCGTCTCGTCGTTCATGTGGATCGTATGGTTTATTAGCGTATTTGATGAATGAAAGGTTTTTTTTTTTTAAAAGTAACGTGGTACCACGTGCTCACCAATTATTTTCTGAATGAACAGGTCGTGTAGCTAAAAATTGCAGGAAACTGGTTTATGGACAGTGCTCTCTGTTAAACCATATTGCCCTTCAATATTTTGATTCTTTACCAGGCGAAAAATGTTTTAGACTCGTCCAAATTGAGAGCATACGCAGACGACAAGTAAATTGTGGCTGAAATAACGGAATTTCTCTTTTTAAAGGAACATTTTTTTCCCTGTCCCAGAATATTTTCCAAAAACTTTCATCCTTATGGTCGTTAAACACGTGAGTGTTTGTTAGATGTTTAATAAATAAGACAAAAAAAAAAAATCCTGCAGCGTTTGTACTTTATATATTGTATTTTATGCAGTCTTTATTAAATATTTAAAAAATAAGATGTGTAGTCTCAGCCAATAGTATGGCTAACCTTGGAATTAAGAATCCAAAAAAGGAATTTTGAGCTAGGAGTTTTTGTTGGTCCGTTTTCATTGAATACCCAAGCACTACGAGAAAAAGCAATCCAGAGTAAATAAAACAATTCCTTCAGCGACCCAACTGAGAGATTTGGTATCTACCCAACCATTCTAAATTGCATTCTTAGATTAATTCTCAAGAATTTTCGACATTTCAAAGAAACATAATTTTTTACTGACTAAACCAAATGGTTTAAATTAGCTAATCAGAAATTGTGTTACTGCTCCAGTTTAGAATTAGACCAAAAAAATGCAATTCGAAACTGATCGTGAATGCAGGTTCTGGTCTTTACACTCTTCTGCGCCCAAATAACAACGACATTACATAACGTTTAAATAACCCTTTCCAAAATGATACATTTTACACTCTTCAAAATTCAAAGCATCTACAGACCACAAATTCTATATTGGTTCAGATGGGACATATTTACCCAGTAGAGTAGAGAACATAGTGGGAAAAGAGGAAATTCTGATTTCAGCGATTCTTTCTTAGAGAATATACAAAATATGCTCAAGCTACCGGTACCAGATAGCCTACTGGTACGTGTTTATCAACCCTAGGTGGCATTCCACAGTTATTTTAATTCGTTCATTCAGGGACTAGATGGATTGTAGATAAATGATTTTCCCGTTCTTCTGCTCCTCATTATAGATATGATATATTTGAGGTTTTTTTTATTTTGTTCAACGCCGTTTTCAACATAATTTCAGATATACCGCAACGGCCAATGCACATAGTTATGCTTTCCTGGAGTTACTTTTATCAGAACTTCGCAAAGGGCTACTTTCCCACATAAACATCATCGAAACAATAATAATGAGCAGTAACAGATGAATGACTTTCATCTACTTCAGATAGCAATTAGCTAAGCCGTCTAAGATATATAACAAAACAATAAACGAACGGAAACAAAATTAACCATTTACAAAACAATCCTGTCCAGAAAGGGCTTTAACTCTTTGCCACACAATCCCGACTTTTAACGACCCTGAGAAAGAAGCCTTTTGAAGACATTGTGGGAAAAGGAGAAAATGCTGGTAACCAGCATTTTCTCCTTTTACCACAATGTTTTCTACCCTTCCCAAACCATATTTCAATTTTTTCAGTCACATTTATTTTGTCGTCTGCAAATGCTTTCAATTTGGACCAGTCTATAATTTTGTCGTTTGGTAAAGAAGTAAACACCATCGTGGAAAAAGGTTTTAAACACCATCGTATGACAGAGGAGAAAATTCTGATAACCAGCATGTCTCCTTTTCACCATTCAAAGGAAAATCCTACTGTTTAAGCTGCATCTGATTTGTGATCTGCCAATGCTTTCCCTTGTCGTCTGATAAATAGTTAATTTTGTATCTTGCACTCCTATTTGACGTGTAACCGCCAAAACAGCAACTGTACATAGCGTATGAAACCGTCACTGTAATGGTCAAGGTCATGGTGCCAGAATCAATAACTGTACGAAACAAACACGTGACCCATTAATGCATGGTTTTTAACGTTTTTAACAAAGCGCGACATTCTAATTCAAAACATAAGACTTTAATATTTGAAACATTTTCTCTGAATCAGAGCATTTCCGCATACCGACATGGCAGTTGTAAACAGAAATTATCATTCTTTTCATCAGGTCTGCGGTTAATTTATGAACATTTTTCTTCTAACCGCGTGCCATACAATCCCATAATTTTAAGATATATCCTTGAAACCAGAGAGAAAAAAAAAAACGTTGTTAAAAATCTAATAAAGTGTAGAACGGTCTAGAATTTAGTCAGCAGTGTAAACATAGATAAATTACCAATAAATTAGATGTAAGGGATAAATACATATATCGGAAATCTTCGATTTAAAACCGGAAACGTCACAATAGTGATTTTTTAATGGCCTCCAATAAATGAAATGCATTTTCTAGCGGTCGTCATCTATGCAACCTGGCAACCGTTAGGGGCAACATTTGGCATGAAGATACAAAAATGATTATAGTTTGGTAAAATATAGTTAGATGTAAACGGACAAAATGCTGTTTACAAGAATTTTATTCCCTATTTTTACCGATGTTTCCTATCCATTTAAAGGACAAATCCCATCACTTGAGTCGCATTTAACATGTTGACCCCAAATTCTTAATCTAGACTTGTCTAAACATTTTGTCGTCTGCGAAAGCATTTCGATTTGAATAGTTACAAAATTATGTTTCCTTATAACTGATAAAAGCCTACAGAGGATTTCTATTTAAAAAAAAAAAGGAAAGGGGATTTAAAAAAAAAATTGAAAAAAAAGACAGGCTGATATTAAATTGCCAGAAAAAATTTTGACCTGTTTACTTAACACTGATTTTGTACAAGCTCTGCAACTGATATTCGTCACTCTTGATGATTTACAGAAAAAATAATAATTTATTGACGTAACTTAAACAGTTTTTCTGCATCAACAACAGAGAGTAATTGAGCCATGCTCTGTAAATAAGGGGCTTGAAGCATTTGCAAAAAAAAAAATCGATCCTAGTCAGGCTGCGCAGTCTGTGCAGCCTGACATGGGTTGAAACATTTTTTTTCTATCGGTCAATTTTTTGCATGTCAAAGGTCTAGTGTACTTCATGATTCAGTCGGTTGTTACACAAAATGAATTTTATTGATCTGTAATTATGTGATGACTTACTAAGTATCATGCATCACGGAGATGCAATAAACACCCTTTTGCCAGAGTATGGCTCTAGCATAATTCTAAACGGTATAGGTCAGTACAACATCTCGGGTATATCACTGATCGCTTCCTGGAGGCCTGACCAGTGCTTGCTGCCGCAATGTAACTAGTTTCAAAGGTTAACCCCATTCATCCTATTCGAACACGGAACGTCTGATCATGTGAAAATCCGACGATCTACCCCTACATTACAGTCTCCCATGTTGTCAGAATTAAGAAAGAAGGGGGGACTGGAGCAGAGAGGAAGGATTGAATGAAAAAAAAAAAAATGACAGACTGAACAGATAGATGAAAATAATCGAGGGAGCAAGGACAATTAAACATCTAACATTTTCTTCGTATTTCATGACAATATGGGCTATACTCTTTGAAAGGCGATTTAATGCATCTGCTAAAAGATTCGACCCAGATCAGCCTGCGCAGTCCGCGCAGGCTGATCTGGATCGAAACTTTTTGCTTTTTTTGCACGTCGAAGGACCAGTTTACCCCATGATTCAGTTCGATGTTATACAAAATGGATTGTATAGATCCATAATAATGTGATGACTTGATTGGTAACATGCATCACGGGGATGCATAAAACCTCCATTTGCCAGAGCAATACTCATTTGAGCTATGCTCTGTGAAAAGGGAGCTTAATGCATCTGCGAAAAGTATCGACCCAGGTCAGCCTGAACATTCCGCGCAGGCTGACCTGGGCAGAAACTTTTCGCTATTGGTCAATTTTCTGTATGTCAAAGGACCAGTATATCTCATGATAAAGTTGGTTGTTCAAAAAAAGTGGATATTATGGATCCATAAGTATGTGATGGCAACCAGAGTTTTGATTGAATCAAATTCTGTGAACAACTTATAAAGAGAACCTCCCAAGGAACATTCCTGCCAAGTTTGGTCCAAATTGGCCCAGCGGTTTAGGAGGAGAAGATGTTTAAAGAATTGTTGACACCCTACGAGTGCAAAGAGCCCCCCCCCCCCCACCACGGCCATGTTTTTCGACGGATCAAAATTTCGCGAACAAATTTTGAAAAGGGTCACCCAAGGAACATTTCTGCGAAATTATTTCAAAATCTGTTTAGCGGTTTTAGAGAAGAACATTTTTAAAGAATTTCTAAGAAAATTCCATTTGGTTGCCATGGCAACCAGAGTTTTTGATGGAATCAAATTCTGTGAACAATTTTTAAAAGAGGACCTCCCAAGAAACATTCCTGCCAGGTTTGGTCCAAATTGGCCCAGCAGTTTAGGAGGAGAAGATGTTAAAAGAATTGTTGACACCACACGAATGCAAAGATTCCCCCCCCCCCCCACCACGGCCATGTTTTTCAACGGATCAAAATTTAGCGAACAGTTTTTGGAAAGGGTCATCCGACGAACATTTCTGTGAAATTATTTCAAAATCTGACCAGCGGTTTCAGAGGAGAAGATTTTTAAAGGAGTTTTTAGGGAATTCCATTTGGTTGCCATGGCAACCAGAGTTTTTGATGGAATCAAATTCTGTGAACACTTTTTAAAGAGCACCCCTTAAGAAACATTCCAGCCAAGTTTGGTCCAAATTGGCCCAGCGGTTTAGGAGGAGAAGATGTTTAAAGAATTGTGGACGACGACGGACGACTCACGACGGACACAGGCTGATCCTAAAAGCTCCCCTTGAGCACGTTGTGCTCAGGTGAGCTAAAACAGTCATGCTTACTTTTTTCACAAAAAAAATGTAATATATAAATTTCAACTAACTAAACTAAATTGTCACTTCATCTTGCAGCAAAACCGTATTTGTGATCATTGAAAAATTGAGTATTATTCATTTACTTGGCATCGGTCCTCTCAGCATTTCAGTACACAAGAACTCACGTGCTCTATAGAGACCAATCCTCGTCGATAAATATTCTCCATCTACTTTAGAAATGGATACTTAAACATTTACCAAATATTCTCGATTTTTGACGACCCTGAGAAGCAAGCCTTATGAAAACATTGTGGGTAACGGAGAAAATGCTGGTTAACCATATCATCTATAGACAAATTCTATCATTTGATCCTAATCTAAATTGTCGCTTGCAAATGCTTTGAATTTGGACCAGTCTAAAATTTCGTCGTGTGGAAAAGAGTTAATCGTAGGGTGATAACAAGTTCACAGATTGAATAATTCTTTGTAAGCTAAGAACTCTTTACCAAACGATATAAATTTGGGATTTTCCAAAGCATTTGCAGAATAAAATGTGGCGTAAAAGGTGGAAATGGTTTCGAAAGGGTAGAAATTATTGTAGAAAAGGAGACAATGCTGGTAAACACCGTTGTCTCCTTTTCTTCAAAATATTTTCAAAAGGCCTTTTTTTCTGAGGGGAGATACTACTCTAGAGAATGTGTTAAAGGGTTAAGGGCAATCTTCAGCTCTTCAACCCTGTACCAGACGACAAAATTTTAGGCTCGTCCAATTTGAGAGCTTGCGCAGACGACAAATTAAATGTGACTCAAAAACTGAAATTTATATTTGAAAGGTTAGAAAACATTATGGGAAACAGAGAAAATGCTGGTTACCAGCATTTTCTCCTTGTCTATAATGTTTTCAAAGACTTCTTTCCCGGGGGTCGTTGAAATTCGGGACTGTGTGGTAAAGGGTTAAGACAGGGTTTACCTGACCACATTCATTTATCGTGCAACAAGATACGCCACAAATGCACGGTATGGCATGCATGCAAAGAATGTTTGGACTTTGCATCGGTTGGCATAGCTTCATTCAGGAGTGAGATAGATAGATACCTCTTGAATTTCACGTGTCTTATGAAAAATAGGCAGAAAAGTGTGCGGATTTTTTTACATTTTACTTTATTTTCTTACATAAGAGAGGTTTTGGTGACGTCAGAAAATTGCGCACCAAGACTTGTAAATGTACGAGACAGGTAGATCTAGTGCTTAAAATCTATAGAGGGCTACATTGTATGTAACGTGCTTTCGTCCACTTATCAAAATGCGTTGTCTGCGCATGTCATTGGAGAGGTCATCAGACCTCTCAAATAGTAGTGAGTTTAAAAGGCAGACTGCCACAAAATTTGCTGTCTAAATCCATTTTTCTTGCGAAATTGTTCTGATACACAGTCTGTTTCGTCATGGTTTTGTAAATAAAGCGAAATCAAAAAACCGAAACAGGAAATAGACGTGGTTTATTTTTATATGACGAATTTCAAAAAAAGATTTATTATATTAATATGCCACGGCTGCAAATGACCTCTCAAAAAATTTGTAATTTTTCATTACGCAAATAAATCTAAGCAGAAGAAAAAATTAGAAGAATTTCGTTAAAAAAGAGAAAGAAGACCGCTGGACAAGATCATGCGACTTGAAAACGCGACAAGAAGGTCAAATGACCGTCATGTAAAGCATATGAGGTTTCTTCGCGGCGGCTTTTTTACTTGTTTGTTTACATGTACCAAAATATATTGACATTAAAAACCGATAAACTATTTGAAAACATTGATGCTGACCTCTCCTTGCTTCTTTTGTAAAGAAGCCAACTTGTGTTCTTCGAAGATTCGGCCTGTCTGCTATGACGCATCACCCATCCCATATACATGGGAAAAGTAGGGTTTCACCGAAGCTATTACCCAAGCCTGTAGGGGGCTGTTTTAGTAAATGGCCGGTGCATAGGTTACATGTTAGCTGATCAAAGCTGAATGAATCGTACCAGGTAGCGTTTTATTGAGTAAACATTTATTTTGAAATTCAAAGTAGCGGTTGTCGTTTTGAAAAGTAGTCCGGTTCTGTACCCAGAATGCGCAATTTAGATAGATGTGTATTTGTAGAATGATATCTAGCGGAAGATAATGATCAAAATGAAATCTGAAATGCCCCATTTCATACGAATACTCCAAATATGATTTTGACAATCAGAAAAAAAAAAACCTATAAACTGGAAATATTATATTTAACATTGTTTATATCATAATGCCGAATATGACAACGCACTTAAACGGTTGAATTAAATAATCAAAGGACAGCTTGTAGGCATACTGCAGACCAGATTCTCTTGGGCAGATATACATGTATCTAGATAAATCAGCTCTGATTTTCGCCAGTTTTCGAACAACCAAACTGCAACTTGAAAACTACAAGTGTCCATTAGTCTTGAGTATAAGAAAGAATAGGTTTACATCTGGTTATTACCTACCTCATTTAACCTGACCCAGGTCAACATCATTTACATAAACTAAAGTTCTTTTTTTACCCTCGGCACCGCACGGTCCTACCCTCGGCATTTGCCCCGAATGATCACGGAAGTATTTCGTACGGTATGCGCGAATGAAATTACTTACCTGTATCTTCCCGTGTATATATAACTTATGAATAATAGTCGGAGTTCTATTTATATGCCCACTTACATAATCAGCATAAAGTTCAGTCAGGTTAAATGAAGAAGGCAACACATTAATCGACTCAAAATTTCCGTAAACGTCGTTACGGGTTTACTTTTTCATCGCAGCAGTACCGGTATATCGTGTTGGATGGGATGCGTCTCGTACTTCCGGTAACTTAACAGTTATTTCAGGATAAAAGATTTGAAACTGTTGGATGAGAGAAAGCAAGGAAAATCAGTAACTGAATTTTGATTTCATTTTGCTAGAAAATTTCGCAAGACGGCCGTTGATTGATTGATTGAGCGATTGTTTCAACGTTATTTCAGTGATATCACGGCGACAGCTCACATATTATGTAAGTTCTTGCTTTCACCAGTACTTGGCTAGGGATCTGAAGTGTCTTGTATTGTACAAGGACAAAAACATATCGGACAGTGTAAATCGAAGACCAAACCGAACTTTCAATGCAGTGTGATCTTGATCCACGGTGTCCGCAATTTGATCACTCTATGTTGATTGCGGAATCCTTTTGGTAGGAAAAGCCGAATACCAGACGTAGCGAAGCTGCCATCCATTCACTGTGAATTGACGCAATTTACCACTATGGACGGCTGTGATGAACTTCCGTCCACTCCCATTAATCCTTATACATGGTTTGTTTTCAAGACTATGAGGAATACAGTTTTGAAATCATTGTGGGAAAAGGAGAAAATGCTGATGACTGGCATCTTTTTCCCTATATTGTTTTGTTTTATCTTTTTAAAGACAGAATCCATCATTTCAGCAGTATTTGATTTCTTGCCGGTAAAGCTTTCAAATTCGGCTTGTCTACAATTTTGTAGGGTAAAGGGTTAACCAACCCCTTTACCTTAGACAGCTGACAATAATGTCTATAGAGCCTTTTGGAGACTGTTTAGGTGAAGGTCAGGCAGCACAGAACGTGCTGTCTGATCTCTGATCTTCATTGACCGCTTTTTTTTTCAAATATTTCGACCAACCCGTACAACTGGAGTAACTGAGCCCCTTTAACCCGTTACCACAGAATCCAGATTTTAAAGGTTATGAGGAAAAAAAAAAAAGCTTTTGAAAAACATTGTTGGAAATGGAGAAAATGCTGATCACCAGCATTTTCCCCTTTTCCCACAATGTTTTCTACTCTTTCAAGAGAAAATGCCATCATTAGGGTGTATTTTTAATTACGGGAAAAGGAACAGCTTAAAGGACAATTTACACGACTTGCTTTTTCAAATGTTTTGCAACATAAGTGCAAGATCATACCGTGTAAACCCTTTTTTAATGGGGGATTTGCTAGCAAAATTGTAAAGCAAAGAAAATAGAACTTGCTCTATTTTCACTGCTTTTTCACAAAGAACGACCAATCAGTGCCCAGTACGGTGGATTCCAGCCTTTTATTTTGATATTAATCATACTTGCCGGGGTCTGTTTGTCGTCCAGTAAAACAGTTACCCTTCATCAAACAATCTCGAGTCTTACATGACCCTGAAAAAGCCAGGCTTCTGAATACATTGTAGGAAGAGGAGAAAATGCTGGTTACAAGGATTTCTCATTTTCCCATAATGTTTTTTTTTTTTATTTTTTCAAAGACAAATTGCTGAATTATAGGCATACTTATCATTTCGTCAGCAACAATGCTTTGAATTTGGGCATGTGAAAAGAATTGTTATCTTGTGAAAGGTAAAACATCAAATTACATGTGGTTATTATTCTCCTTTGAAGAGATAAACTAGATAAAATCAGGGATCGTATTTACACATGTATATAAGATGCCTGATAAAATGAAGCAGATCTAGTGAACATACCGTGTACACGTGAAAAACACATGTACTATAAATAAAACCTGCCTTGTCAATCCTGAAAAGACATACCGTGTAAATTAGCCTTAAAATGTATCGTGTTAAAGAGACACAAAGTTAATCGTCGATTGACGTCTGTCCATCATGTTAATCATACCTTCCGAAACAGATTTATCATGACGATCATCGCTTGTTCTGTATTTACCGAGAGTTTTAGCTTCGATTTTAGGTAAGGCATGGGCAGGACCTATGTCTGTTATAATTTTGTTATTATATATTATTGAAATATGTCAAAATATTTATTGGTAAATTTATAGCAAAGCTAGTTGCCTTTTTGCCATTTACATGATATTACATAAATATGGCAAGAACATGTTATTATTAAAAGAAAATGTAAATCAAAGAAATTAACAACACATGAGATGAAACATGCTTTAATTTTGTTTATTAATTAGACCACACGCATTTTTTTCACAAAACTTGGCTAGATGGATTACCCATGCCTTTCTTTTAAGTAAGTTCAACGTTAGTCGACTTACTGGGTGAGAAAACGCGTGTCAAGTCACAGTCCACGTCGTGCAGGCTGACATGGATCGAAAAATTTTGCCAGCGGTAAATTTTCTGCGTATCAAAGGACCATTCTACCTCATGGTGTAGCGTTTTTTTTTAAACTAAATAAATTCATATTATGCTATGTCCTAAGTGGTGTTAAAATGTTCGTAACGGTATCCATATTGCGCGTGAAAGTGTCCGCACAGTTTTTGACATGTATCAATATTGTTCGTCACAGTGTCTATATTGTGAATGACTATGTCCATATTTTGCGTAATGGTGTCTGTCTTGTTGATAACAGTGTCCATATTTGTGCTTGAAAGTGTTCGTATTGTGCGTGACAATGCACAAATTAAACGTGACAATGTCAATATCGTGTGTGATAGTACCCATTTAGTGTGCAATAGTGTCCATATTGTGGGTAATAGTCAGTGACAGTATCCAATATTGTGAGTGACACTGTTCTTTCTTTGCGTGACTGTATCCGGTCTGTTCCTGTTAGTGTCAATACTGTGCGTGGCAGTGTCCATGTTACGCGTGACATAGTCCTTTCTGTTCGTGTCAATGTCCATACTGTGCGTGACAGTGTCCGTGTCGTGCGTGACAGCGTATATTCTGTTTGTTTTAGTGTCCATACTGCGTGTGACAGCGCCCACACTCTACGTGAAAATGTCCAAACTGTGAGTGAAGCAGAATCAATTTTGCCCCGTTGCAATTTTGCAACGTTTACTACATCACCTTGATTAAGAGTTACTTTAACACGTCTCAACCAATCAGAAAGCTTTTCTTTTAAAATGTAAATCAGAACATCCACTGCTATGAACTGTGGGGCTAATACTGTGCTTCCGTTACACTGTCTATACATTGCGTGAAGCGGAAGTAATCTTAACGTGGGAGTGTCGCAATATTTACCATTATCACTGGGCTATTTCTAGGAACACAACTATTTTAACCCTGTAATCGCCAGAGGCGGAAAGAAGGGCTTTCGTGGAAGACATAGATTAAGATCAGACTTCCCAGATTACATGAGACATGCAGGGGGCATAATGCATCTCCGTGATGCATTATACCAAGCAAGTCATCACATAATTATGTTTACATAAAATCCATTTTTTCAAACAACAGACTGAGTCATGAGGCAGAATGATCCTTTGATACTTTTCGCATATGCGTTAAGCCTGTTTTTCACAGAGCATGGCTTAATTTATTTGCAGCTGAAAGATTTAATCGTCACCCACACAAGGGATAATATCCTCAATGATTTCACTGATATCTTGGTACATCATGAAATAACGACAACGGTTTCGAAAACAAACCTTGTGAAAGGTAGATGGTCAGCTTGAAATAAGTGTAAAACATAATTGGCTTGCAACACGCGAAAAGGGGCATTCGGACATTTGCGTAAATTGTTGTCTCGGATCAGCCTGCGCAGTCCGCGCAGGCTAATCCGATACGACACTTTACGACTACGTTAGATTTTGTGCTACATTAGACTTGCGCAAAACAGAAAATTACATAAAAACGGAAAGTGTCGTCTCGGATTAGCCTGCGCGGACTGCGTAGGCTGATCCGAGACGACAATTTACGCAAATGTCCGAATGCCCCTTTTCGCGTGTTGCAGGCCATATGCTCTAACAAAAGGGTGTTTAATATTTTTCCTTGATGACTTGTGCCAAGCAAGTCGTCGCATAATCATGGATCCATAAAACTCATTTTCTCCAACAATCGACTGATCTACTAGGTAGTATGGTCCTTGGGCATGCACAAAATTTACAAATAGCAAAATTTTGACTCATGTCAGCCTGCGCACATTGCGCAGGCTGACATGAGTCGATACTTTTTGCAGATGCATTAAGCCCCCTTTTAAGAGAGCATGGCTCATGTATTTAACATGTGCACGGGTATATCAGAAAACATTGTGGCTGAGGAAAAAACGGATTTTACCATGATAGTGTTGTGTACATGGTAGGTTGTGCAGTGGATGAGTTTTGGTCAGTTTTGATCGATAGAGTTTAGTCGAACATTCGGAACTATTCTTGCATAATGCGGATCGAGCGGGTGGGGAAGTAGTACTCGTTTTTTTGGAATGGAAAAAACGCTGAGCACACGTGACAAAAATAAAAGATGTGAAAACCAGATTGAATGTCTTCCTTTGAGCTTCTTCCCCCAAACTGCCACAATAGTTTTCACCTTTTCCTACAATGTTTAAAAGCCTTCTACCTAATAGTTGTAAAATTCTGGAACTGTCTGGCAGAGTGTTACTTACTGACGAAGTAGCAAACCTGTTTGCACTTAACCATATAAGCCATGCTCTGGCAAAAGGGGGCTTAATACATTTCCGAGATGTTATGCCAATCAAGCAATCAGAAAATTATGGATCCACGATAACCACTTTTTGTAACAACCGACTTAATCATGAGGTAGACTGTTTTTTGGACATCCAGAAAACTGTCCAATAGCGAAAAGTTTCGGCCCAGGTCAGCCTGCGCGGACTGCGCAGGCTGACCTAGGTCGATACTTTTCGCAGATGCCCTGTTCAAAGAGCGTGGTTCATATAGTTTAATCACTATTTTCACAAACAATATTATCTACCCGTCAATCAATCGATCTACCTATTGATCGATTGGTCTATCTGTCTAATCAACGATTTCAGCCAGTTTCATTAAATAGTCAACAAATTTGTACTGTTGATGCCATTGTCGGAGCGTCAGTTTTCTTCTATTCACAATCCTGATTGAATGATTGATTGATTGGTTGACTGATTGATTGACTGAATAATGGATATTTGAAGCCTTTTTCAACATTATTACAGTTATGTCGCGGCGGCCAGTACTCCCATCCATGCGTTCCTGGAGTTTCTTTGTCCAGTGCTTGACAAAATTTTCTCTCAAAGTCACTGGCTACTTTCCCACAAAACTATCGCCAAAACAATTATCAGTGGTGGTCTAGAGGAATGAATCCTATCACAATGACTGTCATCAATCCTCGGAAAGAAACTGGTCGAGCTGGGGATTCGAACCTGCGACCTCCTGTTCTCAGGTCCTGTACGCTACCGACTGCGCTGCCGGGGCACGGCTGGTTATCTGTTATCAATGCAGGGATGCGGGGGCTCCGATCATGCCCAAACGAACGGCTTGAGGAGGAAATTCTCGCTCATAAATAACAATTTAGATTATATCCTAGACGGAAATTCTTTCATGTCAATGTGTGATGGGCGAACTGCTGGTATCTCTGTAGATATGTCATTATTGATGATTTATATCACAGCTTTGATCTTAAAATAGAACCACGGATGCTGTTTATAACTATCCCCGTATCTTGTCGGAATCTCGGGGGTAAAATTAGTGGACCCCGACATGAATGAAATATTTTGATCACAATCGGAGGAAATTTGTTTTATTTATTTTGTAGCATTCAAATAACATGATGTCATTTGCGAAGAAACGATAAAAAATGCGTTCCTCATATGTTTACGTAAAACAGGCATTTGTTTCATAAAAACTTAATCAAGCACATCACCGACATTGTGAGAAATGAATCTTATATCATGAAGACAGCTGTGAACCCTTAACTCTTTATCAAACGACAAAATTTTAGGCTGGTTCCAATTGAAAGCATTTTGCAGATTCTGTGACTGTGACTCATATAATACAATCTGTCCCCTAATGGTTAAAAACATTGTGGGAAAAGGAGAAAATGCTGGTCACCAGCATTTTCTCCTTTTTCCACAGTGTTTTAAAAAGTATTCTCTGTCAGGGTCCTTAAAGCTAGGGATTGTGTGGTAAAGGGTTAAGCTTATGAATCTATTTGGCGCACTTTCCATATGCGAAGAAGTTAATTCCCGAGAAGGGTTGTCATATTTCGGCTGGAGATATTTCACAAAATTTTTCAATCAAAGATACAAGCACAAAGAATGTGCAGCGTGATCTTGGTCCATACGCTCCGCAAAACCACATGCAGTCACGCTTGGTATTCCAAGGGTTGAATAAGATCCATAAGGTCTGTTTCACTTGCCGGTACAATTTTGGACCCTTGCACAATTTCACAACCCGAAGGCTTGCACAGTGCCTAGAACAATCTCTGCGACAAGTATAGTTTCCTGTACCTTGTATAGTTTAGGAACCCGACACTTGCTGGTACAATTTTGGACCCTTGTACAATTTCACAACCCGAAGGCTTGCACAGGGCCTAGAACAATCTCTGCGACAAGTATAGTTTCCTGTACCTTGTATAGTTTAGGAACCCTACGCTTATGCAATATATTGCACAATTTCAGTGTACTGCTCCGTTTCAGTAAATTGCTCAATTTCAGAACCTCGAACAGTTAAATAGAACTTTGACAATTTCGGTAACTAGTATAGTTTCGGTATCCTGTACACTTTGTGTAATTTTTACAGTTTAAGTACCCCACACAGTTTCGGTAACTAGTACATTTCGGTATCCTGTACGCTTTCTTTACATTAAATAATTTCACTATCCTTCACAGTTTCGGTACCTAGTACATCTTCAGCACCTTCTGCACTGTTGCAACCTAGTACAGTTTCAGCAGCCTCTACAGTTTCGGTATCAAGCACAATTTGATCAAGTTTGGTACCTAATTCAGTTTCAAACCTAGCACGGTTTTAGTACTCTGTACAATATTAGTATCTAGTACAGGTTTTGTACTCCTTACAGTTTCAGTGCCTTGTACAGTTGAAGAACCCCGTACATTTTTGGACATCTAGTACTGTTTCATTATTTTTTGTGCGACTTCAGTGCCTTGCAAAGTTTTCGTACCCTGCACAGTTTCGATATCTAGTACCGTTTGAGTACCTTGCACATGCACCCTATGGCCGTTTCACTTCCTTTTACATGGTAAAGTTTTAGTAAATTTTACAGTTTCCATATCTACTACAGCTTAAGTGCCCGGTGCAGTTTCAGTACCTAGTGCAACTTCAGCATCCTTTACAACTTCAGTACCTAGTACAGTTACTGTACTCGGTACAATTTTGATACTTAGAACAGTTTCAGAAGCCTTTACAAGTACAGTACCTAATCGTTACAGTTTCTGTACCTAGAACACTTTAAGTACCATATATGCTGTTTCGGAACCACATATAGTTTGACTACCCTTTACAGTTCGATGACTGTTAAAGTTTCAGTACCCGGTAAAATTTCGATGACTTGCTAGGTATAATGCATCACGGAAATGCATTAAACCCTCTTTTCTGGCAGAGAGTGGCTCAGTAATTTATTACCCAACAGTAACATGCAATATGCGATGAAATAGTATATCTAGGCTTCAATCGAAGACATATTTACATGTTTATTTATTTGACATGTTTCCTTTTACCAGATACGTAATTCTGTGTTTTAGCAAACCTGGGGAATAAGAAATTGGAAACACCATGGGAAAAGAAGAAAATGCTGGTATCCAGAATTTTCTCATCTTCTCACATTGTTGTCTACCATAACAGAGACAAATCCCTTCATTTTAGCCACTTTGACTTTGTCGTCTGCAAATGCTTTCAACTTGATGATATGGCTGAGTCGAAAAAGTTGTCGTCTGGTAAAGGGTTAAAGAATGAATGATGAAAGGTGAGCCAAAATTAGATTAATTTCCGCTTTATCACGTGACGTAAAAATAACATAAAAATTTATATCATTCAAGGCATATTTACTGCTTGTAAAGAATAATACAAGATGTCCCGTTAACAAAAGTTCGAAAATTGGCCCTAGTGAGCAATATTTCGTTTTGCCATATTTCAAATAAATTTATTTCATGCTTTTCGGTAGTTTACGTATTAGTTAGTGTTTATTAATTGGAAATTTAACAATTAAGACACCCTAAGGGAGCGAACGTAGTGAGCGACCGGGGTGTCTTAATTGTTAAATTTTCAATTAATAAACACTAACTGACTTAGTGTTTAACCTTTGACCTGTAGTGCGACAGCCAGTGAAATCCTTTTGTAGTGAGGTTAATGTCAAAACAGAATGATTGACTTCGGTACGACAGCCAATAAAATCCTTTTTTAGGTGGCGCCTTCATTTAACCTTGTGACGAAACAATTTACGTCATGAAATCATGAAATTTCATTTTCCCGCTTGATGCAATGTACCGCGTGTCCCATTTCCTATACAAATTATAAAGTAGGCCTCGGCGATGATAGAAGCTGATTTGAATTTAGGCGTGTCGGATTTCGACTTTTTGGATGAGGAATTCGATCAATCCGTCCGACTCAATTAATTGGAATTAATATCTAGGATCCAATACAGGGAGTTTTTACTATTTTCTTTTTAATTCATTGTTATCATACCATGTCAATTAACCCTGCGTCCCCAAAACCAATATTGACACTTTAAACCGTGCCGATTCAGACGAGGCAACACGATGAGTTTGTTCACTTGAATTCTGCATTTTTTGTCGCTTAGATATACAAATAATACTTAACCCTATGATACAAAAATGAAATGGTCCAGTGATCAAAATGAAACTGTCAAATGTTTCAAATGCGGTGTTGAAAGGGTTGAATAGACATTCGTACATGTAGTACAGCACATGTCGGCCTGACAGGACAGTAGGGCGGAGTTTCCACAACTCACTGGCGCATGCGCTCTTCGCCTTAAACAATTAACGATTAAGTGGCGAACTCTTAATAATTAATTGTTCAGGGAGCCAGGTTTAATAAATAAGACGGACGTTTTTTCAAAATATGGGGCCATTTGATTGGTCGGCAAATGAGGTTAAACACTAACGAGAAATAACGGTGATATATTTTTTCGGTATTTCATGGTTACGACCAGTGAAAAGTACCGATTTTATTTTCTAACTCTTCAACTGGAAACAGTAGTTCCCGCGCACTAGTTACCTAGGTAAACAGCGCGTGCCACTCAACCAGATTGAAATATGACATAATTTACCCTACATTTCTCGTGCTTTACGTATCATTGTAATGCTTTGTTATGCGAAGGGGGTACCCCACGGGATATAACCGAAAAGAACCGTACTGGATTTTGATGTACATGTAAGCTCCCTCCCACCAAAAAAGGTTAGAAACATGAAATAGGTAAAATTTTTTTTTGGTGAAGATCGAAATTTATTTCATCGAATGAACACCATCGGTAATATTTTCACGAGTGGCGCAGCTTCATTCAAAGGAAGTGATACAATAATGTGACATTTTGTGCCGGTGCTTAAATTTTAACAAGACATAATTCTAATGAAATGGTATGACCTAAAGTCAAATGAATTTTACCACTTAATTGTTTATCTTCAGCAGGGCCTTTAAGGCAGGATTTACTGTATTTTTCAGAGACGGTGCCAAGCCATGGAAACCTTCGCCAAAATGTGTATCAGAACGACGATCCACTTGTCCTTGTTATATTTGTTAGTCTGGACGTCATTTTGTAGTGCCTTTCCCACATCAGTCAGTCTCCGATCGTCATCTACTAACACAGACGTGAGTACTTTTAAAGATATATCCTTACAGCCAGAGACAAAAAAACGATGTTAAAACTTAGAAGTGTGTAGAATGGCTCATCTGTGTAAACAAAGATAAATTACCAAAATATATAGGGGTAAAGAACAAAGAAACTCAAGGGATTTGTCCTCATTTAAAACCGGAAACGACAACAAAGATTCTTTTGGAGTCCTTCATGCATTTTCTATCGGTCGTAATATGTGCCATCTTGCAACAATCAGGGGCAACATTTAGCATGAAAATACAGGAATGATTATAGTTTCATAAAATAAAGATGAAATGGGTAATAAAAAAATAGAAAAGCTTAAAACGAGTATAGATATATCTTTAAACCTTAACCTGCAAAATTAGTGCGAAGTCAAACTTTTGAGGCGATTGTAAAACCCAACTTTCTTTTCGGGGGAGGGGATGGGTAGATGGGGATGCATCCTTATCGGACAATGTAGATCTCAAATTAGACTGCACATTCTGTGCAGTCTAATTTTGATCTACACTGTCCACAACAGGCCCTTGAGTCGCGCTTAGCAGTCTAAGGGTTAACAAAATAGTTAAGCCTTTACCACATGAAAGTATTATAGACTTGTCCAAATTGCAGGCATTTGCAGACGACAACTTAAGTGTGGCTTAAATGAGTGGATTTGACATTGAAGGGATCGAAAACATTGTGGGAAAAGGAGTAAACAATGGTTACCAGCATTTTCTCCTTTTCCTAAAATGTTTTCAAAAGACTTCTTCCTCAAGGTCGTTAAAACTCGATATTGTGCAAAATGCAAATTGTAGGCATTTGCAGACGATAAATTAAGCGTGGCTTAAATGAATGGATTTGACTTTGATAGGATAGAAAACAGTGTTGGAAAAGGAGAAATTTCTGGTTACCAGCATTTTCTCCTTTTTCTAAATTGTTTTCAAAAGGTTTCTTCCTGGAGGTCTTTAAAACTCGGGATTGTGAGACAAAGGGTAAACCTTCAAAAAGCGATCACGTGATTTTGAAAACCTGAAGGAAATGTCTTTTTTAAACTTTGTACCGGAAAGTGGAAAGTGCGGGTAACCAGCTTCCCCCCCCCCCTCCCCATTCCCCGCAATGTTTTCTACCATTTACAAGACAGGATCTATCTTCTCGGCCACATTTTATTTGTCGCCCACAAAATGAATTTAAGCCACGCTCTGTGAAGGGGGGGGGGGGGGCTATCGACCAGGTCAGCCTGAGTATTCAGCGCAGGTTGACCTGGGTGGAAACTTTTTGCTATTGGTCAATTATCTGCAGCTCAAAGGACCAGTTTACATCTTCAATCAGTTGGTTATTAGACAAAATGTGACGTACCTGGTATAATGTATCACGGAGATGCATTATACCCCTTTTGCCAGATCTTGGCTCATCATATTTGAACAATTCCACCGATTGGACCAATTATTTATATTCTGCAAATACTTCGTGTTCGACACATTAATTCTCATTCGCAAATAGTTCCAATTTGGACAAATCTAATCAGTTTATGTACACTGTTTTTGTAGTCTTCGTACGATTTCGAGTCTGTCATGGCCTGCCAGTTGTACCATAACTGGCTCTCAACACGCGAAAAGGGGCATTCGGACATTTGCGTAAAGTGTCGTCTCGGATCAGCCTGCGCAGTCCGCGTAGGCTAATCCGAGACGGCAGTTTACGACTACATTAGATTTTGTGCTACAGTAGACTTGCGCAAAACAGAAAATTACATAAAAACGGAAAGTGTCGTTTCGGATTAGCCTGTGCGTACTGCGCAGGCTGATCCGAGATGACACTTTACGCAAATGTCCGAATGTCCCTTTTCGGGAGTGCAGGCCATATACTCTACTTGTCGTCTGCAATTGCCTTCAAATACAGACAAGTCTTCAATTTGGCGTCTGGTAACGAATTGTATCAAGATAATTCGAGCATGCAATTATTTGTTTGTTTGTATGACCTTTAACGCCGTTTTTAAAGAAACGAACGAACGAATGAAAGAAAGAAAGGGCGAATAAAAACTCAATGTGTGAAGCAATGATTGATTTCATGGTGTTTGACGCCGTTTTCAAAATTATTTCCGTCATAATGCGGCGGTCAGTGCACCTATCCAAGCTTTCCTGGTCTTTTAGCAGTACAACACACATTATACTTCCAAATCCACTGGCTGCTTTCCCACATATTCATCGTCGAAACATTAATCAGCGGTGAGAGGAATGAATTCGGTCGCAATGAATATCTATAATTCTCGAAAGAAATTGGCCGAGCTGGGGATTCGAACCAGGGAATCCCTGTTCTCAAGTCCTGTAAGCGACCAACTGCGCTACCGGGGCTCGGCTGTGTGAAGCAACTCAAGGGTATGTGGAATTTTGTTTGAGTCATTCAACTACTAGTATATCTATCAGGAAACAATTTGCCCCGGACATTCCACCGATAGCGTGACCACAAGTCACGTGTTATTTATTTGTTTATTTATTTCATGCGTAAATTCGTGTGCCTACCACCAGTTACTAACCTCATAAATAGTTCATTTAGCATGATTGTTTGCGATTAAAATTAACGTTTATAAGCCAAAATCCGTTTGACCGCCACTGATTTAACCCTTTACCAGACATTCTCGAGTTTTAACGACCGTAATCAAGCAGGCATTTGAAATCATTTGGGTAAAGAAGTTGTCAGCTTTTTTCCTTTTCAAACAATAATTTTAACTAACCAAAGTAAGGTTTTGACACAAAGAATGTTCACTTTTCATGTGCCAAACTCAAGTCCTCAGAAACGGTTGTGCTTAGGGCCTTAATAACGAAATTTCAAACGTCGAAACATTCTTGACACTATTTTTTGCTGGTTTTGTAACGAATTTACGCCGGCATGTCGTTCTACTAAATGTATTGCCTTATCCTGGGATATCGAAATATTCAAGCACGTCCTTCAGTGTATTGCCTTGGAATATCGATACATTTAGGCATGTCCTTCTGACCAATGTATTGCCTTGAGATATCATTACACTTAGGCATATCCTTAGACTCATTGTATTACCATGGGATATCGATACATTCAAGGATGTCCTATACTCAATGAATGGCCGTGGAATATCGATACATTCAGGCATGTCCTTTGACTCACTATATTACCGTGGAATATCGATACACTCCGGCGTGTCCTTTGACTCAATGCATTACCGTAGAATATCGATACACTCCGGCGTGTCATTCATTTCAACGTTTTATCGTGGAATATCGATACACACACCTGCATGTCCTTTGACTTAATATATTAGCATGGAATATCGATACACTCAGGTGTATCATTCATTTCAATGTTTTATCGTGGAATATCGATACACGTCTGTGTGTCCTTTGACTTAATATATTAGCATGGAATATCGATACACTCAGGCATATCATTCATTTCAATGTTTTATCGTGGAATATCGATACACGTCTGTGTGTCCTTTGACGCAATATATTAGCATGGAATATCGATACACTCAGGCATATCATTCATTTCAATATTTTATCGTGGAATATGGATGCACGTAGGCATGTCATCGATTCAATGCACCACCATGCTTTCCCTGAGTTTGTTTTACTATTTCTTCGCACATTGTTATTTCCAGGCCACTAGCTTCTTTCCCTCATGACCACAAGCGTGAAAGAACCAATTAATCATGTTATTCGATTTCAATATTTCAGGAACAGATAACTCTAGGGGTCGGAATACTTCGTGATTTTATGATACTGAGAAGTGACGCTAATGGTGACGGTAAACTCTCTGCCTCGGAAATCGAATCGTTTTACCGACCAGTCTACCCGACCTATGTTGCCCGAATGTACGGGCAGGAATTTATTAGAATAGCCGACACGGACCATGACGGTCTACTGGATCAACATGGTAAGCCATGAAAAAGGAGTATTAGGCTTTTGGATATTGTACAAAAGGGGGTTTAATGCATTTGTGTGATGTAGTATATCAAGCCAGTTATCACATAAATGGCTTGCAACACGCGAAAAGGGGCATTCGGACATTTGCGTAAAGTGTCGTCTCGGATCAGCCTGCTCAGTCCGCGCAGGCTAATCCGAGACAGCACTTTCCGTTTTTTTTGTAATTTTCTGTTTTGGGCAAGTCTAATGAAGAACAAAATCTAATGAAGTCGTAAAGTGCCGTCTCGGATTAGCCTGCGCGGACTGCGCAGGCTGATCAGAGAAGGCACTTTACGCAAATGTCCGACTGTCCCTTTTCGCGTGTTGCAAGCCTAATATGGATGCATGAAATCCTATCTTTTGTCTAACAACGAAACTGAACCATGAGGTAAGAATGATCCTTAGACACGCAGAAAACTTACGTATAGCAAAACTTTTCGACCCATATCAGCCTGCGCACTTCGCGCTGGCTGACCTAGGTCTATACTTTTTCCAGATGCATGAAACCACCTTTTCACAGAGCATGGGTATTTCGTCTATTTCAACTTTTCACCCATCCTCGGTGACCCATTTTCGATTCATTCTGTAATCGCCCCTGGGTTATTTCGCTGGCGTTTCCTCGTTCTCATGAATTATTCATGAAGCATTTTGATTGGTGATCTCAGTTTTTCTTTGAGAAAATTTAAACTATTTTTATCACAAATACGCCGTCATTTCTAATTTTTACTTGTCGATATCCAATCACATCATTCGTTGCAAATCAAGCTTAGCGATACTTTAAATATGGCGGCGCCCATCAACACCACAATCGAGAAGCATTTGAAAGAGATTTTCGGCGTAACGACGAAAGATTGTCAGTTAAAATCGTACACGAAGATCGATAGTGTCGTCCCTGTATTGCAGAATGGCATATCTCACAGGAGACAAGCACGCCGACGGCCGCCATATTTGTTGACAACCTCGGGTTTTTTCCTGGGTTATTTTTATTAACGGAAGAAATGAAATTATCCTCTCTACAAGAGAGTATCATTATGTTATCGATCTTTCGATTGGCTATTAGGGTACTTCCCGACCATTTGAATATTCATAAGAAACGACGATTTGCTGGTCAATTTTCCCAGGGGTGATGCATGGAGAGTAACGTAATGCTTCAAACCTGGGTTCCGAGGATGCTTTTTACCAAACAACAGCAAAATCTCGATTTTGTCAAATTCAAAGCATTTGCAAACGATAAATTTAATGTGGTTCAAATGATGGAGTTCGTCTTGGGTGATAAAATGATGGAAATCACATTTGAGAGGTTAGAGAATTTCGTGGGGAAATGATAAAATACTGGTTAAAAGTCAACAGTTTTCTCAAATAAACCAAACATACTATTTCAGTCTACAAAAAAGATCTAGATAATGTCAGCATCAAAGTTGCTTTTGTTTATGCTTCGGAAAAACAGGCAGTGTAGATTGACGATCAGGCTGCACATTATGTGCAGCCTGACCTTAATCTACGCTATCTGAAGAGGAAAGTATATCCGTGTTTCAGTGTTAGAAGAAAGACATGTAATTTTTTTCATGTATTATCTAAAGGGGATTCTATTTTGATTGTTTCTTCTGCAAATCAGATTTCTTTCGTTAAATTCTGATAAATACTATAAATAGTGCAGGATATATTTTCTTTGAAAGGATGAAAAGGAATGTTACATTCAGTTCGAAAGTATATTGAATATTAGGTATAAATGAGAGAGAGAGAGAGAGATGAAATGAATGAATTTATGCATACACACTATCATGTGGAATGACACGCAATTCAGTTGAACAAACAGACAAACCTGCAACTTGACAATATACAGCACTCTTTTTATTTGGGATAGAGGAATGCAATGTAAAGTATTAGGAATATACTTGATAGGCAAGGCTTATCATTTTGACCTGTTCAAATGCTTTCTAGAAATAGCGGGGGTTTGTTTACCAACAAATCAACACGGCCACTGACTCAGTCATGTATCGCTGCCAATCTTCATTAACGATAAAACTATATCAACTAATTCAATTAACCATTCACCACACAATCCCAATCCCAATCTCTAGAGACCTTGATGAAAAGGGCTTTTGCAAGCATTGTGGGAAAAGGAGAAAATGCTGGTAACCAGCATTTTCTCCTTTTCTCACGGTGTCTTTTTACCCTTCCAGAAATAAATTTCAATTTTGAGTCACATTCACGTTGTTGTCCGCAAATTGGTTGAATTTTGACAAGATTATATTTCTGTTGCTTGGTAAAGAGTTAACCCTTCACAAGACGACAAATTTAGGCTCGTCCGTATCGAAAGCATTTGCAGACAACAAAATGAATGTGGATTTTTTTTTTCTTTTAGAACAGGAGAGAGTGGTGGAGGTAGCAACCGGTTTAGCCAATCAGAGATTGCGTTACTTTCCAAATCTAGAATAAGATTAAGAATGTAATTTAAGACTTTAACAAACGACAAAATTTTAGACTGTTCCATGATTTATTGAAAGCATTTGCAGACGAGAAACTGACGAGCTCAAATAATGGAATTTTTCTTTGAAACGAAAGAAAACATTGTGAGAAAAGGAAAAAATGCTGGTTACCAGCATTTTCTTCTCTTCCCACAATTTTTTTCAAAACCCTTCTTCTTCTTCTTACGGGTCATTAAAACTCGGGATTGCCTGGAAAAAGGTTAAAACAGTCGGTGAATACTGCCGCTGGAGGTGATAACTTAAGGAATCATCGGGAATCAGAGCAATATTGCTCTCCTCTAATTTTTTTCACACTGTTCGCAAGCAAACCATGTATTTTCCTCTTCTTGAAATGCTTTTTTCTTTCATGGGATAGGTTAAGTGTTTGGAAGACTTTATGTTAACTAGTATCTAATTAAAGGGAACCGTTCAAAATTTTATAATCTTAAAAAAACTTAAAGAATTATTTATTACTAAATTAAGTACAGCAATAGTTTGCAAACCAAAAGAAAGACAAAAGAAAGGAAAAGATATTTTTCAATGGTATTCCCTCAATGAGCGACATAGGCTCTAGATAATGATGTTTTTAGATTTCGTGCAAGAGTTTTGCAAAGACCTCTTGGAATGTCACGTGATGAATGGCACGCGTCGACTTGGAGGAGTCGCATTCAAATCGGTATGATGACGTCATATCTTATGCTATAAAAATAGACGGGGACACCTATATGGCCTGCAACACGCGAAAAGGGGCATTCGGACATTTGCGTAAAGTGTCGTTTCGGATCAGCCTGCGCAGTCCGCGTAGGCTAATCCGAAACGACACTTTCCGTTTTTATGTAATTTTCTGTTTTGAGCAAGTCCACTGTAGCACAACATCTAATGTAGTCGTAAAGTGCCGGCTGATTCGAGACGACACTTTACGCAAATGTCCGAATGCCCCTTTTCACGTGTTGCAAGCCATATAGCAAAACGGCCATCCTTTGGCCCCTTTAATCTGTGCAGTTGGGGGTTAAGAGCAAATTCCCGGCAATCAATTAACATTCCAGCACAGAACTTTGACCTTTTCACTCTCTCAGATATCATCCTGGCCCACAGGTCTTGGAAACTTTATATTGATACAATCCGTATCAGGATACTGTATCCATACTTAACTCTTTCGCTGCCAGATAAATGGGTTTTACTTCTCTCGAAGTCTAAAAGTATATTTTCGTAGCATTTGAAGCTGATTTCGGTCAACGATTAACATCAAGTGGCGGACGGCATAGATCCAAGATCAGACTGCATGTTCTGATCTTGATCCATGCCGTCCGCAAGAGCTAATCAAGGAAACATTGGCAGTGGAAGAGTTAAACCTTTACCGGCCAAATAAGTGAAACTTTCAAGCCGATAGTAAGAACGGAAATTTTGCCATTTCATAGGTATTTTTTTGGGGGAAAAATCTATGTTCTAATCGGACAGCGTACATCTGAGATCAGTCAATCGCCAGTGGTGCTGGGAGGGTTAAGTGCGAAATAAGTGAAACAAGACTTTCTCAGTCGGAACTGGACATGTAGATTTTGCCATCTCAAATTTGCTTTCGCCAAAAAATCAAGCAAAAATAGCCGACAGTCTAAATCTAAGATTACACTGTAAGTTCTTCGTAGATCAAGATCAGACTGCACAGAACGTGCAGTCTGATCTTGGATGTACGCTGTCAGCATAGATCATTAGATCATTAAATCAGGGTTCAGCCCTTCGAGGTAAAGGTAGCTATAACGGTTTTCAGGGGTGTGGAAATCTTGAAATTTCCTAATTGTCCATGGACAAGTAAATCTAAAAAATCTACTTGTCCATCAGAGAAGTTTACTTGTCCAAAACAAAACAATTTTAAATGGCACACAAAGACCTAACTGAATGTAGTTTGTAGATAATGATGTCCTTTTAACCATTTAAATTTGCTTTGTTTGGGTTTTTAATAATAATAATGAAAATAAATCAAGCAAACCTTTATGGGGCTTTTTTCCCAAAAATTGGGAAGGGGCCTTAGCCTTTCATTTTTTTTTTTGATATTCATGTGCGATTTTGGACAAATTGGAAAAAGCAGACTGACTTTCAAGGTACATCAATAAAACAAATTAATGGCACTATACATACATACAGTAAATAGACAGGTGCAACAAATTAATAATTTAAAAAGATTCAACAGTTACACTATTACTGCTTAAACCATGGCCAAATATCTGTGTTTGCCCTTACAGCCCTTTTTAACACTACTGTGGCTCACCCATGCATGCCGGAGTTAATACTTCAGCAGAACTGCTTACCAGCCATCATATGATACAAGGGAATCATTATCTGTGGAAGTTAAAAGGCTAGGCTTGGTTATTGTGTCTGGAGATGTAGAGTTTGCATCATGTGTAGTGATAATAATTGTTTAGTTTTCCGACAACGGGAGATCGGCGATGTCCGACAGACCCGGCACTTCAGATTGAGTACGCGGAGATTTGATTACCTGTAGATCGATCTGCAAAGAATTTAAACGTTTTACGCCGAAAGTAAAAAGGCTGCGCTGGCCTTTATCGTCTAGGGTCCTTTTAACAAACTTTTTGTAATGTTTCCCGGTTTTTGACATGTTTTACCTGGATACAGCGTGTTTGGTTTTCTTTCAAATACGTTTACTGCAACCGAGTAAGAATTTGTTCCACAGTGTTAAATTAAGACAACTTCTTTTGTCAGCTGTAAGTTTTTGCGAACGACAAAAAAGAATTTTATATTGAATGATTGGGAAATGACAACCGCGTCAAATCTACGCGCGGTGTTATAATATGCAAAACAATAACTCGTTTCGGTTATTGTTGCCTCCATTAAACAAACCAAATGGCGCCAAGAAACCACAACATTTCGGCCGTACTGCAGCGCAGTCAAAATTTTAAAAAAGCCTGCGTAGGCGATATAATCAGAGCCGGCCAAATTTTGTTTTGATTTATCATAATTCAATTTGAAAATGTTCTTGTTTACGAAGTGAGACGGAGAGAACATTTCCATTTCACAAGGATAACGTTATATAATACAGATCTTTAATTTCAATTTCCCCCTCGTTTTCTACTTGTCCGCGGACGAGTAGATTGCAAAAAACCACTTGTCCGACGCCAAATTTACCCGAGTCGGACGAGTCGGACGTAGGATTTCCACACCCCTGGTTTTTAGCTCACCAAAGCACGATGTGCCTTAGGGAATCTATGTTAGCGGGTAAAGTGTCCGTGCAACGTCGAAAGTGATATCTCTTTTACCACTTGACCAATTTTAAAGAAATCTAAGACAAATTATCCTTGGGTAAGTCTAGTACATAAAAGCTATAAACCTAAGTCACTTCTTTAACAATTTCTAAGTAAGGCATTACTGAGATGCATTCAATCCCCGTTTGCTAGTGCATGGCTCATATATGGCTTGCAACACGCAAAAAGGGGCATTTGGACATTTGCGTAAAATTTCATCTCGGATCAGCCTGTGCAGTCCGCGCAGGCTGATCCGAGACGGCACTTTACGACTAAATCAGATCTTGTTATACAGTAGACTTGCGCAAAACAGAAAGTTACATAAAAACGGAAAGTATCGTTTCGGATTAGCTTGCGCGGACTGCGCGGGCTGATCCGAGACGACACTTTACGCAGATGTCCGAATGCCCCTTTTCGCGTGTTGCAGGCCATACATTCATTAACGTTATGTCTGAAGTAAAAGTCAAGGTCAGTGATGCTAAATACGCAAATAAATGAAATATGCAAGAAATTCTACAATCTTTGAGCTATAAGTAACTGGAAATGAGCCATGCGCTGACAAAAGGAGGTTTAATGTATCGTCGTGATTCATTATGTCAAGCAAGTCATCACATAATTATGGATCTATTTAATTCATTTTGTCCAACAACAGGCTAAATCCTGAGGAGGAAGGGTTCTTCAACATGCAGAAAACTAACCAATAGCAAAAAGTTTCGATTCAAATCAGCCTGCGCGGAATGTGCAGACTGACATGGGTTGAATCTTTTGGTATTTTTAAAATTTTCTACCTGTCTACGGATCATTCTACCTCACAATTTAGTCGGCTGTTAGACAAAATATATACTTTGATGTTATGGGTCCACAACTATGTGATGACTTGCTTGGTATAATGCATCACTGAGATACATTAAAGCTCCTTTTGCCAAAGTATAACACTTTAAGTGCTTCGATTTCTGTTCTTTTCGGAGTGTTTCATGTATTTCAGATTCTCTCATCTATATTTTCAGAATTATTACAGATGCTGATCGCTATCGATGCCTTGTCAATGACGAGACGGTGAACGTCGACACTGAATGAAACAAACCACGGCAAAGTCTTCAATGATAAAATATTTTGGTTGTGATATAAGATAATTTTCAAACTAACACTTACTACTAACAACCACAGATCGCCTGAACATTAAGCTCCTGAAATTTCATTTTTCTAACACTGTTACTGGAAAAAAAAATTATAAATAAATAAGCAACCCCCTGATGCATGCTACCAAGCAAGTAATAACATAATTGTGGATCCATAAAATCCATTTCGTGTAACAACCGACTGAATCATGGGATATCCTGGTCCTTTGACCTGCACAAAAGTGACCAATAGCAAATAGTCTCGGACCAGGTGAGCTTGCGCAGACTGCGCAGGCTGACATGGTCGATATTTTTTGCAGATGCATTGCGCCATTTTCACAAAGCATGGTTCAATTTTTATAAGAATAGTATTATTGCGTTTCTATTGTTTTGTACACATTAGAAATCTAATTACTATTCTTATGATATTTCTATTTATATTGTTTGTAACAGTGTTCCACTATTTAAATTTCAGACTCTTGTGCTTGAAGTAATTACCTCTTCAAGCAGACTCAGAAAACCTTTTTTTTTTCAAAACATAATCAACTTGTAACATAACTTCAAGTCAAAATATTGCTGGTCAAAAAGAAAATTCTCCTTAAGAGTAGCTTTGTCCTTTTGTCACAAAACTTTCATAAGTGGTATGCAGGAAATAATGAATTAAGTAAGGTACTGATGTTTTCCCATTATCATTCCGTATATGGGATTCTAAACTTTGTGTTCTCATCTCGAGTGGAATTTCTTTTTTCGTCTTTTTCGGTAATTTATCGGGAAATAATGGTGGATTATGGTTTAATAATTTCACGGTTTCGACCTGTGAAATTTACCGATTTAATAACTAACGTTACCATATGGAACTTCTTAGATTCTTGGACCATTTTTACCTCTTCGCCCTTTCAAACGCACCAGATCTATTTCATACAGTGATTAAATCGAGTAATCTTAAAAAAAAACATCATACGTTTCCAAAATATTTATTAATCCTATTAAATTCAGCTTTATGGGTTTTGTCGATTTGTTGTGTAACTTCGAATGTAAATAAATAGCGGACACTAATGACAATGACGCGGAAGGATATATTTGGCAGTCGGAAGATTAAAGATTAAAAAAATATTAATTTGAAAATGGGTTTTTGTCTTTCTTAAATAATTCACTGAACATGATATTCTAGTAATTTTATTAAAACACTATTCTGTCATAATTCTGGCCTATTCCAACGAACAATTTTCTGTGTAAACTGGTAAATACATTCTCATTGTAATACGGTCTTACGGGACGGGGTTGGGGGGTGGGGGGGGGAAGTTATGCATTGGGGACTGGATTTTGATTAAAGTTCCAACAAAACAGAGATTAGAAGCATGAAATAGATAGAGTATGGTTTTGTTTTTGTGAAAGATCGAAATTTATTTCATCTCGTAAATATTATACGGCAATATTTTCACTTGTGGCCGCAACACTAGTGAAAATATTACCGATGATGTTCACTCTATGAAATAAGTTCGATCTTCCACCAAAAACATCCCCAAATATCCCTTATGTATAACCAGTCTACAAAAAAAAAGGTAAATTTATTTAGAGGCTAGTAGTACACACAAGCCGAATGGGACGACATGATTACACGTGTTATAAGTATAATATTGCACATAATCAATTTACGTTTTTCTTTTTTTTGCAAAATACTAAAATAGACATTTTCTATTTCTAGAAAACTTGGGGCTTTTAATACTCTACATTAATTACTCTATTATTCTGCAGTCTCTCATGCAATATGATAAGTTATATTGAGCAAAACACGGTTATGAAATGTTAGTGCTGACGAAACTTGTATCGTTAGAAATTGGAGGAGTGGTGTGTATTTATTGAATACCATTACTGGGACGACGTACCGTATATTTTACGGTGAACTGAGAAAAGTGGCATTTATTTAAATCCAATGAAATTAGAAACTAATGATAATACAGCCGCAGCTCCCTTGGAGATTAATATATATTTTAAATGAGGGTTGAAGCATGACGACACGCAGTCACGTGATATTCATCTTGAGACAGTCTTTTTGATTGGTTGAGAACCTGTCAAACGATGCAAAAGACTTTGTTTTATTTTCCAATGGACGCAAACGGTAAAGCAACTACTTTTCTGTAAAAGATATTCATGAAACTAGATTTCCTTTTCTTCTTTTCTTTTAAGTTGAATTTTAACCGAATGGTCTAGCCAGTGAGAAGTCGCGTTAATCTAGAATTTCATGTAGACATAGAATGAAATTAAGAATGGTTGGTGAATATGGACCCAGGCCTATTTTGTCTGGAAAGGCGTATTGAGTGGACCATACCAGCATACGGGTTTTACTTTTAACTTGATGTAGTACAATTCAAGTTGTTATGTTTTAATTTTTTTTTCCGCATTGGCCATTGGTATTTCTTTATTTCAAACACAGACATTACTGAATTATTGAAATATATCTAGGTGCTTTCTCCAAGAATCTAACAATGTGGAGAACTTTATTGCCTGAAAATCTTACAAATGCTATGTAACGCAATTTTTGTGCATTCTTATCTTTATATACATTGTTTATGAAAATGTTTATCATGTAAATCTGTCCTCGAAATCATTATAGTTTAAACATGAGTATTCGACGTATCTCATAAGTTCTCAAACGAGACGTAATGAGGTACTCGGTGCAAGAATAGGAGAAATTTTGTTGTATATTTTCTTGTTAAGCGGGGTTTTGATTATGTTGTATTATACAATACCCGAGAAAGTTGTAAATTTTCTTTGTTCTTACTTTAACGAAATTCTGCATAAGAATTGATTTTTTAACTTTCTTTTTTCTCTATGCTCTTTGCAGTTTTTATTCATTTTAGGTCTTCTGGCAGAAGGCTAGAGATCTTATGTAATGGCTCGGTGTGGGTCTTACGTGCATGTGTGTACGTGCGTGAGCTGATCTTTGTTTAAAATCAATTGTTCTTGAAACGACTAAAGCAAGTCTGAACCAAGCTTCATCCATCTGTTCCTTTTATAGTTCGCTTTAGAATGGTATCGAAAAATCAGGCCGATTAAGGCACATGGTAAAAAGCTAGGAAAAATTTTCTTCTAACCTTCTTCTTGAAAACCTTATGTTGGCTTTTTTTTGGTAAATAATTCCTGAATTGATCGCTCTCAGATTGCTTAACAACATCGAATTAAAATGAACGTGGTTTGCAAAGAGAGTTATGGTTCGAGGTGCTGTTTGTAAAAAATTCGTGCATTTTAATGTCCGTCAGTGGAGCGATAAGGGGCCATTATTGTCCTCTTGTTACAGAGTTGTCGAATGATTGTATTCATTTATTTTATTGTAATTATGTTCAAAACATTCCCGTTGATTTTAAAATGTTACTTTACTTTATTCACCAATTATGATACTGATACGATGGACGGCATCTGAAAATATTGTGAGAAAAGGAGCAATTGTTTGTAATAAGCAGTTGCTCAATTTCCCGCAATATTTTCTGAAAATGCATTTTCCTTTATAGCATAAGTTGGTGGCGGGTTAAGGAGAAACCTGTTTAGCTAAATTGCTTGATACCTTCTTACATTTATCTTATATGATAAAGAAATCTTTTATACTCGGGCAGATCAATTTTATGTCAATAATTGTCTTTTTTTTTTTGGAATACGAGCCATGCTCTGGCAAAAGGGGGTTTAATGCATCTCCGTGAGGCCTTATAAAAACCAAGTCATCACGTAACCACGGATTCATAAAGTCGATTGTGTCTAACAGCCGGCTGAAATCCTGGGTAGACTGGCTCTTGAACATGCAGAAAAAGCAAAAGGTTTCGACCCAGATCAACCTGCTCAAATGCATTAGAACCGCTTTTCACAGATTATGCCGCATATGTATTTTTAGTATTAATATTTTCAGTGTTCATATCATGTCTTATAATCCTAAAAAAGAAAAAAAAAAGATTACTATCACTCTAATCAATCCTTTGCCAAACAAAAGTGTGCGTGTTTAATCGACCCTGAGGAAGAAACATTATAAAAAAAATACGGAGAAAGGAAAACAAGAAACCGCCGGATACCAGTATTTTTTCCTTGTCCACAATGTTTTCTACCCTTTCAAAGAAAAAGAAACACAACATTTTAGCCACGTTTAACGCTTATCCTGCTAAATAACTAAAACGAAATTTTCGATTTGATAGTAAAAAACCAAATATTGCTATTTCAAAGTTATGTTTTCGGGAATAATAGCTCCTTATCGGACAGTGTAGATCCAAGATCAGACTTCACGTTCTGTGCAGTCTGATCTTGATGTACACCGTCTGCAAAAGGTCAGCGAGTCGCGCTTAACAGCCTAAGGGTTAACCTTGTCGTCTGCCAATGCTTTAAAAATGGTCAAGTCTAAAACTTTGTCGTCTTGTTTAGAATTAATTCGACATCATAGCTAAATGAATCAGTGCAGTTACTTTGTATTTATTCTGCATTAATGTTGCAGTGAATTGAAATAACCATGCGGCCAGCAATTTATAATTAGTTTTTGTTTTATTATTGATTTTGAAGAGAGTCAATAAACTGCACATTTTCAAAGATTAGATGTGTTGTCAGTTTTTGTTTTCTCCATCAAGTGACCGACCGCCCGACCGACCGACTGATCGACCGACTTTACGGCCGATTGATCGGCCGAGAAACATCTAACAGAATAGAACGTTTCTTCATAATAATTTCGGTTTCTCAGTTCATAAAAGGGAAACAAGCTACAAAACTCTTGATCTTGCCATTAAGAGAGAAACAGAGGGTTAGGGATACTGAATGCATCCTATTTTCAATGGAGAGTTGTGTGGCACCATTGGTTTCCTATTTTATCCCTGTTTCTGTGCAGGCTTATCTAAGAACAATCTGAAGAAACTGAGTACAAACGGCGTTGGAAATAAAACGACTTGAAAGTATATGACCTGGAAATACCGCTTTCGAACCCATATGAAACCTGGCATGGTGGATTTGTTCTGAAAGAGGAAAGGGGGGTGGGGGGGCAAAGGATTTTATTTGATTTTGCGTTTATTTATCGTTGCCACCGATTGCCCATATGGACTACGCACCCAGTAGGCTTTTAGTTATGGTACTGGGGAAAGTGCAAGATATTTGACTGTATATACTGAAGCACCGCCACACTTTTTGCTAACTTGTAAATTTTCTGCATGTCTATTCTACCCAAGATTAATTCGGCTGTTTGACGAAATGGATTTTATGGATTCATAATTATGTGGCGGGTTGCTTGGTATAATGTATCACAGAAATGCATTAAACTCCCTTTTGCCAGAGCATGGCTCAAGCTCAATTGTTTGCATCTTTTATTTCAGAAATTCAGCGTTGCTATACTGTCTGACGGGGAAAAATTACGGATAGGTTACAGAAAACCTGTTAACTCTATCACTACTGCTCAAAGGCTAAAAATACATTTCCTCTGCATGATTAAGAGACAGTTTGTTCATATTCTAGAATATAGCAGTGGACAGTGTAGATCAGAGATCAGACTGCACGGAACGTGCAGTCTGACCTCTGATCTACACTGTCCACAAAAACTTCTGGTGTCGTCCATGGTATGGAAAGAGTTAAACGTGACGAATCGTGCTGCAAGATAAAAACATTTAAGCGCGGGAAATATCTCGCTGTGTAACCAAATTACCGTTACCGCCCCCGACATGGTCTCCCGCCAAAATAAATACCAAGTAATGTCTAAATTGCGGCCAATCACTCAGTCATACTTCAGCGACCTTCTCCCGTTCATCAATTACAAAAATATATAAACGGAATCCCATTCCTGCCACACATAATTCCGTCTTTGTAGCACGCTTTGACGCCTTTCATGCAAAAGGCTTGCGTGCATCGGTAATGGCTTCTCTTCGTTACATACTACAAGGTCCGAGCCCCGGTAGCTCAGTCTTACCTACCGTGCAGGACTTGAGAACAGGAGGCCGAGGGATCGATCCCTGGCTCAAGGATTGATGATAGTCATTGAGACAGGATTCATTCCTCTCCCACCGCTGACCATTGTCTCGACGATGGTTATGTGGGAAAGCAGGCAGTGGCTTGGAAAGAAAAGTGTGCGGAGTATTGGTAAAATATATTCTAGGAAAGCATGAATATGTGCACTGGCCGTCGCGATATAACTTACATAATGTTGAAAACGGCGTTAAACGGCATACAATCAATCAATCAACATACTACAAGGAGGTTACGCCTTAAACACCACCGTTTATTTTTTTCGTACATTCAAAGTATAGTGACATTCACCATCTCTGACTATCTGCTGTAATTTTAAATGCAAACTCCAGCCGTATACTATTTGTTTTTATTTGATATATATTCAGTGGCACACACAAAAACTAACAAATAAGCACCTCATTCGATTCCCTTTTTTGCTGTACCATCTCAAACACAACTACCCATGAAATATTACCGTGAAAAAAAAGGACCTTCCTGGTGGTAGACCATGTTCTTTTATGTGGGCAAAGGCACAAAATAGATCCCCAAGAAAACATGAATTTGCCCTCAGTCCAATAGAAATCATTAATTCAGCGGTGAGTGGCGTTGTGCAGAATGATCTCAGAAGCGACAAACACCAACCTTGAAAAGGTATTGTTGTACCAGGACAATGCGCCAAGTCATCGAACCGCTAGTGCATAACTAGAAACAGATCTTCTTGGTTTCTAGACTGGAACATACCCCGTATAGCCCGGGTCTTGCACACACAGACTTTCGAGTATTTCCCGTATTAAAGAATGAACTCAAAGGCCAACAATATGTTGATTTTACGAGGCTTCTCGAGCGGCCCAGGCTGTTGTTGCTGGTTTCGATCGCCAGAGGTGCGCGGACACATACAGACGATGGGAGGAACGTCGCCGGAAGTGGATAGACTGTACAGGAGACAACTATTAAACATGGGGTCCCTATAAAGTAAGAAACGGAACCGTAACGAAACGCAACGAAACGAAACGCAACAAAACGCAACGAAACGAAACGCAAAGAAATGGAACGAAACCCATTGAACAGGTGCGTTGTCAGTACCGTTTCGTCAAATTAATCATAACAACGTACGCCATTAAGCTGCCCCGTTGGTGCTTAGTGTAGGGCATTTCAGATGGTATATTTTCGTGAAACATGCTCGAATAGTTTCTGAGATAAGACAGGTCTACGAATATCTGGATCACCCCTCGTACAAAGACACGTCATTATTTTAACTTGATATTAACTGTCAGTGCCATATATGGCCTGCAACACGCGAAAAGGGGCATTCAGACATTTGCGTAAAGTATCGCCTCGGATTTGCCCGCGCAGTCCGCGTAGGCTAATCCGAGACGGCACTTTACGACTACATTAGATTTTGTCACACAGTAGACGTGCAAAACAGAAAATTACATAAAAACGGAAAGTGTCGTTTCGGATTAGCCTGCGCTGAGTGCCCATGCTGATCCGAGACGACACTTAATGAAAACCGAGTTAACTCTTTACCACAAAGTCCGAGTTTTAACGACCCTTAGGAAGAAACCTCTTGAAAACATTGGTACACTGGTAACCAGAATTTTCCCATGTTTTCTACTGAATTATAGACAAATTCCATCATTTGAGCCCGGTTTAAACTTTTGTCTGCAAATGCACTGAAATTGGACCACTCAACCTTTTTGTCATATTTACCATAAACACATAACAAATACACAGTATATGACATCTAGGTCGGTTGCCAACCTTTCTAAACTCAATTACGGTGAAAACCTGTCTCTAGGGACCACCTCTGTTAAGCGAGCAACCTGTATTGAATACGCACCCGAAGAAGGCAAATACGTCGAAATGTACATGTACCAAGCAAGGAAGGGTCATAAGCAATCACACTCTCAATTTTCCTTAATACAGGTTGAACCGATTATTTTTTTAATCCCACATTTCGCCGAGCCAGGTCGTTCAGTCAGTAATGTACAAGATTTGAAACCAGGAGGTCGCCGGTTCAAATCCCCAGCTCGGCCTTTTCCTTCCCTAGATTTGATATATACAATGCGACAGCACCCATTCCTCGCTCACTGCTGATCATTGTTTCGATGATGGTTATGTGGCAATGCAGCTAGTGGCTTGGGAAGAACATTGTGCGATGTATTTGTGGGTGAAAAAAATCCAGGAAAACATTGATAGATGCACTGGCACCAGCGACATACATACATACATACATACATACACACACACACACAAACATATATACAGGTATACATACATTTCAAAAGCAACAACTGCGATAATGTTAGACACGGCGTTTAAAACAAACAAACAAACAAACAAACCATTTCACGCCAAGTTATCTGATTGGCTAAGACGGACCATCTCGGCCAATCAGACTGTCGGTCTTAAAAACTAGAATTTGGAATTTGGAATAGTGAGTTTTATGGGTCGTCGTACTTTTTGCACCTGAACATACTTATGTGAAAATCATTGTGAAAATCATTGTTATGATATTGGAATTACGCGATATGTGAACAAATACGCCCATTGGCTGTTTTCTTACGTAAACCAACCCTTTGTGCACCATTTTTGACTATCTAGGTGCTTTTAACCCTTTACCAAACGACAAAAAATATAGACTTGTCCAAATTGAAAGTATTTGCAGACGACAATTTAAATGCGGCTAAAATGATGGAATGTGTCTTTGACACGGTAGAAAACATTGTGGTAAAAGGAGAAAATGCTGGTTACCAGCATTTTCTCCTTTTCCCACAGTGTTTTCAGAGGATTATATGGTTAATGACAGTGTAGATTAAGTTCGGACAGCACTGAACGCACTTTCTTTTCTCTAGTCAACACGAACCGATTTTAACCGAAATATTTTGATAGACTGCTTCGAAAATTGAGAACAGGGGATTGCTGGTTCGATCTGCGGCTCGGCCAATTTCTTTCCGAAGATTGATGATTGCGACAGGATTCATTCCTCTCTCACCGCTGACCATTATTTCGAAGATGGTTATGTGCAAAAGCAGCCAGTGGCTTGGAAAGAATATTGTGCGGCGTACTGGTGGAAGAAACTCCAAGAAAGCATTGATAGGTGCATTGGCCGCCGTGATATAACTGAAGTAATGTTTGAAACGGCGTTAAACACCATACAATCAATCAAACTAACTCTCTTTGCCCACTTGCTCCAACTCAATGCCACAGACAAGGGTAGGTAAATATGAATCATCACTATCATGACATGATTATAAAAACCTGTGGAGTACGCACTGAGGTTGATGCTACTGTATCATTTTTCAATGTCAAATTGATTAATGGAACTGCCGTACAGACAGAAAAATTATGCACGGGAACGGTCATCGATTTATGATCACGTCACTTTGGTTAAATATCCAGAGGAAACAGGTTGAAAGCAACTCTTTATACAACGATCCCGCATTTTAACAACCTTGGGGAAGAAGTTTTGTGAAAATTTTGTGGGAAAAGGATAAGATGCTGGGGTAACCAGCACTTTTTTCTTTCCCCGCAATGTTTTCTTGTCTGATATACAGACAATCACATCATTTAAGCTGTACTTCATGTGTCGTCTGCGATTTATTTTCTATATTAACAAGTTCAAAACATTGTCGTCGTGTAAAGAGTTAAACCCTTTTCCACACAATGACGAGTTTTAACTATCCTAAAGGAGAAGGCTTCGAAAAACATTATGGGAAAAGGAGAAAATGCTGGTAACCAGCATTTTCTCCTTTTCCCAAAATGTTTTCTACTCTGTCAAAGAACTTCGATTCATTTGTATCATTTCCGAATTTGTCGTCTGCAGAAGCTTTCAATTTGGAAGTTTCTTGAATCTGTCGTTTGGTACAGTGTTAAATCATTACTGTACCGGTCTATTCTGTAGATCTACTGAAATCGATTACTCAGAAAACAAAGAATGAAATTTGGCCAAACTCTGTGAAAAGGGGGCTTAATGTATCTGCAAAACATTATCGACCAGTCCGCGCAGGCTGACCTTGGTCGAAACTTTTTGCTATATATTCGAATTTCTGCATTGCAAAGGACCGTTGTAGCTCCTGATTCAGTCAATTGTTATACAAAACGGACTTTAGGGATACATGATTATGTGATGACTTGCTTGGTATAATGCATCACGGTGATGCATTAAACCCTCTATTTCCAGGGCATAGCTCAATTGTTATTTCATTGAGAGGAAGATATCAAGTTTTGAGGGGATGGGAAACATTGTACGGAAAAAATGGCTTTTATTTATTACAACAGCCTTTTTTCATAAGCTGTTTTAAAAAAACTGTCTCCTGCTGGGAGACAGGAAAAAATAATAGTGCTCTTGTAGCATTCAATTAAAGGCCCACTAGCTGCCAAAACAATGCGGGTTTTAAAGTGCATTTGAATTTAAATCACACCATTTTAAAGTTTAGCAATTATTGTAAAGATGACAATCTGCCATTGAACGGCCGGTCCAAGTGTTAGTCGCTGGCAGAAAAAATGAATTCTAGAAGAAGGTAAAAAAGTTGCCAGGTCGCTTTATCTTCTTTTTTACTTTTCACCTAGATTTCATTTTTTCTGCCGGAAGCTAACACTTGGGCCAACTGTACAATTACAGATTGTCATCACAATAATTCCCATACCTTTACATTTTAACACCTGCATTGGTTACTTTTGGCCCCCATTGAGAATTTAACCTTTCATGTGCGATAAGCACAATCTTTTTTTGTCATCTTAGTTAATATATTTCTGTCTTTCTATATTTTTCTCTTCCTTCTACTTTTATCACAGGAAACAAGCCAACCAACTCGCTGCTGCAGATTAATAACCAATATCCGGTTTGATCAAAGGAAACCTCTTTCTGTATCTCTTAACCTCTATTAGCTTAACCAATAGGCTGCTAAGCGCGACTCACTGACCTTTTGCGGACAGTGCAGATCAAGATCAGACTGCACAGAACGTGCAGTCTGATCTTTGATCTACACTGTCCGATTAGGACATCTTTTCTACGCAAAAAATTACCTTTAAAATAGCAAAATTTAGGTTTTTACTATCGACTTGAAAGTTTAATTTCATTTTTTTGGCAGGATAAGGCTTAAAATAAACTTTCAAGTCGATTGTAAAAACTTAATTTGGTTATTTTAAAGTTGTTTTTCGTGGAAAAAAAATCTCCTTATCGGAAAGTGTAGATCCAAGATCAGACTGCACGTTCTGTGCAGTCTGATCTTGATCTACACTGTCCACAAAAGGTCAGTGAGTTGCCCGTAGCAGCCTAGGGGTGAATCCTTTCGAAATATTCTAGAGATATAACGAACTTGAGAAAGACGGCTTTTGAAAACTTTGTTGGGGAAGATGACAATGCTTTTAACCATCATTTTCTCCACTTCCAACTGTGTCTTTTATACCCTTTCAAATACGAATGCACTCATTTGACCTACAGTTTATGTGTCGTCTTCAAATGCTTCCTATTTGGTTAAGTTTAAAATATGTCGTCTCGCATGACGTTCATTTGGTTTTAAACCAGAAATTGTCTTCTATAGGCGGTTTCAGTTTCCATTGGTAAACTTTTCAAATTAAAGGCGCGTTTAGACTTGGTACTACTAGGACAACGTTTTAACATTTCATGCGAATATTGAATTGACAAAATATTTTTTGACAAACTTTACCTTCTACTCAGCTGTAAAAAATGGGGCTTAATGCATAATTTGTAAAAGTATCAACCTAGGTCAGCCTGCGCAATCTGCACAGACTGATCTGGGTCGAAACTTTTTGCTTTTTGTAAATTTTCTGTATGTCCAAGGACATTTCTACCTCAGGATTCAGCCGGTTGATGGACAACCAGATTTTATGGATATATAAGTATGGGATAATTTGTGTGGTATAATGCATCACAGAGGTGCATTTAACCCCCTTTTGCCAGAGCGTGGTTCAGTAGTTTTCACAGATATCTAAATTTGAATGGTAAAAGCCGGTAATTTTATCATGTTTGTGGTAATTTATCTTCATTCCGTTGCAAATAACCAAAAATGGACAAATATGAAGAGAGTTATGTAAAGGTAAAAACTGTTGAGGCGTGGTATAATTTTTTCTCATCCTAACCATAAAATGGAAATTTTGCTGCCACATTGAATACATTTAGCCTAACAAATCTGATTGTTCAAATATTATTTTTAGCAGCTCGCAGTTGTTTCAAATGCCGATAGCTAACTTTCATTGGTCAATCAGAATCATTTAGTATTATCACGATGGGGAAAAATGTTACCAGTATTTTCTCCCCGTTTATCTTGTAAAAAACTTCTTCCTCGGGGTCGTTAAAACACAGAATCGGTTGAAAACGCACTAATTTACCAATTAGTACAAGAAACTGCTTATCCCTATCGCATCCATTTGCCATGGTATGAAAAAGCACCCACTAGCTATCGATAAATAGTGGCATTGCATATATATTGGTGTAACAAATGTGTTCACAAATAGGCCAGCAGGAGTCCGCAGAATAAACATACAATTTTGACCAATCGCTCATTACTGTTTATTTATTTGAATATATCAGTACAAGAAGTATGTCAAAAGCCGGCGTATTTAGCCTCATCCGAACTTGATGATTCCGTCCAACGAGAAAATTGTAAGATCTCGACCACATAACACTTTGGGGGGGGGGGGGAAGGCATTTTTGACATCAACGATGGAAAATAGAGGACCCAAGGAGATTTTCAAACTGTTGTTTGTGTATTTTCTTTATTGTATAAGACCAACAAGCCGTAAAACCACTCAGTAATATTCTTAAACACAGTTTACTGTAACTAACATTCTATAATCTCTTGAATAATGTCTTGGTGGGTCTATCTGATATGTAGAATAGAATAGAAAATACTTTAATGCGCAATTATACCCTTACATGGTTAAAGGCATTTATACAAACATTACATACAAATACATGTACATACATTATGTATTTGTCCTGGACTTAGTGTGACAAAACGTTATGTTTCTATGGCAAATGCCTTTGAAAACACTGGTATTGAGTTTTTTTTTTTAAATTGATAAACCATCGAATATGTTCACATCAAGTCAAGGGAGGTAACCAATCTTGGATGGTCATCAATACAACTACTTTTGGTGTAGTCAGACCTACGAAGAAAGTGATTACTTATCCTGCAATATTAGTTACCTCCCTTGATGTTGCAGAAGAGTACGTGGCATATCAGCAAAATGGGAGGACTTTCAAGGCTTTTTTTAGGCCCATTATTGTTGCTCGTAAGTTTTCCGCAATATAAAAACCGTCCTTTGACAATTAAATACTTGCACAAATTAATAAAGCTTTGTAGCAAACTGTATAGTGCAACTCCTAGTAAAGTTTTGAAGTCTTTTGATGCTGGTGTCTTTGTGGGTGGGGTAAAGTATACAACATTTACAAAGTTATAAAGATCTCGAAAAATGTCGTGAAATGATTCCTTTGTGTTTGAAATGACCATCTTTAGCCACTACAAATGCTTAAAATCTGTAATTCAATGCATACCTCTGGTTAACGGATTTTTAGCTGATGAATGTCACTTCATCTTAAAGGGGCCGTTTTCAGAATTACTGTATCGTCGACCGTCCATCGAAGTTCGATCATGCCAGTCTTTCAACTGTGCCATCAAGCATTTCAGCAATACCAATGAATGGCGTAAGAAGGTGACATAATGAAGTTCGCTGCCAGCTTTGGATAAGCTTGCAGGGGCAACATAAAAATTCTGTCAAAATGCAATTTAAAAGAATATCTAAACTGCAGTAGCTTTTATTCAAGAAGTGTTCCTAAATTTACAGATAAATTATTCCTACTTTATTGTCATAGAACAACAGCAATATTTTTTTGAACGTGCCACTATTTTCGTCAAAAGTTGCTGGGTTGCTCGATCTTTTGTTTACTTTTTACCTGATTTTAATATTCATGTTTGTAAGATTATTTAAAAACCTGATTAACCTCCTTTAATCCTCTATTGGACAACAAAATTGTATACACTTCCAAATTGAAATAAAAAGATTTACAGACAACAACTTGCATCTTTCTCAGTCTTGATTTTTTTGTAAACAGGATAAAGACGACTTTCTCTATACTGACAATTTCTTTTTTTCCCCAAGCCTTCCATGCTAGGTTGTGTGTAACAGGTCTTTAAAGGTAAGAGGTCGTAGGGATAGATAACATTTGGCATCTGTTTAGTCTGTTTGTCTCTGTTAACTCCTTACCACAAAACAAATTTTTTGCCATGTCCAAATCGAAAATATTGTCAGACAGCACTTATGTTTGGCAAGAAAGATGGGAATTGTCTTTTAATAGGTAGTCAGCATTGTGGGAAAAGGTGAAAATTGTGGTTATCAGCATTTTCTCCTTTTTCTCACAATGTTTTCAAAAGCATTCTTCTCCAGAGTAGTTACTACATGGGATTGTTTGGTAAAGGGTCAATTCGTAGCCTCCTGCAGACAAGGGCTGTATTTTACAATCTTCTTCAAAAGACAACGTAATTTTCAGTGTCTTGTACCATGTCAGCACGGTGCAAAGAAAGGCAAAAGTCTGATATTGGAAATAGACGATCTGAAAGAGTTCAAGAAATTATTGAGGACCAAAACCAACTTTTTAGTAATTTTTGCCAAGTCAGGTAAGTTACATAATATATAGTGTTTAACCCGTACAACAGAATTCCAACTTTTAACTCTTTTGAATTACATACCATAGAAAACACCAGATGCTTTTGTGGACAGTGCAGATCAAGATCAGATGGCACAGAATGTGCAGTCTGACTTCTGATCCACACTGTCCACTGCTATATCCTAGCTTATGATAGAACTGTCTCTTGATCTGGCGGAGGAAATGTATTTTTAGCCTTTGAGAAAATGCAATTTATTTATTCAATAGTGAAAGGGTTAATGACATAGATAAACAAACCTTTTCTCACAATGTTTTCAACCTTTCCATATCAAATTTCAATTTTTGGCTCACATTTATTTCGTCGTCTGCAGATGCGTTTATTTTGGACTATTGTAAAGTTTTGCCATTTGGTTAGCTCTTTACCAAACGACTATTTATAATTAAAAGCATATGTAAAAGACAAATTTACATGAATCGCAAATAAGGATTTCTGTCTGATAGGGTAGAGAACAGTGTGAGAAAAGAAGAAAATGCTGGTTACCAGCTTTTTCTCCTTTTCCCACATTGTTGTCAAACCCTTCTTTTTCAGGGTAGTCAAGACTTTGGTTTGTGTGGTAAAGGGGTAAATCAGTTTTCAACATCATTTTAGTCAGATTATGGTGAACAGTCCATGTGCTTTTGGAATTTCTTTTACCAGTAGATCTTCTTAGCAGGAGTCTTTTCAAGCCACTTGCTGCTTTTACACTAAAACATTGTAGAAATTATGTCCTGTGCAGACAGAGGAAAGAATCCTGCTGCAATGACTATCATCAACATTTGAAAAGCATATGACCAAGCTAGGTTTCGAACTTATGAACCCTTCTTTTTAAGCCTTGCATGTGACTGACTTAGCTACTAGGCCTAGCAAGTTTTTGGTAGAACTTACAAGGTTTTCATTTAGTAACCTTTAACCCTTTACCACACAATCCTGAGTTTTAATGATTATCATGAGTTTGAACAATCTCGAGATAAGCTTTGGAAAACATTGTGGGGAAAAAGAGAAAATGCTGGCGGATAACCAGAATTTTCTCCTTTACCTGCAATATTTTCCTCTCAATATATGGAAAATTCTATCTTAGAGCCACCTTTTATTTGTGATTGTGCAAATGTTTTGAATTTGGACTGGCTTAGAATTGTGTCGTGTTGCAGTGAGTTAAAACATTGCCACTAGACAGCTTCTGTGTCATTGCAATAGATCACTTTTCTAAATCACTGTGGCAAATGAGTAAATTACAAATTACAAACTGCAGTGTATACTTAAAACATGTATTAACCTTATTACATGCTAATGATGAGTTAACCCTTAAAGTCCCTTTCTCTGCTATAGTTTCCTTAATAGCCAGTGTAGATCAAGATCAGAATGCACAAAACATGCAGTTTGATCTTTGATCTACACTGTTTGCTTCGCTGAAACACTGCAGACAAAAAGCAACCAGGATATTGCAGTTATCTTGGTGTCATTCTGGACTGAAAATGTCCGTTGGCATTTATTCAGCGCTTCAAGGGCTAACTCTTTACCACAGGACAAAAGTTTAGACTTGTTTATATTGAAGGCATTTGTAGATGATATACATTTTTCAGATGATAAGTTTAGTCTTTTACATGGTAAAATATATTGTAGAAAAGCTAACTTTTTCGGACAATGTTTTTAGAAACCATCACCCGAATGGTCATAAAAATGTGGGATTGTTTGGTAACTCTTTACCACACTTTCCCGTGTTTTAACAACCCTAAGAAAGATTGCGTATGAAAACTTTGTAGGAATAGGAGAAAATGCTGGTAACCAGCATTCTCTCCTTTTCCCACAATGTTTTCTACCCTATCGAAGACAGAAATCATTATTAGAATAAAAGTACATTTGTTGTCTGCAAATGCTTTCAATCGGCCAAATCTAAAAATTTGTCGTTTGGTAAAATGTTAAAGGGTTGAACATTATTTTGTTTTGTCATACAGACAGTGCTGCCTCGAAGTCTATGTCAATGTTTGAGAATGTAGCTGAGGAAGTAAAGGGTGAAGGTACTTTAGGATATGTAGATTGCAGGTAAACTGTTTTCTTGTTTTTGTAACATTCAAATAATGCTAACATTTTCCCATACTACAACATTTTAAGTCTTGTCCAGTTTGAAAACATTTGTAAAGAACAAATCGACTGAGGCTCACCCCTTTACAAAACAATCTTGAGCTGTAACAACCCTGAGAAAAAAGTATTTATGGAAACATAGTGGAAAAGAAGAAAATATCATGAGACTTAGTTTGTTAGCTCAAAGTTAATTATTGTTAGACTTCGTTCAGGTCTGGAAAAGTCTTTAAGGTGTGACCATTCTTAAAATTTGGTAAAAGAGGACATGATTACAACAATTTGTTACATTTCACTTCGTAGAAACTGATTTATTGGTATAACGATATTTTATGCTGCTTTCTACATAATTTTAGTCTTATCACTGCGACAGTTGAAATATTCCTTATATGTCCTTGGATCCCAACACTTTCTCCACTAAGCAACGCAGGACCCAAACCAAGGCACTAAAGAGAAAACAAAATCTAGACAGTTATTAAGTGTATGAAAAGTGCAACTTTTATACCATCTAGTGTTACATTAAGGATTTTCCTCATTTGAATTTTTTAGCATGGCTGTTTTCACAGAAAATTTTGAGGTATTGTCATTTGTGGTCTGTGTCATTGTCATACGCATTGTCGTCATGTTAAAACTTTTGACATTTTGTAACATTCCTGTTATTACTGAAGATAGTACTTCAAATTCAGACTAGTTGTTAAGTATCAAAAGGGGAACCCAAAGGGCAGTGTAAGCATCAAACTATTTTGAGACAGTAGTTATGCCCCTTTTTTGACACAAAATGTTTGCTGAAAATCAGTAAATTTTTAAAAGCAACAAAAGTAACTGCAGCAGAGCTTTGGCACCCACATGCGGTATTCTTGTTTTTCCAGTGATGCAAAGAAGTTATGTAAAAATTTGAAAGCGTCTCCAACGCAATTGGAACTACGACACTACAAGTAAGTTTTATTTCTTACTTCCTTGTTACAAGATGAAAGATTAACCCAAACAATCGCTTGTTATAATGACCCTCAAGGAGATTGCTTATAAAAACATTGTGGGAAAAGGAGAAAATGCTGGAAACCAGCATTTTCTCCTTTTCCTACAATATTTTCTACCCTTTCTGATACAGATCCCATAATTGTTGCCACCTTTCTTTTGTCTTCTGTAAATGCTTGCAGTTTGGACCAGTCTAAAATTTTGTCGTATGGTAAAGAGTAAAAGTACATTAAACTTTGTACAGCCCTTTCATTTCTTCCTGTTATCCCATTTGCCTTTTACCTCTATAGCATGCAACAAAACTTTACACATTTCTAAATTGAGAGCATTTACAGATGACAAATTAAATATGGCTCAAGAGGTTCGATTTGTCATTGAGAGAAGAGAAAACTCTGTAAGAAAAAGAGAGAATGCTGGTAACCAACATTTTCTCCTTTTCCTACATTGTTTTCAAAAACTTTCGTTCTTAGGGTCGTCAAAACTTGATTGTGTGTTAAAGAGTTGATCATATCAATACTTTCTAATTCTTTTATGGCAGATGGCCAGGCTGCCTTTACTCTAAGTACTTAGCTGTTGGTGTTAATGCCATTTTCAACAGTATTTTAGAAATATTGTGGCAGCTAGTTCAACTGTTCATGCTTTCCTAGAGCATATATCATAATACCATATATTCCAGACAATAGTCTGCCTGTCCGTAAAAAAGAGAAAATTTTCAAGGATGCGACCTATAAAACAAAGCAGCGTATATGGTTATTTTATTTTTCTAAGTAAATCTTGTAGCGTGGCCTGTAAAACTGAAAATAAATGAAAACAAGTTTACAATTCCTCATGTGGGTGCCATTCTGGTTCATGTCCGTAAAGTATTTTTCGAACACTAATACCTACCTATAAAATTAAAACTCATGACCAATCTTGATTTTCACACCTGTTGATTAATAATGTCGATTGGTACCGATCAGTGGTTAACTGCAAATGTAATTAAAGGCGTTGTTTGGTGTGTACCATCAGTTAATCAATCAAATGACAATTTGGCAGTTTTTGAAATGCCTTAAAACGTTCAACAAAGGATTATCGAATGATAAGGGTCTTAAGTCCTCTGAGTGATTTGATCTCTAGAAGGGGAAATCACACCGATGGAATGAAAAAAATGTGCAAAAACAACAGAAAAATTTGTTTGATTTGTGTATATATAATATGAGGGTTGTTCCATAAATTCGCGGAATTTGCCTGTAATTCCAATACGGAGTGTTGAATTTGAAAACAAAATACATCTAAAGAAACGTTTATTTATACCTGATGCATGTTTAAGTTTTCATAGAGATACATAAAACAGATAAGAATACATTTACTTTTAAAGAAGAGTATTACGTGACACTTGAAGCACGCCGATGATTACGTCACATCGCCTTAACATCAAAAAAAAGGGTACGATTAACTTTCTCTACATAGTCACCCCCTGTTGCGATGAACTTTATATGTCTGTGTATCCACTGATCAAAAGTTACAGTAAATCAATCTTTGCTGAACTTTTCGATGACTTCCCTGGATTTGTTTGCAGTACTTCTGATGATTCAAACTGCTGACCTCTAAGGTCATTTTTCAATTGTGGGAATAAATGGAAATCCATGGGTGCCAGGTCCGGTCTTGTATTGTCGTATATGGAACTTCTGCATTTTCTAAAAGGTTCACACCATTTATAAACGAATGTTTTACCACAGTTCGGCAAAGTGTCTGATTCCATAATACGTCTTAATGTTTCCACTGGAGAAAGTTAAGTCCAACCCAGAACTTTACGACTGAACGTAACTCAACGTCGTCAGCTGACGTCAATTTTTTTCCAAAGTCATGACTGCAAATATCTGCTGAGATGTAACTATCCGACGGAATGTTTTCAAATTCACTGAAAATGAGGTCGAATAATGTAGGAATTGTCAGTGTTTTCGCGCCAAAATTGCAGGCGGCTTTCACATTTTTATACATTTTCTAAAACATTAAAATGTCAAAATTTTGACTAGCTTCAAGTTGCTCTACCTTGGTTGCTAAAGAAACTAAATTCTTTGATATACAACGGAAGAAGACATGACAAATTTTGTCATTTACTTGACATTATGTTAGGTTATGATCGCTGAAAGTCTGGTGTGAATTGAATGTAAAACAAGGATTTTCGGCAACAATTCCGCGAATTTATGGAACAACCCTCGTACATATACCGGTACAAATACATGTATCTATAGATGGGTGACATTGTACATTTACCAAGAGTACCAGCCGCGGCCTATGTGCCGGTGCGGCCTATACGATATTTTTTATTTTTAAAATGGTTGAAATGAGAGGGTGGGGCCTATACAGTGCAGCAACTTAATGTTCAGACTTCACATTTTGTGCAGTCTGATCTTGATCTAAGCTGGCTGCAAAAGCATCTATAGTTGTGAAAGAAACTTAAAGAGATATAATTCTTCTATTGTTTTGATGAAATCTGTGAAAAAATTTGTTTGCATAATTTTTTTTGGTTGACATTATCTTACTTTGTTTAAATGCTTAATTTCCATTTATTGTGTGAAATTTTTGTTTACACTTTTTATTTAATTTTTGACACAGTTGTTTTCAGAGAAAAGATCAAGATATTGTCATAGCCCTGGCATCGTTGTCTGTTGTTGACTTGTCGTCTGCATCATCATTCAAAAACTTTGACATTTTATATTATCTCTGTTATTACTGAAGATCTTTACTTCAGTCTAGGATTAGTTGTTAACTATCAAAAGGGGAACCTATACAATAAGGACAGGTAACTATCAAAGTATTTTTGACTCAGTTATGCCCCTTTTTCCACTGCAGATTTTCGCTGAAAATCAAGCAACCACAGCCGTACATTGGCACTCGCATGTGGTACTCTTGTTTTTTATGCTTACTTTTACAGAGATGGCGACTTCAACAGAAACTATGATAGGAAAATGGCCGTGAAAGTATGTTAATTATAAAAATGTTAATTCTGATAATTCTACTGTTGAACCCTTTACCAAATCCAAACATCAGTATAGGAAAAGGAGCAATTTGATAATCTATTCTTGTTCATGCAATGAAGTCTACATTATTGTTTGCATTCCTTTGAAACATATAAACAGTGTTTATTACTTCAAGGGCTGAAGCACTATTAAATTTGGCTTGATTTCAAAAGATAGGTTTATGAAAATAACATTTGGGCCGTGCTCTGTGAAAAGGGGGCTTAATGCATCTGCGAAAAGTATCGACCCTGGTCAGCCTGTGCAGTCTGTGCAGGCTGACCTGGGCCGAAAGTTTTCGCAATTTGTCAATTTTCTGTATGTCCAAGGACCAGTCTACCTTATGATTAAGTCGGTTGTTAAAGAAAGTGGCGATTATGGATCCATACCTATGTGATGACTTGCTTGGTATAATGCATCATGGAGATGCATTAAGCCCCCTTTTGCCAGAGTGTGGCTCATTTTTATTAAGCAATACTCTTGCAAAAGGGGGTTTATTGCATCTCAGTCATGCATTATGCTAAGCAAGTCATCTCATTATTATGAATCCATAAAATTCATTTTGCCTAACAACTGACTGAATCATGATGTAGAATGGACCATTTTTTCTAACAACTGACTGAATTATGAGGTAGAATGGACCTTACAGATAGCAAAAAGTTTTGATCCATGTCAGGTCTGGGCAGGCTTACTTATGTCGATACATTTTGCGGATGCATTAAACCCTCTGATCTCAAGTCCTTTTAGGCACATGGAATCCTTCAGTGTGACCTTAGAGATGGCTGTTTGACCTATAACAGAAGAGAATCTTCATTAATTGATCAGAGACCATATTCAGGAGCTTCTAAATTTGAAAGTAAAACAACTTATGATTGGCTAAACCAATTGGTTTAGTCAATCATAAGCTGTGCTACTTTCAAATTTATAAAATTCTTCAGAATAAGAATAAGAATGTTCTTAAGAATGGTTGGTGAATACAAGCCCAGACCTGCTGAAACATAGCAAAATTTGTTTTTAAATTAAACTTTTTAATGATAAGTTTTAATTGAATTCCTTCAAGTCAGTACCAATAGAGCCAGTCAGGCCCTTATGGGCTTCTTGTTTTCCAGTCTTTCCAAATTGCAGTAAGGCTTAATAGTATATCTGGTTTTGTTGTTTTGCTCTTTACAGTCCTTGGTAAACTTCATGAGAGATCCGACTGGAGATATACCGTGGGATGAGGAGCCTGATGCTTTAGATGTGGTGCACATTCAAAGTCAACAGGTAAGTGCATTGAATAAGTAGGGCTTAATTAACCTTAACTATTTTTTAGCTCGGCTGTCTTTGAAGAAAATGTAGTGGTACTGTCATAGCCCTGTTGTTGTGTGGGTCTTCATTGTTGTTGTGGTTGAGCAAAAACTTTGATATTTCATAATACCTATATCATTACTTAAGATATTTACTTCAAACTCTGAGTAGTTGCTAACTATGAAAAGGGGAACCCATACATTACAGGCAGGTAACAATCAAACTATTCTCAATACAGTTATGCCTCTTAAATGAAATTAAAACGTACTTCTATAATGACCATTTGTTTGCAACAAGCATTTGCTCCGTTTCCCTCAATATTTCCAACCTATTTCCTTCAGGGCTATAATAGGATGTATTCCCAATATTATAAGCCAAAAGATAAGTAGATTATTATTTTTTTTCTCTTGCAAATAATACTATTGAGTGATTGTAATTATATTTTCTATTTCTTTTAAATGTTTCTTGTGACTTTAGTATCCATTCTTCATGTCCTGTTTATGTACATTTGATTTTTTTTTTCAGAACTTTCATAAAATGCTCAAAAAAGAAAAGCTTCCAACTTTAGTTATGTTTTATGCACCATGTAAGTTTTCATTATTCTCCTTTTATTTGTCTATAGAAATTGCATTTTTCATTTTGGTTATATAATTTAAATAATATTAATCATGTGGTTGTTCTAGAAAAGTTATCCTACCCACAGATCTTTAGTCTCTGACCTCAAACCTTGTTAATTGGAAGCAGATAATTTTTACTTGTCACAAGTCTGCCTTCTTGTAAAGATACACCCTCCTCATGAAAGAAGGTACTAGTAGTGAAGTTTCTGTTCCACAGGATTTGAAACCAGGGGGTCACTGGTTCAAAGCCCCAGCTCATTGAATTTTTTTTTGAGGATTGATGATAGTCATTGTAACATGATTTATTCCTCTCTCACCACTGATCATTGTTTCAATGATGGTTATGTTGGAAAGCAATCAGTGGCTTGTGAAGAATACGTAGTGAATAACTGGTAAAGGAAATTTTAGGAAAACACTGTTAGGTGCTCTGGCTTTAAGTGGGATAATAATGAAAACAGCTTTAAACACCATACAAACAAGTAGCTCAGTTGGTAGTGTGCAGGACTTGAGGACAGGGGGACGTGGGTTCGAACCCTGGCTTGGCCAATTTCTTTCCGAGGATTGATGATGGTTATTGTAACATGATTCATTCTTCTCCCACTGCTGACCATTGTCTTGACAATGATTATGTTGGAAAGCAGCCAGCGGCTTGGAAAGAAATTTGTGCGGAGTACTGTTAAAAGAGACTCCAGCATGGATAGGTGCACTGGCTGCCGTGATATGACTGAAATAATTTTGAAAACAGCATTAAACGACCATACAATCAATCAACAACCAAACAAACAAATTGAAAGGAGGTAATCCTTGTTATATAAGAAAACTTTGTATGTAGCATGCTGCAAAAGTAAAATGTCTGCACGTGGTTATGTGTTATGCATAACCATGCGGGCGACTTTGAGATTTGCCAAATGTGATACAAAGGTTCAAAGGAAAGAAAAATGATGCAGAAAACAATGTGAGAAAATGAAAATTAAGGGGGATGAAAAACCTCTGTGTTGGCCAAAGAACTGAAACAAAACAATGGATCATCCAGAGTATGGGTGATACTGAGTAGAAAAGATAATCTATAGTCTATTTTGTACCTTGATTTTCAGGGTGTGGTTATTGTAAACGGTTGAAGCCGGAGTTTGCTGCAGCTGCCACAGAACTGAAAGGACAGGCGGTAAGACTGGAATGAATTCTTACTATATATCATGTGTGTTTGAATTCACAAAGAATTTCAAAAATTCTTTCATTCTAAATTCCGTAACTAGCAATATTGTTTGATAAGACACAAAGAATTTCATTTAACCCCTTACTACACAGTTCCAACTTTTAATGTACTAGAAAATTAAAGCCTTTTGAAAATATTGTGGGAAAAGGAAAAAATGCTGGTTACCAGCATTTTCTCCATTTCCCACAATTCTTTCTACCCTTTCCAAAACAAATTTCAGCTTTTTAGTCACATTTATTTTGTCGTCTGAAAATGATTTCAATTTGGATTTGTCAAAAATTTTGTCGGTTATTTAAAAGTTGAAATGGTTGATGAACATGGGCTCAGAATGTGTTTGTACATTGATGTATGTAATAAAGCATAGAGTGGTGTGAAGCTTGGCCTCACAGCGTTATTTTCTTTCTTTCTTTTCAGAAATTAGTTGGTGTTGATGTAGACAAACCAAGTCAGAGTGGATTACGCTATGAATACAATATTACAGGGTTTCCAACACTATACTATTTTGAGTAAGACCTTAATGTTAAATCAAGGGGTTGTGAATTTAAAACCTAAACCAGTATTGCAGTATCTGAGAGGGCTTGGGACCCAGGAGTTGTTGGTTTGACTCCCAGCATGGCAGATTCCTTTTGGGGGATTGATGATAGTCACTGCAACAGGTGACAGGATTTGCTCCTGTCTCACCTCTGAACATAGTTTTGATAATGTTTATTAGGGTAAAAAAAGGCCAGTAGCTTGGAAAGAATGTTGTGCAATGTATTAGCAACAGGAAACTCTAGGAAAGCATGGATAGGTGCACTGGTGGCCGCTGTATTACTGAAATAATGTTGAAAACTAAATAAAACAACTAACAAACATGCATGGATGCAAAATCCAGCTCAGCCAAAGCTTTCCAGGAATTGATGAAAGTCATTGCAACTTGTTTTGTGTCTGTTTCGACTTTGTTCATATGAGATCACTTAGGAAAAGAGCCAGTGGCTTATATGGGATGCTACATGGTAGGAAAGGAGCCAGTGACCTAGATTTGATGCTGTTTATAATACTGGTAGAGAAACACCTGGAATACATTGATCCTTTACCAAACAATCCCAGGTCTGAATAATCTCGCCGAAGAAAGCTTTTCAAAACATTGTGGGAAAAGGAGAAATGCTGGTAACCAGCATCTGATAAAGAGTTAGCCATTTTCCAAACTGCAAACTTTGGACTCTTCCAAATTGTAGGTATCTGAAAACGATAAATTTGCCTTTTTTTATAAACTTGGGTAAGGTTTTTGATAGGGTAGAAGACCCTATGGAGTGTCGATCTCCATGATGCAAGACAGAAAATGTGGTCTACTTGTTGCACAAATGCAGGGCTAGTAAAGAATGGTCAGAATTTTTTCTGAGTATTCATGAATGCCATAGCTACAGGATTCATTCTTCTATCACCTGTGACCATAGTTCCAATTTATTGGGGAAAGCGGTGTGTGGTTAAGAAAGCATTCTGCATGGTTTCAGTCATAGAAACTCCATTTAAGCGGGGATTGATGCCCTGGGGGATGAGCACCATGACGTAAATGAAATTCTGTTGGTAGAAAGATTAGCTCCTTCACTGCAAGGCCTCATTTACCTTGATAACTTTGCAGATGGCATAGATCAAGATAAGACTGTGCAAAATAATTATACTGTCTGATCTTTTATCTACACTGCCTGCTATTGCATTCAACATGATGAGGAAATTGTTTCTTTGTGTAAAATGGTGTATTTATGGCCAACATCACATAATTGTTTCTAAGGTTTGTTTGGTACTCTGAAAGAGTACCAAACAAACCTTAGAAACAATTAATTGATGTTGGATTGTGTGTATAGCTGTGCGTATTTGTGTTTGATTTTTGAAAAAAACTGAAAATTTTTTAAACCTTTTATTTCAGGCATGGAAAATTAAAATATAGATATGGTGGTGAAAATAGTAAAGATGGTTTGATAAGTTGGCTTAAAAAGTAAGTAAATGAATGATATTTACTCAGTTCTGCAGGCAACTTTGAAAACAGGAGGGCAGCTTTAAAACAGAAATACAAGCAAAATCATAGTGGCAAAGGGCAAAATTGCTTTCAATAAGCTATTTTTCATTTTCAACACTGTTATGTTCTCAATTATATATAGTTTACTACATGATTTATGATTGAATGGTGTTTATGCTGCATTCAGCATTGTATCAGTCCTATCACAGGTCACATATTCATGTATGTCATAGGTTTCACCAGTACCAGGCTAGGACCCTTAGGTGTCTTGCTTATGTGTCGAGCAATCCCACGAAAAATCCAGTGCCTTCAATGAGGCTTGAACCCGTGGTCTCCAGGTTACAAGTCCTACACCCTACCACTGTGCCAGGCAGGACCTTTGTAGGTATAACAAAATGCCAAGAACATCTGAAGGGAATTTTACTTTGTTGATATAATCAAATAAAATTAGCTGTAGGTGTAACCTGTCATTAATACCTCGAGTTCTAGACCGATGAAGGAGACACATTCAATTGGTGAAAATATACAGGATATCCCAATTTCAAAGTTATTTTTGGTAAGAATATCCCTAGAAGTATCAGACTTTGGACATCAAAGATCAGACTGCAGACTGTATTCTGATTTTCTTTCAGCAACTTAAATTGTGTTAGGGGTTGAGTTAACGGTACTACATAAGTTTAGCAGGACATTTACCATTCAAGAAAACAAAAGAAAATGCAAGTATGTGGTAACTGTCTGTTTGTATTACCATGCCATGTAACCCTATACCAGATGACAGAATTTTAGACCCGTCCAAATTGAAAGCATTTGCAGATGGCAAACAAAATGTGCTTCATATGATTGGGTTTCTATGAAAGAATAGAAAACATGGGGAAAAAAGGAAATTAAAAAACAATGTTTTTTAGACAATGTTTTCAAAGGCCTTTTGCCGCCAGGGTTGTTGAAAGTTGGGATTGTGTGGTAAAGAGTTAAAGATACGTGTGGTTGGCAGCTCTGCTTATTACTAGCAATTGTTTTTATTTCCTTTCTGTCTTCCATTTGATTTATTCTTTACTACGCAACAAGATGTAAGACTTTTCCATACTGAAAACATTTCTTGACAACATATTAAAGGTTGGTCAAGTGATGAGATTTTTCTTGGATAGGCAGAAAAACATCGTGAAAATTGGAGAAAAAAGCTGTTACAAGCATTTTCTCCTAGTGTTACAATGCTTCAAAAGCTTTCTTTGAAGGTTTTTAATATGGAGGATTGTCTTGTAAAGAGTTTAAGAAGTCAATGCCCTGAGGAGGAAAGCTTTAGAAAACATTATGGGAAAAGAAGAAAATGCTGGTTACAAGCATTTTCTTCTTTTCCCACAGTGTTTTCAAAAGCCATCTTCTTCACTGCGCTTAAACATTCTATTATTTGGTAAAGGTTTAGATTAATAGATTTCAAATTTCTTTCTTCCCAAATAGCCCTGCCCCACCAGAGGAGCCCAAGCCAGAGACTAAATGGGAGGATGAAGCCCCAATGATAAGCCATTTACATGACAATACATTTCATGATTTTGTGAAGGAGCACAGTTCTGTATTAGTGATGTTTTATGCACCTTGTGAGTATTTTTTTTTTTTTGTTTCTTTAATTGTTTGTTGTGTTGTGTTTTTTTTTTTTCTTTTACCATTTCAAAATAATGTCAGTTATATACATGCTTTCCTGAAGTTTCACCACATTCTTACCCAAGCCACTAGGTGCTTTCCCAGCAACTAGCCTAGCCTTTCTTTCCAACAATGTTTTATACCATTTTAAAGACAAACAACTTGACTTGAGCATCATTTAATTTATCAAAAGCTTTCAACTTGGACAAAGTCATTAATTTTGTCATGTGGCTAGAATAAATCCTCTACCACACAGTGCCGACTTTAAATGACCTTGGGAAGGAGATTTATGAAAACATTGCTTGTATAAACATTTTCTCCTTTTCGAACAATGTTTTATACCCTTTGAAATAAAAAAAATTTTTTTTTGCGTCACACTTAATTAGTCATCTTCAAGTGTTTTGAATTTTGTCAAGTGTAAAATTTTGTCATTTGGTAAACAGTTAGTCACCTTTTGCTACAGTTCTTGTTGACTCATTACCAAACGACAAAATTTTAGGTTTGTCCAAATTGAAAGCATTTGCAGACGACAAAATAAAAGTGACTGAAAATTTGAAATTTGTTTTGTGAAGGGTAGAAAACAGTGTGGGAAAAGGAGAAAATGCTGGTTACCAGCAATTTCTCCTTTTCCCACAATGTTTTCCAAAGGCTTCTTTCTCAGGGTCGTCAAAAGTAGGGATTGTGTGGTAATGGGTTAAATGTGAGTAATGAGTCATGGATCTTGTAGTGCCTGATAGGAAATTACCTTGTTTGATGGTTTGTGCTCTTTGCTTGGGTCCTGTGTGGCTCAAATGTTGAGTGTAGGAATGGTTGCCTGGAGGCATTGGGTTCGAGCCTCACTGGATGCACTGGATTTTTAGTGGGAGTGATCTTGGACAAGACACTTCAGAGCTCAAGGCTAGTGCTGGTGAAACCCAGGAAATACATGAATAAGTAATAAGCTGTCATCTCAATGTGACTGAAATAATGTTAAAAGCGGCTTAAAAATCCATTCAGTCAATTAATTGTTTCTTTGCTTGTTTGGTGTTTAATAATGTTTTCGCTATTATTTAAGTCATTTATAGTGTACAGTTGCACCTAGCCTTGTGTTCCTGGAACTTCTCTCACCAGCACTTTGTACAAGACTCTCTCCAAGCCTTGGGCTGCTTTCCCACATAAACTGCTTGCAGATGCCAGTGCTCAGCTGCAGTTGCTAGTTTTTTAGTGAAAATTCAAAGTTGAAAAACGGGCATTACTGTGTCAAAAATACTTTGATGGTTACCTGTCCTTCTTGTATGGGTCCTTCTGTCGATAGTGAACAACATGTCCAAGTTTGAAGTCAATATCTTCAGTAGCAAGAGAGATATAAAATGGCATAGTTTTAGCATGACATCAACGCTAACAAAGACGACAGCAAGGCTATGACAACATTTGAATGTTTTTTCAAAAACAGTCAAGCTATAGTCAATATCTGAAGAGAGCATGGCCATCCTGGGATCCATACATATGACTGGAGTCTGAGCCAACTTGTCAAACTATTTTTGACAGACCATGAGTGGATTGTTACAATGGTTTGGTTCTGTTCTATTTAAGGGTGTGGCCATTGTAAAAAGATGAAACCTGAATACCAAGATGCTGCTGAAACTTTACAAGAGGAAAATGTATGTATCATGTTCAGGGACTTTTTCTTTGCAGTTTAGCACATCATCAGACTCCTTATGTTAACCCTTTTTATGTCCCCGCCATGAAATGGCGGAAGGGCATATAGAGTTACCTGTGTCCGTCTGTGTGTGTGTGTTAGTGTGTTAGTGCGTGTGTGCGTTAGTGTGTGTGACCCATTCTTGTCCGGAGTATAACTTCTACATTTATCAATGGATTTCAAAACAATTTTGCACACTTGTTCACCTTAACAAGTACTAGTGTCGTGCGAAAAGTTTGTTTTGATACGCCTAAGGTCAAGGTCACAGTTGAAGGTCAAATGTTTAAATTGACCTTGTCCGGAGCATAACTTCTACATTTATCAATGGATTTCAAAAAATCTTCGCACACTTGTTCTCCTTAACAAGTACTAGTGTCATGCGAAAAGTTTGTTTCGATACGCCCAAGGTCAAGGTCACAGTTGAAGGTCAAATGTTTAAATTGACCTTGTCCGGAGCATAACTTCTACATTTATTAATGGATTTCAAAATAATTTTGCACGCTTGTTCACCTTAACAAGTACTAGTGTCACACGAAAAGTTTGTTTCGATATGCTCAAGGTCAAGGTCGCAGTTGAAGGTCAAATGTTTAAATTGACTGTTCAACCCAGTTTTACATCCTGCTCAGAAGAATTGTGATATGAAGATACAGTTTTGGTTTTTAAAAAGACTCATCCAAAGAACTATGCCAGAGAATATTGAGGCTGCAACCTACCCTTCAACTATTGTCCAGTGTGATAATATTCGATCCAATTTGTTCCTGTCTCATAGAGGAAGTCCAACAAAGTAATTATTATTGCTATATTTCTCACTCTCAGTCCTCAAGTTAAGATCTTCATAATCCTGAGTATAAGTAACCCTCAGTTGAAAGATTAAGGAAAACGCTGAATAAAAAGAAGTTAATGCTCAAAACCAGCATTTTCTTCTTTTTCTCACAAAGTTTTCTACCATATGCAATACAAACTATATAATTTATTGTCTGCATATTGCTTTCAACTTGGACCAATCCTCAGTTTTGTTATTAGGTATAAATAATTTTTTATTTGCATGGCTATATATATAACAAACCTTCTTAACCCTGTCTAAGCTGTTATCCAAAACAAAAATTTTCTGTAATACCTACTGATTCTCTCATATGACATATCTGTGACCAATACCATTTAGTGGGGGCATCCGTGTCCCTGACACACCTATTTCTAGTTCTTTTATGCTTTTCAGTAGTTTATAGAAATCTAAGAGTGGGTTATATCTTTATAAATCACCAGTAAATGTTATATTCGGTGAATGTTATAAGTTTATTTTTAAATAACGTACTATGTATATCTATGTAAATTTTTAGTGGGTGAATGTCACTCTTTATGATGTAGTCAACATCACTGATGACATTCTCACAGCTAGTCCATATCCTACTAGATTGAGTAGATCTAATTTGCTTGAAAGACGCACATATTTTTTTATGATGAGCAAAAAGTAGACATTAAAAAAGGTTAACGTGAAGAGCATATAAGAAATAGGGTAATTGTTTGTTTTGGTGTATGATTGAAATTTCTTTTATCTTTTGCCAAACAAGGGCCATATTTTCACTCATGGCTTTGCCACCCGTGAAAATATAGCCCTAGCTTATCACTCTATAAAAGAAATTTCGATCATACACTGAAACAGACAATTATCCTCTTTACCACACAACCCCAACATTAACAATCCGGAGAAAGAAAGCTTTTGTAAACACGCTGGAAAAAGGAGAAAATGCTGGCAAAAGTACTCCACAAAGCAAATTTCAATTTTTGAGTTACATTTATTGTGTCTTCTGCAAATGCTTTAAATTTGGACTAGTGTAAAATTTTGTTGGTTGATTAAGAGTTAATTGACTACTGTGACAGCTGAAGTTTTGAAGCCAAGCTGGGAGGGGGGAATTAGATTCTCTGTTGAGTCCTTAATTGGCGATTAGAATGGAAATGAAATGACAGCAATATAGATGTTCATTTGTGCACACACAGTTTGATAAAGGTAACGTGGAAATATTTTAAGAATGTTTGGGTTTTGGACATGTGCACTGACAAATGGAATAGATGTAATATAAGTACAAATTGAAAAGTGGAAAACATAATATATAAAAATTCCGAATTTCAATAGCTTGCCATCATGAAATACAATGATTCTGGAATGGCTTTCCTTGATTGCAATTTCTATGACTGTTTGTAGCATTGTTTTCACACTGCTTCATATTTTACTCTATTTTTTTCTTTTTCTTTTTTTTACCCTTTCAGTATATCTGTGTTTGCCTTGTTGAATTTTTCCTGGCAAAAATTTGGGTTGGTGACATTTTCTACTCTTCCCTGTATGTACTCAGAGACCTTGTATGTTAGGGTCATGAAACATAGGGTTGCTTTGTATTGAATTAATGGAATGGAATAATTGGGTTTTTGTGTTACATCATAATTTCAGATCGAGGGAAATTTAGCAGCTGTAGATGTTACAATAAATAAAGAGCTGGGAGAAGAATTTAAGATTCAAGGTTTTCCAACAGGTACTTAATTTCTCATCAATTAGTTTATCAGTTCTAGCTACTAGAAGATCAGTACTGTATTTGCTAAAATGCAGCTTGAAATATGCTTTCAGTGCATTCTCTGTATAATTTCTAAATACGTGTAAATAAGAGGCTCATTTGCAGCCAAAAGATAACAATGGGGTGGTAAATTGACATTTAGTTTAAATCAAACCATTAAAAAAAGTATTGAAATTATTGTGGAGATGACAATTTGTTATTGTATGGTTGTTCCAAAGGTTAGTCATTGGCAGGCAAATTAATTTTAAAACTAGGTCAAAAGTTGCCAGGTTGCTCTATCACTTGGACCAATTGTCATCTTCACAATAATTTCCATACTTCTAAAGGGTATGATTTTATCTTAGATGCATTTTAACACCCCTGTTGCTTAGTTTTTGCCCCTATTGTGACTGAGTAAAAATTTTTAGCCAGTGATTATCATGCAAAAAATTATTGGGATCTTGGAATTATTTTGCTGGAAAAATCTCACCATATCTGACAGTTAAGATATACCATCTTTGCCGTCTGATCTTAATCTACTCTGACTGCTAAAGGGCTTTGAGTTTACCTATACAGCTTGAGGGTCAAATCTATACCTCGCAATCCAGACTATTAATGTCCCAGATGAAGTAGATGTTTGAAAACATTGTGGGAAATGGAGAAAAACCTGGTAACCAGCATTTTCTCTGTTTCCCACTATGTTTTCTATCCTGCTAAGAACAAAATTTAATTTTTGAATCATATTTATTTTGCGTCTGAAAATGCTTTTCAATTTGGAGAAGTCGAACAAATTGTCATTTGGTAAAGGGTTTGAAGCTGTATATGGGTCGCAATACGCGAAAAAGGGCATTCGGACATTTGCGTAAAGTGTCGTCTCGGATCAGCCTGCGCAGTCCGCGCAGGCTAATCCGAGACGACACTTTACGACTACATTAGATTTTGTGTTACAGTAGACTTGCGCAAAACAGAAAATTACATAAAAACGGAAAAGGTCGTTTTGGATTAGCCTGCGCAGACTGCGCAGGCTGATCCGAGACGACACTTTACGCAAATGTCCGAATGCCCCTTTTCGCGTATTGCAGGCCATATAATGTCCTACTTCCAAACAGCACTAGCTTTTTTTCAGCTCTGCTGTTTTGGAAGAACATGATGAGTTATTGTTGTAGCCCTGGCATTGTCATCATGCAAAAACTTTAACATTTTGTAATATCTCTCTTATTACAGAAGATATTTACTTCAAACATGGACGAGTTGTTAACTATCAAAGTGGGAACTCATACAACAGGGGCAGATAACAATCAAAATATTTTTACACTTAAAATTTTCACTGAAAATCATGCACTTGCAGCTCAATGTTGACACCCGCATGTGGCGTTTTTATTATTTTTTTATCTGTCAGTGATCGTTGCTCTCGGAAATTGACATACATATTTTAGTATTTGTTGTTTGAATTTTTACCATATGACAAAATCTTAGACTCTTCCAAATTGAAAGCATTTGCATCCACAATTTAAATATAACTAAAATGATGGAATTTGTCTTGGATAGGGTAGAAAGCATCATGGGGAATAGGAGAAAATACTGGTTACCAGCCTTTTCTCCTTTTCCCTCAATGTATTCAAAAGGCTTCTTCCTCAGAGTCATTAAAACTAAGGATTGTTTTGTAAAGGGATATACTTTTCTGAAATGTTTCAATTGATTCATATGATTTCATTTTGTTTATTTTCAGTCAAATATTTTAAGTAAGTATTTTTTTTTTCTAAACATTAATGTTGAACACAGCCATTTGACATGTCAAATGCAGAATTTTATGAAATTTATCAAGGTTTTGTTGAAAATTCTTATTTTGAGACATGTTTTGTCAATGCTTTTGTTTTTGACAAGCCGGGTAGTGCAATTGGTGTTGTACAGGGCTTGAAACCCATGGGTTGTTGGTTTGGTTCCATACTCTGCAAAATTCTTGCTAAGAACTGATGATACACATTTTGAAAGGAATTATTCCTCTCTCCCTGCAGATCATTGTTTTGACAGTGTCCATAAGGACAGTGACTAAGAGAGAGTTTTTGGGAAGTACTCATAAAAGAAACTCCAAGAAAGCATGGATAGGGGCATGCATCACTGTAATATCATTGAAGTGATATTCAACTGGTATCAAACAAAAAATAAACATAAATAAAAACACTTTGTAATGTGCAGTGTGTGCATATCACATGTAACAACAGTCATGTGACCTCACAATGGTGTCATAGAGATAGGTCACAGGTAGTTTATTCTACTTCGTACTTGAACTCTATAGTTTTAATTCATTTCAGTATTTTTTTTTTTTAAATTGTTACAAAACAAAAAATTGGTTATTTTTACCAAAGGACAGATTGTTTGAATTGTCCAAAATAAAGGCATCTACAGACAAGTACACTAATGTCTAGATAAGGGATTTGTCTTTCATAGGATAGAAAATATTGTAAGAAAAGGAGAAATACAAGTTACCAGCCTTAGAGCCTCCTCGGTCCAGGTTCTTAAAACTAGGGATTGTGTGGTAAAGGGTCAAGGCCCTTAAAACCTCTAACTTGCCAAACTGAAACATAGAATCTACTTGTACTTATGAAGTTTATTGCGAGGAAAAGGTTTGATTGATGAAATCTTGTGGTTTTCTGCAGATTTTAAAGACGTAACAAAGGTATTTGAGCCATACTCTGTGAAAAGGGGGCTTTTTGCATCTGCAAAAAGTATTGACTCATGTCAGCCAGCACTGTCCTTGCAGACTGAAATGTGTCAAAACTTTTTGTCACTTGTAAATTTTCTGTATGTTCAAGTACCATACTGCCTCATGATTCAGTCAGTTGTTTGACAGAATGGATTTTATGTATCCATAATTATGTGATGACTTGCTTGGTATAATGCATCATGGACATGCATTCAAGCCCCTTTTGCCAGAGCATAGCTCATTTATATTTCCAAGAGATAACTCAAAACCTCTCACAGAACTGGGTTTAACCTTTCTTCTTATTCACTAATCTTCCATATCTGAATTACAACTAAATCTCTTATAGCTGTCAATCCTACAAACTCTTTACCAAACGACAAAATTTTAGACTGGACCAAATTGAAAGTATTTGCAGAGGACATACTAAATGTGGCTAATATGATACTGTTTTTCATTAAAAGAGTAAAAAACATTGTGTGGAAAAGGAGAAAATTCCTTTACTCGGCATTTTCTCCTTTTCCCGCAAAGTTTTCAAAAGCTTTCTTTCTCAAGGTAGTTAACCCATTACCACACAATCCCTACTTTTGACGACCCTGAGAAAGAAGCCTTTGGAAAACATTGTGGGAAAAGGAGAAAATGCTGGTAACCAGCATTTTCTCCTTTTCCCACAATGTTTTCTACCCTTCACAAAACAAATTTCAAAATTTCAGTCACTTTTATTTTGTCGTCTGCAAATGCTTTTGATTTGGACAAACCTAAAATTTTGTCGTTTGGTAAAGAGTTAAAATTTGGGATTGTGTGGGAAAGGGTTGATAGACAAAAGGACTCTATCTTAACCCTCTAATTGACAAGGGTACAATTTCTGCTTCAGTACACAAAATATGGTGATTACATAGGTGTATGTTGGTGACTAAATAGCGGTATAAGCTGAGCATATCAAATGTTTACTCATTGTTTAGCTCTAATGGTTCAATGTCAGAAGAGCTTACATAATTGCATGGTTTCATAGTCTGTCCATCCATCTTTCTGTCAGTCCAAAAGTCATTCACTTGTTTATGCAATAAAGTGGGCATTTATGGGCAAATTTTTCAATGAAACTGGCAAAGTTTCTTTGAATTATCAGCAGCTTGAATCCTATCAAATTAAAAAAAACAAACTTGACAGTCATACAGCCATTTAAAATTTCTTGTTTATGTAATAAAGTATGCATTTTCTATCCTGTTGTGTTAAAACTTTCTCAGATCATTTGTTTCATGAAGGGCTGGAATCTTTCTGTTATTAAAGAATATTAAGAATATTAATTCAGGGAAGGGTCAACTGATGAGTTGTTTTTGTTCACACTACATAGTCCCAATTATTGGTCCCATTTCTTTGAATTTGTGGGGATTGTTTTTTTTACAATAGATACTAAAGCCTGACAAAATAGGTTTTGAGAAAAAACTCTTTGTTTATTTTCTAATTTGTTCCATTCAACATACATACTTACCATGCTGTCTTAAGCTGTCTCTGTCGGCATGGGTTCAAGCCCAGTTTAGATCTCCTTAAAGTTTAAGACTTTCTTTTTCTTTCACCTTAAGTTCGTGAGAGATGTTAGAAAATGGCTCTGCATGTTTTTTTTTTTTTGTCTGTTTGCCACAGTGTTTCCTTAACTTGTCCTCTGTCACTGTTAACACCATTTGGTTTTTCCTATCTCAGACTGTGTATTGCAAGAATTGAGTGGGTCATTATTTATACAGTGAAGATTTCCAATCAGCCAGTCTGTTACAATCTTTTTATTTTGAAAAAAATGAGTTGATTGCTACAGAAGAAGCTTTCTACATCAGAATAGGTCTTGTCACTTAACCATTTATAAACAAAAGAATAAGGCATAAGGCTTTTATTTCATAGTTTGTGTGAAAAGTCTAAATGTGCATGAAGAAGACAGAGGGTAGTTTACCTACACATACCATAGATGGCATTTCTAGTATTTCCTAACCCTACGTAAATAAAAGCTTACATGTACAGTTTTGGTTTAGGCTATATTTCTTATGACACTAACCTAAATTTTAATGACCCTGATGGAGAATACCTTTGAAAACATTGTGGAAAAAGGAGAAACTGCTGATTAGTAGCATTTTCTCCTTTCCCCACAATCCTTTCTCCCATTTCACAGACAAATTCAGTTATTTGAGCAGTATTGAATTTGTCATTTTCAAATGTGAACAGTTTGGACCAGTCTTTAATTTTGTCATGTGGTAGAAAGTCAAGAGAATAAATAGCTGATTAGCTGTAGGTATTTGTTAGATCTTCTGTTTTCGAAGAAAATGTTGAGGTATTGTTGTTGCCCTTGTGTTGTCAATGTCTGTTGTGCAAAAACTTTGACATTTTACTTTAATATCTCTTTCATTATTGATGATGTTTACTTCAAGCTTGGTTTAGTTGTTAACTATCAAAAGGGGAACCCATACAACAGGGGCATGTAGCCATTAAAATGTTTTTGTCACAGTTATTTCCCTTTTTCAACTTAAAAATTTCAAAAACTTTGATATTTTATATCTCTGTCATTACAGACCATATTTACTTAGAACTTGGATCAGATATTTACTTAAAACTTGGACTAGTTGTTAACTATTGAAAGGAGAACCTATACTTAAGTTTCTCCTTTTCCCACAATGTTTTCAACAAGAAATTGTACATGTACATGTACTAGTAATTCTAAGATGCTTGCTTTTAACCTTTTACCAAACAGTCATTGGTTTTAACTGCCCTGACAGAGAAGGCTTTTGAAAACATTGTTGGAAAGGGAGAAAATGCTCAGCATTTTCTCCTTTTCCCACAATGTTTCCTATCCTTCAAAGGAGAAATTTGAGTTTCAGTAGTCATATTTGTTCTGTTGTCTACAGACGCTTCTGATCTGGACCAGTCTAAAATTTGTCATTTGGTAAAAGATTAAGCCTGATAACCAGCATTTTCTCCTTTTCTCACAATGTTTTCAAAAGCCTTCTCTCTCAGGGTTGTGAAAACATGAAATTGTTTGGTAAAGAGTTGAGTCACTTCATGTAAGAGTTACAGTTTGGTGTTGTGCCAGTATTTGGCTGTAGAGGAAAGCTGATGACTCCAAAATGGTATAAGACCTAATGGATTTTAAAGATTTAAGGTGTTAATATTATTTACTTTCAGAGATGGTGAAGTGAAGTATGACTTCAATGAAAGAACAGCAGACAAAATTGTAGAATTTATGAAAGAGTAAGTATAAGATCATTCTTGAAATTTTAAATTTATTTGTGTCAGTTTGGCATTGCCTCATTGTTTAAAGATATGTCTATACTAGTTTTCAGTCAGTTTTTAAACCATTTTTCACCTTTATTTTTTTAATCAAACCATAATCAGTGGTGTCTGTAGTTGTGAGGAAGAGCATCTGCCTCGTAATCATAAGGTCCTGATTTTGATACTGGGGAGCGTGTGTCAACTTTGAGACTGTTCATTGGCCCACACATTTGACGCAGGTTCTTGTGTAGTTTCCAGGAAGCAGAACTGAGAGAGATTAGTATAAGTTGCAAGAACTTGTTTCTCAATTGATGTAAATAAATACGTACATGTATAAACTAAACTATAATCATTCTTGTATTTTCATGCCAAATGTTGCCCCTGAGGGTTGCAGGGTTGCATAAATTATGGCCAGTAGAAAATGCATTTAATTTTCTAGAGGCCATCAAAGAAATCACTGCTGTGATGTTTTTAGGTTTTAAATTGAAGAATTCTGATATATTTATTTATCCCTTACACTATACACATGTATTGGTAATTTATCTGTGTTTACACAGCTTACTAAATGCCGAACCATTTTACAGTCTATCGAATTTTAAAAGTGTTTTTTCTCTCAGGCTGTAAGGATGTATTTTTTATTCTACCATGTGACAAAATTTTTGACTTGTCTAAATTGAAGCATTTGCATATGACAATTTAAATATGACTAATTTGTTAGGATTTGTCTCTGAATAGGTGGAAAATATTGTGGGAAAAGGAGGAAATGCTGGGTAAATGCATTTTTCTCTTTTCCCACAATGTTTTCAAAAGCCTTCCTTCTGACTTTCGTTTAAATCTCTGATTTTGTGGTAAAGATAACTGATTATTTCATTTAAGACCCATTTTAGTTTATATGCAATACAAATTTTTTACATTGCTGCAGTTGAAAAGAAATTGGGTGATGGAGTGATTGCCCTATATCAGACATTTTACTGAAAGCAGAGTTATAAATAGAAACAATAAAACCTACATGTATTTCAATAATGAAATAATCGATTTTAACTTTAAATAATTCAATATTAATAGTTTTCATGAACATTGGCGAGTTCTGATTGGCTGAAAAATTTTTTTCATAGCTCCATGAAAAAAAAAATTTAGCAGTGCCGGAACTACTTTTGCAGTCAAAGTAATGTAAACAAACATGTATATACGAGATTTCATAATGTTTTTTCGGTCTGATTTTATATCGAGTCCGAAGATTAAATTGCTAGCTGAATTTGTTTTTTCTGAATACTGAAAAAAAAGTCCAACAGTAAATTCAAAGCGAGAGCTGAAAACTCATTGTTACTCTGCTGGGTTTAAACGATCTTATTTTCAACTTAATTCTAGTGTATTGAACTTCTAATAATAAATCCACTCAATCTGCAAACGTTCAATACTGTAATGACGTCATGAATTACGTCATTTGACGTCATGAAGGAGCAGTTTTACCGCGCTTTCAAATATCAATGAAAAGGACAGTAAATAAATACGCAATGTTGGATTTACACAAAAAGAGCAGTTAGTATTATTTAAGTGCATATTTGTTGTCTGTGATATTGAATTATAAGGAATGAAGAGAATTTTTTTTTTGTTTTCATGGAGGTATGAAGAAAAAACCTAATCACACTTTTGTATGAAACCGCTTCGCGGTTTCATACAGTGTGATTAGGTTTTTTTTTCATACCTCAATGAAAACAAAAAAATTCTCTTCATTCCTTAAATGAATCCTTACTGTTGTTTCAAAGCAATGAAATACATGTAAAACCATTGTTGCAAACGGAAAGTTTACCCACCAAAAACAAAAAGTTGACTGCAAATGATAATGAATTAAACCTCTATATTTCAGCCCCAAAGAGCCCCCACAGCCCCCCGCTCCTGAACCAGCTTGGGAGGAAGTTGAAAGTGAGGTTGAACACCTGACAGATGAAAACTTTAAAACTACATTAAAGAAGAAAAAACATGCTTTGGTTATGTTTTATGCACCGTGTAAGTAAAGAAAGAAAAAGCTGACAAGTCAGTTTTCTTCCTAAACTGTTTAACAGAGTTTACAATAATTTCACAGGATAGTGTCTTGGAAAATTCCCAATCATACCGTTGGAACGCTTTTGCTCTCTTGAACGAGATTAACATAAGATCATAACCCATTACCAAAGAGCAAAACTTTAGACTTGTCCCAATGGAAAGCTTTGAAGACAATAAATTAAATGAAACTGAAATGCTGATAATTGTCTGTGCAAGTGTAGAAAATGTTATGGAGAAAGGAGAAAATGCTGCTTACCAGCATTTTCTCCTTTTCCTACAACATTTTCAAGAGTCTATTTTGTCAGTGTTGTTAAAACTCTGAGTTGTGTGGTAAAGAGTTGATATAGAAAATTTACATAGCAAGTACTTACATTTGGACAGGGATAGATAGGTTTTGAAATGATTTCACTGAAGGAGTATTCCTTTTTTTTCTGCACGACCGGGTAGCTGAGTGGTTAGCATATCTGACTTGTAACCTGATGGTTGCGAGTTTGATACTTGGTTAAGGCAAAGTGTCTTTCCAGCAATTTTTGGCCTCTCACCTCTGATGCATGTGAGAAAAGCAGTCAGAGGCTTGGGAAGAAATTTGTGTAAGTGCCGGTGTTAGAAAGCCAGGAAACACATGCAGGTGCACTGACTGCCATAATATGACCTACGCTGTTAAAAAACAGTGTTTAACTCCAATACAAATAAACAAACCTATGTTTTCTTTCAGATACATGTGGCTGGATTGTATGTTTGAAGTAATCTTTATAATTTCTTCATGCATATGCAGAGCTCCAGATAAGAGGGAGTGATAGTATTCTTAATCCATTATTTCTCTTCCAAACCCTATGTTATGGGCAATCATTAGAATTGTCTCGATTAGATGATTCTAATGAGTACCCACAACGTAGGGTTTAGAGAATAGATAATATTTTCAATTTTGAAATCAAAATCACTCCCTCTATCTGGAGCTATGCATAGGTACATTTTTCATTGTTTATATTTTGCAGGGTGTGGACATTGTAAAAAAGCTAAACCAGAATATATGCAAGCTGCTGATCGTTTTAAAGATGATACAAAGGTATTGTACTGTTTCTCTCTCTTTTGTTCATGAGAAATAGTCATGTCAACTTACTTAGCCCTTAATCATACAATCATGAGTTTTAACAACCCTAAGGATGAAGTCTTTTGAAAATGTTGTGGGAAAGAAAGGACACAGCTGGTACACAGCATTTTCTCCTTTTTCCAACAATGTTTATTTCCCTTTCTAGTTTTGAGTCCAAATTATTTTTTTGTCTGCAAAAGCTTTCAATTTGGGGGCGTCTAACATTTTGCCATTTGGTAAAGGATTAGCCCTTTACCAAATTACAAATTGTAGACCCATCCAATTGAAAGCATTTGCAAAGGAGAAACTAAACATGACACCAATGATGAGATTTGTTGTGAAAAAAAGTTGAAAATAATGTGGGAAAAGGAGAAAATACTGGTTACCAGAGAATAGGACTAAGAATGTTCTTCAGAATGGTTGATGAATATGGACCCAGGGTACCTAGTTACCAAATGACAAAATTTTGGACTTGTCCAATCCAGAGCATTTGCAGACAACCATTCAACTGTGGCTGAATATGAGGATATTATGTTTGGAAGAGAGGACCAGTATTTTTTCCTTTTCCCACATTGTTTCAAAAGCCCTCTCCCTCAAAGACATCAAATTGCAGGATTTTGTGTCAAACGGTTAAAGATGGATGCATGGGCTGTAGTTATATGAAATTATTTAACCCTTTACCACACAATGACGCCTTTTAACGCCCCTGAAGAAGAGGCCTTTTGAAAACATTGTGGTTAAAGGAGAAAATGCTGGTAACCAGCATTTTCTTCTTTTGCCACAAAGCTTACTACCCTATCAAAGAAAGTTGCGTCATTTGAGCCACTATGAAATTGTCGTCTGCAAATGCTTTCAATTTGGATAGGTCTTAAATTTTGCCGTGTGGTAAAGGGTTAACAAGCCCAAAAGCATGGATAGGTTCACTGGTTGGTACAAAATAACTGAATCTGTTTAAATTGATGTTTGAAATAGCATTAAGCACCAAACCAACAAACATACCGGGGAGGAAAAGCTTGGCATATTGTATAAGACAGTGGGAGACTGTATTCTATTTTCCAGGTCACATTTGCCGCCATGGACTGTACCATCAATAAAGATACATGTTCTGCTCATGATGTCAGTGGATATCCTACCTTTAAATATTTCAATTATGGAAAAAATTCTCAGAAATATATGGGTGGACGAGAGGTAAATATCTACAAAATATGTTGTACTTCAAGCTTCAACCTTTGCTAGTCTAGCCTAAACCAAAAGCTTCTACAGATGATATGTTAAACATAGTTCAGATGTAGGGACTTTTACCTGAAAGGGTAGAAAACATTGTGGGGAAAGCCAAGGAGAGCATGGTGGTTACCAAAAGCCAAAAGCCTTAGAGTCGTTTAAACTTGGGTTTATGTGGTAAATAGTTAACCCTTTACCACACAACACCCAGTTTTAACAACCCTCGGAAAAAAAAGCCTATGAAATTCACTTTGGGAAAAGGAGAAAATACTGGCAACTAGCATTTTCTCCTTAATCCACAATGTTTTCCACCCTTTCAAAGACATCCAATCAATTTAGATATATATTTGAACTGTCACTGGCAAATGCTTTCAATTTTAACAAGTCAAATTTTTTTTTTGTGTGTGTGGTAAAGAATTAATTCTGTTCCAAACTACCTCATCTTTCTATGAAAATTTAAGGCATATGCGGACGACAATTTAGAAATCAATACACACTAGCTGCAGTTTCTGATAGGCCAGAAAAATTAGCAGGATAAAGAGAATATGCTGGTTACAAGCATTTTCTCCTTTTATCACAGTTTCATAGACCCATTTTCCACATAAAAACATGTTTTATTTAACATTGCCCCATTTGTAACTTGCAGTCATTTATATACATTTTAACAGGAAGCAGATTTTGTAAAGTTTATGAAGGACCCTCTCAACAGTGACCCTGAACCCTCCCAGCCAGCAGCCCCATCCCCAGAGGAGCAGTGGAAGGATGTTGAGGGATATGAAAATATAGCTTTATTAACAATCAATACTTTTGATGCCTTTATTAAACGGCATAGTGCTGTTTTAGTGATGTTTTATGCACCTTGTAAGTATGAGTGTGAAGTGGGGTTTTTTTGCTTTTAAATCATAGTTCTGCTGTTTTTCAAGAAAACATCAAGGTATTGTTGTGGTATTGGCGTTGTGGTTGCCTGTGTTGTTGTGCAAAACTTCGACATTTTGTAATATCTCTGTTATTATCAAAGATACTTACTACAAAATTGGACAAGTTGTTATCTATTGGAAGGGGAACTTAAACAACAGAGCACACAACCATCAAAATATGTTTGACACAGCTATGCCCCTTTTTGGTCTTATAATCTTCACTGAAAATCAAGCAACTGTAGCCAAGTGTTGGCATGTGCATATGGTTCACTTGTTTGTTAAATTTTAACCCTGAAAGAGCTACATGTATCACATGAAATTTCTCAATCAGAAGAATACACTAAAGTAACGAAATTTCAAGGGTCTTTTTGTTAAAAAGTTTTCAGCAAAATAGCAGACGAAGTAGATCAGTGATCAGACTGCACAATATTTTCAGTGTGATCTTGATATACACTGTTTATATACCCAGTCTACAAAAGAGCAGTCTGATCTTGAGAAACACTGACTACAAAAACAACAAAAATTGCATTGGGCGTTTTGGGTTAACTCTGTACCAAATGACAAAGTTTTAGACTTGCCCAAATTGGAAGCATTTGCAGAAAACAAAGTAAATGTAATTGTAGAGTGGAAAAATGTTTTGGGAAGGGTACAAAACATTGTAGGATAAGGAGAAAATGCTAGTTACCATCATTTTGTCCTTTTCCCACAGTCTTTTCAAAAGCCATCTCTTGTCACGGTCATTAAAACTCATTACCTTGCCTGGTAAAAGAGTTAATGGTTACAGTCAGTGTGGACAGAGAATCTTGTTCCAATTACCAGCTTACTTGGATAATTGAAAAAAAAAAACTGAAACTTTGAAACACTGTTATTTGATTCATATTTTATTTGTTGTATGCAAATGTTTTCAGTGGGAACTAAGTCGAAATATTTATTGTCTTGCTACGACATGATGCCTGTAGGTGTGAAAAATGGTAGTAGTAGTTTGGTGTGGATTTTTATCTCTCAAAGGAAAATGATGATGACAATGACAAAGGTTTGTTTGGTTGTATGGTGCTTAACACAGTTTTCAAGATTTTCTTGAGTCATATTGCAGCAGCCAGTGCACCTATTCATGCATTCCTGGACTTTCTTTTGCCAGTATTTTCCACAATATTTATTCCAAGCCACTGGCCACTTTCCCAGATAATCATCATCAATACAGTGGTGAGAGAGGAATGAATCCTGCAGCAACGACTATCATCACTCTTTTGAAAGAAATTGGCTGAGCTGGGGACTTGAACCAGTGTACCTCATGTTCATTACCAAATGTGCAACTGGGCCTATCAATGACGAAGGTGATGATGATGATGATGATGATGATTATTATTTTTTTTAGGGTGTGGTCACTGTAAAAGAATGAAGCCTGCATTTGGTGAGGCTGCTACAGCTTTAAGTAATTCAGGGGTATGTTATTAGTTAATTGAATTTTGTCTCTGGAATCTTGCTACAAGTAGTTAACAGACATAAAGTGTTAACCCTTTACCAAACAACCCCAGGTTTTTTTGACCACTGTAAAGAGTTTTTTAAAAAAAGATCCGAGAAGAGGAACCAGGATTTTCTACCTTTTCCCACATTCTTTTCTACCCTTTCAAAGACAAAATGAGCCATGCTCTGATAAAAGAGGGTTTAATGCATTTAGTTGGTTGTTAAACAAAATGAGCCGTGCTCTGGCAAAAGGGGGCTTAATGCATCTCCGTTATACATGACACTAGCCCAAATCATCACATAATTATGGATCCAAAGGAGCCACTTTTTTCAATAACCGACTGAATCATGAGGTAGATTGGTCCTTTGACAAACAGAAAATTGACCAATAGCGAAAAGTATCGGCCCAGATCAGCCTGCGCGGACTGCGCAGACTGGCCTGGGTTGATACTATTTGCATATGCATTAAGCCCCCTTTTCACAGAGCATGGCTCAAATAGATTTTATGGATCCATTATTACGTGATGACAGCATTTTCTTCCTTTTCCCACATTCTTTTCTACCGTGTAAAACACTAATCAAAATGAGCCATGCTCTGGTCAAAGGGGGTTGAATGCATTTGCAAAAAGTATTAATCAAGTCAACCTGAGAAGTATGCATAGGCTGACCTTAGTCAAAAGTTTTTGCTATTGGCCAATTTTTTGCCTGTCCAAGGACCAGTTTTAAACACGATTCAAGATCATGATCAAGGTCAAGATCGGACTGAACAGAACATGCAGTTCTGATCTTGGATCTACAATGTCTTCAACATTGTATACATTGCAGCACATTCTGCCAAAAAACAACAAAGAAATTGTAATATTTCAGTAGGTTTCCCTCTCTTTATCCAGCCAAGTTGGTAGTGTAGTAGGTAGCGTACAGAACTTAAGACTAGGGGTTGCTTGTTCGAATCCCTAGCTCGGCAAATTCCTTTCTGAAGATTGATGATAGCCATTGCCACAGGATTCATTCTTCTCTCACTGCTAATCATTGTTTCAAAGATGTTTATGTAGGAGGGCAGCCAGTTGCTTGGGAGGAATACTGTGCTAATTACAGGTATAGGTGCACTGGAAGCCACAATATAACTGAAATAATGTTGAAAATGGAGTTAAATACCATGCAATTAAACAATCAACCACCCACTTACCCATTACTCAATTTTGTTTTTGCTTAGGTTTGATGACTTTTGGAAAAGAGATGCTAAATAAACCTTGGAATGCAGAGACACACAAGAAACAATGTGAGAAATGGAGTTTTTTCTGGGCTGACTCCATGTTTTCTATATGTTGAGTTTTCAGTGTTGCAGGAATTCTCCCAGACTCAGTGGCTTGGGAGTAGGGTTCATAAGCCAATGGTCCTGGGTTTTATAATGTCCTGATTTATTATGGAAGTGCCTTTTGGCAAGACACTTCAGAGTCCTTGCCTAGTGATAGTGGAATTCAAGATATACATGAATTCATGAGCTTTCCCCATGTTGTGACTGATATTATTTTGAAGGCACCCTTAAGCTTCTTTGGATCAGTCAGTCAGTCAGTCAGTCATTCTGTTCGTCTGTCCGTCTGTCAGAAGCCTGCATGGGCAAAAGGATGTGTAGTGAAATGTTACAATTAATGTTAATATTTTACAGAGTCAGGGTAAATTGGCTGCTGTAGATGCAACTGTAGAACAAGCTTTAGCTGCAAGATATGAAATCCAGGGATATCCAACATGTAAGTAAGATCTTTACTTTGTGTTATAAATAGTTGAAATGTTTAACTCCTTAACAAGTGACCAAAGTCAAAGCATTCACAGACAATATCCTGTATGTTAGCCAAGTAAAAGGTATCTTTCTTCAAAAAGATAGAAAAGATTGTGGGAAAAGGAGAAAATGCTGAATACCAGCATTTTCTCCATTTCCAAGAATCTGTTTAGAAGCCTTCTTCTTCAGGGTTGTTGAAATATAGGATAGTTTGATTTAGGGTTAACAGTATAGTCTCTGTTGTGAATGTTGTAGATCAAGATCAGATTGCACAAAACATACAGGTGTGATCAATTTCTTGTAATTCTGAAATTTTCTAACAAACTTGACTTTTGGAAACACATTGATAAATTAGAAGATTTATAATTAGCTGGTATTTTCTGTGATTTTCAAAATTCTTTTATGACTTCATGAACAGTGCAATACTTGTGTAAACTGTAACAGTTGATTTTGTTCAAGCCATATAATCTAACCTTCCAATAACATACATCTCTGCTGTGGACTAGTGCCCGGCTGAGTAGCTCAGTGGTAAGTATATATGACGTGTGACCTGGAGGTTGCGGGTTTGATATCCGGCTGTGGCGAACCTTCTTTTCGGCGACTTTTCGCCTCTCATCTCTGATGCATGTGAGAAAAGTAGTCAGTGGCTTTGGAAAGAAAGTTTTGTCAGTACTGGTGTAAGAAAGCCAGGAAACATCTGGGTGCGTCACTGACCACCATGATATGACTGAAGCTGTTAAAATGGCGTTAAACTCCAATACAAACCAAACCAAACCAAATCTTGACTAGTCTTGAAAACAGAGAGAGAAATGGAATAGTTACTCGATTTACAGGCACTTCTTTTCCTACAATATGTGTGGTATTATTCAGGCATTTTGGCCAAACAATCCCATAGTATAATAAACCTGAAGAAGGCTTTTTAAATCATGGGAAAAGGAGCAATTGCTGAAAACCAGTACAGTCGACTCTCGTTATCTCGAATCCATGGGGACATCAAAAATAATTTGACATAACAGAGTTCAATATAAGAAATCGAAGGCAGACTTACCAAAAACCGGAAGTACAAGTAAACATAAAAATGAACGGGGATAAATTGTTGTCATGACTTTGTGGAACCACCTCTAAATGGTTTTTTTTTTTTTTGACTGTATGACTTTACAATCAAGCTTACGCATCGTGCCTCTGTTTTAAATGACCAAACAAGTTATCACCCGGAAATTAATGGTCCCTTGCTGGTTTGTTCGGCCATAGCAAAAGCACAATAGAGTTGCATTTCTGATGACATAGTGAGCATTCAAGAAATGTATTAGCCGTATTCATCCAGATCGACTTAATACACGACAATGTTGACAATGTGTTCACCCCCAAAAAATTAGCAATTAGCACGAGAGACAAACTAACAAGTCTTATTGTTAATTGTATTTTTCACGATGTGTGTAAGTCTTACATGAACCGCTGTTTACAATGCTACAAAACCATACCCCTAACTTATTCACATCTTTTATAATCCGATACCTGATGAATCAATTAAGATAATATCGTAACGTGTGAATTTGCACCCTATTATCCACAAACAATAGCGGATATATGGATGAAAATATGATCCGGAATACAAAATTACTGTCAAAATTACTTCGACATAACGGTTTTTTGGATGCAGTGGGTTCGAGATAAAAACAACAATCAACATAAAAAAAAGAGGCACAAAGTTCGGACATAGCTTTGACTTCTACATACAGGAGTTTTGAGATACGAGAGTCGACTGTATTTTCTCCTTTTCCCACAATATTTTCTGCCCTATCAAAGATTTATTTCAGATAAATTGTGGTCTGCAAATGCTTTGAATTTGGACAAGTCTACATTTTTGTAGTGTAATAGAGTCAAGAGTTTTATTTTTGCAATTACGGGGATGCCATTCTTTTTATTTCAGTAAAATATTTCAAAGATGGAAAATTTGCCTTTGACTACAAATTGGCTAGAGATGCAGAGTCCTTGATCGGATTTATAAATAGGTAAGTCATTTTAACACTGGACTCTCATAGCTTGTAGAAAATTCTCGAACTTGCTGTAAAAGATTGTTATACCCCCGCAAAACGAATGTTTTCGGGGGTATACTGGAATCAGCCTGTCTGTCCATGTGTCTGTCTGTTCGTCCGTCTGTTTGTCCGTCTGTGTACAAATAATTGCCTGTTTCTGTCAAAGCGCTGGCGGGGGTATTAAGTCACATTCAGTGACAGCTCTAGTTATTACAGCTTTAACTTTTTACCAAATGAGAAAATTTTGTACTCAAATGATGATTTCTGTCTTTGATAGGGTAGAAAACAGAGAAAAGGAGAAAATGATGGTTCATTGACTGATCCAGTGATATGATGTCTGTTACTTCTTTAACTCTTTACCACACAATCCCGACTTTTAACGACCCTGAGATAGAAGCCTTTTGAAAACATTGTAGGAAAAGGAGAAAATGCTGGTGACCAGCATCTTCTCCTTTCCCCACAATGTTTTCTTCACTTCCCGAAACAAATTTCAAATTTTCAGTCACTTTTATTTTGTCGTCTGCAAATGCTTTCAATTTGGACCAGTCTAAAATTTTGTCGTTTGGTAAAGAGTTAAGCCTTTGCCAGACAATCCCGTGTTTTAACGACCCTGAAGAAGAAAGCTTTTGAAAACATTGTTGGAAGTTGAGAAAATGCTGGTGAAAATGCTGGTGACCAGCATTTTCTGTTTCCGACAATTTTTTTTTATCCTTTACAATGTACTAAAGGTCTACACTGGACAACTTGCACTAGTTGAGCTCTAATAAATTTGTCACCTGCAACTGCTTTCAGTTTGGAAATTTTAAAGATTTTTTCTTGAGATAACTGTTGGACAATTCAAAGATTTTGTCTTATGATAACAAGGTCTAATGGTTTGGACATTGTTTAAATGTTGAACAAAGCAAAATATAGAACTTACCAAGACCATATACAGCACATATCAAAAGAAACTGGAAGAATTATTTTTTGCTGGGCTGTCTTCAAAAAAAGTATCTAGGTATTTCCATAGCCCTGTCATCTGAAACGTCATCTTCTGCATTGCCATTGTTGTCATGCAAAATCTTTGACATTTTATAATATTTCTGTCATTACTAAAGATATTTACTTCAAACTCGGGCTAGGTATTTAACTATGGAAAGGGAAACCTAGACAACAGGAGCAGGTAAACATCAAAATATTTTGACACTGTTATGCTAATTTTTCTACCTAGAATTTTCACTGAAAATATTTCCATAGGGAACTGCAGCCGAGCATTGGCACCCACACACAGTGCTCTTGTTTATGAACTCTCAGACTTTTTTCTTGTTTTATTCAGTCCACAAGAGCCCCCACCACCACCTAAAGAAGAGCCAGCATGGAACACAGTTAAAAGTGCCGTACAACACTTAACAGGGTCTAATTTTGACGTGATAAAGGATAAATCTGCGGCCTTAGTCATGTTTTATGCACCCTGGTGCGGCCATTGTAAAAAGGCTAAGCCAAGTTTTCAGGCAGCTGCTGACAAGCTTGCAGATTCAAAGAAAATTTTTGCAGCTGTTGATTGTACTGCCAGTGAGAATAAAGGTAATTTATTTTGACTTCTCTCTATTACAAGATGAGCAATTTTTTATGACATTACTTTTATAGTAAAGGCTGTTGAAAACATAGTGGGAAAAGGGGAAAATGGTTATGATTTCTGCCCTTTCAAATAGAAAATATCAATCGAGCCACTTTTGTTGTATGGTCTAAAAATGCTTTAAATTTGGAAAAGATTTCAAAAGGCTATAGCAGCCAGTGCATGTATCTTGGCCACATTTAATTTGCTATCTGTGAATATGTCGGTATAGGCGAGCTGGACATTTTGTTGTCTAGTAAAGAGTGATTGAGTCATGCTCTGGCAAAAGGTGGTTTAATGCATCTCTGCAGTGCATGATACGAAGCAAGTCATTACACAATTATGGATCCATAAAATCCATTTTGTCTAACAACCAATTGCATTAGGAGCTAGAATGGTCTTTGGACTTGAAGAAAACTTACCAATAGTAAAAAGTTTGGACCCAGGTCAACCTATGTGGACTGTACAGGTCAACCTACGTGGACTGTACAGGTCAACCTACGTGGACTGTACAGGTCAACCTACGTGGACTGTACAGGTCAACCTACGTGGACTGTACAGGTCAACCTACGTGGACTGTACAGGTCAACCTACGTGGACTGTACAGGTCATACCTACGTGGACTGTACAGGCAGACCTGGGTCAATACTTTGTGCAGATACATTTTTTCACAGAGCTCATAAACAGTTTCAATTTTTGGATCTGCACTGATCACTTTTTAGCCTGTTATTGAAGAAAATGTCGAGGGACTGTCACAGCCCTATCTTTGCCTGCATTGTTAATGTCTGCCTCATTGTACTTGTTGTCTTGGTGAAAACTTTGTCATCTTATATTATCTCTGTTATAACAAGATATTTACTTCAAACTCAGCTAGTTGTTAACTATTGAAAGGGAAACCCAAATAATTGGGGCAGGTAATCATCAACTACATTTTGAATAGTTTTGCCCCTTTTTCAACTTAAAATTTTCAAAGATTTTGACATTTTGTAATATAACTGTCATTACTGAAGATTGATTCCTCAAACGTGGACTAGTTGATAACTGTTGATAGGGAAACCCAAACAACAGGGGTGAATAACCATTAAAGTGTTTTGGACAAAGTTATGCCCCTCTTTTGACTTAAAATTTTGACTGTAAATCAACCTTTTTAAAAAAGCAACTGCAGCCAGCGTTGGCTACCACAAGTGATGCTTTTGTGTATCATTTTACCTGGGAAAAAATCTTAGAAATGGCATTGCTTTGGTCTTTTTCAGAATGGAAAAAAAACTTTTGTAGTATTTTAGCTCTTTCATTTGTCGAGTGTCTTGTTTAACATTGCAGATCTGTGCTCAAAGGAAAGCATTCAAGGATTTCCGACCATCAAGTTATATGTGTACGGGCGATTTGTTACAGAATACAACGGGGACAGATCAGAGAAAGATTTCCTAAAATATGTCACAAACAGTCCAACAACAGATAAAACGGAACTTTAAAATCATAGGTTTTTCTCAGACGAATCATATATCATATATCATATCTTTTGTAAAGAGGTCATTCACTCTAGATACCTATTTCATTATTTTTGAATTTTTCTACCACCATTTAAGCCTAGACCAAAATTAATTATCTGGTGTTTTAAAGATCCTGAGAAAGGAGGCTTTTGAAAACATGGTGGATAAAGGAGAAAATGCAAAATTACATAGTTTGAGTTACATTTGATTTGTCATTTGCTTTTGAATTCGATGGGTGAGTCCTGCTAGGCTCAGTTATAAGGTACAGGAGTTATTACCTTGGGACCCCAGGTATGATCCATTCTCTAAGCCCTGGGGTTTTTCTTGGGAGTGACTTTAAGCAAGCCCTACCCTGGTACCGGTTAAATCCAGGACATACATGAATAAGTGAGCTGTTGCAATGATATCTCTGAGATTATGTTGAAAGGCTTTGAAACACTTTCTTTTACTTTACTGAATTCTTAAGGTGCTTACATTTTGCCATGTCGGGTATATTTTACCTTTATATTTGTAGTTATGTTTTCTGTAACCAGTACACTTCCTTTGCTTTAACTTTTGAACCTTTACCAAAGAATCAGATGTATTTATAGCTCTATGAAATTGGGCTTTAAAAAGATTAACCCATTACCGCACAATCCCTACTTTTGACGACCCTAAGAAAGAAGCCTTTAGAAAACATTGTGGGAAAAGGAGAAAATGCTGGTAACCAGCATTTTCACCTTTTCCCACAATGTTTTCTACTCTTCACAAAACAAATTTCAAATTTTCAGTCACTTTTATTTTGTTGTCTGCAAATGCTTTCGATTTGGACAAGCCTAAAATATTGTCGTTTGGTAATGAGTTAAGGTTGTAAGGAGGAAAGACAGTAACAAGCATTTTTTCCCTTTTCCACAACTTTGTCTGTCCTTTGTAAGACAGACTCTGTTATTTTAGCCATAAATAATTTGACTCAAATGTAATGACATGAATTAACCCTTATATAGCACTGAATTAATGACTGGACTTTTTCTGTTTGGAAAAACAGCCTAAATACTGCTATTTTAAGGTTGTTCTCACCAAAATACGTAGCAAAGTAGCAGGCAGTATGGATACAAGATTAGACTGCACATTCTGTGTACTCTGATCTTGATCTACACTGTTGGCAAAAGCAACTTAAATCCATACCAGTACTGATAGGGTTAACATTTAATACATGAATATAAAAGAAAACATTTGGGCTATGGCAGAAGTTTCTTGTTACGTACAATTTCTCCTTTTGCCTCAAAGTTTTAAAGACTTTTCCCACTGCAATTTATCACCATGTGGTAATTTGTGTTTACCAATGTCTTTGTTTCTAACAATTATTGTTTTATTTTACCAGTGTATATTTTTTTTACCTTTGTTCTTGTTATTAGTCTGTTCTTGTATAAGGAAATCTACAAATCTTCCAACTGGAGCAAATATGTGTTTAATTTTCAGAGAATCATGATATCACCAAGAGATATAATTGAGCCATGCTCTGTGAAAAAGGGGTTTAATGCATCTGCAATAAAGTTTCAACCGAGGTCAGCCTGCACAGACTGCGATGGACAGGCTGACCTTGATTAAATCATTTTGCTGTTGGTCAATTTTCTGCATGTCGGAGGACCATTCTACCACAAGATTCAGCTGCTTGTTGGACAAAATGGATTTTATGGATCCATAACCATGTGATGACTTGCTTGGTATAGTGTATCACAGTGCTGCAATAAACTCTCTTTTCCAGCTAATTATAGACATGCTTGTTCAAAGCCTTCATTGGCTTTTGAAAAGTGGTACAGTTCCACAAGAGACCTCTCCAGAGAAGAAATTTATAATTCAAGATGTCTCTAGAAGCTATTCTAATACAATTTGAGACCAGCTTATTTCACTATCTAGCATATTTGTGTCTTGTTGCAGACCGAATTGAAAACATTGTGGCATAAAGAGACATTGCCTGTTATGGGCAATTTCTCCTTTTGACAAAATGTTTCATGTTTTCACATACATGTATTAGATTTATTAGGTCTCGTGGTTATTATAAAGAAATGTTTTTACAGTTGTCTGCCTCATATTTGTTTTTGGAAGTATTGATCCAAGACATATTATAATGGCAAGGAAGGTAGAATAAAAGAAAAACTTGGATGGCTAAAAATTTCGTATCGCCTGACTGGCAGGATTGCAGACGACAGCCTTATTGTTCTGAAAACATTATTTTACAACTGTTCTTAACACTATTTGTACATCTTTCACATACTATAACCGTTCTTCCACACTTTATATTCAAGTTACAATCCAGTTTTAAGATCTAATTACTTCAGCTGTTTAACTCTTTACCACACAGTCCCATCTTTAAATGGCCTTGAGGAAGATAACTTTTGAAAATATTGTGGGATAAGGAAAAAATACTGGTAACCAGCATTTTCTCCTTTTACCACACTGTTTTCTATTGTATTAACCCTTTACCACACAATCCCGACTTTTAACGACCCTGAAAAAGAAGCCTTTTGAAAACAGCATTTTCTCCTTTTCCCACAATATTTTCTACCCTTCCCAAAACAATCTTTGAAATTTTAGTCACATTTATTTTGTCGTCTGCAAATGCTTTCACTTTGGACTAGTCTAAAATTTTGTTGTTTGGTAAAGGGTTAAAGATACATTTTTTTTTTTTAAATTTTAGGCACACTTAATTTGTTGTAAGCAAATGCTTTGGTTTCGGACAAGACTAAATTTTTGTCGTTTGGTATTGGGTTAAAGAAATACTTCACTGTTTATGTGACCCTTAGGAAGAAGGATTTTAAAATTTTAGTTTACCCGCAGCTGCACAGATGAAAAACATAGAGAAGACGTGAAAATAGTGTACTAAAATGAGGTAAGACATGAAAACATAATGGCAAAAGGAGAATTCGACCATGAGTGGTTTTCCGTGTTATCACAGTGTTGATATTTGTGTTTCAAAAGTTTTCTTCTTTAGGGTCACTAAAACACTGGATTTTTTGGTAAACGGTTAAACTTTACTTCTATATTTTCATTTGCTTGTTACCAAATAACAAATAATATTGGTGATGGATTTATTATTTTTTTTATGTTGCTATAACATATCCAGTTGAGAAATATCCACCCTGTGTTTTATACTTTTTATTTCCTAATAGATAAAATGATGATAAATACCTTAAACTGATCTGTGGGTTATTGTTTTTTCAGCTTCTTACCTAACAACAAAATGTTAGTTTGTCCATATGGCCTGCAACATGCGAAAAGGGGCATTCGGACATTTGCGTTAAGTGTCGTCTCGGATCAGCCTGCGCAGTCTGCGCAGGCTAATCCGAGACGGCACTTTACAACTACATTAGATTTTTTGATACAGTAGACTTGTGCAAAACAGAAAATTACATAAAAACGGAAAGTGTCGTTTCGGATTAACCTGCGCAGACTGCGCAGGCTGATCTGAAACGACACTTTACGCTAATGTCCGAATGCCCCTTTCCGCATGTTGCAGGCCATATCCAAAACATTTACAGACAAGTCAAATGTGTCTCAAAATATACAGTGTAGTGGAAATTGTCTTTCAAAGAGTAGAAAACACTGTATGACAAGGAGAAAATGCTGGCTGCCAGCATTTGCTCCTTTTCCCAGAATGTTTTCAAAAAGCCTTCTTGAATGTCATTATACTCGGCACAATCTTTTTAGCTCACCTGAGCACAATGTCGTCAACAATTTCTTTAAACATATTCTCCTCCTAAACCGCCGGGCCGATTTGGACCAAACTTGGCTGGATTGTTCCTTGGGTGGTCCTCTTTAAAAGTTGATCACAGAATTTGATTCCATCAAAAACTTTGGTTGCCATGGCAACCAAATGGAATTTTCTAAGAAATTCTTTAAAAATCTTCTCCTCTGAAACCGCAGGTCAGATTTTGAAATAATTTCACAGAGATGTTCCTTGGGTGACCCTTTTCAAAAGTTGTTCACGAAATTTTGATTCGTTGAAAAACATAGCTCTGGTGACTAGGGGCTACTTGCACTATACAGATATGAAGAAATTCTTAAAAATTCTTTTTCTCTGAAACCGCTGGTCAGATTTTGAAATAATTTCACAGAGATGTTCCTTGGGTGACCCTATTCAAAAAGTGTTCGCGAAATTTTTATCCATCAAGAAACATGGCTCTGGTGACTGGGGGCTACTTGCACTATACGGAAATGAAGAAATTCTTAAAAATTCTTCTTCTCTGAAACCGCTGGTCAGATTTTAAAATAATTTCACATAGATGTTCCTTGGGTGACCCTTTTCAAAAAGTGTTCCCGAAATTTTGATCCATCGAGAAACATGGCTCTGGTGACTGGGGGCTACTTGCACTCTACGGCCATGAAGAAATTTTTAAAAATTCTTTTTCTCTGGAACGGCTGGTCAGATTTTGAAATAATTTTACATAGATGTTCCTTCCTTTGGTGAGCCTTTCAAAAAATTGTTCGCGAAATTTTTATTCGTCAAGAAACGTGGCTGTGATGGGGGAGGGGGGGGGGGCTTCTTGCACTATACGGCCATGAAGATATTCTTAAAAATTCTTCTTCTGGAACGGCTGGTCAGATTTTGAAATAATTTCACAGAAATGTTCCTTGGGTCACCTTTCTCGCAAAGTGTTTGAGAAATTTTGATCCATCAAGAAACATGGCTCTGATGGCTGTGGGCTATTTACACTATATGGACATGAAGAAATTCTAAAAAAATCTTCTTCTCTAAAACCTCTGGTCAGATTTTGAAATAATTTCACAGAAATATTCCTTGGGTAACTCTTCAAAAATTGTCACAAAATTGTGATCTGTCAAGAAACATGGCTCTGGTGGTGGGAGCTATTTGCACTACAGAGACATGAAGAGGAATTTCTCAATTCTTCTTCTCTGGAATGGCTGGTCAGATTTTGAAATAATTTCACAGAAATGTTCCTAGGGTGACCCTTTTCAAAAATTGTTAGGGATATTTTTATCCGTCGAAAAACAACAGCCAATTGTTGGCACCTGCATGTGGTTCTCTTGTTGGACTTATGTTTTTAGTCACTTTCGAGCATGTGCTCTTCTTCAAGAAATTGTCCTAGGGTGATCTATCCAAAAATTTATTCGCAGAATTCTGATTCATCAAAATCATTGATGAGGTGATGATTGTAGGGGTGGTGACAGATTTTGAAATGACTTTTACAGGTGACCTTTTCAAAATTGCTTGGCAAAATAATGATTTAGTTTCCAAAGTTTCAACACCTCAAATAAAAGAGGCTATGGTCCTCGCAAAAATTCAGGTGAGCGGTCCAGGGCCATCTTGGCCCTCTTGTTTCATTACAAATGCTCAAAAGTGAGTTATTGAGATCACTGTTAGCTGAAAATCTGTTGTTGTTGTATTTAGCTTGTTCTCAATTCTTGCCTTTAACTCTTTCCCAAACGACAAAAAAAACAACACTTGACCAATTTGACAGCATTTGCAAATGACAAATTCATTTTATCCTGTCACGCTCTGACCCGATAACAGGTTGCCGTATATCTTTCTTGTTATCCGTCAGTTGGTCACGTGATCGCCAAGCACACCTGCAAACTCGGGATAGATCTATTGTCTTCTTCGCCACAACATTTTTCTGCGGATATACGTCACATTTATGATGTTGCAAATATTATTCATGACGTCATTATTGCAGCTGCATATTGAAAGGGCTTTACACGGTTCTCCGTTTTCTAAATTTTCTCACAGTGAGAAAGATGTCAATATGTGCCTTATTTCGAGCAAAATGTTCAATTTAGTCAGATTTTGGATTATAATTGAGAAAAAGGATAAATAAAATAGATCTATATGGTTGGTGTCTTGGATTGGGAAAGTCTAGATCTACTGGTAGCCTCGGCTCCGGAAATTTATTAAAGGTAGATCTACGGTCTTTGTCAATGTTTCTGTATTTTTTTTTTTTTTCGTTTATTTGTTTTGTTTGGGACTATTTTCAACCAAGCATCTTACTGCCAAAATAAATGAATTAATCGCTAGCGAATACTTTTGCTCGTTTACTGGTCTGTTTTGTTAAAACACATTTTCTTCGTTGCCACAATATTTTCTGCGGATATACGTCACGTTTAATAATTATGACGTAGCCACTATCATTCATGACGTCATTATTGCAGCTGCATATTCAGAGGGCTTTACACGGTTCTTCATTTTTTAAAAAATTCTTATAGACCTAGTGAGAAAGATCTGAATAGAGTCTATACGGCTTACTTCGAGCGAAAAGTTCAATTTAGTCGTATTTTAGATTATTATTGAGAAAAAGGATAAATGAAATAGACAGTTGGTGTCTTGGATTGGGAAAGTCTATCAGGCTCGGCTCCGGAAATTTATTAAAGGTACGGTCTTTATCAATGTTTTTTTTCGTTTGTTTGTTTGTTCAGTTACAGTGAGTGACAGGATAAATAGAATAGATAGTTGGTGTCTTGCATGGGTTAAGTTTATCGGGCTCGGCTCCGAAATTTATCCGCTTCGCCTTCGGCTCACCAGATAAATTCCTCCGCCTTGCGCGATAAACTTAACCCATCCAACCATCTTTTCTCCTATTTCTCTGCAGGAAGAGGCTTGATTGATTGACTGACTGACTGACTGATTAATTGATTGATTGATTGATTGAGTGTATTTAAGTTTTACGCCATTTTAAAAGCTTAGGTCTTATCACGGCGGTCACTGCACCTAAGATACTCAGTAGTGTTTTCTAACTTTCTCACACCAGTATTGACAAAACTTTCTTTCCAAGTCACTACGTTTCATACATGCATCAGAAGTCAGAGGCGAAAAATCGCCGGAAAGAAAGTTTGCCTCAACCGGATATCGAACTCACAACCACGAGGTCGCGAGTCAGAGACGTTAACCGCTAAGCTACCCCGGTGTGCTGTGAAGAGGTAGAAAACACTGTGGAAAAAGGAGAAAATACTGGGTAGAACTAAATGCCCTTTCAGGATTTATTTCTCTGTTACCGCTGAAAATTGTGTTGTTGGTATTTATGTGAGAAAGCAGCGATTAGCTTAAAAAAGAATGTCCGTGAAATCTGTCAAAAGGACCCCAAGGAAAGCGTGGCAGCTTCGATATAACCTACACAATGTTGAAAATGGCTTTAAAACAAACTTCTGGTCACTGTGATGAAATCTTTTAAGTTCTTCTGAACTAAAATCAATAGGCTTTGATGCCTTGTAGACCCTATGCTGCATAGTCCAGTGGTGTTCAAAATGGTCTTTACATGGCCATGGACCCCGCCACAGAAGTCACATGTTTTACAATGAGTTATCATTTGTAGCATAGGCCTCTGAAAACTCCATCAGTCTATCAAGGGATAACGAAATTTTAATTTCCGGACACCGCTACTATAAATAGTACATTGACTATTCCCTCTTTATCGTATATAATGATAAGGTGTGCAACGAAATCGAAGAGGGAGTCGCCAATGTGCCATTTATAGAAACGGTGTAAATTAAATTTTGAGTATATTCCTTAATATACAGGCGATGCACAAACGTGCTATAAGTGTTCGATGATCGACCAAGAAAATCTTAATGTTCCATGATAGACCAATACAGAGCTTCACAGACCTGTGTTTTTAGGTAGTATTTCAAAGTCTCGAACCACAATAGCTAGGGTCCTTTATGCCTTTCACTTAACTGCACTGAATTGTGTCAAATGATCCCGTTTGAAAATTATTTAGTTCATATTCCTGCCTTAGGAATCAAAACTCTTGCATCATTTTAACCCTTTCGGCTCCACTGGCGAAAACAAGGGCGTTAGCGGACGGCATAGATAAAGATCAGACTGCACAGAATGTGCAGTCTGATCTTGGATCTATACCGTCCGCTTGTCTGGTCAAGCCTGAAGATTGAGCTTCAATATTTCGGGTTTTGCCTTTATCACGAAATTTGACGTGAAATTGATGCCTTCTATATTCTGTGACTATTTTCACGTCACCATTTAAAATAAAAAATCATTTTTATCCCCCGCCGAAGGCGGGGGGATATAGTTTTAGCGTTGTCCGTCCGTCCGGGTGAATATCTCCAATACCATTGGACGGAATTTCGTGAAACTTTATATGTGTACAATAACCCATTCAGCCGAGACACTTTTTAGCTCAGCTGAGCACAAAGTGCTCAAGGTGAGCTATTGTGATCGCCCTATGTCCGGCGTCCGTCGTCCGTCAACAATTTGTTTAAACATCTTCTCCTAAACCACTGGGCCAATCTTGATGAAACTTGACAGGGATGTTCCTTGGGTGAAGCTCTACCACATTTGATCAAAGAATTGAATTCCACTTAAAACTCTGGTTGCCATGGCAACAAAAAGGAAAAAATGCAAAATCTTTGAAAATCTTCTCCTCTGAAACTAGAAAGCGTAGAGCTTTGATATTTGGTATGTAGCATCTCCTAGTGGACTTCCATCAAGTTTGTTCAAATGATGCCCCTGGGGTCAAAACTGGCCCCGCCCCGGGGGTCACAAGTTCGAACATAGGAACAAAGAAGGAAAACTTTAAAATTCTTCTTCTCTTAAACTTGAAAGTGTAGAGCTTTGATATTTGGTATGTAGTGAACCTGTTCTAAGTTTGTTAGCCCACCTGAGCACAACATTTCAGTGAGTTCAAAATTGGGTCACCTGGGGTCATAAACTAGGTCACTAGGTCAAATTAAAGAAATACCTTGTGGGCACTCTAGAGGCTACATTTATTGCTCAAATGACCTGAAATTTGGTCAGAATGTTTGTCTTGATGAAATCTCGGATGAGTTTGGATCTGGGTCACCTGGGATCATAAACTAGGTCACTAGGTCAAATTAAAGAAATACATTTAGGGCACTCTAGAGGCCACATTTTTTGCTCAATTGACTTGAAAATTGGTCAGAATGTTTGTCTTGATGAAATCTCACATGATTCTGAATTTGGGTCAACTGGGCTCATAAACTAGGTCACTAGGTCAAATTAAAGAAATACCTTGCGGACACTCTGGAGGCCACATTTTTGGCTCAATTAACTTGAAAATTTTTCAGAATATTTGTCTTGATCAAATCTTAAATGAGTCTGAATTTGGGTCAACTCGGGTCATAAGCTAGGTCACTAGGTCAAAGTAAAGAAATACCTTTAGGGCACTCTAGAGGTCACATTTATTGCTCAATTGACTTGAAAATTGGTCAGAATGTTTGTCTTGATGAAATCTCGGATGAGTTTGGATCTGGGTCACCTGGGATCTTTAACTAGGTCACTAGGTCAAATTGAACGGAACTTTGTCACCTCAAGTCAAATTGACTTGAGACTTGGTAAACATGTTTGTTGCAGTTACGAAAAGTGCAATGCACTGGAGCCGTAACCTTACCTAATGCCCTTTTGGAATTATTCCCTATTCATTATTTTTTTTTTACAGCTTTTCATGCTTCTGTACAATATAACTTTGTCTTTTCATGTTGGAATGACCTGAAACTTTATATGCATGTTTCCTTAACACGAGAGGAGACATTCATGCCTATTTCAATCACTGACATGATTTCTGCTGCACTACTATTTTCCTGTACCTGCCCTTTACGATCATTATCCCCCCTCGACAACTGACGGTGGGACGGGCGTATCTTGCTCTTGTTCATTAAATGTCATGTCATGGAAAAAGGGGGCTTGATAAATATTTTCATTATGGACCAATATCTCTTTCACTACAGGACAAAATGCAATTAAACTTCATCCTTATTAAGCCACAGACAATAATTATTTGATTTTATTTCATGAAATACCATGTCATGAAAAAAGGGGGCTAAATGTATAATTTCATTATGGACCAATAACAGTTAGTTCGCCCATTCGTCCGCCTGGACAGATATCTTCTAAAGTCCTTGACGAACATTTATGAAACTTCATGCATGTCTTCCTTAGGATAGTCCGTTGATACAATTTTCTTTTATATATAATGACGTGTCATGAAAAAAGGGGGCTTGATGTATATTTTCATCATTTGTTTTCATTTAATGAAATGCCATGTTATGGTAAAAGGGGACTTACTTCATTATCTCATTATGGACCACTTATATATTTTTCATTTAATGAAATGCTGTGCCATGGAAAAAGGGGGCTTAATGTGTAACTCTATCATGGACCATTAACAAAAAGGCCACATGTTCATGCAACACACAATACCTCTAATATGCTTGTATCAAAAAAGGTCTTTTTCGGCGGGGGATATCATTTCAACTAAGATACTTGTTCATTTTAATTGGTGGTGTGAAAATTTTTCATTCTAAAAGGTGATGTGAAAATAGTCACAAAATGTAGAAGGCATCATTTTCACGTCAAATTTCGTGATAAAGGTAAAAGCCGAAATATTGAAACAGAGTAAACTTTTCTAAATTGTCCTGGTATTATTCATTTCCTTAGAAATATTAAGTGGATTTAACAAAAGATTGAGAGCTTTATGTGGGTTGCATTTTCAGCGGGCGTAAAGATTTGGTTTATAAAGATTCTGAAAGATTAAATACATAGAAGTAGAAAAAAAAATGCCTGAAGTTACTAGGTCCACAAGCTTTCTAAAGGAATCACATATGGGGCCTGTGAGGTTCTCCTTGTGTAACTCGGTGAAGATCGGTGGGCCTATATAGAAATATTAGGGTATAAGACAGACGCATCATTCATCTCTTCTTTCAAATGAATTATTCAACATTGCGATTTTAGTCTGTTTTTATGATAAGCATTGTACAGTCCGATTTCAAGATAGAAGTCTATATAGCTGGACTTTTTCGCCGGGAAAAAGGTCACTCGTCGCAACTCGGCCGAGTCCGTAAATATATCTAACCAACCGATTACCCGAGGATGGCCGAATTGGGAAAGTATGAAACTTACATTTTACAAACAAATGCGAAAAAAATCAGAGGTTTGGTCGTGTAACGCAGGGTTCAATCTAGGCTGCGTTTTTGCGCCAATGGCGCGATTTTAAAGTCCTTGGCCCATTTTTGAAACTCCAGTGCGCCGGATCGGCGCAAAATCCAATGCATCGGCGCTTTTCCGATTCCGTTGTGCGCCGCCATTAACTTTTTTTTAGTATAGTTTTTAGCGAGACAGTGTTTGAAGACGCTTTCCGCAGTATTTAAATTTCACTGCAAAGCGTCGCAGCAACACGGAGAGCGTTACTGGTATTCGGATATTCACTTATTCACGGCACATGAACGAACGCGATGGAAACCAGCTTTTGAAAACATGTCGGCAACGCAAACACAGAAACGAATCGCACTCGTCACAACTCGGCCGATTCCGTACCTACTTCGGATTTGATGGCTCCCATCACCCGAAGTATGCCGAATGAAACGAATCGGTGATTTCTTTTCTGGCGGAAATTCCGCCAAACAAGCGAAAACGCAGCAATCGGGTAAAACTGATGGTGAAAAACAATCAGCTGATGCAAAAGCTGGGAAATCGTATGCAAAAAAATTTCAAACTAAGTGGCTACAAAAGCCTCAATTTCACTGGCTTCGTTACGACGATGCAAAAAAATTGTAATACAAGTTACTTGTATAATACAGCAATCATTTAAAACAAATTATTTTTAGTGTTGTTACATAATTTGACCTCTTAACAACTCAATCACTATCCCCATACACAATTAAGCAGTAAATTATCTGGATTTACTTCCTTTATATGGTAAGTCAGTAATAATTGAGCTTTTAAAATGCCAAGATCCTGGTTATTTGGTTGTTAAAAAGTGCTGGCCCATCTCAAAATACTGGTGGCCCCTTTTTAAAATATTGATGGGCCACTGGCCCATTCTGACAAAGTTCTAGATTGAACCCTGGTAACGTCACAGATTTATAATGCCAAGAAAAAGAGAGCGGAAAATGATCCCGTTTTGACCAGTATCAACGTTTATTAGACTCTCGGCGATTTCCGTAGGTTCTCGGAAATCTGACTTGATTGTGACGTCATCAGTTCTGTGGAGTCTATATAAAGCCACGGCGCGGCGTTTCTAAGCGCATTTCATGTCGTTACGACGTAAACGCAGACAAAATTTATCAACTTCTTACAGTTGCGATAATTTTAGTCAATCTTTTCAATTTTGTATTTGTCTGATATGGGAAATTGCTTACCCTGTCAGAAGCGCGGGGGTCGCCGACGAAGAGGGCGACCCAGCAGACGAACCACTCGTGTTCACCCAGATTTTGCTGCCGATACGGAACAAATACATGTTGTTCTCAGTAATGGCTCCAACCAAACACAAAGACATTTGTCAAAGGGAGAAGCTAAAATGGAGAGGGAATTAAGAATAAATGGTACGTAGAAATTTTCGTCAGTATGCATACTAGCGGCGCTCTTGGAGAGTGGGGTTGAATGCATCTCCCTGATGCATGATACCAAGCAAGTTATCACATAATTATTGATCCTTAAAATCCATTTTGTCTAACAACCAACTATATCATTAAGTAGAATGGTCCTTAGACACCCAGAAAATTTTACCAATGGCAAAAAATGTTGACAGTGTCAGCCTGCCCAGACTGCGCCGGCTGACTGTTATATGTTCATGTCACAACACTGACATGGGTCCATAGCCTACTTTTTGCAGATATATTAAACCCCTTTTTATAGAGCATGTCTTATATATGAATTATAAGCTGCTTGGGGATTTGATTCTTCATGGTTCTCAGAAGCTTTTTACAAGCATTTTACCCACAATGTTTTCTACACTTCCATAGACCATTCCAAATATTTTGGTCACAAGTTATTTGTCGTCAGCAGTTATTGTCGTCTGAAAAAGAGTTGAACCGCTTAATAGATTAAATGTATAGAGAGGCAGAATGAGTATGAGAGGGAGTGAGAAGGGAAGAGGAAACGGTATTGAAAAACAAAATTTAGTAAAGCAAAGGATCTGAGCCTTTCTACAAGTGTCTTTCTACTTCAATGCCTTTGTTGAGGCCGTTTCGGTTTGCTAACATGTACAGTATATCCTCTTAAACTCTCAATATTAGTCTGCTTCTAAACAAGCCTATTTGCCTGCCTACCTGCCTGCCCATCTGTCTGTCTGTCATCCCCCTCTGTCTCTATCTCTCTACCTACCTGCCTGCCAGCCACCGCTGTATAATTATAAGTGTACCTACTTAGCTATCTATATGTCTGTTTGTCTCGCTACAAGCAAATCTGTCACTCAGTCTCTTTTAGATTTTTTTTCTGTGTTTCTGATTCTCTGTCTGTGTATCTGTCTTTGTGTCTGTGTCTGGCTTTGTGTATCTGTATGTCTGTGTATCTGTCTTTGTGTCTGTGTATCTGTCTTCGTGTCTGTATGTGTGTGTGTGTCTGTCTGTGTCTGTATGTGTGTGTGTCTGTCTTTGTGTTTGTATGTTTGTGTGTCTGGTTTTGTGCCTGTGTGTCCGTGTGTTTTTGTGTCTGTATGTCTGTGTGTGTGTCATTGTGTCTGTGTGTCTGTCTTTGTATCTGTGTGTCTGTATGTCTTTATGTTTGTCTGTCTTTGTGTCTGATTGTCTGTGTGTCTGTCTGTTTGTCTGTGTGTCTGTATGTCTGTGTATATGTCTTTGTGTCTGTATGTCTGTGTATCTGTCTGTGTGTCTGTGCGTCTGTCTGTCTGTGTGTCTGTCTTTTTGTCTCGCTACAAGCAAATCTGTCACTCGGTCTTTCTTTTAGATTTTTTTTCTGTGTTTCTGATTCTCTGTCTGTGTATCTGTCTATATGTCTGTGTATCTGTCTTTGTTTCTGTATGTCTGTGTATCTGTCTTTGTGTGTCTGTGTATCTGTCTTTGTGTCTGTATGTCTGTGTATCTGTCTTTGTGTCTGTATGTCTGTGTGTCTGTATGTCTGTGTATCTGTCTTTGTGTCTGTATGTCTGTGTGTCTGTATGTCTGTGTGTCCGTCTTTGTGTCTGTATATCTGTCTTTGTGTCTGTATTTCTGTCTTTGTGTCTGTGTATCTGCCTTCGTGTCTGTCTTTTTATCTGTATGTCTGTGTGACTCTGTATGTCTGTGTATATGTCTTCGTGTCTGTATGTCTGTGTATCTGTCTTTGTGTCTGTGTGTCTGTCTTTTTGTCTGTATGTTTTTGTGTCTGTATGTCTGTGTGTCTGTCTTTTTGTTTGTATGTCTTTGTATCTGTCTTTGTGTCTGTATGTCTGTGTCTGTGTGTCTGTATGTCTGTCTTTGTGTCTGTATGTCAGTATGTCAGTTTTTGTGTCTGTATGTCAGTATGTCTGTCTCTGTGTCTTTATGTATGTGTATCTGTCTTTGTTTCTGTATTTCTGTGAGTCTGTCTTTGTGTCTGTATGTCTGTGTGTCTGTGTGCCTGTCTTTGTACAAGAATTTTCATCTATTTGTCCGTCTCTACAATTCTGGCTGTATGCATGTTTTTACTTGACAGTCTCTCTGCTTCTTTGAAACAATCTTCATAATTTCTGTCTTACATGCTGTTTGTCAATCTGTCTGTCTTTCAATCAAACTGTCTTTGTCTCGATTGACCCGTCTACCTTCCAGAAACGTTTGTCTGTCGGATTCTCTATAAGTTTGTCCATGCATCTTTCTCTTCCTCTTTACAAGCCAGTCTATAGTCTTTACATTTTTATGCAAAACTGTCTGTCTGTATGTCTGTGTGTGTGTGTGACTGTCTGTCTGTATATTTTTCTACAAACTGTCTGTCTGCGTGTCTTTAAAAGACTGTCTAACTTTGATTCTGTCTCTCTACAAGTATGTCCCTTTGTCTTTAAGCTGTAAGTCGTTTATCCTGTCTGTTTCTGTTAAAGCATGTTTTTAAACTTGTCTATCGAAAAATACTATATATCTTTATGTACGTATTTTTCTCTACAAGTCTGTCTATATCAACCAGTCTGTCTCTAGTAGGTCTGTCATCTGTCTTCCACCCGACTGTCTAACTGTCAGTTTCTCTATCTCTTTTCAAGCCTGTTTACTTGTCTGCGTCTGTACAGGTCAGGCTGTCTGTCCACTCATCTGTCTATCGGTTTTTTTTATCTTCAAGTCTGTCCATCCGCCAATCTGTCCCTCTTCAAGCCTGACCATCTGTCTGCCTGCCCTCTCTACAAGTCTGTCTGTCTGTCCGGCTATCCACAAGTCTGTCAGTTTGTATATCTTAAGGTCTGTCTGTCTATCTGTCAGTCTGTCTTTCTACAAGCCTGTCCATCTGTTTTTCTCTCTACAAATCTTTTTCCTAACAAGCTTGTCTATCTGACTGTCTACACATCTTCAAGACTATCTTTCTATTTGTCCGCTTCTCTACAAGTATGACTATCTATCTGCACGTCTCTTAGTTTGTCCATAGATCTGTCAGTTCCATTTACAAGACAGTCTACTGTCTCTCTACAAGCGACTCAGTCTGGCTGTCTACCTTTCTACTGTCTCTCAGTCGTTATTCAAACGCATGTCCGTCCACAAGCCTCTGTATTTTCAAGTCTATCTGCTTGTCTGTCTATCTCTTTCCACAAACCTCTGTATTTGTACATCTGCTTCTCTACAGCTGTTGTGTCTACCTTGCTCATTGTCTGTCTTAATACCTATCGATAATTTTAGCACCACATAGAGAATCTTTTGAAACAGGAACTAGCCAGAGATCACAAGAGGCCAGGACTGTATTGTAGGGGCTGGTGTTTCTATATTTATTTGAATAATGTGGGCATAAAGCTCAGCATTCACTTTAGTATGTATCGATACAACACGATAAAGAAGAAAATAGGAGAACAGAAAAACATGATGCCTTTACCAACTGACTTAAAAAGTTTGGCTTTACGGCGGAAGGCGATATTGAACGTTTTTATACACTGCTTTGCTGTATAAATTCAGTCTCGTTAAAGTATACCAGTGTTTCATCGCCTGTTACAATACGATTAGTAAAGTTTGACCCCTCTACCCTAACGCGTTCTGAAATTTCTTAACAGATTTCGACCCTAACCATCTATGGCTCGGGCGTCAATAGTTGAGATACCCACTACGTGCAAATACGCGACATTCCAAGATTGTCAGTCAAAATCAAACTAAATGTGTCAGCTATTTTCCTCATAGTATCTCGGCGATCTTTTTTTACATGCTGCTCTACATCCGTGATGATTTTGTCTGCGACTGATATTGATGGACGACTAGATTTATGGTCATCTTTAACAGTATCGCACCTTCTCTATATCAGTCCGACCAATTTACGAATATCAGATTTCATGAGTGCAGAGTCCCCTATATCCTCACTATTTTCCTGCCAACCTTCAGTCCCCTTTGCTTGCACAGTCTTCAACTGGTAGATACAGAAGGTCTGAAAGATACTAGTCAGCACATACAGAATGCTGAAGGCCTCCAACATTGGAAACCCCGTCAAGACCTCTATCGACGCGTCTTGAATATTAGAAGGGGAGAGACGCTTCCAAGCTGCTATTGCAACAAGATGGAATTCTCGGCTCCGAATGATCAGGTCTATGTTAGGTACCCAAAAAGAGACACCGAATTAACGAGATGTCCGGCAGCTTACAGGCTTTGACAGAAAACTCCTGCAAGAACTGTGCTCTGTACTATCTCCATTTGAATGAGCGACAAACCTGTTTTATCAAGAAAACGTTTCGTCCTGTTTGACTGTGCCGATAACACTAGTTTTAAAGCATCAAATAAAGCAAGTATTAACAACATAAAACGATAAAATGATGACATCTCTAAATCCCACTGTAAATATGATGTCCCCTACTTGAGTACAGCTGCCTCGGACCACAGATTCCAGTTAATGTGGTGTGATACAGTAAACCAAAACTAAGATGCAGACAGCTCTCGTCAACAAGGCATCCAGTGTGTCAGCATGTCTGCAACTGAAGACAAGATAAAGTCTCCTCCAGCTAAGGCACTTAAGTTAGACAGGGATTTCTTCAGTTTCATGGACTCTAATGCCGTAACTATCCCCTCAAACACACCAGGGGCTGTGTCTGAAATCAGAGATACAGGACTGTCTGAAACAACCATGTACTGACATGACCAGCAATCCATCAGAATACTGTAAAGGACAATGTTCAGTCAATCTACTTTGTGTTTTCAACCATAGCTTTAGGAAGTCTAATAATCCCAGCTTCCTCTTCTCCAGTGGAGTGACTTTCAGCATTGCAGAAAAGATCTCTCGTCCAGATAGATGCTCAATGATTTTTACGAGACTAGTGGTGTTTCAATTGTGATGCCAAACTGATAGATGTCGAATGACTCCCCGTATATAATTGACCAAATCCTTAATTAGTACTTACTTATTGAGTTGTTCAGTGCTTATCTCACAGGGCTGGTCAATGTTGGTCAATTCTAGGATTCCGGTTCTGCCTAGATTTAATCTGGCCTACGACACATACATGACTTATCTGCTAGCTTAATACGAGCTTAATCGTATACTCGATAGCTTAATCGTATATTCTATTTCCATCTACCATGCGTTTACTTTTTTATCGTAAAGGTGTTTGTGAACAACCCAACTGTATATCTTTTGGTTGCGTGAACCTGATTATATGTCTGTACTTGCCTCGATCTGTCTGCTCACAACCCACTTATCTGTCATTGGTATTTTTAACCTGTCAAAATGTTTGTACCTGTTTCCATCTGTCTGTCCACATCCCACTTATCTGTCTTTGGTTATTGACTTGTCAGCTTGTCTGTACCTGTTTCCATCTGTCTGTCCATATCCCACATATCTGTCTTTGGTTATTGACTTGTCAGCCTCTCTGTACCTGTTTCCATCTGTCTGTCGATATTCCACCTATCTGTCTTTGGTAATTGACTTGTCAGCCTCTCTGTACCTGTTTCCATCTGTCTGTCCATATCCCACTTATCTGTCTTTGGTTATTGACTTGTCGGACTGTCTATACCTGTTTCTATCTATCTGTCCATATCCCACTTATCTGTCTTTGGTGATTGACTTGTCTGACCGTCTATACCTGTCTCCATCTCTCTGTCCACAATCCACTTATCTGATTTTGCTTGTTGACTTGTCAGCTTGTCCGTAACGGTCTCCACCTGTCTGTCCTCATCCCATTGATCTGTTTTTGCTTCTGGACTTGTCAGACTGTCGATACGTGTCTGAAACTCTCTGTCTAAATCCCTCTTGTCTGTTTTTGCTTCTGGACTTGTCAGACTGTCGATACGTGTCTGAAACTGTCTGTCTACATCCCTCTTGTCTGTTTTTGCTTCTGGACTTGTCAGGCTGTCGATACGTGTCTGAAACTGTCTGTCTACATCCCTCTTGTCTGTTTTGCTTCTGGACTTGTCAGGCTGTCGATACGTGTCTGAAACGGTCTGTCTATATCCTTCTTGTCTGTTTTTGCTTCTGGACTTGTCAGACTGTCTACACCTGTCGCTAACTGTTTGTCTACATCCCTCTTGTCTGTCTTTGGTTATGGACTTATAAGACTGTCTAAGCCTGTCTCCATCTGGCTGTCCACAACCTGCTTATCTATCTTTGCTTGCTGAATTATCAGACTATCTGTACCTGTCCCCACCAGTGATTATGTCCCGCATTCTACTTATCTGTCTTTAGGTTTGTCAACCTGATAGGCTGTTTCTTCCCGTCTCCAACAGTCTGTCTACAAACCACCCTATCTGTGTTAGGTGTGGTCCACCTGAAACGTTTTCCACTTCTTTCAAATACAACACCTATAACTTGATAAGTTGAGCTTTATTTCATTGATCCTCTGCAAATGTTATCAATATGGACGAGTCCAACATTTTGTCTTATGGTAAAGAACAGAACCACCATATCATATGTACACTGCAGGTGAAGAGCCGAAGGTTGTACCAGAGAGTGTGGCATATGTAATTGGACCTGATAGTAAAGTTAGAGATTACAATCCAGAACTGAATGAAGTCATTAAAGGTATCAGCGCTGCTCTGGACAATACGATAAATCAAAATGAGGTATGTGATGTAAATGATAAGACAGAACTACCGTCTTCTATGATACACATATGAGTCTTACTGTTTGAAAAAGGGGGGCTTAATGCATCTGCAAAAAGTATTGACCCAGGTCAGCCTGCGCAGTCCGCTTTCGGTAAGTTTTCTGCATATCCAAGAACCATTCTACCTCATTATTCAGCCTGTTGTTAGACAAAATGGGTTTTATAGATCTTTAGGCGATGACCTGCTTGGTATAATGCATCACAGAGATGCATTTAACCCCCTTTTGCCAAACTATGGTTCATTTGCATGCAGGGTTTCGCCGTAAATACTCGACTTTAAGGTGGGCTTGGCAATAAGGCGCGAACCCTTTTATCACGGTTAAATTTTACTTCAAATTTTAGGGCGTCTTATAGTGGAGTACATACAGTGAATTAATCATGCAAGCATGATCGCATTGATTAGATTTCTGTAAACGACAACTTACGTAGGCCTACCTCCCTAGAACCCGACCAATCAGCAAACGACACTCTTGATAGATAAAGATTATGATTATCCACGTGAATTAAGATTTGGTAGATAAATATAAAACAATGATGTAAAAGAAAGAAAGAAAGAAAAAAAAACTGCCTTTTAACCCTGTACCAAACCATCTCGAGTTTTAACGTCTGTGACAAAAAAAAAAGGCTTTTGAAAAAAAAATGTGGTGAAAAGATAACTTGCAGGAAAACGTGGGTGAAATAATGGGGGTACTTCGATAAATGGGTAGAAAACATCGTGGGAAAAGAAGAAAATCTCAAGATCGTTTAAAAATGTGTGATAAAAGATTAAACGATATCTCAGACCATATCCTTGCTACCATATATTTTAGAATGTTTTCACTGTCGAAGAGGAAGCCATGATGGAGGAGATCTTGGAGAAAGATCAGATCGAGGAAGCCCGACAAAAGTTGGCTGATAAGCAAAAACAGGCTGAATTAAGACGGGAAGAAATGCTGAAGAAGAGAAAGAAGAAACCCAAACCTGAATTTTCTGCTGCTGCTTATACACTTCCGGTATCTGACATGGCTGGTACTGCTGATACACTTCCAGTACATGACAAGGCTGGTACTACCGATACAGCTCCCGAAAATAAGGTAATTTAATACTTTAGTGGTTTCTTTAGGGCTGGTTATGTTTTCTTTGGTTGTAAATGAATTGTGCTTTAGGAGAAATCTAGGACAATTGACACCTGACAAGGCTTCTACTGATGAAGCAGCTCCCGAAAACAAGGTAATGCCACTTTGGTGTGATTTTCTTGTGGCTATTTTTTTTTTTTGTTTGTTTGTTTTAAACTGCGTCATGCTTAAAGACACTTCAGTGGCCATATACACCTGAAATGGCTGCTGCTGCTACTACAGCATAAGAATTAAAGAAGAATCTTTTTTCTTTGTAATGAGATTGCGTTGGGGCTTCGCACCCTGACTATTTTTGGCTTTCATTATCGATAGGATTCGGGCTAATTATTATAATACTATATTATGATCCTGGATCAGGCTGATATTAAAATGGTGTAGCGTCACGATCTTTTTATTTTTTCAGACTTTCTAGCGAAAGCACATTACTTTTGTTGAATAATCGATCTCATATACCTTTGTCAATTGGTTTGATGACATTTTTCTTATTGAAACATTTAGTATGATTCATCTTATTTCTTCAGACAAGAATCGTGCGTGAAAAGATTCGTTTACGTTCTTGTTTAGTTTTAAAAATGGACCATGCTCTGTGAAAAGGGGTTTTTATGCATCTGCAATTTGTATCAACAAATGTCAACCTGCTCAGTCCGCGCAGGCTGATCTGGGTCAAAAACTTTTGCTATTAAAGTTCTTGATTCAGTTGGCTACTAGACACAATGGATTTTATAGATCCATAATTAATTATGTGATGACTTGATAGGTATCATGTACCACAGAGATACATTAAACCCCGTTTTCCCAGAGCACAGCTCCAATCAAACTTTATATCTTCTTTCAAAGAGATAGAACCAGAATTTTGTACATGTATATGGCTTGCAACACGCGAAAAGGTGCATTCGGACATTTGCGTAAATTGTCGTCTCGGATCAGCCAGCGCAGTCCGCGCAAGCTAATCCGAGACGGCACTTTACGACTACATTAGATTTTGTGCTACAGTAGGCTTGCGCAAAACAGAAACTTACCTAAAAACGGAAAGTGTCGTTTCGGATTAGCCTGCGCGGACTGCGCAGGCTGATCCGAGACGACACTTTACGCAAATGTCCGAATGCCCGTTTTCGTGTGTTGCAGGCCATATATTAAAAAATGATATTGACGTTTCTATGTAATAGGGACAGTTTACTATGGAAGAGGAACAACTGATGACAGCAATTGTTACAGAAGATGATCTGAAACAACAGAAACTGCAACAGGAAAACAAAATGAATGAGGCCATAGCTAGAAGAGAGAAACTTCTCGCAAAGAGGGCAAAAAAAGCCAAACGTCTGGCAAAAAGAGAAACTGTTGAAGACGAGGCTCCAGTCGCCAGTGATACCGCTGAAGTAAAGACTGTAGAGCCCACAACTTCTGTAAGTTTAATTAATGTTATTTATTTATTTATTTTTTCGTTGCTTTGATGAAAATCGAAGCAACTTTAAGATTCCAGTGTAAAAATGTTCAAGGGGTCTGTACGCACCGACCATTCTTAAAAACATTGTTGGTCTTATTCTTTAGAATTTTCTGAATTTGAAAGTAACACAACTTCTATTTCGCTAAAATATTTAGACAGGACCAGAATGTTGTACCTGTAACATATTAAAGATAATATTGATGTTTCTATTTAATAGGGACAGTTTACTACCGAAGAGGAAAAACTGATGACAGACATTGTAGCAGAAGATGATCTGAAACAACAGAAACTGCAACAGGAGAATAAAATGAACGAGGCCATTGCTAGGAGAGAGAGACTTCTTGCAAAGAGGGCCAAAAAAGCCAAACGTCTGGCAAAAAGAGAGACTGTTGAAGACGAGGCTCCAGTCGCTAGTGACACCGCTGAAGTTAAGACTGAAGAGCCTACAACCTCTGTACGATTTTTTTCTTGCTTTGATAAAATCAATATTTAGGATTCCAGTGTAAGAATGTTCCAGGGGGCTGTATTCACCAACCATTCTTAAAAACGTTCTTGGTCTTATTCTCCAGAACTTTCTGAATTTGAAAGTAACACAAGTTCTAATTGGCTAAGCCATTTGGTTTAGCAAATCATAAATTGTGTTACTTTCAAATTTAGAAAATTTTGGGATATAAGATTGAGAACGTCTGTGCCTGATGAGCTTTCTGTTTGGTTGAGACAAAACGTCTGGGGCAATTCAAAGGTGTAGTCTCAAATATTTATAATGGATACGAAAATCAGCTTTTGGCATATGAAGTCCTTTGATCAAAATCTAACTTTTGGTCCGTATACGGCAACTATAGTCTAAATAAAGTTCTAATTCTGATTTCTTTGACTATCGTAGGCAGAGAACACTACTTAGATATGCAGCCCCCATTGCGTCAAGATTTGCTTATTGGTAGTAACTAATTAATCCCATTTTAATATGGAGATCAATTGTTTTTCTTCAGCTACAATACAGCGTGGAAGAGGAGTGCATGATGGAGGATATTGTAGCTGAGGCTGATCTTCAGCAACAGAAGCTCGAACTAGACAACAAGATGAGTGAGGCTATTGCGAGAAGACAGAAGATTCTAGAAAGGAAGTCCAAGAAAGCCAAACGTTTGGCAACAAGAGAAACGTCTGACGACAAGGCTCCAGTTGCTACTAAAGCAGACACTGTTGACGCCGATACTACTGACATCCCAACCTGTTCTACTGTAAGTTGTGCTTCGTTGGCCAGTTATTCACCAACCATTTTGAATGAAATATTGTCCTTACTAATGGGATCACACGTCAACAAAAATCAATGGCATCATTTATGAAGTACAACCAAATGCAACCAATTTAACAAATGGAGGCATATTACATTGCGATGCAGTGTCTAATAAGTATATTTAGGCTATCAGTTCTAATTCGTCATTCTTGATATGGCTAACTTAAAACTTCGTCTACATTACGGGCGCTATGTATTCCTAATACTATCTCGCTGTGTCGCGACATATGTATATTTTCTAACTGAATATGCACAAGAGTGCTCAAACAGATCTCTTTCGGACCGGCGATAATAAGCAATGCGTCGGTTTACTTCAAAAACCTCGTAACTACAGCTTGTAATAAGCTGTAGTTACGAGGTTTTCGAAGTAAACCGACGAATGCATCCTTAATCAATTTCTAGATTAGAGATGTCTGACTGGCATACACTTGGAAAATGGGGTTTCATGCCCCTCCGTGATCCATTATACCGTGTAATTCATCACATAATTCTTGAGCCATAAAATCAGTTTTGTTTAACAACCACTTAAATCATGAGGTAGACAGGTCCTTTGACATGTGGAGTACAAACTATCAGCATAGGTCGATACTTTTTGCAGATGCATTACGACCCTTTTCACAGAGCATTACTCAATTATATATATTTACTATTTTGCAGACGACTTTTACCAAAGACGACAAGAAATTGATGCAAGACATTATCGATGAACAAGACACCAAGGAGAAGAGGGACACACTAAATACCAAGATGGCTCGTGCCGAGGCCAGGAGAGAAAGGGCTTTGAGAAGGAGGGTAAAGAAGGCAAAGAAAATGGCCACTTCCAGTCACGTGCCTAGCCCAGAACCGGGTACTTTCGCATCTGGATATAAATTGGACGATAATGGAGAAGATTCCGCCTCAGTAAGTTATTTTTGTCATTTGACTGATTGATATGTTCTTTGTGGTGACATTCAGTTATTCCTCAGCATAAATGCTCTTGTTTCAAATTCATTGGCGCCATGTGGTTTAGCCAATCAGAGATCGTGTTAACTCTCTAAATTCTGAAGGTTCTTGTGAAATAGAACGTAACTTAAAATGGTTGACGAAACGGCCCTTTACCTTCTGTTGCAGTTTATCCCGTACGACAAGTTCATTCCAAATTTTCAGATGATTCAATATTTTTGAATTATTCAATGATTGAAATAAAGAAATGAAACATGCACTGTGAAAATGGGGCTTAATGCATCTGCAAAATGTATGAAACTTCTTGCTATGGGTCAATTTCTGCATGGCCAGGGACCAGTCTACTTGATGATTTAGTCGCTTGTTAGACAAAATGGATCTTATGGGTCCAAAATTTTGCGATGACTTGTTTGGTACAATGCATCACGGAGATGCATTAAACTCCACTTTTGCCAGAGCATGGCTCAAATTCTAACAGGGTTTTATATGGAATCGTTCAGGTAAAGAAGAATGACAAGGTCACAGAGGTGCTGGACGAAATCGTGAACAAAGTGAAGAAAGATGAACAGAAAGTCGAGTCAAATGTGGTAAGTGACACAAAAACAACAGGATATACATAGTTACTGATCAAAACTGCTGTATTTCAGAATAGTACTACTGGCTTCACCTTTTCACTGCTTAGCACGATTTTTTGATGATAAATTAGGTCTGTCATGCAATCTGGCTCCGTATTCACCTACCAGTCTCATTCCTAAGAACATTTTTAATCTTGTTCTTATTTTGAAGGTACTTTAAGCCCCCTTTTTATAGATGATGGCTCAAATAGTTTAGCCAATCAGAAACTGCATTAGGAATGGTTGGTGAATACGTACCCCGAGCTTTGTTCGACTATGTCTGCTACTTCTGTTCCAGCCTAAAGGGCGTTAGTGTTGCAGGGGCTAGTGCTTGTAAAACTTTTGTTTGCCCCCCCCCCCCCAAGCAGCTGAGCATGAAATTTCAAAGTTATGCGAACCATACTCTTGCAAAAGTGGTTTAAAGCATCTCCTAGATGCATGATACTTAGCAAGTATGCCCCTTTTCGTGTGTTGCAAGCCATATGATGACTTGCTTGATATAATGCATCATGGAGAGGCATTAAATTAATTGCCCTTTTCCCAGAACATGGCTCATATGTCCGAGATTGCTTATTTCTGATACCATCATTGATTACGACCTGCAGCTGGTATCGTTTCATTTCGAATGTTCCAGACTAAATTCAGCGTGGAAGAGGAACTTTTAATGGATGATATCTTGAATGAGTTCGGCGATGATGACGACGGTGGTGGTGCCAACCTGAAGGGTGAAGGTCACGGCCGAGTCGGCCAGGGTTAGAGTTGAGATGTTTAAGGGGAGGAGGTTGGGTGTAGGATGGGTTCGGGCCCCGCTCTCAGAGCGGGGCGTAGGGCTCGTCTTCCGGTATAGCGAAGGTAGAGATAGATTAATAGCTACGCTGTTTTCGAAGAGAACGTAGAGGTATTGTCAAAGCCTATGTCATGATCTGTGTCGTCGTCTTTATCGGCTTCTCCGTCGTCGTGCAATAAACTTTTGGCATTTTTAATGGGCAGATAACCGTCAAAATGTTTTGAAACAGTTATGACCCTTTTCTAGACTTAGAATTTTCACTGAAAATCAATCTGTTTCTAAAAGCAACTGCAGTCGAGCCTTGGCAACCGCATGCGGTACTTTTGTTTTATTCTAGTAATAGGTTTACTAAATAAACTTTTTATGTGATTAGTATACACGGATAGAAACATTTAATTGTCTGAAAGTAATATGGCAAAAGACGATTTCTTTGAAAATATCTTTGTAAGATGTTGGTCCGTATTCACCAACCATTCTTGATTCCATTCCTAGTCTTAACCTAGATGTACAAAGTAACGTAACGTCTGATTGGCCAAACCGTTTACGTTACTTTCAAATTTGAAAAATTCTTAAGGTTAAGACCTAGAATATTGTTAAGAATGGTTCATGAATACAGATCCTGAAAAAGCGCCATGAATAAGGTCATATTAGATTCGTTGTACACTAAAGTAACTTATAAACGTTGCCCTTTTTACCTGAACCCTGTGGAAAAAGACATATTTTTTGAAAAAGAAGTTGGTCGTTACGAGCAATCTCTCTTCTTCCTACAACATTTTTCAAAGCTGATAACTGCTTGTAGGTCAGGATAAAATTGGGTGACATGTACTCTATTTGCATGCATGAAATCTGCTTTTTAGATTCGTTGTAAATCAAGGGAACTAAATATAGGTGAGTAAACAACTGAACTCATTACCTCCCTTTACACACTTATTTTTGTCTTGAAGTAGAACCCTGTTGAAAACATTGTGGTAACAGGAGAAATAGCTCTTTATTGCGTAATTCTCCTTTGCCACAATACTTTAGTATGTTTTTCTTGTTTCAAACCTTAACACTTACCCGATTTACATGGTTGTTTTCAAAGATTTCTGCTGCAATTTTTTTCAGCCCAACATTTAACTCGAGATGTTTTGAGGATAACTATAATAGGTCTTCCAAAGTGACGTAAGAGTTCTTTCAGCATGACTACCAGGATCCATATCACCAACCATTCTTAAGAACATTCTTTGTCTTATTCTGGTTTTAGAGAGTGACACAACTTCTGATTTGCTAAACTATTTGGTTTTGCCAATCAGAACATGGGTTACTTTTAAAATTTGCCATTTTTTTTTTTAGAAAAAAAGACTAAGAATGTCCATAAGAATGGTTGTTAAATACTACCGGTGCCCCAAAGTAATGTAACTCTACTTTGCGCACTACAATCAGTACTTCACACTTTAGAATGTTCCAATGTACATGTACTTGCATATTCTATGCGCATAACTGCTAGTGTGAAACTTTGTGTATGATTACCCGTTCCCCAAAGTAATGTAACGCTACTTTGCGCATAACTGCCAGCACTACACACTTCAGAATGACGTCATGTACTTGCAAATTCTAATTGCATAACTAATAGTGCAATACTTTGTGCACGACTTTGCACATAACTACCAGTAATCCATACTCTTTATTGTACATGTACTTGCAAATTGTACGCGCATAACTACGAGACAAACTGAAATCTGAAGTGGCAGATAGCATGAACACAGCCTCATGCTAAATTCTCACGATACGTATTCTTAGTCGTCTTTTTTACAATTGTCATGATCTTGTGTTGTTTGCTAGGCTAAGAATGACGCTCTGATCCATTCAGGCTCTAAATATTGTTGTTTGCTTTGAAAGGCGGAGCGGAGCATATCTCTTGCCTGGCACTGATCCTGAAATGGTATTTGTAAAGATTTTTCATCGTAATTAATCATCTGCTTATTTACAGCAAGATTTTGTGTCTGTTTGATCTGCTACAGCTTTGCCTTGGAAGACGAATGTTTATGGATGAATAAACACTTTGAAAGACGACAAAAGGTAATGTGCTCTCTTTGTGTCTCTCTGTCTCTGTCTCTCCATTTTGTATAAAAACCGACTTAATAATGAGGTAGAAGGGTCCTCTGACATGAAAAAACTTTACGAAAAGCAAAGAGCTTCGACCCATCTGCCCGTGCGGACTGCGTAGGCTGACATAAGTCGATATATTTTTTTCCAGGTACATTAAAACCGCATTTCACAGAGCATGGCTCATTTAATTCAGTCTCAAATTTAGTATGTGTACGTTATTTTACCCTACAAGAGTTATCTGAATAATCCATTGGTTGACCTTTTATTACATAATCTTGAGCTTTAACGACCCTACGAAAGAAGACTTGAAATCATTGTGGAAAAAGGAGAAAATGAGAGTAAACAGCATTTTCTCCTTTTCCTCACAATGTTTTCTATCCTTTCAGAAACAAAGTTTATCATTTCGGCCACATTTTATTTGTCCTCTGCAGCAGCTTTTAATTTAAACCACTGTAAAAGTTCGTTGTTTGAAAAAAGCTAGGTCACCTTTCCTGACACGTTATCTTCTAAGAATGAATTCTTGTTAGTTAAATAATTTTCATATTGCCACATTGTTTTCACACTTATACATGTATCATATCCTAACTCTTGTCAATAATGCATATTTTATAAGAATGTTTTTATGTCAATTGCTTCAAATATGTTTCCGTGTTTACGAATCAACTCTTGACCAAAACAATGCTGTCTTACAATGTTTTCTATCCGACCAAAGACAAATCTCACCATATCTGCAATGTTTAATTCGTTGTCTGGAAATGCTTTTAATTTGGACCAGTCTAAAATATTGTCGTTTGATAAAGAGTTAAAAAGCTTGTGATAGAAATGAGAAGCCAAATATAGTTTTAGTTTTCATTTGTTTTGTTTTTCCATACAGTAAGAAAACTATATAAGAGACATGTTCCAAGGTGGAGTGACCATCGTTAGGGATTATGTCCAGCATGTTGCGACACCGGAACCGTCCTATAGACTATAGACATGTGGTGACGTAGGAATCGTCATGAACGACTACAGCCACCAGGTGGCAACGATTGAAGAATTATGGTGACTACAGCCACCAGGTGGCGATGTTGGAATCACAACAGTGACTACACCCACAAGGTGGCACCTATTAAACAATTATAGTGACTACAGCCACCAGGTGGCGATGTTGGAATTACAGCAGTGACTACAGCCACATGGTGGCATCGACTGAAAAATTATAGTGACTGCTCTAATCTGGTGGAAATGTTGGAATCAACATACCGTTTACAGCCACCAGGTGGCAACGATTTAAGAACACTTATAGTGACTTCAGCAACGTAGTGGCAATGTTGGAATCACCACAGTGACTACAGCCACAAGGTGTCAACTATTGAACAATTATAGTGACCACAGCCACCTGGTGGTAATGTTGGAATCACTGAAGTGACTACAGCAAACAGGTGGCAATGTTTGAATCATCATACAGACTTCAGCCACCAGGTGGCAATGTTTGAACCACCACAATGACTACAGCCACCAGGTGACAATGTTGGATTCACCATACAGACTATAGCCACAAGGTGGCAATGTTGGAATCACTATACAGACTAGAGCCATAATGTGGCGATGTTGGATTCGCCATACAGACTACAGCCACAAGGTGACAATGTTTGATTCACCATACAAACTACAGCCACAAGGTGACAACGTTGGATTCACCATACAGACGATAGCCACAAGGTGGCCATGTTGGAATCACTATACAAACTACAGCCACAAGGCGGCAATGTTGGATTTACCATACAGACTATAGCCACAAGGTAGCAACGTGGCATTAATCATACAGACTACAGCCACAAGGTGGCAATGTTGGATTAACCATACAGACTACAGCCACAAGTTGGCAAAATTGGATTCACCATACAGACTACAGCCACAAGGTGGCAATGTTGGATTCACCATACAGACTATAGCCACAAGGTGGCAATGTTTTGATTCAGTATACAGACTAGAGCCACAGTGTGGCGACGTTGGATCACCATACAGACTACAGCCACATGGTGGCAATGTTGGATTCACCATACAGACTACAGCCACAAGGTGGCAATGTTTTGATTCAGCATACAGACTATAGCCACAAGGTGGCAATGTTGGATTTACTATACAGAGTAGAGACACAATGTGGCGATGTTAAATTCACCATACAAACTACAGCCACATGGGGGCAATGTTGGATTCACTATACAGACTATAGCCACATGGTGGCAATGTTAGATTCACCATACAGACTACAGCCACAAGGTGGCAATGTTGGATTCACTTTACAGACTACAGCCACAAGGTGGCAATGTTGGATTCACCATACAGAATATAGCCACAAGATGGCAATGTTGGATTCACTATACAGACTAGAGCCACAGTGTTGCGACGTTGGATTCACTATACAGACTATAGCCACATGGGGGCAATGTTGGATTCACTATACAGACTAAAGCCACAAGGTGGCAATGTTGGATTCACCATACAGACTATAGCCACATGGTGGCGATGTTAAATTCACCATACAGACTATATCCACAAGGTGGCAATGTTGGATTCACTTTACAGACTATAGCCACAAGGTGGCAATGTTGGATTCACCATACAGACTACAGCCACAAGGTGGCAATGTTGGATTCACTATACAGACAACAGCCCCAATGTGGCGATGTTGGATTCACCATACAGACTATAGCCACATGGGGGCAATGTTGGATTCTCTATACAGACTAAAGCCACCAGCTAGCAACGACTGAACAATTATAACAGTTACTACAGCTTCCTGGTGGCAATGCTGGAATCACCACACGGGGGTTACAGCCGCCAAAGAACGACGTTTGAATCACCACAGTGACTACACCACTTCGAAATGACACTGGAATTGATACTAAGACTTCACCCACAAGATGGCAACGTGGAAATTACCATAGTAACCATAGCCACCTTGAGGTGACTGTGTAGTCACTACTTTGACTAAAGCCGCCATAAGGCAACATCGGAACCATCGTCGTAGTGACTCTAGACTTTCTGATAAATTATATTGTTAAAGTTTACAAAATTAAAAGGAAGCTTTCGAGTGAACGTTTTTCTTTTGTGATATCATTCAAGTCAACGATTATTGTTCCTTATTTAATAAGAACCATTTCATTGTGCGGTCAATACTAGTGTTAGTCACTGACAGAAAAATGAATTTTAAAACTCGGTAAAAAGCTTCCAAGTCGCTATATCTTTTGTTTACCTTTTTTTCCGATTTTGAAATTCACTTTTTTTTCTACCAGGGACTGTGCGTACAATAACAGACTGTCGTCTGCATAATACTTTCCACAATGCATTTCAAAACCTGCAATAGTTTACTTTCTGGCCGTCACTAGGCTTTTAAATTTCTAAATGAAATGACCCATTACACCACAATCCTGAGTTTTAAACGACCGTAAGGAAGATGGCGTTTGAAAATAGTATGGGAAAGGGAGAAAATGTCTGTCACCAGCATTTTCTCCTTTTGCTACAATGTTTTCATTTGTTCACAAGCAAAATCTTGCATTTGAGCAACATTTGATTTTTCGTCTGCTTATGCTTTCAGTTTGGTCGGTCAAAAGTCGTGTCATCTGGAAAATAGTTAGGCATATACCACACGACAAAATATTAGATTTGTCCAAATTGAAAGCATTTGAAAACGACAATTGAACTGTCCCTCAAATGACAGAATTTGTCTTTGGATTAGTATAATACAGCTTAAATAATGAGGATTGTCTTTGATAGGGGAAAAAAGAAGAAAATGTTGAAATTGTAAGTCACTCTTCATTGTTTGTTTCTTTCTTTGTATTGTATTTAACGCCGTTCTCAACATTATTTCAGTAATATCACGGCGGTTAGTGCACCTATTCATGTTTTTTTTTTAGCTTCTTTTACCAGTGCTTGGCACAATATTCATCTCAAGCCCACTGGTTGCTTTCTCACGCAACCATCATCGAAACAATGATAAGCAATGACAGAGGAATGAATCCTGTCCCAATAACTATCATCAATCCCAAACATGCGGGAAGGTTTATTAACTCTTTACCAAACGACAAAATTTCAGACATGTCCAAATCGAAAGCATTTGCAGACAACAATTGAAAGGTGACACAAATGAAGCGGTTTGTCTTTGAAAGGGTAGAAAACATCGTGGGAAAAGAAGAAAATGCTGGTTACCAGCATTTTCTTCTTTTCCCGCAATGTTTTCAAAAGCTTTCTTTGTCGGAATCGTTAAAACTCGGGATTGAGTAGTAAAGGCTTAAGAAAAACCGGATTTTCCCTCTCCTTCGTTCCGCTTCAATATTTGTGGTCAGCGCACCATGCGTGTTTTATTCCATTAAATCTTTCAGCAGACGACAAAATTTAAGACTTGTCAAAATTGAAAGCCTTTGCAGACGACAAATTAAATATGACTCAATGGATGAGGCATGTCTTGAAAATGGTAGAAAACATAATGGGAAAAGGAGAAAAAGATTGGTAACCAGTAGGTTGTTGCAATCATTTTCTTCTTTTCCCACTATCATTTCAAAAACCTTTTTCTTTATGGTCCTTAAAACTCGATATTGTGTGGTTAAGGGTTAGCTGTGAGCATTCCTATCATGATTTAACTCTTTACCAGACGACAAATTTCAAACTCGTCAATACTGAAAGCATTTGCAGACGAGAAACTAAAAGTGACTCAAATAATGAGATTTGTCTGTGAAAGGGAAAGGCCAAAAATGTTGGGTACCAGTAATTTCTCTTGTCAAGTTTTTGGAAAACCTCTTGCAAATGGTCATCAAAACATGAAATTGTCTGTTAAAGGGTTAATTTACTTTTTCAGTGTAGATCAAGATTAGACTGCACACAGTTTTCAGTCTGGGGGGTGATCTACTCTCTTCTGAGATAATGGGATCAGAAGCTGTCTTGAAATTTCAAAATATGGGTCTTTCACTTTCTAAGCGCCAAATATATAAGCCCGACGTCTTTCGACGGCTACGATAACAATCCACTAAAACTCGGAAATATAATGTATTTTTATCTCAGTTGAACTAGCACTAAACCACTACCTGGTATAAGAGACCACTTTTCTTACTTCTCTTAGTCTCTGAATACAGACTTGATTGTAACGATGTGCCACAATGTGTTTCACAATCTTTCTCTCTCTCTCTCTCTCTTTTTTCTCAAAAAATACCCTTAAATTTTCTAGTTTTAACCCTTCACCACACAATCCCGTTTTTTAATGACCCTGAAGAAATGATCTCATGAAAAAACAGTGGGAATAAGAGAACATACTCCTTTCCCAGACTGTTTTCTACGTTTCCAAAAGTGAATTCCTATTTTTGAGACACACTTATCTGGTCATCTGCTAAAGCTTTCAATATGGGCAAGTCTAGTTTTTTTTTTCGTTTGCTTGTACGGTTAATACATGAATTGTTTGCGATAAAATCAGACACAATGGGAAGAAATCTTATCTGACAAGTGTCGAAAACGGTCCCAAATATGGTATGATGACGTACTCTGCGTGCGGATGGAAGGACTGCTTTTAGTTTGGTTTTCGATTTGATTGGTCAAAATGTTACGTTACAATATTCTTCCGCCGTTCATAAAAAGAAGTAATTTCATATCAAAGCAGTACTTGTTTTAATTTCATATCCCGACGAATGAAAAATAATTCTCAATAATTGTAGTATTTTGTTGTTGATCAAATTTATAGATACAATAATAACAATATTCACGTGCCATGCTCTGTGAACATGGGTTTTAATGTATCTGCAAAAAGTATCAACCCATGTCCTGGGTCGAAACTTTTGCTATTGGCAAATTTACAACATGTCAAAGTACCATTCTACCTCATTCTACCTTACGGTTCAGTATGGATCCATAAATCATTCCACGAACAGCTTGATAAAATGCGTTACAACGACGCATTAGATTCCCTTTTTTCAGAGCTATGCGCATATGCATCATTACAGCGCTTTTTTACCCTTATGGTCGCTTTTGCGGCCAGTGTAGATCAAGATCAGACTGCACAAAACGTGCAGTCTGATCTTGATCTACACTGTCCGCTTTGCTGAGACTTTCTGGACAAAGACGATCTTGAAATTGCAATTACCGGAATTTTATTTCTACATATAAATGTCTGTTGGGTTTATCCGGCACTCTGAGGGTTAAATATGGCGAAACCCACGCAGCTCGAAGCAGATACAAGCACAAGTAATAATATTACATCATATTTGAACCATGCTCCGTGAAAAGGAGGCTTAATGCATCTGCGAAAAGTATCGACCCAGGTCAGCTTGCGCAATCCACGAAGGCTGACCTGGGCCGAAATCTTTCGTAATTGGTCAATTTTCTGAATGTCCAAGGACCAGTCTACTCATGATTCAGTCGTTTGTTAAAAAAAAAAAAGTGGCTAATATGGATCCATAATTAAGTGATGGCTTAGAAACGGTGTAAATTAAATTTTGAGTATATTCCTTAATATACAGGCGATGCACCAACGTGCTATAAGTGTTCGATGATCGACCAAGAAAATCTTAATGTTCCATGATAGACCAATATAGAGCTTCACAGACCTGTGTTTTTAGGTAGTATTTCAAAGTCTCGAACCACAATAGCTAGGGTCCTTTATGCCTTTCACTTAACTGCACTGAATTGTCAAATGATCAAAATTATTTAGTTCATATTCCTGCCTTAGGAATCAAAACTCTTGCATCATTTTAACCCTTTCGGCTCCACTGGCTAAAACAAGGGTGTTAGCGGACGGCATAGATAAAGATCAGACTGCACAGAATGTGCAGTCTGATCTTGGATCTATACCGTCCGCTTGTCTGGTCAAGCCAGAAGATTGAGCTTCAATATTTCGGGTTTTGCCTTTATCACGAAATTTGACTATTTTCACATCACCATTTAAAATAAAAATCATTTTTATCCCCCGCCGAAGGCGGGGGGATATAGTTTTAGCGTTGTCCGTCCGTCCGTCCGTCCGTCCGTCCGTCCGGATGAATATCTCCAATACCATTGGACGGAATTTCGTGAAACTTTATATGTATACAATAACCCATTCCGCCGAGACATTTTTTAGCTCACCTGAGCACAAAGTGCTCAAGGTGAGCTATTGTGATCGCCCTATGTCCGGCGTCCGGCGTACGTCGTCCGTCGTCCGTCAACAATTTCTTTAAACATCTTCTTCTCTTAAACCACTGGGCCAATCTTGATGAAACTTGGCAGGGATGTTCCTTGGGTGAAGTTCTACCAAAGTTGTTCAAAGAATTGAATTCCTTCCAAAACTCTGGTTGCCATGGCAACAAAAAGGAAAAAAATGCAAAATCTTGGAAAATCTTCTCCTCTGAAACTAGAAGGCGTAGAGCTTTGATATTTGGTATGTAGCATCTCGTAGTGGACCTCTATCAAGTTTGTTCAAATGATGCCCCTTGGGTCAAAACTGGCCCCGCCCCGGGGGTCACAATTTCGAACATTGGAACAAAGAAGGAAAACTTTAAAATTCTTCTTCTCTGAAACTGGAAGGCGTAGAGTTTTGATATTTGGTATGTAGCATCTCCTAGTGGACCTCTACCAAGTTTGTTCATATGATTCCCCTGGGGTCAAAACTGGCCCCGCCCCGGGGGTCACAAGTTCGAACATAGGAACAAAGAAGGAAAACTTTAAAATTCTTCTTCTCTGAAACTGGTAGGCATAGAGCTTTGATATTTGGTATGTAGCATTTCCTAGTGGACCTCTACCAAAGTTGTTCATTTGATGCCCCAGTGGTCAAAACTGGCCCCGCCCCGAGGGTCACAAGTTAGAACAAAGGAACAAAGAAGGAAAACTTTAAAATTCTTCTTCTCTGAAACTGGAAGGCGTAGAGCTTTGATATTTGGTATGTAGCATCTCCTAGTGGACCTCTACCAAGTTTGTTCATATGATGCCCCTGGGGTCAAAACTGGCCCCGCCCCGGGGGTCACAAATTCGAACATAGGAACAAAGAAGGAAAACTTTAAAATTCTTCTTCTCTTAAACTTGAAAGTGTAGAGCTTTGATATTTGGTATGTAGTGAAACTGTTCTAAGTTTGTTAGCCCACCTGAGCACAACATTTCAGTGAGTTCAAAATTGGGTCACCTGGGGTCACAATCTAGGTCACTAGGTCAAATTAAAGAAATACCATGTGGACACTCTAGAGGCTACATTTATTGCTCAACTGACCTGACATTTGGTCAGAATGTTTGTCTTGATGAAATCTCGGATGAGTTTGGATCCCGGGTCACCTGGGATCATAAACTAGGTCACTAGGTCAAAGTAAAGAAATACATTTAGGGCACTCTAGAGGCCACATTTTTTGCTCAATTGACTTGAAAATTGGTCAGAATGTTTGTCTTGATAAAATCTCACATGAATCTGAATTTGGGTCAACTGGGCTCATAAAGTAGGTCACTAGGTCAAATTAAAGAAATACCTTGCGGGCATTCTGGAGGCCACATTTTTGGCTCAGTTAACTTGAAAATTGGTCAGAATATTTGTCTTGATCAAATCTTAAATGAGTCTGAATTTGGGTCAACTTGGGTCATAAACTAGGTCACTAGGTCAAAGTAAAGAAATACCTTTAGGGCACTCTAGAGGCCACATTTATTGCTCAATTGACTTGAAAATTGGTCAGAATGTTTGTCTTGATGAAATCTCGGATGAGTTTGGATCTGGGTCAAGTGAGATCTTTAACTAGGTCACTAGGTCAAATTAAAGAAATACATTTGGGGCACTCTAGAGGCCACATTTTTTGCTAAATTGACTTGAAAATTGGTCAGAATGTTTGTCTTGATAAAATCTCGGATGATTCTGAATTTGGGTCAGCTGGGCTCATAAACTAGGTCACTAAGTCAAAATAAAAAAATACCTTGCGGGCACTCTGGAGGCCACATTTCTTGCTCAATTGATTTGAAAATTGGTTAAAATGTTTCTCTTGATGAAATCTAAGATGAGTTCAAAATTGGGTCACCTGGGGTCATAATCTAGGTCACTAAGTCAAATTAAAAAAATACCTTTCGGGCATTTTAGAGGCCACATTTCTTGCTCAGCTGACTTGAAAATTGGTCAGAATGTTTGTCTTGATGAAATATTGGATGAGTTTGAAATTGGGTCACCTGTGATCATAAACTAATTCACTTGGTCAAATTAAAGAAATACCTTTAGGGCACTCTAGACGCCACATTTATTTCTCAATTAACTTGAAAACTGTTCAGAATGTTTGTCTTGATAAATATTTTGATGAGTTCTAAATTGGGTCACGTATGGTGATAAAGTAGGTCACTAGGTCAACTTACGGAAATTTCTTGTGGATGCTCTAGATGCCACATTTTAAGCTCAATTGACCTGACAATTGGTCAGAAATTGAATTTTGCACATGGAGTGAAATTTCGCCTATCGACTCAGGTGAGCAATCCAGGGCCATCATGGCCCTCATGTTTTGTTTTTTTGTTTCGATGCAAAATGGCCGACTGGGAGCGATTTTAAGTTACGGGGTTGAGTGAATTTTCGTTGTTTTCAGTCTTCATTTTTACAGCATTTTCTGCTTGTCCGGAGCATAACTTTGTCATCTCCAGTCCGATTGACTTGAAACTTTGTTGGAATAATACGGAGTGCAGTGCGAAAGAACCATAACTCTACCTCGTGTTGTCTTTGAGTTATTTCCCTTTGATTGTGATTTTTACAGCATTTTCTGCTTGTCCGGAGCATAACTTTGTCATCTCAAGTCCGATTGACTTGAAACTTGGCATTTGTGTTTGTTGCAATAATACGGAGTGCAGTGCGAAAGAAATATAACTCTACCTTGTGCTGTCTTTGAGTTATTTCCCTTTGATCTTCATTTTTACAGCATTTTCTGCTTGTCCGGAGCATAACTTTGTCATCTTCAGTCCGATTGACTTGAAACTTGGCATTTGTGTTTGTTGCAATAATACAGAGTGCATTGCGAAAGAACCATAACTCTACCTCGTGCTGTCTTTGAGTTATTTCCCTTTGATCGTCATTTTTACAGTATTTTCTGCTTGTCCGGAATACAACTTTGTCATTTTTAGTCTGAACAGCTTCACATTTGGTATGCATGATTGTTGAAAAATTACAGAGTGCAGTGCAAAAGAACCATATCTCTTCCTAGCACGAATTTGAGTTATTCCCCCATTGATCTTCATTTTTATAGCATTTCTTGCTTATCCGGAGCATAACTTTGTCATCTTTAGTAGGAATGACTTGAAATATGGTATGCTTATTTGTTGCAATATTTGGAAGTGCAGTGCGCAAGAATTGTAACTCTACCTCGTGCTGTCTTTGAGTTATTTCCCTTTGATCGTCATTTTTACAGCATTTAGTGCTTGTCCAGAATATAACTTTGTAATCTCAAGTCAAAACGACTTCAAACTTGGTATGCATGTTTGTTGCAATATTACGGAGTACAGTGCGCAAGAACAATAACTCTACCTAGAGCGGATTTTGAGTAATTCCACTTTTATTTTCATTTTTACAGTATTTCTTGCTTGTCCGGAAAGGAACTTTGTCACCTCAAGTCAAATTGACTTGAGACTTGGTAAACATGTTTGTTGCAGTTACGAAAAGTGCAATGCACTGGAGCCGTAACCTTATCTAATGCCCTTTTGGAATTATTCCCTATTCATATTTTTTTTTTTTTTACAGCTTTTCATGCTTCTGTACAATATAACTTTTGTCTTTTCATGTTGGAATGACCTGAAACTTTATATGCATGTTTCCTTAACACGAAAGGAGACATTCATGCCTATTTCAATCACTGACATGATTTCTGCTGCACTACTATTTCCCTGTACCTGCCCTTTACGATTATTATCCCCCCTCGACAACTGACGGTGGGACGGGCGTATCTTGCTCTTGTTCATTAAATGTCATGTCATGGAAAAAGGGGGCTTGACAAATATTTTGATTATGGACCAATACCTCTTTCACTACAGGACAAAATGCAATTAAACTTCATCTTTATTAAGCCACAGACAATAGTTATTTGATTTTATTTCATGAAATACCATGTCATGAAAAAAGGGGGCTAAATGTATAATTTCATTATGGACCAATAACAGTTAGTTCGCCCATTCGTCCGCCTGGACAGATATCTTCTAAAGTCCTTGACGAACATTTATGAAACTTCATGCATGTCTTCCTTAGGATAGTCCGTTGATACAATTTTCTTTTATATATAATGACGTGTCATGAAAAAAGGGGGCTTGATGTCTATTTTCATCATTTGTTTTCATTTAATGAAATGTCATGTTATGGTAAAAGGGGACTTAATGTATGATCTCATTATGGATCACTTATATATTTTTCATTTAATGAAATGCTGTGCCATGGAAAAAGGGGGCTTAATGTGTAACTTTATCGTGGACCATTAACAAAAAGGCCACATGTTTATGCAAGACACAATACCTCTAATATGTTTGTATCAAGAAAGGTCTTTTTTGGCGGGGGATATCATTTTCAGCGGGCGTAAAGGTTTGGTTTATAAAGATTCTGAAATATTAAATACATAGATGTAGAAAAAAAAGAATGCCTGAAGTTTCCAGGTCCACAAGCTTTCTAAAGGAATCACATATGGGGCCTGTGAGGTTCTCCTTGTGTAACTCGGTGAAGATCGGTGGGCCTATATAGAAATATTAGGGTATAAGACAGACGCATCATTCATCTCTTCTTTCAAATAAATTATTCAACATTGCGATTTTCGTCTGTTTTTATGATAAGCATTGTACAGTCCGATTTCAAGATAGAAGTCTATATAGCTGGACTTTTTCGCCGGGAAAAAGGTCACTCGTCGCAACTCGGCCGAGTCCGTAAATATATCTAACCAACCGATTACCCGAGGATGGCCGAATTGGGAAAAGTATGAAACTTACATTTTACAAACAAATGCGAAATAAATCAGAGGTTTGGTCGTGTAACGTCACAGATTTATAATGCCAAGAAAAAGAGAGCGGAAAATGATCCCGTTTTGACCAGTATTAACGTTTATTAGACTCTCGGCGATTTCCGTAGGTTCTCGGAAATCTGACTTGATTGTGACGTCATCAGTTCTGTGGAGTCTATATAAAGCCACGGCGCGGCGTTTCTAAGCGCATTTCATGTCGTTACGACGTAAACGCAGACGAAATTTATCAACTTCTTACAGTTGCGATAATTTTAGTCAATCTTTTCAATTCTATATTTGTCTGATATGGGAAATTGCTTACCCTGTCAGAAGCGCGGGGGTCACCGACGAAGAGGGCGACGCAGCAGACGAACCACTCGTGTTCACCCAGATTTTGCTGCCGATACGGAACAAATACATGTTGTTCTCAGTAATGGCTCCAACCAAACACAAAGACATTTGTCAAAGGGAGAAGCTAAAATGGAGAGGGAATTAAGAATAAATGGTACGTAGAAATTTTCGTCAGTATGCATACTAGCGGCGCTCTTGGAGAGTGGGGTTGAATGCATCTCCCTGATGCATGATACCAAGCAAGTTATCACATAATTATTGATCCTTAAAATCCATTTTGTCTAACAATCAACTATATCATTAAGTAGAATGGTCCTTAGACACCCAGAAAATTTTACCAATGGCAAAAAGTGTTGACAGTGTCAGCCTGCCCAGACTGCGCCGGCTGACTGTTATATGTTCATGTCACAACACTGACATGGGTCCATAGCCTACTTTTTGCAGATATATTAAACCCCTTTTTATAGAGCATGTCTTATATATGAATTATACAGCTGCTTGGGGATTTGATTCTTCATGGTTCTCAGAAGCTTTTTACAAGCATTTTACCCACAATGTTTTCTACACTTCCATAGACCATTCCAAATATTTTGGTCACAAGTTATTTGTCGTCAGCAGTTATTGTCGTCTGAAAAAGAGTTGAACCGCTTAATAGATTAAATGTATAGAGAGGCAGAATGAGTATGAGAGGGAGTGAGAAGGGAAGAGGAAACGGTATTGAAAAACAAAATTTAGTAAAGCAAAGGATCTGAGCCTTTCTACAAGTGTCTTTCTACTTCAATGCCTTTGTTGAGGCCGTTTCGGTTTGCTAACATGTACAGTATATCCTCTTAAACTCTCAATATTAGTCTGCTTCTAAACAAGCCTATTTGCCTGCCTACCTGCCTGCCCATCTGTCTGTCTGTCACCCCCCTCTGTCTCTATCTCTCTACCTACCTGTCTGCCAGCCTCCGCTGTATAATTATAAGTGTACCTACTTAGCTATCTATATGTCTGTTTGTCTCGCTACAAGCAAATCTGTCATTCAGTCTCTCTTTTAGATTTTTTTTCTGTGTTTCTGATTCTCTGTCTGTGTATCTGTCTTTGTGTCTGTGTCTGGCTTTGTGTGTCTGTATGTCTGTGTATCTGTCTTTGTGTCTGTATGTCTGTCTTTGTGTCTGTGTATCTGTCTTTGTGTCTGTATGTGTGTGTCTGTCTGTCTGTGTCTGTATGTCTGTCTTTGTGTCTGTATATCTGTCTTCGTGTCTGTATATGTGTGTCTGTCTGTCTGTGTCTGTATGTGTGTGTGTCTGTCTTTGTGTTTGTATGTTTGTGTGTCTGGTTTTGTGCCTGTGTGTCCGTGTGTTTTTGTGTCTGTATGTCTGTGTGTGTGTCATTGTGTCTGTGTGTCTGTCTTTGTGTCTGTGTGTCTGTATGTCTTTATGTTTGTCTGTCTTTGTGTCTGATTGTCTGTGTGTCTGTCTGTTTGTCTGTGTGTCTGTACGTCTGTGTATATGTCTTTGTGTCTGTATGTCTGTGTATCTGTCTGTGTGTCTGTGCGTCTGTCTGTCTGTGTGGCATCTTTTTGTCTCGCTACAAGCAAATCTGTCACTCGGTCTTTCTTTTAGATTTTTTTTCTGTGTTTCTGATTCTCTGTCTGTGTATCTGTCTGTATGTCTGTGTATCTGTCTTTGTTTCTGTATGTCTGTGTATCTGTCTTTGTGTCTGTGTGTCTGTATGTCTGTGTCTGGCTTTGTGTCTGTATGTCTGTGTATCTGTCTTTGTGTCTGTATGTCTGTGTATCTGTCTTTGTGTCTGTATGTCTGTGTGTCTGTATGTCTGTGTATCTGTCTTTGTGTCTGTATGTCTGTGTGTCTGTATGTCTGTGTGTCCGTCTTTTTGTCTGTATATCTGTCTTTGTGTCTGTATTTCTGTCTTTGTGTCTGTGTATCTGTCTTCGTGTCTGTCTTTTTATCTGTATGTCTGTGTGACTCTGTATGTCTGTGTATATGTCTTCGTGTCTGTATGTCTGTGTATCTGTCTTTGTGTCTGTATGTCTGTGTGTCTGTCTTTTTGTCTGTATGTTTTTGTGTCTGTATGTCTGTGTGTCTGTCTTTTTGTTTGTATGTCTGTGTATCTGTCTTTGTGTCTGTATGTCTGTGTCTGTGTGTCTGTATGTCTGTCTTTGTGTCTGTATGTCAGTATGTCAGTTTTTGTGTCTGTATGTCAGTATGTCTGTCTCTGTGTCTTTATGTATGTGTATCTATCTTTGTTTCTGTATTTCTGTGAGTCTGTCTTTGTGTCTGTATGTCTGTGTGTCTGTGTGCCTGTCTTTGTACAAGAATTTTCATCTATTTGTCCGTCTCTACAATTCTGGCTGTATGCATGTTTTTACTTGACAGTCTATCTGCTTCTTTGAAACAATCTTCATAATTTCTGTCTTACATGCTGTTTGTCAATCTGTCTGTCTTTCAATCAAACTGTCTTTGTCTCGATTGACCCGTCTACCTTCCAGAAACGTTTGTCTGTCGGATTCTCTATAAGTTTGTCCATGCATCTTTCTCTTCCTCTTTACAAACCAGTCTATAGTCTTTACATTTTTATGCAAAACTGTCTGTCTGTATGTCTGTGTGTGTGTGTGACTGTCTGTCTGTATATTTTTCTACAAACTGTCTGTCTGCGTGTCTTTAAAAGACTGTCTAACTTTGATTCTGTCTCTCTACAAGTATGTCCCTTTGTCTTTAAGCTGTAAGTCGTTTATCCTGTCTGTTTCTGTTAAAGCATGTTTTTAAACTTGTCTATCGAAAAATACTATATATCTTTATGTACGTATTTTTCTCTACAAGTCTGTCTATATCAACCAGTCTGTCTCTAGTAGGTCTGTCATCTGTCTTCCATCCGACTGTCTAACTGTCAGTCTCTCTATCTCTTTTCAAGCCTGTTTACTTGTCTGCGTCTGTACAGGTCAGGCTGTCTGTCCACTCATCTGTCTATCGGTTTTTTTATCTTCAAGTCTGTCCATCCGCCACTCTGTCCCTCTGCAAGCCTGACCATCTGTCTGCCTGCCCTCTCTACAAGTCTGTCTGTCTGTCCGGCTATCCACAAGTCTGTCAGTTTGTATATCTTAAGGTCTGTCTGTCTATCTGTCAGTCTGTCTTTCTACAAGCCTGTCCATCTGTTTTTCTCTCTACAAATCTTTTTCCTAACAAGCTTGTCTATCTGACTGTCTACACATCTTTAAGACTATCTTTCTATTTGTCCGCTTCTCTACAAGTATGACTTTCTATCTGCACGTCTCTTAGTTTGTCCATAGATCTGTCAGTTCCATTTACAATACAGTCTACTGTCTCTCTACAAGCGACTCAGTCTGGCTGTCTACCTTTCTACTGTCTCTCAGTCGTTATTCAAACGCATGTCCGTCCACAAGCCTCTGTATTTTCAAGTCTCTTTCCACAAACCTCTGTATTTGTACATCTGCTTCTCTACAGCTGTTGTGTCTGCCTTGCTCATTGTCTGTCTTAATACCTATCGATAATTTTAGCACCACATAGAGAATCTTTTGAAACAGGAACTAGCCAGAGATCACAAGGGGCCAGGACTGTATTGTAGGGGCTGGTGTTTCTATATTTATTTGAATAATGTGGGCATAAAACTCAGCATTCACTTTAGTATGTATCGATACAACACAATAAAGAAGAAAATAGGAGAACAGAAAAACATGATGCCTTTACCAACTGACTTAAAAAGTTTGGCTTTACGGCGGAAGGCGATATTGAACGTTTTTATACACTGCTTTGCTGTTTAAATTCAGTCTCGTTAAAGTATACCAGTGTTTCATCGCCTGTTACAATACGATTAGTAAAGTTTGACCCCTCTACCCTAACGCGTTCTGAAATTTCTTAACAGATTTCGACCCTAACCATCTATGGCTCGGGCGTCAATAGTTGAGATACCCACTACGTGCAAATACGCGACATTCCAAGATTGTCAGTCAAAATCAAACTAAATGTGTCAGCTAATTTCCTCATAGTATCTCGGCGATCTTTTTTTACATGCTGCTCTACATCCGTGATGATTTTTGTCTGCGACTGATAATGATGGACGACTAGATTTATGGTCATCTTTAACAGTATCGCACCTTCTCTACATCAGTCCGACCAATTTACGAATATCATATTTCATGAGTGCAGAGTCCCCTATATCGTCACTATTTTCCTGCCAACCTTCAGTCCCCTTTGCTTGCACAGTCTTCAACTGGTAGATACAGAAGGTCTGAAAGATACTAGTCAGCACATACAGAATGCTGAAGGCCTCCAACATTGGAAACCCCGTCAAGACCTCTATCGACGCGTCTTGAATATTAGAAGGGGAGAGACGCTTCCAAGCTGCTATTGCAACAAGATGGAATTCTCGGCTCCGAATGATCAGGTCTATGTTAGGTACCCAAAAAGAGACACCGAATTAACGAGATGTCCGACAGCTTACAGGCTTTGACAGAAAACTCCTGCAAGAACTGTGCTCTGTACTATCTCCATTTGAATGAGCGACAAACCTGTTTTATCAAGAAAACGTTTCGTCCTGTTTGACTGTGCCGATAACACTAGTTTTAAAGCATCAAATATAGCAAGTATTAACAACATAAAACGACAAATTGATGACATCTCTAAATCCCACTGTAAATATGATGTCCCCTACTTGAGTACAGCTGCCTCGGACCACAGATTCCAGTTAATGTGGTGTGATACAGTAAACCAAAACTAAGATGCAGACAGCTCTCGTCAACAAGGCATCCAGTGTCAGCATGTCTGCAACTGAAGACAAGATAAAGTCTCCTCCAGCTAAGGCACTTAAGTTAGACAAGGATTTCTTCAGTTTCATGGACTCTAATGCCGTAACTATCCCCTCAAACACACCAGGGGCTGTGTCTGAAATCAGAGATACAGGACTGTCTGAAACAACCATGTACTGACATGACCAGCAATCCATCAGAATACTGTAAAGGACAATGTTCAGTCAATCTACTTTGTGTTTTCAACCATAGCTTTAGGAAGTCTAATAATCCCAGCTTCCTCTTCTCCAGTGGAGTGACTTTCAGCATTGCAGAAAAGATCTCTCGTCCAGATAGATGCTCAATGATTTTTACGAGACTAGTGGTGTTTCAATTGTGATGCCAAACTGATAGATGTCGAATGACTCCCCGTATATAATTGACCAAATCCTTAATTAGTACTTACTTATTCAGTTGTTCAGTGCTTATCTCACAGGGCTGGTCAATGTTGGTTAATTCTAGGATTCCGGTTCTGCCTAGATTTAATCTGGCCTACGACACATACATGACTTATCTGCTAGCTTAATACGAGCTTAATCGTATACTCGATAGCTTAATCGTATATTCTATTTCCATGTACCATTTACTTTTTTATCGTAAAGGTGTCTGTCAACAACCCAACTGTATATCTTCTGGTTGCGTGAACCTGATTATATGTCTGTACTTGCCTCGATCTGTCTGCTCACAACCCACTTATCTGTCATTGGTATTTTTAACCTGTCAAAATGTTTGTACCTGTTTCCATCTGTCTGTCCACATCCCACTTATCTGTCTTTGGTTATTGACTTGTCAGCTTGTCTGTACCTGTTTCCATCTGTCTGTCCATATCGCACATATCTGTCTTTGGTTATTGACTTGTCAGCCTCTCTGTACCTGTTTCCATCTGTCTGTCGATATTCCACTTATCTGTCTTTGGTTATTGACTTGTCAGCCTCTCTGTATCTGTTTCCATCTGTCTGTCCATATCCCACCTATCTGTCTTTGGTTATTGACTTGTCAGCCTCTCTGTACCTGTTTCCATCTGTCTGTCCATATCCCACTTATCTGTCTTTGGTAATTGACTTGTCAGCCTCTCTGTACCTGTTTCCATCTGTCTGTCCATATCCCACTTATCTGTCTTTGGTTATTGACTTGTCGGACTGTCTATACCTGTTTCCATCTATCTGTCCATATCCCACTTATCTGACTTTGGTGATTGACTTGTCTGACTGTCTATACCTGTCTCCATCTCTCTGTCCACAATCCACTTATCTAATTTTGCTTGTTGACTTGTCAGCTTGTCCGTAACGGTCTCCACCTGTCTGTCCTCATCCCATTGATCTGTTTTTGCTTCTGGACTTGTCAGACTGTCGATACGTGTCTGAAACTCTCTGTCTACATCCCTCTTGTCTGTTTTTGCTTCTGGACTTGTCAGACTGTCGATCCGTGTCTGAAACTCTCTGTCTACATCCCTCTTATTTGTTTTTGCTTCTGGACTTGTCAGACTGTCTATAGGTGTCTGAAACTGTCTGTCTACATCCCTCTTGTCTGTTTAGTTTCTGGACTTGTCAGGCTGTCGATACGTGTCTGAAACTGTCTGTCTATATCCCTCTTGTCTGGTTTTGCTTTTGGACTTATCAGACTGTCGATACGTGTCTGAAACGGTCTGTCTATATCCTTCTTGTCTGTTTTTGCTTCTGGACTTGTCAGACTGTCTACACCTGTCGCTAACTGTTTGTCTACATCCCTCTTGTCTGTCTTCGGTTATGGACTTGTAAGACTGTCTAAGCCTGTCTCCATCTGGCTGTCCACAACCTGCTTATCTATCTTTGCTTGCTGAATTATAAGACTATCTGTACCTGTCCCCATCAGTATTTATGTCCCGCATTCTACCTATCTGTCTTTAGGTTTGTCAACCTGATAGGCTGTTTCTTCCCGTCTCCAACAGTCTGTCTACAACCCACCCTATCTGTGTTAGGTGTGGTCCACCTGAAACGTTTTCCACTTCTTTCAAATACAACACCTATAACTTGATAAGTTGGACTTTATTTCATTGATTCTCTGCAAATGTTATCAATATGGACGAGTCCAACATTTTGTCTTATGGTAAAGAACAGAACCACCATATCATATGTACACTGCAGGTGAAGAGCCGAAGGTTGTACCAGAGAGTGTGGCATATGTCATTGGACCTGATAGTAAAGTTAGAGATTACAATCCAGAACTGAATGAAGTCATTAAAGGTATCAGCGCTGCTCTGGACAATACGATAAATCAGAATGAGGTATGTGATGTAAATGATAAGACAGAACTACCGTCTTCTATGATACACATATGAGTCTTACTGTTTGAAAAAGGGGGGCTTAATGCATCTGCAAAAAGTATTGACCCAGGTCAGCCTGCGCAGTCCGCGCAGGCTGACCTGTGTCGAAACTTTTTGCTTTCGGTAAGTTTTCTGCATATCCAAGAACCATTCTACCTCATTATTCAGCCTGTTGTTAGACAAAATGGGTTTTATGGATCTTTAGGCGATGACCTGCTTGGTATAATGCATCACAGAGATGCATTTAACCCCCTTTTGCCAAACTATGGTTCATTTGCATGCAGGGATTCGCCGCAAATACTCGACTTTAAGGTGGACTTGGCAATAAGGCGCGAACCCTTTTATCACGGTCAAATTTTACTTCAAATTTTAGGGCGTCTTATAGTGGAGTACATACAGTGAATTAATCATGCAAACATGATCGCAATGTTTAGATTTCTGTAAACGACAACTTACGTAGGCCTACCTCCCTAGAACCCGACCAATCAGCAAACGACACTCTTGATAGATAAAGATTATGATTATCCACGTGAATTAAGATTTGGTAGATAAATATAAAACAATGATGTAAAAGAAAGAAAGAAAGAAAAAAAAAAACTGCCTTTTAACCCTGTACCAAACCATCTCGAGTTTTAATGTCTGTGACAAAAAAAAAAAAGGCTTTTCAAAAAAAAATGTGGTGAAAAGATAACTTGCAGGAAAACGTGGGTGAAATATTGGGGGTACTTCGATAAATGGGTAGAAAACATCGTGGGAAAAGAAGAAAATCTCAAGATCGTTTAAAAATGTGTGATAAAAGATTAAACGATATCTCAGACCATATCCTTGCTACCATATATTTTAGAATGTTTTCACTGTCGAAGAGGAAGCCATGATGGAGGAGATCTTGGAGAAAGATCAGATCGAGGAAGCCCGACAAAAGTTGGCTGATAAGCAAAAACAGGCTGAATTAAGACGGGAAGAAATGCTGAAGAAGAGAAAGAAGAAACCCAAACCTGAATTTTCTGCTGCTGCTTATACACTTCCGGTATCTGACATGGCTGGTACTGCTGATACACTTCCAGTACATGACAAGGCTGGTACTACCGATACAGCTCCCGAAAATAAAGTAATTTAATATTTTAGTGGTTTCTTTAGGGCTGGTTATGTTTTCTTTGGTTGTAAATGAATTGTGCTTTAGGAGAAATCTAGGACAATTGACACCTGACAAGGCTTCTACTGATGAAGCAGCTCCCGAAAACAAGGTAATGCCACTTTGGTGTGATTTTCTTGTGGCTTTTTTTTTTTTTTGTTTGTTTTAAACTGCGTCGTGCTTAAAGACACTTCAATGGCCATATACACCTGAAATGGCTGCTGCTGCTACTACAGCATAAGAATTAAAGAAGAATCTTTTTTCTTTGTAATGAGATTGCGTTGGGGCTTCGCACCCTGACTATTTTTGGCTTTCATTATCGATAGGATTCGGGCTAATTATTATAATACTATATTTTGATCCTGGATCAGGCTGATATTAAAATGGTGTAGCGTCACGATCTTTTTATTTTTTCAGACTTTCTAGCGAAAGCACATTACTTTTGTTGAATAATCGATCTCATATACCTTTGTCAATTGGTTTGATGACATTTTTCTTATTGAAACATTTAGTATGATTCATCTTATTTCTTCAGACAAGAATCGTGCGTGAAAAGATTCGTTTACGTTCTTGTTTAGTTTTAAAAATGGACCATGCTCTGTGAAAAGGGGTTTTTATGCATCTGCAATATGTATCAACCAATGTCAACCTGCTCAGTCCGCGCAGGCTGATCTGGGTCAAAAACTTTTGCTATTAAAGTTCTTGATTCAGTTGGCTACTAGACATAATGGATTTTATAGATCCATAATTAATTATGTGATGACTTGATAGGTATCATGTACCACAGAGATACATTAAACCCCGTTTTCCCAGAGCACAGCTCCAATCAAACTTTATATCTTCTTTCAAAGAGATAGAACCAGAATTTTGTACATGTATATGGCTTGCAACACGCGAAAAGGTGCATTCGGACATTTGCGTAAATTGTCGTCTCGGATCAGCCTGCGCAGTCCGCGCAAGCTAATCCGAGACGGCACTTTACGACTACATTAGATTTTGTGCTACAGTAGGCTTGCGCAAAACAGAAAGTTACCTAAAAACGGAAAGTGTCGTTTCGGATTAGCCTGCGCGGACTGCGCAGGCTGATCCGAGACGACACTTTACGCAAATGTCCGAATGCCCCTTTTCTTGTGTTGCAGGCCATATATTAAAAAATGATATTGACGTTTCTATGTAATAGGGACAGTTTACTATGGAAGAGGAACAACTGATGACAGCAAGTGTTACAGAAGATGATCTGAAACAACAGAAACTGCAACAGGAAAACAAAATGAATGAGGCCATAGCTAGAAGAGAGAGACTTCTCGCAAAGAGGGCAAAAAAAGCTAAACGTCTGGCAAAAAGAGAAACTGTTGAAGACGAGGCTCCAGTCGCCAGTGATACCGCTGAAGTAAAGACTGTAGAGCCCACAACTTCTGTAAGTTTAATTAATGTTATTTATTTATTTATTTTTTCGTTGCTTTGATGAAAATCGAAGCAACTTTAGGATTCCAGTGTAAAAATGTTCAAGGGGTCTGTACGCACCGACCATTCTTAAAAACATTGTTGGTCTTATTCTTTAGAATTTTCTGAATTTGAAAGTAACACAACTTCTCTTTCGCTAAAATATTTAGACAGGGCCAGAATGTTGTACCTGTAACATACTAAAGATAATATTGATGTTTCTATTTAATAGGGACAGTTTACTACCGAAGAGGAAAAACTGATGACAGACATTGTAGCAGAAGATGATCTGAAACAACAGAAACTGCAACAGGAGAATAAAATGAACGAGGCCATTGCTAGGAGAGAGAGACTTCTTGCAAAGAGGGCCAAAAAAGCCAAACGTCTGGCAAAAAGAGAGACTGTTGAAGACGAGGCTCCAGTCGCCAGTGACACCGCTGAAGTTAAGACTGAAGAGCCTACAACCTCTGTACGATTTCTTTTTTCTTGCTTTGATAAAATCAATATTTAGGATTCCAGTGTAAGAATGTTCCAGGGGGCTGTATTCACCAACCATTCTTAAAAACGTTCTTGGTCTTATTCTCCAGAACTTTCTGAATTTGAAAGTAACACAAGTTCTAATTGGCTAAGCCATTTGGTTTAGCAAATCATAAATTGTGTTACTTTCAAATTTAGAAAATTTTGGGATATAAGATTGAGAACGTCTATGCCTGATGAGCTTTCTGGTTGGTTGAGACAAAACATCTAGGGCAATTCAAAGGTGTAGTCTCAAATATTTATAATGGATACGAAAATCAGCTTTTGGCATATGCAGTCCTTTGATCAAAATCTAACTTTTGGTCCGTATACGGCAACTATAGTCTAAATAAAGTTCTAATTCGGATTTCTTTGACTATCGTAGGCAGAGAACACTACTTAGATATGCAGCCCCCATTGCGTCAAGATTTGCTTATTGGTAGTAACTAATTAATCCAATTTTAATATAGAGATCAATTGTTTTTCTTCAGCAACAATACAGCGTGGAAGAGGAGTGCATGATGGAGGATATTGTAGCTGAGGCTGACCTTCAGCAACAGAAGCTCGAACTAGACAACAAGATGAGTGAGGCTATTGCGAGAAGACAGAAGATTCTAGAAAGGAAGTCCAAGACAGCCAAACGTTTGGCAACAAGAGAAACGTCTGACGACAAGGCTCCAGTTGCTACTAAAGCAGACACTGTTGATGCCGATACTACTGACATCCCAACCTGTTCTACTGTAAGTTGTGCTTCGTTGGCCAGTTATTCACCAACCATTTTGAATGAAATATTGTCCTTACTAACGGGATCACACGCCAACAAAAATCAATGGCATCATTTATGAAGTACAACGAAATGCAACCAATTTAACAAATGGAGGCATATTACATTGCGATGCAGTGTCTAATAAGTATATTTAGGCTATCAGTTCTAATTCGTCATTCTCGATATGGCTAACTTAAAACTTCGTCTACATTACGGGCGCTATGTATTCATTAATACTATCTCGCTGTGTCGCGACATATGTTCATTTTCTTACTGAATATGCACAATAGTGCTCAAACAGATCTCTTTCGGACCGGCGATAATAAGCAATGCGTCGGTTTACTTCAAAAACCTCGTAACTACAGCTTGTAACAAGCTGTAGTTACGAGGTTTTCGAAGTAAACCGACGAATGCATCCTTAATCAATTTCTAGATTAGAGATGTCTGACTGCCATACACTTGGAAAATGGGGTTTCATGCCCCTCCGTGATCCATTATACCGTGTAAGTCATCACATAATTCTTGAGCCATAAAATCAGTTTTGTTTAACAACCACTTAAATCATGAGGTAGACAGGTCCTTTGACATGTGGAGTACAAACTATCAGCATAGGTCGATACTTTTTGCAGATGCGTTACGACCCTTTTCACAGAGCATTACTCAATTATATATATTTACTATTTTGCAGACGACTTTTACCAACGACGACAAGAAATTGATGCAAGACATTATCGATGAAGAAGACACCAAGGAGAAGAGGGACACACTAAATACCAAGATGGCTCGTGCCGAGGCCAGGAGAGAAAGGGCTTTAAGAAGGAGGGTAAAGAAGGCAAAGAAAATGGCCACTTCCGGTCACGTGCCTAGCCCAGAAGCGGATACTTCCGCATCTGGATATAAATTGGACGATAATGGAGAAGATTCCGCCTCAGTAAGTTATTTTTGTCATTTGACTGATTGATATGTTCTTTGTGGTGACATTCAGTTATTCCTCAGCATAAATGCTCTTGTTTCAAATTCATTGGCGCCATCTGGTGTAGCCAATCAGTGATCGTGTTAACTCTCTAAATTCTGAAGGTTCTTGTGAAATAGAACGTAACTTAAAATAGTTGACGAAACGGCCCTTTACCTTCTGTTGCAGTTTATCCCATACGACAAGTTCATTCCAAATTTTCAGATGATTCAATATTTTTGAATTATTCAATGATTGAAATAAAGAAATGAAACATGCACTGTGAAAATGGGGCTTAATGCATCTGCAAAAAGTATGAAACTTCTTGCTATGGGTCAATTTCTGCATGGCCAAGGACCAGTCTTCTTGATGATTTAGTCGCTTGTTAGACAAAATGGATCTTATGGGTCCACATTTTTGCGATGACTTGTTTGGTACAATGCATCACGGAGATGCATTAAACTCCACTTTTGCCAGAGCATGGCTCAAATTCTAACAGGGTTTTATATGGAATCGTTCAGGTAAAGAAGTATGACAAGGTCACAGAGGTGCTGGACGAAATCGTGAACAAAGTGAAGAAAGATGAACAGAAAGTCGAGTCAAATGTGGTAAGTGACACAAAAACAACAGGATATACATAGTTACTGATCAAAACTGCTCTATTTCAGAATAGTACTACTGGCTTAACCTTTTCACTGCTTAGCACGATTTTTTGATGATAAATTAGGTCTGTCATGCATTCTGGCTCCGTATTTACCTACCAGTCTCATTCCTAAGAACATTTTTAATCTTATTCTTATTTTGAAGGTACTTTAAGCCCCCTTTTTATAGATGATGGCTCAAATAGTTTAGCCAATCAGAAACTGCATTAGGAATGGTTGGTGAATACGTACCCCGAGCTTTGTTCTACTATGTCTGCTACTTCTGTTCCAGCCTAAAGGGCGTTAGTGTTGCGGGGGCTAGTGCTTGTAAAACTTTTGTTTGCCCCCCCAATTCAGCTGAGCATGAAATTTCAAAGTTATGCGAACCATACTCTTGCAAAAGTGGTTTAAAGCATCTCCTAGATGCATGATACTTAGCAAGTATGCCCCTTTTCGTGTGTTGCAAGCCATATGATGACTTGCTTGATATAATGCATCATGGAGAGGCATTAAATTAATTGCCCTTTTCCCAGAACATGGCTCATATGTCCAAGATTGCTTATTTCTGATACCATCATTTATTACGACCTGCACCTGGTATCGTTTCATTTCGAATGTTCCAGACTAAATTCAGCGTGGAAGAGGAACTTTTAATGGATGATATCTTGATTGAGTTCGGCGATGATGACGACGGTGGTGGTGCCAACCTGAAGGGTGAAGGTCACGGCCGAGTCGGCCAGGGTTAGAGTTGAGATGTTTAAGGGGAGGAGGTTGGGCGTAGGATGGGTTCGGGCCCCGCTCTCAGAGCGGGGCGTAGGGCTCGTCTTCCGGTATAGCGAAGGTAGAGATAGATTAATAGCTACGCTGTTTTCGAAGAGAACGTAGAGGTATTGTCAAAGCCTATGTCATGATCTGTGTCGTCGTCTTTATCGGCTTCTCCGTCGTCGTGCAAATAAACTTTTGGCATTTTTAATGGGCAGATAACCGTCAAAATGTTTTGAAACAGTTATGCCCCTTTTCTAGACTTAGAATTTTCACTGAAAATCAATCTGTTTCTAAAAGCAACTGCAGTCGAGCCTTGGCAACCGCATGCGGTACTTTTGTTTTATTCTAGTAATAGGTTTACTAAATAAACTTTTTATGTGATTAGTATAAACGGATAGAAACATTTAATTGTCTGAAAGTAATATGGCAAAAGACGATTTCTTTGAAAACATCTTTGTAAGATGTTGGTCCGTATTCACCAACCATTCTTGATTCCATTCCTAGTCTTAACCTAGATGTACAAAGTAACGTAACGTCTGATTGGCCAAACCGTTTACGTTACTTTCAAATTTGAAAAATTCTTAAGGTTAAGACCTAGAATATTCTTAAGAATGGTTCATGAATACAGATCCTGAAAAAGCGCCATGAATAAGGTCATATTAGATTCGTTGTACACTAAAGTAACTTATAAACGTTGCCCTTTTTACCTAAACCCTGTGGAAAAAGACATATTTTTTGAAAAAGAAGTTGGTCGTTACGAGCAATCTCTCTTCTTCCTACAACATTTTTCAAAGCTGATAACTGCTTGTAGGTCAGGATAAAATTGGGTGACATGTACTCTATTTGCATGCATGAAATCTGCTTTTTAGATTCGTTGTAAATCAAGGGAACTAAATATAGGTGAGTAAACAACTGAACTCATTACCTCCCTTTACACACTTATTTTTGTCTTGAAGTAGAGCCCTGTTGAAAACATTGTGGTAACAGGAGAAAATAGCTCTTTATTGCGTAATTCTCCTTTGCCACAATACTTTAGTATGTTTTTCTTGTTTCAAACCTTAACACTTACCCGATTTACATGGTTGTTTTCAAAGATTTCTGCTGCAATTTTTTTTCAGCCCAACATTTAACTCGAGATGTTTTGAGGATAACTATAATAGGTCTTCCAAAGTGACGTAAGAGTTCTTTCAGCATGACTACCAGGATCCATTCTCACCAACCATTCTTAAGAACATTCTTTGTCTTATTCTGGTTTTAGAGAGTGACACAACTTCTGATTTGCTAAACTATTTGGTTTTGCCAATCAGAACATGGGTTACTTTTAAAATTTGCCATTTTTTTTTTTTTAGAAAAAAAGACTAAGAATGTCCATAAGAATGGTTGTTAACTACTACCGGTGCCCCAAAGTAATGTAACTCTACTTTGCGCACTACAATCAGTACTTCACACTTTAGAATGTTCCAATGTACATGTACTTGCATATTCTATGCGCATAACTACTAGTGTGAAACTTTGTGTATGATTACCCGTTCCCCAAAGTAATGTAAGGCTACTTTGCGCATAACTGCCAGCACTACACACTTCAGAATGACGTCATGTACTTGCAAATTCTAATTGCATAACTAATAGTGCAATACTTTGTGCACGACTTTGCACATAACTACCAGTAATCCATACTCTTTATTGTACATGTATTTGCAAATTGTACGCGCATAACTACGAGACAAACTGAAATCTGAAGTGGCAGATAGCATGAATACAGCCTCATGCTAAATTCTCACGATACGTATTCTTAGTCGTCTTTTTTACAATTGTCATGATAGTATGCTTACCTAGGGAGACTTAACTGAAAGAAACTGATCTTGTGTTGTTTGCTAGGCTAAGGATGACGCTCTGATCCATTCCTCTAAATATTGTTGTTTGCTTAGAAAGGCGGAGCTGAGCATATCTCTTGCCTGGCACTGATCCTGAAATGGTATTTGTAAAGATTTTTCATCGTAATTAATCATCTGCTTATTTACAGCAAGATTTTGTGTCTGTTTGATCTGCTACAGCTTTGCCTTGGAAGACGAATGTTTATGGATGAATAAACACTTTGAAAGACGACAAAAGGTAATGTGCTCTCTTTGTGTCTCTCTGTCTCTGTCTCTCCATTTTGTATAAAAACCGACTTAATAATGAGGTAGAAGGGTCCTCTGACATGAAAAAAATTTACGAAAAGCAAAGAGCTTCGACCCATCTGCCCGTGCGGACTGCGTAGGCTGACATAAGTCGATATATTTTTTTCCAGGTACATTAAAACCGCATTTCACAGAGCATGGCTCATTTAATTCAGTCTCAAATTTAGTATGTGTACGTTATTTTACCCTACAAGAGTTATCCGAATAATCCATTGGTTGACCTTTTATTACATAATCTTGAGCTTTAACGACCCTACGAAAGAAGACTTGAAATCATTGTGGAAAAAGGAGAAAATGAGAGAAAAAGCATTTTCTCCTTTTCCTCACAATGTTTTCTATCCTTTCAGAAACAAAGTTTATCATTTCGGCCAAATTTTATTTGTCCTCTGCAGCAGGTTTTCTTTTAATTTAAACCACTGTAAAATTTCGTTGTTTGAAAAAAGCTAGGTCACCTTTCCTGACACGTTATCTTCTAAGAATGAATTCTTGTTAGTTAAATAATTTTCATATTGCCACATTGTTTTCACACTTATACATGTATCATATCCTAACTCTTGTCAATAATGCATATTTTATAAGAATGTTTTTATGTCAATTGCTTCAAATATGTTTCCGTGTTTATGAATCAACTCTTGACCAAAACAATGCTGTCTTACAATGTTTTCTATCCGACCAAAGACAAATCTCACCATATTTGCAATATTTAATCCGTTGTCTGGAAATGCTTTTAATTTGGACCAGTCTAAAATGTTGTCGTTTGATAAAGAGTTAAAAAGCTTGTGATAGAAATGAGAAGCCAAATATAGTTTTTGTTTTCATTTGTTTTGTTTTTCCATACAGTAAGAAAACTATATAAGAGACATGTTCCAAGGCGCAGTGACCATCGTTAGGGATTATGTCCAGCATGTTGCTACACCGGAACCGTCCTATAGACTATAGACATGTGGTGACGTAGGAATCGTCATGAACGACTACAGCCACCAGGTGGCAACGATTGAAGAATTATGGTGACTACAGCCACCAGGTGGCGATGTTGGAATCACCATACCGTCTACAGCCACCAGGTGGCGATGTTGGAAACACAACAGTGACTATAGCCACCAGGTGGCATCGATTGAACAATTATGGTGACTACAGCCACCAGGTGGCGATGTTGGAATCACAACAGTGACTACACCCACAAGGTGGCGCCTATTGAACAATTATAGTGACTACAGCCACCAGGTGGCGACGTTGGAATTACAGCAGTGACTACAGCCACATGGTGGCATCGACTGAAAAATTATAGTGACTGCGCTAATCTGGTGGAAATGTTGGAATCAACATACCGTTTACAGCCACCAGGTGGCAACGATTAAAGAACAGTTATAGTGACTTCAGCAACGTGGTGGCAATGTTGGAATCACCACAGTGACTACAGCCACAAGGTGGCAACTATGGAACAATTATAGTGACCACAGCCACCTGGTGGTAATGTTGGAATCACCGAAGTGACGACAGCAAACAGGTGGCAATGTTTGAATCATCATACAGACTTCAGCCACCAGGTGGCAATGTTTGAACCACCACAATGACTACAGCCACCAGGTGACAATGTTGGATTCACCATACAGACTATAGCAACAAGGTGGCAATGTTGGAATCACTATACAGACTAGAGCCATAATGTGGCGATGTTGGATTCACCATACAGACTACAGCCACAAGGTGACAATGTTTGATTCACCATACAAACTACAGCCACAAGGTGACAACGTTGGATTCACCATACAGACTATAGCCACAAGGTGGCCATGTTGGAATCACTATACAAACTATAGCCACATGGTGGCAATGTTGGATTCACAATGCAGACTACAGCCACAGGTTGGAAATGTTGGATTAACCATAAAGATTATAGCCACAAGGTGGCAATGTTGGATTCACCATACGGACTAAAGTCACCTAGTGGCAATGTTGGTCTTACCATACAGACTATAGCCACAAGGTAGCAACGTGGCATTAATCATACAGACTACAGCCACAAGGTGGCAATGTTGGATTAACCATACAGGCTACAGCCACAAGTTGGCAAAATTGGATTCACCATACAGACTACAGCCACAAGGTGGCAATGTTGGATTCACCATACAGACTATAGCCACAAGGTGGCAATGTTTTGATTCAGTATACAGACTAGAGCCACAGTGTGGCGACGTTGGATTCACCATACAGACTACAGCCACATGGTGGCAATGTTGGATTCACCATACAGACTACAGCCACAAGGTGGAAATGTTTTGATTCAGCATACAGACTATAGCCACAAGGTGGCAATGTTGGATTTACTATACAGACTAGAGAAACAATGTGGCGATGTTAAATTCACCATACAGACTACAGCCACATGGGGGCAATGTTGGATTCACTATACAGACTATAGCCACATGGTGGCAATGTTGGATTCACCATACAGACTACAGCCACAAGGTGGCAATGTTGGATTCACTTTACAGACTACAGCCACAAGGTGGCAATGTTGGATTCACCATACAGACTATAGCCACAAGGTGGCAATATTGGATTCACTATACAGACTAGAGCCACAGTGTGGCGACGTTGGATTCACCATACAGACTATAGCCACATTGGGGCAATGTTGGATTCACTATACAGACTAAAGCCACAAGGTGGCAATGTTGGATTCACTATACAGACTATAGCCACATGGTGGCGATGTTAAATTCACCATACAGACTACAGCCACAAGATGGCAATGTTGGATTCACTTTACAGACTATAGCCACAAGGTGGCAATGTTGGATTCATCATACAGACTATAGCCACAAGGTGGCAATGTTGAATTCACTTTACAGACAACAGCCCCAATGTGGCGATGTTGGATTCACCATACAGACTATAGCCACATGGGGGCAATGTTGGATTCTCTATACAGACTAAAGCCACCAGCTAGCAACGACTGAACAATTATAACAGTTACTACAGCTTCCTGGTGGCAATGCTGGAATCACCACACGGGGGTTACAGCCGCCAAAGAACGACGTTTGAATCACCACAGTGACTACACCACTTCGAAATGACACTGGAATTAATACTAAGACTTCAGCACTGGATTTGATACTAAGACTTCACCCACAGGATGGTAACGTGGAAATTACCATAGTAACCATAGCCACCTTGAAGTGACTGTGTAGTCACTTTTTTGACTAAAGCCGCCATAAGGCAACATCGGAACCATCGTCGTAGTGACTCTAGACTTTCTGATAAATTATATTGTTAAAGTTTACAAGATTAAAAGGAAGCTTTCGAATGAACGTTTTTCTTTTGTGATATCATTCAAGACAACGATTATTGGTCCTTATTTAATAAGAACCATTTCATTGTGCGGTCAATACTAGTGTTAGTCACTGACAGAAAAATGAATTTTAAAACTCGGTAAAAAGTTTCCAAGTCGCTATATCTTTTGTTTACCTTTTTTTCGATTTTGAAATTCACTTTTTTTTTTTACCAGGGACTGTGCGTACAATAACAGACTGTCGTCTGCATAATACTTTCCACAATGCATTTCAAAACCTGCAATAGTTTACTTTTTGGCCGTCACTAGGCTTTTAAATATCTAAATGAAATGACCCATTACACCTAAATCCTGAGTTTTAAACGACCGTAAGGAAGATGGCGTTTGAAAATAGTATGGGAAAAGGAGAAAATGTCTGTCACCAGCATTTTCTCCTTTTGCTACAATGTTTTCACTTGTTCACAAACAAAATCTTGCATTTGAGCAACATTTGATTTTTCGTCTGCTTATGCTTTCAGTTTGGTCGGTCAAAAGTCGTGTCATCTGGAAAATAGTTAGGCCTTTACCACACGACAAAATATTAGATTTGTCCAAATTGAAAGCATTTGAAAACGACAATTGAACTGTCCCTCAAATGACAGAATTTGTCTTTGGATTAGTATAATACAGTTTAAATAATGAGGATTGTCTTTGATAGGGGAAAAAAGAAGAAAATGTTGAAATTGTAAGTCACTCTTCATTGTTTGTTTCTTTCTTTGTATTGTGTTTAACGCCGTTCTCAACATTATTTCAGTAATATCACGGCGGTTAGTGCACCTATTCATGTTTTTTTGAGCTTCTTATACCAGTGCTTGGCACAATATTCATCTCAAGCCCACTGGTTGCTTTCTCACATAACCATCATCGAAACGATGATAAGCAATGACAGGGGAATGAATCCTGTCCCAATAACTATCATCATGCAGGAAGGTTTATTAACTCTTTACCAAACGACAAAATTTCAGACATGTCCAAATCGAAAGCATTTGCAGACAACAATTGAAAGGTGGCACAAATGAAGCAGTTTGTCTTTGAAAGGGTAGAAAACATCGTGGGAAAAGAAGAAAATGCTGGTTACCAGCATTTTCTTCTTTTCCCGCAATGTTTTCAAAAGCTTTCTTTGTCGGAGTCGTTAAAACTCGGGATTGAGTAGTAAAGGCTTAAGAAAAACCAGATTTTCCCTCTCCTTCGTTCCGCTTGAATATTTGTGGTCAGCGCACCATGCATGTTTATTCCATTAAACCTTTTAGCAGACGACAAAATTTAAGACTTGTCAAAATTGAAAGCCTTTGCAGACGACAAATTAAATATGTCTCAATGGATGAAACATGTCTTGAAAATGGTGTGATGCGGTTGAAAAAACGAGTCCGAAGGACGAGTTTTTAAACTGCATCAAAACCCATTCGAGTGACAGATTTGTAATTTCACACACAACCTGTTGATTATCCTATTTATTGTATACCTAATTCGCCCTTTTTTATTCTAAAATTATCAAGAATGGTACAATATGAGGATTATAAAAAAAAAATAGTTCCGAAAAACATAATAAAACTATGTCGTCACTGGTGATTATACCATATTTATCATCACTAGTGGTGTTATTCACTGTGAAATCCCAGTAATTCACTGATAGGAATATAATAATACGGCTTAAATAATGAGGATTGTCTTTGACAGGGTAAAAAACATTGTAGTGAAAAGAAGACGAAAATGTTGAAATAGTAAGTGATTCTTCATTGTTTGTTTCTTTCTTTGTATTCTGTTAACGCCGTTCTCAACATTATTTCAGTAATATCACGGCGGTTAGTGCACCTATTCATGTTTTTTTGAGCTTCTTTTACCAGTGCTTGGCACAATATTCATCTCAAGCCCACTGGTTGCTTTCTCACATAACCATCATCGAAACATCAATGATACGCAATGACAGGGGAATGAATCCTGTCCCAATAACTATCATCAATCTTAGACATGCGGGAAGGTTTATTAACTCTTTACCAAACGACAAAATTTCAGACATGTCCAAATCGAAAGCATTTGCAGACAAGAATTGAAAGGTGAAAAAAAATGAAGCGGATTGTCTTTGAAAGGGTAGAAAACATCGTGGGAAAAGAAGAAAATGCTGGTTACCAGCATTTTCTTCTTTTCCCGCAATGTTTTCAAAAGCTTTCTTTGTCGGAGTCGTTAAAACTCGGGATTGAGTGGTAAAGGCTTAAGAAAAACCAGATTTTCCCTCTCCTTCGTTCCGCTTGAATATTTGTGGTCAGCGCACCATGCGTGTTTATTCCATTAAATCTTTCAGCAGACGACAAAATTTAAGACTTGCCAAAATTGAAAGCCTTTGCAGACGACAAATTAAATATGACTCAATGGATGAGGCATGTCTTGAAAATGGTAGAAAACATAATGGGAAAAGGAGAAAAAGATTGGTAACCAGTAGGTTGTTGCAACCATTTTCTTCTTTTCCCACTATCATTTCAAAAACCCTTTTCTTTATGGTCCTCAAAACTCGATATTGTGTGGTTAAGGGTTAGCTGTGAGCATTCCTATCATGATTTAACTCTTTACCAGACGACAAATTTCAAACTCGTCAATACTGAAAGCATTTGCAGACGAGAAATTAAAAGTGACTCAAATAATGAGATTTGTCTGTGAAAGGGAAAGGCCAAAAATGTTGGGTACCAGCAATTTCTCTTGTCAAGTTTTTGGAAAACCTCTTGCAAATGGTCATCAAAACATGAATTGTCTGTTAAAGGGTTAATTTACTTTTTCAGTGTAGATCAAGATTAGACTGCACACAGTTTTCAATCTGGGGGTGATCTACCCTCTTCTGAGATAATGGGATCAGAAGCTGTCTTGAAATTTCAAAATATGGGTCTTTCACTTTCTAAGCGCCAAATATATAAGCCCGACGTCTTTCGACGGCTACGATAACAATCCACTAAAACTCGGAAATATAATGTATTTTTATCTCAGTTGAACTAGCACTAAACCACTACCTGGTATAAGAGACCACTTTTCTTACTTCTCTTAGTCTCTGAATACAGACTTGATTGTAACGATGTGCCACAATGTGTTTCACAATCTTTCTCTCTCTCTCTCTCTCTTTTTTCTCAAAAAATACCCTTAAATTTTCTAGTTTTAACCCTTCACCACACAATCCCGTTTTTTAATGACCCTGAAGAAATGATCTCATGAAAAAATAGTGGAAATAAGAGAACATACTCCTTTCCCAGACTGTTTTCTACGTTTCCAAAAGTGAATTCCTATTTTTGAGACACACTTATCTGGTCATCTGCTAAAGCTTTCAATATGGGCAAGTCTAGTTTTTTTTTTCGTTTGCTTGTACAGTTAATACATGAATTGTTTGCGATAAAATCAGACACAATGGGAAGAAATCTTATCTGACAAGTGTCGAAAACGGTCCCAAATATGGTATGATGACGTACTCTGCGTGCGGATGGAAGGACTACTTTTAGTTTGGTTTTCGATTTGATTGGTCAAAATGTTACGTTACAATATTCTTCCGCCGTTCATAAAAAGAAGTAATTTCATATCAAAGCAGTACTTGTTTTAATTTCATATCCCGACGAATGAAAAATAATTCTCAATAATTGTAGTATTTTGTTGTTGATCAAATTTATAGATACAATAATAACAATATTCACGTGCCATGCTCTGTGAACATGGGTTTTAATGTATCTGCAAAAAGTATCAACCCATGTCCTGGGTCGAAACTTTTGCTATTGGCAAATTTACAACATGTCAAAGTACCATTCTACCTCATTCTACCTTACGGTTCAGTATGGATCCATAAATCATTCCACGAACAGCTTGATAAAATGCGTTACAACGACGCATTAGATTCCCTTTTTTCAGAGCTATGCGCATATGCATCCTTACAGCGCTTTTTTACCCTTATGGTCGCTTTTGCGGCCAGTGTAGATCAAGATCAGACTGCACAAAACGTGCAGTCTGATCTTGATCTACACTGTCCGCTTTGCTGAGACTTTCTGGACAAAGACGATCTTGAAATTGCAATTACCGGAATTTTATTTCTACATATAAATGTCTGTTGGGTTTATCCGGCACTCTGAGGGTTAAATATGGCGAAACCCACGCAGCTCGAAGCAGATACAAGCACAAGTAATAATATTACATCATATTTGAACCATGCTCCGTGAAAAGGAGGCTTAATGCATCTGCGAAAAGTATCGACCCAGGTCAGCTTGCGCAATCCACGAAGGCTGACCTGGGCCGAAATCTTTCGTAATTGGTCAATTTTCTGAATGTCCAAGGACCAGTCTACTCATGATTCAGTCGTTTGTTAAAAAAAAAAAAGTGGCTAATATGGATCCATAATTAAGTGATGGCTTAGAAACGGTGTAAATTAAATTTTGAGTATATTCCTTAATATACAGGCGATGCACCAACGTGCTATAAGTGTTCGATGATCGACCAAGAAAATCTTAATGTTCCATGATAGACCAATATAGAGCTTCACAGACCTGTGTTTTTAGGTAGTATTTCAAAGTCTCGAACCACAATAGCTAGGGTCCTTTATGCCTTTCACTTAACTGCACTGAATTGTCAAATGATCAAAATTATTTAGTTCATATTCCTGCCTTAGGAATCAAAACTCTTGCATCATTTTAACCCTTTCGGCTCCACTGGCTAAAACAAGGGTGTTAGCGGACGGCATAGATAAAGATCAGACTGCACAGAATGTGCAGTCTGATCTTGGATCTATACCGTCCGCTTGTCTGGTCAAGCCAGAAGATTGAGCTTCAATATTTCGGGTTTTGCCTTTATCACGAAATTTGACTATTTTCACATCACCATTTAAAATAAAAATCATTTTTATCCCCCGCCGAAGGCGGGGGGATATAGTTTTAGCGTTGTCCGTCCGTCCGTCCGTCCGTCCGTCCGTCCGTCCGGATGAATATCTCCAATACCATTGGACGGAATTTCGTGAAACTTTATATGTATACAATAACCCATTCCGCCGAGACATTTTTTAGCTCACCTGAGCACAAAGTGCTCAAGGTGAGCTATTGTGATCGCCCTATGTCCGGCGTCCGGCGTACGTCGTCCGTCGTCCGTCAACAATTTCTTTAAACATCTTCTTCTCTTAAACCACTGGGCCAATCTTGATGAAACTTGGCAGGGATGTTCCTTGGGTGAAGTTCTACCAAAGTTGTTCAAAGAATTGAATTCCTTCCAAAACTCTGGTTGCCATGGCAACAAAAAGGAAAAAAATGCAAAATCTTGGAAAATCTTCTCCTCTGAAACTAGAAGGCGTAGAGCTTTGATATTTGGTATGTAGCATCTCCTAGTGGACCTCTATCAAGTTTGTTCAAATGATGCCCCTTGGGTCAAAACTGGCCCCGCCCCGGGGGTCACAAGTTCGAACATAGGAACAAAGAAGGAAAACTTTAAAATTCTTCTTCTCTGAAACTGGAAGGCGTAGAGTTTTGATATTTGGTATGTAGCATCTCCTAGTGGACCTCTACCAAGTTTGTTCATATGATTCCCCTGGGGTCAAAACTGGCCCCGCCCCGGGGGTCACAAGTTCGAACATAGGAACAAAGAAGGAAAACTTTAAAATTCTTCTTCTCTGAAACTGGTAGGCATAGAGCTTTGATATTTGGTATGTAGCATTTCCTAGTGGACCTCTACCAAAGTTGTTCATTTGATGCCCCAGTGGTCAAAACTGGCCCCGCCCCGAGGGTCACAAGTTAGAACAAAGGAACAAAGAAGGAAAACTTTAAAATTCTTCTTCTCTGAAACTGGAAGGCGTAGAGCTTTGATATTTGGTATGTAGCATCTCCTAGTGGACCTCTACCAAGTTTGTTCATATGATGCCCCTGGGGTCAAAACTGGCCCCGCCCCGGGGGTCACAAATTCGAACATAGGAACAAAGAAGGAAAACTTTAAAATTCTTCTTCTCTTAAACTTGAAAGTGTAGAGCTTTGATATTTGGTATGTAGTGAAACTGTTCTAAGTTTGTTAGCCCACCTGAGCACAACATTTCAGTGAGTTCAAAATTGGGTCACCTGGGGTCACAATCTAGGTCACTAGGTCAAATTAAAGAAATACCATGTGGACACTCTAGAGGCTACATTTATTGCTCAACTGACCTGACATTTGGTCAGAATGTTTGTCTTGATGAAATCTCGGATGAGTTTGGATCCCGGGTCACCTGGGATCATAAACTAGGTCACTAGGTCAAAGTAAAGAAATACATTTAGGGCACTCTAGAGGCCACATTTTTTGCTCAATTGACTTGAAAATTGGTCAGAATGTTTGTCTTGATAAAATCTCACATGAATCTGAATTTGGGTCAACTGGGCTCATAAAGTAGGTCACTAGGTTAAATTAAAGAAATACCTTGCGGGCATTCTGGAGGCCACATTTTTGGCTCAGTTAACTTGAAATTTGGTCAGAATATTTGTCTTGATCAAATCTTAAATGAGTCTGAATTTGGGTCAACTTGGGTCATAAACTAGGTCACTAGGTCAAAGTAAAGAAATACCTTTAGGGCACTCTAGAGGCCACATTTATTGCTCAATTGACTTGAAAATTGGTCAGAATGTTTGTCTTGATGAAATCTCGGATGAGTTTGGATCTGGGTCAAGTGAGATCTTTAACTAGGTCACTAGGTCAAATTAAAGAAATACATTTGGGGCACTCTAGAGGCCACATTTTTTGCTAAATTGACTTGAAAATTGGTCAGAATGTTTGTCTTGATAAAATCTCGGATGATTCTGAATTTGGGTCAGCTGGGCTCATAAACTAGGTCACTAAGTCAAAATAAAAAAATACCTTGCGGGCACTCTGGAGGCCACATTTCTTGCTCAATTGATTTGAAAATTGGTTAAAATGTTTCTCTTGATGAAATCTAAGATGAGTTCAAAATTGGGTCACCTGGGGTCATAATCTAGGTCACTACGTCAAATTAAAAAAATACCTTTCGGGCATTTTAGAGGCCACATTTCTTGCTCAGCTGACTTGAAAATTGGTCAGAATGTTTGTCTTGATGAAATATTGGATGAGTTTGAAATTGGGTCACCTGTGATCATAAACTAATTCACTTGGTCAAATTAAAGAAATACCTTTAGGGCACTCTAGACGCCACATTTATTTCTCAATTAACTTGAAAACTGTTCAGAATGTTTGTCTTGATAAATATTTTGATGAGTTCTAAATTGGGTCACGTATGGTGATAAAGTAGGTCACTAGGTCAACTTACGGAAATTTCTTGTGGATGCTCTAGATGCCACATTTTAAGCTCAATTGACCTGACAATTGGTCAGAAATTGAATTTTGCACATGGAGTGAAATTTCGCCTATCGACTCAGGTGAGCAATCCAGGGCCATCATGGCCCTCTTGTTTTGTTTTTTTGTTTCGATGCAAAATGGCCGACTGGGAGCGATTTTAAGTTACGGGGTTGAGTGAATTTTCGTTGTTTTCAGTCTTCATTTTTACAGCATTTTCTGCTTGTCCGGAGCATAACTTTGTCATCTCCAGTCCGATTGACTTGAAACTTTGTTGGAATAATACGGAGTGCAGTGCGAAAGAACCATAACTCTACCTCGTGTTGTCTTTGAGTTATTTCCCTTTGATTGTGATTTTTACTGCATTTTCTGCTTGTCCGGAGCATAACTTTGTCATCTCCAGTCCGATTGACTTGAAACTTGGCATTTGTGTTTGTTGCAATAATACGGAGTGCAGTGCGAAAGAAATATAACTCTACCTTGTGCTGTCTTTGAGTTATTTCCCTTTGATCTTCATTTTTACAGCATTTTCTGCTTGTCCGGAGCATAACTTTGTCATCTTCAGTCCGATTGACTTGAAACTTGGCATTTGTGTTTGTTGCAATAATACAGAGTGCATTGCGAAAGAACCATAACTCTACCTCGTGCTGTCTTTGAGTTATTTCCCTTTGATCGTCATTTTTACAGTATTTTCTGCTTGTCCGGAATACAACTTTGTCATTTTTAGTCTGAACAGCTTCACATTTGGTATGCATGATTGTTGAAAAATTACAGAGTGCAGTGCAAAAGAACCATATCTCTTCCTAGCACGAATTTTGAGTTATTCCCCCATTGATCTTCATTTTTATAGCATTTCTTGCTTATCCGGAGCATAACTTTGTCATCTTTAGTAGGTATGCTTATTTGTTGCAATATTTGGAAGTGCAGTGCGCAAGAATTGTAACTCTACCTCGTGCTGTCTTTGAGTTATTTCCCTTTGATCGTCATTTTTACAGCATTTAGTGCTTGTCCAGAATATAACTTTGTAATCTCAAGTCAAAACGACTTCAAACTTGGTATGCATGTTTGTTGCAATATTACGGAGTACAGTGCGCAAGAACAATAACTCTACCTAGAGTGGATTTTGAGTAATTCCACTTTTATTTTCATTTTTACAGTATTTCTTGCTTGTCCTGAACGGAACTTTGTCACCTCAAGTCAAATTGACTTGAGACTTGGTAAACATGTTTGTTGCAGTTACGAAAAGTGCAATGCACTGGAGCCGTAACCTTATCTAATGCCCTTTTGGAATTATTCCCTATTCATATTTTTTTTTTTTTACAGCTTTTCATGCTTCTGTACAATATAACTTTTGTCTTTTCATGTTGGAATGACCTGAAACTTTATATGCATGTTTCCTTAACACGAAAGGAGACATTCATGCCTATTTCAATCACTGACATGATTTCTGCTGCACTACTATTTCCCTGTACCTGCCCTATACGATTATTATCCCCCCTCGACAACTGACGGTGGGACGGGCGTATCTTGCTCTTGTTCATTAAATGTCATGTCATGGAAAAAGGGGGCTTGACAAAGATTTTGATTATGGACCAATACCTCTTTCACTACCGGACAAAATGCAATTAAACTTCATCTTTATTAAGCCACAGACAATAGTTATTTGATTTTATTTCATGAAATACCATGTCATGAAAAAAGGGGGCTAAATGTATAATTTCATTATGGACCAATAACAGTTAGTTCGCCCATTCGTCCGCCTGGACAGATATCTTCTAAAGTCCTTGACGAACATTTATGAAACTTCATGCATGTCTTCCTTAGGATAGTCCGTTGATACAATTTTCTTTTATATATAATGACGTGTCATGAAAAAAGGGGGCTTGATGTCTATTTTCATCATTTGTTTTCATTAAATGAAATGTCATGTTATGGTAAAAGGGGACTTAATGTATGATCTCATTATGGATCACTTATATATTTTTCATTTAATGAAATGCTGTGCCATGGAAAAAGGGGGCTTAATGTGTAACTTTATCGTGGACCATTAACAAAAAGGCCACATGTTCATGCAAGACACAATACCTCTAATATGTTTGTATCAAGAAAGGTCTTTTTTGACGGGGGATATCATTTTCAGCGGGCGTAAAGGTTTGGTTTATAAAGATTCTGAAATATTAAATACATAGATGTAGAAAAAAAAGAATGCCTGAAGTTTCCAGGTCCACAAGCTTTCTAAAGGAATCACATATGGGGCCTGTGAGGTTCTCCTTGTGTAACTCGGTGAAGATCGGTGGGCCTATATAGAAATATTAGGGTATAAGACAGACGCATCATTCATCTCTTCTTTCAAATAAATTATTCAACATTGCGATTTTCGTCTGTTTTTATGATAAGCATTGTACAGTCCGATTTCAAGATAGAAGTCTATATAGCTGGACTTTTTCGCCGGGAAAAAGGTCACTCGTCGCAACTCGGCCGAGTCCGTAAATATATCTAACCAACCGATTACCCGAGGATGGCCGAATTGGGAAAAGTATGAAACTTACATTTTACAAACAAATGCGAAATAAATCAGAGGTTTGGTCGTGTAACGTCACAGCTTTATAATGCCAAGAAAAAGAGAGCGGAAAATGATCCCGTTTTGACCAGTATTAACGTTTATTAGACTCTCGGCGATTTCCGTAGGTTCTCGGAAATCTGACTTGATTGTGACGTCATCAGTTCTGTGGAGTCTATATAAAGCCACGGCGCGGCGTTTCTAAGCGCATTTCATGTCGTTACGACGTAAACGCAGACGAAATTTATCAACTTCTTACAGTTGCGATAATTTTAGTCAATCTTTTCAATTCTATATTTGTCTGATATGGGAAATTGCTTACCCTGTCAGAAGCGCGGGGGTCACCGACGAAGAGGGCGACGCAGCAGACGAACCACTCGTGTTCACCCAGATTTTGCTGCCGATACGGAACAAATACATGTTGTTCTCAGTAATGGCTCCAACCAAACACAAAGACATTTGTCAAAGGGAGAAGCTAAAATGGAGAGGGAATTAAGAATAAATGGTACGTAGAAATTTTCGTCAGTATGCATACTAGCTGCGCTCTTGGAGAGTGGGGTTGAATGCATCTCCCTGATGCATGATACCAAGCAAGTTATCACATAATTATTGATCCTTAAAATCCATTTTGTCTAACAACCAACTATATCATTAAGTAGAATGGTCCTTAGACACCCAGAAAATTTTACCAATGGCAAAAAGTGTTGACAGTGTCAGCCTGCCCAGACTGCGCCGGCTGACTGTTAAATGTTCATGTCACAACACTGACATGGGTCCATAGCCTACTTTTTGCAGATATATTAAACCCCTTTTTATAGAGCATGTCTTATATATGAATTATACAGCTGCTTGGGGATTTGATTCTTCATGGTTCTCAGAAGCTTTTTACAAGCATTTTACCCACAATGTTTTCTACACTTCCATAGACCATTCCAAATATTTTGGTCACAAGTTATTTGTCGTCAGCAGTTATTGTCGTCTGAAAAAGAGTTGAACCGCTTAATAGATTAAATGTATAGAGAGGCAGAATGAGTATGAGAGGGAGTGAGAAGGGAAGAGGAAACGGTATTGAAAAACAAAATTTAGTAAAGCAAAGGATCTGAGCCTTTCTACAAGTGTCTTTCTACTTCAATGCCTTTGTTGAGGCCGTTTCGGTTTGCTAACATGTACAGTATATCCTCTTAAACTCTCAATATTAGTCTGCTTCTAAACAAGCCTATTTGCCTGCCTACCTGCCTGCCCATCTGTCTGTCTGTCACCCCCCTCTGTCTCTATCTCTCTACCTACCTGCCTGCCAGCCTCGGCTGTATAATTATAAGTGTACCTACTTAGCTATCTATATGTCTGTTTGTCTCGCTACAAGCAAATCTGTCACTCAGTCTCTCTTTTAGATTTTTTTTCTGTGTTTCTGATTCTCTGACTGTGTATCTGTCTTTGTGTCTGTGTCTGGCGTTGTGTGTCTGTATGTCTGTGTATCTGTCTTTGTGTCTGTATGTCTGTCTTTGTGTCTGTGTATCTGTCTTCGTGTCTGTATGTGTGTGTCTGTCTGTCTGTGTCTGTATGTCTGTCTTTGTGTCTGTGTATCTGTCTTCGTGTCTGTATGTGTGTGTGTGTCTGTCTGTGTCTGTATGTGTGTGTGTCTGTCTTTGTGTTTGTATGTTTGTGTGTCTGGTTTTGGGCCTGTGTGTCCGTGTGTTTTTGTGTCTGTATGTCTGTGTGTTAGTCATTGTGTCTGTGTGTCTGTTTTTGTGTCTGTGTGTCTGTATGTCTTTATGTTTGTCTGTCTTTGTGTCTGATTGTCTGTCTGTTTGTCTGTGTGTCTGTATGTCTGTGTATCTGTCTGTGTGTCTGTGCGTCTGTCTGTCTGCGTGTCTGTTTTTTTGTCTCGCTACAAGCAAATCTGTCACTCGGTCTTTCTTTTAGATTTTTTTTCTGTGTTTCTGATTCTCTGTCTGTGTATCTGTTTGTATGTCTGTATATCTGTCTTTGTTTCTGTATGTCTGTGTATCTGTCTTTGTGTCTGTATGTCTGTGTCTGGCTTTGTGTCTGTATGTCTGTGTATCTGTCTTTGTGTCTGTATGTCTGTGTATCTGTCTTTGTGTCTGTATGTCTGTGTGTCTGTATGTCTGTGTATCTGTCTTTGTGTCTGTATGTCTGTGTGTCTGTATGTCTGTGTGTCCGTCTTTGTGTCTGTATATCTGTCTTTGTGTCTGTATTTCTGTCTTTGTGTCTGTGCATCTGTCTTCGTGTCTGTATGTCTTTGTGTCTGTCTTTTTATCTGTATGTCTGTGTGACTCTGTATGTCTGTGTATATGTCTTCGTGTCTGTATGTCTGTGTATCTGTCTTTGTGTCTGTATGTCTGTGTATCTGTCTTTGTGTCTGTATGTCTGTGTGTCTGTCTTTTTGTCTGTATGTTTTGTGTCTGTATGTCTGTGTGTCTGTCTTTGTGTCTGTATGTCTGTGTCTGTGTGTCTGTATGTCTGTGTCTGTGTGTCTGTATGTCTGTCTTTGTGTCTGTATGTCAGTATGTCAGTTTTTGTGTCTGTATGTCAGTATGTATGTCTCTGTGTCTTTATGTATGTGTATCTGTCTTTGTTTCTGTATTTCTGTGAGTCTGTCTTTGTGTCTGTATGTCTGTGTGTCTGTGTGCCTGTCTGTGTACAAGAATTTTCATCTATTTGTCCGTCTCTACAATTCTGGCTGTATGCATGTTTTTACTTGACAGTCTATCTGCTTCTTTGAAACAATCTTCATAATTTCTGTCTTACATGCTGTTTGTCAATCTGTCTGTCTTTCAATCAAACTGTCTTTGTCTCGATTGACCCGTCTACCTTCCAGAAACGTTTGTCTGTCGGATTTTCTATAAGTTTGTCCATGCATCTTTCTCTTCCTCTTTACAAGCCAGTCTATAGTCTTTACATTTTTATGCAAAACTGTCTGTCTGTATGTCTGTGTGTGTGTGTGACTGTCTGTCTGTATATTTTTCTACAAACTGTCTGTCTGCGTGTCTTTAAAAGACTGTCTAACTTTGATTCTGTCTCTCTACAAGTATGCCCCTTTGTCTTTAAGCTGTAAGTAGTTTATCCTGTCTGTTTCTGTTAAAGCATGTTTTTAAACTTGTCTATCGAAAAATACTATATATCTTTATGTACGTATTTTTCTCTACAAGTCTGTCTATATCAACCAGTCTGTCTCTAGTAAGTCTGTCATCTGTCTTCCACCCGACTGTCTAACTGTCAGTCTCTCTATCTCTTTTCAAGCCTGTTTACTTGTCTGCGTCTGTACAGGTCAGGCTGTCTGTCCACTCATCTATCTATCGGTTTTTTTTATCTTCAAGTCTGTCCATCCGCCAATCTGTCCCTCTGCAAGCCTGACCATCTGTCTGCCTGCCCTCTCTACAAGTCTGTCTGTCTGTCCAGCTATCCACAAGTCTGTCAGTTTGTATATCGTAAGGTCTGTCTGTCTATCTGTCAGTCTGTCTTTCTACAAGCCTGTCCATCTGTTTTTCTCTCTACAAATCTTTTTCCTAACAAGCTTGTCTATCTGACTGTCTACACATCTTCAAGACTATCTTTCTATTTGTCCGCTTCTCTACAAGTATGACTATCTATCTGCACGTCTCTTAGTTTGTCCATAGATCTGTCAGTTCCATTTACAAGACAGTCTACTGTGTCTCTACAAGCGACTCAGTCTGGCTGTCTACCTTTCTACTGTCTCTCAGTCGTTATTCAAACGCATGTCCGTCCACAAGCCTCTGTATTTTCAAGTCTATCTGCTTGTCTGTCTATCTCTTTCCACAAACCTCTGTATTTGTACATCTGCTTCTCTACAGCTGTTGTGTCTGCCTTACTCATTGTCTGTCTTAATACCTATCGATAATTTTAGCACCACATAGAGAATCTTTTGAAACAGGAACTAGCCAGAGATCACAAGGGGCCAGGACTGTATTGTAGGGGCTGGTGTTTCTATATTTATTTGAATAATGTGGGCATAAAACTCAGCATTCACTTTAGTATGTATCGATACAACACGATAAAGAAGAAAATAGGAGAACAGAAAAACATGATGCCTTTACCAACTGACTTAAAAAGTTTGGCTTTACGGCGGAAGGCGATATTGAACGTTTTTATACACTGCTTTGCTGTTTAAATTCAGTCTCGTTAAAGTATACCAGTGTTTCATCGCCTGTTACAATACGATTAGTAAAGTTTGACCCCTCTACCCTAACGCGTTCTGAAATTTCTTAACAGATTTCGACCCTAACCATCTATGGCTCGGGCGTCAATAGTTGAGATACCCACTACGTGCAAATACGCGACATTCCAAGATTGTCAGTCAAAATCAAACTAAATGTGTTAGCTATTTTCCTGATAGTATCTCGGCGATCTTTTTTTACATGCTGCTCTACATCCGTGATGATTTTGTCTGCGACTGATATTGATGGACGACTAGATTTATGGTCATCTTTAACAGTATCGCACCTTCTCTACATCAGTCCGACCAATTTACGAATATCAGATTTCATGAGTGCAGAGTCGCCTATATCCTCACTATTTTCCTGCCAACCTTCAGTCCCCTTTGCTTGCACAGTCTTCAACTGGTAGATACAGAAGGTCTGAAAGATACTAGTCAGCACATACAGAATGCTGAAGGACTCCAACATTGGAAACCCCGTCAAGACCTCTATCGACGCGTCTTGAATATTAGAAGGGGAGAGACGCTTCCAAGCTGCTATTGCAACAAGATGGAATTCTCGGCTCCGAATGATCAGGTCTATGTTAGGTACCTCAAAAGAGACACCGAATTAACGAGATGTCCGGCAGCTTACAGGCTTTGATAGAAAACTCCTGCAAGAACTGTGCTCTGTACTATCTCCATTTGAATGAGCGACAAACCTGTTTTATCAAGAAAACGTTTCGTCCTGTTTGACTGTGCCGATAACACTAGTTTTAAAGCATCAAATATAGCAAGTATTAACAACATAAAACGACAAAATGATGACATCTCTAAATCCCACTGTAAATATGATGTCCCCTACTTGAGTACAGCTGCCTCGGACCACAGATTCCAGTTAATGTGGTGTGATACAGTAAACCAAAACTAAGATGCAGACAGCTCTCGTCAACAAGGCATCCAGTGTCAGCATGTCTGCAACTGAAGACAAGATAAAGTCTCCTCCAGCTAAGGCACTTAAGTTAGACAAGGATTTCTTCAGTTTCATGGACTCTAATGCCGTAACTATCCCCTCAAACACACCAGGGGCTGTGTCTGAAATCAGAGATACAGGACTGTCTGAAACAACCATGTACTGACATGACCAGCGATCCATCAGAATACTGTAAAGGACAATGTTCAGTCAATCTACTTTGTGTTTTCAACCATAGCTTTAGGAAGTCTAATAATCCCAGCTTCCTCTTCTCCAGTGGAGTGACTTTCAGCATTGCAGAAAAGATCTCTCGTCCAGATAGATGCTCAATGATTTTTACGAGACTAGTGGTGTTTCAATTGTGATGCCAAACTGATAGATGTCGAATGACTCCCCGTATATAATTGACCAAATCCTTAATTAGTACTTACTTATTGAGTTGTTCAGTGCTTATCTCACAGGGCTGGTCAATGTTGGTCAATTCTAGGATTCCGGTTCTGCCTAGATTTAATCTGGCCTACGACACATACATGACTTATCTGCTAGCTTAATACGAGCTTAATCGTATACTCGATAGCTTAATCGTATATTCTATTTCCATCTACCATGCGTTTACTTTTTTATCGTAAAGGTGTCTGTCAACAACCCAACTGTATATCTTTTGGTTGCGTGAACCTGATTATATGTCTGTACTTGCCTCGATCTGTCTGCTCACAACCCACTTATCTGTCATTGGTATTTTTAACCTGTCAAAATGTTTGTACCTGTTTCCATCTGTCTGTCCACATCCCACTTATCTGTCTTTGGTTATTGACTTGTCAGCCTCTCTGTACCTGTTTCCATCTGTCTGTCGATATTCCACTTATCTGTCTTTGGTTATTGACTTGTCAGCCTCTCTGTACCTGTTTCCACCTGTCTGTCCATATCCCACCTATCTGTCTTTGGTTATTGACTTGTCAGCCTCTCTGTACCTGTTTCCATCTGTCTGTCCATATCCCACTTATCTGTCTTTGGTAATTGACTTGTCAGCCTCTCTGTACCTGTTTCCATCTGTCTGTCCATATCCCACTTATCTGTCTTTGGTTATTGACTTGTCGGACTGTCTATACCTGTTTCCATCTATCTGTCCATATCCCACTTATCTGACTTTGGTGATTGACTTGTCTGACCGTCTATACCTGTCTCCATCTCTCTGTCCACAATCCACTTATCTGATTTTGCTTGTTGACTTGTCAGCTTGTCCGTAACGGTCTCCACCTGTCTGTCCTCATCCCATTGATCTGTTTTTGCTTCTGGACTTGTCAGACTGTCGATACGTGTCTGAAACTCTCTGTCTACATCCCTCTTGTCTGTTTTTGCTTCTGGACTTGTCAGACTGTCTATACGTGTCTGAAACTCTCTGTCTACATCCCTCTTGTCTGTTTTTGCTTCTGGACTTGTCAGACTGTCTATAGGTGTCTGAAACTGTCTGTCTACATCCCTCTTGTCTGTTTTGTTTCTGGACTTGTCAGGCTGTCGATACGTGTCTGAAACTGTCTGTCTATATCCCTCTTGTCTGGTTTTGCTTTTGGACTTATCAGACTGTCGATACGTGTCTGAAACAGTCTGTCTATATCCTTCTTGTCTGTTTTTGCTTCTGGACTTGTCAGACTGTCTACACCTGTCGCTAACTGTTTGTCTACATCCCTCTTGTCTGTCTTTGTTTATGGACTTGTAAGACTGTCTAAGCCTGTCTCCATCTGGCTGTCTACAACCTGCTTATCTATCTTTGCTTGCTGAATTATCAGACTATCTGTACCTGTCCTCATCAGTATTTATGTCTCGCATTCTACCTATCTGTCTTTAGGTTTGTCAACCTGATAGGCTGTTTCTTCCCGTCTCCAACAGTCTGTCTACAACCCACCCTATCTGTGTTAGGTGTGGTCCACCTGAAACGTTTTCCACTTCTTTCAAATACAACACCTATAACTTGATAAGTTGAGCTTTATTTCATTGATCCTCTGCAAATGTTATCAATATGGACGAGTCCAACATTTTGTCTTATGGTAAAGAACAGAACCACCATATCATATGTACACTGCAGGTGAAGAGCCGAAGGTTGTACCAGAGAGTGTGGCATATGTCATTGGACCTGATAGTAAAGTTAGAGATTACAATCCAGAACTGAATGAAGTCATTAAAGGTATCAGCGCTGCTCTGGACAATACGATAAATCAGAATGAGGTATGTGATGTAAATGATGACAGAACTACCGTCTTCTATGATACACATATGAGTCTTACTGTTTGAAAAAGGGGGGCTTAATGCATCTGCAAAAAGTATTGACCCAGGTCAGCCTGCGCAGTCCGCGCAGGCTGACCTGTGTCGAAACTTTTTGCTTTCGGTAAGTTTTCTGCATATCCAAGAACCATTCTACCTCATTATTCGGCCTGTTGTTAGACAAAATGGGTTTTATGGATCTTTAGGTGATGACCTGCTTGGTATAATGCATCACAGAGATGCATTTAACCCCCTTTTGCCAAACTATGTTTCATTTGCATGCAGGGATTCGCCGTAAATACTCGACTTTAAGGTGGACTTGGCAATAAGGCGCGAACCCTTTTATCACGGTCAAAATTTACTTCAAATTTTAGGGCGTCTTATAGTCGAGTATATACAGTGAATTAATCATGCAAGCATGATCGCAATGTTTAGATTTCTGTAAACGACAACTTACGTAGGCCTACCTCCCTAGAACCCGACCAATCAGCAAACGACACTCTTGATAGATAAAGATTATGATTATCCACGTGAATTAAGATTTGGTAGATAAATATAAAACAATGATGTAAAAGAAAGAAAGAAAGAAAAAAAAACTGCCTTTTAACCCTGTACCAAACCATCTCGAGTTTTAACGTCTGTGACAAAAAAAAAAAAGGCTTTTGAAAAAAAAATGTGGTGAAAAGATAACTTGCAGGAAAACGTGGGTGAAATAATGGGGGTACTTCGATAAATGGGTAGAAAACATCGTGGGAAAAGAAGAAAATCTCAAGATCGTTTAAAAATGTGTGATAAAAGATTAAACGATATCTCAGACCATATCCTTGCTACCATATATTTTAGAATATTTTCACTGTCGAAGAGGAAGCCATGATGGAGGAGATCTTGGAGAAAGATCAGATCGAGGAAGCCCGACAAAAGTTGGCTGATAAGCAAAAACAGGCTGAATTAAGACGGGAAGAAATGCTGAAGAAGAGAAAGAAGAAACCCAAACCTGAATTTTCTGCTGCTGCTTATACACTTCCGGTATCTGACATGGCTGGTACTGCTGATACACTTCCAGTACATGACAAGGCTGGTACTACCGATGCAGCTCCCGAAAATAAGGTAATTTAATACTTTAGTGGTTTTTTTAGGGCTGGTTATGTTTTCTTTGGTTGTAAATGAATTGTGCTTTAGGAGAAATCTAGGACAATTGACACCTGACAAGGCTTCTACTGATGAAGCAGCTCCCGAAAACAAGGTAATGCCACTTTGGTGTGATTTTCTTGTGGCTATTTTTTTTTTGTTTGTTTGTTTTAAACTGCGTCGTGCTTAAAGACACTTCAATGGCCATATACACCTGAAATGGCTGCTGCTGCTACTACAGCATAAGAATTAAAGAAGAATCTTTTTTCTTTGTAATGAGATTGCGTTGGGGCTTCGCACCCTGACTCTATTTTTGGCTTTCATTATCGATAGGATTCGGGCTAATTATTATAATACTATATTATGATCCTGGATCAGGCTGATATTAAAATGGTGTAGCGTCACGATCTTTTTATTTTTTCAGACTTTCTAGCGAAAGCACATTACTTTTGTTGAATAATCGATCTCATATACCTTTGTCAATTAGTTTGATGACATTTTTCTTATTGAAACATTTAGTATGATTCATCTTATTTCTTCAGACAAGAATCGTGCGTGAAAGATTCGTTTACGTTCTTGTTTAGTTTTAAAAATGGACCATGCTCTGTGAAAAGGGGTTTTTATGCATCTGCAATATGTATCAACCAATGTCAACCTGCTCAGTCCGCGCAGGCTGATCTGGGTCAAAAACTTTTGCTATTAAAGTTCTTGATTCAGATGGCTACTAGACATAATGGATTTTATAGATCCATAATTAATTATGTGATGACTTGATAGGTATCATGTACCACAGAGATACATTAAACCCCGTTTTCCCAGAGCACAGCTCCAATCAAACTTTATATCTTCTTTCAAAGAAATAGAACCAGAATTTTGTACATGTATATGGCTTGCAACACGCGAAAAGGTGCATTCGGACATTTGCGTAAATTGTCGTCTCGGATCAGCCTGCGCAGTCCGCGCAAGCTAATCCGAGACGGCACTTTACGACTACATTAGATTTTGTGCTACAGTAGGCTTGCGCAAAACAGAAAGTTACCTAAAAACGGAAAGTGTCGTTTCGGATTAGCCTGCGCGGACTGCGCAGGCTGATCCGAGACGACACTTTACGCAAATGTCCGAATGCCCCTTTTCTTGTGTTGCAGGCCATACATTAAAAAATGATATTGACGTTTCTATGTAATAGGGACAGTTTACTATGGAAGAGGAACAACTGATGACAGCAATTGTTACAGAAGATGATCTGAAACAACAGAAACTGCAACAGGAAAACAAAATGAATGAGGCCATAGCTAGAAGAGAGAGACTTCTCGCAAAGAGGGCAAAAAAAGCCAAACGTCTGGCAAAAAGAGAAACTGTTGAAGGCGAGGCTCCAGTCGCCAGTGATACCGCTGAAGTAAAGACTGTAGAGCCCACAACTTCTGTAAGTTTAATTAATGTTATTTATTTATTTATTTTTTCGTTGCTTTGATGAAAATCGAAGCAACTTTAGGATTCCAGTGTAAAAATGTTCAAGGGGTCTGTACGCACCGACCATTCTTAAAAACATTCTTGGTCTTATTCTTTAGAATTTTCTGAATTTGAAAGTAACACAACTTCTCTTTCGCTAAAATATTTAGACAGGGCCAGAATGTTGTACCTGTAACATATTAAAGATAATATTGATGTTTCTATTTAATAGGGACAGTTTACTACCGAAGAGGAAAAACTGATGACAGACATTGTAGCAGAAGATGATCTGAAACAACAGAAACTGCAACAGGAGAATAAAATGAACGAGGCCATTGCTAGGAGAGAGAGACTTCTTGCAAAGAGGGCCAAAAAAGCCAAACGTCTGGCAAAAAGAGAGACTGTTGAAGACGAGGCTCCAGTCGCCAGTGACACCGCTGAAGTTAAGACTGAAGAGCCTACAACCTCTGTACAATTTCTTTTTTCTTGCTTTGATAAAATCAATATTTAGGATTCCAGTGTAAGAATGTTCCAGGGGGCTGTATTCACCAACCATTCTTAAAAACGTTCTTGGTCTTATTCTCCAGAACTTTCTGAATTTGAAAGTAACACAAGTTCTAATTGGCTAAGCCATTTGCTTTAGCAAATCATAAATTGTGTTACTTTCAAATTTAGAAAATTTTGGGATATAAGATTGAGAACGTCTGTGCCTGATGAACTTTCTGTTTGGTTGAGACAAAACGTCTAGGGCAATTCAAAGGTGTAGTCTCAAATATTTATAATGGATACGAAAATCAGCTTTTGGCATATGCAGTCCTTTGATCAAAATCTAACTTTTGGTCCGTATACGGCAACTATAGTCTAAATAAAGTTCTAATTCTGATTTCTTTGACTATCGTAGGCAGAGAACACTACTTAGATATGCAGCCCCCATTGCGTCAAGATTTGGTTATTGGTAGTAACTAATTAATCCCATTTTAATATGGAGATCAATTGTTTTTCTTCAGCAACAATACAGCGTGGAAGAGGAGTGCATGATGGAGGATATTGTAGCTGAGGCTGACCTTCAGCAACAGAAGCTCGAACTAGACAACAAGATGAGTGAGGCTATTGCGAGAAGACAGAAGATTCTAGAAAGGAAGTCCAAGACAGCCAAACGTTTGGCAACAAGAGAAACGTCTGACGACAAGGCTCCAGTTGCTACTAAAGCAGACACTGTTGATGCCGATACTACTGACATCCCAACCTGTTCTACTGTAAGTTGTGCTTCGTTGGCCAGTTATTCACCAACCATTTTGAATGAAATATTGTCCTTACTAACAGGATCACACGCCAACAAAAATCAATGGCATCATTTATGAAGTACAACCAAATGCAACCAATTTAACAAATGGAGGCATATTACATTGCGATGCAGTGTCTAATAAGTATATTTAGGCTATCAGTTCTAATTCGTCATTCTCGATATGGCTAACTTAAAACTTCGTCTACATTACGGGCCCTATGTATTCCTAATACTATCTCGCTGTGTCGCGACATATGTATATTTTCTAACTGAATATGCACAAGAGTGCTCAAACAGATCTCTTTCGGACCGGCGATAATAAGCAATGCGTCGGTTTACTTCAAAAACCTCGTAACTACAGCTTGTAACAAGCTGTAGTTACGAGGTTTTCGAAGTAAACCGACGAATGCATCCTTAATCAATTTCTAGATTAGAGATGTCTGACTGCCATACACTTGGAAAATGGGGTTTCACGCCCCTCCGTGATCCATTATACCGTGTAAGTCATCACATAATTCTTGAGCCATAAAATCAGTTTTGTTTAACAACCACTTAAATCATGAGGTAGACAGGTCCTTTGACATGTGGAGTACAAACTATCAGCATAGGTCGATACTTTTTGCAGATGCATTACGACCCTTTTCACAGAGCATTACTCAATTATATATATTTACTATTTTGCAGACGACTTTTACCAAAGACGACAAGAAATTGATGCAAGACATTATCGATGAACAAGACACCAAGGAGAAGAGGGACACACTAAATACCAAGATGGCTCGTGCCGAGGCCAGGAGAGAAAGGGCTTTAAGAAGGAGGGTAAAGAAGGCAAAGAAAATGGCCACTTCCGGTCACGTGCCTAGCCCAGAACCGGGTACTTTCGCATCTGGATATAAATTGGACGATAATGGAGAAGATTCCGCCTCAGTAAGTTATTTTTGTCATTTGACTGATTGATATGTTCTTTGTGGTGACATTCAGTTATTCCTCAGCATAAATGCTCTTGTTTCAAATTCATTGGCGCCATCTGGTTTAGCCAATCAGAGATCGTGTTAACTCTCTAAATTCTAAAGGTTCTTGTGAAATAGAACGTAACTTAAAATGGTTGACGAAACGGCCCTTTACCTTCTGTTGCAGTTTATCCCATACGACAAGTTCATTCCAAATTTTCAGATGATTCAATATTTTTGAATTATTCAATGATTGAAATAAAGAAATGAAACATGCACTGTGAAAATGGGGCTTAATGCATCTGCAAAAAGTATGAAACTTCTTGCTATGGGTCAATTTCTGCATGGCCAAGGACCAGTCTACTTGATGATTTAGTCGCTTGTTAGACAAAATGGATCTTATGGGTCCACAATTTTGCGATGACTTGTTTGGTACAATGCATCACGGAGATGCATTAAACTCCACTTTTGCCAGAGCATGGCTCAAATTCTAACAGGGTTTTATATGGAATCGTTCAGGTAAAGAAGAATGACAAGGTCACAGAGGTGCTGGACGAAATCGTGAACAAAGTGAAGAAAGATGAACAGAAAGTCGAGTCAAATGTGGTAAGTGACACAAAAACAACAGGATATACATAGTTACTGATCAAAACTGCTGTATTTCAGAATAGTACTACTGGCTTAACCTTTTCACTGCTTAGCACGATTTTTTGATGATAAATTAGGTCTGTCATGCAATCTGGCTCCGTATTCACCTACCAGTCTCATTCCTAAGAACATTTTTAATCTTATTCTTATTTTGAAGGTACTTTAAGCCCCCTTTTTATAGATGATGGCTCAAATAGTTTAGCCAATCAGAAACTGCATTAGGAATGGTTGGTGAATACGTACCCCGAGCTTTGTTCTACTATGTCTGCTACTTCTGTTCCAGCCTAAAGGGCGTTAGTGTTGCAGGGGCTAGTGCTTGTAAAACTTTTGTTTGCACCCCCAATTCAGCTGAGCATGAAATTTCAAAGTTATGCGAACCATACTCTTGCAAAAGTGGTTTAAAGCATCTCCTAGATGCATGATACTTAGCAAGTATGCCCCTTTTCGTGTGTTGCAAGCCATATGATGACTTGCTTGACATAATGCATCATGGAGAGGCATTAAATTAATTGCTCTTTTCCCAGAACATGGCTCATATGTCCAAGATTGCTTATTTCTGATACCATCATTGATTACGACCTGCAGCTGGTATCGTTTCATTTCGAATATTCCAGACTAAATTCAGCGTGGAAGAGGAACTTTTAATGGATGATATCTTGAATGAGTTCGGCGATGATGACGACGGTGATGGTGCCAACCTGAAGGGTGAAGGTCACGGCCGAGTCGGCCAGGGTTAGAGTTGAGATGTTTAAGGGGAGGAGGTTGGGCGTAGGATGGGTTCGGGCCCCGCTCTCAGAGCGGGGCGTAGGGCTCGTCTTCCGGTATAGCGAAGGTAGAGATAGATTAATAGCTACGCTGTTTTCGAAGAGAACGTAGAGGTATTGTCAAAGCCTATGTCATGATCTGTGTTGTCGTCTTTATCGGCTTCTCCGTCGTCGTGCAATAAACTTTTGGCATTTTTAATGGGCAGATAACCGTCAAAATGTTTTGAAACAGTTATGCCCCTTTTCTAGACTTAGAATTTTCACTGAAAATCAATCTGTTTCTAAAAGCAACTGCAGTCGAGCCTTGGCAACCGCATGCGGTACTTTTGTTTTATTCTAGTAATAGGTTTACTAAATAAACTTTTTATGTGATTAGTATACACGGATAGAAACATTTAATTGTCTGAAAGTAATATGGCAAAAGACGATTTCTTTGAAAACATCTTTGTAAGATGTTGGTCCGTATTCACCAACCATTCTTGATTCCATTCCTAGTCTTAACCTAGATGTACAAAGTAACGTAACGTCTGATTGGCCAAACCGTTTACGTTACTTTCAAATTTGAAAAATTCTTAAGGTTACGACCTAGAATATTCTTAAGAATGGTTCATGAATACAGATCCTGAAAAAGCGCCATGAATAAGGTCATATTAGATTCGTTGTACACTAAAGTAACTTATAAACGTTGCCCTTTTTATCTGAACCCTGTGGAAAAAGACGTATTCTTTGAAAAAGAAGTTGGTCGTTACGAGCAATCTCTCATCTTCCTACAACATTTTTCAAAGCTGATAACTGCTTGTAGGTCAGGATAAAATTGGGTGTCATGTACTCTATTTGCATGCATGAAATCTGCTTTTTAGATTCGTTGTAAATCAAGGGAACTAAATATAGGTGAGTAAACAACTGAACTCATTACCTCCCTTTACACACTTATTTTTGTCTTGAAGTAGAGCCCTGTTGAAAATATTGTGGTAACAGGAGAAAATAGCTCTTTATTGCGTAATTCTCCTTTGCCACAATACTTTAGTATGTTTTTCTTGTTTCAAACCTTAACACTTACCCGATTTACATGGTTGTTTTAAAAAATTTCTGCTGCAATTTTTTTCAGCCCAACATTTAACTCGAGATGTTTTGAGGATAACTATAATAGGTCTTCCAAAGTGACGTAAGAGTTTTTTTCAGCATGACTACCAGGATCCATATTCACCAACCATTCTTAAGAACATTCTTTGTCTTATTCTGGTTTTAGAGAGTGACACAACTTCTGATTTGCTAAACTATTTGGTTTTGCCAATCAGAACATGGGTTACTTTTAAAATTTGCCATTTTTTTTTTAGAAAAAAAGACTAAGAATGTCCATAAGAATGGTTGTTAAATACTACCGGTGCCCCAAAGTAATGTAACTCTACTTTGCGCACTACAATCAGTACTTCACACTTTAGAATGTTCCAATGTACATGTACTTGCATATTCTATGCGCATAACTGCTAGTGTGAAACTTTGTGTATGATTACCCCTTTTCCCAAAGTAATGTAACGCTACTTTGCGCATAACTGCCAGCACTACACACTTCAGAATGACGTCATGTACTTGCAAATTCTAATTGCATAACAAATAGTGCAATACTTTGTGCACGACTTTGCACATAACTACCAGTAATCCATACTCTTTATTGTACATGTACTTGCAAATTGTACGCGCATAACTACGAGACAAACTGAAATCTGAAGTGGCAGATAGCATGAACACAGCCTCATGCTAAATTCTCACGATACGTATTCTTAGTCGTCTTTTTTGCAATTGTCATGATAGTATGCTTACCTAGGGAGACTTAACTGAAAGAAACTGATCTTATGTTGTTTGCTAGGCTAAGAATGACGCTCTGATCCATTCCTCTAAATATTGTTGTTTGCTTAGAAAGGCGGAGCGGAGCATATCTCTTGCCTGGCACTGATCCTGAAATGGTATTTGTAAAGATTTTTCATCGTAATTAATCATCTGCTTATTTACAGCAAGATTTTGTGTCTGTTTGATCTACTACAGCTTTGCCTTGGAAGACGAATGTTTATGGATGAATAAACACTTTGAAAGACGACAAAAGGTAATGTGCTCTCTTTGTGTCTCTCTGTCTCTGTCTCTCCATTTTGTATAAAAACCGACTTAATAATGAGGTAGAAGGGTCCTCTGACATGAAAAAACTTTACGAAAAGCAAAGAGCTTCGACACATCTGCCCGTGCGGACTGCGTAGGCTGACATAAGTCGATATATTTTTTTCCAGGTACATTAAAACCGCATTTCACAGAGCATGGCTCATTTAATTCAGTCTCAAATTTAGTATGTGTACGTTATTTTACCCTACAAGAGTTATCTGAATAATCCATTGGTTGACCTTTTATTACATAATCTTGAGCTTTAACGACCCTACGAAAGAAGACTTGAAATCATTGTGGAAAAAGGGGAAAATGAGAGTAAACAGCATTTTCTCCTTTTCCTCACAATGTTTTTTTATCCTTTCAGAAACAAAGTTTATCATTTCGGCCACATTTTATTTGTCCTCTGCAGCAGCTTTTAATTTAAACCACTGTAAAAGTTCGTTGTTTGAAAAAAGCTAGGTCACCTTTCCTGACACGTTATCTTCTAAGAATGAATTCTTGTTAGTTAAATAATTTTCATATTGCCACATTGTTTTCACACTTATACATGTATCATATCCTAACTCTTGTCAATAATGCATATTTTATAATAATGTTTTTTATGTCAATTGCTTCAAATATGTTTCCGTGTTTATGAATCAACTCTTGACCAAAACAATGCTGTCTTACAATGTTTTCTATCCGACCAAAGACAAATCTCACCATATTTGCAATATTTAATTCGTTGTCTGGAAATTCTTTTAATTTGGACCAGTCTAAAATATTGTCGTTTGATAAAGAGTTAAAAAGCTTGTGATAGAAATGAGAAGCCAAATATAGTTTTTGTTTTCATTTGTTTTGTTTTTCCATACAGTAAGAAAACTATATAAGAGACATGTTCCAAGGCGCAGTGACCATCGTTAGGGATTATGTCCAGCATGTTGCGACACCGGAACCGTCCTATAGACTATAGACATGTGGTGACGTAGGAATCGTCATGAACGACTACAGCCACCAGGTGGCAACGATTGAACAATTATGGTGACTACAGCCACCAGGTGGCGATGTTGGAATCACAACAGTGACTACACCCACAAGGTGGCGCCTATTGAACAATTATAGTGACTACAGCCACCAGGTGGCGATGTTGGAATTACAGCAGTGACTACAGCCACATGGTGGCATCGACTGAAAAATTATAGTGACTGCTCTAATCTGGTGGAAATGTTGGAATCAACATACCGTTTACAGCCACCAGGTGGCAACGATTAAAGAACAGTTATAGTGACTTCAGCAACGTAGTGGCAATGTTGGAATCACCACAGTGACTACAGCCACAAGGTGGCAACTATTGAACAATTATAGTGACCACAGCCACCTGGTGGTAATGTTGGAATCACTGAAGTGACTACAGCAAACAGGTGGCAATGTTTGAATCATCATACAGACTTCAGCCACCAGGTGGCAATGTTTGAACCACCACAATGACTACAGCCACCAGGTGACAATGTTGGATTCACCATACAAACTATAGCCACAAGGTGGCAATGTTGGAATCACTATACAGACTAGAGCCATAATGTGGCGATGTTGGATTCGCCACACAGAATACAGCCACAAGGTGACAATGTTTGATTCACCATACAAACTACAGCCACAAGGTGACAACGTTGGATTCACCATACAGACGATAGCCACAAGGTGGCCATGTTGGAATCACTATACAAACTACAGCCACAAGGTGGCAATGTTGGATTTACTATACAGACTATAGCCACAAGGTAGCAACGTGGCATTAATCATACAGACTACAGCCACAAGGTGGCAATGTTTGATTAACCATACAGACTACAGCCACAAGTTGGCAAAATTGGATTCACCATACAGACTACAGCCACAAGGTGGCAATGTTGGATTCACCATACAGACTATAGCCACAAGGTGGCAATGTTTTGATTCAGTATAGAGACTAGAGCCACAGTGTGGCGACGTTGGATTTACCATACAGACTACAGCCACATGGTGGCAATGTTGGATTCACCATACAGACTACAGCCACAAGGTGGCAATGTTTTGATTCACTTTACAGACTATAGCCACAAGGTGGCAATGTTGGATTTACTATACAGACTAGAGACACAATGTGGCGATGTTAAATTCACCATACAGACTACAGCCACAAGGTGGCAATGTTGGATTCACTTTACAGACTATAGCCACAAGATGGCAATGTTGGATTCACCATACAGACTACAGCCACAAGGTGGCAATGTTGGATTCACTTTACAGACTATAGCCACAAGGTGGCAATGTTGGATTCACCATACAGACTACAGCCACAAGGTGGCGATGTTGGATTCACCATACAGACAACAGCCCCAATGTGGCGATGTTGGATTCACCATACAGACTATAGCCACATGGGGGCAATGTTGGATTCTCTATACAGGCTAAAGCCACCAGCTAGCAACGACTGAACAATTATAACAGTTACTACAGCTTCCTGGTGGCAATGCTGGAATCACCACACGGGGGTTACAGCCGCCAAAGAACGACGTTTGAATCACCACAGTGACTACACCACTTCGAAATGACACTGGAATTGATACTAAGACTTCACTCACAAGATGGCAACGTGGAAATTACCATAGTAACCATAGCCACCTTGAGGTGACTGTGTAGTCACTACTTTGACTAAAGCCGCCATAAGGCAACATCGGAACCATCGTCGTAGTGACTCTAGACTTTCTGATAAATTATATTGTTAAAGTTTACAAGATTAAAAGGAAGCTTTCGAGTGAACGTTTTTCTTTTGTGATATCATTCAAGTCAACGATTATTGGTCCTTATTTAATAAGAACCATTTCATTGTGCGGTCAATACTAGTGTTAGTCACTGACAGAAAAATGAATTTTAAAACTCGGTAAAAAGCTTCCAAGTCGCTATATCTTTTGTTTACCTTTTTTTCCGATTTTGAAATTCACTTTTTTTTTCTACCAGGGACTGTGCGTACAATAACAGACTGTCGTCTGCATAATACTTTCCACAATGCATTTCAAAACCTGCAATAGTTTACTTTCTGGCCGTCACTAGGCTTTTAAATTTCTAAATGAAATGACCCATTACACCACAATCCTGAGTTTTAAACGACCGTAAGGAAGATGGCGTTTGAAAATAGTATGGGAAAAGGAGAAAATGTCTGTCACCAGCATTTTCTCCTTTTGCTACAATGTTTTTACTTGTTCACAAACAAAATCTTGCATTTGAGCAACATTTGATTTTTCGACTGCTTATGCTTTCAGTTTGGTCGGTCAAAAGTCGTGTCATCTGGAAAATAGTTAGGCCTTTACCACACGACAAAATATTAGATTTGTCCAAATTGAAAGCATTTGAAAACGACAATTGAACTGTCCCTCAAATGACAGAATTTGTCTTTGGATTAGTATATAATACAGCTTAAATAATGAAGATTGTCTTTGATAGGGGAAAAAAGAAGAAAATGTTGAAATTGTAAGTCACTCTTCATTGTTTGTTTCTTTCTTTGTATTGTATTTAACGCCGTTCTCAACATTATTTCAGTAATATCACGGCGGTTAGTGCACCTATTCATGTTTTTTTTTAGCTTCTTTTACCAGTGCTTGGCACAATATTCATCTCAAGCCCACTGGTTGCTTTCTCACGTAACCATCATCGAAACAATGATAAGCAATGACAGGGGAATGAATCCTGTCCCAATAACTATCATCAATCCCAGACATGCGGGAAGGTTTATTAACTCTTTACCAAACGACAAAATTTCAGACATGTCCAAATCGAAAGCATTTGCAGACAAGAATTGAAAGGTGACACAAATGAAGCTGTTTGTCTTTGAAAGGGTAGAAAACATCGTGGGAAAAGAAGAAAATGCTGGTTACCAGCATTTTCTTCTTTTCCTGCAATGTTTTCAAAAGCTTTCTTCATCGAGTTCATTAAAACTTGGGACTGAGTAGTAAAGGCTTAAGAAAAACCAGATTTTCCCTCTCCTTCGTTCCGCTTCAATATTTGTGGTCAGCGCACCATGCGTGTTTTATTCCATTAAATCTTTCAGCAGACGACAAAATTTAAGACTTGTCAAAATTGAAAGCCTTTGCAGACGACAAATTAAATATGACTCAATGGATGAGGCATGTCTTGAAAATGGTAGAAAACATAATGGGAAAAGGAGAAAAAGATTGGTAACCAGTAGATTGTTACAACCATTTTCTTCTTTTCCCACTATCATTTCAAAAACCCTTTTCTTTATGGTCCTTAAAACTCGATATTGTGTGGTTAAGGGTTAGCTGTGAGCATTCCTATCATGATTTAACTCTTTACCAGACGACAAATTTCAAACTCGTCAATACTGAAAGCATTTGCAGACGAGAAATTAAAAGTGACTCATATAATGAGATTTGTCTGTGAAAGGGAAAGGCCAAAAATGTTGGGTACCAGCAATTTCTCTTGTCAAGTTTTTGGAAAACCTCTTGCAAATGGTCGTCAAAACATGAAATTGTCTGGTAAAGGGTTAATTTACTTTTTCAGTGTAGATCAAGATTAGACTGCACACAGTTTTCAGTCTGAGGGGTGATCTACCCTCTTCTGAGATAATGGGATCAGAAGCTGTCTTGAAATTTCAAAATATGGGTCTTTCACTTTCTAAGCGCCAAATATATAAGCCCGACGTCTTTCGACGGCTACGATAACAATCCACTAAAACTCGGAAATATAATGTATTTTTATCTCAGTTGAACTAGCACTAAACTACTACCTGGTATAAGAGACCACTTTTCTTACTTCTCTTAGTCTCTGAATACAGACTTGATTGTAACGATGTGCCACAATGTGTTTCACAATCTTTCTCTCTCTCTCTTTTTTCTCAAAAAATACCCTTAAATTTTCTAGTTTTAACCCTTCACCACACAATCCCGTTTTTTAATGACCCTGAAGAAATGACCTCATGAAAAAATAGTGGGAATAAGAGAACATACTCCTTTCCCAGACTGTTTTCTACGTTTCCAAAAGTGAATTCCTATTTTTGAGACACACTTATCTGGTCATCTGCTAAAGCTTTCAATATGGGCAAGTCTAGTTTTTTTTTTTTTTTTTTTTCGTTTGCTTGTACGGTTAATACATGAATTGTTTGCGATAAAATCAGACACAATGGGAAGAAATCTTATCTGACAAGTGTCGAAAACGGTCCCAAATATGGTATGATGACGTACTCTGCGTGCGGATGGAAGGACTACTTTTAGTTTGGTTTTCGATTTGATTGGTCAAAATGTTACGTTACAATATTCTTCCGCCGTTCATAAAAAGAAGTAATTTCATATCAAAGCAGTACTTGTTTTAATTTCATATCCCGACGAATGAAAAATAATTCTCAATAATTGTAGTATTTTGTTGTTGATCAAATTTATAGATACAATAATAACAATATTCACGTGCCATGCTCTGTGAATATGGGTTTTAATGTATCTGCAAAAAGTATCAACTCATGTCCTGGGTCGAAACTTTTGCTATTGGCAAATTTACAACATGTCAAAGTACCATTCTACCTCATTCTACCTTACGGTTCAGTATGGATCCATAAATCATTCCACGAACAGCTTGATAAAATGCGTTACAACGACGCATTAGATTCCCTTTTTTCAGAGCTATGCGCATATGCATCATTACAGCGCTTTTTTACCCTTATGGTCGCTTTTGCGGCCAGTGTAGATCAAGATCAGACTGCACAAAACGTGCAGTCTGATCTTGATCTACACTGTCCGCTTTGCTGAGACTTTCTGGACAAAGACAATCTTGAAATTGCAATTACCGGAATTTTATTTCTACATATAAATGTCTGTTGGGTTTATCCGGCACTCTGAGGGTTAAATATGGCGAAACCCACGCAGCTCGAAGCAGATACAAGCACAAGTAATAATATTACATCATATTTGAACCATGCTCCGTGAAAAGGAGGCTTAATGCATCTGCGAAAAGTATCGACCCAGGTCAGCTTGCGCAATCCACGCAGGCTGACCTGGGCCGAAATCTTTCGTAATTGGTCAATTTTCTGAATGTCCAAGGACCAGTCTACTCATGATTCAGTCGTTTGTTAAAAAAAAAAAAGTGGCTAATATGGATCCATAATTAGGTGATGGCTTAGAAACGGTGTAAATTAAATTTTGAGTATATTCCTTAATATACAGGCGATGCACCAACGTGCTATAAGTGTTCGATGATCGACCAAGAAAATCTTAATGTTCCATGATAGACCAATATAGAGCTTCACAGACCTGTGTTTTTAGGTAGTATTTCAAAGTCTCGAACCACAATAGCTAGGGTCCTTTATGCCTTTCACTTAACTGCACTGAATTGTCAAATGATCAAAATTATTTAGTTCATATTCCTGCCTTAGGAATCAAAACTCTTGCATCATTTTAACCCTTTCGGCTCCACTGGCTAAAACAAGGGTGTTAGCGGACGGCATAGATAAAGATCAGACTGCTCAGAATGTGCAGTCTGATCTTGGATCTATACCGTCCGCTTGTCTGGTCAAGCCAGAAGATTGAGCTTCAATATTTCGGGTTTTGCCTTTATCACGAAATTTGACTATTTTCACATCACCATTTAAAATAAAAATCATTTTTATCCCCCGCCGAAGGCGGGGGGATATAGTTTTAGCGTTGTCCGTCCGTCCGTCCGTCCGTCCGGATGAATATCTCCAATACCATTGGACGGAATTTCGTGAAACTTTATATGTATACAATAACCCATTCCGCCGAGACATTTTTTAGCTCACCTGAGCACAAAGTGCTCAAGGTGAGCTATTGTGATCGCCCTATGTCCGGCGTCCGGCGTACGTCGTCCGTCGTCCGTCAACAATTTCTTTAAACATCTTCTTCTCTTAAACCACTGGGCCAATCTTGATGAAACTTGGCAGGGATGTTCCTTGGGTGAAGTTCTACCAAAGTTGTTCAAAGAATTGAATTCCTTCCAAAACTCTGGTTGCCATGGCAACAAAAAGGAAAAAAATGCAAAATCTTGGAAAATCTTCTCCTCTGAAACTAGAAGGCGTAGAGCTTTGATATTTGGTATGTAGCATCTCCTAGTGGACCTCTATCAAGTTTGTTCAAATGATGCCCCTTGGGTCAAAACTGGCCCCGCCCCGGGGGTCACAAGTTCGAACATAGGAACAAAGAAGGAAAACTTTAAAATTCTTCTTCTCTGAAACTGGAAGGCGTAGAGTTTTGATATTTGGTATGTAGCATCTCCTAGTGGACCTCTACCAAGTTTGTTCATATGATTCCCCTGGGGTCAAAACTGGCCCCGCCCCGGGGGTCACAAGTTCGAACATAGGAACAAAGAAGGAAAACTTTAAAATTCTTCTTCTCTGAAACTGGTAGGCATAGAGCTTTGATATTTGGTATGTAGCATTTCCTAGTGGACCTCTACCAAAGTTGTTCATTTGATGCCCCAGTGGTCAAAACTGGCCCCGCCCCGAGGGTCACAAGTTAGAACAAAGGAACAAAGAAGGAAAACTTTAAAATTCTTCTTCTCTGAAACTGGAAGGCGTAGAGCTTTGATATTTGGTATGTAGCATCTCCTAGTGGACCTCTACCAAGTTTGTTCATATGATGTCCCTGGGGTCAAAACTGGCCCCGCCCCGGGGGTCACAAATTCGATCATAGGAACAAAGAAGGAAAACTTTAAAATTCTTCTTCTCTTAAACTTGAAAGTGTAGAGCTTTGATATTTGGTATGTAGTGAAACTGTTCTAAGTTTGTTAGCCCACCTGAGCACAACATTTCAGTGAGTTCAAAATTGGGTCACCTGGGGTCACAATCTAGGTCACTAGGTCAAATTAAAGAAATACCATGTGGACACTCTAGAGGCTACATTTATTGCTCAAATGACCTGACATTTGGTCAGAATGTTTGTCTTGATGAAATCTCGGATGAGTTTGGATCCCGGGTCACCTGGGATCATAAACTAGGACACTAGGTCAAATTAAAGAAATACATTTAGGGCACTCTAGAGGCCACATTTTTTGCTCAATTGACTTGAAAATTGGTCAGAATGTTTGTCTTGATAAAATCTCACATGAATCTGAATTTGGGTCAACTGGGCTCATAAAGTAGGTCACTAGGTCAAATTAAAGAAATACCTTGCGGGCATTCTGGAGGCCACATTTTTGGCTCAGTTAACTTGAAAATTGGTCAGAATATTTGTCTTGATCAAATCTTAAATGAGTCTGAATTTGGGTCAACTTGGGTCATAAACTAGGTCACTAGGTCAAAGTAAAGAAATACCTTTAAGGCACTCTAGAGGCCACATTTATTGCTCAATTGACTTGAAAATTGGTCAGAATGTTTGTCTTGATGAAATCTCGGATGAGTTTGGATCTGGGTCAAGTGAGATCTTTAACTAGGTCTAGGTCAAATTAAAGAAATACATTTGGGGCACTCTAGAGGCCACATTTTTTGCTAAATTGACTTGAAAATTGGTCAGAATGTTTGTCTTGATAAAATCTCGGATGATTCTGAATTTGGGTCAGCTGGGCTCATAAACTAGGTCACTAAGTCAAAATAAAAAAATACCTTGCGGGCACTCTGGAGGCCACATTTCTTGCTCAATTGATTTGAAAATTGGTTAAAATGTTTCTCTTGATGAAATCTAAGATGAGTTCAAAATTGGGTCACCTGGGGTCATAATCTAGGTCACTAAGTCAAATTAAAAAAATACCTTTCGGGCATTTTAGAGGCCACATTTCTTGCTCAGCTGACTTGAAAATTGGTCAGAATGTTTGTCTTGATGAAATATTGGATGAGTTTGAAATTGGGTCACCTGTGATCATAAACTAATTCACTTGGTCAAATTAAAGAAATACCTTTAGGGCACTCTAGACGCCACATTTATTTCTCAATTAACTTGAAAACTGTTCAGAATGTTTGTCTTGATAAATATTTTGATGAGTTCTAAATTGGGTCACGTATGGTGATAAAGTAGGTCACTAGGTCAACTTACGGAAATTTCTTGTGGATGCTCTAGATGCCACATTTTAAGCTCAATTGACCTGACAATTGGTCAGAAATTGAATTTTGCACATGGAGTGAAATTTCGCCTATCGACTCAGGTGAGCAATCCAGGGCCATCATGGCCCTCTTGTTTTGTTTTTTTGTTTCGATGCAAAATGGCCGACTGGGAGCGATTTTAAGTTACGGGGTTGAGTGAATTTTCGTTGTTTTCAGTCTTCATTTTTACAGCATTTTCTGCTTGTCCGGAGCATAACTTTGTCATCTCCAGTCCGATTGACTTGAAACTTTGTTGGAATAATACGGAGTGCAGTGCAAAAGAACCATAACTCTACCTCGTGTTGTCTTTGAGTTATTTCCCTTTGATTGTGATTTTTACAGCATTTTCTGCTTGTCCGGAGCATAACTTTGTCATCTCCAGTCCGATTGACTTGAAACTTGGCATTTGTGTTTGTTGCAATAATACGGAGTGCAGTGCGAAAGAAATATAACTCTACCTTGTGCTGTCTTTGAGTTATTTCCCTTTGATCTTCATTTTTACAGCATTTTCTGCTTGTCCGGAGCATAACTTTGTCATCTTCAGTCCGATTGACTTGAAACTTGGCATTTGTGTTTGTTGCAATAATACAGAGTGCATTGCGAAAGAACCATAACTCTACCTCGTGCTGTCTTTGAGTTATTTCCCTTTGATCGTCATTTTTACAGTATTTTCTGCTTGTCCGGAATACAACTTTCTCTTTTTTAGTCTGAACAGCTTCACATTTGGTATGCATGATTGTTGAAAAATTACAGAGTGCAGTGCAAAAGAACAATATCTCTTCCTAGCACGAATTTTGAGTTATTCCCCCATTGATCTTCATTTTTATAGCATTTCTTGCTTATCCGGAGCATAACTTTGTCATCTTTAGTAGGTATGCTTATTTGTTGCAATATTTGGAAGTGCAGTGCGCAAGAATTGTAACTCTACCTCGTGCTGTCTTTGAGTTATTTCCCTTTGATCGTCATTTTTACAACATTTAGTGCTTGTCCAGAATATAACTTTGTAATCTCAAGTCAAAACGACTTCAAACTTGGTATGCATGTTTGTTGCAATATTACGGAGTACAGTGCGCAAGAACAATAACTCTACCTAGAGTGGATTTTGAGTAATTCCACTTTTATTTTCATTTTTACAGTATTTCTTGCTTGTCCTGAACGGAACTTTGTCACCTCAAGTCAAATTGACTTGAGACTTGGTAAACATGTTTGTTGCAGTTACGAAAAGTGCAATGCACTGGAGCCGTAACCTTATCTAATGCCCTTTTGGAATTATTCCCTATTCATATTTTTTTTTTTTTTTTTTTACAGCTTTTCATGTTTCTGTACAATATAACTTTTGTCTTTTCATGTTGGAATGACCTGAAACTTTATATGCATGTTTCCTTAACACGAAAGGAGACATTCATGCCTATTTCAATCACTGACATGATTTCTGCTGCACTACTATTTCCCTGTACCTGCCCTTTACGATTATTATCCCCCCTCGACAACTGACGTTGGGACGGGCGTATCTTGCTCTTGTTCATTAAATGTCATGTCATGGAAAAAGGGGGCTTGACAAATATTTTGATTATGGACCAATACCTCTTTCACTACCGGACAAAATGCAATTAAACTTCATCTTTATTAAGCCACAGACAATAGTTATTTGATTTTATTTCATGAAATACCATGTCATGAAAAAAGGGGGCTAAATGTATAATTTCATTATGGACCAATAACAGTTAGTTCGCCCATTCGTCCGCCTGGACAGATATCTTCTAAAGTCCTTGACGAACATTTATGAAACTTCATGCATGTCTTCCTTAGGATAGTCCGTTGATACAATTTTCTTTTATATATAATGACGTGTCATGAAAAAAGGGGGCTTGATGTCTATTTTCATCATTTGTTTTCATTTAATGAAATGTCATGTTATGGTAAAAGGGGACTTAATGTATGATCTCATTATGGATCACTTATATATTTTTCATTTAATGAAATGCTGTGCCATGGAAAAAGGGGGCTTAATGTGTAACTTTATCGTGGACCATTAACAAAAAGGCCACATGTTCATGCAAGACACAATACCTCTAATATGTTTGTATCAAGAAAGGTCTTTTTTGACGGGGGATATCATTTTCAGCGGGCGTAAAGGTTTGGTTTATAAAGATTCTGAAATATTAAATACATAGATGTAGAAAAAAAAGAATGCCTGAAGTTTCCAGGTCCACAAGCTTTCTAAAGGAATCACATATGGGGCCTGTGAGGTTCTCCTTGTGTAACTCGGTGAAGATCGGTGAGCCTATATAGAAATATTAGGGTATAAGACAGACGCATCATTCATCTCTTCTTTCAAATAAATTATTCAACATTGCGATTTTCGTCTGTTTTTATGATAAGCATTGTACAGTCCGATTTCAAGATAGAAGTCTATATAGCTGGACTTTTTCGCCGGGAAAAAGGTCACTCGTCGCAACTCGGCCGAGTCCGTAAATATATCTAACCAACCGATTACCCGAGGATGGCCGAATTGGGAAAAGTATGAAACTTACATTTTACAAACAAATGCGAAATAAATCAGAGGTTTGGGCGTGTAACGTCACAGATTTATAATGCCAAGAAAAAGAGAGCGGAAAATGATCCCGTTTTGACCAGTATTAACGTTTATTAGACTCTCGGCGATTTCCGTAGGTTCTCGGAAATCTGACTTGATTGTGACGTCATCAGTTCTGTGGAGTCTATATAAAGCCACGGCGCGGCGTTTCTAAGCGCATTTCATGTCGTTACGACGTAAACGCAGACGAAATTTATCAACTTCTTACAGTTGCGATAATTTTAGTCAATCTTTTCAATTCTATATTTGTCTGATATGGGAAATTGCTTACCCTGTCAGAAGCGCGGGGGTCACCGACGAAGAGGGCGACGCAGCAGACGAACCACTCGTGTTCACCCAGATTTTGCTGCCGATACGGAACAAATACATGTTGTTCTCAGTAATGGCTCCAACCAAACACAAAGACATTTGTCAAAGGGAGAAGCTAAAATGGAGAGGGAATTAAGAATAAATGGTACGTAGAAATTTTCGTCAGTATGCATACTAGCGGCGCTCTTGGAGAGTGGGGTTGAATGCATCTCCCTGATGCATGATACCAAGCAAGTTATCACATAATTATTGATCCTTAAAATCCATTTTGTCTAACAACCAACTATATCATTAAGTAGAATGGTCCTTAGACACCCAGAAAATTTTACCAATGGCAAAAAGTGTTGACAGTGTCAGCCTGCCCAGACTGCGCCGGCTGACTGTTAAATGTTCATGTCACAACACTGACATGGGTCCATAGCCTACTTTTTGCAGATATATTAAACCCCTTTTTATAGAGCATGTCTTATATATGAATTATACAGCTGCTTGGGGATTTGATTCTTCATGGTTCTCAGAAGCTTTTTACAAGCATTTTACCCACAATGTTTTCTACACTTCCATAGACCATTCCAAATATTTTGGTCACAAGTTATTTGTCGTCAGCAGTTATTGTCGTCTGAAAAAGAGTTGAACCGCTTAATAGATTAAATGTATAGAGAGGCAGAATGAGTATGAGAGGGAGTGAGAAGGGAAGAGGAAACGGTATTGAAAAACAAAATTTAGTAAAGCAAAGGATCTGAGCCTTTCTACAAGTGTCTTTCTACTTCAATGCCTTTGTTGAGGCCGTTTCGGTTTGCTAACATGTACAGTATATCCTCTTAAACTCTCAATATTAGTCTGCTTCTAAACAAGCCTATTTGCCTGCCTACCTGCCTGCCCATCTGTCTGTCTGTCACCCCCCTCTGTCTCTATCTCTCTACCTACCTGCCTGCCAGCCTCGGCTGTATAATTATAAGTGTACCTACTTAGCTATCTATATGTCTGTTTGTCTCGCTACAAGCAAATCTGTCACTCAGTCTCTCTTTTAGATTTTTTTTCTGTGTTTCTGATTCTCTGTCTGTGTATCTGTCTTTGTGTCTGTGTCTGGCGTTGTGTGTCTGTATGTCTGTGTATCTGTCTTTGTGTCTGTATGTCTGTCTTTGTGTCTGTGTATCTGTCTTCGTGTCTGTATGTGTGTGTCTGTCTGTCTGTGTCTGTATGTCTGTCTTTGTGTCTGTGTATCTGTCTTCGTGTCTGTATGTGTGTGTGTGTCTGTCTGTGTCTGTATGTGTGTGTGTCTGTCTTTGTGTTTGTATGTTTGTGTGTCTGGTTTTGTGCCTGTGTGTCCGTGTGTTTTTGTGTCTGTATGTCTGTGTGTGTGTCATTGTGTCTGTGTGTCTGTTTTTGTGTCTGTGTGTCTGTATGTCTTTATGTTTGTCTGTCTTTGTGTCTGATTGTCTGTCTGTTTGTCTGTGTGTCTGTATGTCTGTGTATATGTCTTTGTGTCTGTATGTCTGTGTATCTGTCTGTGTGTCTGTGCGTCTGTCTGTCTGCGTGTCTGTCTTTTTGTCTCGCTACAAGCAAATCTGTCACTCGGTCTTTCTTTTAGATTTTTTTTCTCTGTTTCTGATTCTCTGTCTGTGTATCTGTCTGTATGTCTGTATATCTGTCTTTGTGTCTGTATGTCTGTGTCTGGCTTTGTGTCTGTATGTCTGTGTATCTGTCTTTGTGTCTGTATGTCTGTGTGTCTGTATGTCTGTGTATCTGTCTTTGTGTCTGTATGTCTGTGTGTCTGTATGTCTGTGTGTCCGTCTTTGTGTCTGTATATCTGTCTTTGTGTCTATATTTCTGTCTTTGTGTCTGTGCATCTGTCTTCGTGTCTGTATGTCTTTGTGTCTGTCTTTTTATCTGTATGTCTGTGTGACTCTGTATGTCTGTGTATATGTCTTCGTGTCTGTATGTCTGTGTATCTGTCTTTGTGTCTGTATGTCTGTGTATCTGTCTTTGTGTCTGTATGTCTGTGTGTCTGTCTTTTTGTCTGTATGTTTTTGTGTCTGTATGTCTGTGTGTCTGTCTTTGTGTCTGTATGTCTGTCTCTGTGTGTCTGTATGTCTGTGTCTGTGTGTCTGTATGTCTGTCTTTGTGTCTGTATGTCAGTATGTCAGTTTTTGTGTCTGTATGTCAGTATGTATGTCTCTCTGTCTTTATGTATGTGTATCTGTCTTTGTTTCTGTATTTCTGTGAGTCTGTCTTTGTGTCTGTATGTCTGTGTGTCTGTGTGCCTGTCTGTGTACAAGAATTTTCATCTATTTGTCCGTCTCTACAATTCTGGCTGTATGCATGTTTTTACTTGACAGTCTATCTGCTTCTTTGAAACAATCTTCATAATTTCTGTCTTACATGCTGTTTGTCAATCTGTCTGTCTTTCAATCAAACTGTCTTTGTCTCGATTGACCCGTCTACCTTCCAGAAACGTTTGTCTGTCGGATTCTCTATAAGTTTGTCCATGCATCTTTCTCTTCCTCTTTACAAGCCAGTCTATAGTCTTTACATTTTTATGCAAAACTGTCTGTCTGTATGTCTGTGTGTGTGTGTGACTGTCTGTCTGTATATTTTTCTACAAACTGTCTGTCTGCGTGTCTTTAAAAGACTGTCTAACTTTGATTCTGTCTCTCTACAAGTATGCCCCTTTGTCTTTAAGCTGTAAGTCGTTTATCCTGTCTGTTTCTGTTAAAGCATGTTTTTAAACTTGTCTATCGAAAAATACTATATATCTTTATGTACGTATTTTTCTCTACAAGTCTGTCTATATCAACCAGTCTGTCTCTAGTAAGTCTGTCATCTGTCTTCCACCCGACTGTCTAACTGTCAGTCTCTCTATCTCTTTTCAAGCCTGTTTACTTGTCTGCGTCTGTACAGGTCAGGCTGTCTGTCCACTCATCTATCTATCGGTTTTTTTTATCTTCAAGTCTGTCCATCCGCCAATCTGTCCCTCTGCAAGCCTGACCATCTGTCTGCCTGCCCTCTCTACAAGTCTGTCTGTCTGTCCAGCTATCCACAAGTCTGTCAGTTTGTATATCGTAAGGTCTGTCTGTCTATCTGTCAGTCTGTCTTTCTACAAGCCTGTCCATCTGTTTTTCTCTCTACAAATCTTTTTCCTAACAAGCTTGTCTATCTGACTGTCTACACATCTTCAAGACTATCTTTCTATTTGTCCGCTTCTCTACAAGTATGACTATCTATCTGCACGTCTCTTAGTTTGTCCATAGATCTGTCAGTTCCATTTACAAGACAGTCTACTGTCTCTCTACAAGCGACTCAGTCTGGCTGTCTACCTTTCTACTGTCTCTCAGTCGTTATTCAAACGCATGTCCGTCCACAAGCCTCTGTATTTTCAAGTCTATCTGCTTGTCTGTCTATTTCTTTCCACAAACCTCTGTATTTGTACATCTGCTTCTCTACAGCTGTTGTGTCTGCCTTGCTCATTGTCTGTCTTAATACCTATCGATAATTTTAGCACCACATAGAGAATCTTTTGAAACAGGAACTAGCCAGAGATCACAAGGGGCCAGGACTGTATTGTAGGGGCTGGTGTTTCTATATTTATTTGAATAATGTGGGCATAAAACTCAGCATTCACTTTAGTATGTATCGATACAACACGATAAAGAAGAAAATAGGAGAACAGAAAAACATGATGCCTTTACCAACTGACTTAAAAAGTTTGGCTTTACGGCGGAAGGCGATATTGAACGTTTTTATACACTGCTTTGCTGTTTAAATTCAGTCTCGTTAAAGTATACCAGTGTTTCATCGCCTGTTACAATACGATTAGTAAAGTTTGACCCCTCTACCCTAACGCGTTCTGAAATTTCTTAACAGATTTCGACCCTAACCATCTATGGCTCGGGCGTCAATAGTTGAGATACCCACTACGTGCAAATACGCGACATTCCAAGATTGTCAGTCAAAATCAAACTAAATGTGTCAGCTATTTTCCTCATAGTATCTCGGCGATCTTTTTTTACATGCTGCTCTACATCCGTGATGATTTTGTCTGCGACTGATATTGATGGACGACTAGATTTATGGTCATCTTTAACAGTATCGCACCTTCTCTACATCAGTCCGACCAATTTACGAATATCAGATTTCATGAGTGCAGAGTCCCCTATATCCTCACTATTTTCCTGCCAACCTTCAGTCCCCTTTGCTTGCACAGTCTTCAACTGGTAGATACAGAAGGTCTGAAAGATACTAGTCAGCACATACAGAATGCTGAAGGCCTCCCACATTGGAAACCCCGTCAAGACCTCTATCGACGCGTCTTGAATATTAGAAGGGGAGAGACGCTTCCAAGCTGCTATTGCAACAAGATGGAATTCTCGGCTCCGAATGATCAGGTCTATGTTAGGTACCCCAAAAGAGACACCGAATTAACGAGATGTCCGGCAGCTTACAGGCTTTGATAGAAAACTCCTGCAAGAACTGTGCTCTGTACTATCTCCATTTGAATGAGCGACAAACCTGTTTTATCAAGAAAACGTTTCGTCCTGTTTGACTGTGCCGATAACACTAGTTTTAAAGCATCAAATATAGCAAGTATTAACAACATAAAACGACAAAATGATGACATCTCTAAATCCCACTGTAAATATGATGTCCCCTACTTGAGTACAGCTGCCTCGGACCACAGATTCCAGTTAATGTGGTGTGATACAGTAAACCAAAACTAAGATGCAGACAGCTCTCGTCAACAAGGCATCCAGTGTCAGCATGTCTGCAACTGAAGACAAGATAAAGTCTCCTCCAGCTAAGGCACTTAAGTTAGACAAGGATTTCTTCAGTTTCATGGACTCTAATGCCGTAACTATCCCCTCAAACACACCAGGGGCTGTGTCTGAAATCAGAGATACAGGACTGTCTGAAACAACCATGTACTGACATGACCAGCGATCCATCAGAATACTGTAAAGGACAATGTTCAGTCAATCTACTTTGTGTTTTCAACCATAGCTTTAGGAAGTCTAATAATCCCAGCTTCCTCTTCTCCAGTAGAGTGACTTTCAGCATTGCAGAAAAGATCTCTCGTCCAGATAGATGCTCAATGATTTTTACGAGACTAGTGGTGTTTCAATTGTGATGCCAAACTGATAGATGTCGAATGACTCCCCGTATATAATTGACCAAATCCTTAATTAGTACTTACTTATTGAGTTGTTCAGTGCTTATCTCACAGGGCTGGTCAATGTTGGTCAGTTCTAGGATTCCGGTTCTGCCTAGATTTAATCTGGCCTACGACACATACATGACTTATCTGCTAGCTTAATACGAGCTTAATCGTATACTCGATAGCTTAATCGTATATTCTATTTCCATCTACCATGCGTTTACTTTTTTATCGTAAAGGTGTCTGTCAACAACCCAACTGTATATCTTTTGGTTGCGTGAACCTGATTATATGTCTGTACTTGCCTCGATCTGTCTGCTCACAACCCACTTATCTGTCATTGGTATTTTTAACCTGTCAAAATGTTTGTACCTGTTTCCATCTGTCTGTCCACATCCCACTTATCTGTCTTTGGTTATTGACTTGTCAGCCTCTCTGTACCTGTTTCCATCTGTCTGTCGATATTCCACTTATCCGTCTTTGGTTATTGACTTGTCAGCCTCTCTGTACCTCTTTCCACCTGTCTGTCCACATCCCACCTATCTGTCTTTGGTTATTGACTTGTCAGCCTCTCTGTACCTGTTTCCATCTGTCTGTCCATATCCCACCTATCTGTCTTTGGTAATTGACTTGTCAGCCTCTCTGTACCTGTTTCCATCTGTCTGTCCATATCCCACTTATCTGTCTTTGGTTATTGACTTGTCGGACTGTCTATACCTGTTTCCATCTATCTGTCCATATCCCACTTATCTGACTTTGGTGATTGACTTGTCTGACCGTCTATACCTGTCTCCATCTCTCTGTCCACAATCCACTTATCTGATTTTGCTTGTTGACTTGTCAGCTTGTCCGTAACGGTCTCCACCTGTCTGTCCTCATCCCATTGATCTGTTTTTGCTTCTGGACTTGTCAGACTGTCGATACGTGTCTGAAACTCTCTGTCTACATCCCTCTTGTCTGTTTTTGCTTCTGGACTTGTCAGACTGTCTATACGTGTCTGAAACTCTCTGTCTACATCCCTCTTGTCTGTTTTTGCTTCTGGACTTGTCAGACTGTCTATAGGTGTCTGAAACTGTCTGTCTATATCCCTCTTGTCTGTTTTGTTTCTGGACTTGTCAGGCTGTCGATACGTGTCTGAAACTGTCTGTCTATATCCCTCTTGTCTGGTTTTGCTTTTGGACTTATCAGACTGTCGATACGTGTCTGAAACAGTCTGTCAATATCCTTCTTGTCTGTTTTTGCTTCTGGACTTGTCAGACTGTCTACACCTGTCGCTAACTGTTTGTCTACATCCCTCTTGTCTGTCTTTGGTTATGGACTTGTAAGACTGTCTAAGCCTGTCTCCATCTGGCTGTCCACAACCTGCTTATCTATCTTTGCTTGCTGAATTATCAGACTATCTGTATCTGTCCCCATCAGTATTTATGTCTCGCATTCTACTTATCTGTCTTTAGGTTTGTCAACCTGATAGGCTGTTTCTTCCCGTCTCCAACAGTCTGTCTACAACCCACCCTATCTGTGTTAGGTGTGGTCCACCTGAAACGTTTTCCACTTCTTTCAAATACAACACCTATAACTTGATAAGTTGAGCTTTATTTCATTGATCCTCTGCAAATGTTATCAATATGGACGAGTCCAACATTTTGTCTTATGGTAAAGAACAGAACCACCATATCATATGTACACTGCAGGTGAAGAGCCGAAGGTTGTACCAGAGAGTGTGGCATATGTCATTGGACCTGATAGTAAAGTTAGAGATTACAATCCAGAACTGAATGAAGTCATTAAAGGTATCAGCGCTGCTCTGGACAATACGATAAATCAGAATGAGGTATGTGATGTAAATGATGACAGAACTACCGTCTTCTATGATACACATATGAGTCTTACTGTTTGAAAAAGGGGAGCTTAATGCATCTGCAAAAAGTATTGACCCAGGTCAGCCTGCGCAGTCCGCGCAGGCTGACCTGTGTCGAAACTTTTTGCTTTCGGTAAGTTTTTTGCATATCCAAGAACCATTCTACCTCATTATTCAGCCTGTTGTTAGACAAAATGGGTTTTATGGATCTTTAGGCGATGACCTGCTTGGTATAATGCATCACAGAGATGCATTTAACCCCCTTTTGCCAAACTATGTTTCATTTGCATGCAGGGATTCGCCATAAATACTCGACTTTAAGGTGGACTTGGCAATAAGGCGCGAACCCTTTTATCACGGTCAAAATTTACTTCAAATTTTAGGGCGTCTTATAGTCGAGTATATACAGTAAATTAATCATGCAAGCATGATCGCAATGTTTAGATTTCTGTAAACGACAACTTACGTAGGCCTACCTCCCTAGAACCCGACCAATCAGCAAACGACACTCTTGATAGATAAAGATTATGATTATCCACGTGAATTAAGATTTGGTAGATAAATATAAAACAATGATGTAAAAGAAAGAAAGAAAGAAAAAAAAACTGCCTTTTAACCCTGTACCAAACCATCTCGAGTTTTAACGTCTGTGACAAAAAAAAAAAGGCTTTTGAAAAAAAAATGTGGTGAAAAGATAACTTGCAGGAAAACGTGGGTGAAATAATGGGGGTACTTCGATAAATGGGTAGAAAACATCGTGGGAAAAGAAGAAAATCTCAAGATCGTTTAAAAATGTGTGATAAAAGATTAAACGATATCTCAGACTATATCCTTGCTACCATATATTTTAGAATGTTTTCACTGTCGAAGAGGAAGCCATGATGGAGGAGATCTTGGAGAAAGATCAGATCGAGGAAGCCCGACAAAAGTTGGCTGATAAGCAAAAACAGGCTGAATTAAGACGGGAAGAAATGCTGAAGAAGAGAAAGAAGAAACCAAACCTGAATTTTCTGCTGCTGCTTATACACTTCCGGTATCTGACATGGCTGGTACTGCTGATACACTTCCAGTACATGACAAGGCTGGTACTACCGATGCAGCTCCCGAAAATAAGGTAATTTAATACTTTAGTGGTTTCTTTAGGGCTGGTTATGTTTTCTTTGGTTGTAAATGAATTGTGCTTTAGGAGAAATCTAGGACAATTGACACCTGACAAGGCTTCTACTGATGAAGCAGCTCCCGAAAACAAGGTAATGCCACTTTGGTGTGATTTTCTTGTGGCTATTTTTTTTTTGTTTGTTTGTTTTAAACTGCGTCGTGCTTAAAGACACTTCAATGGCCATATACACCTGAAATGGCTGCTGCTGCTACTACAGCATAAGAATTAAAGAAGAATCTTTTTTCTTTGTAATGAGATTGCGTTGGGGCTTCGCACCCTGACTCTATTTTTGGCTTTCATTATCGATAGGATTCGGGCTAATTATTATAATACTATATTATGATCCTGGATCAGGCTGATATTAAAATGGTGTAGCGTCACGATCTTTTTATTTTTTCAGACTTTCTAGCGAAAGCACATTACTTTTGTTGAATAATCGATCTCATATACCTTTGTCAATTAGTTTGATGACATTTTTCTTATTGAAACATTTAGTATGATTCATCTTATTTCTTCAGACAAGAATCGTGCGTGAAAGATTCGTTTACGTTCTTGTTTAGTTTTAAAAATGGACCATGCTCTGTGAAAAGGGGTTTTTATGCATCTGCAATATGTATCAACCAATGTCAACCTGCTCAGTCCGCGCAGGCTGATCTGGGTCAAAAACTTTTGCTATTAAAGTTCTTGATTCAGATGGCTACTAGACATAATGGATTTTATAGATCCATAATTAATTATGTGATGACTTGATAGGTATCATGTACCACAGAGATACATTAAACCCCGTTTTCCCAGAGCACAGCTCCAATCAAACTTTATATCTTCTTTCAAAGAGATAGAACCAGAATTTTGTACATGTATATGGCTTGCAACACGCGAAAAGGTGCATTCGGACATCTGCGTAAATTGTCGTCTCGGATCAGCCTGCGCAGTCCGCGCAAGCTAATCCGAGACGGCACTTTACGACTACATTAGATTTTGTGCTACAGTAGGCTTGCGCAAAACAGAAAGTTACCTAAAAACGGAAAGTGTCGTTTCGGATTAGCCTGCGCGGACTGCGCAGGCTGATCCGAGACGACACTTTACGCAAATGTCCGAATGCCCCTTTTCGTGTGTTGCAGGCCATACATTAAAAAATGATATTGACGTTTCTATGTAATAGGGACAGTTTACTATGGAAGAGGAACAACTGATGACAGCAATTGTTACAGAAGATGATCTGAAACAACAGAAACTGCAACAGGAAAACAAAATGAATGAGGCCATAGCTAGAAGAGAGAGACTTCTCGCAAAGAGGGCAAAAAAAGCCAAACGTCTGGCAAAAAGAGAAACTGTTGAAGGCGAGGCTCCAGTCGCCAGTGATACCGCTGAAGTAAAGACTGTAGAGCCCACAACTTCTGTAAGTTTAATTAATGTTATTTATTTATTTTTTCGTTGCTTTGATGAAAATCGAAGCAACTTTAGGATTCCAGTGTAAAAATGTTCAAGGGGTCTGTACGCACCGACCATTCTTAAAAACATTCTTGGTCTTATTCTTTAGAATTTTCTGAATTTGAAAGTAACACAACTTCTCTTTCGCTAAAATATTTAGACAGGGCCAGAATGTTGTACCTGTAACATATTAAAGATAATATTGATGTTTCTATTTAATAGGGACAGTTTACTACCGAAGAGGAAAAACTGATGACAGACATTGTAGCAGAAGATGATCTGAAACAACAGAAACTGCAACAGGAGAATAAAATGAACGAGGCCATTGCTAGGAGAGAGAGACTTCTTGCAAAGAGGGCCAAAAAAGCCAAACGTCTGGCAAAAAGAGAGACTGTTGAAGACGAGGCTCCAGTCGCCAGTGACACCGCTGAAGTTAAGACTGAAGAGCCTACAACCTCTGTACAATTTCTTTTTTCTTGCTTTGATAAAATCAATATTTAGGATTCCAGTGTAAGAATGTTCCAGGGGGCTGTATTCACCAACCATTCTTAAAAACGTTCTTGGTCTTATTCTCCAGAACTTTCTGAATTTGAAAGTAACACAAGTTCTAATTGGCTAAGCCATTTGCTTTAGCAAATCATAAATTGTGTTACTTTCAAATTTAGAAAATTTTGGGATATAAGATTGAGAACGTCTGTGCCTGATGAACTTTCTGTTTGGTTGAGACAAAACGTCTAGGGCAATTCAAAGGTGTAGTCTCAAATATTTATAATGGATACGAAAATCAGCTTTTGGCATATGCAGTCCTTTGATCAAAATCTAACTTTTGGTCCGTATACGGCAACTATAGTCTAAATAAAGTTCTAATTCTGATTTCTTTGACTATCGTAGGCAGAGAACACTACTTAGATATGCAGCCCCCATTGCGTCAAGATTTGGTTATTGGTAGTAACTAATTAATCCCATTTTAATATGGAGATCAATTGTTTTTCTTCAGCAACAATACAGCGTGGAAGAGGAGTGCATGATGGAGGATATTGTAGCTGAGGCTGACCTTCAGCAACAGAAGCTCGAACTAGACAACAAGATGAGTGAGGCTATTGCGAGAAGACAGAAGATTCTAGAAAGGAAGTCCAAGACAGCCAAACGTTTGGCAACAAGAGAAACGTCTGACGACAAGGCTCCAGTTGCTACTAAAGCAGACACTGTTGATGCCGATACTACTGACATCCCAACCTGTTCTACTGTAAGTTGTGCTTCGTTGGCCAGTTATTCACCAACCATTTTGAATGAAATATTGTCCTTACTAACAGGATCACACGCCAACAAAAATCAATGGCATCATTTATGAAGTACAACCAAATGCAACCAATTTAACAAATGGAGGCATATTACATTGCGATGCAGTGTCTAATAAGTATATTTAGGCTATCAGTTCTAATTCGTCATTCTCGATATGGCTAACTTAAAACTTCGTCTACATTACGGGCCCTATGTATTCCTAATACTATCTCGCTGTGTCGCGACATATGTATATTTTCTAACTGAATATGCACAAGAGTGCTCAAACAGATCTCTTTCGGACCGGCGATAATAAGCAATGCGTCGGTTTACTTCAAAAACCTCGTAACTACAGCTTGTAACAAGCTGTAGTTACGAGGTTTTCGAAGTAAACCGACGAATGCATCCTTAATCAATTTCTAGATTAGAGATGTCTGACTGCCATACACTTGGAAAATGGGGTTTCACGCCCCTCCGTGATCCATTATACCGTGTAAGTCATCACATAATTCTTGAGCCATAAAATCAGTTTTGTTTAACAACCACTTAAATCATGAGGTAGACAGGTCCTTTGACATGTGGAGTACAAACTATCAGCATAGGTCGATACTTTTTGCAGATGCATTACGACCCTTTTCACAGAGCATTACTCAATTATATATATTTACTATTTTGCAGACGACTTTTACCAAAGACGACAAGAAATTGATGCAAGACATTATCGATGAACAAGACACCAAGGAGAAGAGGGACACACTAAATACCAAGATGGCTCGTGCCGAGGCCAGGAGAGAAAGGGCTTTAAGAAGGAGGGTAAAGAAGGCAAAGAAAATGGCCACTTCCGGTCACATGCCTAGCCCAGAACCGGGTACTTTCGCATCTGGATATAAATTGGACGATAATGGAGAAGATTCCGCCTCAGTAAGTTATTTTTGTCATTTGACTGATTGATATGTTCTTTGTGGTGACATTCAGTTATTCCTCAGCATAAATGCTCTTGTTTCAAATTCATTGGCGCCATGTGGTTTAGCCAATCAGAGATCGTGTTAACTCTCTAAATTCTGAAGGTTCTTGTGAAATAGAACGTAACTTAAAATGGTTGACGAAACGGCCCTTTACCTTCTGTTGCAGTTTATCCCATACGACATGTTCATTCCAAATTTTCAGATGATTCAATATTTTTGAATTATTCAATGATTGAAATAAAGAAATGAAACATGCGCTGTGAAAATGGGGCTTAATGCATCTGCAAAAAGTATGAAACTTCTTGCTATGGGTCAATTTCTGCATGGCCAAGGACCAGTCTACTTGATGATTTAGTCGCTTGTTAGACAAAATGGATCTTATGGGTCCACAATTTTGCGATGACTTGTTTGGTACAATGCATCACGGAGATGCATTAAACTCCACTTTTGCCAGAGCATGGCTCAAATTCTAACAGGGTTTTATATGGAATCGTTCAGGTAAAGAAGAATGACAAGGTCACAGAGGTGCTGGACGAAATCGTGAACAAAGTGAAGAAAGATGAACAGAAAGTCGAGTCAAATGTGGTAAGTGACACAAAAACAACAGGATATACATAGTTACTGATCAAAACTGCTGTATTTCAGAATAGTACTACTGGCTTAACCTTTTCACTGCTTAGCACGATTTTTTGATGATAAATTAGGTCTGTCATGCAATCTGGCTCCGTATTCACCTACCAGTCTCATTCCTAAGAACATTTTTAATCTTATTCTTATTTTGAAGGTACTTTAAGCCCCCTTTTTATAGATGATGACTCAAATAGTTTAGCCAATCAGAAACTGCATTAGGAATGGTTGGTGAATACGTACCCCGAGCTTTGTTCTACTATGTCTGCTACTTCTGTTCCAGCCTAAAGGGCGTTAGTGTTGTAGGGGCTAGTGCTTGGAAAACTTTTGTTTGCCCCCCCCCCCCCAATTCAGCTGAGCATGAAATTTCAAAGTTATGCGAACCATACTCTTGCAAAAGTGGCTTAATGCATCTCCTAGATGCATGATACTTAGCAAGTATGCCCCTTTTCGTGTGTTGCAAGCCATATGATGACTTGCTTGATATAATGCATCATGGAGAGGCATTAAATTAATTGCCCTTTTCCCAGAACATGGCTCATATGTCCAAGATTGCTTATTTATAATACCATCATTTATTACGACCTGCAGCTGGTATCGTTTCATTTCGAATGTTCCAGACTAAATTCAGCGTGGAAGAGGAACTTTTAATGGACGATATCTTGAATGAGTTCGGCGATGATGACGACGGTGGTGGTGCCAACCTGAAGGGTGAAGGTCATGGCCGAGTCGGCCAGGGTTAGAGTTGAGATGTTTAAGGGGAGGAGGTTGGGCGTAGGATGGGTTCGGGCCCCGCTCTCAGAGCGGGGCGTAGGGCTCGTCTTCCGGTATAGCGAAGGTAGAGAGAGAGTAATAGCTACGCTGTTTTCGAAGAGAACGTAGAGGTATTGTCAAAGCCTATGTCATGATCTGTGTCGTCGTCTTTATCGGCTTCTCCGTCGTCGTGCAATAAACTTTTGGCATTTTTAATGGGCAGATAACCGTCAAAATGTTTTGAAACAGTTATGCCCCTTTTCTAGACTTAGAATTTTCACTGAAAATCAATCTGTTTCTAAAAGCAAATGCAGTCGAGCCTTGGCAACCGCATGCGGTACTTTTGTTTTATTCTAGTAATAGGTTTACTAAATAAACTTTTTATGTGATTAGTATAAACAGATAGAAACATTTAATTGTCTGAAAGTAATATGGCAAAAGACGATTCTTTGAAAACATCTTTGTAAGATGTTGGTCCGTATTCACCAACCATTCTTGATTCCATTCCTAGTCTTAACCCAGATGTACAAAGTAACGTAACGTCTGATTGGCCAAACCGTTTACGTTACTTTCAAATTTGAAAAATTCTTAAGGTTAAGACCTAGAATATTCTTAAGAATGGTTCATGAATACAGATCCTGAAAAAGCGCCATGAATAAGGTCTTATTAGATTCGTTGTACACTAAAGTAACTTATAAACGTTGCCCTTTTTACCTGAACCCTGTGGAAAAAGACATATTTTTTGAAAAAGAAGTTGGTCGTTACGAGCAATCTCTCTTCTTCCTACAACATTTTTCAAAGCTGATAACTGCTTGTAGGTCAGGATAAAATTGGGTGACATGTACTCTATTTGCATGCATGAAATCTGCTTTTTAGATTCGTTGTAAATCAAGGGAACTAAATATAGGTGAGTAAACAACTGAACTCATTACCTCCCTTTACACACTTATTTTTGTCTTGAAGTAGAGCCCTGTTGAAAACATTGTGGTAACAGGAGAAAATAGCTCTTTATTGCGTAATTCTCCTTTGCCACAATACTTTAGTATGTTTTTCTTGTTTCAAACCTTAACACTTACCCGATTTACATGGTTGTTTTCAAAGATTTCTGCTGCAATTTTTTTCAGCCCAACATTTAACTCGAGATGTTTTGAGGATAACTATAATAGGTCTTCCAAAGTGACGTAAGAGTTCTTTCAGCATGACTACCAGGATCCATATTCACCAACCATTCTTAAGAACATTCTTTGTCTTATTCTGGTTTTAGAGAGTGACACAACTTCTGATTTGCTAAACTATTTGGTTTTGCCAATCAGAACATGGGTTACTTTTAAAATTTGCCATTTTTTTTTTTAGAAAAAAAGACTAAGAATGTCCATAAGAATGGTTGTTAAATACTACCGGTGCCCCAAAGTAATGTAACTCTACTTTGCGCACTACAATCAGTACTTCACACTTTAGAATGTTCCAATGTACATGTACTTGCATATTCTATGCGCATAACTACTAGTGTGAAACTTTGTGTATGATTACCCGTTCCCCAAAGTAATGTAAGGCTACTTTGCGCATAACTGCCAGCACTACACACTTCAGAATGACGTCATGTACTTGCAAATTCTAATTGCATAACTAATAGTGCAATACTTTGTGCACGACTTTGCACATAACTACCAGTAATCCATACTCTTTATTGTACATGTATTTGCAATTATACGCGCATAACTACGAGACAAACTGAAATCTGAAGTGGCAGATAGCATGAACACAGCCTCATGCTAAATTCTCACGATACGTATTCTTAGTCGTCTTTTTTACAATTGTCATGATAGTATGCTTACCTAGGGAGACTTAACTGAAAGAAACTGATCTTGTGTTGTTTGCTAGGCTAAGAATGACGCTCTGATCCATTCCTCTAAATATTGTTGTTTGCTTAGAAAGGCGGAGCGGAGCATATCTCTTGCCTGGCACTGATCCTCAAATGGTATTTGTAAAGATTTTTCATCGCAATTAATCATCTGCTTATTTACAGCAAGATTTTGTGTCTGTTTGATCTGCTACAGCTTTGCCTTGGAAGACGAATGTTTATGGATGAATAAACACTTTGAAAGACGACAAAAGGTAATGTGCTCTCTTTGTGTCTCTCTGTCTCTGTCTCTCCATTTTGTATAAAAACCGACTTAATAATGAGGTAGAAGGGTCCTCTGACATGAAAAAACTTTACGAAAAGCAAAGAGCTTCGACCCATCTGCCCGTGCGGACTGCGTAGGCTGACATAAGTCGATATTGTTTTTTCCAGGTACATTAAAACCGCATTTCACAGAGCATGGCTCATTTAATTCAGTCTCAAATTTAGTATGTGTACGTTATTTTACCCTACAAGAGTTATCTGAATAATCCATTGGTTGACCTTTTATTACATAATCTTGAGCTTTAACGACCCTACGAAAGAAGACTTGAAATCATTGTGGAAAAAGGAGAAAATGACAGTAAACAGCATTTCCTCCTTTTCCTCACAATGTTTTTTATCCTTTCAGAAACAAAGTTTATCATTTTGGCCACATTTTATTTGTCCTCTGCAGCAGCTTTTAATTCAAACCACTGTAAAAGTTCGTTGTTTGAAAAAAGCTAGGTCACCTTTCCTGACACATTATCTTCTAAGAATGAATGCTTGTTAGTTAAATAATTTTCATATTGCCACATTGTTTTCACACTTATACATGTATCATATCCTAACTCTTGTCAATAATGCATATTTTATAAGAATGTTTTTATGTCAATTGCTTCAAATATGTTTCCGTGTTTATGAATCAACTCTTGACCAAAACAATGCTGTCTTACAATGTTTTCTATTCGACCAAAGACAAATCTCACCATATTTGCAATATTTAATTCGTTGTCTGGAAATGCTTTTAATTTGGACCAGTCTAAAATATTGTCGTTTGATAAAGAGTTAAAAAGCTTGTGATAGAAATGAGAAGCCAAATATAGTTTTTGTTTTCATTTGTTTTGTTTTTCCATACAGTAAGAAAACTATATAAGAGACATGTTCCAAGGCGCAGTGACCATCGTTAGGGATTATGTCCAGCATGTTGCGACACCCGAACCGTCCTATAGACTATAGACATGTGGTGACGTAGGAATCGTCATGAACGACTACAGCCACCAGGTGGCAACGACTGAACAATTATGGTGACTATAGCCACCAGGTGGCGATGTTGGAATCACCATACCGTCTACAGCCACCAGGTGGCGATGTTGGAAACACAACAGTGACTATAGCCACCAGGTGGCATCGATTGAACAATTATGGTGACTACAGCCACCAGGTGGCGATGTTGGAATCACAACAGTGACTACACCCACAAGGTGGCGCCTATTGAACAATTATAGTGACTACAGCCACCAGGTGGCGATGTTGGAATTACAGCAGTGACTACAGCCACATGGTGGCATCGACTGAAAAATTATAGTGACTGCTCTAATCTGGTGGAAATGTTGGAATCAACATACCGTTTACAGCCACCAGGTGGCAACGATTAAAGAACAGTTATAGTGACTTCAGCAACGTGGTGGCAATGTTGGAATCACCACAGTGACTACAGCCACAAGGTGGCAACTATTGAACAATTATAGTGACCACAGCCACCTGGTGGTAATGTTGGAATCACCGAAGTGACTACAGCAAACAGGTGGCAATGTTTGAATCATCATACAGACTTCAGCCACCAGGTGGCAATGTTTGAACCACCACAATGACTACAGCCACCAGGTGACAATGTTGGATTCACCATACATACTATAGCCACAAGGTGGCAATGTTGGAATCACTATACAGACTAGAGCCATAATGTGGCGATGTTGGATTCACCATACAGACTACAGCCACAAGGTGACAATGTTTGATTCACCATACAAACTACAGCCACAAGGTGACAACGTTGGATTCACCATACAGACGATAGCCACAAGGTGGCCATGTTGGAATCACTATACAAACTACAGCCACATGGTGGCAATGTTGGATTCACAATGCAGACTACAGCCACAGGTTGGAAATGTTGGATTAACCATAAAGACTATAGCCACAAGGTGGCAATGTTGGATTAACCATACAAACTAAAGTCACCTAGTGGCAATGTTGGTTTTACCATACAGACTATAGCCACAAGGTAGCAACGTGGCATTAATCATACAGACTACAGCCACAAGGTGGCAATGTTTGATTAACCATACAGACTACAGCCACAAGTTGGCAAAATTGGATTCACCATACAGACTACAGCCACAAGGTGGCAATGTTGGATTCACCATACAGACTATAGCCACAAGGTGGCAATGTTTTGATTCAGTATACAGACTAGAGCCACAGTGTGGCGACGTTGGATTCACCATACAGACTACAGCCACATGGTGGCAATGTTGGATTCACCATACAGACTACAGCCACAAGGTGGCAATGTTTTGATTCAGCATACATACTATAGCCACAAGGTGGCAATGTTGGATTTACTATACAGACTAGAGACACAATGTGGCGATGTTAAATTCACCATACAGACTACAGCCACATGGGGGCAACGTTGGATTCACTATACAGACTACAGCCACAAGGTGGCAATGTTGGATTCACCATACAGACTATAGCCACAAGGTGGCAATGTTGGATTCACTATACAGACTAGAGCCACGGTGTGGCGACGTTGGATTCACCATACAGACTATAGCCACATGGGGGCAATGTTGGATTCACTATACAGACTAAAGCCACAAGGTGGCAATGTTGGATTCACCATACAGACTATAGCTACATGGTGGCGATGTTAAATTCACCATACAGACTACAGCCACAAGGTGGCAATGTTGGATTCACTTTACAGACTATAGCCACAAGGTGGCAATGTTGGATTCACCATACAGACTACAGCCACAAGGTGGCAATGTTGGATTCACTATACAGACAACAGCCCCAATGTGACGATGTTGGATTCACCATACAGACTATAGCCACATGGGGGCAATGTTGGATTCTCTATACAGACTAAAGCCACCAGCTAGCAACGACTGAACAATTATAACAGTTACTACAGCTTCCTGGTGGCAATGCTGGAATCACCACACGGTGGTTACAGCCGCCAAAGAACGACGTTTGAATCACCACAGTGACTACACCACTTCGAAATCACACTGGATTTGATACTAAGACTTCACCCACAAGATGGCAACGTGGAAATTACCATAGTAACCATAGCCACCTTGAGGTGACTGTGTAGTCACTACTTTGACTAAAGCCGCCATAAGGCAACATCGGAACCATCGTCGTAGTGACTCTAGACTTTCTGATAAATTATATTGTTAAAGTTTACAAGATTAAAAGGAAGCTTTCGAATGAACGTTTTTCTTTTGTGATATCATTCAAGACAACGATTATTGGTCCTTATTTAATAAGAACCATTTCATTGTGCGGTCAATACTAGTGTTAGTCACTGACAGAAAAATGAATTTTAAAACTCGGTAAAAAGTTTCCAAGTCGCTATATCTTTTGTTTACCTTTTTTTCCGATTTTGAAATTCACTTTTTTTTTCTACCAGGGACTGTGCGTACAATAACAGACTGTCGTCTGCATAATACTTTCCACAATGCATTTCAAAACCTGCAATAGTTTACTTTTTGGCCGTCACTAGGCTTTTAAATTTCTAAATGAAATGACCCATTACACCACAATCCTGAGTTTTAAACGACCATAAGGAAGATGGCGTTTGAAAATAGTATGGGAAAAGGAGAAAATGTCTGTCACCAGCATTTTCTCCTTTAGCTACAATGTTTTCACTTGTTCACAAACAAAATCTTGCATTTGAGCAACATTTGATTTTTCGACTGCTTATGTTTTCAGTTTGGTCGGTCAAAAGTCGTGTCATCTGGAAAATAGTTAGGCCTTTACCACACGACAAAATATTAGATTTGTCCAAATTGAAAGCATTTGAAAACGACAATTGAACTGTCCCTCAAATGACAGAATTTGTCTTTGAATTAGTATAATACAGCTTAAATAATGAGGATTGTCTTTGATAGGGGAAAAAAGAAGAAAATGGTGAAATTGTAAGTCACTCTTCATTGTTTGTTTCTTTCTTTGTATTGTGTTTAACGCCGTTCTCAACATTATTTCAGTAATATCACGGCGGTTAGTGCACCTATTCATGTTTTTTTTGAGCTTCTTTTACCAGTGCTTGGCACAATATTCATCTCAAGCCCACTGGTTGCTTTCTCACATAACCATCATCGAAACAATGATAAGCAATGACAGAGGAATGAATCCTGTCCCAATAACTATCATCAATCCCAGACATGCGGGAAGGTTTATTAACTCTTTACCAAACGACAAAATTTCAGACATGTCCAAATCGAAAGCATTTGCAGACAACAATTGAAAGGTGACACAAATGAAGCGGTTTGTCTTTGAAAGGGTAGAAAACATCGTGGGAAAAGAAGAAAATGCTGGTTACCAGCATTTTCTTCTTTTCCCGCAATGTTTTCAAAAGCTTTCTTCATCGAATCCATTAAAACTTGGGATTGAGTAGTAAAGGCTTAAGAAAAACCGGATTTTCGCTCTCCTTCGTTCCGCTTCAATATTTGTGGTCAGCGCACCATGCGTGTTTTATTCCATTAAATCTTTCAGCAGACGACAAAATTTAAGACTTGTCAAAATTGAAAGCCTTTGCAGACGACAAATTAAATATGACTCAATGGATGAGGCATGTCTTGAAAATGGTAGAAAACATAATGGGAAAAGGAGAAAAAAATTGGTAACCAGTAGGTTGTTACAACCATTTTCTTCTTTTCCCACTATCATTTCAAAAACCTTTTTCTTTATGGTCCTTAAAACTCGATATTGTGTGGTTAAGGGTTAGCTGTGAGCATTCCTATCATGATTTAACTCTTTACCAGACGACAAATTTCAAACTCGTCAATACTGAAAGCATTTGCAGACGAGAAATTAAAAGTGACTCAAATAATGAGATTTGTCTGTGAAAGGGAAAGGCCAAAAATGTTGGGTACCAGCAATTTCTCTTGTCAAGTTTTTGGAAAACCTCTTGCAAATGGTCATCAAAACATGAAATTGTCTGGTAAAGGGTTAATTTACTTTTTCAGTGTAGATCAGAATTAGACTGCACACAGTTTTCAGTCTGAGGGGTGATCTACCCTCTTCTGAGATAATGGGATTAGAAGCTGTCTTGAAATTTCAAAATATGGGTCTTTCACTTTCTAAGCGCCAAATATATAAGCCCGACGTCTTTCGACGGCTACGATAACAATCCACTAAAACTCGGAAATATAATGTATTTTTATCTCAGTTGAACTAGCACTAAACGACTACCTGGTATAAGAGACCACTTTTCTTACTTCCTTAGTCTCTGAATACAGACTTGATAGTAACGATGTGCCACAATGTGTTTCACAATCTCTCTCTCTCTCTCTCTCTCTCTCTCTCTCTCTCTCTCTCTCTCTTTTTTCAAAAAATACCCTTAAATTTTCTAGTTTTAACCCTTCACCACACAATCCCGTTTTTTAATGACCCTGAAGAAATGACCTCATGAAAAAATAGTGGGAATAAGAGAACATACTCCTTTCCCAGACTGTTTTCTACGTTTCCAAAAGTGAATTCCTATTTTTGAGACACACTTATCTGGTCATCTGCTAAAGCTTTCAATATGGGCAAGTCTAGTTTTTTTTTTTTCGTTTGCTTGTACGGTTAATACATGAATTGTTTGCGATAAAATCAGACACAATGGGAAGAAATCTTATCTGACAAGTGTCGAAAACGGTCCCAAATATGGTATGATGACGTACTCTGCGTGCGGATGGAAGGACTACTTTCAGTTTGGTTTCCGATTTGATCGGTCAAAATGTTACGTTACAATATTCTTCCGCCGTTCATAAAAAGAAGTAATTTCATATCAAAGCAGTACTTGTTTTAATTTCATATCCCGACGAATGAAAAATAATTCTCAATAATTGCAGTATTTTGTTGTTGATCAAATTTATAGGTACAATAATAACAATATTCACGTGCCATGTTCTGTGAACATGGGTTTTAATGTATCTGCAAAAAGTATCAACCCATGTCCTGGGTCTAAACTTTTGCTATTGGCAAATTTACAACATGTCAAAGTACCATTCTACCTCATTCTACCTTACGGTTCAGTATGGATCCATAAATCATTCCACGAACAGCTTGATAAAATGCGTTACAACGACGCATTAGATTCCCTTTTTTCAGAGCTATGCGCATATGCATCCTTACAGCGCTTTTTTACCCTTATGGTCGCTTTTGCGGCCAGTGTAGATCAAGATCAGACTGCACAAAACGTGCAGTCTGATTTTGATCTACACTGTCCGCTTTGCTGAGACTTTCTGGACAAAGACGATCTTGAAATTGCAATTACTGGAATTTTATTTCTACATAAAAATGTCTGTTGGGTTTATCCGGCACTCTGAGGGTTAAATATGGCGAAACCCACGCAGCTCGAAGCAGATACAAGCACAAGTAATAATATTACATCATATTTGAACCATGCTCTGTGAAAAGGAGGCTTAATGCATCTGCGAAAAGTATCGACCCAGGTCAGCTTGCGCAATCCACGCAGGCTGACCTGGGCCGAAATCTTTCGTAATTGGTCAATTTTCTGAATGTCCAAGGACCAGTCTACTCATGATTCAGTCGTTTGTTAAAAAAAAAAAGTGGCTAATATGGATCCATAATTAGGTGATGGCTTGGTTTGTACAACGCATCAAGGTGATGCGTCAAGCCCCCTTTTGCCAGAACATGGCTCATTTATAGTTCTCAGGTATATCACAGGAACCAATGGACAGGTTTGTTCTAATCGTAATTCGTATTTGCTATTGTTATGAGTATTCAAGTTGAGTATACAGTATACCAAACACAATTATGTACACGTTAAGACGTTGTCTGTCTGTCTGTCTGTCTGTCTTTCTGTATGTCTGTGTATATGTCTTTGTGTCTGTATGTATGTGTATCTGTCTGTGTGTCTGTGCGTCTGTATGTCTGTGTGTCTGTCTTTTTGTCAGTCTGTCTGTGTATCTGTCTGTATGTCTGTGTCTGTCTTTTTGCCTGTGTCTGTATGTCTGTGTGTCTGTATGTCTGTGTGTCTGTCTTTTTGTCTGTATGTCTGTGTGTCTGTCTTTTTGTCTCGCTACAAGCAAATCTGTCACTCGGTCTTTCTTTTAGATTTTTTTTTCTGTGTTTCTGATTCTCTGTCTGTGTATCTGTCTGTATGTCTGTGTATCTGTCTTTGTTTCTGTATGTCTGTGTATCTGTCTTTGTGTCTGTGTGTCTGTATGTCTGTGTCTGTCTTTGTGTCTATATGTCTGTGTATCTGTCTTTGTGTCTGTATGTCTGTCTATCTGTCTCTCTCTCTCTCTCTCTTTCTCTCTCTCTCCCTCTCTGTCTCGTGTATTTCTATTTAACAATTTTTCTGATAAAAGTTGTATTTAAAAGTTTTTTGTTTTTTTTATTTCTTCATTAAAACTTGAAGTTTTATCTTTTGTCTTATTGTGGTTTTTTTTCACCGTGAAGGGTAGACTACATTTCATAATCTATTCATCATTATCTGTTTGATTATGATCACACGTCAAATTCTGTCCCACTTTGTAGCAGAGATTTATTATCATTAATAGAAACACGAACTTCGTCATCATCTCGTGTAAACACGGCGGTGTAGTCCCCTCCGCGGTCAGCTGTGTTATTCGGCTTCCTCGTCTTCCTACGCTTGCACTTTTTCTGTATAAGCAAGTACAGCGACATTAAGCAGACGACCAGGCCAACCGTGGCTAACCCGGACAGCAATAGGATTTCCCAAAGTGGGGCCGAGCATGTCAGAAGGCTTGAGTCGACGTCAATTATGTTCATACCTCGCAGCTCAACTGGAAACTGACACCTGTTGATTATTATGAAATAAACACATTGAAATCTTTTACTACGAAATAAACAAATTCGGCTTTTTTTTCAACGGCAACAAAAACAGTCCGCGATAGGTCGGTCATAATATAGATTATAATAGTCTGATCTTGATCTGCACTGTCCACAAAAGCTTCTTGTGTCGTCAACAATAATGAAATAGGTAACTCCTAACCTGGATCGTCCACAAAAGGCATTTGTAGACGACATATTTAATATTGCCCAATTGGTTGGAATTTTGAAATGTGGAAAAGCATTACCGGAAAAAGAGAAAATGCTGGTTACCAGAATTATTTGCCATCCCAGTAACTGTTTAAAAATCCTTCTTAACCTTTTGCTAAGACAAAATTTTAGACTTGTCAAAATTGAAAGCATTTTGCAGACGACAAAATGAATGTGATTTAAGCATTGAAATTTGCTTTTGGAAGGGTAGAAAACATAGCGGGGAAAAGGGGGAAAATGCTGGTTACCAGCAATTTCTCCTTTTTCTTTAACCTTTTCAAAGACTTTCTACCTCAGGGTCGTTAGAACTTGGGATTTTGTTGCAAAGGCTTATTCAGGGTGTTAAAAATACGAGACTGAAAGGGAAAGGGGTACGCAACTGCAGAGCGCAAATACAAATGTACAGGATGTTTCATTATTAGTTGTACGGTCAGGTGGCAGGGGACTTGGAAACTTGTTCACGGCTGTGGTGAATCATGTCGCCCTGAGCCGAAGGCGAGGTGGCGACATGATTCGCCACAGCCGTGAACAAGTTTCCAAGTCCCCTGCCACCTGACCGTACAACGAATTTATTATACTGCAAAATTTTACCATTCCAACGTGTGTTCAGTGAAACTTCCCTGTTTTATGGTCTCAAAAATTGAGTACGCTGACGAAATAGAATTTTCCCTCTGAGTGCCCCTATTCAGTGAAACCTGACGTCACTGGGAAATGACGTCACTGAAACCTTGGTATAACGTGCAGTTTGGTGCATAATCTTGATGATGTCACTGCGATAGCCAATCGTCGTATTTTCATTTAAACATGGTGTAGTCATGTGTACGGGGCTTCCTTAAGGGAAACTGCTTTTACGTGGGTTTTGATGTATCTTTAGAACAAGTCTTTTTCTCCGTTGGGTAAAAATCCAAAACAAACAAACCAACAAACAAACGAGAGAAAGCAAAGCATTTACTTACGGTATTGAGATATTTCTATCGTTAAAATCGTATTTCTGTTCCTTAAACCATCTCATTCTACAGTCACAGACGATTCTATTGTTATCCAATCGTACCTCCACCAGCGTGTCTAGATTCCAGGGAAAACTATCTCTTGTAAAACGTTCGATGTTATTGTGTCTGCCAAAATACCAATTCAATATATTAACAAGAAGGCCGAAGGAAAACTGTCACTTGTTAAACTTATGACGTCATAAATGTCGTAATATAACATCTCTAGACACCCTAGGAAGCTAATAGAAAAACTGTGAGTCTTAAAACGAATGACATCATTATTTCTGTAAGGTACATCAATTATATAAAAAGTCAAAGGACCAAAAGAAATACTGTCACCTGAGAGAGAAAAACATGACGTCATTATTTCCATAATAAATCAATTCTATAAATAAACTAGAGGGCTATGTGGGAAAACCGTCCTTTTCTGAAACGTATGACGTCATTATTTCTGTAATGATTCAATTCTTAAAATAGAATACAGGGCTATGTGGAAAACCATTTCTTGTTAAACGTATGACACCGTTATTTTCTTTTTGTACTGCATTAACGACGTTCGCGACAGTTTCCATTTTCACGCTTCGTGTAACTATAACGCTCACCTTTTACTCGAAAAACGGTGAGCACGTAACACAACTGACCTTGCCACACTTGTCAGTGTCTGCAGAATGCATAAACCAAGAACTAAACGGGTCGTTTCATGTCAGCAAAATGAAGAAAAAAGTATTTGAATCAAGTAAAATAATTATATGCGAGGCAACAATCCAAAATTACGCTTTCAAAAGATCGGACTGAAAGTCAAAGTGAATCACCTAACTACGTCACCTAACAACGGAAATATGGTCACAGATGCTACTACTAGCGCTCGATCTGGCAGACGTATCGTCAAGCTAAAACAGCCTTTCAGATGCAGATGCTTTCAGTTTGGTTTAGTCCAAAATTATGCCTCTTGGTAAAGACTTGCAGAAAACGAGAGGCTGTACATAACTACTTCTCCTTTACCAGATTGTCCCTTAGCTTGATGAGTCTGCAGCAGACAACATTAGAAAACATTCATGTCAAAAGGAGAAATTGCTCCTAACGATTGATTTCTCCTTTTCGCACAATGATTTCTGACCCATCAAGGAACTGTGATACATGAATACCAGGTTTTGGTTTAGCGTCTGCAAACGCGTCAAGTTTAGAAGAGTCTAAAATTAGTTGTTTGGAAATGGGTTAAATGCTAACATCAGTATTAAATTTATATGCTATGAATTGGTTTATTATGATTAACAAACTTGATTCTTATAAATATTGTTGTATTATTGAAAAAATTGAGATAATTTACTTCATATAATGTCTTTGTCTTTGACAAACCCTATATTTACTACATTAGTTAGTGCCCCACCCACAAACTTAAAATGTATTTTCTTAAAAAGATAAGGCAGGTGACCTATTTGTTTTAAGCCTGATTCTTTTAGTTTAGTACCTGAATATTATATACAGAAAAAATAAGAAAAATCTGAATGTTAGAACATTTAAAAAATGACTTTAAAAGATACTTTTCCAAAATAAAGGTGTTTTAGCCATAAGTTAAGTGTTTTTTTTTTTTTTTTTCTTAAATATTGATACTCAGTATACTCTAAATTAATTTTTTCATTAAATTTTATGTTTCACCAATACAATGACATGCAGGAAGGTTTATTAACTCTTTACCAAACGACAAAATTTCAGACATGTCCAAATCGAAAGCATTTGCAGACAACAATTGAAAGGTGACACAAATGAAGCGGTTTGTCTTTGAAAGGGTAGAAAACATCGTGGGAAAAGAAGAAAATGCTGGTTACCAGCATTTTCTTCTTTTCCCGCAATGTTTTCAAAAGCTTTCTTTGTCGGAGTCGTTAAAACTCGGGATTGAGTGGTAAAGGCTTAAGAAAAACCAGATTTTCCCTCTCCTTCGTTCCGCTTGAATATTTGTGGTCAGCGCACCATGCGTGTTTTATTCCATTAAATCTTTCAGCAGACGACAAAATTTAAGACTTGTCAAAATTGAAAGCCTTTGCAGACGACAAATTAAATATGACTCAATGGATGAGGCATGTCTTGAAAATGGTAGAAAACATAATGGGAAAAGGAGAAAAAGATTGGTAACCAGTAGGTTGTTACAACCATTTTCTTCTTTTCCCACTATCATTTCAAAAACCTTTTTCTTTATGGTCCTTAAAACTCGATATTGTGTGGTTAAGGGTTAGCTGTGAGCATTCCTATCATGATTTAACTCTTTACCAGACGACAAATTTCAAACTCGTCAATACTGAAAGCATTTGCAGACGAGAAATTAAAAGTGACTCAAATAATGAGATTTGTCTGTGAAAGGGAAAGGCCAAAAATGTTGGGTACCAGCAATTTCTCTTGTCAAGTTTTTGGAAAACCTCTTGCAAATGGTCATCAAAACATGAAATTGTCTGGTAAAGGGTTAATTTACTTTTTCAGTGTAGATCAAAATTAGACTGCACACAGTTTTCAGTCTGGGGGGTGATCTACCCTCTTCTGAAATAATGGGATCAGAAGCTGTCTTGAAATTTCAAAATATGGGTCTTTCACTTTCTAAGCGCCAAATATGTAAGCCCGACGTCTTTCGACGGCTACGATAACAATCCACTAAAACTCGGAAATATAATGTATTTTTATCTCAGTTGAACTAGCACTAAACGACTACCTGGTATAAGAGACCACTTTTCTTACTTCCTTAGTCTCTGAATACAGACTTGATAGTAACGATGTGCCACAATGTGTTTCACAATCTCTCTCTCTCTCTCTCTTTTTTTCAAAAAATACCCTTAAATTTTCTAGTTTTAACCCTTCACCACACAATCCCGTTTTTTAATGACCCTGAAGAAATGACCTCATGAAAAAATAGTGGGAATAAGAGAACATACTCCTTTCCCAGACTGTTTTCTACGTTTCCAAAAGCGAATTCCTATTTTTGAGACACACTTATCTGGTCATCTGCTAAAGCTTTCAATATGGGCAAGTCTAATTTTTTTTTCGTTTGCTTGTACGGTTAATACATGAATTGTTTGCGATAAAATCAGACACAATGGGAAGAAATCTTATCTGACAAGTGTCGAAAACGGTCCCAAATATGGTATGATGACGTACTCTGCGTGCGGACGGAAGGACTACTTTTAGTTTGGTTTCCGATTTGATCGGTCAAATTGTTACGTTACAATATTCTTCCGCCGTTCATAAAAAGAAGTAATTTCATATCAAAGTAGTACTTGTTTTAATTTCATATCCCGACGAATGAAAAATAATTCTCAATAATTGCAGTATTTTGTTGTTGATCAAATTTATAGGTACAATAATAACAATATTCACGTGCCATGCTCTGTGAACATGGGTTTTAATGTATCTGCAAAAAGTATCAACCCATGTCCTGGGTCGAAACTTTTGCTATTGGCAAATTTACAACATGTCAAAGTACCATTCTACCTCATTCTACCTTACGGTTCAGTATGGATCCATAAATCATTCCACGAACAGCTTGACAAAATGCGTTACAACGACGCATTAGATTCCCTTTTTTCAGAACTATGCGCATATGCATCCTTACAGCGCTTTTTTACCCTTATGGTCGCTTTTGCGGCCAGTGTAGATCAAGATCAGACTGCACAAAACGTGCAGTCTGATCTTGATCTACACTGTCCGCTTTGCTGAGACTTTCTGGACAAAGACGATCTTGAAATTGCAATTACCGGAATTTTATTTCTACATATAAATGTCTGTTGGGTTTAGCCGGCACTCTGAGGGTTAAATATGGCGAAACCCACGCAGCTCGAAGCAGATACAAGCACAAGTAATAATATTACATCATATTTGAACCATGCTCCGTGAAAAGGAGGCTTAATGCATCTGCGAAAAGTATCGACCCAGGTCAGCTTGTGCAATCCACGCAGGCTGACCTGGGCCGAAATCTTTCGTAATTGGTCAATTTTCTGAATGTCCAAGGACCAGTCTACTCATGATTCAGTCGTTTGTTAAAAAAAAAAAAGTGGCTAATATGGATCCATAATTAGGTGATGGCTTGGTTTGTACAACGCATCAAGGTGATGCGTTAAGCCCCCTTTTGCCAGAACATGGCTCATTTATAGTTCTCAGGTATATCACAGGAACCAATGGACAGGTTTGTTCTAATCGTAATTCGTATTTGCTATTGTTATGAGTATTCAAGTTGAGTATACAGTATACCAAACACAATTATGTACACGTTAAGACGTTGTCTGTCTGTCTGTCTGTCTGTCTGTCTTTCTGTATGTCTGTGTATATGTCTTTGTGTCTGTATGTCTGTGTATCTGTCTGTGTGTCTGTGCGTCTGTATGTCTGTGTGTCTGTCTTTTTGTCAGTCTGTCTGTGTATCTGTCTGTATGTCTGTGTCTGTCTTTTTGCCTGTGTCTGTATGTCTGTGTGTCTGTATGTCTGTGCGTCTGTCTTTTTGTCTGTATGTCTGTGTGTCTGTCTTTTTGTCTCGCTACAAGCAAATCTGTCACTCGGTCTTTCTTTTAGATTTTTTTTCTGTGTTTCTGATTCTCTGTCTGTGTATCTGTCTGTATGTCTGTGTATCTGTCTTTGTTTCTGTATGTCTGTGTATCTGTCTTTGTGTCTGTGTGTCTGTATGTCTGTGTCTGGCTTTGTGTCTGTATGTCTGTGTATCTGTCTTTGTGTCTGTATGTCTGTGTATCTGTCTTTGTGTCTGTATGTCTGTGTGTCTGTATGTCTGTGTATCTGTCTTTGTGTCTGTATGTCTGTGTGTCTGTATGTCTGTGTGTCCGTCTTTGTGTCTGTATATCTGTCTTTGTGTCTGTATTTCTGTCTTTGTGTCTGTGTATCTGTCTTCGTGTCTGTCTTTTTATCTGTATATCTGTGTGTCTGTATGTCTGTGTATATGTCTTTGTGTCTGTATGTCTGTGTATCTGTCTTTGTGTCTGTATGTCTGTGTCTATGTGTCTGTATGTCTGTCTTTGTGTCTGTATGTCAATATGTCAGTTTTTGTGTCTGTATGTCAGTATGTCTGTCTCTGTGTCTTTATGTATGTGTATCTGTCTTTGTGTCTGTATTTCTGTGAGTCTGTCTTTGTGTCTGTATGTCTGTGTGTCTGTGTGTCTGTCTGTGTACAAGAATTTTCATCTATTTGTCCGTCTCTACAATTCTGGCTGTATGCATGTTCTCTCACCAGTATTGACACAACTTTCTTTCCAAGTCACTACGTTTCTCACATGCATCAGAGGTGAGAGGCGAAAAATCGCCGGAAAGAAAGTTTGCCTCAACCAGGTATCGAACTCACAACCACTAGGTCGCGAGTCAGAGACGTTAACCGCTAAGCTACCCCGGTGTGCTGTGAAGAGGTAGAAAACACTGTGGAAAAAGAAAATACTGGGTAGAACTAAATGCCCTTTCAGGAATTATTTCTCTGTTACCGCTGAAAATTGTGTTGTTGGTATTTATGTGAGAAAGCAGCGATTAGCTTAAAAAAGAATGTCCGTGAAACTTGTCAAAAGGACCCCAAGGAAAGCTTGGCAGCTTTGATATAACCGACACAATGTTGAAAATGGATTTAAAACAAACTTCTGGTCACTGTGATGAAATCTTTTAAGTTCTTCTGAACTAAAATCAATAGGCTTTGATGCCTTGTATGCTGCATAGTCCAGTGGTGTTCAAAATGGTCTTTCCATAGCCATGGACCCCGCCACAGGAGTCACATGTTTTACAATGAGTTATCATTTGTAGCATAGGCCTCTGAAACTCCATTGGTCTATCAAAGGATAACGAAATTTTCATTATCGGACACCGCTACTATAAATAGTACATTGGCGATTCCCTCTTTATCGTATATAATGACAAGGTGTGCAACGAAATCGAAGAGGGAGTCGCCAATGTGCCATTTATAGAAACGGTGTAAATTAAATTTTGAGTATATTCCTTAATATACAGGCGATGCACAAACGTGCTATAAGTGTTCGATGATCGACCAAGAAAATCTTAATGTTCCATGATAGACCAATATAGAGCTTCACAGACCTGTGTTTTTAGGTAGTATTTCAAAGTCTCGAACCACAATAGCTAGGGTCCTTTATGCCTTTCACTTAACTGCACTGAATTGTCAAATGATCAAAATTATTTAGTTTATATTCCTGCCTTAGGAATCAAAACTCTTGCATCATTTTAACCCTTTCGGCTCCACTGGCGAAAACAAGGGTGTTAGCGGACGGCATAGATAAAGATCAGACTGCACAGAATGTGCAGTCTGATCTTGGATCTATACCGTCCGCTTGTCTGGTCAAGCCAGAAGATTGAGCTTCAATATTTCGGGTTTTGCCTTTATCACGAAATTTGACGTGAAATTGATGCCTTCTACATTCTGTGACTATTTTCACATCATCATTTAAAATAAAAATCATTTTTATCCCCCGCCGAAGGCGGGGGGATATAGTTTTAGCGTTGTCCGTCCTTCCGTCCGTCCGTCCGTCCGGATGAATATCTCCAATACCATTGGACGGAATTTCGTGAAACTTTATATGTATACAATAACCCATTCCGCCGAGACATTTTTTAGCTCACCTGAGCACAAAGTGCTCAAGGTGAGCTATTGTGATCGCCCTATGTCCGGCGTCCGGCGTACGTCGTCCGTCGTCCGTCAACAACTTCTTTAAACATCTTCTTCTCTTAAACCACTGGGCCAATCTTGATGAAACTTGGCAGGGATGTTTCTTGGGTGAAGTTCTACCAAAGTTGTTCAAAGAATTGAATTCCACCCAAAACTCTGGTTGCCATGGCAACAAAAAGGAAAAAAATGCAAAATCTTTGAAAATCTTCTCCTCTGAAACTAGAAGGCGTAGTGCTTTGATATTTGGTATGTAGCATCTCCTAGTGGACCTCTATCAAGTTTGTTCAAATGATGCCCCTTGGGTCAAAACTGGCCCCGCCCCGGGGGTCACAAGTTCGAACATAGGAACAAAGAAGGGAAACTTTAAAATTCTTCTTCTCTGAAACTGGAAGGCGTAGAGTTTTGATATTTGGTATGTAGCATCTCCTAGTGGACCTCTACCAAGTTTGTTCATATGATTCCCCTGGGGTCAAAACTGGCCCCGCCCCGGGGGTCACAAGTTCGAACATAGGAACAAAGAAGGAAAACTTTAAAATTCTTCTTCTCTGAAACTGGTAGGCATAGAGCTTTGATATTTGGTATGTAGCATTTCCTAGTGGACCTCTACCAAAGTTGTTCATGTGATGCCCCAGGGGTCAAAACTGGCCCCGCCCCGAGGGTCACAAGTTAGAACAAAGGAACAAAGAAGGAAAACTTTAAAATTCTTCTTCTCTGAAACTGGAAGGCGTAGAGCTTTGATATTTGGTATGTAGCATCTCCTAGTGGACCTCTACCAAGTTTGTTCATATGATGGCCCTGGGGTCAAAACTGGCCCCGCCCCGGGGGTCACAAATTCGAACATAGGAACAAAGAAGGAAAACTTTAAAATTCTTCTTCTCTTAAACTTGAAAGTGTAGAGCTTTGATATTTGGTATGTAGTGAAACTGTTCTAAGTTTGTTAGCCCACCTGAGCACAACATTTCAGTGAGTTCAAAATTGGGTCACCTGGGGTCACAATCTAGGTCACTAGGTCAAATTAAAGAAATACCATGTGGGCACTCTAGAGGCTACATTTATTGCTCAAATGACCTGACATTTGGTCAGAATGTTTGTCTTGATGAAATCTCGGATGAGTTTGGATGTTGGTCACCTGGGATCATAAACTAGGTCACTAGGTCAAATTAAAGAAATACATTTAGGGCACTCTAGAGGCCACATTTTTTGCTCAATCGACTTGAAAATTGGTCAGAATGTTTGTCTTGATAAAATCTCACATGAATCTGAATTTGGGTCAACTGGGCTCATAAACTAGGTAACTAGTTCAAATTAAAGAAATACCTTGCGGGCATTCTTGAGGCCACATTTTTGGCTCAGTTAACTTGAAAATTGGTCAGAATATTTGTCTTGATCAAATCTTAAATGATTCTTAATTTGGGTCAACTTGGTTCATAAAGTAGGTCACTAGGTCAAAGTAAAGAAATACCTTTAGGGCACTCTAGAGGCCACATTTATTGCTCAATTGACTTGAAAATTGGTCAGAATGTTTGTCTTGATGAAATCTCGGATGTGTTTGGATCTGGGTCATCTGAGATCTTTAACTAGGTCACTAGGTCAAATTAAAGAAATACATTTGGGGCACTCTAGAGGCCACATTTTTTGCTAAATTGACTTGAAAATTTGTCAGAATGTTTGTCTTGATAAAATCTCGGATGATTCTGAATTTGGGTCAGCTGGGCTCATAAACTAGGTCACTAAGTCAAAATAAAAAAATACCTTGCGGGCACTCTGGAGGCCACATTTCTTGCTCAATTGATTTGAAAATTGGTTAAAATGTTTCTCTTGATGAAATCTAAGATGAGTTCAAAATTGGGTCACCTGGGGTCATAATCTAGGTCACTAAGTCAAATTAAAAAATACCTTTCGGGCATTTTAGAGGCCACATTTCTTGCTCAGCTGACTTGAAAATTGGTCAGAATGTTTGTCTTGATGAAATATTGGATGAGTTTGAAATTGGGTCACCTGTGATCATAAACTAATTCACTTGGTCAAATAAAGAAATACCTTTAGGGCACTCTAGACGCCACATTTATTTCTCAATTAACTTGAAAACTGTTCAGAATGTTTGTCTTGATAAAATATTTTGATGAGTTCTAAATTGGGTCACGTATGGTGATAAAGTAGGTCACTAGGTCAACTTACGGAAATTTCTTGTGGATGCTCTAGATGCCACATTTTAAGCTCAATTGACCTGACAATTGGTCAGAAATTGAATTTTGCACATGGAGTGAAATTTCGCCTATGGACTCAGGTGAGCAATCCAGGGCCATCATGGCCCTCATGTTTTGTTTTTTTGATTCGATGCAAAATGGCGGATTGGGAGCGATTTTAAGTTACGGGGTTGAGTGAATTTTCGTTGTTTTCAGTCTTCATTTTTACAGCATTTTCTGCTTGTCCGGAGCATAACTTTGTCATCTCCAGTCCGATTGACTTGAAACTTTGTTGGAATAATACGGACTGCAGTGCGAAAGAACCATAACTCTACCTCGTGTTGTCTTTGAGTTATTTCCCTTTGATTGTGATTTTTACAGCATTTTCTGCTTGTCCGGAGCATAACTTTGTCATCTCCAGTCCGATTGACTTGAAACTTGGCATTTGTGTTTGTTGCAATAATACGGAGTGCAGTGCGAAAGAACCATAACTCTACCTCGTGCTGTCTTTGAGTTATTTCCCTTTGATCTTCATTTTTACAGCATTTTCTGCTTGTCCGGAGCATAACTTTGTCATCTCCAGTCCGATTGACTTGAAACTTGGCATTTGTGTTTGTTGCAATAATACAGAGTGCAGTGCGAAAGAACCATAACTCTACCTCGTGCTGTCTTTGAGTTATTTCCCTTTGATCGTCATTTTTACAGTATTTTCTGCTTGTCCGGAATACAACTTTGTCATTTTTAGTCTGAACAGCTTCACATTTGGTATGCATGATTGTTGAAAAATTACAGAGTGCAGTGCAAAAGAACCATATCTCTTCCTAGCACGAATTTTGAGTTATTCCCCCATTGATCTTCATTTTTATAGCATTTCTTGCTTATCCGGAGCATAACTTTGTCATCTTTAGTAGGAATGACTTGAAATATGGTATGCTTATTTGTTGCAATATTTGGAAGTGCAGTGCGCAAGAATTGTAACTCTACCTCGTGCTGTCTTTGAGTTATTTCCCTTTGATCGTCATTTTTACAGCATTTAGTGCTTGTCCAGAATATAACTTTGTAATCTCAAGTCAAAACGACTTCAAACTTGGTATGCATGTTTGTTGCAATATTACGGAGTACAGTGCGCAAGAACAATAACTCTACCTAGAGTGGATTTTGAGTAATTCCACTTTTATTTTCATTTTTACAGTATTTCTTGCTTGTCCGGAACGGAACTTTGTCACCTCAAGTCAAATTGACTTGAGACTTGGTAAACATGTTTGTTGCAGTTACGAAAAGTGCAATGCACTGGAGCCGTAACCTTATCTAATGCCCTTTTGGAATTATTCCCTATTCATTTTTTTTTTTACAGCTTTTCATGCTTCTGTACAATATAACTTTTGTCTTTTCATGTTGGAATGACCTGAAACTTTATATGCATGTTTCCTTAACACGAAAGGAGACATTCATGCCTATTTCAATCACTGACATGATTTCTGCTGCACTACTATTTCCCTGTACCTGCCCTTTACGATTATTATCCCCCCTCGACAACTGACGGTGGGACGGGCGTATCTTGCTCTTGTTCATTAAATGTCATGTCATGGAAAAAGGGGGCTTGACAAATATTTTGATTATGGACCAATACCTCTTTCACTACAGGACAAAATGCAATTAAACTTCATCTTTATTAAGCCACAGACAATAGTTATTTGATTTTATTTCATGAAATACCATGTCATGAAAAAAGGGGGCTAAATGTATAATTTCATTATGGACCAATAACAGTTCGCCCATTCGTCCGCCTGGACAGATATCTTCTAAAGTCCTTGACGAACATTTATGAAACTTCATGCATGTCTTCCTTAGGATAGTCCGTTGATACAATTTTCTTTTATATATAATGACGTGTCATGAAAAAAGGGGGCTTGATATCTATTTTCATCATTTGTTTTCATTTAATGAAATGTCATGTTATGGTAAAAGGGGACTTAACGTATGATCTCATTATGGATCACTTATATATTTTTCACTTAATGAAATGCTGTGCCATGGAAAAAGGGGGCTTAATGTGTAACTTTATCGTGGACCATTAACAAAAAGGCCACATGTTCATGCAAGACACAATACCTCTAATATGTTTGTATCAAGAAAGGTCTTTTTTGGCGGGGGATATCATTTTTAGCGGGCGTAAAGGTTTGGTTTATAAAGATTCTGAAATATTAAATACATAGATGTAGAAAAAAAAGAATGCCTGAAGTTTCCAGGTCCACAAGCTTTCTAAAGGAATCACATATGGGGCCTGTGAGGTTCTCCTTGTGTAACTCGGTGAAGATCGGTGGGCCTATATAGAAATATTAGGGTATAAGACAGACGCATCATTCATCTCTTCTTTCAAATAAATTATTCAACATTGCGATTTTCGTCTGTTTTTATGATAAGCATTGTACAGTCCGATTTCAAGATAGAAGTCTATATAGCTGGACTTTTTCGCCGGGAAAAAGGTCACTCGTCGCAACTCGGCCGAGTCCGTAAATATATCTAACCAACCGATTACCCGAGGATGGCCGAATTGGGAAAAGTATGAAACTTACATTTTACAAACAAATGCGAAAAAAATCAGAGGTTTGGTCGTGTAACGTCACAGCTTTATAATGTCAAGAAAAAGAGAGCGGAAAATGATCCCGTTTTGACCAGTATTAACGTTTATTAGACTCGACGATTTCCATAGGTTTTCGGAAATCTGACTTGATTGTGACGTCATCAGTTCTGTGGAGTCTATATAAAGCCACGGCGCGGCGTTTCTAAGCGCATTTCATGTCGTTACGACGTAAACGCAGACGAAATTTATCAAGTTCTTACAGTTGCGATAATTTTAGTCAATCTTTTCAATTCTATATTTGTCTGATATGGGAAATTGCTTACCTTGTCAGAAGCGCGGGGGTCGCCGACGAAGAGGGCGACGCAGCAGACGAACCACTCGTGTTCACCCAGATTTTGCTGCCGATACGGAACAAATACATGTTGTTCTCAGTAATGGCTCCAACCAAACACAAAGACATTTGTCAAAGGGAGAAGCTAAAATGGAGAGGGAATTAAGAATAAATGGTATGTAGAAATTTTCGTCAGTATGCATACTAGCGGCGCTCTTGGAGAGTGGGGTTGAATGCATCTCCCTGATGCATGATACCAAGTAAGTTATCACATAATTATTGATCCTTAAAATCCATTTTGTCTAACAACCAACTATATCATTAAGTAGAATGGTCCTTAGACACCCAGAAAATTTTACCAATGGCAAAAAGTGTTGACAGTGTCAGCCTGCCCAGACTGCACCGGCTGACTGTTATATGTTCATGTCACAACACTGACATGGGTCCATAGCCTACTTTTTGCAGATATATTAAACCCCTTTTTATAGAGCATGTCTTATATATGAATTATACAGCTGCTTGGGGATTTGATTCTTCATGGTTCTCAGAAGCTTTTTACAAGCATTTTACCCACAATGTTTTCTACACTTCCATAGACCATTCCAAATATTTTGGTCACAAGTTATTTGTCGTCAGCAGTTATTGTCGTCTGAAAAAGAGTTGAACCGCTTAATAGATTAAATGTATAGAGAGGCAGAATGAGTATGAGAGGGAGTGAGAAGGGAAGAGGAAACGGTATTGAAAAACAAAATTTAGTAAAGCAAAGGATCTGAGCCTTTCTACAAGTGTCTTTCTACTTCAATGCCTTTGTTGAGGCCATTTCGGTTTGCTAACATGTACAGTATATCCTCTTAAACTCTCAATATTAGTCTGCTTCTAAACAAGCCTATTTGCCTGCCTACCTGCCTGCCCATCTGTCTGTCTGTCACCCCCCTCTGTCTCTATCTCTCTACCTACCTGCCTGCCAGCCTCCGCTGTATAATTATAAGTGTACCTACTTAGCTATCTATATGTCTGTTTATCTCGCTACAAGCAAATCTGTCACTCAGTCTCTTTTAGATTTTTTTTCTGTGTTTCTGATTCTCTGTCTGTGTATCTGTCTTTGTGTCTGTGTCTGGCTTTGTGTGTCTGTATGTCTGTGTATCTGTCTTTGTGTCTGTATGTCTGTCTTTGTGTCTGTGTATCTGTCTTCGTGTCTGTATGTGTGTGTCTGTCTGTCTGTGTCTGTATGTGTGTGTGTCTGTCTTTGTGTTTGTATGTTTGTTTGTCTGGTTTTGTGCCTGTGTGTCCGTGTGTTTTTGTGTCTGTATGTCTGTGTGTGTGTCATTGTGTCTGTGTGTCTGTCTTTGTGTCTGTGTGTCTGTATGTCTTTATGTTTGTCTGTCTTTGTGTCTGATTGTCTGTGTGTCTGTCTGTTTGTCTTTGTGTCTGTATGTCTGTGTATATGTCTTTGTGTCTGTATGTCTGTGTATCTGTCTGTGTGTCTGTGCGTCTGTCTGTCTGTGTGTCTGTCTTTTTGTCTCGCTACAAGCAAATCTGTCACTCGGTCTTTCTTTTAGATTTTTTTTCTGTGTTTCTGATTCTCTGTCTGTGTATCTGTCTGTATGTCTGTGTATCTGTCTTTGTTTCTGTATGTCTGTGTATCTGTCTTTGTGTCTGTGTGTCTGTATGTCTGTGTCTGGCTTTGTGTCTGTATGTCTGTGTATCTGTCTTTGTGTCTGTATGTCTGTGTATCTGTCTTTGTGTCTGTATGTCTGTGTGTCTGTATGTCTGTGTATCTGTCTTTGTGTCTGTATGTCTGTGTGTCTGTATGTCTGTGTGTCCGTCTTTGTGTCTGTATATCTGTCTTTGTGTCTGTATTTCTGTCTTTGTGTCTGTGTATCTGTCTTCGTGTCTGTCTTTTTATCTGTATGTCTGTGTGACTCTGTATGTCTGTGTATATGTCTTCGTGTCTGTATGTCTGTGTATCTGTCTTTGTGTCTGTATGTCTGTGTGTCTGTCTTTTTGTCTGTATGTTTTTGTGTCTGTATGTCTGTGTGTCTGTCTTTTTGTTTGTATGTCTGTGTATCTGTCTTTGTGTCTGTATGTCTATGTCTGTGTCTGTGTGTCTGTATGTCTGTCTTTGTGTCTGTATGTCAGTATGTCAGTTTTTGTGTCTGTATGTCAGTATGTCTGTCTCTGTGTCTTTATGTATGTGTATCTGTCTTTGTTTCTGTATTTCTGTGAGTCTGTCTTTGTGTCTGTATGTCTGTGTGTCTGTGTGCCTGTCTTTGTACAAGAATTTTCATCTATTTGTCCGTCTCTACAATTCTGGCTGTATGCATGTTTTTACTTGACAGTCTCTCTGCTTCTTTGAAACAATCTTCATAATTTCTGTCTTACATGCTGTTTGTCAATCTGTCTGTCTTTCAATCAAACTGTCTTTGTCTCGATTGACCCGTCTACCTTCCAGAAACGTTTGTCTGTCGGATTCTCTATAAGTTTGTCCATGCATCTTTCTCTTCCTCTTTACAAGCCAGTCTATAGTCTTTACATTTTTATGCAAAACTGTCTGTCTGTATGTCTGTGTGTGTGTGTGACTGTCTGTCTGTATATTTTTCTACAAACTGTCTGTCTGCGTGTCTTTAAAAGACTGTCTAACTTTGATTCTGTCTCTCTACAAGTATGTCCCTTTGTCTTTAAGCTGTAAGTCGTTTATCCTGTCTGTTTCTGTTAAAGCATGTTTTTAAACTTGTCTATCGAAAAATACTATATATCTTTATGTACGTATTTTTCTCTACAAGTCTGTCTATATCAACCAGTCTGTCTCTAGTAGGTCTGTCATCTGTTTTCCACCCGACTGTCTAACTGTCAGTCTCTCTATCTCTTTTCAAGCCTGTTTACTTGTCTGCGTCTGTACAGGTCAGGCTGTCTGTCCACTCATCTGTCTATCGGTTTTTTTTATCTTCAAGTCTGTCCATCCGCCAATCTGTCCCTCTTCAAGCCTGACCATCTGTCTGCCTGCCCTCTCTACAAGTCTGTCTGTCTGTCCGGCTATCCACAAGTCTGTCAGTTTGTATATCTTAAGGTCTGTCTGTCTATCTGTCAGTCTGTCTTTCTACAAGCCTGTCCATCTGTTTTTCTCTCTACAAATCTTTTTCCTAACAAGCTTGTCTATCTGACTGTCTACACATCTTCAAGACTATCTTTCTATTTGTCCGCTTCTCTACAAGTATGACTATCTATCTGCACGTCTCTTAGTTTGTCCATAGATCTGTCAGTTCCATTTACAAGACAGTCTACTGTCTCTCTACAAGCGACTCAGTCTGGCTGTCTACCTTTCTACTGTCTCTCAGTCGTTATTCAAACGCATGTCCGTCCACAAGCCTCTGTATTTTCAAGTCTATCTGCTTGTCTGTCTATCTCTTTCCACAAACCTCTGTATTTGTACATCTGCTTCTCTACAGCTGTTGTGTCTACCTTGCTCATTGTCTGTCTTAATACCTATCGATAATTTTAGCACCACATAGAGAATCTTTTGAAACAGGAACTAGCCAGAGATCACAAGAGGCCAGGACTGTATTGTAGGGGCTGGTGTTTCTATATTCATTTGAATAATGTGGGCATAAAGCTCAGCATTCACTTTAGTATGTATCGATACAACACGATAAAGAAGAAAATAGGAGAACAGAAAAACATGATGCCTTTATCAACTGACTTAAAAAGTTTGGCTTTACGGCGGAAGGCGATATTGAACGTTTTTATACACTGCTTTGCTGTTTAAATTCAGTCTCGTTAAAGTATACCAGTGTTTCATCGCCTGTTACAATACGATTAGTAAAGTTTGACCCCTCTACCCTAACGCGTTCTGAAATTTCTTAACAGATTTCGACCCTAACCATCTATGGCTCGGGCGTCAATAGTTGAGATACCCACTACGTGCAAATACGCGACATTCCAAGATTGTCAGTCAAAATCAAACTAAATGTGTCAGCTATTTTCCTCATAGTATCTCGGCGATCTTTTTTTACATGCTGCTCTACATCCGTGATGATTTTGTCTGCGACTGATATTGATGGACGACTAGATTTATGGTCATCTTTAACAGTATCGCACCTTCTCTACATCAGTCCGACCAATTTACGAATATCAGATTTCATGAGTGCAGAGTCCCCTATATCCTCACTATTTTCCTGCCAACCTTCAGTCCCCTTTGCTTGCACAGTCTTCAACTGGTAGATACAGAAGGTCTGAAAGATACTAGTCAGCACATACAGAATGCTGAAGGCCTCCAACATTGGAAACCCCGTCAAGACCTCTATCGACGCGTCTTGAATATTAGAAGGGGAGAGACGCTTCCAAGCTGCTATTGCAACAAGATGGAATTCTCGGCTCCGAATGATCAGGTCTATGTTAGGTACCCAAAAAGAGACACCGAATTAACGAGATGTCCGGCAGCTTACAGGCTTTGACAGAAAACTCCTGCAAGAACTGTGCTCTGTACTATCTCCATTTGAATGAGCGACAAACCTGTTTTATCAAGAAAACGTTTCGTCCTGTTTGACTGTGCCGATAACACTAGTTTTAAAGCATCAAATATAGTAAGTATTAACAACATAAAACGATAAAATGATGACATCTCTAAATCCCACTGTAAATATGATGTCCCCTACTTGAGTACAGCTGCCTCGGACCACAGATTCCAGTTAATGTGATGTGATACAGTAAACCAAAACTAAGATGCAGACAGCTCTCGTCAACAAGGCATCCAGTGTGTCAGCATGTCTGCAACTGAAGACAAGATAAAGTCTCCTCCAGCTAAGGCACTTAAGTTAGACAAGGATTTCTTCAGTTTCATGGACTCTAATGCCGTAACTATCCCCTCAAACACACCAGGGGCTGTGTCTGAAATCAGAGATACAGGACTGTCTGAAACAACCATGTACTGACATGACCAGCAATCCATCAGAATACTGTAAAGGACAATGTTCAGTCAATCTACTTTGTGTTTTCAACCATAGCTTTAGGAAGTCTAATAATCCCAGCTTCCTCTTCTCCAGTGGAGTGACTTTCAGCATTGCAGAAAAGATCTCTCGTCCAGATAGATGCTCAATGATTTTTACGAGACTAGTGGTGTTTCAATTGTGATGCCAAACTGATAGATGTCGAATGACTCCCCGTATATAATTGACCAAATCCTTAATTAGTACTTACTTATTGAGTTGTTCAGTGCTTATCTCACAGGGCTGGTCAATGTTGGTCAATTCTAGGATTCCGGTTCTGCCTAGATTTAATCTGGCCTACGACACATACATGACTTATCTGCTAGCTTAATACGAGCTTAATCGTATACTCGATAGCTAAATCGTATATTCTATTTCCATCTACCATGCGTTTACTTTTTTATCGTAAAGGTGTCTGTCAACAACCCAACTGTATATCTTTTGGTTGCGTGAACCTGATTATATGTCTGTACTTGCCTCGATCTGTCTGCTCACAACCCACTTATCTGTCATTGGTATTTTTAACCTGTCAAAATGTTTGTACCTGTTTCCATCTGTCTGTCCACATCCCACTTATCTGTCTTTGGTTATTGACTTGTCAGCTTGTCTGTACCTGTTTCCATCTGTCTGTCCATATCCCACATATCTGTCTTTGGTTATTGACTTGTCAGCCTCTCTGTACCTGTTTCCATCTGTCTGTCGATATTCCACTTATCTGTCTTTTGTTATTGACTTGTCAGCCTCTCTGTACCTGTTTCCATCTGTCTGTCCATATCCCACCTATCTGTCTTTGGTTATTGACTTGTCAGCCTCTCTGTACCTGTTTCCATCTGTCTGTCCATATCCCACTTATCTGTCTTTGGTAATTGACTTGTCAGCCTCTCTGTACCTGTTTCCATCTGTCTGTCCATATCCCACTTATCTGTCTTTGGTTATTGACTTGTCGGACTGTCTATACCTGTTTCCATCTATCTGTCCATATCCCACTTATCTGTCTTTGGTGATTGACCTGTCTGACCGTCTATACCTGTCTCCATCTCTCTGTCCACAATCCACTTATCTGATTTTGCTTGTTGACTTGTCAGCTTGTCCGTAACGGTCTCCACCTGTCTGTCCTCATCCCATTGATCTGTTTTTGTTTCTGGACTTGTCAGACTGTCGATACGTGTCTGAAACTCTCTGTCTACATCCCTCTTGTCTGTTTTTGCTTCTGGACTTGTCAGACTGTCGATACGTGTCTGAAACTCTCTGTCTACATCCCTCTTGTCTGTTTTTGCTTCTGGACTTGTCAGACTGTCTATAGGTGTCTGAAACTGTCTGTCTACATCCCTCTTGTCTGTTTTGTTTCTGGACTTGTCAGGCTGTCGATACGTGTCTGAAACTATCTGTCTTTATCCCTCTTGTCTGGTTTTGCTTTTGGACTTATCAGACTGTCGATACGTGTCTGAAACGGTCTGTCTATATCCTTCTTGTCTGTTTTTGCTTCTGGACTTGTCAGACTGTCTACACCTGTCGCTAACTGTTTGTCTACATCCCTCTTGTCTGTCTTTGGTTATGGACTTGTAAGACTGTCTAAGCCTGTCTCCATCTGGCTGTCCACAACCTGCTTATCTATCTTTGCTTGCTGAATTATCAGACTATCTGTACCTGTCCCCATCAGTATTTATGTCCCGCATTCTACCTATCTATCTTTAGGTTTGTCAACCTGATAGGCTGTTTCTTCCCGTCTCCAACAGTCTGTCTACAAACCACCCTATCTGTGTTAGGTGTGGTCCACCTGAAACGTTTTCCACTTCTTTCAAATACAACACCTATAACTTGATAAGTTGAGCTTTATTTCATTGATCCTCTACAAATGTTATCAATATGGACGAGTCCAACATTTTGTCTTATGGTAAAGAACAGAACCACCATATCATATGTACACTGCAGGTGAAGAGCCGAAGGTTGTACCAGAGAGTGTGGCATATGTAATTGGACCAGATAGTAAAGTTAGAGATTACAATCCAGAACTGAATGAAGTCATTAAAGGTATCAGCGCTGCTCTGGACAATACGATAAATCAGAATGAGGTATGTGATATAAATGATAAGACAGAACTACCGTCTTCTATGATACACATATGAGTCTTACTGTTTGAAAAAGGGGGGCTTAATGCATCTGCAAAAAGTATTGACCCAGGTCAGCCTGCTCAGTCCGCTTTCGGTAAGTTTTCTGCATATCCAAGAACCATTCTACCTCATTATTCAGCCTGTTGTTAGACAAAATGGGTTTTATGGATCTTTAGGCGATGACCTGCTTGGTATAATGCATCACAGAGATGCATTTAACCCCCTTTTGCCAAACTATGGTTCATTTGCATGCAGGGATTCGCCGTAAATACTCGACTTTAAGGTGGGCTTGGCAATAAGGCGCGAACCCTTTTATCACGGTCAAATTTTACTTCAAATTTTAGGGCGTCTTATAGTGGAGTACATACAGTGAATTAATCATGCAAACATGATCGCATTGTTTAGATTTCTGTAAACGACAACTTACGTAGGCCTACCTCCCTAGAACCCGACCAATCAGCAAACGACACTCTTGATAGATAAAGATTATGATTGTCCACGTGAATTAAGATTTGGTAGATAAATATAAAACAATGATGTAAAAGAAAGAAAGAAAGAAAAAAAAACTGCCTTTTAACCCTGTACCAAACCATCTCGAGTTTTAACGTCTGTGACAAAAAAAAAAAAAGGCTTTTGAAAAAAAAATGTGGTGAAAAGATAACTTGCAGGAAAACGTGGGTGAAATAATGAGGGTACTTCGATAAATGGGTAGAAAACATCGTGGGAAAAGAAGAAAATCTCAAGATCGTTTAAAAATGTGTGATAAAAGATTAAACGATATCTCAGACTATATCCTTGCTACCATATATTTTAGAATGTTTTCACTGTCGAAGAGGAAGCCATGATGGAGGAGATCTTGGAGAAAGATCAGATCGAGGAAGCCCGACAAAAGTTGGCTGATAAGCAAAAACAGGCTGAATTAAGACGGGAAGAAATGCTGAAGAAGAGAAAGAAGAAACCCAAACCTGAATTTTCTGCTGCTGCTTATACACTTCCGGTATCTGACATGGCTGGTACTGCTGATACACTTCCAGTACATGTCAAGGCTGGTACTACCGATACAGCTCCCGAAAATAAGGTAATTTAATACTTTAGTGGTTTCTTTAGGGCTGGTTATGTTTTCTTTGGTTGTAAATGAATTGTGCTTTAGGAGAAATCTAGGACAATTGACACCTGACAAGGCTTCTACTGATGAAGCAGCTCCCGAAAACAAGGTAATGCCACTTTGGTGTGATTTTCTTGTGGCTATTTTTTGTTTGTTTATTTGTTTTAAACTGCGTCATGCTTAAAGACACTTCAGTGGCCATATACACCTGAAATGGCTGCTGCTGCTACTACAGCATAAGAATTAAAGAAGAATCTTTTTTCTTTGTAATGAGATTGCGTTGGGGCTTCGCACCCTGACTATTTTTGGCTTTCATTATCGATAGGATTCGGGCTAATTATTATAATACTATATTATGATCCTGGATCAGGCTGATATTAAAATGGTGTAGCGTCACGATCTTTTTATTTTTTCAGACTTTCTAGCGAAAGCAAATTACTTTTGTTGAATAATCGATCTCATATACCTTTGTCAATTGGTTTGATGACATTTTTCTTATTGAAACATTTAGTATGATTCATCTTATTTCTTCAGACAAGAATCGTGCGTGAAAAGATTCGTTTACGTTTTTGTTTAGTTTTAAAAATGGACCATGCTCTGTGAAAAGGGGTTTTTATGCATCTGCAATTTGTATCAACCAATGTCAACCTGCTCAGTCCGCGCAGGCTGATCTGGGTCAAAAACTTTTGCTATTAAAGTTCTTGATTCAGTTGGCTACTAGACATAATGGATTTTATAGATCCATAATTAATTATGTGATGACTTGATTGGTATCATGTACCACAGAGATACATTAAACCCCTTTTTCCCAGAGCACAGCTCCAATCAAACTTTATATCTTCTTTCAAAGAGATAGAACCAGAATTTTGTACATGTATATGGCTTGCAACACGCGAAAAGGTGCATTCGGACATTTGCGTAAATTGTCGTCTCGGATCAGCCTGCGCAGTCCGCGCAAGCTAATCCAAGACGGCACTTTACGACTACATTAGATTTTGTGCTACAGTAGGCTTGCGCAAAACAGAAAGTTACCTAAAAACGGAAAGTGTCGTTTCGGATTAGCCTGCGCGGACTGCGCAGGCTGATCCGAGACGACACTTTACGCAAATGTCCGAATGCCCGTTTTCGTGTGTTGCAGGCCATATATTAAAAAATGATATTGACGTTTCTATGTAATAGGGACAGTTTACTATGGAAGAGGAACAACTGATGACAGCAATTGTTACAGAAGATGATCTGAAACAACAGAAACTGCAACAGGAAAACAAAATGAATGAGGCCATAGCTAGAAGAGAGAGACTTCTCGCAAAGAGGGCAAAAAAAGCCAAACGTCTGGCAAAAAGAGAAACTGTTGAAGACGAGGCTCCAGTCGCCAGTGATACCGCTGAAGTAAAGACTGTAGAGCCCACAACTACTGTAAGTTTAATTAATGTTATTTATTTATTTATTTTTTCGTTGCTTTGATGAAAATCGAAGCAACTTTAGGATTCCAGTGTAAAAATGTTCAAGGGGTCTGTACGCACCGACCATTCTTAAAAACATTGTTGGTCTTATTCTTTAGAATTTTCTGAATTTGAAAGTAACACAACTTCTATTTCGCTAAAATATTTAGACAGGACCAGAATGTTGTACCTGTAACATATCAAAGATAATATTGATGTTTCTATTTAATAGGGACAGTTTACTACCGAAGAGGAAAAACTGATGACAGACATTGTAGCAGAAGATGATCTGAAACAACAGAAACTGCAACAGGAGAATAAAATGAACGAGGCCATTGCTAGGAGAGAGAGACTTCTTGCAAAGAGGGCAAAAAAAGCCAAACGTCTGGCAAAAAGAGAGACTGTTGAAGACGAGGCTCCAGTCGCCAGTGACACCGCTGAAGTTAAGACTGAAGAGCCTACAACCTCTGTACGATTTCTTTTTTCTTGCTTTGATAAAATCAATATTTAGGATTCCAGTGTAAGAATGTTCCAGGGGGCTGTATTCACCAACCATTCTTAAAAACGTTCTTGGTCTTATTTTCCAGAACTTTCTGAATTTGAAAGTAACACAAGTTCTAATTGGCTAAGCCATTTGGTTTAGCAAATCATAAATTGTGTTACTTTCAAATTTAGAAAATTTTGGGATATAAGATTGAGAACGTCTGTGCCTGATGAGCTTTCTGTTTGGTTGAGACAAAACGTCTAGGGCAATTCAAAGGTGTAGTCTCAAATATTTATAATGGATACGAAAATCAGCTTTTGGCATATGAAGTCCTTTGATCAAAATCTAACTTTTGGTCCGTATACGGCAACTATAGTCTAAATAAAGTTCTAATTCTGATTTCTTTGACTATCGTAGGCAGAGAACACTACTTAGATATGCAGCCCCCATTGCGTCAAGATTTGGTTATTGGTAGTAACTAATTAATCCCATTTTAATATGGAGATCAATTGTTTTTCTTCAGCAACAATACAGCGTGGAAGAGGAGTGCATGATGGAGGATATTGTAGCTGAGGCTGACCTTCAGCAACAGAAGCTCGAACTAGACAACAAGATGAGTGAGGCTATTGCGAGAAGACAGAAGATTCTAGAAAGGAAATCCAAGAAAGCCAAACGTTTGGCAACAAGAGAAACGTCTGACGACAAGGCTCCAGTTGCTACTAAAGCAGACACTGTTGACGCCGATACTACTGACATCCCAACCTGTTCTACTGTAAGTTGTGCTTCGTTGGCCAGTTATTCACCAACCATTTTGAATGAAATATTGTCCTTACTAACGGGATCACACGCCAACAAAAATCAATGGCATCATTTATGAAGTACAACCAAATGCAACCAATTTAACAAATGGAGGCATATTACATTGCGATGCAGTGTCTAATAAGTATATTTAGGCTATCAGTTCTAATTCGTCATTCTCGATATGGCTAACTTAAAACTTCGTCTACATTACGGGCGCTATGTATTCCTAATACTATCTCGCTGTGTCGCGACATATGTATATTTTCTAACTGAATATGCACAAGAGTGCTCAAACAGATCTCTTTCGGACCGGCGATAATAAGCAATGCGTCGGTTTACTTCAAAAACCTCGTAACTACAGCTTGGAATAAGCTGTAGTTACGAGGTTTTCGAAGTAAACCGACGAATGCATCCTTAATCAATTTCTAGATTAGAGATGTCTGACTGCCATACACTTGGAAAATGGGGTTTCATGCCCCTCCGTGATCCATTATACCGTGTAAGTCATCACATAATTCTTGAGCCATAAAATCAGTTTTGTTTAACAACCACTTAAATCATGAGGTAGACAGGTCCTTTGACATGTGGAGTACAAACTATCAGCATAGGTCGATACTTTTTGCAGATGCATTACGACCCTTTTCACAGAGCATTACTCAATTATATATATCTACTATTTTGCAGACGACTTTTACCAAAGACGACAAGAAATTGATGCAAGACATTATCGATGAACAAGACACCAAGGAGAAGAGGGACACACTAAATACCAAGATGGCTCGTGCCGAGGCCAGGAGAGAAAGGGCTTTAAGAAGGAGGGTAAAGAAGGCAAAGAAAATGGCCACTTCCGGTCACGTGCCTAGCCCAGAACCGGGTACTTTCGCATCTGGATATAAATTGGACGATAATGGAGAAGATTCCGCCTCAGTAAGTTATTTTTGTCATTTGACTGATTGATATGTTCTTTGTGGTGACATTCAGTTATTCCTCAGCATAAATGCTCTTGTTTCAAATTCATTGGCGCCATGTGGTTTAGCCAATCAGAGATCGTGTTAACTCTCTAAATTCTGAAGGTTCTTGTGAAATAGAACGTAACTTAAAATGGTTGACGAAACGGCCCTTTACCTTCTGTTGCAGTTTATCCCATACGACAAGTTCATTCCAAATTTTCAGTTGATTCAATATTTTTGAATTATTCAATGATTGAAATAAAGAAATGAAACATGCACTGTGAAAATGGGGCTTAATGCATCTGCAAAAAGTATGAAACTTCTTGCTATGGGTCAATTTCTGCATGGCCAAGGACCAGTCTACTTGATGATTTAGTCGCTTGTTAGACAAAATGGATCTTATGGGTCCACAATTTTGCGATGACTTGTTTGGTACAATGCATCACGGAGATGCATTAAACTCCACTTTTGCCAGAGCATGGCTCAAATTCTAACAGGGTTTTATATGGAATCGTTCAGGTAAAGAAGAATGACAAGGTCACAGAGGTGCTGGACGAAATCGTGAACAAAGTGAAGAAAGATGAACAGAAAGTCGAGTCAAATGTGGTAAGTGACACAAAAACAACAGGATATACATAGTTACTGATCAAAACTGCTGTATTTCAGAATAGTACTACTGGCTTAACCTTTTCACTGCTTAGCACGATTTTTTGATGATAAATTAGGTCTGTCATGCAATCTGGCTCCGTATTCACATACCAGTCTCATTCCTAAGAACATTTTTAATCTTATTCTTACTTTGAAGGTACTTTAAGCCCCCTTTTTATAGACGATGGCTCAAATAGTTTAGCCAATCAGAAACTGCATTAGGAATGGTTGGTGAATACGTACCCCGAGCTTTGTTCTACTATGTCTGCTACTTCTGTTCCAGCCTAAAGGGCGTTAGTGTTGCGGGGGCTAGTGCTTGTAAAACTTTTGTTTGCCCCCCCAATTCAGCTGAGCATGAAATTTCAAAGTTATGCGAACCATACTCTTGCAAAAGTGGTTTAAAGCATCTCCTAGATGCATGATACTTAGCAAGTATGCCCCTTTTCGTGTGTTGCAAGCCATATGATGACTTGCTTGATATAATGCATCATGGAGAGGCATTAAATTAATTGCCCTTTTCCCAGAACATGGCTCATATGTCCAAGATTGCTTATTTCTGATACCATCATTGATTACGACCTGCAGCTGGTATCGTTTCATTTCGAATGTTCCAGACTAAATTCAGCGTGGAAGAGGAACTTTTAATGGATGATATCTTGAATGAGTTCGGCGATGATGACGACGGTGGTGGTGCCAACCTGAAGGGTGAAGGTCACGGCCGAGTCGGCCAGGGTTAGAGTTGAGATGTTTAAGGGGAGGAGGTTGGGCGTAGGATGGGTTCGGGCCCCGCTCTCAGAGCGGGGCATAATGCACGTCTTCCGGTATAGCGAAGGTAGAGATAGATTAATAGCTACGCTGTTTTCGAAGAGAACGTAGAGGTATTGTCAAAGCCTATGTCATGATCTGTGTCGTCGTCTTTATCGGCTTCTCCGTCGTCGTGCAATAAACTTTTGGCATTTTTAATGGGCAGATAACCGTCAAAATGTTTTGAAACAGTTATGCCCCTTTTCTAGACTTAGAATTTTCACTGAAAATCAATCTGTTTCTAAAAGCAACTGCAGTCGAGCCTTGGCAACCGCATGCGGTACTTTTGTTTTATTCTAGTAATAGGTTTACTAAATAAACTTTTTATGTGATTAGTATACACGGATAGAAACATTTAATTGTCTGAAAGTAATATGGCAAAAGACGATTTCTTTGAAAACATCTTTGTAAGATGTTGGTCCGTATTCACCAACCATTCTTGATTCCATTCCTAGTCTTAACCTAGATGTACAAAGTAACGTGACGTCTGATTGGCCAAACCGTTTACGTTCCTTTCAAATTTGAAAAATTCTTAAGGTTACGACCTAGAATATTGTTAAGAATGGTTCATGAATACAGATCCTGAAAAAGCGCCATGAATAAGGTCATATTAGATTCGTTGTACACTAAAGTAACTTATAAACGTTGCCCTTTTTATATGAACCCTGTGGAAAAAGACGTATTCTTTGAAAAAGAAGTTGGTCGTTACGAGCAATCTCTCTTCTTCCTACAACATTTTTCAAAGCTGATAACTGCTTGTAGGTCAGGATAAAATTGGGTGACATGTACTCTATTTGCATGCATGAAATCTGCTTTTTTAGATTCGTTGTAAATCAAGGGAACTAAATATAGGTGAGTAAACAACTGAACTCATTACCTCCCTTTACACACTTATTTTTGTCTTGAAGTAGAGCCCTGTTGAAAATATTGTGGTAACAGGAGAAAATAGCTCTTTATTGCGTAATTCTCCTTTGCCACAATACTTTAGTATGTTTTTCTTGTTTCAAACCTTAACACATACCCGATTTACATGGTTGTTTTCAAAGATTTCTGCTGCAATTTTTTTCAGCCCAACATTTAACTCGAGATGTTTTGAGGATAACTATAATAGGTCTTCCAAAGTGACGTAAGAGTTCTTTCAGCATGACTACCAGGATCCATATCACCAACCATTCTTAAGAACATTCTTTGTCTTATTCTGGTTTTAGAGAGTGACACAACTTCTGATTTGCTAAACTATTTGGTTTTGCCAATCAGAACATGGGTTACTTTTAAAATTTGCCATTTTTTTTTTTTAGAAAAAAAGACTAAGAATGTCCATAAGAATGGTTGTTAAATACTACCGGTGCCCCAAAGTAATGTAACTCTACTTTGCGCACTACAATCAGTACTTCACACTTTAGAATGTTCCAATGTACATGTACTTGCATATTCTATGCGCATAACTGCTAGTGTGAAACTTTGTGTATGATTACCCGTTCCCCAAAGTAATGTAACGCTACTTTGCGCATAACTGCCAGCACTACACACTTCAGAATGACGTCATGTACTTGCAAATTCTAATTGCATAACTAATAGTGCAATACTTTGTGCACGACTTTGCACATAACTACCAGTAATCCATACTCTTTATTTTACATGTACTTGCAAATTGTACGCGCATAACTACGAGACAAACTGAAATCTGAAGTGGCAGATAGCATGAATACAGCCTCATGCTAAATTCTCACGATACGTATTCTTAGTCGTCTTTTTTACAATTGTCATGATAGTATGCTTACCTAGGGAGACTTAACTGAAAGAAACTGATCTTGTGTTGTTTGCTAGGCTAAGAATGACGCTCTGATCCATTCCTCTAAATATTGTTGTTTGCTTAGAAAGGCGGAGCGGAGCATATCTCTTGCCTGGCACTGATCCTGAAATGGTATTTGTAAAGATTTTTCATCGTAATTAATCATCTGCTTATTTACAGCAAGATTTTGTGTCTGTTTGATCTGCTACAGCTTTGCCTTGGAAGACGAATGTTTATGGATGAATAAACACTTTGAAAGACGACAAAAGGTAATGTGCTCTCTTTGTGTCTCTCTGTCTCTGTCTCTCCATTTTGTATAAAAACCGACTTAATAATGAGGTAGAAGGGTCCTCTGACATGAAAAAAATTTACGAAAAGCAAAGAGCTTCGACCCATCTGCCCGTGCGGACTGCGTAGGCTGACATAAGTCGATATATTTTTTTCCAGGTACATTAAAACCGCATTTCACAGAGCATGGCTCATTTAATTCAATCTCAAATTTAGTATGTGTACGTTATTTTACCCTACAAGAGTTATCTGAATAATGCATTGGTTGACCTTTTATTACATAATCTTGAGCTTTAACGACCCTACGAAAGAAGACTTGAAATCATTGTGGAAAAAGGAGAAAATGAGAGTAAACAGCATTTTCTCCTTTTCCTCACAATGTTTTCTATCCTTTCAGAAACAAAGTTTATCATTTCGGCCACATTTTATTTGTCCTCTGCAGCAGCTTTTAATTTAAACCACTGTAAAAGTTCGTTGTTTGAAAAAAGCTAGGTCACCTTTCCTGACACGTTATCTTCTAAGAATGAATTCTTGTTAGTTAAATAATTTTCATATTGCCACATTGTTTTCACACTTATACATGTATCATATCCTAACTCTTGTCAATAATGCATATTTTATAAGAATGTTTTTATGTCAATTGCTTCAAATATGTTTCCGTGTTTATGAATCAACTCTTGACCAAAACAATGCTGTCTACAAATGTTTTCTATCCGACCAAAGACAAATCTCACCATATTTGCAATATTTAATTCGTTGTCTGGAAATGTTTTTAATTTGGACCAGTCTAAAATATTGTCGTTTGATAAAAAGTTAAAAAGCTTGTGATAGAAATGAGAAGCCAAATATAGTTTTAGTTTTCATTTGTTTTGTTTTTCCATACAGTAAGAAAACTATATAAGAGACATGTTCCAAGGCGCAGTGACCATCGTTAGGGATTATGTCCAGCATGTTGCGACACCGGAACCGTCCTATAGACTATAGACATGTGGTGACGTAGGAATCGTCATGAACGACTACAGCCACCAGGTGGCAACGATTGAACAATTATGGTGACTACAGCCACCAGGTGGCGATGTTGGAATCACCATACCGTCTACAGCCACCAGGTGGCGATGTTGGAAACACAACAGTGACTATAGCCACCAGCTAGGTCACCTTTCCTGACACGTTATCTTCTAAGAATGAATTCTTGTTAGTTAAATAATTTTCATATTGCCACATTGTTTTCACACTTATACATGTATCATATCCTAACTCTTGTCAATAATGCATATTTTATAAGAATGTTTTTATGTCAATTGCTTCAAATATGTTTCCGTGTTGATGAATCAACTCTTGACCAAAACAATGCTGTCTTACAATGTTTTCTATCCGACCAAAGACAAATCTCACCATATTTGCAATATTTAATTCGTTGTCTGGAAATGCTTTTAATTTGGACCAGTCTAAAATATTGTCGTTTGATAAAGAGTTAAAAAGCTTGTGATAGAAATGAGAAGCCAAATATAGTTTTTGTTTTCATTTGTTTTGTTTTTCCATACAGTAAGAAAACTATATAAGAGACATGTTCCAAGGCGCAGTGACCATCGTTAGGGATTATGTCCAGCATGTTGCGACACCGGAACCGTCCTATAGACTATAGACATGTGGTGACGTAGGAATCGTCATGAACGACTACAGCCACCAGGTGGCAACGATTGAACAATTATGGTGACTACAGCCACCAGGTGGCGATGTTGGAATCACAACAGTGACTACACCCACAAGGTGGCACCTATTGAACAATTATAGTGACTACAGCCACCAGGTGGCGATGTTGGAATTACAGCAGTGACTACAGCCACATGGTGGCATCGACTGAAAAATTATAGTGACTGCTCTAATCTGGTGGAAATGTTGGAATCAACATACCGTTTACAGCCACCAGGTGGCAACGATTAAAGAACAGTTATAGTGACTTCAGCAACGTAGTGGCAATGTTGGAATCACCACAGTGACTACAGCCACAAGGTGGCAACTATTGAACAATTATAGTGACCACAGCCACCTGGTGGTAATGTTGGAATCACTGAAGTGACTACAGCAAACAGGTGGCAATGTTTGAATCATCATACAGAAATCAGCCACCAGGTGGCAATTTTTGAACCACCACAATGACTACAGCCACCAGGTGACAATGTTGGATTCACCATACAGACTATAGCCACAAGGTGGCAATGTTGGAATCACTATACAGACTAGAGCTATGATGTGGCGATGTTGGATTCGCCATACAGACTACAGCCACAAGGTGACAATGTTTGATTCACCATACAAACTACAGCCACAAGGTGACAACGTTGGATTCACCATACAGACAATAGCCACAAGGTGGCCATGTTGGAATCACTATACAAACTACAGCCACACGGTGGCAATGTTGGATTTACCATACAGACTATAGCCACAAGGTAGCAACGTGGCATTAATCATACAGACTACAGCCACAAGGTGGCAATGTTGGATTAACCATACAGACTACAGCCACAAGTTGGCAAAATTGGATTCACCATACAGACTACAGCCACAAGGTGGCAATGTTGGATTCACCATACAGACTATAGCCACAAGGTGGCAATGTTTTGATTCAGTATACAGACTAGAGCCACCGTGTGGCGACGTTGGATTCACCATACAGACTACAGCCACAAGGTGGCAATGTTGGATTCACCATACAGACTACAGCCACAAGGTGGCAATGTTTTGATTCAGCATACAGACTATAGCCACAAGGTGGCAATGTTGGATTTACTATACAGACTAGAGACACAATGTGGCGATGTTAAATTCACCATACAAACTACAGCCACATGGGGGCAATGTTGGATTCACTATACAGACTATAGCCACATGGTGGCAATGTTAGATTCACCATACAGACTACAGCCACAAGTGGCAATGTTGGATTCACTTTACAGACTACAGCCACAAGGTGGCAATGTTGGATTCACCATACAGACTATAGCCACAAGGTGGCAATGTTGGAATCACTATACAGACTAGAGCCACAGTGTGGCAACGTTGGATTCACCATACAAACTATAGCCACATGGGGGCAATGTTGGATTCACTATACAGAATAAAGCCGCAAGGTGGCAATGTTGGATTCACCATACAGACTATAGCCACATGGTGGCGATGTTAAATTCACCATACAGACTGCAGCCACAAGGTGGCAATGTTGGATTCACTATACAGACAACAGCCCCAATGTGGCGATGTTGGATTCACCATACAGACTATAGCCACATGGGGGCAATGTTGGATTCTCTATACAGACTAAAGCCACCAGCTAGCAACGACTGAACAATTATAACAGTTACTACAGCTTCCTGGTGGCAATGCTGGAATCACCACACGGGGGTTACAGCCGCCAAAGAACGACGTTTGAATCACCACAGTGACTACACCACTTCGAAATGACACTGGAATTGATACTAAGACTTCACCCACAAGATGGCAACGTGGAAATTACCATAGTAACCATAGCCACCTTGAGGTGACTGTGTAGTCACTACTTTGACTAAAGCCGCCATAAGGCAACATCGAAACCATCGTCGTAGTGACTCTAGACTTTCTGATAAATTATATTGTTAAAGTTTACAAGATTAAAAGGAAGCTTTCGAGTGAACGTTTTTCTTTTGTGATATCATTCAAGTCAACGATTATTGGTCCTTATTTAATAAGAACCATTTCATTGTGCGGTCAATACTAGTGTTAGTCACTGACAGAAAAATGAATTTTAAAACTCGGTAAAAAGCTTCCAAGTCGCTATATCTTTTGTTTACCTTTTTTTCCGATTTTGAAGTTCACTTTTTTTTTCTACCAGGGACTGTGCGTACAATAACAGACTGTCGTCTGCATAATACTTTCCACAATGCATTTCAAAACCTGCAATAGTTTACTTTCTGGCCGTCACTAGGCTTTTAAATTTCTAAATGAAATGACCCATTACACCACAATCCTGAGTTTTAAACGACCATAAGGAAGATGGCGTTTGAAAATAGTATGAGAAAAGGAGAAAATGTCTGTCACCAGCATTTTCTCCTTTTGCTACAATGTTTTCACTTGTTCACAAACAAAATCTTGCATTTGAGCAACATTTGATTTTTCGTCTGCTTATGCTTTCAGTTTGGTCGGTCAAAAGTCGTGTCATCTGGAAAATAGTTAGGCCTTTACCACACGACAAAATATTAGATTTGTCCAAATTGAAAGCATTTGAAAACGACAATTGAACTGTCCCTCAAATGACAGAATTTGTCTTTGGATTAGTATAATACAGCTTAAATAATGAGGATTGTCTTTGATAGGGGAAAAAAGAAGAAAATGTTGAAATTGTAAGTCACTCTTCATTGTTTGTTTCTTTCTTTGTATTGTATTTAACGCCGTTCTCAACATTATTTCAGTAATATCACGGCGGTTAGTGCACCTATTCATGTTTTTTTTTAGCTTCTTTTACCAGTGCTTGGCACAATATTCATCTCAAGCCCACTGGTTGCTTTCTCACGTAACCATCATCGAAACAATGATAAGCAATGACAGAGGAATGAATCCTGTCCCAATAACTATCATCAATCCCAGACATGCGGGAAGGTTTATTAACTCTTTACCAAACGACAAAATTTCAGACATGTCCAAATCGAAAGCATTTGCAGACAACAATTGAAAGGTGACACAAATGAAGCGGTTTGTCTTTGAAAGGGTAGAAAACATCGTGGGAAAAGAAGAAAATGCTGGTTACCAGCATTTTCTTCTTTTCCCGCAATGTTTTCAAAAGCTTTCTTTGTCGGAGTCGTTAAAACTCGGGATTGAGTGGTAAAGGCTTAAGAAAAACCAGATTTTCCCTCTCCTTCGTTCCGCTTCAATATTTGTGGTCAGCGCACCATGCGTGTTTATTCCATTAAATCTTTCAGCAGACGACAAAATTTAAGACTTGTCAAAATTGAAAGCCTTTGCAGACGACAAATTAAATATGACTCAATGGATGAGGCATGTCTTGAAAATGGTAGAAAACATAATGGGAAAAGGAGAAAAAAATTGGTAACCAGTAGATTGTTACAACCATTTTCTTCTTTTCCCACTATCATTTCAAAAACCTTTTTCTTTATGGCCCTTAAAACTCGATATTGTGTGGTTAAGGGTTAGCTGTGAGCATTCCTATCATGATTTAACTCTTTACCAGACGACAAATTTCAAACTCGTCAATACTGAAAGCATTTGCAGACGAGAAATTAAAAGTGACTCAAATAATGAGATTTGTCTGTGAAAGGGAAAGGCCAAAAATGTTGGGTACCAGCAATTTCTCTTGTCAAGCTTTTGGAAAACCTCTTGCAAATGGTCATCAAAACATGAAATTGTCTGGTAAAGGGTTAATTTACTTTTTCAGTGTAGATCAAAATTAGACTGCACACAGTTTTCAGTCTGAGGGGTGATCTACCCTCTTCTGAGATAATGGGATCAGAAGCTGTCTTGAAATTTCAAAATATAGGTCTTTCACTTTCTAAGCGCCAAATATGTAAGCCCGACGTCTTTCGACGGCTACGATAACAGTCCACTAAAACTCGGAAATATAATGTATTTTTATCTCAGTTGAACTAGCACTAAACGACTACCTGGTATAAGAGACCACTTTTCTTACTTCCTTAGTCTCTGAATACAGACTTGATAGTAACGATGTTCCACAATGTGTTTCACAATCTTTCTCTCTCTCTCTCTCTCTCTCTCTTTTTTCTCAAAAAATACCCTTAAATTTTCTAGTTTTAACCCTTCACAACACAATCCCGTTTTTTAATGACCCTGAAGAAATGACCTCATGAAAAAATAGTGGGAATAAGAGAACATACTCCTTTCCCAGACTGTTTTCTACGTTTCCAAAAGTGAATTCCTATTTTTGAGACACACTTATCTGGTCATCTGCTAAAGCTTTCAATATGGGCAAGTCTAGATTTTTTTTTTTCGTTTGCTTGTACGGTTAATACATGAATTGTTTGCGATAAAATCAGACACAATGGGAAGAAATCTTATCTGACAAGTGTCGAAAACGGTCCCAAATATGGTATGATGACGTACTCTTCGTGCGGATGGAAGGACTACTTTCAGTTTGGTTTCCGATTTGATTGGTCAAAATGTTACGTTACAATATTCTTCCGCCGTTCATAAAAAGAAGTAATTTCATATCAAAGCAGTACTTGTTTTAATTTCATATCCCGACGAATGAAAAATAATTCTCAATAATTGCAGTATTTTGTTGTTGATCAAATTTATAGGTACAATAATAACAATATTCACGTGCCATGCTCTGTGAACATGGGTTTTAATGTATCTGCAAAAAGTATCAACCCATGTCCTGGGTCTAAACTTTTGCTATTGGCAAATTTACAACATGTCAAAGTACCATTCTACCTCATTCTACCTTACGGTTCAGTATGGATCCATAAATCATTCCACGAACAGCTTGATAAAATGCGTTACAACGACGCATTAGATTCCCTTTTTTCAGAGCTATGCGCATATGCATCCTTACAGCGCTTTTTTACCCTTATGGTCGTTTTTGCGGCCAGTGTAGATCAAGATCAGACTGCACAAAGCGTGCAGTCTGATCTTGATCTACACTGTCCGCTTTGCTGAGACTTTCTGGACAAAGACGATCTTGAAATTGCAATTACTGGAAATATATTTCTACATAAAAATGGCTGTTGGGTTTATCCGGCACTCTGAGGGTTAAATATGGCGAAACCCACGCAGCTCGAAGCAGATACAAGCACAAGTAATAATATTACATCATATTTGAACCATGCTCCGTGAAAAGGAGGCTTAATGCATCTGCGAAAAGTATCGACCCAGGTCAGCTTGCGCAATCCACGCAGGCTGACCTGGGCCGAAATCTTTCGTAATTGGTCAATTTTCTGAATGTCCAAGGACCAGTCTACTCATGATTCAGTCGTTTGTTAAAAAAAAAAAAAAAGTGGCTAATATGGATCCATAATTAGGTGATGGCTTGGTTTGTACAACGCATCAAGGTGATGCGTTAAGCCCCCTTTTGCCAGAACATGGCTCATTTATAGTTCTCAGGTATATCACAGGAACCAATGGACAGGTTTGTTCTAATCGTAATTCGTATTTGCTATTGTTATGAGTATTCAAGTTGAGTATACAGTATACCAAACACAATTATGTACACGTTAAGACGTTGTCTGTCTGTCTGTCTGTCTGTCTGTCTGTCTTTCTGTATGTCTGTGTATATGTCTTTGTGTCTGTATGTCTGTGTATCTGTCTGTGTGTCTGTGCGTCTGTATGTCTGTGTGCCTGTCTTTTTGTCAGTATGTCTGTGTATCTGTCTGTATGTCTGTGTCTGTCTTTTTGCCTGTGTCTGTATGTCTGTGTGTCTGTATGTCTGTGTGTCTGTCTTTTTGTCTGTATGTCTGTGTGTCTGTCTTTTTGTCTCGCTACAAGCAAATCTGTCACTCGGTCTTTCTTTTAGATTTTTTTTCTGTGTTTCTGATTCTCTGTCTGTGTATCTAGCTGTATGTCTGTGTATCTGTCTTTGTTTCTGTATGTCTGTGTATCTGTCTTTGTGTCTGTGTGTCTGTATGTCTGTGTCTGTCTTTGTGTCTGTATGTCTGTGTATCTGTCTTTGTGTCTGTATGTCTGTGTATCTGTCTTTGTGTCTGTATGTCTGTGTATCTGTCTTTGTGTCTGTATGACTGTGTGTCTGTATGTCTGTGTATCTGTCTTTGTGTCTGTATGTCTGTGTATCTGTGTGTCTGTGTGTCCGTCTTTGTGTCTGTATATCTGTCTTTGTGTCTGTATTTCTGTCTTTGTGTCTGTGTATCTGTCTTCGTGTCTGTATGTCTTTGTGTCTGTCTTTTTATCTGTATGTCTGTGTGACTCTGTATGTCTGTGTATATGTCTTCGTGTCTGTATGTCTGTGTATCTGTCTTTGTGTCTGTATGTCTGTGTGTCTGTCTTTTTGTCTGTATGTTTTTGTGTCTGTATGTCTGTGTGTCTGTCTTTTTGTTTGTATGTCTGTGTATCTGTCTCTGTGTCTGTATGTCTGTGTCTGTGTGTCTGTATGTCTGTCTTTGTGTCTGTTTGTCAGTATGTCAGTTTTTGTGTCTGTATGTCAGTATGTCTGTCTCTGTGTCTTTATGTATGTGTATCTGTCTTTGTGTCTGTATTTCTGTGAGTCTGTCTTTGTGTCTGTATGTCTGTGTGTCTGTGTGTCTGTGTACAAGAATTTTCATCAATTTGTCCGTCTCTACATTTCTGGCTGTATGCATGTTCTCACACCAGTATTGACACAACTTTCTTTCCAAGTCACTACGTTTCTCACATGCATCAGAGGTGAGAGGCGAAAAATCGCCGGAAAGAAAGTTTGCCTCAACCAGGTATCGAACTCACAACCACTAGGTCGCGAGTCAGAGACGTTAACCGCTAAGCTACCCCGGTGTGCTGTGAAGAGGTAGAAAACACTGTGGATAAAGGAGAAAATACTGGGTAGAACTAAATGCCCTTTCAGGATTTATTTCTCTGTTACCGCTGAAAATTGTGTTGTTGGTATTTATGTGAGAAAGCAGCGATTAGCTTAAAAAAGAATGTCCGTGAAACTTGTCAAAAGGACCCCAAGGAAAGCGTGGCAGCTTTGATATAACCGACACAATGTTGAAAATGGCTTTAAAACAAACTTCTGGTCACTGTGATGAAATCTTTTAAGTTCTTCTGAACTAAAATCAATAGGCTTTGATGCCTTGTATGCTGCATAATCCAGTGGTGTTCAAAATGGTCTTTCCATAGCCATGGACCCCGCCACAGGAGTCACATGTTTTACAATGAGTTATCATTTGTAGCATAGGCTTCTGAAACTCCATCGGTCTATCAAGGGATAACGAAATTTTCATTATCGGACACCGCTACTATAAATAGTACATTGGCGATTCCCTCTTTATCGTATATAATGATAAGGTGTGCAACGAAATCGAAGAGGGAGTCGACAATGTGCCATTTATAGAAACGGTGTAAATTAAATTTTGAGTATATTCCTTAATGTACAGGCGATGCACAAACGTGCTATAAGTGTTCGATGATCGACCAAGAAAATCTTAATGTTCCATGATAGACCAATATAGAGCTTCACAGACCTGTGTTTTTAGGCAGTATTTCAAAGTCTCGAACCACAATAGCTAGGGTCCTTTATGCCTTTCACTTAACTGCACTGAATTGTGTCAAATGATCCCGTATGAAAATTATTTAGTTCATATTCCTGCCTTAGGAATCAAAACTCTTGCATCATTTTAACCCTTTCGGCTCCACTGGCGAAAACAAGGGTGTTAGCGGACGGCATAGATAAAGATCAGACTGCACAGAATGTGCAGTCTGATCTTGGATCTATATCGTCCGCTTGTCTGGTCAAGTCAGAAGATTGAGCTTCAATATTTCGGGTTTTGCCTTTATCACGAAATTTGACGTGAAATTGATGCCTTCCACATTCTGTGACTATTTTCACATCACCATTTAAAATAAAAAATCATTTTTATCCCCCGCCGAAGGCGGGGGGATATAGTTTTAGCGTTGTCCGTCCTTCCGTCCGTCCGTCCGGATGAATATCTCCAATACCATTGGACGGAATTTCGTGAAACTTTATATGTGTACAACAACCCATTCCGCCAAGACAATTTTTAGCTCACCTGAGCACAAAGTGCTCAAGGTGAGCTATTGTGATCGCCCTATGTCCGGCGTCCCGCGTCCGTTGTCCGTCAACAATTTCTTTAAACATCTTCTTCTCCTACACCACTGGGCCAATCTTGATGAAACTTGGCAGGGATGTTCCTTGGGTGAAGCTCTACCAAATTTGTTCAAAAAATTGAATTCCACCCAAAACTCTGGTTGCCATGGCAACAAAAAGGAAAAAAATGCAAAATCTTTGAAAATCTTCTCCTCTGAAACTAGAAGGCGTAGAGCTTTGATATTTGGTATGGAGCATCTCCTAGTGGACCTATATCAAGCTTGTTCAACTGATGCCCCTGGGGTCAAAACTGGCCCCGCCCCGGGGGTCACAAGTTCGAACATAGGAACAAAGAAGGAAAACTTTAAAATTCTTCTTCTCTGAAACTGGAAGGCGTAGAGTTTTGATATTTGGTATGTAGCATCTCCTAGTGGACTTCTACCAAGTTTGTTCAAATGATGCCACTGGGGTCAAAACTGGCCCCGCCCCGGGGGTCACAAGTTCGAACATAGGAACAAAGAAGGAAAACTTTAAAATTCTTCTTCTCTGAAACTGGAAGGCGCAGAGCTTTGATATAAGGTATGTAGCATCTCCTAATGGGCCTCTACCAAGTTTGTTCATATGATGGCCCTGGGGTCAAAACTGACCCCGCCCCGGGGGTCACAAGCTTAAAGATAGGAACAAGGAAGGAAAACTTTAAAATTCTTCTTCTCTGAAACTGGAAGGCGCAGAGCTTTGATATTTGGTATGTAGCATCTCCTAGTGGACCTCTACCAAGTTTGTTCATATGATGGCCCTGGGGTCAAAACTGGCCCCGCCCCGGGGGTCATAATTTTAGAGATAGGAACAAAGAAGGAAAACTTTAAAATTCTTCTCTGAAACTGGTAGGCATAGAGCTTTGATATTTGGTATGTAGCATCTCCTAGTGGACTTCTACCAAAGTTGTTCATTTAATGCCCCTGGGGTCAAAACTGGCCCCGCCCCGAGGGTCACAAGTTAGAACATAGGAACAAAGAAGGAAAACTTTAAAATTCTTCTTCTCTGAAACTGGAAGGCGTAGAGCTTTGATATTTGGTATGTAGAATCTCCTAGTGGACCTCTACCAAGTTTGTTCATATGATGCCCCTGGGGTCAAAACTGGCCCCGCCCCGGGGGTCACAATTTTGAACATAGGAACATAGAAGGAAAACTTTAAAATTCTTCTTCTCTTAAACTTGAAAGTGTAGAGCTTTGATATTTAGTATGTAGTGAACCTGTTCTAAGTTTGTTAGCCCACCTAAGCACAACATTTCAGTGAGTTCAAAATTGGGTCACCTGGGGTCATAAACTAGGTCACTAGATCAAATTAAAGAAATACCATGTGGGCACTCTAGAGGCTACATTTATTGCTCAAATGACCTGAAATTTGGTCAGAATGTTTGTCTTGATAAAATCTCGGATGAGTTTGGATCGCGGTCACCTGGGATCATAAACTAGGTCACTAGGTCAAATTAAAGAAATACATTTAGGGCACTCTAGAGGCCATATTTTTTGCTCAATTGACTTGAAAATTTGTCAGAATGTTTGTCTTGACAAAATCTCACATGAATCTGAATTTGGATCAACTGGGCTCATAAACTAGGTCACTAGGTCAAATTAAAGAAATACCTTGCGGGCATTCTGGAGGCCACATTTTTGGCTCAATTAACTTGAAAATTGTTCAGAATATTTGTCTTGATCAAATCTTAAATGATTCTTAATTTGGGTCAACTCGGGTGATAAACTAGGTCACTAGGTCAAAGTAAAGAAATACCTTTAGGGCACTCTTGAGGCCGCATTTATTGCTCAATTAACTTGAAAATTGGTCAGAATGTTTGTCCTGATGAAATCTCGAATGAGTTTGGATCTGGGTCACCTGGGATTTTTAACTAGGTCACTAAGTCAAATTAAAGAAATACATTTAGGGCACTCTAGAGGCCACATTTTTTGCTCAATTGACTTGAAAATTGGTCAGAATGTTTGTCTTAATAAAATCTCGGATGAGTCTGAATTTGGGTCAGCTGGGCTCATAAACTAGGTCACTAAGTCAAATTAAAATAAATACCTTGCGGGCACTCTGGAGGCCACATTTCTTGCTCAATTGATTTGAAAATTGTTAAAATGTTTCTCTTGATGAAATCTAAGATGAGTTCAAAATTGGGTCACCTGGGGTCATAATCTAGGTCACTAGGTCAAATTAAAAAAATACCTTAAGGGGATTCTAGAGGCCACATTTCTTGCTCAGCTAACTTGAAATTTGGTCAGAATGTTTGTCTTGATGAAATATTGGATGAGTTTGAAATTGGGTCACCTGTGATCATAAACTAATTCACTTGGTCAAATTAAAGAAATACCTTTAGGGCACTCTAGACGCCACATTTATTTCTCAATTAACTTGAAAACTGTTCAGAATGTTTGTCTTGATAAATATTTTGATGAATTCTAAATTGGGTCTCGTATGGTGATGAAGTAGGTCACTAGGTCAACTTACGGAAATTTTTTGTGGATGCTCTAGATGCCACATTTTAAGCTCAATTGACCTGACAATTGGTCAGAAATTGAATTTTGCACATGGAGTGAAATTTCGCCTATTGACTCAGGTGAGCGATCCAGGGCCATCATGGCCCTCATGTTTTGTTTTTTTGATTCGATGCAAAATGGCCAACTGGGAGAGATTTTAAGTTACGGGGTTGAGTTAATTTTTGTTGTTTTCAGTCTTCATTTTTACAGCATTTTCTGCTTGTCCTGAGCATAACTTTGTCATCTCCAGTCCGATTGACTTGATACTTAGCATTTGTGTTTGTTGCAATAATACGGAGTGCAGTGCGAAAGAACCATAACTCTACCTCGTGTTGTCTTTGAGTTATTTCCCTTTGATCTTCATTTTTACAGCATTTTCTGCTTGTCCGGAGCATAACTTTGTCATCTCCAGTCCGATTGACTTGAAACTTGGCATTTGTATTTGTTGCAATAATACGGAGTGCAGTGCGAAAGAAATATAACTCTACCTCGTGCTGTCTTTGAGTTATTTCCCTTCGATCGTCATTTTTACAGCATTTTCTGCTTGTCCGGAGCATAACTTTGTCATCTCAAGTCCGATTGACTTGAAACTTGGCATTTGTGTTTGTTGCAATAATACGGAGTGCAGTGCGAAAGAACCATAACTCTACCTCGTGCTGTCTTTGAGTTATTTCCCTTTGATCGTCATTTTTACAGCATTTTCTGCTTCTCCGGAATACAACTTTGTCATTTTTAGTCTGAACATCTTCAAATTTGGTATGCATGATTGTTGAAAAATTACAGAGTGCCGTGCACAAGAACCATATCTCTTCCTAGCACGAATATTGAGTTATTCCCCCATTGATCTTCATTTTTATAGCATTTCTTGCTTGTCCGGAGCATAACTTTGTCATTTTTAGTAGGAATGACTTGAAATATGGTATGCTTATTTGTTGCAATATTTGGAAGTGCAGTGCGCAAGAATTGTAACTCTACCTCGTGCTGTCTTTGATTTATTTCCCTTTGATCGTCATTTTTACAGCATTTAGTGCTTGTCCAGAATATAACTTTGTAATCTCAAGTCAAAACGACTTCAAACTTGATATGCATGTTTGTTGCAATATTGCGGAGTACAGTGCGCAAGAACAATAACTCTACCTAGAGCGGGTTTTGAGTAATTCCACTTTTATCTTCATTTTCACAGTATTTCTTGCTTGTCCGGAACGGAACTTTGTCACCTCAAGTCAAATTGACTTGAGACTTGGTAAACATGTTTGTTGCAGTTACGAAAAGTGCAATGCACTGGAGCCGTAACCTTACCTAATGCCCTTTTGGAATTATTCCCTATTCATTATTATTATTTTTTTTTTTTTGCAGCTTTTCATGCTTCTGTACAATATAACTTTGTCTTTTCATGTTGGAATGACCTGAAACTTTATATGCATGTTTCCTTAACACGAGAGGAGACATTCATGCCTATTTCGATCACTGACATGATTTCTGCTGCACTACTATTTCCTGTACCTGCTCTTTACGATTATTATCCCCCCTCGACAACTGACGGTGGGACGGGCGTATCTTGCTCTTGTTCATTAAATGTCATGTCATGGAAAAAGGGGGCTTGACAAATATTTTCATTATGGACCAATATCTCTTTCACTACAGGACAAAATGCAATTAAACTTCATCTTTATTAAGCCACAGACAATAGTTATTTGATTTTATTTCATGAAATACCATGTCATGAAAAAAGGGGGCTAAATGTATAATTTCATTATGGACCAATAACAGTTAGTTCGCCCATTCGTCCGCCTGGACAGATATCTTCTAAAGTCCTTGACGAACATTTATGAAACTTTATATATGCATGTCTTCCTTAGGATAGTCCGTTGATACAATTTTCTTTTATATATAATGACGTGTCATGAAAAAAGGGGGCTTGATGTATATTTTCATCATTTGTTTTCATTTAATGAAATGCCATGTTATGGTAAAAGGGGACTTAATGTATGATCTCATTATGGACCACTTATATATTTTTCATTTAATGAAATGATGTGCCACGCAAAAAGGGGGCTTAATGTGTAATTTTATCATGGACCATTAACAAAAAGGCCACATGTTCATGCAACACACAATACCTCTAATATGTTTGTATCAAAAAAGGTCTTTTTCGGCGGGGGATATCATTTCAACGAAATTACTTGTTCATTTTAATTGGTTGTGTGAAAATTTTTCATTCTAAATGGTGATGTGAAAATAGTCACAAAATGTAGAAGGTATCAATTTCACGTCAAATTTCGTGATAAAGGTAAAAGCCGAAATATTGAAACAGAGTAAACTTTTCTAAATTGTCCTGGTATTATTCATTTCCTTAGAAATATTAAGTGGATTTAACAAAAGATTGAGAGCTTTATGTGGGTTGCATTTTCAGCGAGTGTAAAGGTTTGGTTTATAAAGATTCTGAAAGATTAGATACATAGAAGTAAAAAAAAAAAAAAAAATGCCTGAAGTTACTAGGTCCACAAGCTTTCTGAAGGAATCACATATGGGGCCTGTGAGATTCCCCTTGTGTAACTCGGTGAAGATCGGTGGGCCTATATCGAAATATTAGGGTATAAGACAGACGCATCATTCATCTCTTCTTTCAAATAAATTATTCAAAATTGCGATTTTCGTCTGTTTTTATGATAAGCATTGTACAGTCCGATTTCAAGATAGAAGTCTATATAGCTGGACTTTTTCGCCGGGAAAAAGGTCACTCGTCGCAACTCGACCGAGTCCGTAAATATATCTAACCAACCGATTACCCGAGGATGGCCGAATTGGGAAAAGTATGAAACTTACATTTTACAAACAAATGCGAAAAAAATCAGAGGTTTGGTCGTGTAACGTCACAGCTTTATAATGTCAAGAAAAAGAGAGCGGAAAATGATCCCGTTTTGACCAGTATTAACGTTTATTAGACTCTCGTCGATTTCCGTAGGTTCTCGGAAATCTGACTTGATTGTGATTTCATCAGTTCTGTGGAGTCTATATAAAGCCACGGCGCGACGTTTCTAAGCGCATTTCATGTCGTTACGACGTAAACGCAGATGAAATTTATCAACTTCTTACAGTTGCGATAATTTTAGTCAATCTTTTCAATTCTGTATTTGTTTGATATGGGAAATTGCTTACCCTGTCAGAAGCGCGGGGGTCACCGACGAAGAGGGCGACGCAGCAGACGAACCACTCGTGTTCACCCAGATTTTGCTGCCGATACGGAACAAATAAATGTTGTTCTCAGTAATGGCTCCAGCCAAACACAAAGACATTTGTCAAAGGGAGAAGCTAAAATGGAGAGGGAATTAAGAATAAATGGTATGTAGAAATTTTCGTCAGTATGCATACTAGCGGCGCTCTTGGAGAGTGGGGTTGAATGCATCTCCCTGATGCATGATACCAAGCAAGTTATCACATAATTATTGATCCTTAAAATCCATTTTGTCTAACAACCAACTATATCATTAAGTAGAATGGTCCTTAGACACCCAGAAAATTTTACCAATGGCAAAAAGTGTTGACAGTGTCAGCCTGCCCAGACTGCGCCGGCTGACTGTTATATGTTCATGTCACAACACTGACATGGGTCCATAGCCTACTTTTTGCAGATATATTAAACCCCTTTTTATAGAGCATGTCTTATATATGAATTATACAGCTGCTTGGGGATTTGATTCTTCATGGTTCTCAGAAGCTTTTTACAAGCATTTTACCCACAATGTGTTCTACACTTCCATAGACCATTCCAAATATTTTGGTCACAAGTTATTTGTCGTCAGCAGTTATTGTCGTCTGAAAAAGAGTTGAACCGCTTAATAGATTAAATGTATAGAGAGGCAGAATGAGTATGAGAGGGAGTGAGAAGGGAAGAGGAAACGGTATTGAAAAACAAAATTTAGTAAAGCAAAGGATCTGAGCCTTTCTACAAGTGTCTTTCTACTTCAATGCCTTTGTTGAGGCCGTTTCGGTTTGCTAACATGTACAGTATATCCTCTTAAACTCTCAATATTAGTCTGCTTCTAAACAAGCCTATTTGCCTGCCTACCTGCCTGCCCATCTGTCTGTCTGTCACCCCCCTCTGTCTCTATCTCTCTACCTACCTGCCTGCCAGCCTCCGCTGTATAATTATAAGTGTACCTACTTAGCTATCTATATGTCTGTTTGTCTCGCTACAAGCAAATCTGTCACTCAGTCTCTCTTTTAGATTTTTTTTCTGTGTTTCTGATTCTCTGTCTGTGTATCTGTCTTTGTGTCTGTGTCTGGCTTTGTGTGTCTGTATGTCTGTGTATCTGTCTTTGTGTCTGTATGTCTGTCTTTGTGTCTGTGTATCTGTCTTCGTGTCTGTATGTGTGTGTCTGTCTGTCTGTGTCTGTATGTGTGTGTGTCTGTCTTTGTGTTTGTATGTTTGTTTGTCTGGTTTTGTGCCTGTGTGTCCGTGTGTTTTTGTGTCTGTATGTCTGTGTGTGTGTCATTGTGTCTGTGTGTCTGTCTTTGTGTCTGTGTGTCTGTATGTCTTTATGTTTGTCTTTGTGTCTGATTGTCTGTGTGTCTGTCTGTTTGTCTGTGTGTCTGTATGTCTGTGTATATGTCTTTGTGTCTGTATGTCTGTGTATCTGTCTGTGTGTCTGTGCGTCTGTATGTCTGTGTGTCTGTCTTTTTGTCAGTATGTCTGTGTATCTGTCTGTATGTCTGTGTCTGTCTTTTTGCCTGTGTCTGTATGTCTGTGTGTCTGTATGTCTGTGTGTCTGTCTTTTTGTCTGTATGTCTGTGTGTTTGTCTTTTTGTCTCGCTACAAGCAAATCTGTCACTCGGTCTTTCTTTTAGATTTTTTTTCTGTGTTTCTGATTCTCTGTCTGTGTATCTGTCTGTATGTCTGTGTGTCTGTATGTCTGTGTATGTCTTTGTGTCTGTGTGTCTGTATGTCTGTGTCTGTCTTTGTGTCTGTATGTCTGTGTATCTGTCTTTGTGTCTGTATGTCTGTGTATCTGTCTTTGTGTCTGTATGTCTGTATGTCTGTGTATCTGTCTTTGTGTCTGTATGTCTGTGTATCTGTGTGTCTGTGTGTCCGTCTTTGTGTCTGTATATCTGTCTTTGTGTCTGTATTTCTGTCTTTGTGTCTGTGTATCTGTCTTCGTGTCTGTATGTCTTTGTGTCTGTCTTTTTATCTGTATGTCTGTGTGACTCTGTATGTCTGTGTATATGTCTTCGTGTCTGTATGTCTGTGTATCTGTCTTTGTGTCTGTATGTCTGTGTGTCTGTCTTTTTGTCTGTATGTTTTTGTGTCTGTATGTCTGTGTGTCTGTCTTTTTATTTGTATGTCTGTGTATCTGTCTTTGTGTCTGTATGTCTGTGTCTGTGTGTCTGTATGTCTGTCTTTGTGTCTGTATGTCAGTATGTCAGTTTTTGTGTCTGTATGTCAGTATGTCTGTCTCTGTGTCTTTATGTATGTGTATCTGTCTTTGTGTCTGTATTTCTGTGAGTCTGTCTTTGTGTCTGTATGTTCTGTGTGTCTGTGTGTCTGTCTGTGTACAAGAATTTTCATCTATTTGTCCGTCTCTACAATTCTGGCTGTATGCATGTTTTTACTTGACAGTCTATCTGCTTCTTTGAAACAATCTTCATAATTTCTGTCTTACATGCTGTTTGTCAATCTGTCTGTCTTTCAATCAAACTGTCTTTGTCTCGATTGACCCGTCTACCTTCCAGAAACGTTTGTCTGTCGGATTCTCTATAAGTTTGTCCATGCATCTTTCTCTTCCTCTTTACAAGCCAGTCTACAGTCTTTACATTTTTATGCAAAACTGTCTGTCTGTATGTCTGTGTGTGTGTGTGACTGTCTGTCTGTATATTTTTCTACAAACTGTCTGTCTGCGTGTCTTTAAAAGACTGTCTAACTTTGATTCTGTCTCTCTACAAGTATGTCCCTTTGTCTTTAAGCTGTAAGTCGTTTATCCTGTCTGTTTCTGTTAAAGCATGTTTTTAAACTTGTCTATCGAAAAATACTATATATCTTTATGTACGTATTTTTCTCTACAAGTCTGTCTATATCAACCAGTCTGTCTCTAGTAGGTCTGTCATCTGTCTTCCACCCGACTGTCTAACTGTCAGTCTCTCTATCTCTTTTCAAGCCTGTTTACTTGTCTGCGTCTGTACAGGTCAGGCTGTCTGTCCACTCATCTATCTATCGGTTTTTTTTATCTTCAAGTCTGTCCATCCGCCAATCTGTCCCTCTGCAAGCCTGACCATCTGTCTGCCTGCCCTCTCTACAAGTCTGTCTGTCTGTCCGGCTATCCACAAGTCTGTCAGTTTGTATATCTTAAGGTCTGTCTGTCTATCTGTCAGTCTGTCTTTCTACAAGCCTGTCCATCTGTTTTTCTCTCTACAAATCTTTTTCCTAACAAGCTTGTCTATCTGACTGTCTACACATCTTCAAGAATATCTTTCTATTTGTCCGCTTCTCTACAAGTATGACTATCTATCTGCACGTCTCTTAGTTTGTCCATAGATCTGTCAGTTCCATTTACAAGACAGTCTACTGTCTCTCTACAAGCGACTCAGTCTGGCTGTCTACCTTTCTACTGTCTCTCAGTCGTTATTCAAACGCATGTCCGTCCACAAGCCTCTGTATTTTCAAGTCTATCTGCTTGTCTGTCTATCTCTTTCTACAAACCTCAGTATTTGTACATCTGCTTCTCTACAGCTGTTGTGTCTGCCTTGCTCATTGTCTGTCTTAATACCTATCGATAATTTTAGCACCACATAGAGAATCTTTTGAAACAGGAACTAGCCAGAGATCACAAGGGGCCAGGACTGTATTGTAGGGGCTGGTGTTTCTATATTTATTTGAATAATGTGGGCATAAAACTCAGCATTCACTTTAGTATGTATCGATACAACACGATAAAGAAGAAAATAGGAGAACAGAAAAACACGATGCCTTTACCAACTGACTTAAAAAGTTTGGCTTTACGGCGGAAGGCGATATTGAACGTTTTTATACACTGCTTTGCTGTATAAATTCAGTCTCGTTAAAGTATACCAGTGTTTCATCGCCTGTTACAATACGATTAGTAAAGTTTGACCCCTCTACCCTAACGCGTTCTGAAATTTCTTAACAGATTTCGACCCTAACCATCTATGGCTCGGGCGTCAATAGTTTAGATACCCACTACGTGCAAATACGCGACATTCCAAGATTGTCAGTCAAAATCAAACTAAATGTGTCAGCTATTTTCCTCATAGTATCTCGGCGATCTTTTTTTACATGCTGCTCTACATCCGTGATGATTTTGTCTGCGACTGATATTGATGGACGACTAGATTTATGGTCATCTTTAACAGTATCGCGCCTTCTCTACACCAGTCCGACCAATTTACGAATATCATATTTCATGAGTGCAGAGTCCCCTATATCCTCACTATTTTCCTGCCAACCTTCAGTCCCCTTTGCTTGCACAGTCTTCAACTGGTAGATACAGAAGGTCTGAAAGATACTAGTCAGCACATACAGAATGCTGAAGGCCTCCAACATTGGAAACCCCGTCAAGACCTCTATCGACGCGTCTTGAATATTAGAAGGGGAGAGACGCTTCCAAGCTGCTATTGATTCAAGATGGAATTCTCGGCTCCGAATGATCAGGTCTATGTTAGGTACCCAAAAAGAGACACCGAATTAACTAGGTGTCCGGCAGCTTACAGGCTTTGACAGAAAACTCCTGCAAGAACTGTGCTCTGTACTATCTCCATTTGAATGAGCGACAAACCTGTTTTATCAAGAAAACGTTTCGTCCTGTTTGACTGTGCCGATAACGCTAGTTTTAAAGCATCAAATATAGCAAGTATTAACAACATAAAACGACAAAATGATGACATCTCTAAATCCCACTGTAAATATGATGTCCCCTACTTGAGTACAGCTGCCTCGGACCACAGATTCCAGTTAATGTGGTGTGATACAGTAAACCAAAACTAAGATGCAGACAGCTCTCGTCAACAAGGCATCCAGTGTCAGCATGTCTGCAACTGAAGACAAGATAAAATCTCCTCCAGCTAAGGCACTTAAGTTAGACAAGGATTTCTTCAGTTCAACTATCCCCTCAAACACACCAGGGGCTGTGTCTGAAATCAGAGATACAGGACTGTCTGAAACAACCATGTACTGACATGACCAGCAATCCATCAGAATACTGTAAAGGACAATGTTCAGTCAATCTACTTTGTGTTTTCAACAATAGCTTTAGGAAGTCTAATAATCCCAGCTTCCTCTTCTCCAGTGGAGTGACTTTCAGCATTGCAGAAAAGATCTCTCGTCCAGATAGATGCTCAATGATTTTTACGAGACTAGTGGTGTTTCAATTGTGATGCCAAACTGATAGATGTCGAATGACTCCCCGTATATAATTGACCAAATCCTTAATTAGTACTTACTTATTGAGTTGTTCAGTGCTTATCTCACAGGGCTGGTCAATGTTGATCAATTCTAGGATTCCAGTTCTGCCTAGATTTAATCTGGCCTACGACACATACATGACTTATCTGCTAGCTTAATACGAGCTTAATCGTATACTCGATAGCTTAATCGTATATTCTATTTCCATCTACCATGCGTTTACTCTTTTATCGTAAAGGTGTCTGTCAACAACCCAACTGTATATCTTTTGGTTGCGTGAACCTGATTATATGTCTGTACTTGCCTCGATCTGTCTGCTCACAACCCACTTATCTGTCATTGGTATTTTTAACCTGTCAAAATGTTTGTACCTGTTTCCATCTGTCTGTCCACATCCCACTTATCTGTCTTTGGTTATTGACTTGTCAGCTTGTCTGTACCTGTTTCCATCTGTCTGTCCATATCCCACATATCTGTCTTTGGTTATTGACTTGTCAGCCTCTCTGTACCTGTTTCCATTTGTCTGTCGATATCCCACTTATCTGTCTTTGGTTATTGACTTGTCAGCCTCTCTGTACCTGTTTCCATCTGTTTGTCCATATCCCACCTATCTGTCTTTGGTTATTGACTTGTCAGCCTCTCTGTACCTGTTTCCATCTGTCTGTCCATATCCCACTTATCTGTCTTTGGTAATTGACTTGTCAGCCTCTCTGTACCTGTTTCCATCTGTCTGTCCATATCCCACTTACCTGTCTTTGGTTATTGACTTGTCGGACTGTCTATACCTGTTTTCATCTATCTGTCCATATCCCACTTATCTGACTTTGGTGATTGACTTGTCTGACCGTCTATACCTGTCTCCATCTCTCTGTCCACAATCCACTTATCTGATTTTGCTTGTTGACTTGTCAGCTTGTCTGTAACGGTCTCCACCTGTCTGTCCTCAACCCATTGATCTGTTTTTGTTTCTGGACTTGTCAGACTGTCGATACGTGTCTGAAACTCTCTGTCTACATCCCTCTTGTCTGTTTTTGCTTCTGGACTTGTCAGACTGTCTATAGGTGTCTGAAACTGTCTGTCTACATCTCTCTTGTCTGTTTTGTTTCTGGACTTGTCAGACTGTCGATACGTGTCTGAAACTGTCTGTCTATATCCCTCTTGTCTGGTTTTGCTTTTGGACTTGTCAGACTGTCGATACGTGTCTGAAACGGTCTGTCTATATCCTTCTTGTCTGTTTTTGCTTCTGGACTTGTCAGACTGTCTACACCTGTTGCTAACTGTTTGTCTACATCCCTCTTGTCTGTCTTTGGTTGTGGACTTGTAAGACTGTCTAAGCCTGTCTCCATCTGGCTGTCCACAACCTGCTTATCTATCTTTGCTTGCTGAATTATCAGACTATCTGTACCTGTCCCCATCAGTATTTATGTCCCGCATTCTAATTATCTGTCTTAAGGTTTGTCAACCTGATAGGCTGTTTCTTCCCGTCTCCAACAGTCTGTCTACAACCCACCCTATCTGTGTTAGGTGTGGTCCACCTGAAACGTTTTCCACTTCTTTCAAATACAACACCTATAACTTGATAAGTTGAGCTTTATTTCATTGATCCTCTGCAAATGTTATCAATATGGACGAGTCCAACATTTTGTCTTATGGTAATGAACAGAACCACCATATCATATGTACACTGCAGGTGAAGAGCCGAAGGTTGTACCAGAGAGTGTGGCATATGTCATTGGACCTGATAGTAAAGTTAGAGATTACAATCCAGAACTGAATGAAGTCATTAAAGGTATCAGCGCTGCTCTGGACAATACGATAAATCAGAATGAGGTATGTGATGTAAATGATAAGACAGAACTACCGTTTTCTAAGATATACATATGAGTCTTTCTGTTTGAAAAAGGGGGGCTTAATGCATCTGCAAAAAGTATTGACCCAGGTCAGCCTGCGCAGTCCGCGCAGGCTGACCTGTGTCGAAACTTTTTGCTTTCGGTAAGTCTTCTGCATATCCAAGAACCATTCTACCTCATTATTCAGCCTGTTGTTAGACAAAATGGGTTTTATGGATCTTTAGGCGATGACCTGCTTGGTATAATGCATCACAGAGATGCATTTAACCCCCTTTTTGCCAAACTATGGTTCATTTGCATGCAGGGATTCGCCGTAAATACTCGACTTTAAGGTGGACTTGGCAATAATGCGCGAACCCTTTTATCACGGTCAAATTTTACTTCAAATTTTAGGGCGTCTTATAGTGGAGTACATACAGTGAATTAATCATGCAAGCATGATCGCAATGTTTAGATTTCTGTAAACGACAACTTACGTAGGCCTACCTCACTAGAACCCGACCAATCAGCAAACGACACTCTTGATAGATAAAAATTATGATTATCCACGTGAATTAAGATTTGGTAGATAAATATAAAACAATGATGTAAAAGAAAGAAAGAAAGAAAAAAAAAAAAACTGCCTTTTAACCCTGTACCAAACCATCTCGAGTTTTAACGTCTGTGACAAAAAAAAAAAGGCTTTTGAAAAAAAAATGTGGTGAAAAGATAACTTGCAGGAAAACGTGGGTGAAATAATGGGGGTACTTCGATAAATGGGTAGAAAACATCGTGGGAAAAGAAGAAAATCTCAAGATCGTTTAAAAATGTGTGATAAAAGATTAAACGATATCTCAGACCATATCCTTGCTACCATATATTTTAGAATGTTTTCACTGTCGAAGAGGAAGCCATGATGGAGGAGATCTTGGAGAAAGATCAGATCGAGGAAGCCCGACAAAAGTTGGCTGATAAGCAAAAACAGGCTGAATTAAGACGGGAAGAAATGCTGAAGAAGAGAAAGAAGAAACCCAAACCTGAATTTTCTGCTGCTGCTTATACACTTCCGGTATCTGACATGGCTGGTACTGCTGATATACTTCCAGTACATGACAAGGCTGGTACTACCGATACAGCTCCCGAAAATAAGGTAATTTAATACTTTAGTGGTTTCTTTAGGGCTGGTTATGTTTTCTTTGGTTGTAAATGAATTGTGCTTTAGGAGAAATCTAGGACAATTGACACCTGACAAGGCTTCTACTGATGAAGCAGCTCCCGAAAACAAGGTAATGCCACTTTGGTGTGATTTTCTTGTGGCTATTTTTTTTTTGTTTGTTTATTTGTTTTAAACTGCGTCGTGCTTAAAGACACTTCAATGGCCATATACACCTGAAATGGCTGCTGCTGCTACTACAGCATAAGAATTAAAGAAGAATCTTTTTTCTTTGTAATGAGATTGCGTTGGGGCTTCGCACCCTGACTATTTTTGGCTTTCATTATCGATAGGATTCGGGCTAATTATTATAATACTATATTATGATCCTGGATCAGGCTGATATTAAAATGGTGTAGCGTAACTATCTTTTTATTTTTTCAGACTTTCTAGCGAAAGCAAATTACTTTTGTTGAATAATCGATCTCATATACCTTTGTCAATTGGTTTGATGACATTTTTCTTATTGAAACATTTAGTATGATTCATCTTATTTCTTCAGACAAGAATCGTGCGTGAAAGATTCGTTTACGTTCTTGTTTAGTTTTAAAAATTGACCATGCTCTGTGAAAAGGGGTTTTTATGCATCTGCAATATGTATCAACCAATGTCAACCTGCTCAGTCCGCGCAGGCTGATCTGGGTCGAAAACTTTTGCTATTAAAGTTCTTGATTCAGTTGGCTACTAGACATAATGGATTTTATAGATCCATAATTAATTATGTGATGACTTGATTGGTATCATGTACCACAGAGATACATTAAACCCCGTTTTCCCAGAGCACAGCTCCAATCAAACTTTATATCTTCTTTCAAAGAGATAGAACCAGAATTTTGTACATGTATATGGCTTGCAACACGCGAAAAGGTGCATTCGGACATTTGCGTAAATTGTCGTCTCGGATCAGCCAGCGCAGTCCGCGCAAGCTAATCCGAGACGGCACTTTACGACTACATTAGATTTTGTGCTACAGTAGGCTTGCGCAAAACAGAAAGTTACCTAAAAACGGAAAGTGTCGTTTCGGATTAGCCTGCGCGGACTGCGCAGGCTGATCCGAGACGACACTTTACGCAAATGTCCGAATGCCCCTTTTCGTGTGTTGCAGGCCATATATTAAAAAATGATATTGACGTTTCTATGTAATAGGGACAGTTTACTATGGAAGAGGAACAACTGATGACAGCAATTGTTACAGAAGATGATCTGAAACAACAGAAACTGCAACAGGAAAACAAAATGAATGAGGCCATAGCTAGAAGAGAGAGACTTCTTGCAAAGAGGGCAAAAAAAGCCAAACGTCTGGCAAAAAGAGAAACTGTTGAAGACGAGGCTCCAGTCGCCAGTGATACCGCTGAAGTAAAGACTGTAGAGCCCACAACTTCTGTAAGTTTAATTAATGTTATTTATTTATTTATTTTTTCGTTGCTTTGATGAAAATCGAAGCAACTTTAGGATTCCAGTGTAAAAATGTTCAAGGGGTCTGTACGCACCGACCATTCTTAAAAACATTGTTGGTCTTATTCTTTAGAATTTTCTGAATTTGAAAGTAACACAACTTCTCTTTCGCTAAAATATTTAGACAGGGCCAGAATGTTGTACCTGTAACATATTAAAGATAATGTTGATGTTTCTATTTAATAGGGACAGTTTACTACCGAAGAGGAAAAACTGATGACAGACATTGTAGCAGAAGATGATCTGAAACAACAGAAACTGCAACAGGAGAATAAAATGAACGAGGTCATTGCTAGGAGAGAGAGACTTCTTGCAAAGAGGGCAAAAAAAGCCAAACGTCTGGCAAAAAGAGAGACTGTTGAAGACGAGGCTCCAGTCGCCAGTGACACCGCTGAAGTTAAGACTGAAGAGCCTACAACCTCTGTACGATTTCTTTTTTCTTGCTTTGATAAAATCAATATTTAGGATTCCAGTGTAAGAATGTTCCAGGGGGCTGTATTCACCAACCATTCTTAAAAACGTTCTTGGTCTTATTCTCCAGAACTTTCTGAATTTGAAAGTAACACAAGTTCTAATTGGCTAAGCCATTTGGTTTAGCAAATCATAAATTGTGTTACTTTCAAATTTAGAAAATTTTGGGATATAAGATTGAGAACGTCTGTGCCTGATGAGCTTTCTGTTTGGTTGAGACAAAACGTCTAGGGCAATTCAAAGGTGTAGTCTCGAATATTTATAATGGATACGAAAATCAGCTTTTGGCATATGCAGTCCTTTGATCAAAATCTAACTTTTGGTCCGTATACGGCAACTATAGTCTAAATAAAGTTCTAATTCTGATTTCTTTGACTATCGTAGGCAGAGAACACTACTTAGATATGCAGCCCCCATTGCGTCAAGATTTGCTTATTGGTAGTAAGTAATTAATCCCATTTTAATATGGAGATCAATTGTTTTTCTTCAGCAACAATACAGCGTGGAAGAGGAGTGCATGATGGAGGATATTGTAGCTGAGGCTGACCTTCAGCAACAGAAGCTCGAACTAGACAACAAGATGAGTGAGGCTATTGCGAGAAGACAGAAGATTCTAGAAAGGAAGTCCAAGAAAGCCAAACGTTTGGCAACAAGAGAAACGTCTGACGACAAGGCTCCAGTTGCTACTAAAGCAGACACTGTTGACGCCGATACTACTGACATCCCAACCTGTTCTACTGTAAGTTGTGCTTCGTTGGCCAGTTATTCACCAACCATTTTGAATGAAATATTGTCCTTACTAACGGGATCACACGCCAACAAAAATCAATGGCATCATTTATGAAGTACAACCAAATGCAACCAATTTAACAAATGGAGGCATATTACATTGCGATGCAGTGTCTAATAAGTATATTTAGGCTATCAGTTCTAATTCGTCATTCTCGATATGGCTGACTTAAAACTTCGTCTACATTACGGGCGCTATGTATTCATTAATACTATCTCGCTGTGTCGCGACATATGTTCATTTTCTTACTGAATATGCACAAGAGTGCTCAAACAGATCTCTTTCGGACCGGCGATAATAAGCAATGCGTCGGTTTACTTCAAAAACCTCGTAACTACAGCTTGTAACAAGCTGTAGTTACGAGGTTTTCGAAGTAAACCGACGAATGCATCCTTAATCAATTTCTAGATTAGAGATGTCTGACTGCCATACACTTGGAAATGGGGTTTCATGCCCCTCCGTGATCCATTATACCGTGTAAGTCATCACATAATTCTTGAGCCATAAAATCAGTTTTGTTTAACAACCACTTAAATCATGAGGTAGACAGGTCCTTTGACATGTGGAGTACAAACTATCAGCATAGGTCGATACTTTTTGCAGATGCGTTACGACCCTTTTCACAGAGCATTACTCAATTATATATATTTACTATTTTGCAGACGACTTTTACCAAAGACGACAAGAAATTGATGCAAGACATTATCGATGAAGAAGACACCAAGGAGAAGAGGGACACACTAAATACCAAGATGGCTCGTGCCGAGGCCAGGAGAGAAAGGGCTTTAAGAAGGAGGGTAAAGAAGGCAAAGAAAATGGCCACTTCCGGTCACGTGCCTAGCCCAGAAGCGGGTACTTCCGCATCTGGATATAAATTGGACGATAATGGAGAAGATTCCGCCTCAGTAAGTTATTTTTGTCATTTGACTGATTGATATGTTCTTTGTGGTGACATTCAGTTATTCCTCAGCATAAATGCTCTTGTTTCAAATTCATTGGCGCCATGTGGTTTAGCCAATCAGAGATCGTGTTAACTCTCTAAATTCTGAAGGTTCTTGTGAAATAGAACGTAACTTAAAATGGTTGACGAAACGGCCCTTTACCTTCTGTTGCAGTTTATCCCATACGACAAGTTCATTCCAAATTTTCAGATGATTCAATATTTTTGAATTATTCAATGATTGAAATAAAGAAATGAAACATGCACTGTGAAAATGGGGCTTAATGCATTTGCAAAAAGTATCGACCTGGGTTGAACCTTCTTGCTATGGGTCAATTTCTGCATGGCCAAGGACCAGTCCACTTGATGATTTAGTCGCTTGTTAGACAAAATGGATCTTATGGGTCCACAATTTTGCGATGACTTGTTTGGTACAATGCATCACGGAGATGCATTAAACTCCACTTTTGCCAGAGCATGGCTCAAATTCTAACAGGGTTTTATATGGAATCGTTCAGGTAAAGAAGAATGACAAGGTCACAGAGGTGCTGGACGAAATCTTGAACAAAGTGAAGAAAGATGAACAGAAAGTCGAGTCAAATGTGGTAAGTGACACAAAAACAACAGGATATACATAGTTACTGATCAAAACTGCTGTATTTCAGAATAGTACTACTGGCTTAACCTTTTCACTGCTTAGCACGATTTTTTGATGATAAATTAGGTCTGTCATGCAATCTGGCTCCGTATTCACCTACCAGTCCCATTCCTAAAAACATTTTTAATTTTATTCTTATTTTGAAGGTACTTTAAGCCCCCTTTTTATAGATGATGGCTCAAATAGTTTAGCCAATCAGAAACTGCATTAGGAATGGTTGGTGAATACGTACCCCGAGCTTTGTTCTACTATGTCTGCTGCTTCTGTTCCAGCCTAAAGGGCGTTAGTGTTGCAGGGGCTAGTGCTTGTAAAAGTTTTGTTTGCCCCCCAATTCAGCTGAGCATGAAATTTCAAAGTTATGCGAACCATACTCTTGCAAAAGTGGTTTAATGCATCTCCTAGATGCATGATACTTAGCAAGTATGCCCCTTTTCGTGTGTTGCAAGCCATATGATGACTTGCTTGATATAATGCATCATGGAGAGGCATTAAATTAATTGCCCTTTTCCCAGAACATGGCTCATATGTCCAAGATTGCTTATTTATGATACCATCATTTATTACGACCTGCAGCTGGTATCGTTTCATTTCGAATGTTCCAGACTAAATTCAGCGTGGAAGAGGAACTTTTAATGGACGATATCTTGAATGAGTTCGGCGATGATGACGACGGTGGTGGTGCCAACCTGAAGGGTGAAGGTCACGGCCGAGTCGGCCAGGGTTAGAGTTGAGATGTTTAAGGGGAGGAGGTTGGGCGTAGGATGGGTTCGGGCCCCGCTCTCAGAGCGGGGCGTAGGGCTCGTCTTCCGGTATAGCGAAGGTAGAGATAGATTAATAGCTACGCTGTTTTCGAAGAGAACGTAGAGGTATTGTCAAAGCCTATGTCATGATCTGTGTCGTCGTCTTTATTGGCTTCTCCGTCGTCGTGCAATAAACTTTTGGCATTTTTAATGGGCAGATAACCGTCAAAATGTTTTGAAACAGTTATGCCCCTTTTCTAGACTTAGAATTTTCACTGAAAATCAATCTGTTTCTAAAAGCAACTGCAGTCGAGCCTTGGCAACCGCATGCGGTACTTTTGTTTTATTCTAGTAATAGGTTTACTAAATAAACTTTTTATGTGATTAGTATAAACGGATAGAAACATTTAATTGTCTGAAAGTAATATGGCAAAAGACGATTTCTTTGAAAATATCTTTGTAAGATGTTGGTCCGTATTCACCAACCATTCTTGATTCCATTCCTAGTCTTAACCTAGATGTACAAAGTAACGTAACGTCTGATTGGCCAAACTGTTTACGTTACTTTCAAATTTGAAAAATTCTTAAGGTTAAGACCTAGAATATTCTTAAGAATGGTTCATGAATACAGATCCTGAAAAAGCGCCATGAATAAGGTCATATTAGATTCGTTGTACACTAAAGTAACTTATAAACGTTGCCCTTTTTACCTGAACCCTGTGGAAAAAGACATATTTTTTGAAAAAGAAGTTGGTCGTTACGAGCAATCTCTCTTCTTCCTACAACATTTTTCAAAGCTGATAACTGCTTGTAGGTCAGGATAAAATTGGGTGACATGTACTCTATTTGCATGCATGAAATCTGCTTTTTAGATTCGTTGTAAATCAAGGGAACTAAATATAGGTGAGTAAACAACTGAACTCATTACCTCCCTTTACACACTTATTTTTGTCTTGAAGTAGAACCCTGTTGAAAACATTGTGGTAACAGGAGAAATAGCTCTTTATTGCGTAATTCTCCTTTGCCACAATACTTTAGTATGTTTTTCTTGTTTCAAACCTTAACACTTACCCGATTTACATGGTTGTTTTCAAAGATTTCTGCTGCAATTTTTTTCAGCCCAACATTTAACTCGAGATGTTTTGAGGATAACTATAATAGGTCTTCCAAAGTGACGTAAGAGTTCTTTCAGCATGACTACCAGGATCCATATCACCAACCATTCTTAAGAACATTCTTTGTCTTATTCTGGTTTTAGAGAGTGACACAACTTCTGATTTGCTAAACTATTTGGTTTTGCCAATCAGAACATGGGTTACTTTTAAAATTTGCCATTTTTTTTTTTAGAAAAAAAGACTAAGAATGTCCATAAGAATGGTTGTTAAATACTACCGGTGCCCCAAAGTAATGTAACTCTACTTTGCGCACTACAATCAGTACTTCACACTTTAGAATGTTCCAATGTACATGTACTTGCATATTCTATGCGCATAACTACTAGTGTGAAACTTTGTGTATGATTACCCGTTCCCCAAAGTAATGTAACGCTACTTTGCGCATAACTGCCAGCACTACACACTTCAGAATGACGTCATGTACTTGCAAATTCTAATTGCATAACTAATAGTGCAATACTTTGTGCACGACTTTGCACATAACTACCAGTAATCCATACTCTTTATTGTACATGTACTTGCAAATTGTACGCGCATAACTACGAGACAAACTGAAATCTGAAGTGGCAGATAGCATGAATACAGCCTCATGCTAAATTCTCACGATACGTATTCTTAGTCGTCTTTTTTACAATTGTCATGATAGTATGCTTACCTAGGGAGACTTAACTGAAAGAAACTGATCTTGTGTTGTTTGCTAGGCTAAGAATGACGCTCTGATCCATTCCTCTAAATATTGTTGTTTACTTAGAAAGGCGGAGCGGAGCATATCTCTTGCCTGGCACTGATCCTGAAATGGTATTTGTAAAGATTTTTCATCGTAATTAATCATCTGCTTATTTAGAGCAAGATTTTGTGTCTGTTTGATCTGCTACAGCTTTGCCTTGGAAGACGAATGTTTATGGATGAATAAACACTTTGAAAGACGACAAAAGGTAATGTGCTCTCTTTGTGTCTCTCTGTCTCTGTCTCTCCATTATGTAAAAACCGACTTAATAATGAGGTAGAAGGGTCCTCTGACATGAAAAAACTTTACGAAAAGCAAAGAGCTTCGACCCATCTGCCCGTGCGGACTGCGCAGGCTGACATAAGTCGATATATTTTTTTCCAGGTACATTAAAACCGCATTTCACAGAGCATGGCTCATTTAATTCAGTCTCAAATTTAGTATGTGTACGTTATTTATAACAAGAGTTATCCGAATAATCCATTGGTTGACCTTTTATTACATAATCTTGAGCTTTAACGACCCTACGAAAGAAGACTTGAAATCATTGTGGAAAAAGGAGAAAATGAGAGTAAACAGCATTTTCTCCTTTTCCTCACAATGTTTTCTATCCTTTCAGAAACAAAGTTTATCATTTCGGCCACATTTTATTTGTCCTCTGCAGCAGCTTTTCTTTTAATTTAAACCACTGTAAAAGTTCGTTGTTTGAAAAAAGCTAGGTCACCTTTCCTGACACGTTATCTTCTAAGAATGAATTCTTGTTAGTTAAATAATTTTCATATTGCCACATTGTTTTCACACTTATACATGTATCATATCCTAACTCTTGTCAATAATGCATATTTTATAAGAATGTTTTTATGTCAATTCCTTCAAATATGTTTCCGTGTTTATGAATCAACTCTTGACCAAAACAATGCTGTCTTACAATGTTTTCTATCCGACCAAAGACAAATCTCACCATATTTGCAATATTTAATCTGTTGTCTGGAAATGCTTTTAATTTGGACCAGTCTAAAATATTGTCGTTTGATAAAGAGTTAAAAAGCTTGTGATAGAAATGAGAAGCCAAATATAGTTTTTGTTTTCATTTGTTTTGTTTTTCCATACAGTAAGAAAACTATATAACAGACATGTTCCAAGGCGCAGTGACCATCGTTAGGGATTATGTCCAGCATGTTGCGACACCGGAACCGTCCTATAGACTATAGACATGTGGTGACGTAGGAATCGTCATGAACGACTACAGCCACCAGGTGACAACGATTGAACAATTATGGTGACTACAGCCACCAGGTGGCGATGTTGGAATCACCATACCGTCTACAGCCACCAGGTGGCGATGTTGGAAATACAACAGTGACTATAGCCACCAGGTGGCATCGATTGAACAATTATGGTGACTACAGCCACCAGGTGGCGATGTTGGAATCACAACAGTGACTACACCCACAAGATGGCGCCTATTGAACAATTATAGTGACTACAGCCACCAGGTGGCGATGTTGGAATTACAGCAGTGACTACAGCCACATGGTGGCATCGACTGAAAAATTATAGTGACTGCGCTAATCTGGTGGAAATGTTGGAATCAACATACCGTTTACAGCCACCAGGTGGCAACGATTAAAGAACAGTTATAGTGACTTCAGCAACGTGGTGGCAATGTTGGAATCACCACAGTGACTACAGCCACAAGGTGGCAACTATTGTACAATTATAGTGACCACAGCCACCTGGTGGTAATGTTGGAATCACCGAAGTGACGACAGCAAACAGGTGGCAATGTTTGAATAATCATACAGACTTCAGCCACCAGGTGGCAATGTTTGAACCACCACAATGACTACAGCCACCAGGTGACAATGTTGGATTCACCATACAGACTATAGCAACAAGGTGGCAATGTTGGAATCACTATACAGACTAGAGCCATAATGTGGCGATGTTGGATTCACCATACAGACTACAGCCACAAGGTGACAATGTTTGATTCACCATACAAACTACAGCCACAAGGTGACAACGTTGGATTCACCATACAGACTATAGCCACAAGGTGGCCATGTTGGAATCACTATACAAACTACAGCCACACGGTGGCAATGTTGGATTCACAATGCAGACTACAGCCACAGGTTGGAAATGTTGGATTAACCATAAAGACTATAGCCACAAGGTGGCAATGTTGGATTCACCATACAGACTAAAGTCACCTAGTGGCAATGTTGGTCTTACCATACAGACTATAGCCACAAGGTAGCAACGTGGCATTAATCATACAGACTACAGCCACAAGGTGGCAATGTTGGATTAACCATACAGGCTACAGCCACAAGTTGGCAAAATTGGATTCACCATACAGACTACAGCCACAAGGTGGCAATGTTGGATTCACCATACAGACTATAGCCACAAGGTGGCAATGTTTTGATTCAGTATACAGACTAGAGCCACAGTGTGGCGACGTTGGATTCACCATACAGACTACAGCCACATGGTGGCAATGTTGGATTCACCATACAGACTACAGCCACAAGGTGGCAATGTTTTGATTCAGCATACAGACTATAGCCACAAGGTGGCAATGTTGGATTTACTATACAGACTAGAGAAACAATGTGGCGATGTTAAATTCACCATACAGACTACAGCCACATGGGGGCAATGTTGGATTCACTATACAGACGATAGCCACATGGTGGCAATGTTGGATTCACCATACAGGCTACAGCCACAAGGTGGCAATGTTGGATTCACTTTACAGACTACAGCCACAAGGTGGCAATGTTGGATTCACCATACAGACTATAGCCACAAGGTGGCAATATTGGATTCACTATACAGACTAGAGCCACAGTGTGGCGACGTTGGATTCACCATACAGACTATAGCCACATGGGGGCAATGTTGGATTCACTATACAGACTAAAGCCACAAGATGGCAATGTTGGATTCACCATACAGACTATAGCCACATGGTGGCGATGTTAAATTCACCATACAGACTACAGCCACAAGATGGCAATGTTGGATTCACTTTACAGACTATAGCCACAAGGTGGCAATGTTGGATTCATCATACAGACTATAGCCACAAGGTGGCAATGTTGGATTCACTTTACAGACAACAGCCCCAATGTGGCGATGTTGGATTCACCATACAGACTATAGCCACATGGGGGCAATGTTGGATTCTCTATACAGATTAAGCCACCAGCTAGCAACGACTGAACAATTATAACAGTTACTACAGCTTCCTGGTGGCAATGCTGGAATCACCACACGGGGGTTACAGCCGCCAAAGAACGACGTTTGAATCACCACAGTGACTACACCACTTCGAAATGACACTGGAATTAATACTAAGACTTCAGCACTGGATTTGATACTAAGACTTCACCCACAGGATGGTAACGTGGAAATTACCATAGTAACCATAGCCACCTTGAAGTGACTGTGTAGTCACCTTTTTGACTAAAGCCGCCATAAGGGAACATCGGAACCATCGTCGTAGTGACTCTAGACTTTCTGATAAATTATATTGTTAAAGTTTACAAGATTAAAAGGAAGCTTTCGAATGAACGTTTTTCTTTTGTGATATCATTCAAGACAACGATTATTGGTCCTTATTTAATAAGAACCATTTCATTGTGCGGTCAATACTAGTGTTAGTCACTGACAGAAAAATGAATTTTAAAACTCGGTAAAAAGTTTCCAAGTCGCTATATCTTTTGTTTACCTTATTTTCGATTTTGAAATTCACTTTTTTTTTTACCAGGGACTGTGCGTACAATAACAGACTGTCGTCTGCATAATACTTTCCACAATGCATTTCAAAACCTGCAATAGTTTACTTTTTGGCCGTCACTAGGCTTTTAAATATCTAAATGAAATGACCCATTACACCACAATCCTGAGTTTTAAACGAATGTAAGGAAGATGGCGTTTGAAAATAGTATGGGAAAAGGAGAAAATGTCTGTCACCAGCATTTTCTCCTTTTGCTACAATGTTTTCACTTGTTCACAAACAAAATCTTGCATTTGAGCAACATTTGATTTTTCGTCTGCTTATGCTTTCAGTTTGGTCGGTCAAAAGTCGTGTCATCTGGAAAATAGTTAGGCCTTTACCACACGACAAAATATTAGATTTGTCCAAATTGAAAGCATTTGAAAACGACAATTGAACTGTCCCTCAAATGACAGAATTTGTCTTTGGATTAGTATAATACAGTTTAAATAATGAGGATTGTCTTTGATAGGGGAAAAAAGAAGAAAATGTTGAAATTGTAAGTCACTCTTCATTGTTTGTTTCTTTCTTTGTATTGTGTTTAACGCCGTTCTCAACATTATTTCAGTAATATCACGGCGGTTAGTGCACCTATTCATGTTTTTTTGAGCTTCTTATACCAGTGCTTGGCACAATATTCATCTCAAGCCCACTGGTTGCTTTCTCACATAACCATCATCGAAACGATGATAAGCAATGACAGGGGAATGAATCCTGTCCCAATAACTATCATCATGCAGGAAGGTTTATTAACTCTTTACCAAACGACAAAATTTCAGACATGTCCAAATCGAAAGCATTTGCAGACAACAATTGAAAGGTGGCACAAATGAAGCAGTTTGTCTTTGAAAGGGTAGAAAACATCGTGGGAAAAGAAGAAAATGCTGGTTACCAGCATTTTCTTCTTTTCCCGCAATGTTTTCAAAAGCTTTCTTTGTCGGAGTCGTTAAAACTCGGGATTGAGTAGTAAAGGCTTAAGAAAAACCAGATTTTCCCTCTCCTTCGTTCCGCTTGAATATTTGTGGTCAGCGCACCATGCATGTTTATTTCATTAAACCTTTTAGCAGACGACAAAATTTAAGACTTGTCAAAATTGAAAGCCTTTGCAGACGACAAATTAAATACGTCTCAATGGATGAAACATGTCTTGAAAATGGTGTGATGCGGTTGAAAAAACGAGTCCGAAGGACGAGATTTAAATCGCATCAAAACCCATTCGAGTGACAGATTTGTAATTTCACACACAACCTGTTGATTATCCTATTTATTGTATACCTAATTCGCCCTTTTTTATTCTAAAATTATCAAGAATGGTACAATATGAGGATTATAAAAAAAAATAGTTCCGAAAAACATAATAAAACTATATCGTCACTGGTGATTATACCATATTCATCATCACTAGTGGTGTTATTCACTGTGAAATCCCAGTAATTCACTGATAGGAATATAATAATACGGCTTAAATAATGAGGATTGTCTTTGATAGGGTAAAAAACATTGTAGTGAAAAGAAGACGAAAATGTTGAAATAGTAAGTGATTCTTCATTGTTTGTTTCTTTCTTTGTATTCTGTTAACGCCGTTCTCAACATTATTTCAGTAATATCACGGCGGTTAGTGCACCTATTCATGTTTTTTTGAGCTTCTTTTACCAGTGCTTGGCACAATATTCATCTCAAGCCCACTGGTTGCTTTCTCACATAACCATCATCGAAACATCAATGATACGCAATGACAGGGGAATGAATCCTGTCCCAATAACTATCATCAATCTTAGACATGCGGGAAGGTTTATTAACTCTTTACCAAACGACAAAATTTCAGACATGTCCAAATCGAAAGCATTTGCAGACAACAATTGAAAGGTGAAAAAAAATGAAGCGGATTGTCTTTGAAAGGGTAGAAAACATCGTGGGAAAAGAAGAAAATGCTGGTTACCAGCATTTTCTTCTTTTCCCGCAATGTTTTCAAAAGCTTTCTTTGTCGGAGTCGTTAAAACTCGGGATTGAGTGGTAAAGGCTTAAGAAAAACCAGATTTTCCCTCTCCTTCGTTCCGCTTGAATATTTGTGGTCAGCGCACCATGCGTGTTTTATTCCATTAAATCTTTCAGCAGACGACAAAATTTAAGACTTGTCAAAATTGAAAGCCTTTGCAGACGACAAATTAAATATGACTCAATGGATGAGGCATGTCTTGAAAATGGTAGAAAACATAATGGGAAAAGGAGAAAAAGATTGGTAACCAGTAGGTTGTTACAACCATTTTCTTCTTTTCCCACTATCATTTCAAAAACCTTTTTCTTTATGGTCCTTAAAACTCGATATTGTGTGGTTAAGGGTTAGCTGTGAGCATTCCTATCATGATTTAACTCTTTACCAGACGACAAATTTCAAACTCGTCAATACTGAAAGCATTTGCAGACGAGAAATTAAAAGTGACTCAAATAATGAGATTTGTCTGTGAAAGGCCAAAAATGTTGGGTACCAGCAATTTCTCTTGTCAAGTTTTTGGAAAACCTCTTGCAAATGGTCATCAAAACATGAAATTGTCTGGTAAAGGGTTAATTTACTTTTTCAGTGTAGATCAAAATTAGACTGCACACAGTTTTCAGTCTGAGGGGTGATCTACCCTCTTCTGAGATAATGGGATCAGAAGCTGTCTTGAAATTTCAAAATATGGGTCTGTCACTTTCTAAGCGCCAAATATATAAGCCCGACGTCTTTCGACGGCTACGATAACAATCCACTAAAACTCGGAAATATAATGTATTTTTATCTCAGTTGAACTAGCACTAAACGACTGCCTGGTATAAGAGACCACTTTTCTTACTTCCTTAGTCTCTGAATACAGACTTGATAGTAACGATGTGCCACAATGTGTTTCACAATCTTTCTCTCTCTCTCTCTCTCTCTCTCTCTTTCTCTCTCTCTTTCTCAAAAAATACCCTTAAATTTTCTAGTTTTAACCCTTCACCACACAATCCCGTTTTTTAATGACCCTGAAGAAATGACCTCATGAAAAAATAGTGGGAATAAGAGAACATACTCCTTTCCCAGACTGTTTTCTACGTTTCCAAAAGTGAATTCCTATTTTTGAGACACACTTATCTGGTCATCTGCTAAAGCTTTCAATATGGGCAAGTCTAGTTTTTTTTTTCGTTTGCTTGTACGGTTAATACATGAATTGTTTGCGATAAAATCAGACACAATGGGAAGAAATCTTATCTGACAAGTGTCGAAAACGGTCCCAAATATGGTATGATGACGTACTCTGCGTGCGGACGGAAGGAGTACTTTTAGTTTGGTTTCCGATTTGATTGGTCAAAATGTTACGTTACAATATTCTTCCGCCGTTCATAAAAAGAAGTAATTTCATATCAAAGCAGTACTTGTTTTAATTTCATATCCCGACGAATGAAAAATAATTCTCAATAATTGCAGTATTTTGTTGTTGATCAAATTTATAGGTACAATAATAACAATATTCACGTGTCATGCTCTGTGAACATGGGTTTTAATGTATCTGCAAAAAGTATCAACCCATGTCCTGGGTCGAAACTTTTGCTTTTGGCAAATTTACAACATGTCAAAGTACCATTCTACCTCATTCTACCTTACGGTTCAGTATGGATCCATTAATCATTGATAAAATGCGTTACAACGACTCATTAGATCCCCTTTTTTCAGAGCTATGCGCATATGCACCCTTACAGCGCTTTTCACCCTTTTGGTCGTTTTTGCGGCAAAACGTGCAGTCTGATCATGATCTACACTGTCCGCTTTGCTGAGACTTTCTGGACAAAGACGATCTTGAAATTGCAATTACTGGAATTTTATTTCTACATATAAATGTCTGTTGGGTTTATCCGGCACTCTGAGGGTTAAATATGGCGAAACCTAAGCAGCTCGAAGCAGATACAAGCACAAGTAATAATAATACATCATATTTGAACCATGCTCCGTGAAAAGGAGGCTTAATGCATCTGCGAAAAGTATCGACCCAGATCAGCTTGTGCAATCCACGCAGGCTGACCTGGGCCGAAATCTTTCGTAATTGGTCAATTTTCTGAATGTCCAAGGACCAGTCTACTTCAGTCGTTTGTTAAAAAAAAAAGTGGCTAATATGGATCCATAATTAGGTGATGGCTTGATTTGTACAACGCATGAAGGTGATGCGTTAAGCCCCCTTTTGCCAGAACATGGCTCATTTATAGTTCTCAGGTATATCACAGGAACCAATGGACAGGTTTGTTCTAATCGTAATTCGTATTTGCTATTGTTATGAGTATTCAAGTTGAGTATACAGTATACCAAACACAATTATGTACACGTTAAGACGTTGTCTGTCTGTCTGTCTGTCTTTCTGTATGTCTGTGTATATGTCTTTGTGTCTGTATGTCTGTGTATCTGTCTGTGCGTCTGTATGTCTGTGTGTCTGTCTTTTTGTCAGTATGTCTGTGTATCTGTCTGTATGTCCGTGTCTGTCTTTTTGCCTGTGTCTGTATGTCTGTGTGTCTGTCTTTTTGTCTGTATGTCTGTGTGTCTGTCTTTTTGTCTCACTACAAGCAAATCTGTCACTCGGTCTTTCTTTTAGATTTTTTTTCTGTGTTTCTGATTCTCTGTCTGTGTATCTGTCTGTATGTCTGTGTATCTGTCTTTGTTTCTGTATGTCTGTGTATCTGTCTTTGTGTCTGTGTGTCTGTATGTCTGTGTCTGGCTTTGTGTCTGTATGTCTGTGTATCTGTCTTTGTGTCTGTATGTCTGTGTATCTGTCTTTGTGTCTGTATGTCTGTGTGTCTGTATGTCTGTGTATCTGTCTTTGTGTCTGTATGTCTGTGTGTCTGTATGTCTGTGTGTCCATCTTTGTGTCTGTATATCTGTCTTTGTGTCTGTATTTCTGTCTTTGTGTCTGTGTATCTGTCTTCGTGTCTGTGTGTCTGTCTTTTTATCTGTATGTCTGTGTGTCTGTATGTCTGTGTATCTGTCTTTGTGTCTGTATGTCTGTGTATCTGTCTTTGTGTCTGTATGTCTGTGTGTCTGTCTTTTTGTTTGTATGTCTGTGTATCTGTCTTTGTGTCTGTATGTCTGTGTCTGTGTGTCTGTATGTCTGTCTTTGTGTCTGTATGTCAGTATGTCAGTTTTTGTGTCTGTATGTCAGTATGTCTGTCTCTGTGTCTTTATGTATGTGTATCTGTCTTTGTGTCTGTATTTCTGTGAGTCTGTCTTTGTGTCTGTATGTCTGTGTGTCTGTGTGTCTGTCTGTGTACAAGAATTTTCATCTATTTGTCCGTCTCTACAATCCTGGCTGTATGCATGTTCTCACACCAGTATTGACACAACTTTCTTTCCAAGTCACTACGTTTCTCACATGCATCAGAGGTGAGAGGCGAAAAATCGCCGGAAAGACAGTTTGCCTCAACCAGGTATCGAACTCACAACCACTAGGTCGCGAGTCAGAGACGTTAACCGCTAAGCTACCCCGGTGTGCTGTGAAGAGGTAGAAAACACTGTGGAAAAAGGAGAAAATACTGGGTAGAACTAAATGCCCTTTCAAGATTTATTTCTCTGTTACCGCTGAAAATTGTGTTGTTGGTATTTATGTGAGAAAGCAGCGATTAGCTTAAAAAAGAATGTCCGTGAAACTTGTCAAAAGGACCCCAAGGAAAGCGTGGCAGCTTTGATATAACCGACACAATGTTGAAAATGGCTTTAAAACAAACTTCTGGTCACTGTGATGAAATCTTTTAAGTTCTTCTGAACTAAAATCAATAGGCTTTGATGCCTTGTATGCTGCATAGTCCAGTGGTGTTCAAAATGGTCTTTCCATAGCCATGGGCCCCGCCACAGAAGTCACATGTTTTACAATGAGTTATCATTTGTAGCATAGGCCTCTGAAACTCCATCGGTCTATCAAGGGATAACGAAATTTTAATTATCGGACACCGCTACTATAAATAGTACATTGACGATTCCCGCTTTATCGTATATAATGATAAGGTGTGCAACGAAATCGAAGAGGGAGTCGCCAATGTGCCATTTATAGAAACGGTGTAAATTAAATTTTGAGTATATTCCTTAATGTACAGGCGATGCACAAACGTGCTATAAGTGTTCGATGATCGACCAAGAAAATCTTAATGTTCCATGATAGACCAATATAGAGCTTCACAGACCTGTGTTTTTAGGCAGTATTTCAAAGTCTCGAACCACAATAGCTAGGGTCCTTTATGCCTTTCACTTAACTGCACTGAATTGTGTCAAATGATCCCGTATGAAAATTATTTAGTTCATATTCCTGCCTTAGGAATCAAAACTCTTGCATCATTTTAACCCTTTCGGCTCCACTGGCGAAAACAAGGGTGTTAGCGGACGGCATAGATAACGATCAGACTGCACAGAATGTGCAGTCTGATCTTGGATCTATACCGTCCGCTTGTCTGGTCAAGTCAGAAGATTGAGCTTCAATATTTTGGGTTTTGCCTTTATCACGAAATTTGACGTGAAATTGATGCCTTCCACATTCTGTGACTATTTTCACATCACCATTTAAAATAAAAAATCATTTTTATCCCCCGCCGAAGGCGGGGGGATATAGTTTTAGCGTTGTCCGTCCTTCCGTCCGTCCGTCTGGGTGAATATCTCCAATACCATTGGACGGAATTTCGTGAAACTTTATATGTGTACAACAACCCATTCCGCCAAGACAATTTTTAGCTCACCTGAGCACAAAGTGCTCAAGGTGAGCTACTGTGATCGCCCTATGTCCGGCGTCCGGCGTCCGTCGTCCGTCAACAATTTCTTTAAACATCTTCTTCTCCTACACCACTGGGCCAATCTTGATGAAACTTGGCAGGGATGTTCCTTGGGTGAAGCTCTACCAAAGTTGTTCAAAGAATTGAATTCCACCCAAAACTCTGGTTGCAAGGAAAAAAATGAAAAATCTTTGAAAATCTTCTCCTCTGAAACTAGAAGGCGTAGAGCTTTGATATTTGGTATGGAGCATCTCCTAGTGGACCTCCATCAAGTTTGTTCAAATGATGTCCCTGGGGTCAAAACTGGCCCCACCCCGGGGGGTCACAAGTTCGAACATAGGAACAAAGAGGGAAAACTTTAAAATTCTTCTTCTCTGAAACTGGAAGGCGTAGAGTTTTGATATTTGGTATGTAGCATCTCCTAGTGGACTTCTACCAAGTTTGTTCAAATGATGCCACTGGGGTCAAAACTGGCCCCGCCCCGGGGGTCACAAGTTCGAACATAGGAACAAAGAAGGAAAACTTTAAAAGTCTTCTTCTCTGAAACTGGAAGGCGCTGAGCTTTGATATATGGTATGTAGCATCTCCTAGTGGGCCTCTACCAAGTTTGTTCATATGATGGCCCTGGGGTCAAAACTGACCCCGCCCCGGGGGTCATAAGTTTAAAGATAGGAACAAGGAAGGAAAACTTTAAAATTCTTCTTCTCTGAAACTGGAAGGCGCAGAGCTTTGATATTTGGTATGTAGCATCTCCTAGTGGGCCTCTACCAAGTGTGTTCATATGATGGCCCTGGGGTCAAAACTGGCCCCGCCCCGGGGGTCATAAGTTTAAAGATAGGAACAAAGAAGGAAAACTTTAAAATTCTTCTCTGAAACTGGTAGGCATAGAGCTTTGATATTTGGTATGTAGCATCTTCTAGTGGACTTCTACCAAAGTTGTTCATTTAATGCCCTTTGGGTCAAAACTGGCCCCGCCCCGAGGGTCACAAGTTAGAACAAAGGAACAAAGGAGGAACACTTTAAAATTCTTCTTCTCTGAAACTGGAAGGCGTAGAGCTTTGATATTTGGTATGTAGAATCTCCTAGCGGACCTCTACCAAGTTTGTTCATATGTTGCCCCTGGGGTCAAAACTGGCCCCGCCCCGGGGGTCACAATTTTGAACATAGGAACAAAGAAGGAAAACTTTAAAATTCTTCTTCTCTTAAACTTGAAAGTGTAGAGCTTTGATATTTGGTATGTAGTGAACCTGTTCTAAGTTTGTTAGCCCACCTGAGCACAACATTTCAGTGAGTTCAAAATTGGGTCACCTGGAGTCATAAACTAGGTCACTAGATCAAATTAAAGAAATACCTTGTGGGCATTCTAGAGGCTACATTTATTGCTCAAATGACCTGAAATTTGGTCAGAATGTTTGTCTTGATAAAATCTCGGATGAGTTTGGATCTGGGTCACCTGGGATCATAAACTAGGTCACTAGGTCAAATTAAAGAAATACATTTAGGGCACTCTAGAGGCCACATTTTTTGCTCAATTGACTTGAAAATTTGTCAGAATGTTTGTCTTGATAAAATCTCACATGAATCTGAATTTGGGTCAACTGGGCTCATAAACTAGGTCACTAGGTCAAATTAAAGAAATATCTTGCGGGCACTATGGAGGCCGCATTTCTTGCACAATTAACTTGAAAATTGGTCAGAATATTTGTCTTGATCAAATCTTCAATGATTCTGAATTTGGGTCAACTCGGATGATAAACTAGGTCACTAGGTCAAAGTAAAGAAATACCTTTAGGGCACTCTAGAGGCCACATTTATTGCTCAATTGACTTGAAAATTGGTCAGAATGTTTGTCTTGATGAAATCTCGAATGAGTTTGGATCTGGGTCACCTGGCATTTTTAACTAGGTCACTTGGTCAAATTAAAGAAATACATTTAGGGCACCCTAGAGGCCACATTTTTCGCTCAATTGACTTGAAAATTGGTCAGAATGTTTGTCTTAATAAAATCTCGGATGAGTCTGAATTTGGGTCAGCTGGGCTCATAAACTAGGTCACTAAGTCAAATTAAAAAAATACCTTGCGGGCACTCTGGAGGCCACATTTCTTGCTCAATTGATTTGAAAATTGGTTAAAATGTTTCTCTTGATGAAATCTAAGATGAGTTCAAAATTCGGTCACCTGGGGTCATAATCTAGGTCACTAGGTCAAATTAAAAAAATACCTTAAAGGGATTCTAGAGGCCACATTTCTTGCTCAGCTAACTTGAAAGTTAGTCAGAATGTTTGTCTTGATGAAATATTGGAGTTTGAAAGTGGGTCACCTGTGATCATAAACTAGGTCACTTGGTCAAATTAAAGAAATACCTTTAGGGCACTCTAGAAGCCACATTTATCTCTCAATTAACTTGAAAACTGTTCAGAATGTTTGTCTTGATAAATATTTTGATGAATTCTAAATTGGGTCACGTATGGTGATAAAGTAGGTCACTAGGTCAACTTACGGAATTTTTTTGTGGATGCTCTAGATGCCACATTTTAAGCTCAATTGACCTGACAATTGGTCAGAAATTGAATTTTGCACATGGAGTGAAATTTCGCCTATTGACTCAGGTGAGCGATCCAGGGCCATCATGGCCCTCATGTTTTGTTTTTTTTGATTCGATCCAAAATGGCCGACTGGGAGCGATTTTAAATTACGGGGTTGAGTTAATTTTTGTTGTTTTCAGTCTTCATTTTTACAGCATTTTCTGCTTGTCCGGAGCATAACTTTGTCATCTACTGTCCGATTGACTTGATACTTAGCATTTGTGTTTGTTGCAATAATACGGAGTGCAGTGCGAAAGAACCATAACTCTACCTCGTGTTGTCTTTGAGTTATTTCCCTTTGATCTTCATTTTTACAGCATTTTCTGCTTGTCCGGAGCATAACTTTGTCATCTCCAGTCCGATTGACTTGAAACTTGGCATTTGTGTTTGTTGCAATAATACGGAGTGCAGTGCGAAAGAAATATAACTCTACCTCGTGCTGTCTTTGAGTTATTTCCCTTTGATCTTCATTTTTACAGCATTTTCTGCTTGTCCGGAGCATAACTTTGTCATCTCCAGTCCGATTGACTTGAAACTTGGCATTTGTGTTTGTTGCAATAATACGGAGTGCAGTGCGAAAGAACCATAACTCTACCTCGTGCTGTCTTTGAGTTATTTCCCTTTGATCGTCATTTTTACAGCATTTTCTGCTTGTCCGGAATACAAATTTGTCCTTTTCAGTCTGAACATCTTCAAATTTGGTATGCATGATTGTTGAAAAATTACAGAGTGCCGTGCACAAGAACCATATCTCTTCCTAGCACGAATATTGAGTTATTCCCCCATTGATCTTCATTTTTATAGCATTTCTTGCTTGTCCGGAGCATAACTTTGTCATCTTTAGTATGAATGACTTGAAATGTGGTATGCTTATTTGTTGCAATATTTGGAAGTGCAGTGCGCAAGAATTGTAACTCTACCTCGTGCTGTCTTTGAGTTATTTCCTTTTGATCGTCATTTTTACAGCATTTAGTGCTTGTCCAGAATATAACTTTATAATCTCAAGTCAAAACGACTTCAAACTTGGTATGCATGTTTGTTGCAATATTGCGGAGTACAGTGCGCAAGAACAATAACTCTACCTAGAGTGGATTTTGAGTAATTCCACTTTTATCTTCAATTTTAAAGTATTTCTTACTTGTCCGGAACGGAACTTTGTCACCTCAGGTCAAATTGACTTGAGACTTGGTAAACATGTTTGTTGCAGTTACGAAAAGTGCAATGCACTGGAGCCGTAACCTTACCTAATGCCCTTTTGGAATTATTCCCTATTCATTATTATTATTATTATTATTTTCTTTTTTTTTTTTTTGCAGCTTTTCATGCTTCTGTACAATATAACTTTGTCTTTTCATGTTGGAATGACCTGAAACTTTATATGCATGTTTCCTTAACACGAGAGGAGACATTCATGCCTATTTTAATCACTGACATGATTTCTGCTGCACTACTATTTCCTGTACCTGCCCTTTACGATTATTATCCCCCCTCGACAACTGACGGTGGGACGGGCGTATCTTGCTCTTGTTCATTAAATGTCATGTCATGGAAAAAGGGGGCTTGACAAATATTTTCATTATGGACAAATATCTCTTTCACTACAGGACAAAATGCAATTAAACTTCATCTTTATTAAGCCACAGACAATAGTTATTTGATTTTATTTCATGAAATACCATGTCATGAAAAAAGGGGGCTAAATGTATAATTTCATTATGGACCAATAACAGTTAGTTCGCCCATTCGTCCGCCTGGACAGATATCTTCTAAAGTCCTTGACGAACATTTATGAAACTTCATGCATGTCTTCCTTAGGATAGTCCGTTGATACAATTTTCTTTTATATATAATGACGTGTCATGAAAAAAGGGGGCTTGATGTATATTTTCATCATTTGTTTTCATTTAATGAAATGCCATGTTATGGTAAAAGGGGACTTAATGTATGATCTCATTATGGACCACTTATATATTTTTCATTTAATGAAATGATGTGCCACGGAAAAAGGGGGCTTAATGTGTAATTTTATCATGGACCATTAACAAAAAGGCCACATGTTCATGCAACACACAATACCTCTAATATGTTTGTATCAAAAAAGGTCTTTTTCGGCGGGGGATATCATTTCAACGAAATTACTTGTTCATTTTAATTGGTTGTGTGAAAATTTTTCATTCTAAATGGTGATGTGAAAATAGTCACAAAATGTAGAAGGTATCAATTTCACGTCAAATGTCGTGATAAAGGTAAAAGCCGAAATATTGAAACAGAGTAAACTTTTCTAAATTGTCCTGGTATTATTCATTTCCTTAGAAATATTAAGTGGATTTAACAAAAGATTGAGAGCTTTATGTGGGTTGCATTTTCAGCGGGCGTAAAGGTTTGGTTTATAAAGATTCTGAAAGATTAAATACATAGAAGTAGAAAAAAAAAAAAATGCCTGAAGTTACTAGGTCCACAAGCTTTCTGAAGGAATCACATATGGGGCCTCTTCCCCTTGTGTAACTCGGTGAAGATCGGTGGGCCTATATCGAAATATTAGGGTATAAGACAGACGAATCATTCATCTCTTCTTTCAAATAAATTATTCAACATTGCGATTTTCGTCTGTTTTTATGATAAGCATTGTACAGTCCGATTTCAAGATAGAAGTCTATATAGCTGGACTTTTTCGCCGGGAAAAAGGTCACTCGTCGCAACTCGGCCGAGTCCGTAAATATATCTAACCAACCGATTACCCGAGGATGGCCGAATTGGGAAAAGTATGAAACTTACATTTTACAAACAAATGCGAAAAAAATCAGAGGTTTGGTCGTGTAACGTCACAGCTTTATAATGCCAAGAAAAAGAGAGCGGAAAATGATCCCGTTTTGACCAGTATTAACGTTTATTAGACTCTCGGCGATTTCCGTAGGTTCTCGGAAATCTGACTTGATTGTGACGTCATCAGTTCTGTGGAGTCTATATAAAGCCACGGCGCGGCGTTTCTAAGCGCATTTCATGTCGTTACGACGTAAACGCAGACGAAATTTATCAACTTCTTACAGTTGCGATAATTTTAGTCAATCTTTTCAATTCTATATTTGTCTGATATGGGAAACTGCTTACCCTGTCAGACGCGCGGGGGTCGCCGACGAAGAGGGCGACGCAGCAGACGAACCACTCGTGTTCATCCAGATTTTGCTGCCGATACGGAACAAATACATGTTGTTCTCAGTAATGGCTCCAACCAAATACAAAGACATTTGTCAAAGGGAGAAGCTAAAATGGAGAGGGAATTAAGAATAAATGGTACGTAGAAATTTTCGTCAGTATGCATACTAGCGGCGCTCTTGGAGAGTGGGGTTGAATGCATCTCCCTGATGCATGATACCAAGCAAGTTATCACATACTTATTGATCCTTAAAATCCATTTTGTCTAACAACCAACTATATCATTAAGTAGAATGGTCCTTAGACACCCAGAAAATTTTACCAATGGCAAAAAGTGTTGACAGTGTCAGCTGCCCAGACTGCGCCGGCTGACTGTTATATGTTTATGTCACAACACTGACATGGGTCCATAGCCTTCTTTTTGCAGATATATTAAACCCCTTTTTATAGAGCATGTCTTATATATGAATTATACAGCTGCTTGGGGATTTGATTCTTCATGGTTCTTTTTACAAGCATTTTACCCACAATGTTTTCTACACTTCCATAGACCATTCCAAATATTTTGGTCACAAGTTATTTGTCGTCAGCAGTTATTGTCGTCTGAAAAAGAGTTGAACCGCCTAATAGATTAAATGTATAGAGAGAGGCAGAATGAGTATGAGAGGGAGTGAGAAGGGAAGAGGAAACGGTATTGAAAAACAAATTTTAGTAAAGCAAAGGATCTGAGCCTTTTTACAAGTTGTCTTTCTACTTCAGTGCCTTTATTGAGGCCGTTTCGGTTTGCTAACATGTACAGTATATCCTCTTAAACTCTAAATATTAGTCTGCTTCTAAACAAGCCTATTTGCCTGCCTACCCGCCTGCCCGTCTGTCTGTCTGTCACCCCTCTCTGTCTCTATCTCTCTACCTACCTGCCTGCCAGCCTCCGCTGTATAATTATAAGTGTACCTACTTAGCTATCTATATGTCTGTTTGTCTCGCTACAAGCAAATCTGTCACTCAGTCTCTCTTTTAGATTTTTTTTCTGTGTTTCTGATTCTCTGTCTGTGTATCTGTCTGTATGTCTGTGTATCTGTCTTTGTGTCTGTGTCTGGCTTTGTGTGTCTGTATGTCTGTGTATCTGTCTTTGTGTCTGTATGTCTGTGTGTCCGTCTTTGTGTCTGTATATCTGTCTGTATTTGTATGTCTGTCTTTGTGTCTGTGTATCTGTCTTCGTGTCTGTATGTGTGTGTCTGCCTGTCTTTGTGTCTGTATGTGTGTGTGTCTGTCTTTGTGTCTGTATGTTTGTGTGTCTGTGTGTTTTTGTGTCTGTATGTCTGTGTGTGTGTCATTGTGTCTGTATGTCTGTCTGTGTGTCTGTATATCTTTATGTTTGTTTGTCTGTCTTTGTGTCTGTATGTCTGTCTTTTTGTCTGTGTATATGTCTTTGTGTCTGTATGTCTTTGTGTTTGTATGTCTGTGTATCTGTCTGTGTGTCTTTGCGTCTGTATGTCTGTCTTTTTGTCAGTATGTCTGTGTATCTGTCTGTATGTCTGTGTCTGTTTTTTTGCCTGTGTCTGTATGTCTGTGTGTTTCTGTGTCTGTCTTTTTGTCTGTATGTCTGTGTGTCTGTCTTTCTGTCTCGCTACAAGCAAATCTGTCATTCGGTCTTTCTTTTAGATTTTTTTTCTGTGTTTCTGATTCTCTGTCTGTGTATCTGTCTGTATGTCTGTGTATCTGTCTTTGTTTCTGTATGTCTGTGTATCTGTCTTTGTGTCTGTGTGTCTGTATGTCTGTGTCTGGCTTTGTGTCTGTATGTCTGTGTATCTGTCTTTGTGTCTGTATGTCTGTGTATCTGTCTTTGTGTCTGTATGTCTGTGTGTCTGTATGTCTGTGTGTCTGTATGTCTGTGTATCTGTCTTTGTGTCTGTATGTCTGTGTGTCTTTATGTCTGTGTGTCCGTCTTTGTGTCTGTATATCTGTCTTTGTGTCTGTATTTCTGTCTTTGTGTCTGTGTATCTGTCTTCGTGTCTGTATGTCTGTGTGTCTGTCTTTTTATCTGTATGTCTGTGTATATGTATTTGTGTCCGTATGTCTTTGTGTCTGTATGTCTGTGTATCTGTCTTTATGTCTGTATGTCTGTGTGTCTGTCTTTTTGTCTGTATGTTTTTGTGTCTGTATGTCTGTGTGTCTGTCTTTTTGTTTGTATGTCTGTGTATCTGTCTTTGTGCCTGTATGTCTGTGTCTGTGTGTCTGTATGTCTGTCTTTGTGTCTGTATGTCTGTCTCTGTGTCTTTATGTATGTGTATCTGTCTTTGTGTCTGTATTTCTGTGCGTCTGTCTGTGTGTCTGTCTGTGTACAAGAATTTTCATCTATTTGTCCGTCTCTACAATTGTGGCTGTATGCATGTTTTTACTTGACAGTCTATCTGCTTCTTTGAAACAATCTTCATAATTTCTCTCTTACATGCTGTTTGTCAATCTGTCTGTCTTTCAATCAAACTGTCTTTGTCTCGATTGACCCATCTACATTCCAGAAACGTTTGTCTGTCGGATTCTCTATAAGTTTGTCCATGCATCTTTCTCTTCCTCTTTACAAGCCAGTCTACAGTCTTTACATTTTTCTGCAAAACTGTCTGTCTGTATGTCTGTGTGTGTGACTGTCTGTCTGTATATTTTTCTACAAACTGTCTGTCTGCGTGTCTTTAAAAGACTGTCTAACTTTGATTCTGACTCTCTACAAGTATGTCCCTTTGTCTTTAAAGGGCAAATCAACAAGTTTCAGATATGGTTAATTTTCAAATCTACACTTATCAAATGGTAACCTGGGAATGATGTAATTAGAAAAAAAAAATTAGTAAAAGTACTTTTTTTCAATTCATATTTCTGCTTATTAATTTTTATTGCATCGCTTATCTCCCTTACTTATTGTTGCGTCCCTTGATTTGTGACGTCATAGGAGAGCTTGTTTCAATACGGACGTTGTTTACGATAGTGAACTGAACGATATTGAAGACGAAGAAATAGACGATTCTGGGCCGGTAAGGCCGTACTTATACGAGCAATTTTTAAAGAAACTTATTAATAAAAGTAATTTTTCGCCCACTGATGACGAAAATGACGATGTTGTGCCGGACTTTTCAACGTGTTGAGTACTGCGCGCTATTGAAATACGTCTATGACGGGGCGAACATCGCTTACAGAAATATTATTCTATACATAATAAAATTAAGTGTATGGCATAAGCTTTGTTTCACGTGAAGGATTTTCAGTAGATTAACGGGCGGAATTAAACAAAAAAAAAAAAAAAAAAAAAAAAAATACGGTTTCAAGACAGTTCCACGACAAGACAGTTCCCCGACACTTTTGAAGACATTTCCCCGACACTTTAGTTTCATGTCAAATAACCCTTTTCTCGACTTTTACGATTGATAATCGTGAGATGTTAGTTCTAACTATTTGTTGATGGGTCCTTGTTGATATTTGTACCTTGTAAAGAATTCTGTAAACATTGACGGGTACAAGTTTATTCTCTCGTGGGTGAAGGGTTACACAATAAATCACGATTTTCATGAGAATAAGAATATTTTGAAATGCTGTTAACCAGCATGAAATTTGATAAAAGAATGTGTTCCGAGATTATTAAGAGTTAATTCCCAAAATTTTTTTGAAAATTATTTTAGTTGTTTTTATTACCATACAGAAATACATGAACATCAGAGAGAGGGAGAGGGGATCTACCTGTGTGAAATACTTTTTTGCTGTTTACCTTGTCCACGTGATCCATTCAATGCAAAAATGTATCATACATGTATAGCTATTGTATGTTCCATATAGAGCTTCTCTGTAAAAGTCTTAAACTCTGAATTGTAATTTGTTCAGTTCTTGTTTGTCTTATGCAAATTGTTTCAATTTGGGTAAGTCTCAAATTGGTCTACCGTCTACTAGGGACTGAGCGGTTAATACTGACATTCCGGTCAAATTGCAGTATAGACGACTTCAGATTCATTGTAAAAACATAGAAAGAGCTGGTAACTATCAATTGGTCCTTTATCCACAATATTTCCTATTTTTAACTCTTTACCAAACGACAAAATATTAAACAGGTCCAATTTGAAATCACTTGCAGACGACAAAATAAAGTTAAATTTTTCAAAAATTGAAATTTGTTTCCAGCAGAGTAGAAAACATTGTGGTTAAAGGAGAAAATGCCGGCTACCAGCATTATCTCCTTTTCCTACAATGTTTTTAAAAGGCTTCTGTCTCAGGGTCGTAAAAACTAGGGATTGATTGGTAAAAGGTTAAATATAAATCCCACGCATTGGGCACGAGTTTTGTTTTGGTTCCCAGGAAGCAGTATCCGAAGAGATTAGTATGAGTTGTATGAACTTGTTTCTCAAGAGATGTAAAATACATGTTTAAATTGTTACCAAACATCAAATTTATTGACTCAACCGAATTGAAAGCATTTGGAGTCAACAAATTAAATTTTACTCACATGTTTGGACTTGTCTTTGATGTGGTAGAAAACACTGTAGAAAAAGGAGAAAATACTGGTTACCAGCATTTTCTCCTTTACCTACAGTGTTTTCTAAAGGTTTTTCTTTCTTCACAAGGGTTGTTAAAACAAAGGATTGTTTGGTAAAGGGTTAAACTAAGTTAAACTAAATTCCAATAAACAATCACATTTTATCGTCATATTTAAATGCTGTGGATTTGAAATATTCTAATTTTTTATCATTTGGGTAAGGGTTAGGCTAAACCCTTACACAGATGGCAAAACTTTAGACTTGTCCACACCACACCGAAAGTATTTGCAGACCACAGATCAAATGTGGCCTTGACAATAGGTTTGAGGGTAGAAATTATTGTAGGAAAAGAAGATAACTCTGGGTATCAGGACTTATTCCTTTTTTCACCCTGTCCTCAAAAGCCTTCTCCATTAGGGTGGTTGAAGATCAGAATTTTGAGGTAAAAGGTAAAAGAATTGAGCCTGGTCAAAAACATTGTTTCTTAATTTAAAAAAAAAAATGTGTTATTTTTAATTTTCTCACTTTTGTCTGATTATCAGAGAAAATGACTTGTGTCAAATTATATGCATTTTCAAAATTTTCATACTGACATGTTCAAAACATTTTCTCAGTAGCCTGTCTAGAAGACATAATATGGATAGGAAAAGGAAATATCCACAAATCAAAATTGTATAGATATAATTCAAAATTTGTTCAAAATGCATGCAAGTTGTCAAATCATTTTTAAGAGTGAAATGTCAAAGAGAAGTAGTGTATGGGATAAAAGCTGTAACATGGGTTTACTGTCACCAACAAACATTACAGTGTAAAGGGGTGAGATATGCAAATGTTATGTAACCATTTCCTGTATTGTTTCAACTGGTCGGTGATGGTTTTACATTTATGACCATGATTAGGGGTAGCCAGATACTGATTTCACCCTTTACCATACAAACCCTAGATCTAGTTTCCAATACCCAAAGAAAGAGTGTTTGAAAAACAGTGTGGGAAGAAAATGATGTTTGCTGTTCAGAGAATGATTATAATCCCTTGAAAGTTTACATCATTTGAACAATGTCGACTATGTTATTTGCAAAATTTATGTTATGAATTTGGATGAATCTATAATTTTGTTAAATGTTGAAATCATTTGGAAAAGGGAGAAAACGGCTGCATTTTCTCTTTGTTCAGAATGAAGCGGTAATGTAGAAAAGGGTAAATTAGTACGAATAACAATTCATGTATTCCAATTTAAAGAAATAAGAAATTACCTACTTCATGTTGGATTTTCTTTTTGAAAATTGCCGTTGCGGAATGTCTGTCTTTCGGAGTTTCGGTTTAAGGCCTATCTCCTTTCGACTCGGAGTTTGGAATAATGTCGGCACAGCGTCAGGTTTTAACCGCAGCCTAAAATTCCTATAACCAACTTCTTTTGCGAGTTTTGGACTTATTAAGAACTGACGGTCATCGAAGTATTTCAGACACAATTTCGAATGAACCGATGGCAAAAAATCCGTCGCTACTGTCCGGCCCCGGTTTAAACGTTGAATCCATAGTTTCCTCCTTTTTAATTCCTTCGGAAATTTGAAAATACTAATTCTATGAGTTCCCGAATCGACGTTGCAACCATAGGCTGCACAATTTACCATTTTTTCGGCTCAATTCTCAGTTAATACTCAGATATCTGCATACAATCATCCGCGTTCCTACTAATGTCTACTGACGGTATACACAGACCGACTCGACAATGACGTCACACATGCACGGGAGATAAGCGAATCAGGGGAAGTAAGCCATGTACCATTTTTAGGGCCGTATATCAGCGTGACAATTCGGCCGTGCTTTATGGCATGTTACAGGGTGGTATTTATGAAAAATGACGGACACATGTTTAACTGACATCATTTGCAGCTGATTAAAGGAAAAAAACAGTCTGGTCAAAATATTTTAGGATTTGCCCTTTAAGCTGTAAGTCGTTTATCCTGTCTGTTTCTGTTAAAGCATGTTTTTAAACTTGTCTATCGAAAAATACTATATATCTTTATGTACGTATTTTTCTCTACAAGTCTGTCTATATCAACCAGTCTGTCTCTAGTAGGTCTGTCATCTGTCTTCCACCCGACTGTCTAACTGTCAGTCTCTCTATCTCTTTTCAAGCCTGTTTACTTGTCTGCGTCTGTACAGGTCAGGCTGTCTGTCCACTCATCTATCTGTCGGTTTTTTTATCTTCAAGTCTGTCCATCCGCCAATCTGTCCCTCTGCAAGCCTGACCATCTGTCTGCCTGCCCTCTCTACAAGTCTGTCTGTCTGTCCGGCTATCCACAAGTCTGTCAGTTTGTATATCTTAAGGTCTGTCTGTCTATCTGTCAGTCTGTCTTTCTACAAGCCTGTCCATCTGTTTTTCTCTCTACAAATCTTTTTCCTAACAAGCCTGTCTATCTGACTGTCTACACATCTTCAAGACTATCTTTCTATTTGCCCGCTTCTCTAGAAGTATAACTATTTATCTGCACGTCTCTTAGTTTGTCCATAGATCTGTCAGTTCCATTTACAAGACAGTCTACTGTCTCTCTACAAGCGACTTAGTCTGGCTGTCTACCTTTCTACTGTCTCTCAGTCGTTATTCAAACGCATGTCCGTCCACAAGCCTCTGTATTTTCAAGTCTATCTGCTTGTCTGTCTATCTCTTTCCACAAACCTCTGTATTTGTACATCTGCTTCTCTACAGCTGTTGTGTCTGCCTTGCTCGTTGTCTGTCTTAATACCTATCGATAATTTTAGCACCACATAGAGAATCTTTTGAAACAGGAACTAGCCAGAGATCACAAGGGGCCAGGACTGTATTGTAGGGGCTGGTGTTTCTATATTTATTTGAATAATGTGGGCATAAAACTCGGCATTCACTTTAGTATGTATCGATACAACACGATTAAGAAGAAAATAGTAGAACAGAAAAACATGATGCCTTTACCAACTGACTTAAAAAGTTTGGCTTTACGGCGGAAGGCGATATTGAACGTTTTTATACACTGCTTTGCTGTTTAAATTCAGTCTCGTTATATTATATTAGTATACTAGTGTTTCATCGCATGTTACAATACGATTAGTAAAGTTTGACCCCTCTACCCTAACGCGTTCTGAAATTTCTTAACAGATTTCGACCCTAACCATCTATGGCTCGGGCGTCAATAGTTGAGTTACCCACTATGTGCAAATACGCGACATTCCAAGATTGTCAGTCAAAATCAAACTAAATGTGTCAGCTATTTTCCTCATAGTATCTCGGCGATCTTTTTTTACATGCTGCTCTACATCCGTGATGATTTTGTCTGCGACTGATATTGATGGACGACTAGATTTTGGGTCATCTTTAACAGTATCGCACCCTTCTCTACATCAGTCCGACCAATTTACGAATATCAGATTTCATGAGTGCAGAGTCCCCTATATCCTCACTATTTTCCTGCCAACCTTCAGTCCCCTGTGCTTGCACAGTCTTCAACTGGTAGATACAGATGGTCTGAAAGATACTAGTCAGCACATACAGAATGCTGAAGGCCTCCAACATTGGAAACCCCGTCAAGACCTCTATCGACGCGTCTTGAATATTAGAAGGGGAGAGACGCTTCCAAGCTGCTATTGCAACAAGATGGAATTCTCGGCTCCGAATGATCAGATCTACGTTAGGTAAGAGACACCGAATTAACTAGATGTCCGGCAGCTTACAGGCTTTGACAGAAAACTCCTGCAAGAACTGTGCTCTCTACTATCTCCATTTGAATAAGCGACAAACTTGTTTTATCAAGAAAACGTTTCGTCCTGTCTGACTGTGCTGATAACACTAGTTTTAAAGCATCAGATATAGCAAGTATTAACAACATAAAACGACAAAATGATGACATCTCTAAATCAAACTCTCCCACTGTAAATATGGTGTCCCCTACTTGAGTACAGCTGCCTCGGACCGCAGATTCCAGTTAATGTGGTGTGATACAGTAAAACAAAACTAAGATGCAGACAGCTCTCGTCAACAAGGCAACCAGTGTCAGCATGTCTGCAAATGAAGACAAGATAAAGTCTCCTCCAGCTAAGGCACTTAAGTTAGACTAGGATTTCTTCAGTTTCATGGACTCTAATGCCGTAACTATCCCCTCAAACACACCAGGGGCTGTGTCTGAAATCAGAGATACAGGACTGTCTGAAACAACTATGTACTGACATGACCAGCAATCCATCAGAATACTGGAAAGGACAATGTTCAGTCAATCTACTTTGTGTTTTCAACCATAGCTTTAAGAAGTCTAATAATCCCAGCTTCCTCTTCTCCAGTGGAGTGACTTTCAGCATTGCAGAAAAGATCTCTCGTCCAGATAGATGCTCAATGATTTTTACGAGACTAGTGGTGTTTCAGTTGTGATGCCAAACTGATAGATGTCGAATGACTCCCCGTATATGATTGACCAAATCCTTAATTAGTACTTACTTATTGAGTTGCTCAGTGCTTATCTCACAGGGCTGGTCAATGTTGGTCAATTCTAGGATTCCGGTTCTGCCTAGATTTAATCTGGACTACGACACATACATGACTTATCTGCTAGCTTAATACGAGCTTAATCGTATACTCGATAGCTTAATCGTATATTCGATTTCCATCTACCATGCGTTTACTTTTCTATCGTAAAGGTGTCTGTCTACAACCCAACTGTATATCTTTTGGTTGCGTGAACCTGATTACATGTCTGTACATGCCTCGATCTGTCTGCTCACAACCCACTTATCTGTCATTGGTATTTTTAACCTGTCAAAATGTCTGAACCTGTTTCCATCTGTCTGTCCACATCCCACTTATCTGTCTTTGGTTATAGACTTGTCAGCTTGTCTGTACCTGTTTCCATTGGTCTGTCCATATCCCACATATCTGTCTTTGGTTATTGACTTGTCAGCCTCTCTGTACCTGTTTCCATCTGTCTGTCGATATCCCACTTATCTGTCTTTGGTTATTGACTTGTCAGCCTCCCTGTACCTGTTTCCATCTGTCTGTCCATATCCCACTTATCTGTCTTTGGTAATTGACCTGTCAGCCTCTCTGTACCTGTTTCCATCTGTCTGTCCATATCCCACTTATCTGTCGTTGGTCATTGACTTGTCGGACTGTCTATACCTGTTTCCATCTATCTGTCCATATCCCACTTATCTGACTTTGGATATTGACTTGTCTGACCGTCTATACCTGTCTCCATCTCTCTGTCCACAATCCACTTATCTGTCTTTGCTTGTTGACTTGTCAGCTTGTCCGTAACGGTCTCCACCTCTCTGTCCTCAACCCATTTATCTGTTTTTGCTTCTGGACTTGTCAGACTGTCTATACGTGTCTGAAACTCTCTGTCTACATCCCTCTTGTCTGTTTTTGCTTCTGGACTTGTCAGACTGTCTATAAGTGTCTGAAATTGTCTGTCTACACCCCTCTTGTCTGTTTTTGTTTCTGGAATTGTCAGGCTGTCTATACGTGTCTGAAACTGTCTGTCTACATCCCTCTTGTCTGTTTTTGCTTCTGGACTTGTCAGACTGTCGATACGTGTCTGAAACGATCTGTCTATATCCCTCTTGTCTGTTTTTGCTTCTGGACTTGTCAGACTGTCTATACGTGTCTGAAACTGTCTGTCTACATTCCTCTTGTCTGTTTTTGTTTCTGGACTTGTCAGGCTGTCTATACGTGTCTGAAACGGTCTGTCTATATCCCTCTTGTCTGTTTTGTTTCTGGACTTGTCAGGCTGTCGATACGTGTCTGAAACGGTCTGTCTACATCCCTCTTGTCTGTTTTGTTTCTGGACTTGTCAGACTGTCTATACGTGTCTTAAACGGTCTGTCTACATCCCTCTTGTCTGTTTTGCTTCTGGACTTGTCAGGCTGTCGATACGTGTCTGAAACGGTCTGTCTATATCCCTCTTGTCTGTTTTTGCTTCTGGACTTGTCAGACTGTCTATACGTGTCTGAAACTGTCTGTCTACATTCCTCTTGTCTGTTTTTGTTTCTGGACTTGTCGGGCTGTCTATACGTGTCTGAAACGGTCTGTCTATATCCCTCTTGTCTGTTTTGTTTCTGGACTTGTCAGGCTGTCGATACGTGTCTGAAACTGTCTGTCTACATCCCTCTTGTCTGTTTTGTTTCTGGACTTGTCAGACTGTCTATACGTGTCTGAAACTGTCTGTCTACATCCCTCTTGTCTGTTTTGTTTCTGGACTTGTCAGGCTGTCGATACGTGTCTGAAACTGTCTGTCTACATCCCTCTTGTCTGTTTTGTTTCTGGACTTGTCAGGCTGTCGATACGTGTCTGAAACGGCCTGTCTACATCCCTCTTGTCTGTTTTGTTTCTGGACTTGTCAGGCTGTCGATACGTGTCTGAAACTGTCTGTCTACATCCCTCTTGTCTGGTTTTGCTTCTGGACTTGTCAGACTGTCGATACGTGTCTGAAACGGTCTGTCTATATCCCTCTTGTCTGTTTTTGCTTCTGGACTTGTCAGACTGTCTACACCTGTCGCTAACTGTTTGTCTACATCCCTCTTGTCTGTCTTTGGTTGTGGACTTGTAAGACTGTCTAAGCCTGTCTCCATCTGTCTGTCCACAACCTGCTTATCTATCTTTGCTTGCTGAATTATCAGACTATCTGTACCTGTCCCCATCAGTATTTATGTCCCGCATTCTACCTATCTGTCTTAAGGTTTGTCAACCTGATAGGCTGTTTCTTCCCGTCTCCAACAGTCTGTCTACAACCCACCCTATCTGTGTTAGGTGTGGTCCACCTGAAACGTTTTCCACTTCTTTCAAATACAACACCTATAACTTGATAAGTTGAGCTTTATTTCATTGATCCTCTGCAAATGTTATCAATATGGACGAGTCCAACATTTTGTCTTATGGTAATGAACAGAATCACCATATCATATGTACACTGCAGGTGAAGAGCCGAAGGTTGTACCAGAGAGTGTGGCGTATGTCATTGGACCTGATAGTAAAGTTAGAGATTACAATCCAGAACTGAATGAAGTCATTAAAGGTATCAGCGCTGCTCTGGACAATACGATAAATCAGAATGAGGTATGTGATGTAAATGATAAGACAGAACTACCGTCTTCTATGATATACATATGAGTCTTACTGTTTGAAAAAGGGGGGCTTAATGCATCTGCAAAAAGTATTGACCCAGGTCAGCCTACGCAGTCCGCGCAGGCTGACCTGTGTCGAAACTTTTTGCTTTCGGTAAGTTTTCTGCATATCCAAGAACCATTCTACCTCATTATTCAGCCTGTTGTTAGACAAAATGGGTTTTATGGATCTTTAGGCGATGACCTGCTTGGTATAATGCATCACAGAGATGCATTTAACCCCCTTTTGCCAAACTATGGTTCATTTGCATGCAGGGATTCGCCGTAAGTACTCGATTTTAAGGTGGACTTGGCAATAAGGCGCGAACCCTTTTATCACGGTCAAATTTTACTTCAAATTTTAGGGTGTCTTATAGTCGAGTATATACAGTGACTTAATCATGCAAGCATGATCGCAATGTTTAGATTTCTGTAAACGACAACTTACGTAGGCCTACCTCCCTAGAACCCGACCAATCAGCAAACGACAATCTTTATAGATAAAGATTATGATTATCCACGTGAATTAAGATTCGGTAGATAAATATAAAACAATGATGTAAAAGAAAGAAAGAAAGAAAAAAAAAAAAAACTGCCTTTTAACCCTGTACCAAACCATCTCGAGTTTTAACGTCTGTGACAAAAAAAAAGTTTTTGAAAAAAAATGTGGTGAAAAGATAACTTGCAGGAAAACGTGGGTGAAATAATGGGGGTACTTCGATAAATGGGTAGAAAACATCGTGGGAAAAGAAGAAAATCTCAAGATCGTTTAAAATGAAAATGTGTGATAAAAGATTAAACGATATCTCAGACCATATCCTTGCTACCATATATTTTAGAATGTTTTCACTGTCGAAGAGGAAGCCATGATGGAGGAGATCTTGGAGAAAGATCAGATCGAGGAAGCCCGACAAAAGTTGGCTGATAAGCAAAAACAGGCTGAATTAAGACGGGAAGAAATGCTGAAGAAGAGAAAGAAGAAACCCAAACCTGAATTTTCTGCTGCTGCTTATACACTTCCGGTATCTGACATGGCTGGTACTGCTGATACACTACCGGTACATGACAAGGCTGGTACTACCGATACAGCTCCCGAAAATAAGGTAATTTAATACTTAAGTGGTTTCTTTAGGGCTGGTTATGTTTTCTTTGGTTGTAAATAAATTGTGCTTTAGGAGAAATCTAGGACAATTGACACCTGACAAGGCTTCTACTGATGAAGCAGCTCCCGAAAACAAGGTAATGCCACTTTGGTGTGATTTTCTGGTGGCTATTTTTTTTTTTTTTTTTTTTGTTTTAAACTGCGTCGTGCTTAAAGACACTTCAGTGGCCATATACACCTGAAATGGCTGCTGCTTCACAGCATAAGAATTAAAGAAGAATCTTTTTTCTTTGTAATGAGATTGCGTTGGGGCTTCGCACCCTGACTCTATTTTTGGCTTTCATTATCGATAGGATTCGGGCTAATTATTATAATACTATATTATGATCCTGGATCAGGCTGATATTAAAATGGTGTAGCGTCACGATCTTTTTATTTTTTCAAACTTTCTAGCGAAAGCACATTACTTTTGTTGAATAATCGATCTCATATACCTTTGTCAATTAGTTTGATGACATTTTTCTTATTGAAACATTTAGTATGATTCATCTTATTTCTTCAGACAAGAATCGTGCGTGAAAAGATTTGTTTACGTTCTTGTTTAATTTTAAAAATGGACCATGCTCTGTGAAAAGGGGTTTTTATGCATCTGCAATATGTATCAACCAATGTCAACCTGCTCAGTCCGCGCAGGCTGATCTGGGTCAAAAACTTTTGCTATTAAAGTTCTTGATTCAGTTGGCTACTAGACATAATGGATTTTATAGATCCATAATTAATTATGTGATGACTTGATTAGTATCATGTACCACAGAGATACATTAAACCCCGTTTTCCCAGAGCACAGCTCCAATCAAACTTTATATCTTCTTTCAAAGAGATAGAACCAGAATTTTGTACATGTATATGGCTTGCAACACGCGAAAATGTGCTTTCGGACATTTGCGTAAATTGTCGTCTCGGATCAGCCTGCGCAGTCCGCGCAGGCTAATCCGAGATGGCACTTTACGACTACATTAGATTTTGTGCTACAGTAGGCTTGTGCAAAACAGAAAATTACCTAAAAACGGAAATTATCATTTCGGATTAGCCCGCGCGGACTGCGCAGGCTGATCCGAGACGACACTTTACGCAAATGTCCGAATGCCCCTTTTCGTGTGTTGCAGGCCATATATTAAAAAATGATATTGACGTTTCTATGTAATAGGGACAGTTTACTATGGAAGAGGAACAACTGATGACAGCAATTGTTACAGAAGATGATCTGAAACAACAGAAACTGCAACAGGAAAACAAAATGAATGAGGCCATAGCTAGAAGAGAGAGACTTCTCGCAAAGAGGGCAAAAAAAGCCAAACGTCTGGCAAAAAGAGAAACTGTTGAAGACGAGGCTCCAGTCGCCAGTGATACCGCTGAAGTAAAGACTGTAGAGCCCACAACTTCTGTAAGTTTAATTAATGTTATTTATTTATTTATTTTTTCGTTGCTTTGATGAAAATCGAAGCAACTTTAGGATTCCAGTGTAATAATGTTCAAGGGGTCTGTACGCACCGACCATTCTTAAAAACATTCTTGGTCTTATTCTTTAGAATTTTCTGAATTTGAAAGTAACACAACTTCTCTTTCGCTAAAATATTTAGACAGGGCCAGAATGTTGTATCTGTAACATATTAAAGATAATATTGGTGTTTCTATTTAATAGGGACAGTTTACTACCGAAGAGGAAAAACTGATGACAGACATTGTAGCAGAAGATGATCTGAAACAACAGAAACTGCAACAGGAGAATAAAATGAACGAGGCCATTGCTAGGAGAGAGAGACTTCTTGCAAAGAGGGCCAAAAAAGCCAAACGTCTGGCAAAAAGAGAGACTGTTGAAGACGAGGCTCCAGTCGCCAGTGACACCGCTGAAGTTAAGACTGAAGAGCCTACAACCTCTGTACGATTTCTTTTTTCTTGCTTTGATAAAATCAATATTTAGGATTCCAGTGTAAGAATGTTCCAGGGGGCTGTATTCACCAACCATTCTTAAAAACGTTCTTGGTCTTATTCTCCAGAACTTTCTGAATTTGAAAGTAACACAAATTCTAATTGGCTAAGCCATTTGGTTTAGCAAATCATAAATTGTGTTACTTTCAAATTTAGAAAATTTTGGGATATAAGATTGAGAACGTCTGTGCCTGATGAGCTTTCTGTTTGGTTGAGACAAAACGTCTAGGGCAATTCAAAGGTGTAGTCTCAAATATTTATAATGGATACGAAAATCAGCTTTTGGCATATGCAGTCCTTTGATCAAAATCTAACTTTTGGTCCGTATACGGCAACTATAGTCTAAATAAAGTTCTAATTCTGATTTCTTTGACTATCGTAGGCAGAGAACACTACTTAGATATGCAACCCCCATTGCGTCAAGATTTGCTTATTGGTAGTAACTAATTAATCCCATTTTAATATGGAGATCAATTGTTTTTCTTCAGCAACAATACAGCGTGGAAGAGGAGTGCATGATGGAGGATATTGTAGCTGAGGCTGACCTTCAGCAACAGAAGCTCGAACTAGACAACAAGATGAGTGAGGCTATTGCGAGAAGACAGAAGATTCTAGAAAGAAAGTCCAAGAAAGCCAAACGTTTGGCAACAAGAGAAACGTCTGACGACAAGGCTCCAGTTGCTACTAAAGCAGACACTGTTGACGCCGATACTACTGACATCCCAACCTGTTCTACTGTAAGTTGTGCTTCGTTGGCCAGTTATTCACCAACCATTTTGAATGAAATATTGTCCTTACTAACGGGATCACACGTCAACAAAAATCAATGGCATCATTTATGAAGTACAACCAAATGCAACCAATTTAACAAATGGAGGCATATTACATTGCGATGCAGTGTCTAATAAGTATATTTAGGCTATCAGTTCTAATTCGTCATTCTTGTTATGGCTAACTTAAAACTTCGTCTACATTACGGGCGCTATGTATTCCTAATTCTATCTCGCTGTGTCGCGACATATGTATATTTTCTAACTGAATATACACAAGAGTGCTCAAACAGATCTCTTTCGGACCGGCGATAATAAGCAATGCGTCGGTTTACTTCAAAAACCTCGTAACTACAGCTTGTAACAAGCTGTAGTTACGAGGTTTTCGAAGTAAACCGACGAATGCATCCTTAATCAATTTCTAGATTAGAGATTTCTGACTGGCATACACTTGGAAAATGGGGTTTCATGCCCCTCCGTGATCCATTATACCGTGTAAGTCATCACATAATTCTTGAGCCATAAAATCAGTTTTGTTTAACAACCACTTAAACCATGAGGTAGACAGGTCCTTTGAAATGTGGAGTACAAACTATCGGCATAGGTCGATATTTTTTGCAGATGCATTACGACCCTTTTCACAGAGCATTACTCAATTATATATATTTACTATTTTGCAGACGACTTTTACCAAAGACGACAAGAAATTGATGCAAGACATTATCGATGAACAAGACACCAAGGAGAAGAGGGACACACTAAATACCAAGATGGCTCGTGCCGAGGCCAGGAGAGAAAGGGCTTTAAGAAGGAGGGTAAAGAAGGCAAAGAAAATGGCCACTTCCGGTCACGTGCCTAGCCCAGAACCGGGTACTTCCGCATCTGGATATAAATTGGACGATAATGGAGAAGATTCCGCCTCTGTAAGTTATTTTTGTCATTTGACTGATTGATATGTTCTTTGTGGTGACATTCAGTTATTCCTCAGCATAAATGCTCTTGTTTCAAATTCATTGGCACCATCTGGTTTAGCCAATCAGAGATTGTGTTAACTCTCTAAATTCTGAAGGTTCTTGTGAAATAGAACGTAACTTAAAATGGTTGACGAAACGGCCCTTTACCTTCTGTTGCAGTTTATCCCATACGACAAGTTCATTCCAAATTTTCAGATGATTCAATATTTTTGAATTATTCAATGATTGAAATAAAGAAATGAAACATGCACTGTGAAAATGGGGCTTAATGCATCTGCAAAAAGTATCGACCTGGGTTGAAACTTCTTGCTATGGGTCAATTTCTGCATGGCCAAGGACCGGTCTACTTGATGATTTAGTCGCTTGTTAGACAAAATGGATCTTATGGGTCCACAATTTTGCGATGACTTGTTTGGTACAATGCATCACGGAGATGCATTAAACTCCACTTTTGCCAGAGCATGGCTCAAATTCTAACAGGGTTTTATATGGAATCGTTCAGGTAAAGAAGAATGACAAGGTCACAGAGGTGCTGGACGAAATCGTGAACAAAGTGACGAAAGATGAACAGAAAGTCGAGTCAAATGTGGTAAGTGACACAAAAACAACAGGATATACATAGTTACTGATCAAAACTGCTGTATTTCAGAATAGTACTACTGGCTTAACCTTTTCACTGCTTAGCACGATTTTTTGATGATAAATTAGGTCTGTCATGTAATCTGGCTCCGTATTCACCTACCAGTCTCATTCCTAAGAACATTTTTAATCTTATTCTTATTTTGAAGGTACTTTAAGCCCCCTTTTTATAGATGATGGCTCAAATAGTTTAGCCAATCAGAAACTGCATTAGGAATGGTTGGTGAATACGTACCCCGAGCTTTGTTCTACTATGTCTGCTACTTCTGTTCCAGCCTAAAGGGCGTTAGTGTTGCAGGGGCTAGTGCTTATAAAACTTTTGTTTGCCCCCCAATTCAGCTGAGCATGAAATTTCAAAGTTATGCGAACCATACTTTTGCAAAAGTGGTTTAATGCATCTCCTAGATGCATGATACTTAGCAAGTATGCCCCTTTTCGTGTGTTGCAAGCCATATGATGACTTGCTTGATATAATGCATCATGGAGAGGCATTAAAGTAATTGCCCTTTTCCCAGAACATGGCTCATATGTCCAAGATTGCTTATTTATGATACCATCATTTATTACGACCTGCAGCTGGTATCGTTTCATTTTGAATGTTCCAGACTAAATTCAGCGTGGAAGAGGAACTTTTAATGGACGATATCTTGAATGAGTTCGGCGATGATGACGACGGTGGTGGTGCCAACCTGAAGGGTGAAAGTCACGGCCGAGTCGGCCAGGGTTAGAGTTGAGATGTTTAAGGGGAGGAGGTTGGGCGTAGGATGGGTTCGGGCCCCGCTCTCAGAGCGGGGCGTAGGGCACGTCTTCCGGTATAGCGAAGGTAGAGATAGATTAATAGCTACGCTGTTTTCGAAGAGAACGTAGAGGTATTGTCAAAGCCTATGTCATGATCTGTGTCGTCGTCTTTATCGGCTTCTCCGTCGTCGTGCAATAAACTTTTGGCATTTTTAATGGGCAGATAACTGTCAAAATGTTTTGAAACAGTTATGCCCCTTTTCTGGACTTAGAATTTTCACTGAAAATCAATCTGTTTCTAAAAGCAACTGCAGTCGAGCCTTGGCAACCGCATGCGGTACTTTGTTTTATTCTAGTAATAGGTTTACTAAATAAACTTTTTATGTGATTAGTATAAACAGATAGAAACATTTAATTGTCTGAAAGTAATATGGCAAAAGACGATTTCTTTGAAAACATCTTTGTAAGATGTTGGTCCGTATTCACCAACCATTCTTGATTCCATTCCTAGTCTTAACCTAGATGTACAAAGTAACGTAACGTCTGATTGGCCAAACCGTTTACGTTACTTTCAAATTTGAAAAATTCTTAAGGTTAAGACCTAGAATATTCTTAAGAATGGTTCATGAATACAGATCCTGAAAAAGCGCCATGAATAAGGTCATATTAGATTCGTTGTACACTAAAGTAACTTATAAACGTTGCCCTTTTTACCTGAACCCTGTGGAAAAAGACATATTTTTTGAAAAAGAAGTTGGTCGTTACGAGCAATCTCTCTTCTTCCTACAACATTTTTCAAAGCTGATAACTGCTTGTAGGTCAGGATAAAATTGGGTGACATGTACTCTATTTGCATGCATGAAATCTGCTTTTTAGATTCGTTGTAAATCAAGGGAACTAAATATAGGTGAGTAAACAACTGAACTCATTACCTCCCTTTACACACTTATTTTTGTCTTGAAGTAGAACCCTGTTGAAAACATTGTGGTAACAGGAGAAAATAGCTCTTTATTGCGTAATTCTCCTTTGCCACAATACTTTAGTATGTTTTTCTTGTTTCAAACCTTAACACTTACCCGATTTACAAGGTTGTTTTCAAAGATTTCTGCTGCAATTTTTTTCAGCCCAACATTTAACTCGAGATGTTTTGAGGATAACTATAATAGGTCTTCCAAAGTGACGTAAGAGTTCTTTCAGCATGACTACCAGGATCCATATTCACCAACCATTCTTAAGAACATTCTTTGTCTTATTCTGGTTTTAGAGAGTGACACAACTTCTGATTTGCTAAACTATTTGGTTTTGCCAATCAGAACATGGGTTACTTTTAAAATTTGCCATTTTTTTTTTAGAAAAAAAGACTAAGAATGTCCATAAGAATGGTTGTTAAATACTACCGGTGCCCCAAAGTAATGTAACTCTACTTTGCGCACTACAATCAGTACTTCACACTTTAGAATGTTCCAATGTACATGTGCTTGCATATTCTATGCGCATAACTGCTAGTGTGAAACTTTGTGTATGATTACCCGTTCCCCAAAGTAATGTAACGCTACTTTGCGCATAACTGCCAGCACTACACACTTCAGAATGACGTCATGTACTTGCAAATTCTAATTGCATAACTAATAGTGCAATACTTTGTGCACGACTTTGCACATAACTACCAGTAATCCATACTCTTTATTGTGCATGTACTTGCAAATTGTACGCGCATAACTACGAGACAAACTGAAATCTGAAGTGGCAGATAGCATGAACACAGCCTCATGCTAAATTCTCACGATACGTATTCTTAGTCGTCTTTTTTGCAATTGTCATGATAGTATACTTACCTAGGGAGACTTAACTGAAAGAAACTGATCTTGTGTTGTTTGCTAGGCTAAGAATGACGCTCTGATCCATTCCTCAAAATATTGTTGTTTGCTTAGAAAGGCGGAGCGGAGCATATCTCTTGCCTGGCACTGATCCTGAAATGGTATTTGTAAAGATTTTTCATCGTAATTAATCATCTGCTTATTTACAGCAAGATTTTGTGTCTGTTTGATCTGCTACAGCTTTGCCTTGGAAGGCGAATGTTTATGGATGAATAAACACTTTGAAAGACGACAAAAGGTAATGTGCTCTCTTTGTGTCTCTCTGTCTCTGTCTCTCCATTTTGTATAAAAACCGACTTAATAATGAGGTAGAAGGGTCCTCTGACATGAAAAAACTTTACGAAAAGCAAAGAGCTTCGACACATCTGCCCGTGCGGACTGCGTAGGCTGACATAAGTCGATATATTTTTTTCCAGGTACATTAAAACCGCATTTCACAGAGCATGGCTCATTTAATTCAGTCTCAAATTTAGTATGTGTACGTTATTTTACCCTACAAGAGTTATCTGAATAATCCATTGGTTGACCTTTTATTACATAATCTTGAGCTTTAACGACCCTACGAAAGAAGACTTGAAATCATTGTGGAAAAAGGAGAAAATGAGAGTAAACAGCATTTTCTCCTTTTCCTCACAATGTTTTTTTATCCTTTCAGAAACAAAGTTTATCATTTCGGCCACATTTTATTTGTCCTCTGCAGCAGCTTTTAATTTAAACAACTGTAAAAGTTCGTTGTTTGAAAAAAGCTAGGTCACCTTTCCTGACACGTTATCTTCTAAGAATGAATTCTTGTTAGTTAAATAATTTTCATATTGCCACATTGTTTTCACACTTATACATGTATCATATCCTAACTCTTGTCAATAATGCATATTTTATAAGAATGTTTTTATGTCAATTGCTTCAAATATGTTTCCGTGTTTATGAATCAACTCTTGACCAAAACAATGCTGTCTTACAATGTTTTCTATCCGACCAAAGACAAATCTCACCATATCTGCAATATTTAATTCGTCGTCTGGAAATGCTTTTAATTTGGACCAGTCTAAAATATTGTCGTTTGATAAAGAGTTAAAAAGCTTGTGATAGAAATGAGAAGCCAAATATAGTTTTTGTTTTCATTTGTTTTGTTTTTCCATACAGTAAGAAAACTATATAAGAAACATGTTCCAAGGCGCAGTGACCATCGTTAGGGATTATGTCCAGCATGTTGCGACACCGGAACCGTCCTATAGACTATAGACATGTGGTGACGTAGGAATCGTCATGAACGACTACAGCCACCAGGTGGCAACGATTGAACAATTATGGTGACTACAGCCACCAGGTGGCGATGTTGGAATCACAACAGTGACTACACCCACAAGGTGGCGCCTATTGAACAATTATAGTGACTACAGCCACCAGGTGGCGATGTTGGAATTACAGCAGTGACTACAGCCACATGGTGGCATCGACTGAAAAATTATAGTGACTGCTCTAATCTGGTGGAAATGTTGGAATCAACATACCGTTTACAGCCACCAGGTGGCAACGATTAAAGAACAGCTATAGTGACTTCAGCAACGTAGTGGCAATGTTGGAATCACCACAGTGACTACAGTCACAAGGTGGCAACTATTGAACAATTATAGTGACCACAGCCACCTGGTGGTAATGTTGGAATCACTGAAGTGACTACAGCAAACAGGTGGCAATGTTTGAATCATCATACAGACTTCAGCCACCAGGTGGCAATGTTTGAACCACCACAATGACTACAGCCACCAGGTGACAATGTTGGATTCACCATACAGACTATAGCCACAAGGTGGCAATGTTGGAATCACTATACAGACTAGAGCCATAATGTGGCGATGTTGGATTCGCCACACAGACTACAGCCACAAGGTGACAATGTTTGATTCACCATACAAACTACAGCCACAAGGTGACAACGTTGGATTCACCATACAGACGATAGCCACAAGGTGGCCATGTTGGAATCACTATACAAACTACAGCCACAAGGTGGCAATGTTGGATTTACTATACAGACTATAGCCACAAGGTAGCAACGTGGCATTAATCATACAGACTATAGCCACAAGGTGGCAATGTTTGATTAACCATACAGACTACAGCCACAAGTTGGAAAAATTGGATTCACCATACAGACTACAGCCACAAGGTGGCAATGTTGGATTCACCATACAGACTATAGCCACAAGGTGGCAATGTTTTGATTCAGTATAGAGACTAGAGCCACCGTGTGGCGACGTTGGATTTACCATACAGACTACAGCCACATGGTGGCAATGTTGGATTCACCATACAGACTACAGCCACAAGGTGGCAATGTTTTGATTCAGCATACAGACTATAGCCACAAGGTGGCAATGTTGGATTTACTATACAGACTAGAGACACAATGTGGCGATGTTAAATTCACCATACAGACTACAGCCACATGGGGGCAATGTTGGATTCACTATACAGACTATAGCCACATGGTGGCAATGTTAGATTCACCATACAGACTACAGCCACAAGGTGGCAATGTTGGATTCACTTTACAAACTACAGCCACAAAGTGGCAATGTTGGATTCACTTTACAGACTATAGCCACAAGGTGGCAATGTTGGATTCACTATACAGACTAGAGCCACAGTGTGGCGACGTTGGATTCACCATACAGACTATAGCCACATGGGGGCAATGTTGGATTCACTATACAGACTAAAGCCACAAGGTGGCAATGTTGGATTCACCATACAGACTATAGCCACATGGTGGCGATGTTAAATTCACCATACAGACTACAGCCACAAGGTGGCAATGTTGGATTCACTTTACAGACTATAGCCACAAGGTGGCAATGTTGGATTCACCATACAGACTACAGCCACAAGGTGGCAATGTTGGATTCACTATACAGACAACAGCCCCAATGTGGCGATGTTAGATTCACCATACAGACTATAGCCACATGGGGGCAATGTTGGATTCTCTATACAGACTAAAGCCACCAGCTAGCAACGACTGAACAATTATAACAGTTACTACAGCTTCCTGGTGGCAATGCTGGAATCACCACACGGGGGTTACAGCCGCCAAAGAACGACGTTTGAATCACCACAGTGACTACACCACTTCGAAATGACACTGGAATTGATACTAAGACTTCACCCACAAGATGGCAACGTGGAAATTACCATAGTAACCATAGCCACCTTGAGGTGACTGTGTAGTCACTACTTTGACTAAAGCCGCCATAAGGCAACATCGGAACCATCGTCGTAGTGACTCTAGACTTTCTGATAAATTATATTGTTAAAGTTTACAAGATTAAAAGGAAGCTTTCGAGTGAACGTTTTTCTTTTGTGATATCATTCAAGTCAACGATTATTGGTCCTTATTTAATAAGAACCATTTCATTGTGCGGTCAATACTAGTGTTAGTCACTGACAGAAAAATGAATTTTAAAACTCGGTAAAAAGTTTCCAAGTCGCTATATCTTTTGTTTACCTTTTTTTCCGATTTTGAAATTCACTTTTTTTTCTACCAGGGACTGTGCGTACAATAACAGACTGTCGTCTGCATAATACTTTCCACAATGCATTTCAAAACCTGCAATAGTTTACTTTCTGGCCGTCACTAGGCTTTTAAATTTCTAAATGAAATGACCCATTACACCACAATCCTGAGTTTTAAACGACCGTAAGGAAGATGGCGTTTGAAAATAGTATGGGAAAAGGAGAAAATGTCTGTCACCAGCATTTTCTCCTTTTGCTACAATGTTTTCACTTGTTCACAAACAAAATCTTGCATTTGAGCAACATTTGATTTTTCGACTGCTTATGCTTTCAGTTTGGTCGGTCAAAAGTCGTGTCATCTGGAAAATAGTTAGGCCTTTACCACACGACAAAATATTAGATTTGTCCAAATTGAAAGCATTTGAAAACGACAATTGAACTGTCCCTCAAATGACAGAATTTGTCTTTGGATTAGTATATAATAGAGCTTAAATAATGAAGATTGTCTTTGATAGGGGAAAAAAGAAGAAAATGTTGAAATTGTAAGTCACTCTTCATTGTTTGTTTCTTTCTTTGTATTGTATTTAACGCCGTTCTCAACATTATTTCAGTAATATCACGGCGGTTAGTGCACTTATTCATGTTTTTTTTTAGCTTCTTTTACCAGTGCTTGGCACAATATTAGTTATTGGGACAGGATTCATTCCTCTGTCATTGCTTATCATTGTTTCGATGATGGTAGTAGTATAGGACGTCTCCATACGGACACACTCCGGCCTGAGTGTGTCCGTATGGAGACGTCCCTGAGCGCCGTATATCACCGTCCCTGACAAAAAATGTGTCCCTATATGCTGTCCCCGAAAGATTTTTTTTTATTTTGTCCGTAGGGTAACGTCCCTGAGAGGGATTTTTTCTGCAGTTAAAGCAGTAGATGTCGGCCAAAAATGATACATCTTCGAGTGCTCTATAGTGATCTGCCAGGTCTGGTCATTGAGTTGGACTTAGTTTTTTTCCCCTATGAATGATTTTTCTCTTTCTAAAAGACTGATCATTGAGTTGGACTTAGACTTTTTTCTGCATCTCTATGAATGATTTCTCTTTTCTAAAAGGAAATTTATCTTATATCACTGAGTTTGTCTTAGCTTTTTTCTCCCCTATGTATGATTTCTAAATGTCTGAGCACTGGGTTGGACTTAGTCTTTTTTCTACACCTATGTATGATTCTTACTCTTTGCAGTATAACTCTCTGGAGTGTATCTCTTCTAAAAGAAAGATAGAACTTTCGTGGTAGATGGTTAGTCCTGAAAAGGACTGTTGGGTTAGCTCTGAAAAGAGCTGTGACAATTTGAAGAAATGACAATTTGAAGATAGAACTTTCGTCTGACAGCTTGAAGGTAGAACTTTCGTCTGACATCTTGAAGATAGATCTTTCGTGGTAGATGGTTAGTCCTGAAAAGGACTGTTGGGTTAGCTCTGAAAAGAGCTGTGACAATTTGAAGAAATGGCAATTTGAAGATAGAACTTTCGTCTAACAGCTTGAAGGTAGAACTTTCGTCTGACATCTTGAAGATAGATCTTTCGTGGTAGATGGTTAGTCCTGAAAAGGACTGTTGGGTTAGCTCTGAAAAGAGCTGTGACAATTTGAAGAAATGACAATTTGAAGATAGAACTTTCGTCTGACAGCTTGAAGGTAGAACTTTCGTCTGACAATTTGAAGAAATGACAATTTGAAGAAAAGATAGAACTTACGTCTGACAATTTGAAGAAAGGTAGATCTTCCGTGGTAGATGGTTAGCCCTGAAAAGGGCTGTTGGGGGTGTCCCTAAAAGGGAGCTGGTTTTGGAGGTTGTGTTTTTAAGCACAACCTCCAACCTTTCTGCAGGCTGGACAGCTACTCGCTGCCCGCCTCTTTAGCCTCTTCAACTCCCGTTCATCCAAGCCAAAGTCCAAAGAGAACGAAGGCTCAGCGTCATCATCCCAGCACTCGGTCTGGGGCACGACGAACTCCTTCTTCTTCTTGTCGTCCATCTTTTTTCTTGATGATAACTGGGCAAGCTCCCAAAAATCCATGTCTCTTAATCCACATTCCATGTTGTCTACAAGTCGGAGAGATGAATGATGTGCGGGAAAATAACGCTGGGTTTTATAGGTTTTCAGACGGATTGAACTAGTTGACCCATGACGTCATTTTCTCCTATGTTTTTCCCGCGTCGGCGTTTCATGCTGTTTTGGCTCCAAAATTAATGTTATCCAATCAGAACCAGCGTTTTATTTCTAATACTAAATGTTTTATTGTTGACCAATCCGTGGGTTTGTTACATTTTCTTGTTTGGGGATTTTTATTGTTGACCAACCCGTGGGTTTGTTACATTTTCTTGTTCGGGGGATTTTATTGTTACCCAATCCATAGGTTTGTTACATTTTCTTTTTCGGGTAAGAAAAAACTAGAGTTTAACTAACAGTTATGAGACGTTGTATGGAAAAAATGTAACCAGAACAAGTCTTTTGGGGGAAAAACAGGATGAAGAACTCTATTGTTTTTGAACTTTTATTTATTGAACTTTTATTTACTGAACAGAACTAAACATTGAAACATTTTTTTGCAATGCATCATAAAAAAATTTCTTGACAATGAAAAAATTTCTTGATAATGAAAAAAATCACAATGAAACATTTTTTTGCAATGCATCATAAAAAAATTTCTTGACAATGAAAAAAATTTCTTAACAACTAAAAAAAATCACAAGCAAACATTTTTTTGCAATGCATCATAAAAAAATTTCTTGACAATGAAAAAACATTTTCTTAACAATGAAAAAAATCGCACTGAAATATTTTTTCACAATGAATTATTCACAATGAATTAATCACAATGAAAAAAATCACACTGAATTATTTTTTCGCAATGAATTATTCACAACGATTTGATCACGATGAAAAAACACAATGAATTATTTTTTTCGCAATGAATTATTTACAATGAATTAATCGCAAAAAACAGTATATAACAAATTTTTATAATGCAAATTCACAAATACCACGAGTTTCATATTTGTTTTTATATTCCTACCGTTTTGTTGTTTTTTCTTGGTTGTTTTCGTTCTGCCTTTGGTTTTTTCGGTATCTTGAAATCAACGTGATTGTCAATGTTTTTCCCGTATTTACCCTGTCCTGTCAATATTGGTATAGTTGGTTTTTGATCAATTCGCTGCTTCTTGTGGATATGGTTACCATCTTCCTCAGATTTCCGCTTTGTTGTTTTTCTTGGTTGTTTTTCCTTTGGCTGATTTTTCTTTGGTTGATTTTTCTTCACAACACTTACGATAGAGTCCACTAAGTTGTGAAGATTGGATTTATCAAACTCGAACTCCACAGGAATCTTCACAGGAGGTGTTGAAATGCACTGATCTTGTTGACGTAGTACCTCGATATTTCTACTGAGGTGATCAGTACTTACGGTTAAAGTTTTAATTTCCTCCAAATGCCTGTTTAAAGTCTCCAGCTGATCTATGATTCGGATCATCATGCTATCTTGTTTCAAATTTAGCTGCTTCACCTCTTCATAAATGTTGTCAAACACTGTCGGTGGAATGATGGTTGTCGAATTTAACTCCGGTGGTGGATTGATAATTGTCGAATTCATAACTGATGAAAGAACGTCTCCATTGTTTTCCACTGATGGAAAATCGTCCAAGCTGATTTCATCTAAGTTGTGCTTCATATTGTAACTGACTCTGAATATTGATACTGTTTCCGAAGTGATCGTTAGCTGAGAATCAAAGAAATGGTGAATGTATGAAAATAACACTGAGCTTTATACGTTTACAGAGGATTGAAATTTTTAAAGAGGGCGGACCTGGCGGAAAGCACCGGTATTGTACTGTGTGACACCGAATTAGGAGTGGTAAAAAACACCGATATAACCATCGATTTGATTGCACAATGTTAATGAAACGCCGACGCGGGAAAAAACATAGGAGAAAATGACGTCATAGGTCAGTTAGTTCAATCCTCCTGTAAAGCTATAAAGCCCAGTGATATTTTACATAAAAAATCATATTTGTTCCAGAATGGTTCGAATTCTTGTATGTCCTCACTGTGCAAGCAGATGTCTGATAGAGTGTGGGAAATGTTTTTCCATACTCGAGTATCTTGGTCAGAAGCATAACTGTCCAGATACAGATGAAGGATTTTATGATGACGATGAAGCTTCGACGATTTGCTGCGACCACTGTGGATGTGAAATCATCCCAGTGGATCGGACGGAAGAATCGTAGAGATGTATGTCAATGTGAGATCCTTCAAAAAAAGCCCTTTTCAGGGCTAACCATTTAGCACGAAAGATCTTTCTTCTCAAATTGTCAAAAGTAAAAAAAAGACTTACAGTCATAACTAGAAAAAGTCAAAAGTAAGAAGTAATTATTTTTATATTTTTTATTTCAAAAAGAACTTATGTACAATGAAAAAAATCAAATCATGAACTGTAAAGACAAAAAATGAATGAACTGTAAAAGACAAAAATGAATGAAAAAATCAAGTCAGTCTTTTTTGTTTATAATCAATATTGTATTGAAATCTTTTTATTAACTCAGTATGTTTTTCTTTTTTTCTTTGGATTGTCAGATTCGCATTTGGTTTTACGTTTTCTTTTTCTTTCGTTGGTTTTTAAAACCACATCTGGACAGATTGTATCCTCGTGTTTTGTTGATTTGCAAAAGAAACAGTTCTTTGTTACTCGTTTTTTCTTCTTTTCGATGTTTTGCTGTTTTTCCTTTCCGTACGAACAAGCCGGTTCTGCAGAAAATTCGTTGTTTTTTAGATCCAAAGTTTGTTGATTTCTTAGATTTTTTCGTAATGTCTCTAAATCATCTGCTATTTTGCAGATTTCTGAATCGTTGATATCCACCGTGTTGCTCTGCATGTCTACGGTCTGAGTTTCAACCGATGAGGATGTAGCTTGTGGTGAACTTTTTTTCCATGTATTTTCACTGCAGAATGAATTTAGTGTCCCGACGAATTTCATATCTTTGAAACCACCAACGTTGTAAAATGATGGTGAAATCTCAATGTCGTGACTGTGTGGATTCACGTAGACAAAAACAATTGTTCCTAGCTGATTTTCTTTTTCTGCACAATCTTTGGCCCAATGTCCTGCTTCGTTGCACGTAAAACAAATATTTGTTCTCACACCATTCGCACCATATCGTTTGTCGAGCGTCGCTTGATCCAAAACTCTGTAGCTGGTAGTACGGTAAACATCTTTTTCTTCTAAATGTTGCTGGGATAAAAATGATCCCACATAGTTTCCGATATGTTTAACATTATACTTTGATGGTATATTGCTGATCTCATAATCGTGGGTGTATGGATTAACATACAGATACACCCTCTTACTAAGTGGTGATGTATTTTGCAGCTTTAACTCACTCATATTTTTTCATCAGCTGTACTGACTGAGATCGAGTAGGAGAATGAATAGATTTTCACAACTAACGGCTTATTTATACACTGTTACAACGGAGAGGGTATATAAATTGCTAGTTTTTTCTCACTTCTGCATTATTGTCTTTTCACTCAGAGCTAAAACGATGGGTAAAAGAAAAAGAATAATAACCTATTCAGACAGCGAAAGTGACGATGAGGTGTTTCCACCAACAAAAAAGAAAAAAACTAGACCTTTGAAAGAAGAAAGTGACGATGAGGTGTTTCCACCAATAAAAAAGAAAAAAACTAAACCGTTGAAAGAAGAAAGTGACGATGAGGTGTTTCCACCAACAAAAAAGAAAAAAACTAGACCGTTGAAAGAAGAAAGTGACGATGAGGTGTTGCCACCAATAAAAAAGAAAAAAACTAGACCTTTGAAAGAAGAAAGTGACGATGAGGTGTTTCCACCAATAAAAAAGAAAAAAACTAGACCGTTGAAAGAAGAAAGTGACGATGAGGTGTTTCCACCAACAAAAAAGAAAAAAACTAGACCGTTGAAAGAAGAAAATGATAACAACGATGAAAGTACCAACTCTAACTTAGACATGAAAAGTCTATATGATTTAACAGAAAAGGGTAATAAGAGGTCAAGAAAATTTAAAACAGAATCACATGTGCTGATGCTGAGTTTTAAGAAATTTGAAGAATTAACACCTCAGAGACTCCTTGGATTATTTGACGATGTTACCCGTGAAATCATTCGAAAGTTAAATGCCAACCCGACGGACATGATTAGAATTACCATCAATCATCCTTCGTTGGAAATGGGAATCCATATTCCTTTTTTAGCTGCAGACCAGTTACAAGGTGAAACTATGCTGAATGAAATTGAACGAGTTTTACAATCGAATACAGATTTCGTCTTGAACGATGGATTCATGACATTTGACATCACACATACAATACCACCAAGTGGTAGCGGAAAAAAAAATAGATCGTCAGAATTAGATTCAAAGTTTTTCACCCAGAAGAAGCGATCTATTATTCAAATTGACAATCATGACCAACTATGTTTTGCAAGAGCCGTTGTTGTGGGAATTTGCTACAGTGAATGTGAAAACACCGGGACATGGAAAAGAAAATGGGATCGTATTTGTCGTTCAAACCGTCCTCTTCAAAAGACTGAAGCTGAGAAATTGTTACATGAAGCTGGAGTTTCACCAACACAGTCTGTAGGAATTGATGAATACAAAAAAATTCAAACATTCTTGTATGAAAAAGGCTATGTCATTAAAGTTCACCAACAGCATTCAAAAGTGGAAAAAATATTTAAGCATCCAGAAGTGAAAGCCAATAGTAAGATCATACATTTGTACTTTCATCAAAACCATTATGACTACATCAAATCTATCAAAGGTTTTTTTTGTTGTGGATATTATTGTGAGTTCTGTGATGTGGGTTACTCTCACCGGGAAAGTCATGCTTGTTCAAATATCTGTAAAGGTTGTTATCGCCAAGGAAAATGTCCATCAGAATCAAAAGAATATGTTTGCAGTGTTTGCAGTAGACGATTTTTTAGTGCTGAATGCTTTGAAAATCACAGAAATGTTCAAGGTAAAGAAAAGAAATCCATTTGTGAATTAGTGAAACTCTGTTCGAAATGCGGTGCACAATATCTTGTCAGAAAGAAAAATCATGTTTGCAATGGAAAGAAAAGATGTCATATCTGTAAGAGAATTGTTAACTTTTCTCATCAATGCTATATTCAACCTTACCAAAGTAAGTTGAACCATGACAGCGATGACGAGACGAGTTCTTCTGTAGTCAAAAAACCACAGTTTATTTTCTTTGATTTTGAATGCAAACAAGACACAGGTGTACACATCCCAAATTATTGTATCGCACACAGAGCGTGTGATGAATGTATCGATAAATCACTTGATTTTCATTGTTCTACATGCAGTGAATTTGAAGAGGGTAGGGAAGTTATTTTTCAAGGTGAAAAAACTTTGAGTCAATTTTGCAACTGGCTCTTTTCAAAACATCATAAAGGGGTTACAGCTATTGCCCATAATTTCAAAGGCTATGACGGGCAGTTCATTCTTGACTATATTGTCAAAGTTGGGTTAAAAGTCCCAAAATTGATCATGAATGGAAACAATATTATGAAGTTAGAACTGAACGGTGTACGTCTGATCGATTCTTTTAATTTCATGAGTTTTGGTTTGGCAAAATTCCCAGCCACCTTTGGTCTTCAAGAAATGAAAAAAGGTTACTTTCCTCACTGGGCGAATACAGATGAATTTTGGAGTTACATCGGACCCTACTTGGATATGTCTTATTACAAACCCGACTCAATGTCTGAAGAGGCTAGGTCAAAATTTATAGTTTGGTATAATGACAAAGTTCGAAATGGTGAGGAATTCAATTTTCAGAAGGAGATGGAAATGTACTGTAGGTCAGACGTTGATATCCTCAGACGAGGGTGTGCTGAATTCAGAAAGCTGTTTATCGAACAGGGTGGTATTTGTCCATTTTTAGAGGCGATTACCATCGCAGATGCCTGTAACAAGGTGTGGCGAAGCAAATATTTACCAGAAAATCAAATAGCTATCATTTCAAGTAAAGACTCATCCAGACGTCGCTTTTCTATGAAAGCGATACGATGGGTTCAAAGCATTGCTCAGGAAAAAGGTATTAATATTCAGCATGCAAAAAATGGTGGTGAAGCTCAAATCGGGAAATATAGTGTAGATGGTTTTCACCATCAATCAAACACTGTTTATGAATTTCTTGGGGATTTGTATCATGGTTGTCCTGTATGCTATACAGATCGAAAACAGATCAATCCTATTAATGGAAAACCCATGTCTGAATTGTACGAACGTACTTTTGAACGTATAGCAGATATCGAAGACATGGGATATAATGTAGTGTACATTTGGGAACACGAATTTGATGCTAAGATGAAGGATAAAGAGTACAAAAAACTCATTGAAAAGTTATATCCACATTGGGACCCTATCGATCCGAGGGATGGTTTGTCCGGGGGAAGATGTAATGCAATAAAAATTGGATATGATGTTGATGAAAAAACCAAAAAGGAAATCAAGTACATCGATATCTGTTCTCTATACCCTTATGTTTGTAAACACAAATCCTATCCTGTAGGTCAGCCAAAAATTTTGTCTTCTGAGAATATTGATATGAACAATATTCGCCAATATGAGGGATTAATCAAATGCAAAGTTTTGCCTCCAACTGATTTGTTTCACCCCGTTCTTCCAGTTCACTGTAACAACAAAATGATGTTTCCCCTCTGTATGAAATGTGCAGAAGAAAGCTCAAACATTTGTAGACATGGTAAAGAAGAGAGGGCTTTGGTCGGAACTTGGGTTACTTTTGAATTATTCAAGGCTCTTGACTGCGGTTATCGATTATTGCAAGTGTATGAAATTTGGCATTTCAATTCTGTGTCAGATCAGTTCTTTAAACATTATGTGGACAATTTCTTGAAAATTAAGCAAGAAGCCAGTGGTTATCCAGATAGCTGTCAATCAGACTCAGAAAAAGATCAGTTCGTTTGTGAATATGAGAAGGCAGAAGGTGTTCGTCTTGATCCAAGTTGTATTCAAAGAAATCCTGGGAGAAGATCATTTGCTAAGATTATGTTGAACTGTCTTTGGGGAAAATTAGCTCAGCGTGAAAAAATGATCCAGACGGAATACATCAGTGATCCGTCTAAATATTTTGAATTAGTCACCAATCCCAATTTCATTGTAAAGCATGTAGAAATCTTTGATGAGAACTGTTCATTCATCTTGGTTAACTATGAATCAAAGTTGGAACATATTGACACCCATGCTACAGCCAATGTGATAGTAGGTTCTTACGTAACAGCTTATGCAAGGTTGGAATTGTACAGTGTTCTTGAAAAGTTAAAAGATAGAGTTCTGTATTTCGATACAGATAGTTGTATGTACATTCACGACCCCGAATTATGGAATCCCCCTATTATTAACAGCCGGTTAGGAAAATGGACTGATGAAGAACCTGCTTGTAAAATTACTCAATTCAGAGGACTTGGACCTAAGAATTATGCTTACAAAATGAAAACAAAAGATGGAAAAGAGATAAGCAAATGTAAAGTAAAGGGGGTTACTCTGGATTACAATACAAAACAGGTGGTAAATTTCGATACATATTCGAAATGTGCTTTGGATCGTACAGTAGAAATCAAAATTCAGTATGATTGTAAAATTAAAAGACACAGAGATAGAACGGTTACCAGTGATCCACAAACAAAAACGTTTCGTTCTGTATACACCAAGAGAGTCATTGTAAATGGTACTGATACTGTACCCTATGGTTATAAAAGCTTGAGAAAATAATTTCATATCACATTGTTGTGTACCAATCACTCAAAGTAAGTCGGGGAAAAAATATTAGCCGTTGGTCAAAAAACAATCATGTTGCCGCTACCAATAGAACTACGTGAAAAAATTTATGGAGAATTTGTTCGACAGCATACGCTTGATGAACAAACACAGCTTAACATTAAATTTTTCTGTGTGAAAATTTGGATCAAAAAAATGTTTAATTGGGTTGCAAAAGGAGAAAAGTCCTACAAAGTGTATGCTATATTCAACTTTATTGCGATGATGGTGGACGATTCGGGGATGGATCTCGTTCTCAAGACTTATTTAGCAGATAGCTGTATGAAAGACAATGTTATTAGTAAACTGTTTAGATCCACAAGCCGATGGACATTTTTTATCATAGGGAGAACAGAAGAAAGTTTTCTTAACGTTGTGAAAATGAAATCAGTTCTATTTAACTTTTACTTACGCTACAAAAAAGGATCTGTTCATGATTCCTACGGAGAAACAGTGGAAACCATGTCAGGATATATTCTATTTGATAGAGATGTTACAGAAGAAGTAGTGAATTCAGCTCTTTCAACAAAAGACGCTTATAGACATGTTGCTCCATTCATAGGACTACGAGATTTCAACGATATGGACAGTGAGTATACAATGTTTTTGGGGTATGACCAATTGCATAAAGACATTACGGAATATGAAAACAAATGTGAAACTCGTGGTATTTGTGAATTTGCATTATAAAAATTTGTTATATACTGTTTTTTGCGATTAATTCATTGTAAATAATTCATTGCGAAAAAAATAATTCATTGTGTTTTTTCATCGTGATCAAATCGTTGTGAATAATTCATTGCGAAAAAATAATTCAGTGTGATTTTTTTCATTGTGATTAATTCATTGTGAATAATTCATTGTGAAAAAATATTTCAGTGCGATTTTTTTCATTGTTAAGAAAATGTTTTTTCATTGTCAAGAAATTTTTTTATGATGCATTGCAAAAAAATGTTTGCTTGTGATTTTTTTTTAGTTGTTAAGAAATTTTTTTCATTGTCAAGAAATTTTTTTATGATGCATTGCAAAAAAATGTTTCATTGTGATTTTTTTCATTGTCAAGAAATTTTTTCATTGTCAAGAAATTTTTTTATGATGCATTGCAAAAAAATGTTTCAATGTTTAGTTCTGTTCAGTAAATAAAAGTTCAATAAATAAAAGTTCAAAAACAATAGAGTTCTTCATCCTGTTTTTTCCCCAAAAGACTTGTTCTGGTTACATTTTTTCCATACAACGTCTCATAACTTTTTTTGCTATATTAGCATGAAACGTAGCATGGAAAAAATGTATGTGCTTTCTGCCAGGTCCGAGCTCTTTAAAAATTTTCAATCCTCTGTAAACGCATAAAACCCCGCGTTATTTTTATACATTCACCATTTCTTTGATTCTCAGCTAACGATCACTTCGAAAGCAGTGTCAATATTCGGAAACATTATCAATATGGAGGAGGTAAATCATCAACTACGTGAGGCTCTCCAAGAGTATCTAAATGCAGGACAACAGTTATTGCAACTAACCACTCGTCTCGTAGGAGAGGAGGAACAAAACCAACTGCGACGTATAACACAGCCATACAAAGACCTCGGTGAAAGATTAGTTCAGCTATTATTAAAGACAACACCGGATATCATTTTGGTTGATATCGAGTTCGGGAGGAAGATTACAGCATGCCCCATTTGCCAAGCGAAATTCGGGTGCTGCCATTAAAAGTGGAAAAAAACACAGCCTCAAAAAACAAAACAGCCCTTTTCAGGGCTACCCATCTACCACGAAAGTTCTATCTTTCCTCAAATTGTCAAAAAACTCAAAATTGTCAAACTTCTTTCTTTTAGAAGAGTTACACTCCAAAGATTCACAATCAAAAAAAGTCATAGATTAGTTAAACTCTAGTTTTTCTAACCCGAACAAGAAAATGTAACAAACCCACGGATTGGTCAACAATAAAACATTTAGTATTAGAAATAAAACGTTGGTTCTGATTGGATAACATTAATTTTGGAGCCAAAACAGCATGAAACGCCGACGCGGGAAAAACATAGGAGAAAATGACGTCATGGGTCAACTAGTTCAATCCGTCTGAAAAGCTATAAATCTCAGCGATTTATTTTCCATACATTTCATTTTCACAATGGCTACGATATCACCACTTCTTGGTACTTGGATGGATGCTGAGCGAAAGTTAATAAGAGCAAGGAGACAAATCGTCTTACTTAAACAACGCTTAGCTGGAGTGCGAAGACGATACGAGAGGGCTGAACTTGCTAATAACAGGGTGTTCTGTTATAACCTTCGGATGAAGGAGCTCATTATTGAGGGCATGATTGAGATGTATTTTCACTATATTAATTCAAAAACTGAGCAGGTGACCCGTCTTTTCCGTGCGCAAATCGCCGCTGAAAGGAGTGAGTCAGACAGCGAATCGACTGATGCTGATAGTGAATAAACATTTTCATAAAATCAGCTCTTCTCAAAACAGCCCTTTTCAGGGCTACCCATCTACCACGAAAGTTCTATCTTTCTTCAAATTGTCATTTCTTCAAATTGTCAAACTTCTTTCTTTTAGAAGACTCACACTCCAGAGAGTTACACTCCAATGAGTAAAAAAATCATTCATAGATGTAGAAAAAGACTAAGTCCAACTCAATGTCCAGACATTTAGAAAAGAAAAATCATTCATAGAGATGTAAAAAAGCTAAGTCCAAACCAGTGCTCAGTCTTTTAGAGAGAAAAATCATACATAGGTGAAGAAAAAAACTAAGTCCAACTCAATGATCAGGCTTTTAGAAAGAGAAAAAATCATTCATAGATGTAAAAAAAGACTAAGTCCAACTCAATGGCCAGACATTTAGAAAGAAAAAATCATACATAGGGTAAAAAAAGTCTAAGTTCAACTCAGTGCTCAGACATTTAGAAATCATTTATAGTGCAAAAAAATCTAAGTCCAACCCAGCGATATAGGGCAAATTCCATTTAGAGAGAAAAAATCATTCATAGGATGAAAAAAAGACTAAGTCCAACTCAATGGTCAGACATTTAGAAAGAAAAAATCATACATAGGGTAAAAAAAGTGCATTCTGTACAAAAAAAAGCAACTCTTTTCAGGGATAGCTATCTTAAATAAACATCTTTCTTTTTTTCATTTTGTTAGAAGACTCATAATCAAAAAAAGTCATAGGTTAGTTAAACTCTAGTTTTTCTAACCCGAACAAGAAAATGTAACAAACCCACGGATTGGTCAACAATAAAACATTTAGTATTAGAAATAAAACGTTGGTTCTGATTGGATAACATTAATTTTGGAGCCAAAACAGCATGAAACGCCGACGCGGGAAAAACATAGGAGAAAATGACGTCATGGGTCAACTAGTTCAATCCGTCTGAAAACCTATAAAACCCAGCGTTATTTTCCCGCACATCATTCATCTCTCCGACTTGTAGACAACATGGAATGTGGATTAAGAGACATGGATTTTTGGGAGCTTGCCCAGTTATCATCAAGAAAAAAGATGGACGACAAGAAGAAGAAGGAGTTCGTCGTGCCCCAGACCGAGTGCTGGGATGATGACAACGAGGCACCGTTCTCGCTAAACTTCAACCTAGACGCTCAAAAGATGGACGACAAGAAGAAGAAGGAGTTCGTCGTGCCGCAGACCGAGTGCTGGGATGCTGACAACGAGGCACCGTTCTCGCTAAACTTCAACCTAGACGCTCAGGAGCTGAAAAGGTTAAAGAGGCGGGCAGCGAGTAGCTGTCCAGCCTGCAGAAAGGTTGGAGGTTGTGCTTAAAAACACAACCTCCAAAACCAGCTCCCTTTTAGGGACACCCCCAACAGCCCTTTTCAGGGCTAACCATCTACCACGGAAGATCTACCTTTCTTCAAATTGTCAGACGTAAGTTCTATCTTTTCTTCAAATTGTCATTTCTTCAAATTGTCAGACGAAAGTTCTACCTTCAAGCTGTCAGACGAAAGTTCTATCTTCAAATTGTCATTTCTTCAAATTGTCACAGCTCTTTTCAGAGCTAACCCAACAGTCCTTTTCAGGACTAACCATCTACCACGAAAGATCTATCTTCAAGATGTCAGACGAAAGTTCTACCTTCAAGCTGTTAGACGAAAGTTCTATCTTCAAATTGCCATTTCTTCAAATTGTCACAGCTCTTTTCAGAGCTAACCCAACAGTCCTTTTCAGGACTAACCATCTACCACGAAAGATCTATCTTCAAGATGTCAGACGAAAGTTCTACCTTCAAGCTGTCAGACGAAAGTTCTATCTTCAAATTGTCATTTCTTCAAATTGTCACAGCTCTTTTCAGAGCTAACCCAACAGTCCTTTTCAGGACTAACCATCTACCACGAAAGTTCTATCTTTCTTTTAGAAGAGATACACTCCAGAGAGTTATACTGCAAAGAGTAAGAATCATACATAGGTGTAGAAAAAAGACTAAGTCCAACCCAGTGCTCAGACATTTAGAAATCATACATAGGGGAGAAAAAAGCTAAGACAAACTCAGTGATATAAGATAAATTTCCTTTTAGAAAAGAGAAATCATTCATAGAGATGCAGAAAAAAGTCTAAGTCCAACTCAATGATCAGTCTTTTAGAAAGAGAAAAATCATTCATAGGGGAAAAAAACTAAGTCCAACTCAATGACCAGACCTGGCAGATCACTATAGAGCACTCGAAGATGTATCATTTTTGGCCGACATCTACTGCTTTAACTGCAGAAAAAATCCCTCTCAGGGACGTTACCCTACGGACAAAATAAAAAAAAATCTTTCGGGGACAGCATATAGGGACACATTTTTTGTCAGGGACGGTGATATACGGCGCTCAGGGACGTCTCCATACGGACACACTCAGGCCGGAGTGTGTCCGTATGGAGACGTCCTATACTACTACCATCATCGAAACAATGATAAGCAATGACAGAGGAATGAATCCTGTCCCAATAACTATCATCAATCCCAGACATGCGGGAAGGTTTATTAACTCTTTACCAAACGACAAAATTTCAGACATGTCCAAATCGAAAGCATTTGCAGACAACAATTGAAAGGTGACACAAATGAAGCTGTTTGTCTTTGAAAGGGTAGAAAACATCGTGGGAAAAGAAGAAAATGCTGGTTACCAGCATTTTCTTCTTTTCCTGCAATGTTTTCAAAAGCTTTCTTCATCGAGTTCATTAAAACTTGGGACTGAGTAGTAAAGGCTTAAGAAAAACCAGATTTTCCCTCTCCTTCGTTCCGCTTCAATATTTGTGGTCAGCGCACCATGCGTGTTTTATTCCATTAAATCTTTCAGCAGACGACAAAATTTAAGACTTGTCAAAATTGAAAGCCTTTGCAGACGACAAATTAAATATGACTCAATGGATGAGGCATGTCTTGAAAATGGTAGAAAACATAATGGGAAAAGGAGAAAAAGATTGGTAACCAGTAGATTGTTACAACCATTTTCTTCTTTTCCCACTATCATTTCAAAAACCTTTTTCTTTATGGCCCTTAAAACTCGATATTGTGTGGTTAAGGGTTAGCTGTGAGCATTCCTATCATGATTTAACTCTTTACCAGACGACAAATTTCAAACTCGTCAATACTGAAAGCATTTGCAGACGAGAAATTAAAAGTGACTCATATAATGAGATTTGTCTGTGAAAGGGAAAGGCCAAAAATGTTGGATACCAGCAATTTCTCTTGTCAAGTTTTTGGAAAACCTCTTGCAAATGGTCGTCAAAACATGAAATTGTCTGGTAAAGGGTTAATTTACTTTTTCAGTGTAGATCAAGATTAGACTGCACACAGTTTTCAGTCTGAGGGGTGATCTACCCTCTTCTGAGATAATGGGATCAGAAGCTGTCTTGAAATTTCAAAATATGGGTCTTTCACTTTCTAAGCGCCAAATATATAAGCCCGACGTCTTTCGACGGCTACGATAACAATCCACTAAAACTCGGAAATATAATGTATTTTTATCTCAGTTGAACTAGCACTAAACCACTACCTGGTATAAGAGACCACTTTTCTTACTTCTCTTAGTCTCTGAATACAGACTTGATTGTAACGATGTGCCACAATGTGTTTCACAATCTTTCTCTCTCTCTCTCTCTCTCTCTTTTTTCTCAAAAAATACCCTTAAATTTTCTAGTTTTAACCCTTCACCACACAATCCCGTTTTTTAATGACCCTGAAGAAATGACCTCATGAAAAAATAGTGGGAATAAGAGAACATACTCCTTTCCCAGACTGTTTTCTACGTTTCCAAAAGTGAATTCCTATTTTTGAGACACACTTATCTGGTCATCTGCTAAAGCTTTCAATATGAGCAAGTCTAGTTTTTTTGTTTTTTTTTTTTCGTTTGCTTGTACGGTTAATACATGAATTGTTTGCCATAAAATCAAACACAATGGGAAGAAATCTTATCTGACAAGTGTCGAAAACGGTCCCAAATATGGTATGATGACGTACTCTGCGTGCGGACGGAAGGACTACTTTTAGTTTGGTTTCCGATTTGATCGGTCAAAATGTTACGTTAAAATATTCTTCCGCCGTTCATAAAAAGAAGTAATTTCATATTAAAGCAGTACTTGTTTTAATTTCATATCCCGACGAATGAAAAATAATTCTCAATAATTGCAGTATTTTGTTGTTGATCAAATTTATAGGTACAATAATAACAATATTCACGTGCCATGCTCTGTGAACATGGGTTTTAATGTATCTGCAAAAAGTATCAACCCATGTCCTGGGTCGAAACTTTTGCTATTGGCAAATTTACAACATGTCAAAGTACCATTCTACCTCATTCTACCTTACGGTTCAGTATGGATCCATAAATCATTTCACGAACAGCTTGATAAAATGCGTTACAACGACGCATTAGATTCCCTTTTTTCAGAGCTATGCGCATATGCATCCTTACAGCGCTTTTTTACCCTTATGGTCGCTTTTGCGGCCAGTGCTGATCAAGATCAGACTGCACAAAACGTGCAGTCTGATCTTGATCTACACTGTCCGCTTTGCTGAGACTTTCTGGACAAAGACGATCTTGAAATTGCAATTACTGGAATTTTATTTCTACATATAAATGTCTGTTGGGTTTATCCGGCACTCTGAGGGTTAAATATGGCGAAACCCACGCAGCTCGAAGCAGATACAAGCACAAGTAATAATATTACATCATATTTGAACCATGCTCCGTGAAAAGGAGGCTTAATGCATCTGCGAAAAGTATCGACCCAGGTCAGCTTGCGCAATCCATGAAATGGGCCGAAATCTTTCGTAATTGGTCATTTTTTTTAATGTCCAAGGACCAGTCTACTCATGATTCAGTCGTTTGTTAAAAAAAAAAGTGGCTAATATGGATCCATAATTAGGTGATGGCTTGGTTTGTACAACGCATCAAGGTGATGCGTTAAGCCCCCTTTTGCCAGAACATGGCTCATTTATAGTTCTCAGGTATATCACAGGAACCAATGGACAGGTTTGTTCTAATCGTAATTCGTATTTGCTATTGTTATGAGTATTCAAGTTGAGTATACAGTATACCAAACACAATTATGTACACGTTAAGACGTTGTCTGTCTGTCTGTCTGTCTGTCTGTCTGTCTCTCTCTCTCTCTCTCTCTCTCTCTCTCTCCCTCTCTGTCTCGTGTATTTCTATTTAACAATTTTTCTGTTAAAAGTTGTATTTAAAAGTTTTTTTTTTTTATTTCTTCATTAAAACTTGAAGTTTTATCTTTTGTCTTATTGTGTTCTTTTTTTTTTTCACCGTGAAGGGTAGACTACATTTCATAATCTGTTCATCATTATCTGTTTGATTATGATCACACGTCAAATTCTGTCCCACTTTGTAGCAGAGATTTATTATCATTAATAGAAACACGAACTTCGTCATCATCTCGTGTAAACACGGCGGTGTAGTCCCCTCCGCGGTCAGCTGTGTTATTCGGCTTCCTCGTCTTCCTACGCTTGCACTTTTTCTGTATAAGCAAGTACAGCGACATTAAGCAGACGACCAGGCCAACCGTGGCTAACCCGGACAGCAATAGGATTTCCCAAAGTGGGGCCGAGCATGTCAGAAGGCTTGAGTCGACGTCAATTATGTTCATACCTCGCAGCTCAACTGGAAACTGACACCTGTTGATTATTATGAAATAAACACATTGAAATCTTTTACTACGAAATAAACAAATTCGGCTTTTTTTCAACGGCAACAAAAACAGTCCGCGATAGGTCGGTCATAATATAGATTATAATAGTCTGATCTTGATCTGCACTGTCCACAAAAGCTTCTTGTGTCGTCAACAATAATGAAATAGGTAACTCCTTACCAGGATCGTCCACAAAAGGCATTTGTAGACGACATATTTAATATTGCCCAATTGGTTGGAATTTTGAAATGTGGAAAAGCATTACCGGAAAAAGAGAAAATGCTGGTTACCAGAATTATTTGCCATCCCAGTAACTGTTTAAAAATCCTTCTTAACCTTTTGCTAAGACAAAATTTTAGACTTGTCAAAATTGAAAGCATTTTGCAGACGACAAAATGAATGTGATTTAAGCATTGAAATTTGTTTTTGGAAGGGTAGAAAACATAGCGGGGAAAAGGGGGAAAATGCTGGTTACCAGCAATTTCTCCTTTTTCTTTAACCTTTTCAAAGACTTTCTATCTCAGGGTCGTGAGAACTTGGGATTTTGTTACAAAGGCTTATTCAGGGTGTTAAAAATACGAGACTGAAAGGGAAAGGGGTACGCAACTGCAGAGCGCAAATACAAATGTACAGGATGTTTCATTATTAGTTGTACGGTCAGGTGGCAGGGGACTTGGAAACTTGTTCACGGCTGTGGTGAATCATGTCGCCCTGAGCCGAAGGCGAGGTGGCGACATGATTCGCCACAACCGTGAACAAGTTTCCAAGTCCCCTGCCACCTGACCGTACAACGAATTTATTATACTGCAAAATTTTACCATTCCAACGTGTGTTCAGTGAAACTTCCCTGTTTTATGGTCTCAAAAATTGAGTACGCTGACGAAATAGAATTTTCCCTCTGAGTGCCCCTATTCAATGAAACCTGACGTCACTGGGAAATGACGTCACTGAAACCTTGGTATAACGTGCAGTTTGGTGCATAATCTTGATGATGTCACTGCGATAGCCAATCGTCGTATTTTCATTTAAACATGGTGTAGTCATGTGTACGGGGCTCCCTTAAGGGAAACTGCTTTTACATGGGTTTTGATGTATCTTTAGAACAAGTCTTTTTCTCCGTTGGGTAAAAATCCAAAACAAACAAACGAACAAACAAACGAGAGAAAGCAAAAGCATTTACTTACGGTATTGAGATATTTCTATCGTTAAAATCGTATTTCTGTTCCTTAAACCATCTCATTCTACAGTCACAGATGATTCTATTGTTATCCAATCGTACCTCCACCAGCGTGTCTAGATTCCAGGGAAAACTATCTCTTGTAAAACGTTCGATGTTATTGTGTCTGCCAAAATACCAATTCAATATATTAACAAGAAGGCCGAAGGAAAACTGTCACTAGTTAAACTTATGACGTCATAAATGTCGTAATATAACATCTCTAGACACCCTAGGAAGCTAACAGAAAAACTGTGAGTCTTAAAACGAATGACATCATTATTTCTGTAAGGTACATCAATTATATAAAAAGTCAAAGGACCAAAAGAAATACTGTCACCTGAGAGAGAAAAACATGACGTCATTATTTCCATAATAAATCAATTCTATAAATAAACTACAGGGCTATGTGGGAAAACCGTCCTTTTCTGAAACGTATGACGTCATTATTTCTGTAATGATTCAATTCTTAAAATAGAATACAGGGCTATGTGGAAAACCATTTCTTGTTAAACGTATGTACGGTGGCACAAAAGTGACATGGAAGATATATTTTATACTACGTGCGCACGCAGTAGCTAATACGTGCGCACGTATTACTTATTACGTGCGCACGTATTAGCTACTGCGTGCGCACGTAATAACTAATACGTGCGCACGTATTAGCTACTGCGTGCGCACGTAGTATAAAATATATCTTCCATGTCACTTTTGTGCCACCGTACGTATGACACCATTATTTTTTTTTTGTACTGCATTAACGACGTTCGCGACAGTTTCCATTTTCACGCTTCGTGTAACTATAACGCTCACCTTTTACTCGAAAAACGGTGAGCACGTAACACAATTGACCTTGCCACACTTGTCAATGTCTGCAGAATGCATAAACCAAGAACTAAACGGGTCGTTTCATGTCAGCAAAATGAAGAAAAAAGTATTTGAATCAAGTAAAATAATTATATGCGAGGCAAGAATCCAAAATTACGCTTTCAAAAGATCGGACTGAAAGTCAAAGAGAATCACCTAACTACGTCACCTAACAACGGAAATATGGTCACAGATGCTACTACTAGCGCTCGATCTGGCAGACGTATCGTCAAGCTAAAACATCCTTTCAGATGCAGATGCTTTCAGTTTGGTCTAGTACAAAATTATGTCTCTTGGTAAAGACTTGCAGAAAACGAGGGGCTGTACATAACTATTTCTCCTTTACCAGATTGTCCTTTAGCTTGATGAGTCTGCAGCAGACAACATTAGAAAACATTGATGTCAAAAGGAGGAATTGCTCCTAACGACTGATTTCTCCTTTTCGCACAATGATTTCTGACCCACCAAAGAACTGTGATACATGAATACCAGGTTTTGGTTTAGCGTCTGCAAACGCGTCAAGTTTAGAAGAGTCTAAAATTAGTTGTTTGGAAATGGGTTAAATGCTAACATCAGTATTAAATTTATATGCTATGAATTGGTTTATTATGATTAACAAACTTGATTCTTATAAATATTGTTGTATTATTGAAAAAATTGAGATAATTTACTTCATATAATGTCTTTGTCTTTGACAAACCCTACATTTACTACATTAGTTAGTGCCCCACCCACAAACTTAAAATGTATTTTCTTAAAAAGATAAGGCTGGTGACCTATTTGTTTTAAGCCTGATTCTTTTAGTTTAGTACCTGAATATTATATACAGAAAAAATAAGAAAAATCTGAATGTTAGAACATTCAAAAAATAACTTTAAAAGATACTCTTTGGTTTTTTTTTCCAAAATAAAGGTGTTTTAGCCATAAGTTAAGTGGTTTTTTTTTTTTTTTTCTTAAATATTGATACTCAGTATACTCTAAATTAATTTTTTCATTAAATTTTATGTTTCACCAATACAATGACATAAAATTTGCTTATAATTGTTATCATTTAAAAAATATACATAGACTTAGTTTTCATAGGTGAAATTTCATCCTGAACTGCCGCAATGCAGGGTGTACTAAAAGAAATATTCATAGAATTTTCCGAAAGCCGGTGACCCCCTCTTTTTATCTCCTATTTTTGTAGATCAGATAATAAACTATCACCAAACAAAGTTTCATGAAATTCTGAATGTTCTAAAAAAAATGGTGAAACTGTAGCGATCGTCTTCAATCTTACAAATAGAGAAGTGGTAAAACATTCGATATTGATCAAAACTTTAGATCTAAATTTCCAATTCGTATATAAGCTCACATGACAAAAGCGTAGACACCAACCATTACCTTCTTTGGATATAGGTTTTAAAAGCGACTTATTTCGATTTTTTCTGTTAATGAAATTTCCTTGATACAGTGACAAATACATGTAGTGAATCAAAGCGTTGAGAACGCTGAAGCGGTATTTGTCAAGGAAGCCATTGTGTGGAGTTAATAATTTGAAAGAAAAAGAGAAATATTACTGAAGTATTGGCTTGAAAGTTAACCTACTAAGCAAATGAATACCTTTTTTGGTTGAAGGGAGAGTACTCATGACAGTTAGGATTATTTGTGTATTGGTAGTCTCCCTTTGATCAAAGGAGGAGTCAGGAGTAACGTCCCTTGACAGTAGGATGCATGATGGATAGAGAGAGAAACCATGTGAATATATCGAATAGAATTAAATTTGTACCTGAAAACTATGATTTTGAAATATCTTTGGCCGTTAACATTTAATTACCAACGTTACAATCAATTATTTCGATCTATAAATATTAACGCCCAATCAAATGGAGTGGCGCGCAATCATTGGATGAGCAAGCCATGGGACGAACTGGTTTTGGAACGAAAAAGCCCAGGACCAAGCGATTAGTAGACAAGTGATCATTGCGCCAATAGAAGGCTATGAGCGAGTGAAGCTATTTTCAATAAAAAATTAGTATTTCCACGATCGATGGCCTCACCCAGTGTATTTTAACATGCCATTTCTAATTACATATCTGAGTGCTACCGAAAAACTCATTTGTCTGAGAAAAATTGAGTTTAATTGGGTTTATTTCCTTTGGCTTTGCACAAAATACGATACATGGTCTTCAAAATACAATATTGAACTCATAGTGGTATTGTCTTCGACAAATACCACAAAAATATACTTCTGCCTGCAAACAAGAAGAAACTGGACTATCTTGTGCAGTAAAAAGGTGCAAACTCGGTTTTCAAATGAAGGGTTGGTCGCATTGCAATCGGTAACTCCGTCTTTTTTCATAAGATCAAATATGACTTCAGCATACTGCATGGTTTGTGAAGCCTGATCTGAATCTACACTGTCTGCAAAGGCAGTCTAGGCCTGTATTTACCAACCAATATTAAGAACGCTCTTTGTCTTATTCACAAGAATTTTCTATACTTGAAAGTAACACAACTTCTGATTGGCTAAACCATTTGGTTTAGCCAATCAGAAATTGTCACCACTGTCAAATGTACAAAATTTTGGAGAATAAGACAGAGAACGTTATTAAGAATGGTTGGTGAATACGGACCCTTATCTTGATCTATATTTTATACCAAAACAACAAAACTTGTGCCTAGCGCTGCATTGTTTAATCCTAAACCACTTTTTTCACAATGTATTCTACCCCCCGCCCCCAAGAAAAATCAGATTTTGAAGTACTTCTATGTTGTCGTCTGCAAATGTTTTCTGTTTGAGCAAGTTTAAAATTTTGTCGTTTGATAAAGAGTTAAAACATCTCTGTATAATAGGGGTAATCTTTAATACAAATACAGCAGTGAAAACTTTGTGCCAAAGGAGACACTGGTCGTTTGGAGTAATTTTGATTTTGCCCCATCTTTTCAAAATTGACACGCTGTTCACACACACACACACACAAAACCAGACCTTCGGTAGAGTATAATGTGTTAGTAATAGATAAATAAACGTGCTCACATTTTTACATATAACTATACCTACACATGTACATATACTTCGATGTAATTGTTATCTATGAATAGCCTCATATACAAAACTAAAGCTACTGGACAACTTACTTTTGCACATGTAATTAGCTTGCAACACGCAAAAAGGGGCATTCGGACATTTGCGTAAATTGTCGTTTCGGATCAGCCTGCACAGTCCGCGCTGGCTAATCCAAGACGGCACTTTACGACTACATTAGAATTTGTGATACAGTAGACTTGCGCAAAACAGAAAATTACATAAAAACGGAAAGTGTCGTTTCGGATTAGCTTGCGCGGACTGCGCAGGCTGATCCGAAACGACAATTTACGCAAATGTCTGAATGCCCCTTTTCGCGTGTTGCGGGCCGCATAAGATTAACCCCTTTACCACACAAGCCCGAATTTTAACGACACTATGGAAGAAGGATTTTGAAAACATTGTGGGAGAAACTGCCCATGACCAGCATTTTATCATTTATCCGCAATTTTTCTACCCTTTCAAAGACAAAACCTTTTTTAAAAGCCATATTAATTTTTTTTCTTCGGCAAATGGTTTGAATTTGTGCAAGTCTAAATAGTTGTAGTAAAAAAAAAGGGTAAAAAAAGTAAGCTAAATTTGAAGCATTACCAGGTGCTCTAAAAAAGTTAAACTTTGATCAAGTTTGTTTGCATGGCACATAACGCCGTTTTCCACGTTAATTCAGCTATATCGCGGCTTGTGCATGTATCGATACGTTCTGGGGTTCGTTTTATAAGTATCTCGCACAATGTTCTTTCGAAGCCACTGGCTGCTTTCCCACATAAACATCGATGAAACAATAGTCGACGATGAGAGAAGAATGAGTCCTGCTGCAATGACAATTATCAACCCTTAGATAGAAATTACCTGAGCTGGGAATCGCACCAGCGACCCCTTTGTATACAGGCCCTGTACGCCACAGACTGGACCACTGGTTTCGGCACAAAAAGGAACTTACAATGATACAACAGGTTTACGTTGTCATGCACTATACTACCGAGAGTGCAGTTTATTTGAGCTATGATCTGGCAAAAGGGGGCGTAGGCTGACCTGAGTAGACCTTGAGTAGATGCATTAAACCCTCTTTTCGCAGAGCATAGCTCATTTTTATGGAAGTACTGGAAACGTTAGAAATACAGCTAAAATATTGTTTAAAGTGGTAAGTATTACGCTCTTACCAATTGGTTTCTTGGTCAGTTTTTTCACCGATTAATTAGCCAGGCCTGTCGTTCTGTCGGGGAGTCGGCCGGTCGGTCGAGGGGTCGGTCGGTTGGTCGGAGGGTAGGTCAGCAAGTTAGCCATCATAAAAGAACATACCTGATATACAATCTCTCCAAGGAATCTGCAAACTGCCACATGGCATCACTGACATTGACAGTTTCGATAGCATTACTGTCGAGGTTTATGGTTCGAATCTCCGGAAGGAAGGGCACGTGATCGAACACTTTGAAATTATTATGACTCAGGTCAAGCGTTCTCAGTTCGACCAGCATACGGAAGGATTCTGGGTGGAAAACTGTCAGTTTGTTCCAACTCAAGTCGAGGTGGAGCAGCCTTGGTAGATCTATCCTGCCGTTTTCTATATCCTCCAATAAACAATGCGACAGATCGAGATCCTCGATTTTGGGAAGATTGTAGAAGTCGAACAAGCCTTTTGTCACGATGGACATCGGATTTCGCTCCATGTTTAAAGATCTGAGCGACATTAACTCAGAAAATATTCCCGTTTCTAAATTTTTGCCCTCTAGAGAGTTGCCGGACAGGTCTAAAACCTCTAAGTTACTTAAGAGTCGAAAACCGTCCTTAGCCAGCAATGAAATCTGGTTGTCTTTCAATATTAATACTTCTAAAGACTGACCCACATTTGTATAGTTTAGAAATGAAATGTTACGTAGATGATTACCAGACAAATCGAGTTGTTTCGTACTACTTGGGATTCGATCCTGTGACGGTACTACTGTAAAGTCCTTACCACTACAGTTGTATACAGTTTTCACTGAATTATCACATGGTTCGGGGTGTTCATCACACAGAACATTGCATACGGTAAACAATATCAATATAGTAACACTAAATTGTTTATTCGCTGCCATTCCTTTTACTCCAATACAGTCCAGGTAAAGTATTGTTGAGTAGTCAATATGTTCACATATCTTTATTGTTTTACCACACTGTATTTTATCTATTTACATGATTAGTCACAACAAGTTTGAAATAATTTGATGTTTAAATACGCAATTGTTCGTTCATATATTGTACGTACGTTATCAAAAAAGGCATACCTTGATATCACGAGAGAGGCCCGGCTTGGGGACATTGTGAGCTGTGTCAGGTGAATAAAACGTTAAGTTACAACTCTGTTAGAGCCTATCATATAAGACCCATCTCTTTTTATTCGACTGAAAATCCGTACAATCAGCTGAAACCCTCGTGACAACCGATACACTAAATCCTTGGGTAGAGTGGTCCTTAGACATGCAGAAAATGTACAAATAGCAAACAGTTTCAACCCATATTAGTCTGGGCGGCCTGGGCAAGACTGACATGAGTCGGTAATTTTTGCAGATGCAGTAAACCCCCTTTCACAGAGCATGGTCTGATAACCAGCATTTTCTTCTTTTCCCACAACGTTTTCTACCCCCTCTTTTTTACATAAATTCCTTCATTTGATCCACATCTAATTTATCGCACGCAAATGCTTTTAATTTGAACAAGTTTAAAAGTTTGTTGATTAGTGAGCGATTAATTTCAGGGTTGTAGAAAGTCTTACGAGGGCTGTTCTATATGTAATGTGTATTGTACCACAGCGCGATAACGCTTTCAACGATTTCGTGGATGATGATACGCTTGAATAGCTCTATTCAATACCTTTCCAACGGTATAAACACGAGCCTTTAGCTCCAATAGTTTTAAACTTATAGTCATTTCATTAGAGCTAGTCGTTGACCACTGTTGTAAAAATGGTTGGGAAACGGATTAAGAATATTGAAGAAATTAGAGCTTATATAAAAGTTCGCACAAAACTCGGTCATTCGGTAATGCAGATTTTTACTGAATTGGGGGAAGTTTATGGGTCTGATAAGTTATCTTATGAGACAGTTCGTAGGTGGAGAAAGAAATTTCTGACTGGCACAGAGTCCGTCAAAGATGCAGCAAAATCTGGCCGACCTGTGACTGTAACAGGCAAGGCAAATGTCTCAAAAGTCAGGGAAATAATTGAAAGTGATGGCAGATACACGATTCGTGATATTGCCAACGCTGCTGGCATATCGCTATCGCGGGTGCATTTCATTTAGAAGCGTATTTTGAAAGTACGAAAGATTTCTGCCAGATGGATACCGCATATATTGACAAATGACCAAAAACGGGTACGAGTACAAACCGCTAAGCAATTGCTCAAAATGTTTCCCAAATTCAATCAAAGACAATTTGCAAACATTGTTACTGGTGACGAAACATGGGTTCACTATTTCGAACCAGTAAGAAAAATTGGAAACACAATATGGCTAACTAAACACGGTAGAAGGCCTGTATTTGCCAAAAGAAGCATAAGCACAAAGAAGGTTCTTTATTGCATATTCTTCTCATGTGATGGTATAGCCGTACAAATTCCAGTGCCGAAGGGCAAAAGTGTTACAGGTCGGTATTACCGAGATGTTATACTAAAAAAGGTCAAGAAATATTATCTTAAACGACGCCCTGTGTCAGGATTTAGGCATGTTCGTCTACTTCATGACAATGCTCCATCACATACATCTGAGCTTGTGAAGCAATTTTTGAAGTCGGAGAAGGTTACTGTCTTGCCACACACACCATACTCTCCAGATCTAGCCCCATGCGACTTTTTCCTTTTTCTAAAACTTAAAAAGTTCTTATCTGGCCGTCGTTACAAGTCCCGACAAGCCCTTGGCTCAGCCATCAGTCAATGCCTTCAGAGGTCTACCTAAATCAGCGTACCGTGACGCATTTCAGAGATGGATTCAGAGATTGAAATTATGTATTTCAAACCGCGGAGAATATTTTGAAGGGATGTAATGTTCGTTTCACTATTTGAGTCGAATGCTTTTGAGATACCGTACAATACACATTACATATCGAACAACCCTCGTATTTGTGCAGTATAGGGTCAAATCAGGGGTCAAATAATCCACGTAAGTTTAAAGAACCCTAGCAGGTCCTTCAATATAACCTTCCCTCTACACAAACTGGAGTTTGAACGATGACAAGTCACCTATCTTGTTATTATCTATAAAAACCCGTTTCTTCCTGTGCGTCAGTCTTAATCGTACTAACGACCGTGATAAAGTTACATGTACGGTCGTTTTTATCGCGCCAGAAACAGCATTTATAAACTGAGGATTCGAGCCTCGGTAGCGCAGTCGGTAGCGTACAGGACTTGAGAATAGAGGATCGCTGGATCGAAACCTCAGCTCGACCAATTTTATTCCGAGGATTGTGCGACAGGATTCATTTCTCTCTCATCGCTATATCATCGTTTCGACGATGGTTATATGGGAAAGCAGTCAGTTGCTAGGGAAGAATATAGTGCGGAGTACTGATTACAGAAAGTCCAGGAAAGCATGGATAGGTGCACTGGCCGCTGCGATATAACAGAAATAATGTTGAAAAAGACGTTAAACATTAATCAATCAATCAATCAATCAACACACTGAGAATGTAGAACTACTTTTCAAAAACACTTAGAGAAAAAGACAAAAAATCGAAAGGACTTTTTCTAATCAGAAAATCAGGCGAAAACATTGAAATTTCAAGGGCCAGTGATTTTCTTCCAAAATATTAAAAAAACAACCGGCACTGTAGATCTAAGATCAGACGAAATCAAAGCATCCAAAAGACTTCAGCATTTATCCTCTGATGAGTCCCGCCCAAGGATATCCCCACGAAAAACCTAGAGCGTCCAGTGAGACTCCAACCCGAGGCCTCGAGGTTATGAGTCCTACACTTTAACAACTGATCCACGCAGGAGCCCTGGTAAAATAATCAAGTGCCTGTGGATAAAACAGATAAGGACAGACACCTCATATGAGGGAAGAGCCAACCATGGATAGCACTGAACTCAGATTTAAGAGTTCGTAATATTGCTTATTCGGACAGTGTAGATCAAGATCAGACTGCACAGAACGTGCAGTCTGATCTTGAATCTACGCTGTCCGCTTTTTTGCCGAATATTCTGATTAATACAGCCTTGAAGTTTCAATATGTACATCTTAGAAAGGATTTAATCGTTTGTACCGGAATTTTGCTGATTTTAACAGCTTAGGTCATATCACGGCGGTCAGTGTACGTATGCATGCGTTTCTTGGCTTTCTCACACCAGTACGGACACAACTTTCTTTCCAAGCCACTAACTACTTTTCTCACATGCATCAGAGGTGATAAGTGAAAAATCGCCGAAAAGAAAGTTTGCCCAAACCGGGTGTCGAAACCACGACCACCAGGTCACGGTTTAGATATGCTTACCACTGAGCTATCCGGCCGGGCATCAAAGAAAGGAATGAGAATGTTTCCGTTTTTTCATTTAACACAAGGTTTAACCCTTTCAGAGCTAAATGTTATAAACCCAGACCAGTGCTTGTAAAATTTTAGTTCATGCACAAACTCAGTTTGTGCTCAAACTTGCAATCTCATCAGTGCTTCAGGGAGTACAAGGATGAAAGTTAAACACTTTCAGTTGAAGGAACGAAGAAAAGAGATTATCGAAAAGTTAAAAAGCATCTCTGCGCGGTGTATCAAGTTAATTCGGTATAATTCCGAAATTTCATCCTCAGCTGAATGGAGCATGAAAAAAGTCTTATTTATAAGCACATCTCTTTCGACGACTGAACATAAAATATACCGTAACTCTGACAGATTTTTATCTGTTTGGCTCAAATAAACAAGCGGACGGTGTAGATCCAAGAACAGACTGCACATTCTGTGCAGTCTGATCTTAGTCTATACCGTCTGCAAATACTCGTGTTCACTTATCGCGCTGAATGGGTTAACTATCAGTGAATGCTTATTATAGAAACTGCTAATCATGGGAATAAACATTTAAATTTTCCATCAGAGGATAAATGCTTAAATCGATTCGGTGCTTTGATTTCATTGCTTCGGCCAGTGTAGATCCAAGATCAGACTGCACGTTCTATGCAGTATGATTTTTATCTATGCCGTCCGCAACACTTTATCGCCTTCGCCTATAGCCCTGAAAGGGTAAACTGTAAGTAAATGCCAATCATAGAAATTGACTCGAAAATTGAAATTTTTCAGAAAATGGATAAATGCTAAAATATTCAGTGCTTTGATTTCGATACTTCTTATCGTATTATTATCATCATCATCATCATAATCATCATCATCAACTTCTTCTTCTTCTTCTTCTTCTTTTTCTTCTTCTTCTGGGCTGATGGGACAGACAATTATCTTAGGGTTGATCGAAACACTTATCTAAGGAAAGATGGGACAGACACTTATCTCAGTGTTGATTGGACAGACAGTTATCTAAGGTTAAAGGTACAGACACATTTCTAACGGTTGGTGGGACAGACGCATATCTAAAGGTTGATGGGACAAACACGTATCTAAGGGTTGATGGAATAGACACGTATCTAAGGGTTGATGGGACAGACACGTATCTAAGGTTAAAGGAACAGACACATATCTAAGGATAGATGGACAGACACGTATCTAAGGTTCGATGGGACAGACCCTTATCTAAGGGTTGATGGGTAGGACACATATCTAAGGGTTTTTTTGGGACGGACACATATCTAAGGGTGGATGGAACAGACACGTATCTAAGGTTAAATGTACAGACAATTATCTAAGGTTCAGACACATATCTAAGGGTTGATGGGACAGACACTTATCTTAGGGTTGATGGGACAGACACTTATCTAAGGGCTGTTGGGACAGACACGTATCTAAGGTTTAAGGTACAGACAATTATCAAAGGTTAAAGGTTCAGACAATTATCTAAGGTTAAAGGTACAGACACGTATCTAACGGTTGATGGGACAGACAATTATCTAAGGGTTGATGAGAGAGACACTTATCGAAGGGTTGTTGGGACAGACACTTATTTCAGGGTTGACAGAAAAAACGTATTTTGAGTGTCGTTGGAACAGACAATTATCTAAGGGTCGACGTTACAGACAATTATCTAAGGGTTTATAGAACAGGCAGTTATCTAAGGGTCGACGGAACAGACAGACAATTATCTAAGGGTTTATAGAACAGACAAAAACAGACACGTTTCTAAGGGTTGATGAAACGGACACATTATTAAGGATTAACTGAACAGACACATATCTAAGGATTGATAGAACAGGAAATTATTTAAGGATTGATGGAATAGACACGTATCTGAATGTTGATGGAACAGGCAGTTATCTAAGTGCTGATGGAACAGACAATTATCTATAGTTTGGTGAAAAAGACACGATCTAAGGCTTAATGGAACAGACACGTATCTAAGGCTTAATGGAACGGACATGTATCTAAGGACTGATGGAACAGACATGTATCTGAATGTTGATGAAACGGACGGTTGCCCAAGGGTTGGTGGAACAAACAACTATCTAAGGGTTGATGGAAGAGACACGTATCTACGGCTTGATAGAAAAGAAATGAACCATGCTGTGTGAAAAGGGGGCTTAATGCATCTGCGAAAAGTATCGACCCAGGTCAGCCTGCGCAGTCCGCGCAGGCTGACCTGGTCCGAAATTTTTCGCTATTGGTCAATTTTCTGTATGTCCAAGGACCAATCTACCCCACGATTTAGTAGGTTGTTTAAAAACAGTGGCTTTTATGGATCCAGAGGTATATGATGGCTTGCTTGGTGCCATGGATGACAGAGATGCATTAAGCCCCCTTTTGCCGGAGCATCGCTCAAATATATTTGGGGTGTTTGTCGGTATAGACATGTATCTAAGGCTTGATGGAACAGACACGTTTTTGAGACTTGATGGATGACGCACGCTGGGAATACTAACCACAACCAGAAGTTCATGTGGTGCAAGGGGTAATCAAAGGACACAGGGTACTAAAAAGGGGATAAGAGCTTGATTATGAATGGACCAGGTTATGAATGACTTGAAAATAAGGTTTTCTTCAAACGTAATATTTGAATCATTTTCTGTGAAAAGGGGGTTTAATGCATCCCTTCGATGTATTATACGAAGCAAAACGTATAATTATGGATCCATAAAATCCATTTAGACAGACAATTGACTGGATATGGAGGAAGAATGGTCCTTGGATATGCAGAAAATATACAAATAGCAAAAGGTTTCGACCCATATCAGCCTGCACGAACCGCGCAGGGTGATATGGGTCGATACTTTTTGCAGATACATTTAACTCCCCTTTTCACAGAGCATAACTCACTTGTCTCTTGAAATCTGAAGTCGTAATGACTTTATGAAATAAACCAGGGTGTGAAAATTCTGGAACTAAATTTCAAAAGCAATGTGTCAATATTTTACAAAACAATCCGAATTTGAACGACCCTAAATAAAAAAGCTTTTGAAAACATTATGAGAAAAGTAGAAAACTCTAGTAAGAATTCTTAATTTCATTCTTAGTCTCATATTAGATTTAGAAAGTACCGAAATTGGCTGACCCATTTGACTAAGCCAATCAAAATTTGCGTCACCATGAAATTTAATCATGAAAATCCTTGGGAATTAAACTAAAAATACTATTAAAAATGGTTTATGAGTACGAATCCAGGTTTCTGACGCAAGGAGTGCCGGCCACAAACAGAAAAACAAACATTTTGACGCGTAAATATCATAACTATGACGAACATATGCAAAGGTCGAACAAAGTGTTCAGAAGTGAAAGGGGAATTAATCTTGGCGCTATGACTATCTTCATCCTCGTAAACAAGTCGGTCAAGTTGGGATACGAACTTCTCACCCCTCTTTCGCAAGCGCTGCACATTAAGAACTGAGCCACTGGACCCTGGCAGGTAGCAGAAGAAACATAACATAGGCAGTCCTTTAACCCTTTACTACACAATCACGAGTTTTAACGATCCAAAGAAAATGGCCTTTGGAAAAAATTGTGGGAAAAGTAGAAAATGCTGGTAACCAGCATTTTCTCCTTTTCCCACGATGTTTTTTGCCCTATCAGAGACAAATCCCATCATTTAAGCTACAGTTAATTTGTCGTCTGTAAGTATTTTCAATTTGGACCTGTCTAAAATATTTCGTAGAGTTAACTCTTTACAAGAAGGCAATTATTAAGACTTGATCAAGTTAAAAGCATTTGCAGACGACAAATTAAATGGGGCTGAAACGATAAAGTTGTTCTCTGTTAGGTTGGAAAACTTTGCGGGAAAAGGAGAAAATGCTGGTAATCCTCGTTACCAAAATTTTCTTCTTTTCCCACAATTTTTTTTAGGGTCGTTGAAACTCGGGTTGTATGGTAGACAGATCAACCTTTAACAATCCAGTGTTGAGGAAAGAGAGCTCTGTAGAAAAAAAAAAAAATCTGGAAAAAAGGGAGAACATGCTCGAAGTCTGCACATTCTCCATCTCTCTCGATGATTTTTTTTTTTTATCCTTTTCAAAGACGTAGTTTCACGACTTAAGTTGAATGCCTTCGATTTGAGCAAATTTGAAATTTTGTCGTCTGGTAGACTTAGGCCTTACAATATGATCACTTTTGTCATTCGGCAAACCTTGGATGATCCGTTGATCAATCCGTAGTTACAGAATCGGCCGAGTTGTTGTGTTTGTTTGTAAGGCGTTTGATGCTGTTTGCAACATTCTCTCTATTAAATCGCGCCGACCAGTACACCTAGTCATACTTTTCTGGGTTTTCTTCACCAGTATTTCAAAAAACATTCCTTATAATCCACCGGCCGCTTTTCCATCAAAACAAAGCGATAGAAAAATATTCAGCGGTGGGAGAGGAATGAAATTTGTTCATCTGGAAACACGCCAGGGTTGTGCGTTAACCCAGTGCCATACGACCAAAAAAACAGACTTGTTCGTAATTGACGGCATTTGCAGACGACAACCTAAATAGTGGCCCAGGTGGTGGAATTTATTGTTGAAAGAGTTGAACACACCGTGGGAACCTGCATGTTCTCTCTCTCACACGATGTTTTTCAGCTTTTTTTTTTCCTCTGGATCGTGAAACCATGGGATGGTATGGGAATGCCTTAACCCTTTTTTCTAAACTACTCATCTTTATGAACGTGAGGAAGAGGACTTTTGAAAACACTGTGGGAAATGGAGAAACTGCTGAAAAACCAGTATGTTCTCCCTTTTCCACTATGTTATCCAGCCTTTCATCGGCAAATTCTATTGTTAGAGACGCGTCCAATTTGTTGTCTATAAATGCTCTGGCAAAAGGGGGCTTATTGCATCTTCGTGATGCATGATACCAAGCAAGTCATCACAGTATTATACATCATTCTGTATAACAAACCACTGAATCATGAGGTACACTGGTCCTTTGACATACAGAAAATTAAGCAATAGCGAAAAGTTTCGGCTCAGGTTAGCCTGCGTGGACTGGGCAGGCTGACCTGGGTCGATACTTTTCGCAATGCATTAAGCCCCCTTTTCACAGAGCATGGCTCATTAATGTTTTCAATTTAGACGACTTCGAAATATTGTTGTCTGAACGACAAAATTTTAGACTTGTCTAAATAGAAAGACGACAAAAAGATGTGGCTAAAATGATCGAAATTATCATTGAAAGGGTACAAAACAATGTGGAAAAAGGAAAAGAATACTGTTTAGCAGTATTTTCACCTTTTCCCACCATGTTTTCAAAAGTCTCTTTCGTCAAGGTCGTTAACCCCTTACAAGACAATCCGAGGTTCTAACGATCATAAGGAAAAACACCTTTGGAAACATTGTGGTAAAAGGAGAAAATGCTGGTGACCATTATTTTCTCCTTTTCCCACGATTTTGCTACCCTTCCACGACCAAATTTTAATTTTTGCGTCACATTTAATTTTTCGTCTGCAAATGGTTTGGGTTTGGACGAGTCCAAAATTTTGTCGTTTGGTAAAGAGTTAAAGCACGTGATGATGCGGTAAAGAGTAACCGATGGCATTTCGTGCAGTACATAACATACGATGGTACGATGATGCAATTCACTTTTAATATGACTGTTGTTGAAAATCTATTTTATTCAGTGCTTATCGTAAAACAGGACATGTTGTTATCATTTGTTTAGGTAATCCCTCTCTCTCTCTCTCTCTCTCTAATATCTTCTTTCAAATTTATAACTTACACGTGTCTATTTTCATTGTTAATATCTATTCAGTTATTATTCCTTGAAAGTATTTTTTAAAAAAAGTATAGGATCGTTAAAATTGTTCGTTTGTATGGTATTTAACGCCGTTTTCAACATTATTCCATTTATATCCCACAGCGGGCAGTGCACCTGTCCATACTTTTCAAGAGATTCTTTTACCAATTCTTCGAACTAAATTATTCCTAAGCCACTGGCTGCTTTCCCACATAACTATCGTTGAAACGATGATCGGGGTGGGAGAGAAAGGAATCCTGTAGCAACGACTACCACCAATCTTCGGATAGAAATTAGCGGAGCTGGGGATTGAAACTAGCGACCCCCTAGGCTTAAGTCCTATACGCTCTACCAAGGCTCGGCAGAGTCTTCAGACATGCGATTTTTCGATGAATATTTAACCCTTTCCTACACAATCCCGAGTTTTAACGACCTTTAGAAAGAAGCTTAACGACCCTTAGAAGAAAACCTAGTTGGAAAAGGATAAAATGCTGGTAACCAGCATTTTATCCTTTTTCCCCACAATGTTTTTATCATATCAAAGACAAATTGCATCATTTGACCCATATTTAAATTGTCGTCTGCAAATATTTTCAACTTGGACAAGTCTTATATATTTGTCGTATGGTAATGAGTTAAGATTCAATAAAGAACCTCGGCTATAAAGTCCAAAAGGAATATGGCTCTCACAGTCTGATCCAAACGGCACGCCAGGTTCGAATCCCCAGCTCGACCAAATTGTTTCCGATGATTTATGATAGCCATGGCGACAGGATTTATTCCCTTTTCAACGCTTAACATATATTTTTCGATATTGTTTAATTAATTTTCAACCTTTACAAAAAAAATCGTGTGTTTTAACGGCCCTGAAGAAGAGGGCCTTCAAAAAACGTGGTAAGAAAAGGTGAAAATGCTGGTAACAAGCAATTTTTCCTCTTTCCACATTATTTTCAAAGATAAATCATAGTATATCTGAGCCACCTTAAATTTGTCGGCTGCAAATGCTATCAATTTGGACCAATCAAAAATTTTGTCGTCTGTTAAAGCGTTAGGTGAGAGAGCAGCCATTGGTTTTGGAAGAATGTTGCGCGAAGTACTAGTAAAAGAAACTAAAAAAAAAAAAACGGTTTAATCCGCAGAGTGCCGCAATATAGCCGAAATAATGTTGAAAACGACAAGTAACACAGATCAAGCAACCGTACCGTTCAATTGGGTTGCACGAAATGACCATAGAATGTCAAAATCCGATGTTGAGTTACTGTTCAGAATATCAGACCTTGCTTCACACATGATCTCACACGTGTTTAACTGTTTACCAGACAAAAATTTAGACCTGTCCGTTTTAAAAGCGCATGCAGACGACATATTCAAGGGTGACAACCTACGTCATAGCAGAGGTGTCGGAATAGCCGCCATTTTGTGCGCAAAGTGCAGATAAATTATTTTAAAAAGATATATGTATCTAAAATTTACTTAGAATACCTACTTCATCTGGTGACGGTAAATATATTTGTCCTATTCGTGAAATCAAAATGCCATGAAACAATGTTGTAGCTCTAAACACTTCAACACAATTATTCTTAACGGCATTGTCAACAGTCTAATTATAAATAGATATCGGGTACATTTCTGCAGAAAATTGTGCGGAGGTAATTGCAAAATCAACGAAACTAATGAACAAAATATTAATGTATACTAACGAAGAAAGTTGCCAGGTACCATATGCACTGCTTTGTTTGGACAGATCTTCAATAACAGTATTGTACAAGCTGAAAAATTTACCTTTTAAAACGAAAGTGGCGGATTTAAAATGTCTCCGATGACGTATGCTATGACGTAGGTTGTTACTCCTGATATTAGATGTGGCTCAAATGATAGTGTTTGTCTTTGAAAAGAAAGAAAACATGATGGGAAAAGGAATAAGGCATTTTTTTCTCTTTCACTGTAAGAGAACACAGTCGCATACTAATGAATTTTCAAGTTTCAATTTCAATTTCCAAGTCGCTCAGATGATAATGTAATGTATGCGGAGTGAAAAAAAATATGAAAAGAAAAGCATACGGTGCAGAGCAAAGTATAAAGATACGGTTCTTTAAGGGAGATAACTCTTGTCAAAATTTCCGAAAATAAAGTTTAATTACAAACGTAAGAAAAAGCTTCAGAAGTAACAAATACTGTTCAGATAAGAAATTATTTTTAAAAATGTGATGTTTGCCAATAGTAAAAAGGATTAACGGGACGAATTAAGGCTCTAGGCAGATCACAGTGGCAATTAGAAATCTACTAACGTGTCAACAAACACTTATATTCTGATAATTTTTCTTCAATAAAAATATTTTCCAAGAACATCTTATTTTAATTTTGCACTGGAATAGTTCTTCCTAATATCTTGTTAAAAAAAAAAAATCAAAAGTATATCAAGCAGGGCATTTCTTTTAAGATAAACGGTGCATTTTTAAGAGTAATTGACAAAATGAATTACCTACCTTTATGATAAACGTCTGTTTCGGCGTGATATGGCATCCCTATCATTTTCAAATCTCCTGTTTTCTTCCGCGTCTGTGATTTCCAGATTATAAAAGGCAACCGACATTATTACAGATAAAAATATACTATCTCACGCAATGGATTATAATAGAGTTAAAAAGAAAAGAAAATGAAACATGGGCACAACAGTAAGCGGGGAAAAGTGTGGCATATGTCCTGTAATATGTCTCGTGTGAAAGAGTTATGTCTTTTTAGAGGTAAGAAATATAGGATCTGACATGAGTCGGTGTTTCAGATAAATTTTTAATGAAGGAGTCTTCAAAAAATGTTATTAAGCGAGCCTTTGGTGAGCTTGATAACTTTTTTTTGTGGACGAGTTTAATAAATTTTTACCTGAAAAGCCAACGAATGTCAAATTCTTTTTATCACATAACTGTATAATAAGAACTATAGTCCATATTGTGTTAAAACATAGGCATACATGTATAATGTGTTATGAAATTTACATGAAACCTATTCGCTTCTTTGACAGGTACATTACGAATGGAAAATAGTTCCAAAGAAACTTGCATATATTGATTTTGTTTTGAATCTAAAAGTGATTATCTTAACAATTTTATCATGATTACGAATTTTGACCGCTAATTTCATTCAGGAACCTAGATCAGCAATGTTTTAGAAAGCAAGCGTATAATTACAGAATGTTGACCAAATACAGCACTAATTTCTTATCTCATACGTGTGTGAGACAAGAAAATTCGTAATGGCTGTATTACATTGACAACAAGGGGAGTAATGTGATAAAATTTGAAATGAGGCATTATGTTGCTTATCAGTGTTTTTTCCTTTTCTCTCAAAGCTTTCAAATGCCCTCTTCCTTAAGATCGTTAAAACGGGGAATTGTTTAGTTAAGGGTCAACAAGAGTTTAAAACCCCTTGGCTGCTTGCAATTGTAAGCCGATACTCCTTTTGTTAGATCTCCTCAAAGAGAGCCAAAAGGTTGCGATTTAAACGTTTGCACAGGCCTGCGCACTTGCCCGCAGTATAATCTGTTAACCCTCAGGCTTCTCATGGTATCGACCAGTGAAATTTAACGATTCGATAGCTACCAGTACGGAACTAGTTAGATTCTTGCCTCTATGGTTGTAACTTTGCCCTTTCAAACGAATCACATCTATTTAAAGAGGCCCTTATAACTCATTTTCAGCCAGTTTTAACTCATTTTGTCTCTATTTTATCAAATTATAGTCATTCTTTTATCTTCATGCCAAATATTGGGCCTGGCGGTTGCAAGGTTGCTTACATTACGGTCGATAGAAAATGTATTTCGCTGAGTTGCGGCCTTCCATGTAAACAGACTCGTCGTTTCCGGTTTTTGAATCGAACATTTTCGATATATCCGTTATACACTCGGGTAGATTCGTAAGATGATCATGCATTCTGTCACATGACTATATTTGACCTTCGCCCTGCGTCTAATGAGGTAAACAAAGGAAAATGGAGGCTTCTCTGTTGCAGCCTCGATTTTCAGACGGAGGTCGCAGCCTATATGCAAATTTCACCGTATCCGACTCTAGGCGGAAACCAACGATAAATTTCCGTGACGCACCGCCATTGTTTACAGCTTCGATCGTCAGCCAGTTTTCTTCTGACCAATGTTCGGTTTGTAATACAAATCTCCGTGTTTCTTTTTTTCAATTACACCATATATGTCAGTAATTTATCCACGTTTACACAAAGGGCTGATTTCTGTACCATTCTAAATTGTTTGAAATTTAACAGCGTTTTTGCTCACCGGCTGTAGACGGGCATCTTTAAGACTGTGATTGAATCGAGTAATCTAAAAAATACAAAAGTTCAACCTTTTTAAAATGTTTATTAATCCTGTTAAAATTCAGGTTTATAAGTTTTGTTTGGTTGTTGTGTCACCTCGAATATCAATAAATGGCGGACGCTAATGATACTAACGCGGTAGGATATATTTAACAATCGGAAGATTGAAGATTAAAAAAATGTTAATTTGAAAATGTATTTTTGCCTTTTTGAAACGATTCACTGTATGTGATAATCTCTCAAATTGATTAAAACACAATTCTGTCATAATTTTGGCCTATACCAACAAACTGTTTGTAATGTTAACTGGTAAATAGGTTCTCGTTGTAATACGGTCTTACACGGGTCTCGCGCCACGGTTAATAACCGAAAACAACGGCACTGGTTTTCTGGCAAGTCCCAACATAAAAGGGGGTAGAAGCATGAAATAAATAGAATATATGTTTTCTTTTTTCGGTGAAAGACCGAAATTTATTTCATCTCGTATACGGTAATATTTTCACTCGTGGCTCGGTCACTCACATATTCCCGATGATGTTCGCTCAAATATACCCTATATATTTGCGAAAACGAACTTTGTCAGAACACAAGTACCTATGGTCATTTGGCCGAATCATGGCACAGCATATTGAACAGTAAAGTTACTAGATCAGAGCCCGTATTAGACAGCCATCCGTAATAACATTCATGGTCTAATTCTCAGAAAGTGTCTATAACCTAAAGTAAAGCAACTTCCGATTGGCTAGACCATTTGGTTGAGTCAATCAGAAGTTGCGTTACTTTCTAAGTCTAGAATGCGTTTAGTAGTGTAATTTTGAAAGTTTGGTTAGTATCGGTCAAGAATGCATGATCAGGTCGGATTTATCTTGTTCTACAAAGTCTGCTGATGAGTTTTTCCTTAGCATGTAACATGATTTATTCATTTTTCAAAAAGACGTCGACCGATCCTCGGCATGTATTCCGATTCATTCTTATCCTAAAAGTACTATTTACTCTTCACCATACAATTCAGATTTAATGATCCTGGGGAAATTCCTTTTGAAAGCTTTGCGCGAAACGGAGAAAATGCTAGTAACCAGCAATTTTCCTTTTCCCACAAGAATTTCTACAGTTTCACAGACAATTACCATCAGCTGAATATAATATGTCGTCTGCAAAAGCTTTCAATTTGGAACAATCTGAAATTTTGTCGTTTGGTTTAAAGAGTTCATTAAGGCGACATGAGACCAGGGGCCATATTTACTGAACAATGTAAACTACTGAATATTCTAATTCCCAAGAAGTTTCTATATCTGGTAAGCGTAAAACAATTTCTGATTTGCTTAAATAAAATTGAAAAACGTTCTAAACTTAGAACAACAAATTGAGTTACGTTCTAAATTTAGAACAACAGAATGAATCATGAGGTAGAACCGTCCTTGGACGTGGGGAGGGGGGAGTTGATATGAACAGAACAGAACAGAAATTTTATTTTGACGCATAAGCATACAAGCTCAATCATCATAACAATTAATTACAAAGCATGCAATATATATGACATATTTCAATATACAAATATTGAAAAAAATGAATTATTTTACTGATTAAGTGGACATTTTTTCTATGTATCTTAAAATATGAGCGTGCTTTAAAAACTAAACTTTTAAAATCTTTTCCTGCAATGTTTTGTATTATTAAACCAATTAAATTTGGTTGAAAGCTTTCGACAAGTTTTGACAAGATTGAACGCTGATTTGTCGTAAGGAAAAATGCAAAGGACGTGACGATTTGTTCTTAGTTCGGGAAAAAAAACCGGCAAACAAACAAAAATTACTTTAAAAAGAATGCCTACGGTTAGACTCGAACCCACAACCTTCAAAATCATAATTGGTGACTCTTAACTGAGCTGTGGAGCCATCTGACATTTTACAGTGTAAAAAATGTATCCATTCCTCAATAATGACAGTAGCGTTACTAACGCAGTAGGGCATTTTATATAGCAGAAATATCGTAAAAAACCCTCTATTATTCCTCTTGCCCTCTACATGTATTTTTATCCACGTTTTAATTTTCAAGCCATCTTGAGAAACACTAGATCAGTCTTTTGTTCGACAAAATGGCTTTTATGTATCCATAATTTTGCGATGACTTGTTGGGTATGATGTATTACGGAGATGTATAAAGCGCCCTTTTGTGAGAGCATGGTTCAAATACGTTTAAAAATACATCCTTACAGCTAGAGAGAAAAACGCTGTCAAAATTTTAAAGTGTGTAGAATGGCTCAGCTGTGTAAACATCGATAAGTTACCAATATATACGGAGTAAGGGATAGAAAAACTCAAGGGATTTGTCCTCATTTAAAACCGGAAACGACAACAGCAATTGCTTTGAAGGCCTTCAAAACATAAACAAAATGCATTTCCTATCCGTCTTAATCTGTGCAACCTTGCAGCCGTCAGGGGCAACATTTGGCATGAAGATACAAGTATGATTATAGGTTTATAAAATAAGGATGAAATGGGTTAAAAACCGACTGAAAACTGACTGAAAACGAGTATAGTTGTATCTTTAAAGAAGAGAGAGATACTACATCAGACTGCTTGGATAATCTTGCCCTGATGAATTCACAACTTGTAAATATTTGAATGTATCTGGGTTTTCCATGTAGATCCTCCCCTCGCGCCATTCACGTTGTACGAACGTGAGAAGCAAATGGGACGATTCGCACTTTTGGCGTTTATTTTTGTAACAGAGAGGTTGTTAGCATCTGGAATATGTATACCCTTTACCAACAATGCCGTGTTTTAAAAATCTTGATGAAAGGGCCTTTAAAAACAATGAAGGAAAAGGAGAAAATCATAGTTACTATGTTTGTGCCTGTTCAAAGATAAATCCCACTAATTGAGCCACATCTAATTTATCGTCTGCAAATGCTTTGAATTTAGACAAGTCCAAAATTTTGTCGTCTGCTAAAGAGTTAAACAAAATTCATACACCAGACAAATTTCACTGGGTGACCTTCCAGTCTCGACTGGAAAGTCCACAGATTTGTAAAAAAAGAATGTAGGTAAGTAGGTTAAAAAGAAAACTAAAGACCTAATTTCTGTTCCACGTGCTTCGTCTAACCTATTTTTTTCCAAGAAATAAACAGAAGTGATGCAATTTGCAGGCAGGTAATACGTAACAGAGTTAACTCCCATACTGCTAAATAAGTTAAACAAAACCAGTAAAAACCCGACATAATTTATGTTATTTCCAACATATCTTTGCTGAAAATTATCTCCTTATCGGACCGTGTAGATCCAAGATCAGACTGCACGTTCTGTGCAGTCTGATCTTGATCTACACTGTCCGCAAAAGGTCAGTGAGTCGCGCTTAGCAGCCTAGGGGGTTAAAACTCTTAAAGTGTGAAATAATATAAACTTAAGCAAGCGCGTAGCCAGTCGTACGCCAGGAAGCCGGAGCTACAACACTGACCGAGCTCGGACAATTTCTTTGCGAGGATTGATAATATTCATTGGGACAAGATTCATTCCTCTCTCACAACTGATCATTGTTTCGACGATGGTTATTCGGGAAAGCAGCCACTGGCTTGGAAAGAATACTGTGCACAGCGCTGGTAAAAAAAAGAAAACTCCAAGAAAACATGGATAGATGGTCTTGCCACCGCGATATAACTATAGTAATGTTGAAAACGGCGTGTCACAGCATACAAGCAACCAGACATCAATACTGACCGTTTAAACGCCAAATGAATTAAATGGACTCTCTCAGTCAGAAAAGCAAACCAAATCAATATTTTTACCAGAATTCTTTGCTGCAGAGCAACTAGTATTTTTTCTTCTTTTGCTACAATGTTTTCTGCCTGTCAAAGACAAATGCCATTATTTCACTCAAACTCGTATTTAATTTGTCGTCTGCAGTTGCTTTTGATTTGGAAAAGTCTGAATTAATTTAGTTGTGTGGTGAAGACTTAACCCTGTACCACACCATACTGAGTTTTAAAGACACTCACAGAGAAGGCTTTTGAAAACATTATGGGTATAGGAGAAAATACTGGTAACCCGCATTTTCACCTTTTCCCCACACTGTTTTCTCCCATTTCAAACAAGGAAGTCGTCTTTAAAATTACATGTAATTTGTCGTTATAAATTGCTTTAAATTTTAGCGAGTCTTAAAGTTTGTTGGGAAGTAAAAAGTATCAGCATTCTTGATTCGGGGTGTCTAACGATTCTATATATGTCTTCGCTCCTTTATCATGAGTATGGCGATTCGTTGTATGGTCGGTTATAACTAACCATTGCAGCAGCAGAAGCGAAAACAGAGGCTTTATCAGACGGCAAAGATCAAGATCAGACTGCAGGAGTGTAGGACTCGTAAACTGGAGGTTTCGCGTTCGAGCCTTACTTGAAGCGCTGTTTTATTTTTTTTTTCGTGGGAGATTCCTCGGATAAGACACTTTAGAGCCCTAGGCTAGTACTGGTGAAACCCAGGACAAACATGTGAGCTGTTTCCGTGATATAACTGAAATTATGTTGAAAGCGGCGTTAAATACCAGTGTTACGGGAGACCACTCCTTCATGCATGGCTTCGTCCCGATTTAAATACAATACCTAACAACTGCGTTCGGGAGATATCTCTTTAGCTCAGTGGTTAAGGTATTGGTCTTTTAAACCTCGAAAAACGAGGATCTTGTCCGCCGTGGGTGCGAATCCCGCCAGATGCGGTTGTACTGCCATGCATTTGTTCTTTTGTTTCTTTGTTACGGACTTCGTTCGTAAGACCAGTCATTCAATCAGTCGCGTTTAATACAGCTTTAGGGTATTATCATCAACACATGACCTTTTTCATAATGAAATTGATATGGGTGAATAATGTGACCAAAATGCCGTCACAGGAATCGAACTCACAACCTTTGGAAAGAATATAACGCGAAGTACTAATATAAGACTCTAGGAAAGCATAGATAAGTTTTTTGGCCGTCGCGAGGTAACCAAAATAATGTTAAGAAAGACATCAAACACCTATCAATAATGGACTGTCGGGATGGTTATAGAATGTCGACATCTGCGGGGTCCGTATTCACAAACCTTTCTTAAGAACCTTATTCTTATTCTCCAGAACTTTCTAAATTCGAAAGTTACACAACTTTCGATTGGCTAAAACATTTGGCTTTGCCAATCAAAATGGTTCAGCCAATCAAAAGGTGTGTTACTTTAAATTTAGAAAATCTTCGAGAATAAGACTGAGAATATTCATAAGAATGGTTGGTGACAATGTACCCGTCCGATTTTGAGGTATTGTTTTAAATATAAACAGTATGACGGTGTAGAAACAACTATTCAGATTTTTCGGATAATTTTGTATTTCAGGGACCGTATTCACCAACCATTCCTACGAACATTCCTAGTCATATTCTCGAAGATTTTCTAAATTTGAAAGTAACACAACTTTTGATTGGCTAAACCAAATGGTTTAGCCAGTCAAAGAATATGTTACTTTCGAATTTAGGAAACTCTGGAAAATAAGACAGTAAACATTCTTAAGAATGGTTGGTAAATACGAACTTTGCACAGGTTTTTTCATATGGGCCATGCTCTGTGAAAAGGGGGCTTAATACATCTGCGAAAAGTATCGACCCAGGTCAGCCTGCGCAGTCCGCGCAGGCTGACCTGGGCCGACACTTTTCGCTATTTGTAATTTTTCTGTATGCCCAAGGACCACTTTATTTCAGGATTAAGTCGGTTGTTCAAAAAAGTGGATATCATGGATCCTTAAGTACGCGATGGCTGGCTTGGTACCATGGATCACGGAGATGCATTAAGCCCCCTTTTGTCAGAGCATGCCTCATATGTTTTTGTACGCTGCTGACCTTTATGTAAAACCAGTACGTATATACAAACATTTAAGACGTGCCCTAGCAATAGGGCCATAATGCATCTCCGTGATGAATTAAATTATGCAAAACATCACATAATAATGGATTGGAGAAAAACTCATTTTGTCTAACAACAAATTGAATCATGAGGTACACTTTAACATGCAGAAAATTCACCAACAGCAAAAGCTTCGACCCATGTCAGCCTGTGCCGACTGCGCAGGCTGACATGGGTTGATATTTTTTGCAGATGTCTTAAAACACCACAGTGCATGGCTCAGTTTTATGTATTATCTGTTTTTTTTTTCAGGAAAAAATTGAAAAGACAACCTTTGAAAGTCGGGTCCACTGTACATTCCATACAATCCTGGGAACATATCAATTTATCCGGAGAAGTAAGTGGATGATATATGTAACTCTTTACCACACTGTCCCAAGTTCAACCCTTTACCTGCGAAGCCCCGATAGCTCGGTAGCGTACAGGATTCAAGAATGGGGTGGGGTCGCTAGTTTCGATCCCCGGCTTGGCCAATTTCTTTCCGAGGATTGATGATATTCATTGCGACAGGGTTCATACCTCTCTCACCGCTGATCATTGTTTGAACGATGGTTATGTGGGAAAGCAGCCAGTGGCTTGGAAAGAATACTGTGCGGAGTACTGGTGAAAAAAACTCCGGGAAAGCATGGATAGGTGCACTGGCCGCCGCGATACAACTGAAATAATGTTGAAAACGGCGTTAATTACTATAAAATCAATCAATCAATCAATCAACCCTTTTCCGCACAATGAAGACTTTTAACACCCTAACGAGGATAGCTTTTGAAAACATTGTGGGAAAAGGAGAAAATACTGGTAACCACCAGCATTTCCTCCATTTCTCACATTTTTTTTCTACTCTATCAAAGACAAATTTTGTCATTTGGGCCTCCTTCAGTTTGTCTTCTGCAAATGTTTTCAGTTTGGACCAGTCTGAAATTTTGTCGTCTGGTAAAGAGTTAAATGAATCTGAGAAGAAGGCTTTTGAAAACATTGTGAGAAAAGGAGAACATGCTGATAACGAGTATTTTCTCCCTTTCCCACAATGTTTTCTACAAGAAGAACATGCTGATAATGCTTTAACCCTTCAGCTGCTAAGCGCGATTCACTGACCGTTTGCGGACATTTTAGATTAAGATCAGACTGCACAGAACGTGCAGTCTGATCTTAGATCTACGCTGTCCGAGTAGGAGATTTTTTTCCAAATATTAGTTCGAAATAACATTATTCAGGTTTTTATTATCGACTTGATAGTTTCATTTAACTTAATTAGCAGGATAAGGGATTCCCAACAGAAAAAGAGCATCAAAAACAAGAATAATGCAAAGCAAATCCTTGACAAAAATCTTAATACCACCTTTAATTCAGTCCTTAACTAGACAAACCCGCGTTTTAATGACACTGAGGAATGCGGCTTTTGAAAAAAAAGTGGGAAGGAAAAAATGCTGGTTACCAGCATTTTTTTTTTCCTCTCTCTTTTTCCCGCCACGTTTTCTAGATATTAAAGAAAAAATCCTATAAATATACATTACATCATAATGTTTCGGCCTCTCTTTAGGTCTTGAGATCTAAATAAAGTACGAGTATACAGTACTTCACAATACTTCAATCTCTCTTTCTGTCGCAAGACTTAGATAACGTTCGAGTATACATTACGTCACAATGCTAATGCTTCTCTTTGGGTCTCAAGCCTTATATGAGGTACAAGTATGCATTAAGTCACAATCCTTCGGCCTTTCTGTCGGTCTCACAACTTAGATAACGTTCGAGTATACGTTACGTTAAATCGTTCAGCCTCTCTTTAGGTCTCAAGACTTAGATAAAGTACCGGTACACATTACGTCATAATCTTTTAGCCTCTCTGTCGGTCTAGAGACTTAGATACCTTTCGAGAATACATTACGTCACAATTGTTCAGCCTCCCTTTGGGTCTCTAGACTCGGATAACGTGCGGGTATATATTACGAACAAAGAAATTTACCTCAGAGGTATCTGTTGAATCTGTTTCCGTTTACTTGAAAACGAGGCTTGAAGCAGGCTAGGTCTCTATTTAGTCCAACGATATGGCAGAAGAGACAGTATAAACTACTTGAACCTGTTTAGCTGCGTGGAAATTTAACCTGGTGTTTTTGTTCTTATTTCGCTATATTCTTAGCCCTTTACCAAACAGCCCAGTGTTTTAACGACCATGAGTTCTTTCAAACTGATGGCTGCAATTTTCGTTACAGGTTTAAGTGTATATGTCATCGTGTACCGGCTTCTACAAGATGAGCATTCTAATGTGTTTACAGCGCATACTGCTGGTTCTCTTACTATTTGTGATGTTGACCTCCTTTGTCGAAGCCTATTGTAGAGACCTTCACTTTGTGGGCTGTGTGGACAACGGTTGCAGAGAGGATGGGGACGGGCAATGCTTGAACTTAGGGCGGCGCCCTTTCAATAGATGCGTCTGTCTAATTCAACATTGACACCAATGTACTGTTGGTGCAAACCGGAATTGATACTAGTATTGACACAAACTGGAAGTGATACAATTTCATAGATACCAGTATCTATCTTTTCAGCGGCATGTAATGAAAAACAAAAAGTATGAAAATTCTACAAGACTCGCCATGTGAAATATGAAAATGAAAATTGTTTGGCTACGAACAAAACTATAGGCCTAGGACTTTCTTACATTTTCGCGCTGCTAAGTACAGAGCAGGTGCACAACTTTTAGAATCTACTGAAGCTATGCATCGCTATTGAGTATAACTTATGGCAGCTAAGTTTCTGAATTTGATAAACGTGCGTGGAGGTGTTTTGTGACGTGATTTTGATCACGTAGGTGTAAAAAAGGATTCTACCTCATTATGTACACAGCTATTATACATCCTTCATTGTTTGTTAGGGGAAGTGTCAAGTGAAATGAGTCGATATTTCTATACAATTTTTGTTTTTGTAAAACTCATCTGAGCATGAATTATTGTGACCAATGACTGATCGCCGACATGTCAGGCCTCCCACAACTATAACTGGGCAATGCCTTGTGAAAATGGGGTTTAAGGCATCTGCAAAAAGTATGTACCCATGTCAGTTTGTAGAGTCCGCGTAGGCTGACATGTGTCTTGCTAATTGTGAATTTTCTGTATGTCAAAGGACCATACTACTTCATGATTCAGGTGGTTGTGGGAAAAGGGCGAAATACTAGTTACCAGCATTTTCTTCTTTCCCAACAATGCTTTCAAAAGTCTTTAATTTCAGGGTCGTTAAAACTCGGTATTTTGTAGCAGAGTGTTTAACTATTTTGGTCAATTGATCAAAGTGGCATCCACTGCTGTAAACAGCAAAAACAAAAAAAAAACGTTTCACTCGGAATCGACTGATGCCCCCGAAAACAGTAACCTTTTCCTTTGAGCTTTGCACATGAACATTGACTATGGATTCAACACTTACAAACACTTCTGACGTTGCCTTGACCTTGACTTTTGATCTACGGATAAGGTTCTTGCGCGCGACACATCGTTTATATATATGGTTAACAATTCTGCAAAATTATACTGATATTCATTCAAGAAAACCGACATTTGACCTTGCTATGACCTTAACCTTTGACATGCTGACATGGTTCTATGGCGCGATACATCATATATCTGTGGTTGACAATTCTACAAAGTTGACTGAAATTCATTCATAATTAGAAAAAATTTACGTGCCCGAAACGTACACTACCCCAATACATTTGACCTTGCTGTGACCTTGACCTTTTACCAACAGACATGACTCCTATGCATGATATATTTTGATGTAGTAATTGGGAAAAAGTTGTGCCCGGACACGAAAATGGACCATGGACCTTATCATGACCTTGACCTTTAACCTATGACCATGGTTTTTGCCCGCGACACATTGTCTTTATGTAGTTTACAATTCCACACAATTGTATTGAAGTTCATTCATAACGTACAAAAATGCAGATAGGATATGAATACTACAAAAAAAAAGGCATTTAAACTTGCTGTGACATAGATCTTTAACCTACTTACATGACTCTTTTGCATGACACATGGTCTCGATATGGTTAATATTTGTGCAAAGTTATTTTGAAATTAAGTAATAAGGAAAAAGTTATGGCCTTGACACGAAAACGTACGAACAGGCGTAAAAATCTCCAAAACCAATTGTCAGATTACATTGAAACTTTGCAAAGTCAATCAGTATCAGGGAACTACACAAGGGTGTCGCGCCCATTACGCACAGTACTCATATGGGTATATACCCTGCCTCCACTACGTCTCCCCCATCGGCACTTCGTGCCTCACTGTGCCTACAAATATTTTAATCCTGGCTACGCCTATGCTACAAATATTGTTAACAGTGATATCCGTATGCTAACTTACGAATAGTGTTCGTATTTTGTGAGAAGTTGAAATCTGTAGACTGTGATGCATACATTTATAGAGAAAAAAATCTTTGAAAATCTCCTTGTCTTGCATAATAAGTTAGTTTGTATGTGGCATAGCACAGTGGTTGTTAAAAGACATGTTCAAACTGACTGAAATGGTAAAAATTTTGGGAAAAGGAAAAATTCTGGTTACCTACATTTTCTTTATGATACTATTTGAAGGTAACAAGTTAATAGTGACTTAAATGGTAAACATTGTAAAGATAGGAAAAATTCTTGTTACCTGCGTTTTCTCATGTGATATCATTTTCAGACGGCAAGTAAATACTGACTCCAATGGTAAATATTGTGAGGAAAGGAAAAGCTCCGGTTACCAGCACTTTCTTACATGGTTCCATTTGCAGACGAAAAGTACATGTACATTGTGTATCATTTGATAAACACTGAAAAAGGTAATTTCTGGTTACCAACATTTCTTTAGGTGATATCATTTGCAGACGACAAATAAAAAGTGACTGAAGATGGTAAACATTGTGGCTAAAGAAAAAATTCCTGATACCAGCTTTTTCTAGTCAATAGTGGCTCAAATGGTAAAAATCGTGGAAAAAGCAAAAATTCTTGCTTTAGCAGCTTTTTCTCGGTTGACACCATTTGCAGACAACATATAAAAGGTGATTAAGTTGTATACATTGAGGCAAAGGTTAAAAAAATGTAGTTATTAGCATTTTCTCAGGAGATTTCATTTGCAAATGACAAATAAATTGTGACTCAAATGCTAAACAGTATGGGAAAAGGAAACATTCTAGCTACCACCATTTTCTCCTTCCCAACGAGGCTTTCTAAATCCCTCTTCTTCATGATCGTGAAACAGAGGTTGTGTGGGCAATGATTAAAGAAAAGGAACATATAACGGACAAAAGCAGATTAGTTCCTTGCGTTGAGGACTAGTATAATGAAAATATCCTGGGAAACGGGAAAAAAATGCTGGTATCAAGTACTGGAACTAAGGTTGAAGGAGAATTTGCCTGTCGTAATGAGTAATGTTAAGTTAAAACTTGTTAAGTTGAACATCTTTCATGAATTAAAAGTTGTTACCAACACACCAGTATATCTATTAGATCTACCGTATTATATGTGTATGAAAATTGTGAGAGTGTGTCAAAATGCTAAGCATTAAATTAATGATGAAAGTGGCGTGTTTCAGTGTCTTGTTAATCTGAAGCTCCGTTAGAACAAATTCATTTCTAGAAGGATAGAAATTCAAATTTAAGCCACGCTCTGTGGAAATGGGGTTAATGCATTTGCGCAGGCTGACATGGGCCGAAACTTGTCGCTGTCTTCTAATTTTCTGCATTTCGAAGGACCAGTCTCCCTCCAGATTCAGTCAGTTGTTTGACTAAATGGAATTTATGGATCCGTAATTATTAAATGACTTGCTTGGTACAATGCATCACGGAGATGCTTTAAGCCCCCTTTTGCCAGAGCATGGCTCACTTGTTTGTGAAAGGATAGAAAACATGATGGGAAAAGGTGAAAATGCTGGTTACCTGCATTTTCTCCTGTTACCACAATATTTTAAAAAATCATCTTCCTCAGGGTCGTAAAAATTAGGGATTGTGTGTTGGTGGGTTATGGACCGACACATTGGAACAAGTTTTTCGCACCTGTATCTATAACATTTCGGAGCATCACGTGTGACATTTATCGTAAAAAGAAACGCACTAGTTAACGGTTCGCCAGACGACAATGAAAGCATTTGCAGACGTCATAAATGGATGAAGAAATTTGTCCGTGGATGGGTGGAAGCACCATCATCTTCTTTGTTCCCGCATTGTTTTTCAATGTATTTTTACACGTTGTCGTAAACACGTGGAGTTTTTCGGTTAAGAAACAAATTTGTCAAACTTTCTTCATCGTTTGGCAGACGGCGAAAACTTGGTCTTATCCAAATTCAAAGCATTTGAAGACGAAAATTTAAAGGTAGCTGAGATGAAGAAAATATTTTTGAAAGGGCTGAAAACATTGTAGGAAAAGGATGAAATGCTGTTAACCACGAAAATTTTTGAAACGCAAAGGGTTTACTTCGTCACTGCTGACCGACATTTTGTGTTTATCTACAGAAGTCAAAAAGGGACTTTAAAAGGCAATTATGCTTGGTATTCGGAAAACGTCTGGTGAACCGTTGAGCAAGTCCCTTGGTTGTATCACGTAGCTTGATATGCACACACATGGCACATTTCTTCGCCGCAAATACATTGCTTTACCGTTCTTAAAATTGTAACAATACACTTAAAAAGTAAACACTGGTCACAATTTTCTTAAAAGCAAACACTGGTCACAATTTTTTTTGAAATCTTTCTAAGTACGTTTCCGATGACAAACAGCTTGCACATTTATTTTCTAACTCGCTTCATTAATTACGTTGGCATTTCTCAGCGACAGGTTGCTTATCACCGTGGCTGTTGTTCCCGTTGTTTATAGATTTACACGAGCGCCGCCATATTTAAGATCATGTGACTGAAAGTATTTCAAGTTTCAATGGAGACTCCTTTGATACGGACGATTTTAGATGAAGGTATTGAATCGTCCGAGTCGTGACGATTGTTATGCCTGGATTACATGCGCCACGGCTCTGTGCGATTTATTTTTCTGCGATTTTCCGCAGGATTTTCAGGCATCGTAGGTGTCTACGGCGTATGTTCTTACATTGCATACGAATATCGTACGAATTCTTGTGCTATCTCTCGGCAAAGCGGTACCGAAATCGTAGAAAGGTTGTGCAGTAATCGTGCAGTTTCGGAACACAAATCGCACGGGCACCGTGAGGCAACTTTGCAATAATCCGACGTTTTTGGGGCCCAAATGACCATCTAAAATCGTGCGTTGTCAGCACGACCAGCTCGCGGCTTCTTTAAGCTACAGTCACAAGCTTCTTTGTCTTGCAACATTCGCTTCCGCTCGCTCTTGTTGAAGAGTTTCTGCATTGTGGAAGCCTTGGTTATTCTTTGCAGAAGAGGAATTTCATGTCGATCTGTGCTCAACGTTTGTAAAACTTAATAAGTTATCAGAAGCAAAAACCAAAATTTCTACATAGATATTACCTTTATTTGGGCACATTTACGTCTAGGTGGGGTAAATGCCCAAGTCCAAGCGACTCAATTCATAGGGTCCCGGGCTTGCAACTCAAGGGCTGCAGTCTAAAATTTTCTCTCGATCAAAGTCATTCGGTAAAAGTCATTTAGAGAGGAAGATGACCTCTATATACGCTGTAGGCCTACTTTGGACGATACTTTTGTGAAAAAACTGCCGGTAGCTTTTAAGATTTTTGTTTGTACTTACTATTTAATTATGTAATTATTAGGCAATACGATGGATGCATAGGTATAACGGACATCGTTGTGTGACTTATATCTTTTCATCCTGAGATCAATTTTCAGCGAAGAGAAATGCAAACCACATATCGCCTTTCGTAACAAAGTGTTTAAATGTAGTGTGCTGGACGTGACCAGGTAAATATTCATGAATGGGATGACTAAATAGTCGTTCAGTGCCATATACATCAACTCAACAAAGTAAGTATGCCCCCAAAACTGGAAATTTGCTCTATCAAGGAAAGAAAACATTTTGGGAAAAGGAGAAATTGCTGGTTACCAGCATTTTCTCCTTTTCCCACAATGTTTTCAAAAGCCTTCTCCGTCAGTGTCGTTAAAACTCGGGATTACTTGGTGATAGGTTAGTGCCCATTATACTACCATGAGTGTAAATCACCGTGATATTCATTGAAAGAAAAAAATTGAGACAATAGGACTGGATTCAGTCCAAGATTATATAGATTATGATGAAAAATTTACGTACGTAGTGACCTCAGCTGGAAAATACTCCATTGATATCACATCACATGTTGAGCAATAAACAATAAAGTATGAAAGCCAGTACTAACCATCTTTTTTTCTTGTCTTTTTTAACCCCCTCTTCTTCCTCCCTCTCTGTCTGTCTGTCTGTCTTCGTGGATGTGCTGTAAAAAGGCCATGTTGTAAATAGTATTATCATTATCTAAAAAGTTGTCATTATTATTACTCTGTTATTACCATCATTATCATTTTAATAATTATAAACATCATCATCATCGACTTTTCGATTGAAAGAGGAAGAAGAAAACTTAAACTTGGCAGCCTTATTTGGACCTTTGTTGGAAAATCACCCCCCCCCCCCATAAAAAAAAAAAGAAAAGTGGAAATTTTTGTTTTGAAAATTTGTAAAAAATCAAGAATCTGCTACCACAGATTTACCTTGAAACTTTTTACTTCCGCTCAGGTCGATAAATCGACGGTGGCGGGAACAGAGTTCCGTATCATAATTATATCCTCCATCTACGTGCAACCACCCCAGAAAAAGGATTTGCACTGACTTACTTTATTATTACTTCTAGGACCATAGATCTAGAAAGCTGATGAAAACTGCTGGCTCTTGCGCCGACAGTGTAGATCAAGATCAGTATATTGCACAGGACGAGCAGTGTGATCTGGAAACCAAATGGTTCGACATGAAATGTCTACACTTGAACGCCATTACTGGTTCTTAAAGGACTAGATATTTTTGTCTATATAGTACAATGGCGAGAGGGTGTCACACGGTAAAGGTTAACTATTTGTCAAACAACATTTTAGACTGATCCAAATTGAAGGCATTTGCAGGCGAAATATTAATTGCGGCTCAAACGTTGGAATTTGTCAATATGGTAGAAAACATCTTAAGACAAGAAGAGAATGCTGGTTGCCGGTATAATGCAGAGAAATGACCCTCCCCTACAAAATGACCCATGGGTCATTTCACCACGTAGAGGAGTGACCCGGGTCATTATTCTCGTAGAGAAATGACCCCAGACGGTAGAGAAAGGACCCACCCCCCCCTCTAGCTGTAGTAGAATGACCCCCTCATTAAAAGAAAGGACCCCCGTAGAGAAATGACCCCCCCTTTTTTCCCCTGTAACATTGTTGTTGCTGCTGATGCTGATACTACTACTACTACTACCATTACTACTACTACTACTGCTACTTGTACTTCTGCTATCCCCTTTTTGCCTTAACATTGTTGTTGCTGCTGCTGCTGCTGATGTTTCTACTACTACTACTACTACTACTACTACAGCTGCTGCTGCTGCAACTACTTCTACTAGAGGGGGGTCCTTTCTCTACAGTCTGGGGTCATTTCTCTACGTAGAATAATGACCCCGGTCATTCCTCTACGTAGTGAAATAACCCATGGGTCATTTTGTAGGGAAGGGTCATTTCTCTGCATTACACCGGCAATATCTTCTTTTCTCAAACTGTTTTCAAAAGCCCTCTTCCCCAGGAACGTTAAAACTCGGGATTGTGCGGTAAAGGGTTAATAACCAGAGGCACATAAGTGAATATCAATGGTTGGATAACTTGTGATATTCCACTAACGTTAGTGGTAGATCTTTCGATATCTCGTAAATGTTTACAGAAAAAAGTCCTTTTTACATACAGTTAATACAAGGGTTTTTTTTTTTTATCGTAATTGAAACCTCTGATCTATGAAGAAAAAAGTTTTTCTTGTCAATTTTACGTTTTTTTTAAGGTTTTATGAAATGCTGAAAATCACCGGTTAATTTCGCGTTTCAAATCCAGAGAATACTTCCTTATTTCCGTTAGTGAAACTCTCCAAGTTAAAGGCGCGTTTAGACCAATTGCAGAGACCACGTGTAAACGAAAACCAATTGCAACATACTCGAAATACAATCAAGTGCACATTTCATTGCGGTGCATTGTCTTAAGAATATTCAATTTTTTCTTTTTTGTTTCTCATTTATCAAACTCGTTATGAGTTCCCTAATGTTTGGTCTACGTTATGGGAACCGTCTATGACTGAATAATATCGCACTATCTCGCGAGACTTGTTCATTATCTTACCAAATATGCAGACAGGGGTCCTATATACACTCTATATACCATTATACGATCCCTTATGCAGATAATAGCTTAAGGACAGATTCCTCTGGCGATAATGACTATTTCACATTAGGATCTACATTTTAATATAAAAAGCCGATTCACACATTTTCCTATTGTCCTTAAAGGAACGTCCAAATGATTGTTAATAGTCGGATATGGTACACTCGTGTACATTTTTTATCTAGCTCGTCATTTAAAAAAATGATAACACCTCAGCAAAGCCTCGTTTTCATCGTTTTAAAATGATTCCTTAGATAAAAAAAAAAGTGACGGCTTATGTAATATCGATATTTATTCAGCAGTCAAAGGAGGATTAACTTTTTACCAGTCGACAATATTGTAGGCTGAAACATTTTCAAGCGACAATTTACACGAGGCTCAAATAATCGGAATTTGTCGTTGAAAACAGAGAGTGAGAGAGAGACAGAGAGAGACAGAGACTGAGAAAGAGAGGGAAATTGATTTTATATTTTGAAATACATACACATGCCAAGCTCGGTTGCTCTGTCGGTAATTGTTTCGACAATGTTTTTTGTGGGAGGAATATAGTGTAATTTATAAAACAAACTTCAGGGAAGCACGAACAGGTGACTAGCCGCAACGATATAACCCAAATAATGTTGAAAACAGCATTAAATACCAAACAAACTATCTCAAGTTACACATAGGAAAGTTTCAAATTATCAGTGAGCTATAATCTGTGAAAAGGGATGGTGGGAGGCGGGTTTCAATGCATTCGCAAAAAAATATTGACCCATGTCACTGGTTGAAACCTTTTGCTATTTCTATATTTTCTGCATGTCCATAGACCATACTTCCTCATAATCTAGTTGATTGTTAGACAAAATGGATTTCATGGGTCCAATGCATCACGGAGATGCATTAACCTGTTACCACACTATCCCGAGTTTTGAAAACATGGTGGAAAAATGAGAAAATGCTTTTTCCCACAATGTTTTCTAACTTTTTCCAAAACAAATTCAATCATTTCAGCCACATTGAAATTTGTCGTCTGCAATGTCTTTGTTTTGGACAAGTCTTAATTATCTTGTGAGGTAAAGACTTAATTAAACCCCCTTTTCACAGAGTGCCATTCAATGTAAACCCTCAAAGTACCTTTCTTTAGTTGCTTTTACAGCCTGTACAGATCCAGATGAGAACAGACATCATGTTTTATTCATCCCTTTACATACAATTTAAATCTTGCAACTGGGACGCGAATATGTTATTCATATTTGTATCATACTGTTCCCATCTGACAATTTTCATTAGTACAAACAACGTAGGGTTGACACAAGTCTCGACAGAAATTCAGCAAGAATTAGAGTACTTTTAAAAATGTGTTTTTATGCATTTATTTACAAGTGCTTTCAATTGATATGTTAAAAACTATACTATGTTGAATATCAAAAGATAAAATATAAAGAAACATAACAAACATTTAGCCAATCACCAGTATTTATGCTACAGAGTAAAATCTAGGCTTACTGCCTTTAAAAACAATGTGGAGAAAAAAACAATAATTACATTGTATTGCTAGATGCATGCATCTATCCCTTTTTTCAGACAACATAGTCATACTCATTAAAAAGCCCATTCAAATGATTCTTCTTTCTCTCTAAGTTTTTGACAAAGTCTTAATAACCTTTTATCAGACTATTCTACATTTCAACGAAAACCCCAACTCCTCATCCAGAGAAAGGAGGCCTGAAAAACAGTGACAGTGGAAAAGACAGCAAATGTGGATAAACGGCGTTTTCTCCCTTTCCAAAATGTTTGGGACTCATTCAAAATTTGCCATATGCAAAATGATGCTTTCGATTTGGACAAATCTAAAATTTTGTGAGAGCACTAGTTTTTGACTGTTTAGACATTCACTTTAATTATGCATCAACAAACTTATTGAAAGCAGTTTGTATACTATGAAAAGTGAAAAGCTAGAAAAAAAAAATGTTGTGAAACATTTATACTAGATCTAATCTACCTCATCCATCTTTTTTCATTTTCTTTTTTCTTGTACTAAATGCTTCAATCAAATTTTACTGTTCAAACAAACAATGTTGAAATATTCAGGATTTTCAATTAATTTGAATTTTCCAGCCTTAACTTGCATTGTCCTACACATAATTCTTAGCAGTGACAATTAGATATGCCATCTACCAAAGGATTAAAGGACATGACGGCCATGTATGGAATGTGTGGATAGTGTACAGATGGAGAATAACATATTTTGCTGACATGGCATATTTCTTTAGTCTTTAAAGCCAAATTCATTAATTTGTCTAACTTGCTTGCTAAGTGAACATCATTCAAATTTTGTCACTTCTATTACTTTACAAAAACTTCAGGGGACCGTTTTACCAATAATTCGTAAATCTTCGCATAAGAATTTTCGTAACTTTATGCCTATATTCAGATTTACGAAATTCATAAATCTGTTTTACTAAACTTTCGTAAGTTTGTGAATTTGCGTAAGTAAGTATTTCCGTAACTCTTCAATTGAAGGCAGAAACAGTAGTTCCCGTGCTCATGTTACCTAGGTAAACAGCGCGTGCCGTTCAACTAGAGGAAAATGTGACGTAATTCACACTCATTTACCCTACATTTCCAGCGTCTAATGTCATCTTCTGTCAAACATGGATACTGTACGTTTGAAAAAAAAAAATCTTCTAAAAATGAAATTTATGACTTCTGCAGATAGCTGTGAGGATTATCATAATGTTTTCTCAAATTTCTCCCTCTGTAACAACGCAATATAAAAAAAAAATGGCTCCAGATTTCGGCCTATGTTCTTACGTACGACCGATATTTTTGTACGTAGAGTTACGCAAAAATTTAAATTGGAACTTAGCTACGAAAACTTTAGTAAAACGCAAAACTTGGAGCTACGTAAAAACTTACGAAAACCTTAGTTACGTTTGCGTAAGTGGTTTAGTAAAACGGTCCCCAGGTCCATAAAATGTACGGCAAGACAACATAAATAAATCATACAAGTAAATTTATAAAGTTGCAATTAACTTTATACCAAAGGACAAAAACTTAGAATTGTCCAAACTGAAAGTATTTTCAGACTTCAAATAAAATGAAGCTGAAATGATGGGATTTGTCTTCCAAAGGTTAGAAAACATTGTGATAACAGGAGAAAATACTGGTTATAAGCATTTTCTTTTCTCCCATAATGTTTTCAAAGGTCTTTTCTCCCATGTTTGTTAAACATTGAATTGTTTAACAAAGGTTTTGTACATGGGAAGAAAGATAATTGCTCTTCATTCTTTTAAGAATACTATGAGATTTAACTCCCTTCACCTAAATGGTACAGGTGTTACTCAAAAGCACAACAGCAGTGGAAAAAAATCGAATTACCTCAATACCAGACAACAAAATTTTGGACTCCTCCAAATTTATAGAATTTGCAGATGAAATGAAATCAGGCCTATATAGTTTAGAATTTGTCCTTGAAAAGACCATATGGAAAGAATAAGCAGATGAAATGAAATCAGGCCTATATATTTTAGAATTTGTCGTTGAATAGGTCATATGGAAAAAATGAAAAAAATGCTGATTTTTAAAGTCTGTTTCTTCATAAGGTTTCAGAAACATTTTGAAAAAAACATAAGGATCTTGCAATAACCAGGCAAAAGCCCTTAGCACTTATTGTAAAAAATATGAATAATGGAATAAATCGAGAAAACATGGTGGAAAATGGAAATGAAAGAGCCAGCAATTGCCAAATATGATGAAATATGTCTTCTAAAAGGTAGAAAACACTGTGGAAAAAGGAGAAACTGCTGGTTACCAGAATTTTCTCTTTTTTGCACAATGGTTTCAAAAGGTTTCTCCCTTGGGGGTTTTTAAAACTCGGGACTGTGTGGATAACCCCCAACCTAAACAAATTTGCAGTAGAAAACTTCATCACCATCAGCATGATTTAGTATTAATACATAGATAGATCTGAGACATTGTAGCAAAAAAGAACAAGAGGGCCATGAAGGCCCTGTATTGCTCCACTGGCTTGTTAAGAAATGTATCACAGGCTTAGTTGGCACTGACAGAGATGTAAATCATGAGAAGCTTGTATGGCAATAAGCTTTCATAGAAAACAGCCCCCCAATCCCTCACACAACTCATTTCCTTTTTCAAATGCGAACATGATGTCAATGAATACAAGCAGGTCTAATCAAGTGTTGTTCATACCAAATATCAATGTACTCCAACAAAGAAGTGCTTTGACAAGAATATTTAAAAAACTTAAGTGGCAAAAAACATTTTTTCAGTGGCATGAACGGTAAAGTTCTTGAACAACTTGAGGCCCTTGAGGGCCTGTAATTGCTCTACTGGCAGTGATTTTGCTTTTATGCTAGCATACATTATGAATTCATGATGCAAAAGGAAAAAAAGACAAAAAACACAAAAATGTGTTCTTGCAACTGGGCTTGAACCCACTAAGACAGCATAAGTAGGCATGGTGAATTCAACAAACAGTGAAAAAAAATGAAGTGCAATATCTCAAAACTAAATGTTTGGATCAAGCCAAATTTGATAGGGTTTCAGTATGCATGCCTTGTATTAAACAATCCTAGAAAATTTCATATGTGGACTTTGTTGAGTATACGATACTAAGTCATTAAATGGCTGCTTTTCCTGAACGGTTTACTAGATTGTCTTCACTTTTAATAGACTTCAATCCCTTGATGAAACAAATAATCTATGCAAGTTTCAAAAGAATTGGATCAACACTGTGAACTTTATTGCCTAAACAAAAAGTGGAAATTTTCAACTTTGAATGGCTACTTTTCCCATACTGATTGTCAGATATTTTTCAAAATCAATAGGGTTCAAGCTGTTTATGATACAAAGCAACTGTGCACGTTTCATGAAAATCTGACCACAAATGCTGACTTCATTGTGTACACAAGAAATGGAAATTTTCAACTTTAATTGACTACTTTCCCCATACTGATTGTCAGATTTTTTTCAAAATCAAGAGGGTTCAAGCTGTTGATGAGACAAAGCAACTGTGAAAGTTTCATGAAAATCCAACCACAAATGCTGACTTCATCGCATAAACAAGAAATGGAAATTTTTCAACTTGAAATGCTTACTTTTCCCATACTGTTTGTTGGATTTTGTTCAAAATCAATAGGATTGAAGTTATTGATGAGATAAACAAACTGTGCAAGTTTCACAAAAATCTGAATTAAATGCAGACTTTATCACGTAAACAAGAAATGGAAACTTTTTTCTTGAAATGGCTACTTTTCCCATATTGTTTATTGGATTTTTATCAAAATCAATAGGTTTAAAGCTATTGATAAGATAAACAAAGTGTACAAGTTTCGTGAAAATCCAACCACAAATGCTGATGCCATCGAAAAACAAGAAATGGAAGTTTTCAACTTGAAATGGCTTCTTTTCCCATACTGTTTGTTGGATTTTGTTCAAAATCAATAGAGTTGAAGCTATTGATGAGATAAACAAACTGAGCAAGTTTCACAAAAATCTAATGATAAATGTAGACTCTATCATGTAAACAAGAAATGGAAATTTTCAACTTGAAATGGCTACTTTTCCCATATTGTTTATTGAATTTTTTTCAAAATCACTACGGTTGAAGCTATTGATAAGATTAACAAAGTGTGCAAGTTTCATGGAAAAATGACCAGAAATGCTGATTTGATCGCGTAAACAAGAAATGGAAATTTTTAACTTGAAATGGCTACTTTTCCCATACTGTTTGTTGGATTATTTTCAAAATCGATAGGGTTCAAGCTATAGATGAGGTAAACAAACTGTGCAAGTTTCACGGAAATCTGATAACAAAGTGCAGACTTGATCGCATAAACAAGAAATGGAAATTTTCAACTTGAAATGGCTACTTTTCCCATACTGTTTGTTGGATTTTTTTCAAAAGCAATAGGGTTGAAGCTATAGATGAGATAAACAAACTGTGCAAGTTTCATGAAAATCTGACAACAAATGAAGACTTTATCGCGTAAACAAGAAAAAAGACTAACAGACGGATGGATGGACGGATGGACGGACGGACGACGGAAACCATGCCATGACAGAAGCTCTGCTGGCTTTCAGCCAGTGGAGCTAAAAAACTGAATGATACAAACCTCACTTCATAAAATATTCAACTTATCTGAGCATAACAATTATCCTTTACCAAACAACAGAATTTTAGACTAGTAGAAATTGAAAGCATTGGCAGACTACAAAATGAAAGTGACTGAAAAATTGGAATTTGTTTTAGGACACGTAGAAAGCACTGTGGGAAAAGGAGAAAATGCTGGTTACCAGCATTTTCTCCTTTTCCCAGAATGTTTTCAAAAGCTTTCTTTCTCACTGTGGTTTAAACTCGGGATTGTGTGATAAAGGGTTAACATCAAAATAAATCACTGTCACTGGAAATTTTCCATCCAAAAACCTTGAATACCCAACACCAATCAAGTGATAGTGTAGTTTGATCATCAGAAGGAATATAGGATATGGCACTGATAACAGGCAGATGAGATATATAGGATCTGACATAAGTTGGCATTTGAGATGAAAAAATCATCAAAAGAGTCTAGAAAAATGTTATTTCAGTAACAATAACTGCCAAAAGTAAACAAAGTGGGTGCTAAAATGCATATGAATCTAAATCATGCCATTTAAAAGTATGGAAATTTTTGTGGAGATGACAATCTGTTATTGTACGGTTGCTCCAAGTGTTAGTTGCTGGCAGAGAAATTAATTTCAGAACTAGGTTAAAAGTTGCCAGGTCACTTTATCTTTTGTTTACTTAAGAAATAATTTTCTTTCTATCGTGGTTTATCGTTAATTCTAACATGACACATGAATTCAGCTCTATAAACACAGTGCCATGAAAGCGTGGTAAAATCTACGTTAATCTATGTAGAGTTACGTCATTATAGAGTGACGTCATTCTGTATAAATGAGTAAGTTATTCAATGGAATATGATCTGCATCCGCGTTTTTACTCTAAGTATGACCTTGTTTTCCGTTGATTAAGAGTTGGTCATGTTAGAATTGAAATAATCTTCTTTCTATCGTGGTTTATCGTTCAATAACCAACGTTGTGAGTTATGAGGCACAATGAATAAACCACTCGGGCTATCGCCCTCGTGGTTTATTCATTGCGCCTCATAACTCACAACGTTGGTTATTGGACGATAAACCATGATAGAAAGAAGATTATTTGGATTCTAACATGACCAACTCTTAATGAAAGGAAAACAAGTTCATACTTTGAGTGAAAACATGAATGCAGTTTATATTCCATTGAATAACTTACTTACTTACTTTATACAGAATGACGTCACTCTACATAGAATGACGTAGATTTTACCATGATTTTGTTGCACTGTGTTTATAGAGAGGAGTTCACGTGTCATGTTAGAATTTTTCTTTAGTTTTAAAATTCATTTTCTGTCAGAGACTAACATATGGACTGACCACACAATAACAGATTGTCACTTTCACAATATTTCCAATACTTTTCAACAGTATTATTTCAATTTAAATGCATTTTAACACCTGCATTGTTTTTTGTTTTGCAGCTACTGGGCACTTATGCAAGCTTCTGGCTAGATTAATAACATTTTTACAAAAAAGTTTAGGAAAATTCTATCTCAAAACCCTTTGTCCCTTTTCCACACAATCTCGAGTTTTAACGACCCTGAGAAAGAAAGCTTTTGAAAACATTGTGGGAAAAGAAGAAAATGCTGGTAACCAGCATTTTCTTCTTTTCCCACAATGTTTTCTTTTCTTTTACAGACAAATCACATTACTTGTGCCACATTTACTACGTCCTTTGGAAATGCTTCTAATTTGGATCTGTATAATTAAAATTTTGTTAGGTAGTAAAGGGTTAATGTCAAATTCTTTTCATCACATAAAGTTATCTTCCCAAAAACTACATGCACACAAGGTAATTTCCATGAATAAAACTCAATTCATTTCACTGAAAAAGTTGTTTAAATTGACATCATAATGATATCCAAAAATCTTATTTTACACCTATATAAGCTAAGAAAATTTATAATGGGTATATTACACTGAAAACAAGGGAGGTTATGTGATGAAAAAGTTTCAAACATTCTACAATATGGTAGATCTACGGTTAATTTTTGGGGCTTTTCGGATTATTTCATGATGACTAAATTTTTATTTTAAAACAATGACAAATATTACTAAATTTAGTATCATTTATCTGTCTTTTGAAACAGACTAACAGCCCGGATTTCTTAGACTTTCAAAGAAAAATTTATTTCAGCCATGCTCTTGGAAAAGGTGTTTTGATGAATCTTCTTGCTGCATTATAGCTAGTGAGTCATTACATAAGTATGGATCCATAAAATCCATTTTGTCCTACAACCTGTTGAATCATGAGGAAAAATGGTCCTTGCAGAAAATTTACTAATAGCAAAACATTTCAACCCATGTCAGCCTGAACAGCTTGCACAGGTCGATACTATTTGCAAATGCATTAAACCCCCTTTTCAAAGACCATTGTACATTTATATTTTTCTTTGAAAGCCTAAAGAATACAGAAAGTTACGGTACATCCTATCACATGACCTTTTACCACACAATCCTGACTTTTCACAACCCTAAGGAGAAGCCCTTTGAAAACATGGGAAAAGGAGAAAATGCTGAAAAACCAGCATTTTCTCCTTTTCCCACAATATTTTGTCTCCTTTCAAATATAGATTTTAGTTTTTGATTCATGTTTATTTTGTCGTCTGCAAAAGCTTTCAATTTGGACATGTCTAAAACTTTGTTGTTTGGTAAAGAGTTAAGGAAAATGCAATTCAAAACACTTTTATCTTAATCTTCTCTTTCTTGCAAATTTGTGGGTTCAACTTTTGCGTTATAAAAATTTGAATATCCTGACCTTTAAAGATACATCTATACAGACAGATTGGAAAAACACTATAAAGAATTGACAGATTGGAGAATGCTACAAAAGTTAGTCAGCTGTGTAAATACCAATGAATTATCTACATAAATGGTGTAAGGGTTAAATACTTATACCAGAAATCTTTAATTTAAAACCATACACGTCATAACATTGATTTCTTTGATGGCCCCAAGAAAATGAAACGCATTTTCTATTGGTAGTAATCTATGCAACCATCAGGGTCAACATTTGGCATTAAGTCTTTACCACACAATCCCGACTTTTAACGACCCTGAGAAAGAAGCCTTTTGAAAACATTGTGGGAAAAGGAGAAAATGCTGGTAACTAGCATTTTCTCCTTTTCCCACAATGTTTTCTACTCTTCCCAAAACATAGTTCAATATTTCATTCACATCTGTTTTGTTGTCTGCAAATGCTTTGAATTTGGACCGGTCTAAAATTTTCTCGTGCGGTAAAGGGTTAAGACACAAGTATAATTATAGCCTCTTAAAATAAAGATAAAATTGGTTAAGAACTGGGTGAAAACGCATATAGACGTATCTTTAAAAAGCAATCTTTTCAGTTGAGTATTATAGAATATCAGCTTCATGGAAGATTTTAAAAAAAGAACTGTCTTCAACTAAATCAAATTTTGCGTAGATTTAGGCATGTGTACGAGGGTCCTCCAATAATGAGTGAGACTGTTGTCATATCTCAAATATTGTCTGACAGATTTTGATGAAACTTTGCACATATATTGCCTAACATATTAGCAACACAAAAATTACGCCAAATGACGTTACGTTATGACGTCACAATTATGACGTCACTTCCTGTGACACAAACAACTGCAACATGGCCAGCTTCACAGCAGAAGAACAACATGCATATATAAAAATTGAGTATTATAAGGGTAGCACTGGAACAGAGATTTTTCAAACCTTACAAAAAGTTTGTGGGGACCAAGCTATTTCTCGTGCAGCAGCGTTACGGTGGATTGCACAGTCTAAGGAAGGAATTACTAGAGTGCAGAAGCAACCCAGCCCAGGTCGGCCAACAGAAGCAACAAGCGAAGAAAATATCCAAAAGGTGAAGGCTGTAATGGAGACTGATCGAAGATACACATGCGAAGAAGTAGCCAATGAAATTGGGATAAGTCATGGGTCAATACATACAATTTTGACAAATAAGTTAAACATGCGAGGTGTTGCTGCAAGGTGGGTACCCCATGCACTGAGCTCGGAGCAGAAACAGGCAAGAGTGGATGTTGCCAGTCAATTACTGGAAAGATACAAAAATGAGGGTGATATGTTTCTTAACAGGATAGTGGCAACAGATGAGACTTGGATACAAAGTTATGAACCAGAACTAAAAAGACAATCTTCAGAATGGCACACGCCGGGGTCCCCACGACCCATTAAATTCAGGCGAAAACAAGGAAATTTGAAGATGATGATGATTTTAGCCTATGATAATCACGGCATATTAGCTGCAAATTGGGTCCCAATCGGGAAAACAGTCAATCAAGAGTATTATCGTACATTTCTGATGTCTGTCTTGAGACCTGCCATTCGCAAGAAGCGACCGGAGCTGCTTGAACTTACACCATTAATTCTGCATGACAACGCTGCCTGTCACAAGGCAGGTAGGGTGACGTCACTTTTGACACTCTATAACTGGGACATTTTACCACACCCTCCATATTCTCCAGACATGAGTCCTCCAGACTTTGATCTTTTTCCTAAGTTGAAAGAACCATTGCGAGGTGTACGTTTTGAGGATTTAGACGCCCTGGAAGTAGAGGTGGCCAGTCAAATTCGACGCATTAACTCTGGTTGCCTAGCAACAGGAATAAGAAGACTTCCTCACCGATGGAATTCTGTCATTGAAAAGGGAGGAGCCTGTATTGAAGGAATGTAGGAACATTGGATGAGTATTAGTTCAGGTATTTCTTCAATAACTACAGTCTCGCTAATTATTGGATGACCCTCGTATTCCACATTATGTGGAAATTTCCTCCAGTTTCTGTAGAATAACTTTCCTCAATGGTTCACATATTTTGTTATACCCCACACTTGTAAGGTGTAGGTAGTCAAACATATCAGTGTTGCTGATAAACCCTTCATCATCCACAAACAATTTGGGATCTACGGGGAAAAATGAGCAACTAGGAACACTTCCAGCTTGTCCAGCAAGGCCCTTGTTAATCTCTGCAATCTGAACCCTGTATCTGTTAGGGGCCTGTCCTTTTGGTGGAATACCCTGAAAAAGTTGGATGGCATCATCATCACCTACATTGGTCCTTACATTTGAACCATGTTCTATGGAAAAGGGGATTTATCACATCTGCAAAAACTATCAACCAAGGTAAGCCTGCAAAGTCCAAGCAGGCTGATATAGGTCGAAACCTTTTGCTATTAGTCAACTTTCTGTGTGGCCTAGGACCACTCTACCTACAGATCCAGTTCAGTGTTCCACAACATGGATTTTATGGATCTATAATTATGTGATGACTTGCTTCATCTAATACATGTACATCATGAATAAGCATTGAACTTTCTTTTGCCAGAGCATGGCTCATTTTCTAGACATGTACTCTCATTTTCTTCCTGTGTGAGAAATGACTGCTGAAATCTTGATATGGCCAATATTCATGAACAACCAATAGAGAATAATTTACTGGTTGTGTGCGATATTAAAGATCTGTCACTAGAATTTGGTGTGATGCGGTTGAAAAACGAGTCCGAAGGATGAGTTTTTTAACCATATCAAACCCCATTCAAGTGACAGATTTTTAATATCACACACCACCAGTTGATTATTCTATATATTATATTACTAATTCTCCCTTTGTTTGCTAGTAATTATCAAGAACGGGTATACATGTATCAGACTTTTCTTTACAAACACATGATCCATTTTTGGCAGAAGCAGCTGACGCAACAGATGATGTAACACTTGCATGTAAGTTACGTCATCTATCTCTCCATTTGAAGGCATGCATTGTTTTGCACCTTTACAATTTAAAACCAGCCATGGATATGAAATTAGAAAAAGAAACAGTTAACCCTTTCCCACATGACAAGTTTAAGACTTTTCTGAATTAAAAACATCTCCAGAAGACAAATACTAAATTGGTACAAAAGACCTTAGGTTTTCTGATAGGATAGAAAACATTATGGAAAAAGGAGAAAATGCTGGTTGGTAGTATTTTCTCGTTTTTCCACAATATATTCCAAGAGCTCTCTCCCACAAAAGCTATCTTCTTTTCTCGAAATCTTTTCAAAAGATTTCTCCCACAAGGTCGTGATTGTTTGGAAAAACTGTACCGAAAATCTTTTCACTGTGCTATTGTTTACTGAAGATGTTTGAAGCAGAGACAGAAACATTAGACTGTGAGCAATATAGGAAAAAAAGTAGTTCAGGCAAACTATATCATCACTAGTGACGATAACATATCATCACTAGTGATGTTATTCACTGTGAAAAACTGAAAAAATAATACAATGAGAAATCCCAGTAATTCACTGATAGGAATATAATAAAAATTGCTATTGACCTTTTACCGAACAATTACATGTTTTAACAACCATCAGAGGGAAGGCTTTTGAAAACACTGTGGGAAAAGGAGAAAATGCTGGAAACCAGCATTTTCTCCTTTTCCCACAATGTTTTCTACTCCTTCAAAGATGAGTCACATCATTTCAGTCACATTTAGCTGTCATCTGCAGCTGCCTTCAATTTGGGCGAGTCTGAAATTTTGACGTCTGGTAAAATGCTAAAACAAGGATGTCTATGTCTGTAAATACCAATCATTCTAAATACCATTCCTGGTAATTCCCCTAATTCTCAAAAATTATCTCTATCTTGAAGTAGATCTAATGCAATTTTTCTTACTCTCTAAATCTAGAACTAGAGGCGCTTGAGCGCCTGTATCGCTCCACAGGCCTGATATTTCTATAATGGCGAAAGGAAGTTTTTAACAATTATCATTCAATCCTGCATTTTAGCTCACTGAAGAAACAATTTGGTAGACAACCACCATAGGAACTTACCTGCAAAACAACAATGAAATCCAATGAATAGTTTTAGAGAAGAAATTTTTCAAAGATTTTACTTTATACCATAAAAGGAAAATGAGTCTCCCATAAAAGCCATGTTTTTTGACAGATCTTTTTTTTTTTAAGGAATTCTGTAAACCTGTATCTAAGGAACATTCCTGCAAAATAATAATGCTATCCAAATAGCGGTTTGGGAGGAGAAGATTTTTAAAGGTTTTTTAACTTTGGTTGCCATGGCAACCAGAATTCTTCATGGAACACAATTATTTGAAGGAATTTGAAAGAGGACCACCAAAGGAACATTCCTGTGAAATTTGGTAAAAATCCAGTCAATAGTTTCTGAGGAGAAGTTTTTTAAAGAAAAAGTTTACGGACGCACGCACGGACGAACGGACGAACGAACAGACGGACGGATGGACGGACGCACGACGGACACAACGCCATGACAATAGCTCGCTGGCCTTCGGCCAGTGGAGCTAACAACAATGAAATCCAATGAATAGTTTTAGAGAAGAAATTTTTCAAAGATTTTACTTTATACCATAAAAGGAAAATGAGTCTCCCATAAAAGCCATGTTTTTTGACAGATTTTTTTTTTTAAGGAATTCTGTAAACCTGTATCTAAGAAACATTCCTGCAAAATAATAATGCTATCCAAATAGCGGTTTGGGAGGAGAAGATTTTTAAAGGTTTTTTACTTTGGTTGCCATGGCAACCAGAATTCTTCATGGAACACAATTATTTGAAGGAATTTGAAAGAGGACCATCAAAGGAACATTCCTGTGAAATTTGGTAAAAATCCAGTCAATAGTTTCTGAGGAGAAGTTTTTTAAAGAAAAAGTTTACGGACGCACGCACGAACGGACGGACGGACAGACGGACGGACGGACGCACGACGGACACAACGCCATGACAATAGCTCTCTGGCCTTCGGCCAGGGGAGCTAAAAAGAGTAAGAATACAATTCAGAAAGGTTAGTAAGGATGAGCCCAGGTTTTTCTGTTGAAATGTCATCAACTTTCAGTCTAACTATGACAACAAATTGGGCATTTCTCGTCTAAACTTGGGAAATATGTTACTAAATCTAGACAAAATAAATCCCTTTGTGCAAGAGAATTGTTTTGGGTCAGTTCACTGTCAAAAGTTCCACAAAATGTCATACAAAAAGTGATTTGTAATGTGTCAGTTCACAGTGATTTACATAATATGTCAGTTCATTGTTCAAAAGTTTGATAAAATCAAATTATGAGCCAATGAAACATTTCATTCACTCTTTCCTAGTCTGACACAAGTGGTGGGATTTATCTTTTAAGGGACTGAAAACATTGTTGGAAAAGGGGCAAATGCTTGTTACATGCATTTTCTCCTTTTTCCCACAATGTTTTCAAAAGCCTTTTCTCTCAGGGTCAATAAAACTTCAGCAAGCAGAGCTATTGAGCAAAATCTCACCAGTATAATGATATGTGCTTGTTTCTGTCTGGAATGAATCTGTTGCGCTATCTCTAGATTTGCTTCTATGACCTCTTGAGCTGTATTACTGATGTTGTTTGTACCAACAAGTAACACTACAACCTGAAATAACCACAAAAAGACAGAAAGGATAAACATAGGTTGTAACACTGATGTTATCTGTACCAACAAGTAACATAATAACCTGAAATAAAGGACAGAAAGGATGGATAAAATATAAGCTGTATCACTGGTGTTACTTGTACCAACAAGTCACACTAAAACTTGAAGTAACCAGAACAACAAAGTATGGACGAAAGCTTCGCAGAACGGTGCATATACGCCCAAAGGGGCTTGTCGGTGAAATGGGTTAAAATGAAGGATGCACCGTAAAAGAACAAGACACTGGACAGTTAGGGATCACATATGAGACCAAGGGGTTATTTTGTATAATAAGGAAAATAAGTCTTGATCATCTGTAATAGTCTATTGAAGAAAAAACAAAACATTCAACCCTCTACCACACAAGAAATTTATAATGCGCGAGTTCAAGGGCATATAACTCTGGAATGCCTTAAATGATATAACAAAAAAATTGAGGGTATGTGCAACAAGACATCAAAAAAATACATTGTGGTAAGTTTCAAGTTATTGTGATGAAATCCATATGGGAAGAAAGCCATCGAAGAAATTAGTTATTTTTCCATTTCAAAAATCAAGGGCAGGTAACTCTAGAACACCTATCGAGATCCAAATGTAAAGAATCATGTGCACAACTACACATCATAGAGATTCATTGTGGTAAGTTTGAACTTATTCCAATGGAAACTGCAGGAGGAGTTGCGCACACAAGAAATTGTTAACGGATGGACGGACAGACGGACAACCGGGGCCATAATATAATACAACTCTTCGGGTGTATAATAAATGAAATATGAGCTGAATTACTGATTTTATTTGTACTAACAAGTAACATAATGACCTGAAATAACAACAAAAGGACAGAAAGGGTGAGTTAAATATGAGCTGTATCACTGGTGTTATTTGTACCATCAAGTAGCAATACAAGCTGAAATAACCACAAAAGGACAAATAAAATATGAACTGTACTCCTGATGTTGTTGGTACCAACAAGTAACAAAACAACCTTAAATATAAACAAAAAAGCAAAGAGAGGAAACAAAATATGAGCTGTATTACTGGTGTTGTTTGTACAAAGCAGTAACACTTCAACCTGCAATTACAAGAAAAGAGCAGAAAGGATAAACAAAATATGAGCTGTACCACTGATGTAATTTGAAACAACAAGCAGCACTACAAATGGAATGCTACAACAATCTGCATTTCTGTGTGCTTGGATAAGATCAGGTTGCATGCGTGAAGAGGTGTGTAACAGATGAGATTGAAGGTCGAATCCAACGCAAACCTCTTCACATGCAACAAGACCTAATCCAACTGGGCAATTTTCCTTTTATCATATACATGTACTTTCCCTTCATATTAAGTGTTTCAAAAAAACATCAAAAAAATAAATTAGAAAAAAATCAAAGAGACATACGATTTTGGACTGAGTCAAATTTGATCACAAACAAGTAGTCAATGAACATCATCAAGCATGATAAACAAAAATCTACAATGAGTACATGTGTGATACGGTAAACATACTCTGCTCTGTTGGGTAAGTGTTTCCAATAACATCTGTTTTTTAGTCAGATCATTTATAGGTATATGATGAAAGAATTTACAGGTACATTAAGTTTGTTGTCTGCAAATGCTTTAAATTTTGACTACAGTAAAGTATTGTTGTCTGGTAAGAGTTTACCTGATTACCTTCAGTTTGCAGCAGATCAGTTTAAAACATCATTATAAAATAATGATAATCAAGATGAAAAAACATTTTATACATCAAAACATATGAGATGTGCTCTGTGAAAAGGGGGCTTAATGCATCTGCAAAAAGTATCGACCCAGGTCAGCCTGCGCAATCCGTGCAGGTTGACCTAGGCCGAAACTTTTTGCTATTGGTTAATTTTCTGTATGTCCAAGGACTAGTCTATCTCATGATTAACTTAGTTGTTAAAAAAATGTGGATATTTTGGATCCATGAGTATGTGACGGCTTGCTAGGTACCATGGATCACGGAGATGCATTAAGCACCCTTTTGCTGGAGCATGGCACATAATTATGTTATGAACAATTTTCTTTTCTCTGCAAAAATTTTCAACATGGTTTTTGTGCATGATGTTTTCTGCAAAGAGTACTGAGTTATCTCTTCACCAGATGTTAAAACTTTGGACTTCTATAAATTCAAAGCATTTGAAGAAAACAAATGTGGCTAAAATGGTTGAATTTGTCCTTGAAATGGTACAGAACATTGAAGAAAAAGGAGAAAATGCTTAACTAGCATTTTCTCCTTTTTCTAAAATGTTTTCGAAAGCCTCTGGGAAGGATGAAAACTGGGTTTTGTGTGGTACAGCATTTGTAAATCAAAAGAAGGTTTTACTTTGGCTTGAAAGTTGTCCATCTCTCCATTAAGGACCCTCCATAAAACTTGTTGGGTTTTGTCTCCGCCAATACCGAAATTGGCTGCATTCAAAGGGTTGAAAAAGGTGTCCCATATCTACAAAGAAGTAACATTTTTTTACAACAAAAAATATCGGCTGACTGACTGACCAACTGACCGACCAACTGACCAACCATCTGACCTACACTGGCCACAAAGGTAATTTTAGTTATGAAAGGTACTTTAACTCTTTACCACACAATCTTGAGTTTTAACAGGGATTATATAATTATATAGGTGTAGGTATGATCCCTGGTTTTAATAACCTTGTAAAAGAAGGCTTTTAAAAACCAGCAATTTCTCCTTTTCCCACAATGTTTTCCACCCTTCCACAGACAAATTTCAGTTTTTCAGGTACATTAGATTTTTCTTCTGCAAATGCTTTCAGTTTGGAGTTTCATTTTGTAATTTGATAAAGGGTAAAGGGTTGACAACCACTACCAAATATATTTTTGCTCCCAAAAGGCGTAAATTTCACTAAACATTGTTTAAACAAAGTATATTTGGAAAAGCAGCCAGTGGCTTGCGAAGAATCTTGAATCTTGAAATTGCTTAGTCCCTACTGTAGAAACCTTTCAGTCAAATCTTACATCTACATTTTCAGAAACCATAAATATGTTTAGTTCAATCTTGGATCTGTATTGTCTACATTACACAAAATGGATTTTCCGGATCCATAATTACATGTATATGATGAAGTGCTTCGTATAATGCATCATGGAAACGTTGCCAGAGCGCAGCTCATTCACTTCTATCATTCACTCTTTCACTGCTATGGGCAACATTAATGGCTTTTGTAGATGATGCAGATAATGATCAGTCTGCACAGAGCCTGTAGTCTGATGTACGAAGGTTGCCCCAAAACTCCGTGACAAATTCTATAAATGGGCCATTTTAGCGTTAGGACCTTCCTTTTCACATATGTAATCTATGAAGATGTTATTTGACTCTACATTAAGTCTCTAATAAAACACTAGCTTCATTTTACTCTAAACTTTCATAATTGATAAGGAGTTGTTACTTCCCAGCACACTGCAGTTTCTCCTTAGACATTTTTGTATTAGCCCAAACCATGCACAAACATTTTCCATGTTTGACTTTATTTCTGCAAAATTTCAAGTGAATGCTTTCTTCTGATACTTTGATGGCATCACAGAAAATTTGAATGTGATCATGTATACATACAACAGACAGTATTAAGACAAAAGAGAGCGATTAGTAGAAAACAGAGCATTTAAAATGACGAGGTCAGAAGATCACATGGCGCAGCGAACAGTTATAAAATTTTGTGCCGATCTCGGAATGACATTCGCCCAGGCTAAACTTTGAAATGGATGGCCGATTTCTATAAATGAAGAATCGTGTGATTTAGTGAAGTGATGCATTTTAGCAGAGAGATATCATCGTCAACCGCGATTTCAAGGTTTTCTGTCTGGACCCCACGTCTGCCATCTGATGAAAACAAACAGATGGGGGCTCACTTGTCACTAGAGTTTCTTGCTCGAGTTGAAGCAGACAACACCCTTTTGGGTCATATTATTACAATGAATGAGACATGATTTCACTACTACGAACCAAACAGAAAGCAACAGTCCAGAATATGGAACACACCTGGGGCCCTCTGCCTAAGACGGTGGAGATTTCCTACCCAGATTTACAATTCCCCAAAGTTTGCTCCTCCGGAAATTTCTCTACTTTCTGCAGCTTAAGGAGGAGTTATACGAGCTCAAAAGTTCAATTAAAGCGATGAGCTGTTGTCCCCTACATTTGCTTTAAACAGAGGTGTGACAGAGATGTGGTTTAGAACGGCTATTTTTGGTCTAAGGACATCGCTAATGTCTTGAATTTCATGGAGAATACTTTGAAAATGGCGCGTAATGTCAACATTGACGTTGTTATTGACGCTTGACATGCCCCGCAGTATGTGTAGTTGTTGTGGCATTTTTGCTACAATTTTCTTATTTGTAAAGATATTTCTGTGATTTTTTATATTTATGTTTAGATTATGTGTTTTGAAAACATATCTGAAAATGGCACTTCTCTCATTTCCTTTTCTTTTGTAAATGAAATTGTCACAGAGTTTTGGGACAACCCTATTATAACTGGAAAATTAAACGAGACTTACCAGTAAGTTGAAGTTGGATTTCAATTCTCCGAAGCAAAAGGTCACCATGATGAGCTCATGTGAGAGATGCATGTTGTGTCCAGGAGGTCAATTTTCAACTTGTGATGTGAACACTTTTTTTTTTCCCCACGGAATTGATTCACATTTGCACTGAACTTTTTACATTTTAGTAACATCGAATAAATCTACCCAATTTGTACTCAACACTTTTTTGAATTCTGTAACCATGTGTATATTTTTATTTAGCCACTTTTCACAAAAGGCAGGTAAAACGGGTGGGCACATGAGCTCATCACGGTGACCTTGTGCTTTGGAGAATTGAAATCCAACTTCAACTTACAGGTAAGTCTTGTTTAATTTTCCAATTCTCCCTTCAGCACAAGGTCATGTGATGAGCCCCTGTGAGAGTTTTAAAGGTGTTCACGAACAACCGATTACGAAGTATACATGTTATACACTAAATGCAATGGAATTAGTGTAATTTACTAATCTTTCGTTTGAAAGCATTGTCACTTTCTACCCTGAATTGACTACTTTGAAGTCTAAGAGTCATGAAATACCTTTCTCATTTTGTGTGGAGTTGTTTTACAAACCTTCAGGAAATCACTTAAGATGACCAGCTCTCAGTTGTTGTTGTATAATGTAATGGAATCCCTGCATTCTTAACTGCAGAAACATGCTGCTATTGTGTAATGCTTTTCCTAGCTATCTAACAGTCAGTCTTAGACAGATGCTGGGTGTTGGCAATTTAAGGCAAAGATTATGCACCTATTGTTTTAAGTAGGCATTAAAGGCAAATGTAATGCACCTATCCATCAAAAGTAGCTTCACACTGGTCTATGTTTTCAACATACTTTTGTGAAAGACATGGTTGTTGGGTCAAAAAAACATAAAACCTAAAAACATAAGGAAGGGCTCTTTGATCGACAAAAGCTTGGTTACTTAATGGGCAAGTAATGTCAACCGTTTTTTTTTTCACTAACTGGCAATGACCTTGTAAATCACAAGGCAATCATAGTTATATATAATTATGTACCTGTAGGCAGAGACGGTTTGTAATTAACATCTTTTATAAATTGAGATTACTAACTGCATAACTTTATAACATATAACACAGCCAGCAAGAAGGAATGAATTTAAGGATTTATTGCTGTGTTTCATACACTATAACTTTGAAATAGCCCGTTTGCAACAAACATGTAAGAACTTCAAGTACTTGATTTTGCTGCGACTGAATGGCTATTTAGATAAATAACTGCCACGGTAATGGATCCAATTTGTAATACATCTTATGAACTATTTAGTGCTGCCCTGCCAGGGAATTAAGTGTTGAGTTAGATCAGCCTCACCCCTGATAAACGCCCCAGACCAGTGACAAGTTAACTCAGTCCTACGGATAGTAATTGATGGATTCTGCCATAAGTGCATACGAGGTCAGTAGATCGCCAGCATGTGGTGATCTGACTGGGGTTGATAAATATGTTTTCCACTGCATGATGGAACCATTGTTGTAATAGCCAATGCAACAGTATTAATATTCCCCTGCTTTGTCAGCGTCAAGCTTTTGAGGTACTTTATGACACCACAAGGTGTAGAAGTGTAGATCTGACCAAGATATATTTATATATTTTTGAAATGTACATAGCGAACTTGTTGGTTACGCTTGCGAAATGCTCGCCTTATTTCTTATTCAGCCTAAAAACAATCGAACTCTGTCTCTACTTTTAAATAGAAGGCTTAGCACCTTTAAGAAAGATGTCATGTTTGAGCATCCACTTTGTGAAATATGATAGGAATTTCCATCTATCCGGAATTACCTTTCCCCTTCTTGCATATGCATTGGAATTAGCAGTTTGTCACATTGTTTTGCTAAAGCCGGAGTTTTCTAGCCCGTAAAGCACACTGGCCAACGAATGACCCCCAAATTGGTCTATTTAGGTGACTACTGTGCCGTTACTCTATTGAACCCAAATGTGTTTATTGAACAGTCTCTCAAAACAAGATAGCAATATGAAATAAACGGCTTTCAGATTAAGATAATGAATGTTGTTGTCAGCAGTTATCTCCGAGACACCTCATTGACCCCATGTGGGGCTGCCTCCCAGCCCATAAAGGAGACTCTGTTGTCAGTGTGAATTCAGCGGAGATATACAGCCTGGGGAATTCTTAGCACTCTATAGTCTTACTGCATATCCGAAATACCTCTAGCATTTAGTAATAATAATTATTACCCTTCGCACCCTGTCTTTTAGAGCTATTGAAATAGTCCAAGAACTTAAACCATTCTTTCTATATAATTACCCATAGATAGTTTTTTTTTTTACAATATTTTTGTGTATACAAATCCAAAAGCATTCTTCAATTCATATAGACAGTCACAAACACCCTTTATCTGGTGTGATACCTGTATCTACTCCCTTGAGAGTATTTTCTTGCTATTTTCCACTGTATAGCCTCACATGTACTAGAATTGTGATTGACTTAAACACAGAACTTAGAGGAATAACTCCTTTTAGTGAGAAGGAGTGTACTGTGTGTGTGTGTGCTGTTTTTTTTAATGCAGAAAACCAACTCTGATATATGATTACTTTTACATTATGCATTGTTAAGGGCATTTTACTTGAAGTATGAGCCAGCAATATGACCAAAACCCCATTGCTCAGATATGCCTGAAGACTGCTTCCATATCTATGTGATTACTCAAGAAATATGCACAACCCGTTAGTCATTCAAGCATATACATTTTACCATTCTGTCCATTCTACAGGAATCACAGAAGTTTTCTGTGCTCCTTATTTCCTGATACTGTATTAAACACGTTCTTCAAACCTACATAGGCTATACACCATCCAAAGCTCAGCAATCTGTGACCTGATTGTGAGCTTCACAATTACAACTTTATGCGTGTAATCTATTGACTCATTCCATTGTTTGAGTCAATGATAAGGATGTACCCCTTGATAATGTGTTTTGCTCACTCATTTAGCACCTTTTCATATCATTTTTAGAGTACCTGTAATTGCCTCTCTAGCATAGGAATTACTGTATGACAGTAGGTTCATTTCAGCTTTGTGAATGTAGTGAGGGGAAAGTGATATCAATTCATTATAATGAATTTGCAATAAATTTGATTATTATATCCCTGGTCTTATTTTTGCCAGTTTTCAAAAGAACTTGTTTGGAAAACAGATTTTTCCCAGCTTATCTCATCTGAAAATGGTCACATTGCTGTTCCGTTGTGGTTTGTCTGTATGGGATTTTGTCATCATCCCCCAATTTTTTTTTTGACACGAGTACTACAGCCTGAAATGATTGCTGAAAGCCCACAAGTGAAGTTTTCATTCTCTTCATGTTCACCTATTCAGGTTACCTATGGCTTTGGTATATGGTACTCAAAACATGTGCACTTTCTCAAAAGAAGTTTGAAAGTATTCCCAGTAATTTCAGGTCTTTTGCCTGAGTCTCATATTGAAATAGCCACACTATTTCATAGTTAAATTTTTGGGTTTTCGAATTGGCTAGTATTTTCTGGTATCTGGTTCTTTTCTAACGCAGACACTCTGTTACAGTAATCCAAATTAGTTGACAAAAAAGTTATGAGAAAGCTTGCCATCTTCTTAATGGCAGTGGCCCATTATGCTCAGACAATGCAGGCAAAGTTGCACATAAAACAATGCAGTAAGGGGTAGTCTGGCCAGGTACTGAATTTTCCTGATGGTCATTACAGCAGTCCGATTATTCTGACGAGGATGGAGGTATTATTGACTGCTTTGCACTAGTATTATGCTACACGAAATATATTTAATACACTCACTGTTTGTTCCACCAACAGTCTAAGTTGACATAAAAACATTGGTTTATAAGATTTTTGTCTGTCCCTGGAAAGATGACAAAATTTTAATTATGAATTCCTTTCTCTGAAGTTTTATTTGTAGGACTTGATGTCCTACTGGGGCTTCTTGTAGGGCTTAGTGCCTACTGGGGCTTTTTTTTTTATATATAATGAAATCACTTACCTGTTGGAATCAGAAGCCTTAAGGCTTCCATTAGCATGAATTTTGGAGGCGTAACAGCTCTCCTTGCCCCTTGTGAGAATCATGAATTTTGGAGGCGTAACAGCTCTCCTTGCCCCTTGTGAGAATCATGAATTTTGGAGGCGTAACAGCTCTCCTTGCCCCTTGTGAGAGTCGTAATACTCTCTGCTTCCTTCTCAGTCTGAACTCAATGCACAAGGCTTGGTGCATCTGGAAGCATGATTTGTGTAGAGTCCCATACACGAGTCTTATTTAGTACTATCTGCTTAGCCTGAATTTTTGGAGGCATAACAGCTCTCCTTGACCCTTGTGAGAGTCGTAATGCTCTCTGCTTCCTTTTCAGTCTGAACTTAATGCAGAGGGCTTAGTGCCTCTAGAAGTATGATTTGTGTAGTACCCCATACCAGATTCTAGTATTCTAGTCTAGAATCTTATTGCTACCTGCTTCCTTTTCAGTCTGAACTAAATGCAGTTCTACGTCTTAGTGCTTCTATTAGCATGAATTGTGGAGGCTTACAGCTCTCCTGGTTCCTTTTAAGAGTCTTAGTGCTCTCTGTATTCTTTCCAGTCTCAACTAAATGTAGAGGGCTTCGTGCCTCTTGAAGCATGATTTATGTAGTGTTCCTTACAATAGTCTTAGTGCTCGCTGTATAATAGCTTGAACTACAACTGGACACTGAATTATCCAGCACTTCATTTCACTTTCATAGATACTTTCAAGAGTCTAAATCACTTTTCAAATAATACACACTAATAAGAAATACTATAAATTGGATTTAACTAAACACTAGTAATAATATTAAACACTAGAATTCAATCCAACTTTGCATTAGACAGAAAGGACATTAAAGAAGGACTTTCCTTTCTTGTCACAGGTATTCTCAATACGGGAAATGGTTACACGTCTTGACCATTCTGGAACTAACCTGCAATTGACCTGGACACAACATGCATCTCTCACAGGGGCTCATCACATGACCTTGTGCTGAAGGGAGAATCTACATGTTACAATAATATACCTGCAATAAGCAAGGTCTACATACCTCTGTTACAGCCATGTACTGAATCAGAGAGTCACCAATAAACACAACATCTGGTTTGTTTTCCTGGCCTTCCTTCACATACTGTTGGTGCTAAAAGTACAGGACTGACACCAGTCTAAGGAGAAACTGTACATTACTATTTTCACATAATGGAGAAACTATAGATAACTACTTATACTATATCAAAACTAAGTTGTTGCTAGTCATACAAACTTGTATTTTCAATAAGGCATTTGAGTTGAATGCCTTTGGTTTAAAATTGTTTGTTTCTCATAATTCATTTATTGTGATGATGGCTCACTTTATATACCACACAATCCTGAGTTTTAATGACCCTTAGAAATAAAGCTTTTGAAAACATTGTGCGAAAAGGAGGAAAGCTGACAAACCAGCATTTTCTCCTTCTCCCATATTGATTTTTAAAAGCACTCTTTCTCAGGAATGTGTGGTAAAAAGCTGAAAACATTATGGGAAAAGAAAAAAGCTTGTAAGTAAAAAAAGTTGGTAGAGCAGTGGTGTCAAAGTAAAACAGTTAACAATACCTATCTGGGCCACAGGTTTAATTCCCAGCCTGGGTATGGATGTTTCAGAAACACTGAGTTCCCCACCCAAATAGAGACATACTCATAAGAACCCTTAACCCTTTACCACACAGTGCAAAGTTTTAACAATCCCGAGATAGAGGTCTTTTGAAAACATAGTGGGAAAAGGAGAAAATGCTGATAACCAGCATTCCCTCCTTCTCAAACGTTTTCTATCCTGTCAGTTAACCTAAGCTCATTTGTATCAATTTTAAAATTGGCATCTGAAGTTACATTAAGTTTTGAAGAGACAACAGTTTGGTACATGGTTAAGGGCTAAGGGTATCACTGCTTTGCATTGAGCATGTTGATTGATTGTTTTATTAACTCTCTACCAAACGACAAAATTTTAGACTTGTGCGAATTGAAAGCATTTGCAGACGATAAAATAAACGTGACTCAAAAATTGAAACTTGACTTTAGAAGAGTAGAAAACATTGTGGGAAAAGGAGAAAATGCTGGAAACCAGCATTTTCTCCTTTTCCCACAATGTTTTCAAAAGGCTTCTTCATCTGGTCATAAAAACCAGGGATTGTTTGGTAAGGACTTCAATAGGGTTTCACTCCCCTTTCAACATTTCAGTCATATCGCAGCAATTGCTCACATATTCATGTCTTTCCTGGGTTTCACCAGTACAAGGCTAGGGCTCTGAAGTGTCTTACCCAAGGACGCTCCCACAAAAAACCCAGTGCAACTAGTGAGGCCCAAACCTGGGGCCTCCAGGTCACAAGTCTGACACACCACCACTGAGCCACACAGGACCCCAATTGAGCATACACAAGAATCAGAGGGTCTATCCAAAATGAGCCATACTATGGCAAAAGGGGGCTTAATGCTTAATGCATCTCCATGTTGCATTATACCGAACAGTTCATCACTTAATTATGGTTTAACTCTTTACCAAACAACAAAATTGTAGACTGATCTAAATTGAAAGCATTTGCAGATGACAAAATAAATGTGACTGAACAATTGAAATTTGGTATGGAAAGGGTAGAAAACATTGTGGTAAAAGGAGAAAATGCTGGTTACCAGCATTTTCTCCTTTTACCACAATATTTTCAAAAGCCGTCTTTCCTAGGGTCGTTAAAAGTTCAGATTGTGTGGTAAAGAGTTAAAAAAAATCAACTGGATCTGGAGGTAGAATGGCCCACTGCCATGCAGAAAATTTACAAATAGCAAAAATGTTCTACCCAAAACAGCCTGGTTGGACTGCGCAGGATGACTGGTCAATACTTTATTGCAGACACATTAAGCTCCTTTTTCACAGAGCATGGCTCAAATTTATTGTACCAAGACAGGTCTGATACTGTTACTATACTTGCTCTCTAACATTTAATACCAAATATTCCTAGGTTACTGAAGAACCTTACATACAACAAGTTACCCTTTAATTGCCTTTCACAAGTATAGTTGCTTTTGCAGCCAGTGCAGATCAAGATCAGACTGCATAAAACATGCAGTCTGATCTTTGATCTATGCTGTCTGCTTAGCAGAGACAGTGAAGATAAAAGAAGCCATGAAATTGCCATTACTTGGGTCCTACTTTCACACTGAAAATGCTTCTTGGGTTTATACACAGTTCTAAGGGTTAACCCTTTACCACATGGCAAAATTTAAGACCTATCCAAATTGAAAGCATATGCAGAAGACAATTTCATAGTGGCTCAAATGACGCAACTTTTGTTTGATAGGGTAGAAAACTTTGTGGGAAAAGGAGAAAATGCTGGTTACCAGCATTTTCTCCTCTTCCCACAATGTTTTCAAAAGGCCTCTTCTTCAGGGGTGTTAAAAGGCGTCATTGTGTGGTAAAGGGTTAATCATCCGGGTCTTTGTTGGTTGGTGGACAGACATTTTGGCCATGGATGTTTTCAATAGACACCCACTGCAGACACACTAAAATAACATTTGGCCAAAACTTCCTTCTTTGTACTTTCAGCTGGCCAACACAGCCATGGCTGAAATGTCTTGGCCAAAATGTTCGTGGCCAAAGCATCCAACATTCGTGTTAGTGCTGCATTTAACCTTTTGAATGCTACATAAATGATCCTGTCCTAAAATAACCCTGGACATGAAAGATTTTGAAAACATCCTTTTCCCACAATGTTTTCTACTCTTTTAACCCTTTACCACACAATATCGACTTTTAAACTACCCTAAAAAAGAAAGCTTTTGAAAACATTGTGGTAACAAGCATTTTCTCCTTTTCCCACAATGTTTTCTACCCTTCCCAAAGCAAGTTTTAATATTTGTGTCACATTTTTTTTGGTCATCTGCAGTTGCTTTTTATTTGGACTGGTCTAAAATTTTGTCTTTAATTTAAAGAGCTAAAGACAAGTCCAACTAACTAAGCCACATTTTATTGGCTGTTGAAATAGTTTCAATATAGACAAGTCTAAAGTTTTGTCATCTTGTGATGGGTTAGTACCTCAAACAAGATTGTTTCAATTGATTTCTGTCTGTGGAATTTTGAGGACAAACTTAAGTCCTTACCACATAATAAAATTTTAAACTTCACTAAATTTGAACATTAGTTTAGCTGAATACAACTTATATACAGTTCAGAAGATGACTCCTGTGACAGTTCTGTCTTTGATAGGGTAGAAAATATTTTGGGAAAGCAAGAAAATGTTGGTTTTCTCCTTTTCCCACAATGTTTCAAAAGCCTTCTTCTTCAGAGTCGTTAAAACTTGGGAATGTGAGGTAAAGGGTTAATTGGGAGAATGCCTACCTGATGATGTACTCTTACCCTTTTAGTGTTAAATGCAAAATTAAAATTTACATTTCACAAATCACATTTACAAACATAAAATAAGATTCGACTGCCTTTTCAGACAGAGACCAACAGCAAAGAAAGCGCATTCTGATCTTATATCTACACTGTCTGATACTCTGTGAAGTATTCTCCCAAAACCACCCTCGATATTGCATTTTTGGACCAGTGTTCTCGACCAGAAAAGTCCACTTTCAATTAAACTATTAACTTAATTCATACTAGACCTGCTAGATCGAGGGAAATTGGGAAGGAAAGATATGACATTTGTTGTGCTTTTTTGTTGATATGAATGATTGCCACGCAACTGAATTAGATCTATCCTTATCTTAAAAAGACTTGAAAATGTTCGAATATACAGTTAGTCCGGATGTTAGTGCACGTTCGATGCGTCTGTTTATTTACGAATCGTTTGCCTTGTCTATAAAATATCTATAAAATACTTTACCAACTTCATCCACGCTGGCTGTCCATCGATAGGTAGAGGATATGCTGCTTCATTCATTATGGTAAAGGTGGGCTTGGCCTTTGACCTGCTTCAAATCGAGAAAAGATTATGTCGGGCTCAAATCGAAAGTAGGATTTTCCCATTATACTTGGAAATTCCAGAAGATTTACTTCCGAAGGTACGAAAGCCTACAAGGGTCAACATGAGGGTAAAATATTTTTAAAAAACACGTAATAACGCGAACATTTTGCTACAATGTGGATTTAAAACACCTCTAACGCAAAAAAAGAAAATAGTCGCACGACCTTTTAATTCTCGTAATAATGTGTTTAAAACACGTGATAACGGAAAAAAAAAAAAAACTGAATTTTAACACTTAATTACACGAAATAAGTCACACTGATTTGAAAAATGTCATAATAATAATCAACTTTTTTAAAATTACATTATAAAAGTCATAGTGACACAATGACGACCATCTATCTCCGAAAACATTTTGGCTGAGCTGTGTGATGAAGCCATCGACGCCTGGGTTTCAACAGGGATCGTATATATGTATTTATACGATCCCTGGTTTCAAGCCTTGAATGATACAAACTGACCTACCGAAGTCGGCAAGATCTCGTTCCGATGTTTATTGAGATGTTTGGCATTGAGTTAGTGTTCATTACGGGAAGATAGGTTTAAAATCAATGTTCAGTATATAAGGCACACTCAAGCGATTCAGCAAGATTTTTGCATAAGTGCTCAGTCCTACTCAGAAATAGCCGAACATCATTAAACATATTTAGGCTACTTCAAGTTGCTTAGAGACAGTGTCATTGCCGATCATTACTACATGATCTGGTTTGTCTGGAAAAACAGTTAATGGCTTAGAGAGAGTGTTAATTGTTCGCGGAACAGATGGAAAAAAAAAAAAAAAAACATGAGGAACGCATGAATAGGTGCACTGGTCGCCCTTATATAATTAAAATACAGGAGAAGACGGGATAAAATTGACACTCCCCCCCCCCCCAAAAAAAAACCCTCAGATATCGTGGAAGTTGCTTTGTTTATTTAACTACATGTATTTAATTATGTAGCTTTCATTACCTAGCTGAACTCTTCCGTGGCTTAGTGGTCAGGATGATAGATTTGTATTGAGAAGTCGTGGTTCGAGGCTCCGCTGCCGACGCTAGTTCACGTCTGATAGCACAGTACAGTAAAGCTGCAGGCTTACACTGATGAATCCAGGGAAGAAAGTGAATAAAGGGGCTGCAGATGTGATATGATTGAAATATCATTGAAAACGTCGTAAAGCACCTTCCAAACACACAATCTGTATTGGAAGATTCGACTGGACGTCACTGAGCTCAGTTATTAAAAAAAACACGACTGCGATTTTTCGATTCACATAACAATGTCTTTTTTCCCCGAAATTCAATGTTTTTTTAAAAACACATTAGGCCTATTGCAGGATTTTTCGCCCTTGTGTGACCGTTTGTTTGGCTTTGTTACGTGTTTTATTTTCACGTCATAGTGAGATTTTTTCAGTTATATGACGACTTTTTTCGCGTTATTAGGTTTTTTAAGTTCTCATTATTACATATTTTTGAAATTCTTTTTACCTTCATATTGACCCTCGTAGGCTTCCGTACCATACAAATTTAAGTATGTGTAGCATGGTAAACTTGTAAGAATCCTACAGTTTCAGTGAATGACAAAGTCGGTAAAAGGGGGTTATAATTAGTGGATTCGAAGTTTGGTAAAAAGGTTATTTCTTATTCATAAACATTCTACTGTATATTTATAGTATACTTTTAATTGATAATGATTTTTCTTGTTTTTAAATATTTTCATATATACATGTCACATTCGTTCGTTTTGGCAATGAGTTTCATCGGGCTGAATACGAATCTCGTTTTTGAAAGGCCATTGAGGAAATGAAGACGAGTACTATTTAGCATACATAAAATACGGCGACTCTTCTATCTTAATTTTGAAACAATTAAACTTCACCTAAAATAGATTAATTGCAAGTTCCGTTCGTATTTTAGTTTTGTTGATTTAATTTCAGATAATTCTTTCACGTCAGGCTTATTTTTAGAACAGAAAAAAAACCCCAATTTCTACAGAACTAAAAACACAACATCTGTTTCCGTCTTTGAGCAGGCGTTCGTTTTTTGACGAACTTCGCTATCCAGACAATGTAAGTCGTGTAATCTTATGTAATATATCAGATATTAAATTATATGTATTAGCGTAGTTTGTCACTAAACGAACGCCTGGGATATATATAGCTCAGAAACTGGTTTTTCTGCTCTAAAAATAAGCCTGATCTGGAAAAACTATCAAAGATTAAATAAACAAAACTAAAATATCAACGAAAATTGCAATTTAATTTACTCTAGATGAAGTTTAAATAGTTAGAAAATTTAAAATTAATGAGGTATAGTATTTTATGTGTTCTAAAAACTACTCTTCGTCATTTCCTCGATGGCCAATCAACAACGAGATTCGTTTTCAGCCCGATGAAACTTTCCATCCCATGGTGGCAAGAGAGAAAAATTGTCCGCCTCAAAAGTTTAGACCTCTGTAACTCTCCTAAAACTTACCTATTCTATCGTCCTACGTCCCAGTCGATCATGAGAAAAGTCATCGTAGAACATGACTAAAGAATCGACATTCCGGTGGCAGAAAAATGTGAAAATTACCGATAATTGACCGCTGGTGGTGTTCGGTACGAAATAGAGTTGGAGACCTTGTCTTATATTGTATACTGTATGCATGGCAAAGTTCGTAATGAACCGAAAGCCTTTGATACATGTATATGATTTGAACCTCTGTTACCAAATCAATATAGTTAGAAAATAAATTTTGGACCAATCATCAAAAGAGCCCAGCAAAATATTTGTAAAAATTACATTTAAGTCATGCTCTGGGAAAAGGGGGTGTAATGCATCACTGTGATGCATAACACTAAGCAAGTCATCACATATACATGTAATTATGAATCCGTAAAACCCATCTGCAGAAGACTAGGTCAGCCTGCGCAGACTGCATTTTCAGTCTTATACTCATAAAACTTGGTCAGAATGTTTGTCTTTATAATATCTGTGAGAAGTTCTGAAATGGGTCAAATTGGGTGGAAAAGTAGGTCACTGGATCGAATCTTAGAAAAACCTTGTGTGCACTCCAGAGGCCACATTTTCAGCAAGATAGTCATGAAACTTGGTCAGAATGTTTGTCTTGATGATGTCTCGGACAGGTCTGAATACTCGTGAAACTTGTTCGGAATGTTTGTCTCGATAAAATCTTGGACAAGTTAAAAAATGGGTCAAGTGGGGTCAAAAAGTAGGTCAATGAATTAGTTCTTAGGAAATCTTTGTGCTCCAGATGCCATATTTCAGCCCAATGCCAATGTAACTCTGTCAGAATGTTTGTCTTGATGATATCTCTGAAAATTTTAAAATACGGCTATGTTGTGTCAAAAAGTAGGTCACTGGGACAAATCTAAGAAAAACCTTGTGTGCACTGTAGCGGCCACACTTTCAGTCTGAACCTCATGCATTTTTGTCAGAAAGGCTGTCTTGTTGATATCTCAAGCAAATTTGGAATAAGGTCACATCCTGTCAAAAGTATATGTCACTTTGACAAATCTTAGAAAAACCTTGTATGCACCCTAGAGGCCATGCTTTAGTCTGATACTCATGAAAATTGGTGAGAATATTTGTCAGGAACAAATCTTTAAAAACCTTGTTTGCACTCTATAGGCATTATTTTTAGTCCAATACTCATGAAAATTGGTCACAATGTTTGTCCTGATGGTGTATCTGACAAGCTCAATATTGGGTTATGTCGGGTCAAAAAGCAGGTCACTAGGAAAAATCTAAGATGAAAGTTGTGTGCAGTCTAAAGGCCGCATTTTCAGCCTGATACTACTGAAACATTGTCAGAACATTTGTTTTGATGATAAATATATGACAAAGTCAAAAATAGGTCGAGTCAGTTGAAAAGTAGATCTTTTACATACATGTGTTTTACATGATCACAACCAGGATCTCTTCATCTTTATCAATCCCAGATGCATTATCTCCCGCTAGATGGTATTCTACAAATACACATCTATGTAATTTGGGCATTCTGGGTACAGAACCGGACTACTTTTAAAAACAACAACCGTTACTTTGAATTTCAAAATCAAATAAACGTTTACTCAATAAAACGCTACCTGGTGCGATTCATTCAGCTATGATCAGCTAGCATGTAACCTATGCACTGGCTATTTATTAAAACAGCCCCTACAGGCTTGCGTAATAGCTTCGGTATAAGCCCTACTTTTCCCTATCATATGGGATCGGTGATGCGTCATAGCAGACAGGTCGAATCTTCGAAGAATATGACATGCGCAGACAACGATCCCAGATGACTTTGTCGGGTGAGCGCTATAGGGCCGATGGCCCTCTTGTTTATGACAAGTAGCTTCACCTTGAATGTACAGTATTGGTTTGTACTTAGCTATGCCACCTAGATCTATTTGTGCTTTTTGAATTCACTATCCAAGAACAGTTTAGTTTTTTTTTTAAATGACGAGCAGCTAGCAATTTTATGTACACTATTGGTTCTGTCTTGTATTGTTCTGTAAATTTTATTGTCATAAGAATGTATAAAGACCCGATGGCAACCAGAAGTAAACAATGTGAATGCCTTGTCTGCGCATGTCATATTTGTAGAATGCCATCTAAGGGGAGATAATGAATGCGAATGTAAAATGTATTTAATTTCAAACCTTACCATTTAAAAGAATAGAAGTTTTTGTGAAGGTGACAATCCTTAATTGTACTGTCGGTCCAAGTGTTAGTCGTTGAAAGAAAAATGAATTTTAAAACTGGGTCTAAAGTTGCAAAGTCGCTCTATCTTTTGTTTTATTTATTTATTTACTTTCATTTTTCTGCCAGTGACTACCTAAAGTATAATAAAAAATTGTCATCTCCACATGATGTCCATATACTTTTAAATGGTATGATCGAAATTTAAATGCAGTTAAAGAGGGGCATTGTTTACTTTTAGCCAGCATTGACCTTTTAACAAGATTTGTTTCAGAAAACTGTGTCTTTTGGAATTACTTATAAGAGAACTGAAATGACGCCATCTACATGTAGTTGCAGACACATTTAACATGTCGTATTTGTTCCTTCTTATAATTTTTGGTTTATCTATTGTCGTAAGGATGTGTTACAAGCCTTTGCTTTGGAAAATTGCACCTAGCTTGACCAGCTACTGCTGCTTTTGGAATTCATTATATAAGAGAACTGAAAAAAAAAAACAACTTTTTCATGACGAGTGGCCAACTTTTCCTAAACAAGTAAGGAGACAAGTAGCTTGCTAGGAGTAGCCAACTTTTCCTGAACAACTGAGACAAGTAGCTTGCTACGAGTAGGCAACTTTTCCTGAACAACTGAAACAAGCCGAAAGCTACAAATACACAACTTTTCCTCAACAAGTAACTGAGACAAGTAGTTAGCTACGAGTAGCCAACTTTTCCTGAACAACTGATGAAGTGAAATAGCTGGGTATGAATAGTCAATTTTTCATAGAAAATTTGCCGAGACAAGTAGCTAGCTACGAGTTGCCAACTTTTCTTTAACAAGTAACCAAGACAAGTAGCTGCTACGAATAGACATGTTTTTAAACCAAGCAAGTTACCTAGACAAATAGCTTATTAGAAGGAGCCAACTTTTCTTAATTAAGTTACTGATACAAGTAGCTAGCTACGAGTAGCAAACTTTCCCTGAACACGAAACAAAGACAAGTAGATTACTAAGAGTAATCTACTATTTTTTCAAGCAAGTAACCGAGACAAGTGGCTTGCTACGAGGAGCCAACTTTTCTTGAACAAGAAGTCGATGTATACAAGCAGCTAGTTACGAGTAGCCAACCTTTCCTGAACAAGTAACTGAGACAAGTAACTAGCTATGAATAGTCAACTATACCTGAACAAGTAACAGTTACTGAGACAAGTAGCTTGCTACTAGTAGTAACAGTTACTGAGACAAGTAGCTTGCTACTAGTAGCCAACTTTTCTCCTCTCATACACTCAATGAGGAAACACCCAGTACTTTGTTATCTGGTAGAGTCAAACTACGCTTTTAAAACTCTTTTCTTTTCCCAGACATTCTAAAAGAGGAAACACAAAAGATGGATTGGCTAGTTTTAAAGTGGGGCTTGTTCTTGACAACAGTCGTAGGTAAGTTTGCTCAACTCTAAAGACGCCTTTACTAGCCTATGGAAATATTTTGTTGTTTGCTGGCATATGCTAATAATCTTTAACTAGCTCATCGATTTAACTTCATTGTTTCACGTTGGTGTATGTTGTTTTTGCTCAGTGCCTTGAAATTTTTGTGCATGCATTTTATGACGTATGCAGTGTGTCCAGTCGATGGATGCGATTTAAATGCTTTTTGGTCTGCAGAAGGACAACGATCCGATACCTGTGCGATGGCATCTTTAATGAGCTGGGTGTGTAGCACCGGGACCTTTGTTTAAGTCTCATCTGAAAGACCAACCCATTACTACTTCATAGTAAGTTAGCCAGCCATGGGCACCGAAACCCTCAATCGAAGTTGAAGCAAATGCTTTATATGTCGTATAACTGCACACGCTATGTATACATGCAGAGTGCGTGCGGAGAGTGACATTTTGCAATTCGTTTAGGCCTACGGTACTTCTAAAATTCAATATAGTGTTGAGAGGTTATTACCCGACAACATCTACTTACATATTCAAAGCATTCGCAGACAAATGAAATGAGATAATTATGAAATTCTTTGAGGGATTTAGGGATTTTGAATATGACCAAATAATAGTCATGGAATCTACAGAAAAAAAAAACCACTTGCAACATGGCTAGGTTGGATAATGGGACCATTGAATAGTCTCTATATTTATAGCATGGGTAGCATACAAACCGCTGATACGGGTGCATTTTACTAAAAGATGTCAGTTTATTTATATTTTACGATTGGTAATGGACATAGCATCCATCATATGACACTTGTGTCAGAATTGCATAATCAGAAAAATTGTATTAGCCTACTTTCGCTTATTATGCGACATTTTAAGTAAGACAGACGTAAGTTTTGTTATACGATAATTGCGGGATAAAGATACAGTATATGAGCCATGCCCTGGCAAATTGGGGACAAATGCATCTCCGTGATGCATGATTCCAATCAGTTAATCACAGTTGAACTCCTTCTAGAGTATGCCTGCCGGGTAACTCGGTGGTTAGGGTATCTGACTTGTGACCTGATGGTTGCAGGTTTGCTACCCATTTGAGGCAAACTTTCCTACAGGCTATTTTTTGCCTCTCACCTCTGATGCATGTGAGAAAGGTAGTCAGTGGCTTGGAAAGAAAGCCGTGTCAGTAATAGTGTCAGAAAGCCAGGAAACACATACATAGGTGCAATGGCTGCCATGATATGATGTTAGCTATTAAATCGGCGTTTAATTCCAATACAAGCAATACATTTATTCAGGTAGCACGGCCCACACTTGGAGTGAGGTACAACTGTCAACGTGTGATGTGCCAATGGCGTCTGCTTTCTTCAACCTATGTTGTTATACCCGAAATGTTCCTCAGGGAGCCTCCATTAACTTCTACAATAAAATGGATGGCACAAATTTTACACTAATTGGCAGAGTGAAGCCAGCCTGTATATTAGTAAATATGTCTGACAATTCCGCTTTTGACATTCGAAGCCATGCGTGCCGGACGGAGGGAGACTTGGACGTGTATAAACTTGAATTGGATGTGGGCTATTCTGGATCAGTTGGGATACAATGGGGATGTGGTTTCTATGGGAACTTTTCCTCATTTATGCTAACAGAAAATCAAGGTAAAATTCTTCATTTCTTGACCCTTTACAACACAATCCTGAGTTTTAATAACCATGAAAAGTGAGGCTTTGAAAACAATGTGGAAAAAGGAGAAAATGCTGGTAACCAGCATTTTCTCCTTTTTCCACAGTGTTTTCTACCCAACCTAAGACAATACCTGCCATTCAAACCATTTTTAATTTTCAGCCTGTAATTTCTTTCAATTCAGAAAAATGAAAAAACAATTGTTGTTTGGTAATGAGATTATGAACCCTTTACCACACAATCCCGACTTTAAACAACCCTGAGGAAGAAGCCATTAAAAAAAGCATTTGAGTACACTGTGGGAAAAGGAGAAGATGTTGGTAACCAGCATTTTCTCCTTTTCCCACAATGTTTTCTACCCTATCAAAGAATATTTGCATCATTTCGGTCACATTGAAGTTGTCGTCTGCAAATGTGTTCTATTTGGATGGGTCTTAAATTTTGTCGTGTGGTAAAGAGTTAATTGTTGTATTTAGAGTACAAAGGAAGAATGATTGTCATGATTCATTCTTCTCTCAGCACTGAATATATAATATGAAAAAGGCAAAGCCTCAAAACAAGTGAAATCAAAAGCTTTTGGGATAAATATCTAAGAATTTAAATGAATAGCTAGATCTTGAAATCATAAGGTTTTGAATTCGAGTCCCGGCTTTGCCAAAACTAATTTTGAGGGTTTACAAAAGTCACTGCGATAGAAAGCTTTCTTCTCTCGTAGATGTATGTATACAAGTGACCAATGTGAGTGTGAAATTGGTCAAATGGTTCCGGGACTCTCTTAACCAAATCAAGACAGTTCCCCAGCAATTTCATTTTTGTTTCAAAGTCAAATAACACGTGGTAATCATAACTTGTAATGATTATTGGTTCACATATTTTTTAGGAACATTTTACACACACATTTCCTCATTGCATGCAGATCTATAGTAGTAAAAAACAAAAACAGACAGGAAAAAAATCAAGGTAGCATTGTCATACTGTGTGTATACATAAAAGGAAAAATAAAAATTGATGAAAGAAAATATAAACCTTGAGCCATGCTCTGTGAAAAGGGAGCTTAATGCATTTTGCAAAAAGTATCGACCCAGGTCAGTCTGCGCAGTCTGCGCAGACTGACCTGGGCCGAAACTTTTTGCTATTGGTCAATTTTCTGCTTGTCCAAGAACCATTCTATCCCATGATTAAGTTGGTTGTTAGATAAAATGGGCTGTATGGATCCAGGATCATTGTTATGACTTGCTTGGTATCATGCATCACGCAGATGCATCAAGCCCCTCCTTTTGCCAGATTATGATTCAATTAGTTTTAGAGAAAAAAAAAAACTGAATATTGAAGTGGTTTATCACCATTCTAAGAAGTGCTACTCTAGATCAACATATTTATCTATCTTTACAATTGTTTCTTGAGAGCTTTGTACTTTCACTTTAAGTCAGCAATTAACCTTTTACCAAACAATCCTGTGTTTTAACTGTACCAAATAACAAAATTTTGGTTGATTGATTGATTGATTGTATGGTGTTTAACACCGTTTTCAACATTATTTCAGTTATATCGCGGCGGCCAGTGCACCTATCCATGCATTCCTGGAGTCCTATTACCAGTACTCCGCACAATATTCTTTCCAAGCCACTTGCTGCTTTCCCACATAACCATCATCGAAACAATGGTCAGTGGTGGGAGAGGAATGAATCCTGTCGCAATGACTATCATCAGTCCTCGGAAAGAAATTGGCCAAGCCAGGGATCGAACCCACGACCCCCTGTTCTCAAGTCCTGCACGCTACCGACTGAGCTACTGGGGCTCGGCGACAAAATTTTGGACTCAACCAAATTGAAAGCATTTGTAGACAACAAAATTAATGTAGCTCAAGTAATGATTTCTGTCTTTGCAAGGATAGAAAACATGATGGGGAAAAAGGAGAAAATGCTGGTTGCCAGCATTTTCTTCTTTTCCCACAATGTTTTCAAAAGCCTTCTTCCTCAGGGTCGTTAAAACTTGGGATTGTCTAGTATAGGGTTAATGATCGTGAAGAAGAGGGCTTCGAAAAAAATTGTGGAAAAAGTAGAATATGCTGGTAACCACATTATTTTTTAACCTTTCCAAGGTTTTCCCATCATTTGGGTCTTAGATCTATTTGATTCATTGTCTACAGATGCTTTCAATATGGACAAGTTCAAAATTTTGCCATCTGGTTTCAAGTTAAACACTTGAATATAACTTATAAATATGTCTCAGGACAATGTATATAGGTCAGACCTATCAGTGTGATGTAACCCTTTACCAAACAATCCCGAGTTTTAACGACCCTGAGAAAGAAAGATTTTGAAAACATTGTGGGAAAAGGAGAAAATGCTTTCAATTTGGACAAGTCTAAAACTTTATCGTTTGGTAAAGAGATAATCTGCCAAATGCAGGAATCAAACCCAAAATCTTCTAGTCCAAAAACAAATGCCCCTTCGTTTCCCTATAAAAGCTAGTTCTAAAGCAAGGCAGTGTAAGTGCCATTTTATCCCAGACTTGGCTACATTGCACTGTACCAAACAATCTCAAGTTTTAAAGACCCCAAAGAAAAAGAGATTTGAAATAATTGTGAAAAAAAGTTTCTCCTTTTTCCACAATCTTTTCTATCTTTTCAGGGATACATTTTCTTATTTGATCCACATTTGATTTGTTGTCTGCAAAAGCTTTTGAATTTTGACCAATCTAAAATTTTGTTGTTTTGTAAAAATGTTTACCATACGACAAATTGTAGACTCTTCCATTATGAAAGCTTCAACAGCCGGTAAAATCAAAAGTCATTAAGCAAAGTTCTTTCATGGGTAGAAAACATTGTGCAAAAAGGAGAAAATGCTGGTTAATATGTTTTCAAGAGCCTTCTCCTTCAGGTTGATTGTGTGGGATCGGGTTATTTCATTTCTTCCTGATAGTTATTTGCAGCAGAACAAAAATGTAGAGTTGTCCAGATTGAAAGCATTTGCAGATGACAATTCAAAGGTGGCTTAGACTTGTCCATTTTGGTAGCATTACAAAAGACAAATTCTAACATGACACATGAATTCAGCTCTATAAACACAGTGCAATGAAAGTGTGGTAAAATCGACGTCATTCTATGTAGAGTGACGTCATTCTGTGTAAAGTAAGCCGCCCTTGGCTGTTCCATGTCTTCGCCCTCTGATATTTTATCAATGAATATCACTTGACATAAACAAATCGTCATTTTCCGCTACTCGACCATGGAGGAAGAAAAACCTCAAGAATTTGCCGATATTAACTGTTTTTGATAAAAATTGACAACGATGGAACTATTTGAAATATTACCAGTAAACATATGTAAAGTAGGTGTCTTTTCATGATGAACGTTAGTTCAAAATTGATCGGCGTTGCATTAGAAATGAGATTTGGAGTGGGTGGAGTAATATTCAGAGCATTTGAAGCGGCTGCAACTCTACTGCTTGACGATACATTCATTCTTCTTTGTCATTTGAAAGAGTGAAAATATAATCCAACTGAGAATGGCCATTTCCTTTATTTCCAAACTAAAGGATTTAACCTTTTCTAAAAAAGTCCTGGGTTTTAACAATCCTGAGGAAATAGGATTTTAGAAACATTGCGTGGAAAGGAGAAAATCCTTATTTCTTAAGTAAATATGTCTCAAATGATGGAATTTGTCTTTGACATTGTTACCAGTATTTTCTCCTTTACCCACAATGCTTTCTAAGGCACTTTTCGTTGGGACTAAAGATGTAGATATTGCAGTTTCAAATTCTATTTTTGTCAGAATATCTAGCTACCTTTTGTGCAGTCTGATCTTAGAGAAAGAAAGCAACTAAATTTGTGAAAAGCACTTTTAAATTTGTGTTAAAATGTCACACATGTGATAGATCTACTTGTCTTAAGAGTTTTCAAAAACACTACCCATGATTAAAGTCCCAACAAAAAGTGGGTTAGAAGCATGAAATAAATGCAATTCTTTTTTTTTGGTGAAAGATTAAAATTTATTTAAAAGAGTAAAGTTCATCATCAGTAATATTCTCACTGGAGACCGTACCACTCCTGAAAATATTACCGATGATGTTCACTCAATGAAATAAATTTCGATCTTTCACCAAACAAAACAAATATCCTCTATTTACATCTCAGTGATGCATCATAATATGCAAGTCATCGCATAGTTACGTATCATTGAAATGAGCCGCGCTCTGGCGAAAGGGGGCTTAATGCATCTTCGTGATGCTTGATATCAAGCAAGCCATCACATTAGTATGGATCCATAATAGCCACTTTATTTAACAACCGACTTAATCATTAAGTACACCAATCCTTTCACATGCAGAAATTTGGCCAGTAGCGAAAAGTTTCGGCCCAGGTCAGCCTGCACGGACTGCGCAGGCTGACCTGGGTCGATACTTTTCGCTGATGCATTAAGCCCCCTTTTAACAGAGCATGGCTCAAATCCATTTTGTCTTACAACCAACTGAATTCTAAGGTAGACAAGTCCTTTGATATGCGGAAAATTTAGGCTCACATCCATCTATGCTTTTTGCAGATGCATTAAACCTCCTTTTCACAAAGCATGGCTCAAATTTAGATGACAAAATAACTTTGATGTGTGTGTTTTAAAATAGTACAGCATTGTGACTAAAGGAGAAAATGCTAGTCACCAGCATAGAAATGCAAGCTCACCACCATTTTTGGACTCCTTCTCTCACAAGCTGGGCATTATAGCACAGTCAATATAGTACAGGAATTGAAACCAGGGTGTTGCCTGTTCGAATCACAAGCTTGGCAGATTTCTTTCCCAGGATTGCTGATAGCTAATGCAACAAGATTCATTCCTCTCTGACAGCTGATCATAGTTTCAACAATGGTTTTGTGGGAAAGCAGCCAGTGGCTTGGAAAAAATATTGTCCAAACTAACTGGTAAAAGAAACTCCAAGAAAGTATGGATAGGTGCCCTTCACAGCTGCCTGCCAAAATATAACTGAAATAATGTTTAAAGAGCATTAAAGCTCATACAAACAAACAAACAAACAAAACACTTCTTCCACAATGTTTTCAAAAGTGTTCTGCCTTTAGATTCTAAAACATTTGGTTATTCGGTAAAAGATCTTAAACTGATTGAACAATAATCTAATTCATTCTGATCTTGATTAAAAGTTTACAAACCATGTTTATAGCTTGTTCGCAGTTAAAGGGGCAGTTAAGGAGATTTTGACCCATAGGTTTCAGGGGGTGGGGAGTGGAGGGAGTAGTGTTGGGGAGAGACAGAAATGAGACAGTTGATATTTTCTTAGGAAAAATCAAAAGTATGTGACTGTCTACTCTCAGTCAGAGAAAAAAAAACCCAAAACACATGTACTGAAAAAAAAAAGCCTCCCGTGGGACTCGAACCCACAACCTTACTGTAGGCAACTAGACAAAGTTAGCCATGAGACCAGCCAATATCTACAGTGTTAAAAATATTTATTTCATCTAACTCAATGTTGCTATGTCATTACTAACAAAATAGGAAATTCTACATTAAAATTACAAAAAAAATTGTTTATTCTTTGTGTTTTCTACATGTGTTTCTGTGTTTTAACTTCAAATTCACCTCTGTACACAATTCAAAATTAGCAGTTTTTGTTAAGATTTTCCTGTAAACACTTGAAACAAAGATATTCTGTTAAGCACTTGAAACAAAGATTTTTTTTAACACTTGAAACAAAGATTTTCTTTTAAACACTTGAAAAATAATCTGGTTTAATGTCCCTCAAAAACATTCTTCATCTGGCCAATTTTTCCTCCATCTCGAAGGAATCTTGAATTGTCTCATGGCTATTTTCTTTGCTGACGAATCCTTCGTAAATCTCAAAAGTGATGCACAATGTAGATCGGTATCAGACTGCACAGAACATGCAGTCTGATCTTCAACCTACGCTAGCTGCTTTTGTGCTAGATACTATCCAGAAAAACAGCCTTTAACCAGTTACCAAACGACAAAATTTTAGACTTGCCCAAATTGAAAGCTTTTGCAGACAACATAATAAGTGTGACTCAGAAATAGAAATTTGCTTTGTGGAAGGTTGAAGACATTGCAAGAAAAGGAGAAAATGCTGGTTACCAGCATTTTATCCTTTTCCTGCAATGCTTTTAATAGGCCTCCTTCTTAGGGTTCTTGAAATTTGGGATTGTGAGGTAGAGGGTTAAATGTAAATGTTTGGATTCTCTTTTTTCACCTGACCCAGACTGTCCATGTTGTTTACCCCTCTACCAAACAACTCTGTGTGTTTATGACCCTGCTATAGAAGACCCTTTAAAAACATTGCAAGAAAAGGAGCAAATGCTGATGACCTTTTAACACACTGATTTATTCTTGCCTATATTGTGTTAGATATTTCTGCAAAGACAACTCTTCTCATTCGAGCTGTCTTTTAAAGGTGGCCCTTCAGATTTTGGGACGAAAATTTTACAAAAATATAAAAAAATCATCCTTATACTCCCAAAGCCTTTTAATTTTCATTGATAAAACCCCAGTAGCCGAAAACCATCCGACAACAAGAGAAATTACAGGTCGACACCGACGGGAAACACGGTCTATTTTTACATGAGCAACTCGCTCATGTACATACCGGAAATACACAGATGCAGCTTCAAACATAGCGTCCGAAGAAGACATTATGGAAAATAATTACATGTTTGTTATGTTATGGAATTTAAGCGTCATTAGTCACGTGCCAGTCACTTGACATTCCCACAGTGCTTTTTTGATTTCTGGCACGAAATCTAAAAATACCTTAAGAGGCTACGTAGCCTTTTAAGGGAACACCATCAAAAAAAAATTTTTTTGTAATTTTATGGTTCTTAATTATTGATGATTTGTATTATTTTTTGATATAAATTTCAGTGATATATATTTTTTTTAATTTGGTGAGATGTGAAAAATCTAAATACCCACCTTTAATCATCAACAGCTATATATATATATAGACAGGTTGTCTGGTAATGAATTATTGGCTTCTCCAAATGCTAATTCTCAACCTTTTACCACACGGTCCTGATGTTTAATGACCCTGAGGTAGAAGGCTTTTGAAAACATTGTAGGAAAATGAGAAAATGCTGGTAACCACCACTTTCTCTTTTACCCACAATGCTTCATACTCTATTAAAGACAAATTTCATGTTTTGAGTCAAATCTAATTTGTTGTCTGCAAAATGCTTTTAGTTTGGACAAATCTAAAAGTTCGTTGTTCGTTAAAAAGTTAAAGTGCCCGTCACAACTATAGTTGTCTTTGCAGCCAGTGTACATCAAAATCAGATGACATCGTATAATAAACGGTCTATGAACGGATATCACCGTACGAGTAAGGGACTTGTACCGGATAAAACGGAAGTGCAACGCATGAGAACCGGACAAAACGTACGATGAACGGAAATGTACCGATCACCAACGTACGAGGAACGTACCGGTCACGTGACATGCCGAGGGTATAAATTGTCAGATGCATCCAAAGTCTATCATTTGCACGTCTCTGTCCGTTTTGTCCGGTGGAAAGTTTTGAACATGCTCAAAACTTCCCACCGGACGGAACGGACATTGCCGGACAAGTGGCGGATTCACCGGATAAGAAACGGACATAAAACGGATACGAACAGACACGAACGGATAAAATGATTTTTTATCCGTTACTCATCCGTTAGCTCGGTGTGACCAAGGCTTTAACCTTTCACCATCGAACTCCCCCGCCCCCCTCTCCCGAGTGCCATAGATCATGATATGGCTTGCAACACACGAAAAGGGTCATTCGAACATTTGCGTAAAGTGTCGTCTTGCATTAGCCTGTACAGTCCGGGCAGGCTAATCCAAGCTGGCACTTTATAACTACATTAGATTTTGTGTTACAGTAGACTTGCACAAAACAGAAAATTACATAAAAATGGAAAGTGTCATTTCGGATCAGCCTGCGCAGACTGCTGACTGTGCAGGCTGATCCGAGACAACACTTTACGCAAATGTCTGAATGCCCCTTTTTGCATGTTGCAGGCCATATTATGACATTTTCAGTTTATTTTCCAGTACTTACAAAATTCCATGGTAATATACTGAACCGTCGCAATAAATCTGGCTTTCTGAACTGGACGCTGAGTGACCCGAGTACCAATCCGACAGTTGTAGAAGTCTACGGACCCAGTGGAAACAAACTGATGCATGTTATTGACCAAAATATCACATACTATCAGGACGGTTTCAGGTTTACTGGTGACATCTCGTCGGGTAATGTGTCTGTCATGGTTATAGTAGTTGCGGCCAGCTTTAATGGTACCTATGTCTGTGTGTATAACAACACAAGTGGTCTTGTTCAGAGAGAGGGCCTCACTCTCATAATACCAGGTAAAGTCTCTATTAACCCTTAGGCTGCTAAGTGGGACTCAAGGACCTTTTGCGGACAGTGTAGATCAAGATCAGACTGCATGGAATGTGCAGTCTGATCTTGGATCTACACTGTCTGACAAGAAGATATCTTTTCCCAAAAATTACCTTTGAAATAGGAAAATTTGGGTTTTTACCGTCAGATCAAAAGTTTCATTTCACTTATTTAGCAGGTTTAAACACTTTACTATAGACAAAAAGTATTTAAACTTGTCAAAACTGAAAGCATTTGCAGTTGACAAATAAAATATAAAGGGATAAAGGGACTTGCCTTCATAAGACTATGAAACATTGTCGCAAAAAGAGAAAATGCTGGTAATCAGTAGTTTCTCCTTTTCTTACAATGTTTTTAAACACCTGCTTTCCAAGGATTGTTTAAACATTGGCTTATTTTGTGGATGGCTGTAGTTTGTATGCCTTGCATGGGGTGTTGGACAATAGGCCTCTAGGACGACAATAGCCCTTTTATATGCATGCTTATGCATTGAATTAACAAATTGAGTAATGAAATGTGTTTAAAATATAAGTATTCATAAATCGAGGGTGTAGACATTATTTTTCCCAGACATTTCTGTTTAACTCCTTACCACACAATCCTGAGTTTGAACAACCTTGAGAAAGAAGCCTTTTGAAAACATTGCTGGAAAGGAAAAAAATAATGGAAACCAGCATTTTTTCCTTTTCCTACAATGTTTTCTACCCTATCACACACAGTTTCTATCATTTGAGCCAAATTTCAACTGTTATCTGCAAATGCTTTCAATCTGGACAAGTATCAATATTTCTTGTTTGGTAAAGAGTTAAACACTATGTAGTACAAACAACAGATCTAGATCAAATGGATTTTTACCAGCTCAATACTTTTTACTGGTAGATGTGTACAATGGCTAAATGAATAAAAACACACTGTATAATTGAATATGAAAACCAATGTTTTGACTATAAACAGACAATAAATTTGTATTTAAGATTTAAGAAAAATTACCTCTGTCATTTGTGTCACAATAAATTTGCTGTCTGTGTGAAGAATGCATGTTGTTCCTTGGGGGGATAAAAGGGGATTGATCTTGCTTTTGAATTCATTTACTGTATAAGCAGAAATTGTTGCGATGTTGAAATTTTTGTGAACTCGTGAGCTTTAAAATTCATAAATTTTTCTGTTCGCATATTTACAACAAGTATACCAACAAATAATAAATGTTTTGAATTCGCAAACATTTCTGTATGCAGATTGTTTGTAATCGGTCATTTGCGAATTTTTCAACATGCCCATATATCAATGTATACAGTATGCATTCAGAGAGATGCTCTTTTATAAAAAAGGCATTCAAAAGGTTTGATGAAGTCTTCAATTTTTTTAAAATTTTAGTTTTTCCAACAAACTGTACACATGTGCATACCTGGATATGCCTATATATAGACATGCTCCTGATGACAACATTTTCTGGCCATATATATACTCACATGCAAAAGAAACTGCATGTGCATAGATTTTTAGGCTAATATCCCGGACTCCATGAATGAAAGTATATAACGTAAGTTTGCTACCAAATTTTAGCTTGTCTAATTTCTTACAAAGTGGTATAACTTTTTTCCAAACAACAATTTGTATAGATACACATGTGTGTTAATCATTAAAGTGCTTAGGGGTCAAAATCAAAAATACACAAGTAGTGATACTGGCGTTATTGTGAGTAAAATTAAGTTTAAAGACTCTCCTAATGGCGTAATTGTGATAATTTCATTAATATCAGGTTTGACCTCTATTTTGGTGTATACCCTGTTCAATACAAAGTATCATGGAATCGAAACAATGTTGGAGGAATGTTATTCCATGCAAACTGCATAGCATGCTCTAGCTCTTGCAAATTGTTTACATGATGCCTTGATCTTACTCTATGATGAAGAAGATCCCACATATATGCTCAATGGGATTTCGGTCTGGGGAAACCGCAGACCAAGGCAAGAAGTTAACACCATTTGCATTCAGATATTGTCTCATAATGCAAACCGTATATGGAAGGGCATTGTCATGCATGAATGTGGCAGGAGCTTGCTGGCAGATGAATGGAATAGCTACAGGTCTCATTATCTGATTTATGTTACCAGTAGCATTGAGATTACCATTCCGAATTTCGAGGTTGGTTTTCCTATTCCCCTTTATCCCACCCCACACCACCATGCAACCCCCGCCAAACCTGTTTCTTTCAACAACGCAGGCATTAGCAAATCGCTCCCCTCTCCTTCTAAACACCCTCACTCTACCATCATGGAAACTTAAGTTGAACCTGGAATCATGACAGAAACCAGTTTCATTCCACTGATGCCTTTGCCAACAGAGATGTTACTGTGCCAAGTGCACAGGAGCAACGTGATGACATCGAGTGAGTATGCTCCCGATGTAAGGCTGTCTTGGTCTTATGGGCCGAACACATTGACGAAGACGTCTCAAAATGATGTCCCTGCTTATACTGTATTGACTCGCTGTAGTGGTAATTGTTTGGGATTGAAGCCTGGTGTGCATCAGTTCCAAGTGGCATCTAATCTGGTGTCTGTAACGTGTGAGGCCGGCTGCTTCGAGGCCTATCTGCAACTGCGTTTGTTTGCTAGAACCTTGCTGGCAGGTTATTGATAGTGTTTCTTTGGCAATTAAAGGCCTGTGCAAGATTTTAATAAAATCACCTCTATTGAGCATTATCTACGCCTCAGTTTGGTGACAGTCAGGTAGTCTTGGTATTGGGAGGTTTGATTTTTTCTGTAATCACTGTCTTTATCTTAATCCTTGGACTCCCAAGAAAGAAATTAGAGTTCATCTGACGAATTTTGCATTTGACAAGCAGTTGCACAGGAAAATCTTGCTGTTTGCCTGTTTTGGGATGTTACGTAACATTTAACTTGATACTGACTGGATGTGTCCAGTGTATGACGGGCTGACACAGGTGCTTCACATGATACAAAAATGAAATGCCTATGACTGATTTAACTATAGTTATCCAAACTTGAAATGTGCACAGTTTCTTTTGCATGTAAGTACATATGTTTTTTTTTTCTTAGATCGGCCAAAGATGCCTGTTTTGACTGCCAGCAAGCCTATTGAAATAACAACCGATGTTCGTTCTGGTCATATGTACTGCTATTCCAAATCACAGTATGCTGCCCCACCATACTATAAACCAACTCTTGAGTATGTATGGATTCTACCAGATGACTTTGATGATCCAAATTTCTCAAGTGTATCTGTTAATGATAGTGCTGTTTATATCCCAAGGATCAACTGTGCATTGCTGACATCACTTCCCGTCTATTGCCAAGCAAGAGAGAGAAAGTTTTCAAGTTTTTACAGCTCTCCGATGAACCTGTCATCCTTCTGTAAGTTATATTTAGCTCATTACAGGACGACAGTATATTTAGATTCATCTGAATTGAAAGCATTAACACAAGCATAACTTAAACATGACTCACATTAGGTGGGTGGAGAATATTATGGAAAAAGGAGAAAATGCTGGTAACCACAACATTTCAGAATCAAATTCCACTATTTCAGACAGATTTGTCTTTTGCAACTCCTTTCAATGTGTAACAGGCAATTATTGCTCTATTGTCATCAGCGTTTTGATGCAGCCTTAAAATGCAAGAAAATCATGCTTCAAATGTTTTTACTTTCTGTAAAATTTCACAGAAATGGGGTCAAAAATTCACCCTTAGAATTAACACAACAGAAATTTTTTATCCTGGAAATACAACCCTACAAATCGCAATTTCATGGTCTGCATTTAATCAGCAAAGCTGACAGTGTAGATCACAGATCAGGCTGCAGGTTTAGTGCAGCCTGATCTTGATGTACACTGGCTGCTAAGGCAACTTTAATCGTGAAAAGCGCTTTAAGGGGTAATATTCTATAATTTTACGGTTCCAGGTGATTCCAGCCAAAACGAGGATGGTTCTGATGATTCACTAGGTTTTGCAGAAATATTCATAATAGGTGAGATATGCAACATTAGGTCACCTGTTTCAACTCTTTCCTGCTTGAACCCAATTTTCAGCAATATTTCTGTTACACTGCAGCAACATTCCACCTTTTCAAGTATTGCTTGTGTTTCTTTTACTCTTTCTTGATAACCAGGTACTTTGAAACCATTAACCCTTTACGACACAATGACGCCTTTTAACACCCCTGAAGAAGAGGCCTTTTGAAAACATTGTGGGAAAAGGAGAAAATGCTGGTAACCAGCATTTTCTCCTTTTCCCACCATGTTTTCTACCCTATCAAAGAAAAGTTGTGTCATTTGAGCCACTATGAAATTGTCTTCTGCAAATGCTTTCAATTTGGATAGGTCTTAAATTTTGCCGTGTGGTAAAGGGTTAACAGACAACAAATCTAATGTGACTCAAATGATTGAAATTTGGGTTTTTCACGGGATTGTCTTGTTTGAGAAAGATACTTCAAAGCCCTATAGCCATGTCCTAGTGAAACCTAAGACACACATTAGGTGGGCTTATGCTATGATATGATTGAAAGTGATCTTAAAATGCCGTATAGTCGATGACCGACTGAATTTGCCTATAGTAGAGTAGAAAACATTACTGGAAAGGGATATGCATTTTCTCTTTATTTCACATTTTCCAACATCTTCTTCCTAGGGGTCTTGAAAATTAGGGGATTGTTTCATAAAGGGTAAACTATCTGAGCATAATGCTCTGTCCAGGCCGCTGGTGGCTTTCACCAATAAACAAAGTCAAGAAAATGTTTAGAGAAGAGAGAGGAATAAGCATTGTTGCAATGACTTTCAGTTGCCTTTGCAGTGCTTAACTCTTTACTAAACAACAACATTTTAGACTGGTCCAAATTCAAAGCATTTGCAGACAACAAATAAAACAATACTCGAATGATCAAATTTGTATGAAGGGTAGAAAACATGACTGGATACCAGCATTTTCTCCTTTTCCCAAGAGTATAAATACCTGTAGGCTAAGGCAAAGGTCACAGCAAAGTCGAATGTGTTTTGGGGGTTAAAGTTTCTGTCCGATCTGTCACTTTTTTAATTATGAATGAACTTCAGTATAACTTTGCAGCATTGTGAACCACAAATAGACATGTGTTGTGTGCAAGAACATTGTTAGTAGGTCAAAGTTCAAGGACATGGCAAGGTCAGAAGTGTTTGTAAGAGTTGTGTCCATAGTCAGTGTTCATGTTCATAGCTCACAGACAAAGGTTATATTATTTTTTAGGCTATCAGTCACATCTCAGTGACACATCTTTTTTTGTCAGAAAATCAGACAAAGAAGTGAATAGTGATCAGGCTTCATTTCCTGTGCAGTCTGATCTTCATCCACCCTTGTATCCAGGTTCAACACTAAAAGATTTAATCCTTATAAAGAATTTTTGCATATATGTAAATCAATTCAGTGACCTATGTAAATATGCTCATCTTTACTTATCCTAATGCAACCTTAGTCATCCTCATGTTTTTGGCAGGTGTTGTAGGTCTCATCTAGCTATGAGTTCCTTCAACCAATTAGAAAATGATAAGGCTGATGACAAATTCAGTATTATACCCTTTTACCAAATAATTGCCCAGCAGGGTAGCTCAGTGGTTAGCATCTCTTACTTGTGACCTGGTGGTTGCAGGTTGAATACCCAGTTGAGGCAAACTTTCCATCAACTTTTCCAACTCAAAGAAACCAAATAATCTAGAGTTTTAGTGACCTTAAAAAATAAGGCTTTTGAATGCATAGTGGGATAAGGACAAAATGCTGTTAACCAGCAATTTCTCCTATTCTAGCTATGTTTGCAACTCTTTCAAAGAAAAAGCATACAGTATAAGTTGTATGTCATCTGCCAAAAATTTCAATATGGAAATGTCTAAAATTTTGTTGTGATAGTGTTTAATGGCGGAATCTGTCTTTAAGACGGTAAAAACATTTTGGGAAAAGGTTACCAGGATTTTATCCTTTTCCCAAAGTGTTTTCAGAAGTGTTCTTTTTCAAGCTTGTTAAAGCATGGAATTGTTGGTAAAAGGTAAATAGTTTCATCAACTAACTATTTTGTTTGTTTGTATGGTGTTTAAATGCTGCTTTTTTATCCAACATTTTTTCAGTCATATTGCAGTGTCAAATTGACAGTATTTGTGGACAATAATTCTTTCCATTTCTAATGATAATGTTTGTTTAACAAAGGGTAGGAAAACATCGTAGGAAAAAGGGTTAGGGTTAGCATTTTCTCCTTTCCCCTCACAAGCCTTGTTCCTCTGGGTCATTTAACTCTTTACCACGCAGTCCCGAGTTTTAACAACCCTGAGAAAAAAGCCTTTTGAAAACATTGTGGGAAAAGGAGAAAATGCTGGTAACCAGCATTTTCTCCTTTTCCCACAATGTTTTCTACCCTCCCCAAAACAAATGTCAATTTTTGATTTATATTTACTTTGTCATCTGCAAATGCTTTCAATTTGGACAAGTCTAAAATTTTGTTGTTTGGTAAAGAGTTAAACATAGGCCTGTTTGGTAAAAGGTCAAAAGATTGAAGTATATTTTAACGCTAAGGACAACAAATTATCCCAATGGACACTTTTAGTCTGGAAAAAAGGCTAAATTAATTGCAATATAAAAGTTTCTCTTGTCCAAAATGCCTAAGGAAAGTTGACAGTGTGCATCAAAGAACAAACTGTATGCTTTGTGCAAACTTATCTTGATCTACACCATCAGCAAAGGCAACTAGTCATGAAAGCCTCTTAACACTTTACCACACAACCCTGAAAGAATCCTTTTTGAAAACATTGTGGGAAAACTTGTAACCAGCATTTTTTCTTTTCTTACAACGTTTTTTATTCCGTCAAAGACAAATTCCATCATTTAAGCCATATTAAAATTGTCCTCTGCAAATGCTTTGAATTTGGACCAGTCTAAAATTCAGTTGTTTGTAAGGAGTTAAAGGGTTAAAATAGTATGTATGATAAAGTTGCAGCTTTTATTAATTTTTTTATCAGATGAAATATTTTTCCTTATTCAAAGTATTTAGTCTTGCAGATGAGAAATCAAATATGGCTGAAATGATGGGATTTGTGTTTGCATAGAAAACATTCTGCGTAAAGAAAAAAATGTCCTTTTTCCGAATTATTTTTAGAAGGCTTCATCCTTGGAGTTATAGGGACTACAGGATTTTTGATAAAGCATTTTAAAATATAGTCTAGTATTTGAAATTAAAACAGAACACCATTCCATGAGCTTACCAATTTCTATTTGTTTATTTAAGGATTTTTCAGTGGATGTATGGCAATGACTGCTACATTAGCTGCTGTTTGGGTTTGGTATGTATCCATTACATGTAAGATGAATTTGTAAAGGATTCATTTAAGATAAATGTGTAAAGAATGAATTTAAGATGAAACTGGATAGATTTTATTTAAGATGAATGTGTCATAATTTCATTAACATGAATTTGTAAACATACGAAAGCCTACAAGGGTCAAAATGAAAGCAAAATGTTTTTTAAAAACACGTAATAACGTGAAATTAAAACATGTTATAACACAAAAAATGCGCAATAACGCAAAAAATCTTGTGATAACATGTTTTAAAACATGCAATTATGTGTTTAGAAGCCGCACTAACGCGAAAAATCTCGTTATAACGTAAATTTAAAACACGTTATAATGCAAAAAGGGTTTCACTAAGGCGAAAAATCTCGTAATAACGTGTTTTAAAACATGATATAATGTGTTTAAAAGTCGTATTAACGCAAAAATCTGCTTATAACATGAATTTAAAACATGTATTAACGAAGTATATGACAAATTTTTCTAAAGGACAGATTTTTTTAAAACTTTGCACATACAAAGCTCATCATGTCTCTAGCAGATTACAATAAAAAAAGATGTGGGTCACCGTGCTCATTTCTGAGAAATTTGCCTTTGAAAAGGGTATATACAGTTCCAAAATTCCGCTTATATTGGATTTAAAGCGCCTTTCTTTAATAGTCAGTTAAACAGGAAAATTACAGGAAAAATAAACAAATATACATATTTTAATGAAAATTTATATATTTTTGCACAAAAAATACATAAAAAGCCTGGTTTTGAGCATGGTAAATGTACAAATATGCATGTTATATATAGACCATTGAGTTAAAAAGGGAGATAATTTGATCGAATTAAGAGTTAATCTTAAAAAAATACATACTTTTTAACAGAAATTTTTCTTAAACTTTCCACACTTATAGTATTTATAACTCTAAACAATAAGAAAAAATAAAAATTGCACCTATCAATGCTTATTTCGTCAGAAAACAAGGTTGAAGGTCACTGTGGAAGTTTTATTTTCAAAAAAAAAAATAGGATAAAAGCTCAGCAGACATGGTCGGGAAAGGAGAAATTGCTCAATAGGAGCAATTTCTCCTTTTCGAACAATAATTTTCAAAGTGGAAACAGCTATACTTCCACAGCTTTAAATTTCCTGCCTTTGTTTCCTTGTTTGGTGTGTAACGCCGTGTCAGCAGCATTTTAATTATTTCACGGTGACAGTTCAAAGATCCATTTTTTTCTCTTCACCAATACTACCCAAAGAAAGTGCTACTTGTTTCAGTGCACCAATAGTATCACCATTATGTGCAAGAAATACATAGGTGCACCTTTGATTCTATATCCACGACAAAAATACATACGCAGTAGGATGTGGTGAACATTTGTCATATACGTTGTTAAAGCAAAAAAAGTTGTGAAAAAATCTTGTAATAACATGTTTAAAAACATGTTATAACTTGTTTAAATGTCGTACTAATGCAAATCAAAAACTCACAGTTACGCGTTTTTTTTTTTTTCACTTTATCACTATTACATGATAATAGTTTACATGTAAGTGCAATAAGTTCATTGACATGCATTTGAATTTCCCTATAGAGATTGAATTGTGTTTGTTGTGTTTTTTGTTTGTTTCAGCATTATTTTAGTCACATCACAGTAACCACTTTCTTATTCATGACCTTTCATAGGATTCACTAGTATTAAGTCTGCATCTTTACTTTGCCTTGCAAGTGTCAGATGAGGTTAGCAATGATAGCGGAGATTGAAAATGGATTCCAGCTGGGACAGTAGAATTTCACTTTCATAATCCTTGATCTTGACAACATTGTTGAAAACGTTTGTTTGACTGATGTTTCACATCCTATCTAACATTGTTTCAGTTATTAGTGGCAGGAGTGAACTTATCCATACCTTGCTGGTTTCTTTTTTCCACCAATAACTTGCCAATAACTTCCAATAATTTGCATAGTATTATTTGCAAGCCACTAGCTGCTATCCTACATCAACATCTTAGAAAGATGACAACCAGTGAAAGAAAAATGAAACCTTTCACAATGATGATCATCAATCTCCGAAAAAGAATTTGGCTGAGCTGTTGAACCAAGCCATTGAATCCCCCTCCCCCCCCGCCTGTTTCAAGCCATGTATGTTACAAACTGACCTACCAAGCTGAGTGAGGTCTCGACCAGATGTTCATCGAGTCAGTATTCATTAGGGGAAAAATCAACAGGATATAATGCATTTTCAATGATTTAAACACTGAAGAAAACGGATTGAATTTGAAAGAAACAAATGACACTCAGACATTATGGAAGTTGCACTGTTTATTTCATAATGTAGCTTTCATTACGAAATCTTCTGTGGTTTAGTAGTCAGGATTATTAACTTGTAATGAGAAACCCTGATTCGATCTCTGCTGCCGGCACTAGTCACGTCTGATGGCAGGGAACAGAGAAGATGCTGACTTATACTGATGGATCCTAGGAAGATCAGGAATAAAAGACTTAAAGCTGTGACGTGATCTGAATATCATTGAAAGCGATGTAATGCACCATAAAAACACACAAATTTGCATTGGGAGATTCGACTGGACTTCACGGAACTAAATCATAGTGAAAACAGTACCAAAAAAAGCGTTACTGCGAGTTTTATATCCAGTTACAACAACTTTTCAACACGTTATTACGTGTTTTCAAACACGTTATTACGAGATTTTTCACGTTAGTGTGACTTTTTTTGGCATTATTACGTGTTTTAAATTCACGTTATAACAAGAATTTTCGCATTACTAAGACTTTTAAATACGTTATTACGTGATTTAAAACACATTATTACAAGATTTTTTGCATTAGTGCGACTTTTTTGTGTTATAACATGTTTCAAATTCACGTTATTATGTGTTTTTGAAAAACATTTTACCTTCATTTTGACCCTTGTAGGCTATTGTATAAGCATGTCATCTTTTTTTTTTTTTTAATTTTCAAGAAGTATGGGATTTAAGAGTGTGAAAATTTTGGAATTCCCTTGCCTTAGCAAAATAGCAACAATACTTACTGGCAGATTTAGACCCAAGTTTCATACTGTGATATTTAATGTCAAAATTTATTAAAATCATCAATTGACAGGACTGTGAAATTGTGATAATTGAGTGATAATTTGCTTCTGTTGAACACGTTCAATATAAATTTTGTAAAAGATATAAAGCACATTTGCTTGAAGCTTCCTAATCAGTGAGATGCCACAAAAATTTACTAATCATTAAGGTCTGTTAGCATTTACTATTGTTACAAGACTGAAACAGTGGAAATTTGAAAATGCTTTGTCTTGTAGGCTGATAGATTACAATGTTTTGAAATTATTGAACTGTTAAATTGTTCTAAACATTAAATGCGATTGCCATTCTGGCATACTAGCCTGGATTCTATTGCTGTTTTATTTGTTGACTAAAAATATTGAAGGTTTTCAAAGGAATGATCACTCATCCTCAAATAATGGGCCAAAAGTATGTCACATAGTTATTTCAGACTTGCTTGACATTTTGGAAGGTGGCATTGTATTGTTCTATATTTTTAGCTCACCTGAGCACAAAGTGCTCAAGGTGAGCTTTTGTGATCACCCAATGTCCGTCGTCCGCCGTGCGTCGTCCGTCGTCCACAATTTCTTTAAACATCTTCTCCTCCTAAACCACTGGGCCAATCTTGATGAAACTTGGAAGGGATGTTCCTTGGGTGAAGCTCTACCAAAGTTGTTCAAGAGATTGAATTCTACCCATAACTCTGGTTGCCATGGCAACCAAAAGGAAAAAAATAGCAAAATCTTTGAAAATCTTCTCCTCTGAAACTAGAAGGCGTAGAGCTTTGATATTTGGTATGTAGCATCTCCTAGTGGACCTCTACCAAATTTGTTCATATGATGCCCCTGGGGTCAAAACTGGCCCCGCCCCGGGGGTCACAAGTTCAAACATATGAACAAAGAAGGAAAACTTTAAAATTCTTCTTCTTCTCTGAAACTGGAAGGCATAGAGCTTTGATATTTGGTATGTATCATCTGCTAGTGGACCTCTACCAAGTTTGTTCATATGATGCCCCTGGGGTCAAACTGGCCCGGCCCCGGGGGTCACAAGTTCGAACATAGGAACAAAAAAGGGAAAACTTTAAAATTCTTCTTCTTTGAAACTGGAAGGCCCAGAGCTTTGATATTTGGTATGTAGCATCTCCTAGTGGGCCTCTGCCAAGTTTGTTCATACGATGCTCCTCGGGTCAAAACTGGCCCTGCCCCAGGGGTCACAAGTTTAAAGATAGGAACAAAGAAGGAAAACTTTAAAATTCTTCTTCTCTGAAACAGGTAGGCATAGAGCTTTGATATTTGGTATGTAGCATCTCCTAGTGGACCTCTGCCAAGTTTGTTCATACCCTGCCCCTGGGTTCAAAACTTGCCCCGCCCCGGGGGTCACAAGTTAGAACAAAGGAACAAAGAAGGAAAATTTTAAAATTCTTCTTCTCTAAAACTGGAAGGTGTAGAGCTTTGATATTTGGTATGTAGCATCTCCCAGTGGACCTCTACCATGTTTGTTCATATGATGCCCCTGGGATCAAAACTGGCCCCGCCCCAGGGATCACAAGTTTGAACATCAGAACAAAAAAGGGAAAACTTTAAAATTCTTCTTCTGTGAAACTGGAAGGCTTGGAGCTTTGATATTTGGTATGTAGTGAACCTGTTCTAAGTTTGTTAGCCCACCTGAGCACAACATGTTCAGTGAGTTCAAAATTGGGTCACCTGGGGTCAAAAACTAGGTCACAAGGTCAAATTAAAGAAATACTTTGTGGGCACTGTAGAGGCTACATTTATTGCTCAAATGACCTGAAATTTGGTCAGAATATTTGTCTTGATGAATCTCGGATGAGTTTGGATTTGGGTCACCTGGAATCATAAACTAGGTCACTAGGTCAAATTAAAGAAATACCTTTAGGGCACTATAGAGGCCACATTTTTGACTCAATTGACTTGAAAATTAGTCAGAATGTTTATCTTGATAAAATCTCACATGAGTCTGTATTTGGGTCAACTAGGATCATAAGCTAGGTCACTAGGTCAAATTAAAGAAATACCTCTAGGGCACTCTAGAGGCCACATTTATTGTTCAATTGATTTGAAAATAAGTTAAAATGTTTCTCTTGATGAAATCTAAGATGAGTTCAAAATTGGGTCACCTGGATCATAATTTAGGTCACAAGGTCAAATTAAAGAAATACCTTAAGGGCACTCTAGAGGCCACATTTCTTGCCCAATTGACTTGAAAATTGGTCAGAATGTTTGTCTTGATGAAATCTCAGATGAGTTTGGATTTGGGTCACCTGGTTTATTAAACTAGGTCACTAGGTCAAAGAAATACCTTTAGGGCACTCTAGAGGCCAAATTTTTTGCTCAATTGACTTGAAAATTAGTCAGAATGTTTGTCGTGATAAAATCTCACATGAATCTGAGTTTGGGTCAACTCGGGTCATAAACTAGGTCACTAGGTAAAATTAAAGAAATACCTTTAGGGCACTCTAGAGCCACATTTTTGGCTCAATTGACTTGAAAATTTGTCAGAATATTTGTCTTGGTCAAATCTTACATGAATCTGAATTTGGGTCTCCTAGGGTCATAAACTAGGTCACTAGGTCAAATTAAAGAAATACCTTTGGGGCACCCTAGAGGCCACATTTTTTGTTCAATTGATTTGAAAATTGGTTAAAATGTTTCTCTTGATAAATTCTTAGATGATTTCAAAATTGGGTCACCTGGGATCATAAACTAGGTCACTATGTCAAATTAAAGAAATACCTTTAGGGCACTCTAGAGGCCACATTTTTTGCTCAATTGACTTGAAAATTGGTCAGATTGTTTGTCTTGATTGAATCTCACATGAATCTGTATTTGGGTCACCTGGGATCATAAACTAGGTCACTAGGTCAAATTAAAGAAATACCTTTAGGGCACTCTAGAGGCCACATTTCTTGCTCAATTGATTTGAAAATTGGTTAAAATGTTTCTGTGGATGAAATCTAAGATGAGTTCAAAATTGGGTCACCTGGGATCATAATCTAGGTCACTAGGTCAAAGTAAAGAAATACCTTTAGGGCACTCTAGAGGCCACATTTCTTGCTCAATTGACTTGAAAATTGGTCAGAATGTTTGTCTTTATGAAATATTGGATGAGTTTGAAATTGGGTCACCTGGGATCACAAACTAGGTCACTAGGTCAAATTAAAGAAATACCTTTAGGGCAATCTAGAGGCCACATTTATTTCTCAATTAACTTGAAAACTGTTCAGAATGTTTGTCTTGATAAATATTTTGATGAGTTCTAAATTTGGTCACATATGGTGATAAAGTAGGTCACTATGTCAACTTACGCAAATTTCTTGTGGATGCTCTAGATGCCACATTTTAAGCTCAATTGACCTGACAATTGGTCAGAAATTGAATTTTGCACGTGGAGTGAAATTTCGCCTATTGACTCAGGTGAGCGATCCAGGGCCATCATGGCCCTCTTGTTTGAGATACATGTAGCTATTTCTATACATTAAGTAAAAAACGTCATTAAATGTTTGAAATTTAAGTTTTTGGTTGAAAAGTTCCACTTGAAAAGCAGCACCCTCCTGCTAAAATGTTGTGTCACAACCATGTTTTCATGTATTTGAAACACAGAATCTCTTGTGAAATGTCTGGTATCTTCATTTCTCATGTTGATCTTAATTCTATATACAGAATGTCAGCAAAAGATTAATGTGTACTGACACTAAGAATAATGATATTTTATGGCTGATTTTTGTCACAACTTCATTATATTTTACGTGACATTTGCCATTAAATTGTGTGTGAGGTGTACCATTTAGTTTAAATGGAAGGATAAACCATGTTCTATAATATATTAACCTATTTTGTTTTGTTGATGAAAACACTTTATATTGATAGAATTGAAAATATATGGATATTCATACTAATTTGCATATCTTAAAGAGTCTGCTTTTTTCATTGAACCCTTACATGATGTCCACAACTTTTGCACTGTTCATTTTCAATCATCCATCAACCATTCAAATGTACATCATATATCACATGAAGAAAAGTTAATATAGTCTGCTGCCACACCTAATCTAAATCTAAACATACTTCAATACCCTTTTACGTGACTTTTTCCTTATGTGACATATGTGTGATTTAAATGAAGACGACAACAATCTGTGTTACCTGAATGTTATAGTTCGCCATGTGCTCATTGATTATGTCATATGATTCTAATAGACAGAAATGCTCAGCTTTCCATTTTATATAAAAATTTCAGTGAAGAATGATACATGTTCAGCCAGCAGAGCTTATGTCATGGCTTGGTTTCTGTCGTCCGTCCATCCATCCATCTGTCTGTCTGTTAGTCTTTTTCTTGTTTAAGCGATAAAGTCTGCATTTGTAGTCAGATTTTCATGAAACTTGCACAGTTTGTTTAGCTCATCAATAGCTTGAACTCTATTGATTTTGAAAAAAATCCAACAAACGGTATGGGAAAAGTAGCCATTTCAAGTTGAAAATTTCCATTTCTTGTTTACGCGATAAAGTCTGCATTTGTGGTCAGATTTTCATGAAACTTGCACAGTTTGTTTATCTCATCAATAGCTTCAACTCTATTGATTTTGAAAAAAAATCCAACAAACAGTATGGGAAAAGTAGCCATTTCTAGTTGAAAATTTGCATTTCTTTTTTACATAATTTAGTCTGCATTTGTGATCAGATTTTTGTGAAACTTGCACAGTTTATTTATCTCATCAATAGCTTCAACCCTATCGATTTTGAAAAAAAATTCAACAAACAGTATGGGAAAAGTAGCCATTTCAAGTTGAAAATTTCCATTTCTTGTTTTCAGAATGAAGTCAGCATTTGTGGTCTAATTTTCATGAATGGTGCACATTTGTTTTGTCTCATCAACAGCTTGAACCCTATTGATTTCAAAAAAAATTCGGACAATCAGTATGGGAAAAGTAGCCATTTAAAGTTGAAAATTTCCATTTCTTGTTTTGGCGATAATGTCAGCATTTGTGGTCAGATTTTCATGAAACTTGCACAGTTGCTTTGTATCATAAACAGCTTGAACTTATTGATTTTCAAAAAAATCTGACAATTAGTATGGGAAAAGTAGCCATTCAAAGTTGAAAATTTCCAGTTCTTGTTTAGGCAATGAAGTTCACAGTGTTAATACAATTCTTTTGAAACTTGCAAAGATTCATCAAGGGATTGAACTCTATCAAAAGTGAAGAAAATCTAGTAAACCGTTCAGGAAAAGCAGCCATTTGATGACTTAGTATAGTTTACTCAACAAAGTCCACATTATCAGTAACATTTCCTTGAAATTTGCTAGGATTGTTTAATACAAGGAGTACTGAACCCCTATCAAATTTGGCTGGATTCCAAACATTTAGTTTTGAGAAATTGCACCTAATTTTTTTTCTTTTTCCACAAAGTTTAGTACCCTTTCAAAGGTAGATCACCTCATTTGGGCCGTAGTTATATTTTTTATCTGAAAGCACTTACAATTTGGACAAGTCTACAATTTTGCCACTTGGTAAAGGGTTAAGCAGTTATATTCATTACAGGCTACCATTTAGAGGCCTGCCAGGGTCTGTATTCACCTACCATTCTTAAAAACATTCTCAGTCTGCTCAAGATTTTTTTTAATTTTGAAAGTAACACAACGTCTGATTGACTAAACCCAAATGCTTTAGCTAAATATCTAATATTAGACCAAGAATGTTCTTTGGAATGGTTGGTGAATACAGACTTTGGTGTTTTTCATAAACATCTTGCTAACATAATTTCGGAGCTTCCATTTTAATTGAATTTTGTTTGTGTTATTTGTTTGTTTGTGTTATTTTATTCGAGATAATTGTATTGTTTTACTGTTGTACATTTTATACTCAATTTACTCAAGAATTTAGAATTGGCATAATTTCTATAAATGCTATGACTATCAAGTAACCCTTAGGCTGCTAAGCACAATTCAAAGACCTTCTTGAGGACAGTGTAGATCAGAACGTGCAGTCTGATCTTGGATCTACACTGTTTGATAAGAAGATATTTTTCCCCAAAAATACCTTTAAAAAAGCCAAGTTTGGGGTTTTTAATATCGGCTTGAAAGTTTCATTTCACTCATTCAGCAAGTTAGGGGTTAAAGTATAATTATTCTTTTTTTAAAAGCAAACGGCAAGGCTTGTTCAAGAAGTATCGGCGCCGCTGGAACCGAGCATGTAAATGCAGTTTGTGTTGTCAATCTTGTAAGTTGATTTCTCTATATTTACTAGTATGGTTTGTCACGTTGAACCCTTTACCACACAATCTCCCTGATTTTTAATCACCCTGAGCTAGGAAACTTATGAAAACATTGTGGGAAAGGCAGAAATGCTGGGTAATCAGTATTTTCTCCTTTGCCCACGTTTCCTACTCTATCCATGACATTTCACTAAATTTCAGCCATACTTTTTAGCTCACCTGAGCACAACGTGCTCAAGGGGAGCTTTTAGGGTCACGCTGTGTCCGTCGTGCGTCGTGAGGCGTCAACAATTCTTTGAACATCTTCTCCTCCTAAACCGCTTGGCAGATTTAGACCAAACTTGGCTGGAATGTTCCTTGGGAGGTCCTCTTTAAAAACTGTTCACAGAATTTGATTCCATCAAAAACTCTGGTTGCCATGGCAACGAAATAGAATTTTCCAAGAAATTCTTTAAAAATCTTCTCCTCTGAAACCGCTGGTCAGATTTTGAAATAATTTAACAGATATGTTCCTTGGGTAACTCTTTTCAAAATTTGTTCGCAAAATTTCGATCTGTCGAAAAACATGGCCATGGTGGTGGAGGGGGCTCTTTGCGTCCAGCGGTGTCAACAATTCTTCAAACATCTCTTCCTCCTAAACCACTGTGCCAATTTGGACCAAACTTGGCTGGAATGTTCCTTGGGAGGTCCTCTTTAAAAGTGTTCACAGAATTTGAATCCATCAAAAACTCTGGTTGCCATGGCAACCAAATGGAATTTTCCAAGAAATTCTTTAAAAATCTTCTCCTCTGAAACCGCTTGTCAGATTTTGAAATAATTAAAAAGATATGTTTCTTGGGTAACCGTTTTCAAAAATTGTTCGCGAAATTTTGATCCATCGAAAAACATGGCCGTGGTGGTGGGGGGGGGGGGCTCTTTGCGTCCAGCGGTGTCAACAATTCTTTAAACATCTTCTCCTCCTAAACCGCTTGGCAGATTTAGACCAAACTTGGCTGGAATGTTCCTTGGGAGGTCCTCTTTAAAAATTGTTCACAGAATTTGATTCCATCAAAAACTCTGGTTGCCATGGCAACAAAATAGAGTTTTCCAAGAAATTCTTTAAAAATCTTCTCCTCTGAAACCGCTGGTCAGATTTTGAAATAATTAAAAAGATATGTTCCTTGGGTGACCCTTTTCAAAAACTGTTCGCGAAATTTTGATCCGTCGAAAAACATGGCCATGGTGGTGGGGGGTGCTCTTTGCATCCAGTGGTGTCAACAATTCTTTAAACATCTTCTCCTCCTAAAGCACTGTGCCAATTTGGACCAAACTTGGCTGGAATGTTCCTTGGGAGGTCCTCTTTAAAAATTGTTTACAAAATTTGATTCCATCAAAAACTCTGGTTGCCATGGCAACCAAATGGAATTTTCCAAGAAATTCTTCAAAAATCTTCTCCTCTGAAACTGCTGGTCAGATTTTGAAATAATTTCACAGATATGTTCCTTGGGTGACCCTTTTCAAAATTTGTTCTCGAAATTTTGCACTATACGGACGTGAAGAAATTCTTAAAAAATTTTCTTCTCTGAAACCACTAGTCAGATTTTGAAGTTATTTCACAGAAATGATCCTTATATTATACCCCTGATTTAGCTTAGCTGTTTTCGTAGAAAACATCGAGGTATTGACATAGCCCTGTTGTCGTTATCTGCGTTGTTGTCGTTGTGCAAAAACTTTGACATTTTGTGATATCTCAGCTTCCACTTAACACATGTACTTGAAACTCGGAATAATTGTTCACTAGTAAAAAAGCAACCCATACAACAAGGGCAGGTAACTCCAAAATTGTTTTGTCCAAATTATGCCCCTTTTGCTACTTGGAATTTTAACTTACTATCCAGCAACCAACAGCCAATCATTGGCACCCTCATGAGGTGCTCTTGTTCAACTTAATATTTTTAGCCACTATCAGGCATGTGCTCTTGTTCAAAAAATGGTCTTTGGGTGACCTATCCGAAAATTTATTTGCTGAATTCTGATTTGTCAAAAACATGGCTGTGGTGATGATTGTAGGGGTGGTGACAGATTTTGAAATGATTTTTACAGGTGACCTTTTCATAATTGCTTGGCAAAATAATGATTTTGTTTCCAAAATTTCAATACTTTAAAAAAAGTTGGTTATGGTCCTCTCAAAAATTCAGGTGAGCAATCCAGGGCCATCTTGGCCCTCTTGTTATATGCTGTCTTCAAATGCTTTGAATGTATAAGTGTCTAACGTAACTGGTAATGGGTTAGGGTCTAGTATACATTTCACATGTTGATGACAAACATACATTTTTTTCTACCATTACACATGATTAAAAAGGGAAAAAAATCTTTTTATTAGTTAAAGGTTAAAGTAGTGACTCAATCACTGGTAATTCGAATATAGTAACCTGTCTGTACAATGCTAGTTATATATTCCAAATTCTGATTGGTCTCAAAGCAAGGTATATTATAATTACTTTACCACTGTACAGTTAGAGATGTTTTCAGCGGAATTAAGTCTGTTATTGATATTTAGAAAAAATGCTTAAATGCACTTAAAATTATGAGGAAGATGGTTTTCAGGACCAGAATTATTCTATGATAATCAGTGTCTCAAAGGTTTGCATTACATGATATCATAGAACCAGTTTATACTACATGTATAATTAAAAGGCAGACTACTCCACGAAACATAGGATATTTTATGATGTTTGCTTTAAGGCCAAAGTTATTTGGTGTTCTCGAAATCCTTACCCAAAACATTTTCTGAATCCAACACATACTAAAATGTTTAGATCTGTTGCAAAATGATTTTAGGCATGCATTTTTAAAAAACCTTATGATTTTAATCATTGTACTGAACAACATAAACAATAGTTTAGCAAGGTATTCTGTGCTATAACCCATATGAACCATTCAGTAATAATGTGAATTCATTTATAATATGTATACCTATCATTGATCTGGGTAAAATACAGGCGTTATCTTAGTCACAAATACAACTGACCAGAAAATGTTTTTGTATTAGTAATGTACCCTCTGTAGAACATAATCTTGTTCATGGACTACTTTTGTGAAATAATGTTTGGGTTTTGTGTTAATGTTGGATCATGTCTTTACCGATAAAAGCATTATTGCGGCATCTTCCTCTGATGTTTCGGTACACAGTCCAATAAATCCAGGTGATGTTCCCAAGAGGTGTCTTCCTGTAAAAGTTAGGGGACACAGCCAAAGGTCCAATATCAATGCCTATTAAACAAGCATTTGTGGTTTTGAAAGGGTATTTCTAAATGCTACACTTGTGAACTGTACCATAATTATTAATAATCACAAACTTAACTCACCTCTAGCATTAAAACAAAAAGAAGTCATTCTGTTCTTGATAGTGACAGTGAATAACAACCTCTGATTACCTTTTCAGCACTTCAGAAATAGTTTCTAGGCCACAGTTCTTGTTTTGTAATGATTCCAAGTAACCACCATTTTTTTAGCTCCACTGGCCAAATGCCAGTGAGCTTATGTCATCCTTCTGTGTCCATTGTGCGTGTGTCTGTTTGTGTGTGCGTGTGTGTGTGTGTTAACATTTATTTCAAACATCGTCTCTGAAGCCACCTATCCAATTTTGACAAAAGTTCACAGAAATGATCCTTCAATGATCCTCTTTAGAATTTCTTTAAAGAATTAGACTCCTTATAAAACTCTGAATACCATGGTAATGAACCTGAAAAATATTGAAAATCTTCTTGTCCAAAACCATAAGGCCGAGAGCTGCCAAGTTTGTCATGTAGCTTCATCTAATGGACTTTTACCAAGTGTCTTCAAACTATAGCCCTGGGGTCAAAATTGACCTGGCTCAAGGGTTCACAAGTTTTCACATGGACATATATAGTGTAAAACTTCAAAAATCTTCTGGACCCAAACAATAAGCCCAGGGCTACCAAATTCGGTATGTAGATCATCGAATGAACTTCTGTCAAGGTCTTTAAATTATAGCCTTGGGATATAAATCGGCTATGTCCTAATGGTTACAAGTTTTACATGGGTTTATATAGTGAAAACTTTAGAGATCTTCTGGTTCCTAACCATAAGGGCTACCAAATTTTGCGTGTACATGTATGTGTAATTTTATTATATACCAGTAAATTTTCTGGCTCAAATACATGCCTTGCAGTCGGATAGAATAACATACATGACAGAAAAGAAGTCCATATCTACACACTGTGAAATACGGTTCCAAATGTGGTATGAGGATGTATCTTGTGCACGGACTAGGCATGCATTGATTTTCAGTTCGATTTGTCAAAATATTACGCTGTAATATTAATCCGCCATTCATAAAAACAGAGTTACTATCTTCCACAGTATTAATTGTCTCATTTTGTTTACCAGTTTCGAATAAAATGTCAATAAATGCAAACTTTTATCGTTGAAAGTTGTAGGTATATTATAAAAGGAATATTATGTTGTAGTAACTTTACTGGTGCTTGTATTTACTTTTTGCTGTATAAAAAAATTTTGACATCAAGCTCTACCTTCGGTCTCACGCTATATCAAATTTTCTCACGCTGCTCGAATTAAATACAGGCACCAAGAAAGTTAATACAACATAATATACCGTATATATATCTCTCTAATGGACCTCTACCAAGACTGTTCAAATTATAGCCCTGGGGTTATAATTGGCCCAAACCCTAGATGTCACAACTTTTGCATAGGTTTATACACGTTTAGTTAAAAATTTAAAGATCTTGTCCCTGACCTTGAGATACAGCTTTAATATTTGTTAGTGTTATCATCAAAGAGGCTTCTTCCAAAAGTGTTCAAATAAAAGTCCTGACGTCAAAATTGGCCCAGTGCTATGGGTCATAAAGTTAACATGTGCTTTAAGAGGGAAAACTCTAAAAGTTTTCTTGCTCCTAACCATAAATCCTTGGGCTGTCAAATTTAGATCACTTCTAAATTTGTTCAAAATTTAACCCTGGATTTGAAATTAGCCCCATCTCTGGGGTGTCAAGTTTTTCAGGGGCTTCATATTTAGGAAACTTTGAAAATTTGCTTGTTTATAGCCATATAGCCTTGACCCCTATTAATTGACCTGTTGCTTTATTATGTAGACCTCTACCACAATTCAAGTACTTAAATCATTATGGTCAAAAATTGCTTCGCCCTAGGGTCACAACTTTCACATGAGCTTTTGTAGAGAAAATTTTATAAACTTCTAGTTCGAAACCATTTGGCTCAGAATTGTAATGTTTGATATATATGGTTTGTACTTATTAGCCAGTGGAGTGATACAGGGCCATCATGGCCCTCTTGTTTTAATGAATACTGGCAGACTGACTGTTATTTACGTATATATCCGCAGTTCATAACTATTGTACATGTATATACAATAAAATCCAGTTCTCTGCCTTTTTTGTCATCTATCATTGATTTTCTATGTTTCTTTACAGTCATAATTGGGAAGTACATGTATATAATATAAGGAACATTACAACAATCTGCATTCTGTGTGGTTGGATCATGTTGAGTTGCTTATGTAAAGAGGTACGCATTGGATTCCACCTTTAGTCTCATCGAATACACACATCTATACACACGAAACTTAACATGATCCTACCACAATGAAATGCAAACTGTTGTAGTATTTCATATGTATTAGCAAAGAACCTTAGCTAACACAAAGTGACAAACCTTATGAGCTATGCTCTGTATAAAAGGGGGTTTCATGCATCTGCAAAAAAAGTTGACCCATGTCAGCCTGCGCAATCTGCTTTTTTGCAAACTTCCTGTATGTCAAAGGACCCCTCTACCTTAGGAATCAGCTTGTGGTAAGACAGAATGGGTTTTATGGATCCATAATTATGTAATGACTTGCTTGGTGTAATACATTAGGTGTAATGCATTGTAGTGATGAATTAAATCCCTGTTTGCAGGATCATGGCTTATCGGTATATCAGATGGTCTTGTGGGTTTGCCACACTGACAATACAATTATGTGAAAATTATTTTCTTTTCTGACATACGAGATACAGAGATAAAGATTTATGACGTATATCACAAATGTTCGTGTGCAAATTTCTTGTATGTCAAAGGACCCCTCTACCTTAGGAATCAGCTGGTGGTAAGACAGAATGGGTTTTATGGATCCATAATTATGTAATGACTTGCTTGGTGTAATACAAATGTTCGTGTGCATCCTGCTGTTCATGTGTTTTTATCATGGGTAGTGAAACAAAAGTGCACCTATGTATTTTTTGCACATATGGTGATACTGTTGGTGCTTTGAAAACAAGTAGCAATTTCTTTGGGTAGTATAATTAAAGAGAAAAGAATGGATCTGTGAACTGTCACCGTGAAATAATTAAAATACTGTTGACGTGGCGTTACACACCAAACAAGCAAACAAAGGCAGGAAATTTAAAGCTGTGGAAATATAGCTGTTTCCACTTTGAAATTATTGTTGGAAAAGGAGAAATTGCTCCTAATGAGCAATTTCTCCTTTTCCCACTATATCTGCTGAGCTTTTATCCTATTTTTTTCCTTGAAAAAATTAACTTTGACAGTGACCTTCATCCTTGTTTTCTGACGAAATAAGCACAGATAGGTGCCATTTTTTTTTTCTTATTGTTTGAAATTACAAATACTATAAGTGTGAAATTTTTTTTAAAAAATCCATCCGTTAGAAAGTATGTATTTATTAAAGATTAACCCTTAATTTGATCAAATTGTCTCCCTTTTTAACCCTTTCCCAAACAACAAATTTTAGACTCTTTTGTATTCAAAACATCTGCAGACGTCAAATTCAAAATTGATACAAATGAGCTTAGGCTATCTGATAGGGTAGAAAACGTCGGAAAAGGAGAAAATGCTTGTTACCAGCATAATCTCCTTTTCCCACGATGTTTTCAAAAGTCTTCTTTCCTGGAGTCAGTAAAACCCGGGATTGTTTGGTAAAGGGTTAATTTGTACATTCACCATGCTCAAAACCAGGCTTTTATAAATTTTTTATGCAAAACTAAATGAATTTTCATTAAAATGATGTATATTCCTCCAATAATTTTCCCTCTTAACTGAGTATTAAAGAAAGGCGTGTTAAATCCAATATAAGTTGAATTTTGGAACTGTATATACTTTTTTCAAAGGCAAATTTCTCAGAAATGAGCACAGTGACCCATATCTGTTTGTACTGTAATCTCCTAGAGACATGATGAGCTTTGTATGTACAAACTTTTAAAAAAATCTGTATGTAAGAAAAATTTGTGATCTGTGTAGTTAAAGATTGAAATGAGCCATGAGCTGTGAAAATGGGATTTATGCATTCGGCAAAAAGCAGTACAAGCAGTCTGCACAGGCTGACTGTGTCAAAACATTTTACTTTTTGTAAATTTTCTGCAAGTCCAAGGACCATTTTATCTCAGGATTTATACAGTTAATGGACAGAATGGATTTTATGGGCGCATAGGTATGTGATGACTTGCTTGGTATAATGCATTAGGGGGATGCATTAAATAGAGTTTATTTCATCAGCTTGTGGTTAATATGGGGAAATATTTGCCGAAAAAGGGAAAGGTATGCAAAAATAACGAGTGCCGTAAGGCACGAGTTATTTTCGCGGACCTTTCCCTTTTGAGGCAAATATTTCCCCATATTAACCACAAGCTGATGAAATAAATTATATATTTCCTCTGATTATTTTGTCAACGAATGCCACTTTTAAAACTTAAAAACTTAAAAAACTTAAAAAAGTACTTCCAGATTTTTGGCAGGAGGAAAATATTCACTGTGACGGGGAAATAATTCCCCCCAGCTTAAATTACGACATTTCTTTACCCATAACATTTCTAAAAATAGACACATGAAATATAACATATCCCCTTATGCAGTAGCATCTTGGTTTATATGACCTACTTTTGAGTTTTTTGACTGCAGAATCTCTCTACTTGGGAGAGTAGGAATACTGTTTGCTGTGGTAAAGGGTAAAATCTTTACCATACTGCAAAAAATTTAGATTTGTCCAAATTGCAAACTTTTGGAGACGATAAATTAATTGTGTATTAACCCTTTGCCACACAATGCCAACTTTTAACGACCTTGGGAAAGAAGCCTTTTGAAAATATTGTGGGAAAAGGAGAAAATGCTGGTAACCAGTATTTTCTCCTTTTCCAACAATGTTTTCTACTCTATCAAAGAATAGTTGCACCATTTCAGCCACATTGAAGTTGTTGTCTACAAAAACTCTCAATTCGGACAATGCTACAATTTTGTCGTCTGGTAAAGGGTTAACTCTTTGCCAGATAACAAAATTTTAGCCTTGTCCAAATTGAAAGCATTTGCAGACAACAAATTAAATGTTACTCAAAACTTGAAAGGTTGTCTTTCAAACAAAAGTAAACATTGTGAAAAGAGAAGAAAATGCTGGTCACCAGAATTTTGTCCTTTTCCCACAATGTTTTCACATCTTTTTTCCTTGGGGTCATTAAAACTAAGGATTATGTGAGGTGATAGAATGTTAATGATGGAATTGTTTTGGATAGGGGAGAAAATCTTATTATAGGCATTTTCTCCTATTCCCACTGAGAGTATAAAAACCTCATTCCTCAGTGATGCATAAACTCTGGATATTCCTTGGAGGTTTAACCATTTAATTCCCAGATGACAACATTTTAGCCTTTTCTCCTTTTCCCAAGATGTTCTCAAAAGGCCTTTTCCTCACGTTAGTAAAAACTTGGGATTCTACAGTAAAGGATTTACTCTTTATTACTCGAACAAATTGACATGAAATAAATGACCTCTATTACCATATATTACATGCTTGAATTATTGTCTGAACTTAGCTTTGGCTGATGTCGTGAGCATGCGGAACTATGTGCACGTGTTTTCAACTCTTTAGGCAGCTAATAGATTTATCGTGTCGTGAAAGAATACTAAAATACCTGAAATAAAAATTATTTTGTTGGTTTAAATTGGTAATACGTAGTGGGTGACATAGATCTAAGATGCACTTTCTGTGCAGTCTAATCTTGATCTTGTTCTAGGCCATCCACAAAAGCTTCTTATTTTGACTACGGCACAGTAAGGGTCAAATCCGACATTTAACGTTAACAGAATTTCCGTACCGTCCGATTATACCCGATGATATAAATATTCACTCTTTAATTATTCTTTGCATAAAGATCAATTTCAGGTCAATTTATTCGAGTAATACCAAACGGCAGAATTTTGGACTTGTCCATATTGAAAGCATTTGCAGACAACAAATCAAAAGTGGCTCAGTTGATGAAATTTGTTTTTAATAGGACAGAAAACATCATGGGAAAAGGAGAAAATGCTGGTTACCAGCATCTTCTCCTTTTCCAACAATGTTTTCAAAAGCTCTCTTCTTAAAGGTCGTTTAAAGTCGGGATTGTATGGTAAAGAGTTAAACAGTATTATTGTATACTATCTAGCTTCAGATACAGATTCTGATCTTGACCTTAGTTCACTACATCTCTCGTTCAATCAAGAAGATGGAATAAGAGGATTTCCATTTTCTATAAGGTCACAATTAGAGGAACTTGATAATCCAGTTGGCTTAGAAGATGGATGTAAGTGTTTGTGCGTTTTTTTGTAGTTAACTCTTTACCAAATGACGAAATCTTAGACTGGTCCAAATTGAAAGCATTTGCAGATGACAAAATAAACGTGACTCAAGAATTGAAACTTGACTTTGGAAGAGTGGAAAACATTGTGGGAAAAGGAAAAAATGCTGGTTACCAGCATTTTCTTCTTTTCCCACAGTGTTTTCAAAAGGCTTTTTCCTTGGAGTCGTTAAAACCAGGGATTGTTTGGTAAAGGGTTAAGCCAAAACAAAATATATGGGTGATACCGGTTATAGTCCGTTTGGTTGCTATAAAAACTAACATTTGGCTCAAAATCATCTACCTAAAAATGTTTTGAGGAAATTTCTTTATACCTATCTGATTATTTTACAAAAACCACGAGAGAAAAAATACTTGAAGAATTTAAAACCGTATTTCAATGATTTTGTCAGTTAAATTCAGTGTTAATTTTAACATCTGAAAAAGGTGGAGAAAGTGCAACAAGTAGAACAGCATACTATCCCATGGTCAATTTGAAAGCATTTACATATGAGGTCAAGCATATTGAAAAATTAGGTTCACAATGACTTACCCTTACAAAGACACTTTATCAATTGTTTGAAGAGAGCAACTTTCAGGAAATATTGCTGGAAAAACAGAAATGACCTGAAGAGGTATACCTTCTTTCTTTCCTTTTGGAATGATATTAACAATTCACTAAATTATGAAGACTGATAGAATTACTATCTGTTTGATGGTAGAAGAATTTATAAATGTATATACATACGCAAATAATTCAATTTTTATGGCCTTAGGGTGATCATTGTAAAACATGAGATTAACATGTTTGTTATACCCCGGCAAAACGAATGTTTTCGGGGGTATACTGGAATCAGTCCGTCTGTGTGTCCGTCCGTGTGTCCGTCCGTGTGTCCTTCCATGTGTCCGTGTGTCCGTCTGTGTACAAAATACTAGTAATTGCCTGTTTCTGTCAAAGCGCTGGCAGGGGTTTTAAGTCACATTCAGTGACAGCTCTAGTTTCTATTGTTATAGTGTTAGTTGTGTACATAAAGTCACAACTGAATCTAAATATGAATGAAATTACTACAAAAACACATGGTTTTACTATGATTTGTTATTGTTTATGGCTGTTCTCCAATTGTCCCTCACACCTCTGTGGGTAAGACCAAAAAATGCTGAAATATTACTATAGAGTCAAAAGCATGAAACTGAAAATGAAAAGTTACGAAAAATTAGATTTTTTCATGGTTTTTGTAAATAACTAACAATGCAACAAAGAACTTTTGAAGAAGTTGTTCCATTTGAATGCATTTGATCAAAATGTTAGTTTTTATAGAAACCAAATGGACTATACATACTTTGGAGAATTAGGGTTGGTAGATCGGGATATTATTTCATTTTTAGCTCCACTGGCCGAAGGCCAGCGGGCTTATGTCATGGCCTGTTGTCCGTCGTGCGTGCGTGCGTCCGTCCGTGCGTTAACTTTTTTTTAAAACGTCTTCTTCTCTGAAACTACCCATCCAATTTTGATGAAACTTCACAGAAATGATCCTGCCATGGTCCTCTTCAGAATTTCTTGAAAGAATTTAATTCCTTCAAAAACTCTGGTTGCCATGGCAACAAAACTGAAAAATTTTGAAAATCTTTGAAAATCTTCTTGTCTGAAACCGTAAGGCCAAGGGCTACCAAATTTGGCATGTAGCTTTATCTAGTGGACCTCTACCAAGTTTCTTCAATTTATAGCCCTGGGGTCAAAATTGGCCCCGCCCCGGGGGTTACAAGTTATACATGGGCTTATTTAGGGAGAACTTTAAAATTCCTCTTCTACCTAGCCATAGGGCCTAGAGCTACCAAATTTGGCATGTAGCTTTATCTAGTGGACCTCTGCCAAGATTGTTCAAATTATAGCCCTGGGGTCAAATTAGGCCCTGCCCGGGGGTAACAAGTTTTACATGGGCTTATATAACAAGTTTTACATGGGCTTATATAGGGAGAACTTTAAAATTCTTCTTTGACCTAGCCATGGGGCCTAGGGCGACCAAATTTGGCATGTAGCTTTATCTAGTGGACCTGTACCAAGGGTGTCCAAATTATAGCCGAGGGTCAAATTTGACTTCGCTCCGGGGGGTAACATGTTTTACATGGGCGGGCTTATATAGGAAAATCTTTCGCATCTAGCTATAAGGGCTAGGGCTATCAAATTTTGCATTTAGCTTTATCTAGGGGGTCTCTATCAAGGGTGCCCAAATTATAGCCCAGGGGGTCAAATGTAGCCCCACCCCAGGGGGTCACAAGTTCTACATGGTCTTATATAAGGAAACTTTAATAATCTACTTGTACATAGCCATATTTAGGCCTAGGGCTACCAAATTTTGCATGTAACTTTATATAATGGGCCTCTACCAAGAGGGCCCAAATTTTAACTTTGGGGGTCAAGTTTGACTCCACACCAGGGGTCACAAGTTTTACATTGGCTTTTATAGTGAAAACTTGATAAACCTGTGTCATGGATCACATATTTTACAGGGCCTTTTATTCAGCAAACTTGTTTTACATGACTTTTTATTGGGCAAGATTAAAAAATCTTTTTGTTTATAACCACACATTCTAGTTTCATATTGTAGGTCTGGGGTCAAAATTGCCTTCATTCCAGGGATCGCAAGTTTAACATGGGCTTCAAAATATTGTCACTTCAATTTAAACATTAATCAAGGGAAATAACTCTTTTTATGAAAGATAAAGTTCGTTACTATTTACCTCCCTTGATTATCAAGCTGCAGTGATACATGATTGATGCTAGACAAGTTTTTTAGCTCCACTGGCCGAAGGCCAGCAGGCTTATGTTATGGCCCGTTGTCCGTTGTGCGTCCATCCGTATGTTAACTTTTTTTACAGGGCTTTTCATTGAGAAAAATTTGAAAATCTTCTTGTTTATAACATTCAAGAACTGAATTATTTGGTATGGAGCTTTATATTGTGGACCTCCACCAGGATTCAAATAATTATAGCTTTGCGATCAAAATTGGCTTTGCCCATGGATCACAACTTTCTCGTAGGATTAGATAGAAAAATGTTTGCATGTCCTCGTGTTTGAAATCAATTTGCTGAATATTGTAATGTTTGGCTTGTAGTGTTTTTACTTAATAGCCAGTGGAGCGATACAGGGCCATCATGGCCCTCTTGTTTTTTAAAGTTATTTTTTTTATTCCCAAACATGCCCTGGGGCTATTAATAGAGGTAAAATGACACAGGAATTTCCAAGGTCGGTGATAACTTTATGGTATAATAAAAATATAAAATGATCAACAGCTGAAAAATATTTATAGGGTTGGGTGTAAAAATCAGATACAGTCTGGTAACCAGAACCACATGTATATTTTGTTTTAGCCTTATAAAAGACACTTTTAAAGAATTTTTACTATTACTGCAATTTTTTTCTTGTATAAATATAAATTCACTGTTGAAAATAATTGATGATACTGTAAATTGTCTCGTGATTGGACAATGTCAAACAGATACTAGTTACCCTTTGTCATGTGTTTTTGCTTGATCATTGGGTTTTCAACATAATATTATTAGTGGATTTTTTTGTTCTGTTTCGTTGGAACAGACTCCTTTAGAAAATGAAAATCATTTTGACCTTTTATAAAGACTCTTAGTCCAAAATTCAGAAAATAAATTGAATTGTGTATTTGCATTTACAATGCCAGCACTTATCACAGATATGATTAGTACTCAAAACTCTGATGCAGTTCTGTGAATAAAAGCACATCAGAAAAAAACATAACTAAAGTGTCATGGGGACATACAAGTTAAATATATGTTTTAAAAGCACAACAAATTTTGCTCTGCAGAAGACACCGTGTCTAAAGCCACAATTAGAGTAAGGTTATGTCTTGCCAATTCTTTCAGCATACCAGTATTGTCTCAGTGCCAAGCAAAGTTAACTTGATGATTATACAGAGGTTGAAGGTTTAGCTCGAACAAAACACTGGTACAGAAACATAGGAATGCATGATCCCTATGTGAGCTGGTGGTCATGATCTAACTGAAATACTGTGAACATTTTCCCTTTACCACATAATCCTTTTTTTGCTAACACAAAACAAGGATTTAAAAAAGCCCTGTAGAAAAAATAAAATACTGGTAAGTAGCACATTCGCCTTTTCCGATGATATTTTCAATCCTTTCAGGGAATTCCATAATATGACTCGGATTTTGCTTGTCATTTCCAGCAGTTACTGATTTTATTATATGGTCAAGTCTTCAACTTATGTAACCTGGTACAGAGTCAAATTCCAATAAGTAAGGAGCCATTTTTAGTTTCTGAAAAAAACGTCAAGGTATTGTTGTAACCCTGGCGTGGTTATGTGCGTCATTGTTGTCGTTGTGCAAAATGTGCAAAAACTAAGACATATTATAAGATCTCTCTTATTACTGAAGACATTTAATTCAGACTACGACATGTTGTTAACTATCAAAATGGGAGCCCATACAACAGGGTAAGGCAACCATAAAATGATTTTTGACACAGCTATGCCCCTTTTTCGAGTTCTAATAATAAAAAAACATTGATATTCCGTAATATCTGTTTTTACTAGAAATATTTACTGCAAACTCGGACAAGTTATTTACTGTCAAAAGTGGAATCCATACAGCAACAGAAGAGAACCACAAAAGTATTGACACAGTTATGCCCTTTTTTTGACATAGAATTTTTGTTGCAAATCTAGCAACTGCAGTTGAGTCTTGGAACCTGCATGCATTGCTCTTGTTTATTGTTGTTGTTGTTCTTAGTGGCAAGAAGGGAAGATGAGATAGCAGTTCAAGAGGCTATAGAGCGACTTGCTATAGAGGATTCCCAGCTTGCAGAACAGAACAGACAACGTAGAGCATCTGGAGGTAAGATGAATGTTTCATGTCAACTCACTTACTTTGATTACTGAATATATGAAGGAGCCATGCTGTGTGATAAGGGGGCTTAATGCATTTGCATAAAGTATTGACCCATGTCAGCCTGGTCAGTCTGCACAAGCTGACATGGGTCAAAACTTATCCAAGTTTTTACTATTGGCTTGAAAGTTTCATTAAACTTATTTAACAGGATAAGGGTTAACTGTTATCTGGAGGTTAGATTAATGTTCTTTAGAACTGACCTGCTTGGACAACATAATGTATAACAATGTATATTATCTTGAGATAATAAGAATATTTCTATAGAACTGACTTGCTTGGCTAACAGGATAGACAAGAGTACATATCTCAAGGTAAGGTAAGTGAACCTTGATAACAGACTTGCTTTAGGCAACAAAGCTTACAACAGGTTATATCTCAAGGTAAGATAAATATTTCTTGACATCTGGCTGGCTTGGACAACAGATTAAAGAGTTTGGAGTTCATTGGGTCTGGTTTTTATGCCCCCTCCATAAAATTGGGGGCATTATACCCCTATCGGTGTGTTTGTGCATGTGTGTGTGTGTGTGTGAATGTATGTTGGGAGTATATGTATGTGTTTTTCGTAAACAGTGGTGTTCTTGACCAGCCAATAACTTCCAGGTGCATGGTCTGATTCTAAAATAATTCGCACAAATGATCACTATTGATAGACATTTTGCATGCAATAGTGGTGTTGCCAGCTCAAGATCAAGGTCACAGTTAAACCTGGTCAATATTTGCTGCAATTATAATGATGGCTGGTTGTGGGGGCATCCGTGTCGGTGACATATTTCTAGGTCAGTCTTAAGTTAAAGTAACTGTTTCTTGACAACTGACTTGCTTAGACAACAGAATGTACTACAGGTATTTCTCTAGGGAAAGATTAAAGGCCCAGTAGCAGCCAAACGTTAACAAAGATGTTAAAATGCACTTAAATTTATATCATGCCTTCTAAAAGTATGGAAAACATTGAGGATATGACAATCTATCGTCATGTGGTCTGTTCTTAGAAGTGTTAGTTGCTGGCAGAAAAATGAATTTGAAAAAGTAAAAAAAAAAAAGATAATCTGGCAACTTTTGACCTACTTGCACACAACAAAATGAATATGACTCATAAAATGAAATTTGTTTTGGAAGGGTAGAAAGCATTTTGGGAAAAGAAGAAAATGCTGGTTACCAGCATTTTTTTCCTTTCCAACAATGCTTTCACTAGCTTTCTTTCTCTGAGTCCTCCAAACTCTAGATTGTTTTATAAAAGGTTGAAGGTTGAAGGGCTTATTTTATTTCAGAAAGTGAACTCTCAACAATTGTTGGAGACAACAGAGATGTAAGTCAAGATGCCGATAGGGATATGCTAGAAGGAGCAGTTGGAGGTGAACCAGCGCCCAACTTTCAGCTAACGCAATTGAATGACACAAGTCATTTGAGAGCAGTAGAGCAGCGTATGTATATGACCTAACTCTAATGCCCAAACATCCTTTATGTAGCAAAAGAATTGTTGTCTTACTGGCTTAGGAATTAACCTTTTACAAAACAATCCTGAGTTTTAACAACTCTTAACGACTATAATGTGGAAGCATTTTGAAACAATTGTGAGAAAAGGAGTAAATGCTAGTAACCAGAATTTTCTCCTTTTCTCACAATGTTTTTTACCCTTCCAAAGGAATATTTTGCAAACTGTGAAATTTTCATATATCTCTGTTATTCTTGAAGACATTTAGATCGGAAAGTAATTAACACAATTTCACATCAGAAAATATGTTCCTTTGCAATTTAGAAAATTCATGAATATTTAATTTAGAGTTTAATATGGTATGGTTGTCAAATATGCTCCCTATTAAAACAAAAGTAGCAATTTGTGTTTTGTTTTGTTTTTTTAGTGCTCTCCGAGCTTAATCAACACTTGCAGAGAAACATTGTTCGACTCGAAGTCAACAGAGATAACATTGTACAGCATTTGCTTCAATTATACACAGACTCTAACATAGCTGTATCGCATGTTGAAGTCAAGATGGTTGGAGAAAGGGGAATGGACTGTGGTGGGGTAACGGATGACATGTACACAACCTTCTGGTATCATGCTCAGGAGGTGTACTTTTTGGGATGTGAAACTGTGGTACCTCACTTGCCAATAAACAGGTGGAACACAGAGGAAGCTTACTATAGAACATTTGGACGGATTTTATCCCACACAACAGCAATCATGAAGGCCTTGCCCATACCACTATGTAAAAGCTCAATTATTGTTTTGATATTCAACACTACAAATGTCGACAAACAAACTGTCATGGAAGACTTTTTATTTTTCTTGGACCCAGCTGATCGTAGTCTAGTCACGACAGCCATCAATAACTTTGGAACCCTGACAAAAGAGCAGATTGAGGAAATACAGAATATCTTTACTAGATACGATTACCCAGCTGTTGTACAGGAGCAAACGTTCAATGAACATTTGACACAGCTGGCACGCAATACAGTGTGTATCAGACCAAAGCCTCTGCTAGACCTGATGAGAGAAGGTATCCCAGAATCCCATTTTAATCATTTTTGGTGCTTGCTAAACATCAGTTACCTTGATGTGCTTTTTAGGGCACTAAGACCGACGCCAGATCGTGTGATATCTCGTCTGAAGACTGCTATGGCAGCAGATGCACTGACACAGATGCAGAGAAGAGCTTTCGGATTCCTACAGGACTTCATCCAAGAGCTAGGCCAACCAGAACTCGAAACTTTTCTACAGTTTCTTACAGGGAGAAAGTCTACTCCTCGGCAGCCAATAGAAGTATGTTTCACAGATGAGGCCGGGTTTAACAGAGCACCAAAGGCACATACATGCTCAAATCTGTTGGAATTACCAGAAACGTATGAGAATTACGAGACATTTAAAACGGAGTTCAAACATCTCCTAGCTGCTGACGAAGCATTTACAATGTCAATGGCCTAAATGTTTTGACTGGATGCATCTATAAATTTGCATAGCTTGTTTTACCCTTATGATGCCATAAGCTAAAAAAGGGGTTTTGCTGATGGCACAGATCCAGATTGGACTCCACAAAACATGCAGGCTGATCTTGAATTTATATTCTCCCCTTGATTTTTCAAGCTTAAAGTTAAAAATTGTTCTGATTCTCAATTAATTGAACTTTCAACCGTTAAAAGATGTTAAGTTTATATGAGCTGTACTCTGGCAAAAGGGGCTGAATGCATCTCCGTGAGGCATGATACCAAGCAAGCATCTTCACTAGCCAAGGTGACGATCACTGCGTGGATCTTACAATTCACATAGTGATCGTCACCTTGGCTAGCGAAGATGCCAAGCAAGTTATCACATAAATATGGACCCATAAAATCCATGTTGTATAACAACCTGCCAAATCAGGAGGTACAGTGGTCATTTGAAATGCAGAAAATTTGTCAAAAGCATAAAAGTTTCAGCCCAGGTCAGCTTGCGCGGACTGTGCAGGCTCAAATGGGTTGATACCTTTTGAAAATGCATTAAGGCCCCTTTTCACACAGAATGCCTCTTTTCACAGAGAATGCCTCATAGGGGGGGGGGGGTGCTAAAAGAGTTGATAGCCTCAAAAGATGTATACTAATCTAGCACTCAATAAATTAAATGGTACTCTTTTTGTCATGAAAAAAGACATATGTTTTTTGTGTTTCTGCCAGAATATGTAACAAAATAACGGACAGGGTGGATCCAAAATCAGGCTGCATCTTCTGTGAAGTCAGATCTTGATCTGTGGTGTCTGTAAGAGGTAGTTTAATCTAAATCTTCATTACCTGCAAATACAAGTTGACCCTTAGGGCGCTGAACAAACCCAACACACATTTTCAGACCAAAATAGTTGCAATATGGCTTGCAACACGCGAAAAGGGGCATTCGGACATTTGCGTAAAGTGTCATCTCGGATCAGCCTGCGCGGACTCCGAGACGGCACTTTACGACTACATTAAGTTTTGTTCTTCCGTAGACTTGCGCAAAACAGAAATTTCATGAAAACGGAAAGTGTCGTTTCGGATTAGCCTGCGCTGAGTGCGCAGGCTGATCCGAGACGATACTTTACGCGAATGTCCGAATGCCCCTTTTCGTGTGTTACAGGCCATATCATGGTTGATTTAGTGCAGAATATCTGTTATTTGCAGTTAAGCAGACAGTGTAGATCAAAGATCAGACTGCATTTTTTGTGCAGTCTGATCTTAGATCTTCACTGGCTGCAATGACAGCTATAGTCGTGAAAAGCGCTATAAGCATGAAGGTTATAGGTTATACTTAGTACTCCTAAGTTTAATTAGTTGACCTGTTATTAATTACATGTAGCTACGTGTGATTTTAGATCAACCTAATACAAAGACAGATGAAACTTTGGGGTGGCAAGAAAATTATCATTTTGAATTGTGTGACCAACATTGTTAAAAACCGAGAAATTGCGTGTCCTTTCCACACTTTTATAGCTAACCTGAGCCCAGAGTGCTCATGGTAAGCTGTTGTTGTTGTTGTTAATTTTCCTTCGCTGTCCTTTTGGAGAACCCAAGAATCTTTGGTATTTGTCACAGAGGCACTTCTTACTTGAAACAGAAGCACACCATATTGTTGTTTTATGTTATTTCCACTGAATGCACCAGCGGTAGCAAAGTACGACTTTTTACAAAAATTACTTTCTATCTATTTACACTAATGTCTATATACATGTTTACATGTATATACAGTCATTTTGGGAAGAGGACTGAGGTTTTACATTTGGGTTTTAAATGGTTGAAATACACTAAGGACTGTGTAGCAGTCTCTACTTCTTCTGTTACGTATTTTTTCCAGGAAGTCTCATGACCAAAGCTCTACCTTTTCAATTTCTTTTTTTCAAGGGGTTTCTTTTTCTATGATGGCTGGGTGGGTACAGTTGCCTAGTAAAAGTTTGAAGCCTTACGGCAGCCCACTTTTGAAGATATTAAACTAAGTCAGAAATAGCTTATACCGAGTAATTAAGGTGCTTTTAATTTCAATTTGTATTTATTTGTTTTATTTTTAGCTTAACTATTTTCTAAGAAAACACAAGATACTATCATAACCTGGTTGTCATCTTTGTTATCATGCAAAAACTTGCCCTTTTGTTATATCTCTGCTATAACTGACCACATTACATTAAACTTAGGTTGGTCGTTCACTGTCAAAGAGGGAACCTGTACTAGAGGGGCAGGTAAATCTCAACATATTTCTGACACAGTTATGCCACATTTTTTACATAGAATTCTTAGAGAAAAAGCACCTGCAGCAGAATGTTAACACCCACATGTGGTGCTCTTGTCACTGATGTTATCAGTATTTCATTTTTATTCTGGAAAAAATCAACTCTTTCGCATATGACAAAATTTTAGACATGTCCATATTGAAAGCATGAATGCAAACAATATTTGAAATGTTGATGCTGTTATGGGACCCTTCATTGAAAGGGCTGAAAACATTGTGGACAAAGGAGAGAATGCTGATACATGTACCAGCTGATACATGTACCTGCATTTTATCCCTTTCCAGAAATGTTTTCGAAAAATTTCTTCTTCAAAGTTGTTAAAAACTTGTACATTCATTGATTCTTTATGCCTTACACTAGTTGCTGTTGAAACAAATGGGACAAGAGGACCAAGATGGCCCTATATTGCTGGATCAAGTTTAAAATCAGGATGAAACTAATTTTAGCAATTTATTTTACATTATTATGCATATAAATCTTCATGTTCCACTAGTCAAAAGGCTAACAAACATATGCCATGGCCCTATGTCCATCTTTTCAAATCTTCTAGCCCAAAACCAGAGAGCCCAGTGCAATTAAATTTGACATGTAGCTTCATCTAATAGACAGCTACCAAAATTCTTCAAATTATAGCCATGGGGTCAAAATTAGCCATGCCCTGGGGGTCACAAGTTTTACATTGGCTTATATAGTGAAAACTTCAAAAATCTTCTTATTCCTATCAGTAACTCCTGGGGCTACCAAATTTGGCATGCAGCTTTAAATTTAAATATCTAGTAGACCTCTACCAACATTGTCCCATTATAGCCCTGGAGTCAAGATTGGCCCTGCCAAAGGAGTCACAAGTTTTATGTGGCTGTATAAACTGAAAATTATGAAAAAAAAAATCTTGTTCCTAGCTTTAAAGTCTAGGTCTACCAAATTTTGCATGTAGCTCCATTTAGTGCACCCGTTGCAAGATTATTAAAACTATAGCCTTGGGGTCAGCCCTGAGGGGTAACACGTTTTACAACGGCGCTATGAAAAATGATACCATACAGACTTCTCATGATTGAACTGTTTACTAAACCATCAAAATTTTAGACTTGTCCATATTGAAAGCATTTGCAGAAGATAAATCAAATTTGGTTCAAATGATGGGATGTTTATTTATTTGATACAGTAAAAAATATTGTGGGAAAAGGAGAAAATGCTGGTTACCAGCATTTTCTCCTTTTCTCACAATTTTTTCAAAAGTTATTTTTTTCAGGGCCCTTCAAACACAGGGTTGTTTGATAGAGGGGTAAAACCCTTGTCCTTGCCAATTAAGTGCATGATACATTTAATTCAAAGATAGTGGAGTGATACAGGGCTATCGTGGCCCTCTTGTATTGTTTACATGTACATGTATGCTTCTGTTATATATTATTCTATTCTTTCATGTTGTTAAATACTGACATTAGTCAAAAATATCATTCATAAATAAACTCATCGCCTCTTGCATACAATTTTTTTTTTTTGCATCTTACTGCAGATAATATTTTGAAGGCACTGTGGCAAAAGGAGAAACTATTCATCACAGACAGTTTCTCCTTTTTGCAACAAAGCAGTTGTCTTTAATCATGTATTAAGGTTTATCTATTCTCTACATTGATGGTTTTTAGGTCATCTGCTGAAGAGAAGTTTCAGGAAAGAATGAGTTAAGCGTACTGGAAAAACTAGTATTGGATCTACAATTATCTTTATAGTGCTGAAAACAGCTCAAGTTGCGTTTGGGGACAGTGTATGATCATGATTAGACTGCACAGAAAATGTAGTCCTGTCTTGAGATTGCAATGTTTGTCTCTTTGCTCTTTGTCTCTTTGCTCCAATTCTGGCTTAAAAGAGGCTTTAAAGAGTGATATTTCAATTGTTGTTCTTAAAAGAAAAAGTCCATCCATTGCTATAGCTCTTTACCAAATGACAAAATTTTAGATTTGTCCAAACTGAGAGGATTTTCAGGTGACATTTTGGGGTGTAGCTACAAAGATGCATTTGTCTTTAAAAGAGAAGGCAATTTTGGAGTCAAAGAAAATGCTGGTAAACAGCATTTTCTACCATTTCAAACAATGTTGTAACCTTTAGGCTGCTAAGCACAACTCTAGGACCATTTGCGGACAGTGTAGATTAAGATCAGACTGCACAGAATGTCCAGTCTGATCTTGGATCTACACTGACCAATAAGGAGATATTTTCAAGAAAAAAAATTTTTAAATGGCAACATTTGGGTATTTACTTTCCGCTTTAAAATAGCAGTTGACCTACTTAGCAGGGCAGAGGGTTAAAGGTATAATTCATCATAGTCGTTAAAGCATGGGATTGTTTGATAAAGGAAAAATGAGAGTTACTGCTGTAACTTGATTTTTTGTAAATGTATTATGGTAAAAGAAGGAGAGTTCTATACTTAATGTAACTTGTTTGAGTCTTTCAATACCATATACGACACCAGGAGCTTTTATGGACAGTGTAGATCAAGATCAGACTGCACAGAACATGCAGTCTGATCCCTGATCTGCACTGTCCACTGCTTTATTCTAGATTATGAAGGAACTGTATCTTGATCTAGCAGCAGAACTGTATTAGTAGCCATTGAGAAATGCAATTTATTCATTCAGTAGTGAAAGAGTCAACCTATTGTACAAAGATGAAAATAAAATTTTAAACAAAAAAATATTTTAGTGACTGTTAATCTCTTTTCCAGATGACAGAATTATAAATTTTTCCAAATTCAAAGCATTTGCAGACAGTCAATTACATGTATTTTGACTGAAATGATATGATTTATCTTCGAGAGTATAGACAGTATTGCAGGAAAGAGGAGAAACTTACAGTAACCAACATTGTCTTCTTTTCACACAGTGTCTACCATAGGACTATTCAAGGGAAAAGGGTTATATAACAAAACATAGCCATTTTCTTAGAATACATGTACATGTATATGATTAGTTTTTAGCTCATCTGAGCACAAAGTGCTCAAGGTGAGCTTTTGCGATCATGCTGTGTCCTTCGTCAGTCTTGCATCATGCATACATCTACAGTTACGGTGTGTGCACTCTAGTGGCCACACTTTCAGTTCAATACTTATAGAAATTGGTCAAAATATATGTCTTGATGATATCTGGGACAAGTTTGAAAAAAGGGTCACATTATTTCAAAAGGTAGGTCACTGGAACAAATCTTAGAAAACCTTGTGTGCACTCTAGAGTGCATTTTTGGTACAATACTCATGAAACTTGATCAGAATGTTTTTCCTGATGATGTCTCAGACACTTGAAATTGGGTCATATAAGGTCAAAATATAGGTCATTGGGACAAATCTCAGAAAAACCTTGTATGCAAATCAGTAGCAAGATTTTCAGTCTGATACTTGTGAAACTTGGTCAGAATGTTTGCCCTGGCGATATATCAGACTAGTTCAAAATGGGGTCACATCAGATCAAAATGAAGGTCACTGGGACAAATCATAGAAAGAACCTTGTTTGCACCATGGAGGCTGGATTTTTAGTCCAGTTTTAAAAACTTGGGTTATGTCTGGTAAAAAAAATAGATCACTGAGACAAATCTTAGAAAAACCTTGTGTGCAACCTAGAGGCAACAATTTCAGTCTGATACTCGTGAAACTTGGTCAAAATATTTGTCTTGATAATATCTTGGACAGTTTGAAATTTGGTCACATAGGGTCAAAAAGTAAGTTGATTAAACAAATCTTAGAAAAAACTTGTGTGCAGTACAATCTTCATGAAACTTGGTCAGAATTTTTGTCTTGATTATGTCTCTGACACGGTCAAAATTGGGTCACGTCAGGTCAGAAAATAGACCATTGGAACAAATCTTAGAAAAACATTGTGTGCACTTATTTTCAGTCTGATACTCATGAAACATGGTCAGAATGTTCAACTTGATGATTTCTGGGACAACTTAAAAATTTAGTCATGTCAGGTCATAAAGTAGGTCATTAACACTCATGTTTTTTTCACTGTCACACTCAGGATCTCTTCAACTTTAACAATCCTAGATGATTTTACTTAGGTGAGTGCTTTAGGGCCAATGGCCCTCTCATTCTACACAAAGTACATTAACAGGGTTGGGAATCATGTGGCTTTTGTTTTCATACATTGCACAGATAAATTTTTTTTCAAAAATTAAAAACAAATTGAATATTTCCCAAAACGATTAATTTGTCTTTATCATACAATCTAAAGTTTTAATGACCCTGCGGGAAGAGGCTTTTGAAAAAATTTGGGAAAGAAGAAAATACTGGTTACCAGCATTTTCTCCTTTTCCCACAACATTTCTGCTCTTTCGAAGATGAATCCTCTCATTTGAACCACATTTAATTTGTTGTAAGCAACTGTTATGATTTTGAATGAGTCTATATTTTTGTTGTTTGGTAAAGATATATGAAGAGTGGAAAACTGAGAAAATGTTAGTTACTAGGTTTTCAAAGGCTTCGTCCTACCCCTGGATGCTTAAAACATGGAAATGTTTAGTAAAAGAATTATAAGATTGCAATCCCATCCAGTTCGAGTAAGCAACAGAGTGACAGAAGCTTCTCTCCAGTGCTGTCGGTGGTCACATACTTAATTGATCATGTCTAACATGAACATCTCCCTTTCAGTTCTAGACAGCAAAAGATTGATAGAAGCCTCTCTCTAGATAGTGTTGCTGGTGGTCACATACTTAATTGACCATGTCTAGCATGGACATCTCCCTTTCAGTTCTAGTCAGCAAGAAACTAATGGAAGTTTCTCTATGGTGCTGTTGGTGGTCGTGAAAGTACTTTACTGATCATATCTAATAAAAACATCTCCCTACCAATTCTGGTGAGCAACAGAGTGATAGAAGCTTCTCTCTAGATAGTGCTACCTGTGGTCATGTCCTTTATTGATCATGTACATTAAGGACATCTCCCTTTCATTTCTAGTCAGCAACAGACTAATGGAAGCTTCTCTATGGTGCTGTTGGTGGTCATGTACTTTCTTGATCATGTCCTACAGGGACATCTCCCTTCCAGTTCTAGTCAGCAACAGACTAATGAAAGTTTCTCACTTATGTTGCTGGTGGTCACATACTTCAGTGATCATGTCTAACATGGACACCTCCCTTCCAGTTCTGTTGAGTAACAGAGTGATAGAAGCCTCTCTCCAGTGTTACTGGTGGTCAAATACTTAATTGATCATGTCTAACTAGGACACCTCCCTTCCAGTTCTACTGTGCAACAGAGTTATAGAAGCCCCTCTCTAGTATTGTCTGTGGTTGCATACTTAACCCTTTACCGCACAATGCCGACTTTTAAGGATGCTGGGAAAGAAGCCTTTTTAAAACATTGTTTTCTGCCCTATTAAAGAAAAATTGCACCATTTGAGCCACACTGAAACTTTCATCTGCAAATGCTCTTACTTTGGGCAAGGCTAATATTTTGTTGTCTGGTAAAGGATTATTTGATCATGTCTAACATGAACATCTCCCTTTCAGTTCTGTTGAGCAACAGAGTGATAGAAGCTTCTTTCTAGTGTCATCAACTGTTGTGCACATACTTTATTGATCATGTCTAACTAGGACACCTTCCTTCCAGTTCTATTGAGCAACAGAGTGATAAAAGCCTCTCTCCAGTGTTATTGGTGGTCACATACTTAATTGATCATGTCTAACTAGGACATCTCCCTTCCAGTTCTAGTTAGCAAGAAACTAATGGAAGTTTCTCTATAGTGTTGTTAGTGGTCGTGAAAGTACTTTACTGATCATTTCTAACAAGAACATTTCCCTACCAATTCTAGTGAGCAACAGAGAGATAGAAGCTTCTCTGTAGATAGTGCTGCTGGTGGTCATGTACTTTATTGATCATGTCCATTAAGGACATGTCCCTTTCATTTCTAGTCAGCAACAAACTAATGGAAGCTTCTGTCTAGTGCTGCCAGTGGTCATGTACTTTCTCGTTCATGTCAAACACAGACATCTCCCTTTCAATTCTAGTCAGCAACAGACTAATGGAAGCTTCTCTCTAGTGCTGCCGGTGGTCATGTACTTTCTTGATCATGTCAAACACGGACATCTCCCTTCCAGTTCTAGTCAGCAACAAACTAATGGCAGTTTCTCTCCAGTGTTACTGGTGGTCACCATGTCTAACAAGGACATCTCCCTTCCAGTTCTAGTCAGCAGTAAGGTGATGGAAGTGTCTCTCTAGTGTTGCCAGTGCCTGAGTACTTTATTGATCATGTTTAACAAGGGCATTTTGTATGGATGTTTGATCTGAAACAAGTCAGTACTAATGTCAGGACAACATTTTGGACTCGTCCATTTTGAAAACATTTGCACACAAAAATGTGACTCAGATGATGGAATAGGACTTGGAAAGAATAGAAAACATTACGGAAAAAGGGGAAAATGCTGGTTATGTACATCTTACATGTATCTTACAATGTTTTTAAAACCTTTTTTCTCAGGATTCTGTCAATTTCTCAGGTGTGGTTTTAACCCTAGAGTGTCTTATAAACCCTGCAGATATTTTTAGTCAGGAACTTAGACCCAAATAAGTACCATTTCAGGGTTGCTTTTGTCTACACTGTTTCAATAGAGTAATAGTGTAGATCAAGATCAGACTGGAATCCCCATTAAAAACAATACAATCAATCAATCAATCAATCAATCAATTGACTTCACCATTATATATTTAAATGTTTCTAAATTCAAAGCAGATGACAAAATTACTGCTGCTCAAATGATGAGATTTGTCTTAAAAAGGGTAGAAAGCATTGTAGAAAAGGAAAAATTTTGGTGAGCCAGCATTTTCTCCTTTTATCAAAATATTTCAAAAGCTTTTTGTTGCAGGGTCATTTAACTTTTTACCAAACAACAAAATTTTGCACTCATCCAAATTTTAAGAGTCATTCCTATTTTTTATGTACTTACACAAATGCCAAAAACGTGAAAAATGCATGTCGTAGAATTTTGATAAAAAATGTCCCACAACAAAATCTTATCTTAGTTTAATGAAATTCTGAGGTTACACTTCATGAGAATCAACGGTTTTCTTGTTGTAAATGTTTTAAGCAATTGACTATATATTGGAGTAACGGATGTTAATTCATAAAATTCAAGTTTTGTATCATCTATAGTGTGAAAACTGTTAACACAATGTATATAAACACACCATTTTATTGAAGATACATGTATAAGTATGTAGTAGGAATTAAGCCAGAACCTTTGGATCGTTTTGTGTTTGATTGAAAATTATGGCACGATATCGTAGCTATACCTTTATCTTCAAATTGATTCTGAAATTTCGAATTACTTTCATTTAAAATATTTTTACTTTGGCTGGGTATTTCAATGGCTATCATACTTAATTATTTTAATGAATGTATCACTGAGTAATTTCCTTTAAGAGCGTTGTCAGGTATTCACAAATCATTAGTAGTTTTGGGACACATCGTATAATTTTGTTTATGAGCGTTGTTCGATTAACGTGATGAACAGAAACACACAAACGAATTGTACTTTTTTTCAAGCGTCTGATCCATCATCTGCATGTCCATGTAATATCAACATTTTTACAAAATAATATAAAGATAAATGTGGAATTTTTTTTTTAAGTACATCGCTAAAAAAATATGATTAACTCTTAACAGTCTAAGTCAACAAAAAGCAGCCCTTTGCCATTTTAAAGTCATATTTACCAGATACAAACATGCCTAGAACACTCACAGAGCATCTGCATTCTTCTAGCTACACTCGATTCTGCTTTCTAAGTGGTTCCAAAACACCCGACATAATTTTAATGGAATTGGGTATTTTCGAACCAGGAATCATGCATGTTGCATATTTTATTATGCAAAAATCGTGACTGTCCTTCGTTTTTCCAAACAATACTGATTCATATGGGTATTGACATATTTCTGACGTAAAAAAATGATCACAAGAGTGACTCAGAAATACACGTACCTATAAGAGAAAAGTCTACCCCGTTGCGTAGTGGAGTAAATTAGCGATGCAAAACTACAAGTGAAAGTATTTTGTTGCAGACAGTATCCGCATTAGATATAGCCAGAAATATACCAATATGCTTCCATTCACTTCTATAATTAATGGACTAGGAATTACACTTTTTGAAATTTGACCCCAAATCTGGAGGTTAACCCCTTTAAGAGTTTCATGATCACTATTTTTCAAAAATATTAGAAGGTGTCCGAATATACCCTCCATCGTGTCCAAAAATTCCAGACGTGTCCCAAAACTAACTCCGTACGTTCACATTTAAGCTAGTCTATATCACATCAATTTTAGTTATGCTAACGCTGAGTTCCCAAAATAAACGACGGGATACAGTAGGGTTTTCTAAATTTTCATTGTTAAAACCGTTTCGCGCATAATCAAAATAGTTATGAAAACAAATCCTTAGCTGTCCCAATATACCCAACAACGCTCTAGTAATTTGGACCATGATTCTTCATTTTTGAAATTTAAATGTCAATAGGAATGTAACAGATGTTAAAAAGAAAATTCCACAAGTTAATAAAATGCGAGGTTCTCATATTAGATACATGAAAAAGTAGTAAAATGACTAAGAACTAAGCTAACTTTACTCAACTTGAGGAACTATTAAATAAAAGATGTATGTCTTAGAAAACATTGATCAAGATTTTGGAAATAAGTCTAGCAAAGTTTAGCCACAAAAAATGAAAAAAATTACCAAAAGCTAAAGTAATTACACCTTCATAGTTTATATTCTTATTGATTTCTTTGAAGCACAAGTAGACTCTATACATAGTTTTTGTAGAACGCTTCACAATCGACCTAATGTTCAAATACTATTTTCAAGATTCTCTGATTTTGGTAACGGAAGTTAACCAACTACAGTACTGCAACTAAATCATCTTGCACTTTAAGCCATACTTTGCATTCACTCTCTTCCTTCAGCCATTTCAAGGCCTAATTTTTAAATCCGATTTCACTTTCCTGACCTGCTTCTAAGTAGTTCTATCTGGCGTTCAAATCAAACATTTATCTGTGCTCTGTTACAAACTTGAAATGACTTCTGTAATGTTACTGTGAGGTTACCAAGTCAATTAGATAGTGGATAAATCTAAGACCGGGGTATTTCAGGTAGAGTGTGACGTCTACAAACGGCAAACAATAAGTATTGATTTTAGTCACGGATGTTAAAGGTAACGGATGTTAAAATTAGCATATGTTTTGGATCAGAAAATGCTCTTTTTCTGATTATTATGAGAATGATTTATATAGTTTTAGTTCGTATTTGGTATTCTCCTTAAAGCATCACATTCAACAGATGTCAACTGATAACGGAGGTTAAACAAGTTTTTGTCTGAATGCCATCTTCAATATCACTGATGCATTTTTTTTCGAATGACAGAGGTTTTTGTGATCCATAGGCTCTAAAATCCTCAATATCAAGCATAAAAGAATATTCCAAGAGTAATCTTTAGATGGACAGTACTAAGTTAGACTATCCCAACATGAGATAAAATGCAGTAACGGATGTTAATGACGTTTTGGCGACACTACTAAACCATTGATATTTCAAAATTCTGTTGCATGTGTCTTCGTGTGTCATTAATACATCTGTAAGGGTACATGATAAGTATGTCTTAAGCAAAAAAGGATTGTGAAATACCAAACAGTTTACTTTCTGTAAAGATTCAAAATCAGTCTCCCAACAGAACGACACAGAAAAAAGCACTATTTTTGCACATATAGGGTAATTTTTTAAAAAAATTAAGCGAACACGGGAATGTTTAGCTCGGTGTATGGCTAATATATGGAACATGCATTGAAAATAACCAAATTCTTTTACTCTCGTTTGCTTGTGGGGTCAATAATTTGGCAGGGACACTAAAAAATGGGAAAAGTACAAAGAAAACAGGAATGACTGTTAAGCTTTCACAGCTACAAATTAAATGTGGCTCAATTGATAAAACCTGGTTTTAGAAAACATAGTGGGATAAGGAGAAAATGTTACAACTTTGTCATCTGATCGAGTTAACTCATACAATGCTAAGTAATGAGTTATATTGTTTGAATCAGGAAAAAACTCGGACCAAAGCAATGCATTTTCAATAGTTTTTCCTATATTATTTCACAAACCAGCATCCATTGTTGACAATATCATAAATCATAATGCAGATAGATATACTGTTCATCTGATATTTATCTACTATGTCTACATGTCAAATGTAAGCACTGGAAAGATGGGCGTACAGAAGGAATGAAGAAACAGAGATAAGAAAGAGAGGAAAGAAGAAGGAAGGAATATCGATTGATTCTAAAATTTTTGTCAGTTTACTTTTTTTCTGTAACCTTGATGACTAGTAAAAGTATTTTTTCTTCAGAAAATTGTGTCAAACAGGGGTCGTATACGGATCTTCTCGCATTATATACGATCCCTGCGTCAAATAAAAAGGAATCATTCAAATCATTGAGAAACTGACATGCCTTTCTCTCTCATGATAGATACGATCCCTGCATGTCGTGCAGTGATGTAATCAGTGACAGAAGGTTGCGGGCAAATGTCCCCGTTTCAACTAAAGGCAGTGTCAGGGTGGAAATTGTCCAGGTTGAGAAAAACCTTGCGGTCATTTGTCCTAGAAGGCCAGTGTCCGTACACCCATGATCATTACACTACTAAAGTACTTTGATTATACTTTTGGCGGGAACTAGTGGCAGGCAACAAAAAAAATAGAAGCTGTTCCACTGAAGTCTATTCTGCGAAACAAATAAAAATTTAATCCCCTCTCAGTTTTAACACTTATTTCCGTTTCAAGTATAGCCTTACAATAAATTGACAAAGGAAAGGGACACATGACCCTAAATACCGTTTTTGACCGATGATGTTTACTGAATCTGTTCTATTTTTAGAACATCATAATGGCGAGAGTAAGGTTTCCAGGCCGTCCTGGACATCGTTTTGATCAAATCCGAGTTGCATGCTATAAGGATGACATCAAAAATCCGTATGACACCTCTTTGGCTTTCTTACCACAGTTCAGACGAGGACTGCGATCTTTTAGAGAGCTTGTTGGAACGTCAGACGAAGTAAGATTTTCCTTCGATCGAAAAATTTCCAAAATGGCGGACATCGCGATTTACAGAACGTATTTTATACGAAGAAACACGTTCTTCAAAGATCAAAGCAAATACTATAGACAGATATAGGAACCTTTAATCAGAGTACTATCTTTACCCGTAGAATGAGGTATATTTCATATTTTCTTCAGCTGTCATCACTTGCAAATGAGCATAATTTGATATGCCCACATGTCCATTTTGATGAAAGTTGATCTAATTGTGAAGGGTTTTTGTCCAGTAAGGCATTGACAGCTGAAAATGACCAATGAATATTCATGCTAATGTCAGATAATGGTGTATTTCGAAAGAATGTTGCCTATTTAAACATTTCTGAAGTCTGGAAGTTGTAGTTTACTGTTGTAGCATAGGACCCTTTACTTTAATATGATCCTCTCTGTATTTTGTCTTCTTGATATCCATACATTCAAACTTGTAACTATCTAAACTGTTACGATCAATCACTTCACACACATATTTTACATTGCATGAGCAACAAGGTACTAAAACCTGATTACTGTTTGGTAATGCTGTACATGGTAAATGGCGTTGATAAAGAACTATACTGCAGTAGAGCTAGCCTATACAGTCTGACCTTTTCCAAAATGTCTTATAACCTATTAGAAACAAACCCAATCATAAGAGCTACATTTTAATTGTCGTCTTTAAATAGATCTAATTCTGACATTCTAAAATTTTGTTGTTGGTAAAGAATTTAAAGGAAGGGAGAGTGGGTTAGAGCTTATAAACCTGATAACCTGCAAGATCACAGGGGCTGTGAAGAAAAATGCTAAAAAGCCTTTACCAAACGACAAAATATAAGACTTGTCCAAAATAAAAGCATTAAATTTTGCAGACGACAAATGTGACTAAAATGATGGAATTAGTCTAAGATGGGGTAGAAAACACCTCTTTCTGTCTTTCTCAGGGTAATTTAAAGTTCAGATTGTGTGGTACAAAGTTAGCTCTGAGAGGACAAGTTGGCTTCTTTAAAAAAGAAGCCAGGAGAGGTCAGCATCTTTGTTTTCCAATAGTTTATTGGCTTTTAATTTCAATATATTTTGGTACATGTAAACAAACAAGTAAAAAAGCCGCCGCGTAGAAATCTCAAGTGCTTTACATGACGCTTATTTGACCTTCTTGTCGCGTTTTCAAGTCGCATGATCTTGTACAGCGGTCTTCTTTCTCTTTTTTTTTTTAACGAAATTCTTCTTATTTTTTCTTCTGTGTAGATTTATTTGCTTAATGAAAAATTACAATTATTTGAAGGTCATTTGCAGCCATGACAAATTAATATAACAAATATTTTCTGAAATTCATCGCATAAAAATAAACCACATCTATTTCCGGTTTCGGTTTTTTGATTTTGCTTTATTTACAAAACCATGACGAAACAGACTGTGTATCAGTACAATTTTGCAAGAAAAATGGATTTAGACAGCAAATTCTGTGGCAGTCTGCCTTTTAAACTCACCACTGTTGGAGAGGTCTGATGACCTCTCCAATTAACGTGCTGAAAGATCACAGCTTAAAGTGCTTTTGTGGAAAGTGTAGATGAAGATCAGACTTCACAGATCATCCAGTCTGATCTTGGATAGAAATAGTCTCCTTTTTTTGAGACATTCTTAAATGGCCAAAACAACCTTGAAAATGCAATATATCCATTTAATTTACTCTACCAATCAACAAAATTTTAGACCAGTCCAAATTGAAAGGATTTGCAGACAACAAAGTGAATGTGATTGAAAAATAGAAGTTTGTTTTGAGAAGGGTAGAAAACATTGCAGGAAAAGAAAATTCTTGTGTTGAAGTTTTGTTTTGAGAAGGGTAGGAAACATTGTGGGAAATGGAGAAAATGCTGGTGACTCTATAATATTCATAACTGTGTGGAAAAAGGTTAATTTAGAGAACTAAGGGTAATTTATAATATCTGAATCCACATAACTCTTTTTCTTAAATTAAGGTTGCTGTTTCCATGATCATAAATGACCCATGTACATGTATTGTGCTGGAGATACATTTTCAGCATGAATCTGATGCAATATATTTAAACTTTACACCAGCTATATATGGATATTTGACCATGGAATAAGATTTAAAAAAAACAAATCTGACATTTTTTGTTGAAATAACCCTTTACTTAACTCCTTACCACACAATCCGGACATTTAACGACCCTGAGGTATAAGGCTTTTGAAAACATTGTGGGAAAAGGAGAAAATGCTGGTAACCAGCATTTTCTCCTTTTCCCACAATGTTTTCTACCCTATCAGGGACAAATTTTATCATTTGGGCCACCTTTAATTTGTCATCTGCTAATGCTTTCAATTTGGACCAAACTAAAATTTTGTCGTTTGGTAAAAAGTTAATCTATTTTTGACAACTTGGAGAAGAGTAACACTGTGGGAGAAAAAAAAGAAAATTTTGGTCTCCATCATTTTCTCTTTTTCCCACAATATTTTCTGCTCTTTCAAGGACAACTTCCAACGTTTGAGCCACATTTTATTTGTTGTTTGCTAATGCTTACAAATTGTCATTTGGCAAAGAGTTATTCACAAATTGAAAGCAATCCTTATATCTCACAACTTCAGTGTTTTCTTCTCTCCCACACTGTTTTCAAATGACTTCTTCTGCAGGGTTTGAATAACATGGGATTCCTTACTTAATCCTCAGCCACACATTTCCAAGTTTTTATGACCCTGTAAGAGAAAGCTTTTGAAAACATTGTGGGTAAAGAAGAAAATGCTGGTAGCATTTTCTCCTTTTTCCCACAGTGTTTTTCTACCCTAGCAAAAAGAAATTTTTATTTTTGAATCACATTTATTTTGTTTTCTGCAAATGCTTTAAATTTGGACAAAAGTAAACATTTGTCGTTTGGTAAAGAGTTATGTGTTAAGCTTTCTGAATTTGTAAATGAATTTTTGTTTACCAGCCTTTTTTTTCTCTTCCTTCTCTGATAAAGGAAGATGAATTTGAGGGATTTACAACAAAAGAAATACGTGAGAGTGAAAAGAGACTACAAGAATGTCAGAAACGGCAGGAAGAAGAGAGCAGAGCAGAGGAAGAGGAGGAAGAAGAACATTATGAAGCTTTTGGCAGAGAAACACGATTTTCCCATGCTAGAAGTAAACAAGATAACCTTCCTACATCAAAACGAATGAGAAATAAGTTGAAAGCTGTGGTAAAAAAGTCCTATGAAGACATGTTAAATGAAGGATTTAGGTCACCTGGTAATTCTCATTGTGTTGTGAGTATGACGCCACTGCAAGGTAAAGTTGGACTTGGTTTAGGAGGCAAATTGAAACCTAGAAATTTGAAATTAAGCAAAAAAGTTGAATATCCTACAGAAAGCCAAGGTCAGGTGGCCAAGGTCAAGGCCAAGAAGACAGAAAAGGACATGGCCAAGTTTTTACTAGAGAAAGCCAAGCAAGCTAATTTACTGCAACAACAGGCCAAGGCAAGGAGACTGGCAGCTGCTGCATCAAGTAAAGTTGTCCAAAGACGAGAATTTGTTTTACCAACTCAGAGCTCCAGATCGTCTCGTGTCATTATACCAAATAAAAGATTTCTGGAAGATGATTCTGTGACATCACCTGTTTTGAAAAAGAGGAAATCAATAGAAAGTAATTCTAATCTAGAACCATCTATGTTTGAAGGCACACCATTTAAAAGTGATGGAACTATGGCGTCACCCTTTAAAACTAGTTTTGTGATGGACAAACCTAAAGGTAGTCTTGACCAGCCCCTCATAGTCGATGGAAAAAGGGATAGAAAACCTAGTGTGAAGATTCTGGAAAAGATTGTAGATAATAGTGAGAAAGAATTTCAGAGCTTTAAAGCTTTGACAAGTCCAATTGCTGCTCCAAAACTGGGAAAAAGTTTGTTCCCCTCCTCTAGTGGACCGCCAGTTACTTTCCAAAAAGCATCTGAAAGTCAAAAATTTGGTATGTTTGGGTTTGGCTCTGCAAGAAAACAAGGGGCCTCTATTGTACAAAAGGCCAAACTACAGCTGAACCGAGCTGCTCTCAATAAATCAAAGGCGGCTTTAGCTAGGTCTTTAAAAGCGGAGATGAAGAGAGAGGCCAAGCTTGCCGAAATAGAGAAACAAACGCAAAGTGAACAAGCTACTGGTGGAATCATTGTAGAAGCTGAACAAGGTAAAACAACTGTTACGAACCGAGTCCGTAACAAAGAAACAAATTAACAAATGCATGGCAGAAATACAGGGACCGAGCAGGATTCGAACCTAAAACGCCTGGACGAAAGGCCAAGACCGTAACTACTTAGCTAAAGAGAATTCTCCCTAACACACTTGTTAGGTATTGTATTTAAACTGGGATGAAGCCATGCATGAAGGAGTGGTCTCCCGTAACACACTCCCTCTTAAAGTCATCATTTATTGATGACTCAAAGCCTTATTAGGCAGAAAGTCCGTTTTTTGGACAACAAATGGGATTAATGGCTCAATGGCCAATCCCGGACGAGCCCCCATCTTACGAACAAAGTCCGTAACAAAGAAACAAATGAACAAATGCATGGCAGAAATACAGGGACCAGGCAGGATTCGAACCTAGAACACCCAGACGAAAGGCCAAGACCATAACCACTGAGAGAATTCTCCCTAACGCACTTGTTAGGTATTGTATTTGAATCGGGATGAAGCCATGCATGAAGGAGTGGTCTCCTGTAACACAACCTATATCACTTATGCTTTTGGAAAAGGGGAATTGACCCTTTACCACACGATTCTGACTTCTAACAACAGTGTAGAAAAAGACTTTAGAAAACATATGTGGGAATAGGAGAAAATGCTGTTAACAAGAATTTTTTTCTGTACCCATGTTTTCTACCTTTTCAAATACAAATATTATTTTTCATAAATTGGCAAATTGAATTTGTAGTCTGCAAATGCTTTCAATTTGGACTGGTCTAAAATTTTGTTGTCTGGTAAAGAGTTAATGCATCTTTCTAAATGCGTATATGAAGTTAGTTGTTACATGTTATGGATCCATTTTGTTTAAAAAACCGGCTGTATCATGTTATAGATTGGTCCTGTGAAATGTGAAAAATTTACCACTGGCAACATGTATTGACTCCTTTCAGTCTTTCAGCCTGCTCAGTTAATTTATCATTAGAGAAACATTTATTTTGTTGTCTGCATATGTTTTCCCATTGGACAAGTCTATATTTTATATTTTTTTGGAGATGCATTATACCAGCATACCACAGAGCATCACTCAAAGATGTGTGTAAATCTAAGGCGGATAGCTTTTTAAAGCAAAGCAGCAATAATTTACCGTTCAACTGTAGTTTTCTCTTCTCACATTCGATTTACGATTTCCCACAATGTTTTCAAAAGCCTTTTCCCTTGCGGTTGTTAAGATTTAGGATTGTTTGGGAAAGGGTTGATCATGATAACTGATGTTACACTCATTACAGAAAAACAGCTAGGCTCCAGGAAAAGGCAATGTTGTGTCATATGTGGATTGAAAGGCAAACCTGTGAAAAAGTCGAGGAAACCGGAGTTAAGCTGGTGCTATAAAAAGTATTATGCTTGCCAAGCCTGTCTTGGATTTTATGCTAGATCAAAAAGTCGGGCCAAAAAGAATTTACGGTATAAGTGTGATGGTGGAGGTAGGTCTTAACTTATTGTTTTTTATATTTTTGATTTTCATAGGAAAACCTACGAATTGCCTTAAAAGATTCCGCAGTTATATACATTCCATACAAATCTGAAAGCAGTTATTTCTTACTTCTATTACTTGAACTCCTTTAAGTTAAAGGCGTTTATAGACCTACTACCGGTACCATGCGTAAATAAAAATGAATGGCATCATGTATGAAGTACAACTAATGGAAGCACATTTCATTACAATGCATTGTTTAATAAGTTTATTAAGGCTGTCATTTCCCATTTTCTTTGTTGTTACAGTTCACTTAACAATTGTGCAACATTACAGACGCCCTGTAGGTTCCAATGATATTGTGGTGTCTTGTGAGACTTGTTCATTTTCTTACCGTATATGTAAAGAGTCCTCGAAGAGAGATAACGCTATTGGACTTTTGATAATATGTATTAAGTTTCAGTCACAGAAGTGATTGGGTGCTAGCTATTGTTATATTTATTTAACTTTTTAACAGATGACAAAACCTTCGACCGGTCCAAATTGAAAACATTTGGGGATGACAAAATAGGTGTATTTCATATGATGGGATTTATCTTTGTATGGGAACAAAACATTGTGGGAAAAGGAGAAAATACCTGATACAAATATTTTCTCATTTTTCCCTCATAATTTTTTCAAACGCCTGTTTACTGAGCGTCATTAAAAGTGGAATTGTTTGCAAAAGATTAATATATGAAAATAAATAGGGACAAATTGGAATATTTCAATTAAATGTTTTGACCAAAAATAATGATTATCTTTAACCTTTTACTGCACAGTTCTAATTTTTAAGGACCCTGAGAAAGAGGGCTTTTGAAAACATTATGAGAATAGGAAAAAGTGCTGGTAACCAGCATTTTTTCCTTTTCCACAATGTTTTCTACCATGTGAAGAACAAATACCATCATTTGAAAAACATTTGACTTGTCTTCTTGTAAATTCCCTCAAGATTGACGAGTCTAAAATTTTGCTGTTTGGTAAAAGATTAAGTGTTTACTGCAGATCCTGGGAAGTGCCAGCTATCACACAAATCTAGATCTTGTAAGCTGTGTCGGATTATCAAATATATTGAGCTAGAATTTCCTCACGCTGAGTTACTGAGTCGATTAGTCGGGAAGAGAAAGCAAGCTAAAACTCGTGTGGAAAAGGTCATGAAAGGAAACGAACCAAGTCCGAGGAGAGAGAGCATGTCCAGAAAAGAGGTCACCCAGGTGAAAGAAAGTGGTACAAAATGGGAGAAGCAGATACAACCAGAACCATCTGCTCGATTAATGAATGTAGAGGACCAGTTCTCCATACATAAGTATACCATTGGGACAGCTCCTGTGAAAACTTTGAGGCATGAGGTGAGTGGTTTTGCATTGTCTTTATGTCCATATTGAGAGCTTTTTCAGTCTGAAATCAAGGGGTTTGACTTTGAAAAGCTGGAAAACATTATTGGAAAAGGATTTTCATGCGTTCCTGTAGTTTTTTTTTTGCTGGTATCAGGACTTTTTCCTAGCCAAAATTTGTAGTAATATAATCATGGGCCTGCCCCCCCCAAAGTTCCCCAAAATGGTTATTTTTTTCCCATTCTGTCATATAGATTTCTTAAAGTAATAACAAATTTGAGTCTTGATGTAGTAAGGTTATAGAGGGACTGGTTTTCTCTGTAGTTTTAAAGCCCCTCTAGCGTATGATGCATTTAAATTTCAATCATACCTTTTAAAAGCATAGAAATTACGAGGGTCGTTCATTTAATTGTGTCACTGGGTGTCTATGAGACACATTATATTAAATGTATATATTTCGTTCATTTCATCCCTTCAAAATATTCTCTCTTGACAGAAATACATTTTTTCCAGTCTGGAAATCCAGTCTGTGAAGGCTACAAAATAGGTTTTTCTGTCAATACCCAGCAGACACTGAAAAATGGGACTTCCCATGGCACTTTTAGAGCCATATTGACGTCCAGAGAGAGTTTTCTTCAATAAAGGAAAGAGAAAAAAATCACATGGGCTGAGGTCGGGAGAATAGGATGGATTGGGAGGCTTTACTACCTTTTCCGTTTCCAGGAAATTCTGAACAATTGCAGACTTGTGAACAGCTGCATTGTCATGAAAGAGGCACAGGCTCCTTAATCGGGATCTAGGATTCTGTTTTTCAAATTGCTTCTTCACTTTTGAAAGAACATTGTTCTTGTAAAACTTTCCTGTAACCGTTCAGCTGTTCGGTACAGGAATTTGAGCAATTCAACCGTCTGAATTAAAAGATGTGGCATGTAAAAGCTTTCACACGCTTTTTATTCTTTTTGCTATGATCTACCTAGCTTGGTCTTTGTGCAGCCACTGTTTATTATTGACGCCTCTCTGGGGCTCAGAATAATAAATCCAGGTTTCATCACCTGTGAACAGTTCTGATATTCTGCATTTGTCACAATTTTTTTACTTTTTAAAAAGAATTTTGGCCATTTTTTACACGAGTAGCCTTTTGTTCATCTGTCAAGAGGTGGGGGACCCATTGAGCACAAATCTTACGAAATTTTAACTCCTCGGGCAAAATCTTATGAACTGACCCGAATCATATGCCAACTCTCTTAGCTATTTCTTTCACTGTAAGCCTGGCATCCTGCTTAATTAAATCTGCCACAGCAACAACAATTTCTTTTAAAGCTGCAGTTTTGGGTTGACCAATACGGGGCATCTTTTAAGTAAGTTCTACCATCTTTAGATTTTTTATACCATCTGAAAACCGACCCTTTTGATACCGCAGAAGCCCCATGTATCTGACGTAATTCACTAAATATTTGTGAAGCTGAAATAATTAGACTAACGTGACTTTTAATATAGGCCCTCATTTCAAGCTTTGCTTTTGGGTTCATTATACATTCAGTAATATAGCCGGTGTATATGACTGCAACTATTTTAACTTTCAATAACCTTTGAAATAATGAACTTATCAAAACAAAATTTTGTGTCAGTATTCAAAACGACTTGCTGGTGAAAATAACGTTATTTCCGTGTGATACACATGGTCATGTGGTATGGAGGCCTATTAGTGACACAATTAAATGAACGACCCTCGTACTATAAAGGTGACAACCTGCTATTGTAGAGTGGGTCCAAGTGTCAGTCACTGGCAGGAAAAACTGTTTTAAAAGTTGGTCAAAAGCTGCCAGGTCTCTCTATCTTTCATTTACTCTATACTTGATTAAAGTTAATTTTTCTGTCAGCCACTTAGACTTGAACCAACTGTACAGTAACAGATTGTCATCTTCACAATAATTTCCATTCTTTTAACTCTTTACCACACAATCCCGACTTTTAATGACCCAGAAGAAGAAGGCTTTTGAAAACATTGAAAACAACCCCGAGTTATAAACAACCCTGTACATGAAGACTTTTGAAAACACTGTAAGAAAAGGAGAAAATGCTGGAAATCAGCATTTTCTCCTTTTTCCACAATGTTTTGTACCCTTCAAAACAAATTTCTGTTTTTGAGTCAAATTTTGTTTATCATCTGCAAATTCTTTGAATTTGGACGAGTCTAAAACTTGTCATTTTGGTAAACTGAGTTTCAAAGCGAGTAGCTTACAGACTGACCTATAGACCAGACTCGGCAAGAAATCAGACAGTAAATGATAAAGAAGGTCAATGCTTAAAATAATAGATTAATTCTTAAGTGGACGACAAAATTTAAGACTTGTCCAAAATCCAAAGTAGGAGCATTTGCAAAAGACAAATTAAATGTGGCTGATATGACAAAATTTGTCTCTGAAAGTATAGGAAACATTATGGGAAAACGCAAAAATGCAATTTCTCCTTTTCCCACAATGCTTTCAAAAGACTTTTTCCTCAGGGTGGTTAAAACCTGGGATTGTTTATTAAAAGTTTGATGAAAGGATCTTTTTCAGACAGTAGACTGACCAATTTAATGCAGTCTGTACATGTATTTTTAACAACCCTGAGGAAGGATGCTTTTGAGGCCATTGTATTTAAAGATTATGACCTCTAACTCATTGGTAAATATCTTGTAACATTGACGTTTTCATCAAGACTATTCGGCCAATCTCGGCAGCTTCCATCTTTTAATATGAGACTTAGGGACTGTAGACTCACTAACTCATTGGTAAATATCGTGTAACATTGACGTTTTCCTAAAAGCTATTCAGCAAATCTCTGCAGCTTCCATCTTTAATAAAGAGAGTTAGGGGTCGTAGACCTTAAAAGAGAAAAAACCAGCATTTTTCCTTTTCCCAAGATGTTTTCAAAAGCTTTCTTCCTCAGGGTTTCAGTAATGGGGGATTGTCTGGTAAAAGGCTGACAGTATTACCAGTATTTCCGAATTAAGCCCTTTTAGGTTAATTGTTTTTCTAATACTTCCATGCAGGGTACTGGTGATGAGTTGTCTCCCTTGAAAGATAATATAGAACACAGGAGAAGAAGAAGAGTGTCAAAAGATACGCTGAAGTCACCAGATAAAGGGAAGCCCCCAGAGACCCTTAAGTCACCAGATAAAGGGAAGCCCCCAGAGACCCTTAAGTCACCAGATAAAGGGAAGCCCCTGGAGGTCCAACCAGGTTTGAGTCAAATTTATGAAAATGGCTTGGACAGCACTGTTTATTCATTATTTACCAGACAACAAAGTTTTAGACTCCTCTGAGTTGAGTTTATTAGCAGACAACAAATTGAATGTGGCTAAAATGATAGGATTTGTCTTTGACAGGGAAGAAAACATGATATGAAAAGGAGAAAATGCTGGTTACCAGCATTTTCCCCTTTTCTCACCATGTTTTCTAAAGCCACCTTTCTCAGGGTAGCTAAAGCACAGGATTGTTTAGTAAAGGGTTTGTCTAAACCTTTTTATTTTACATTGATTGTGAAACAACTTCTTACAACTTATATTAATCGCTCTTGATGATTGCTTCCTGGAAACCTTTACCAGTGCTAGCGCCGGTGGTTCCAAGAATTGACCTCATTCATCACGGGATTCGAACCAAGAACCTTTGATGTGAGAGGTCAATGCTGTACCACTACACCACTGTCCCCTGAAAATGTGTAGGGTTAGGCAGCAATTGTTACCAAATGTTAGATTTAGAATTCAAAGTTATAGGTAAGTGTTTCTAAAAATACCAATAAGTTTGTTCATCATAGCTCAGTAATAACGAAATTGAGCCATGCTCTGTGAAAAGGGGGCCTAATGCATCCGCAAAAACGTATCCACTCAGGTCAGCCTGCACAGACCGTACAGGCTGATTTGGGTCGAATCGTTTTGCTTTTGGTAAATTATCTGCATACCTAAGGACCATTCTACCTCAGATATCAGCTGGTTGGTAGACAAAAAGGATTTTATGGGTCTATAATTATTTAACAACTTGCTTCATGGAGATGCATTAAACCTCCTTTTTCCAGAGCATGGCTCAACTGTTAGGGAAAAAACCTTGCCTGACACAGTGAATTACATGACATTGTCATATAAATGTACTGATACAGGTCTTGTAACCTTGTCCCAAGTTGTTTTCTAAGCTCAGCTAAACATTCAAGATTTGAGAATTTGTAAAATTCAGTGTGAAAGGAATCAAAGGATTCATTCCTCTCTCACCACCAATTGATTGATTGATTGTATGGTGTTTAACGCTGTTTTCAACATTATTTCAGTTATATCGCGGCGGCCAGTGCATCTATCCATGCGTTCCTGGAGTCTCTTTTACCAGTACTTCGCGTAATTTTCTTTCCAAGCCACTGGCTGCTTTCCCACATAATCGTCGAAACAATGGTCAGCGGTGGGAGAGGAATGAATCCTGTCGCAGTGACTATCATCAATCCTCGGAAAGAAATTGGCCGAGCCAGGGGTCGTGGCCAGGGATCGAACCCTGGACCCCGTGTTCTCAAGTCCTGCATGCTACCGACTGAGCTACCGGGGCTTGGCTCTCACCACCAAATATTGTTCTGTTGACCCATGTGTGGGAAAGCAGTCAGTAGCTTGGATAGAGTGTTGTGCTAATTAATGGTGAAAGAAACTCCAGAAAAGCATGGATAAGTACACTAGCCATAGCAGTATGAATGAAAATATGTATAACTCTTTACCAGACGACAGAATTTTATACATCTCCAAATTGAAGGCACTTGCAGATGACAACCTTAACCCATTACCACACAGCAAAGTTTTAGACCTATCCATATTGAAAGCATTTGCAGACGACAATTTCAAAGTGGCTCAAATGGTGCAATTTTGCTTTGATAGGGTAGAAAACCTTGTGGGAAAAGGAGAAAATGCTGGTTACCGGCATTTTCTCCTTTTCCCACAATGTTTTCAAAAGGCTTCTTCCTCAGGGGTGTTAAAAGTCGTCATTGTGTGGTAAAGGGTTAATGTGGTCCAAGTCGTAGAAGTTATCTATGAAAGGGCAGAAAAGCATTGTGGGAAAAGGAGGAAATGCTGGTTTCAAAATGTTTTCAAAAGGCCATTTCCTCATAGTCCTTAGATCTCAGGATTGTGTGGTAAATGCTTAAAAAAGTGTAGAATACCAGGTAAATAAAACATCTGGAATTTTATTCACAGAGCCAGAGTTAAGCACAAGTCTACCTGTTCCTGTTGAGGGCACAGAAGAAACTTCACCTCAGTCTTCAAGTCATGGTCCTCGTATTAAACATGTGTGTAGAAATGCTGCTGTTGTGCTCGGCAAAACACCTGCTACTTTTCCCGAGAAGTCTGAGTTCAGACTTAGTGCTTTGCCGAAGAAAGACAAGGTTGAAATTTGGAAGCAAGATGAGGAAGTGAAAGCAGGTAGGTTATGACAACTTAAAATGTTTTACTGAGTATCTTGGAAGAGATTAGATAGGGTCGTGTTGGGTCAAAAACGCTCAGGTGTGTGACTCACCACCATCATGGCCTTCTTGTTGTTGACAAATTTACAATATAGATCAAGATCAAACTGCATATTATAATGTAGATCAAGTCAAGCCTGCTCGGGTAGCTCAGTGGTTGTCGTATTTGACTCTTGACCTGGTGGTTGCCCGTTGGATACTCAGTTGAGGCAAACTCTCTATCCTGTGATTTTAGGCCTCTTGCCTCTGATGCATGTGAGAAAAGTAGTCGGTGACTTGGAAAGAAAGTTGTGTCAGTACTGGTGTAAGAAAGCCAGGAAACACATGCATAAGTACACTGACCGCAGTGATATGACCTAAGCTGTTAAAATTGTGATAAATTCCAATACAAACAAAGATCAGAACATGCAGTCTGCTCTTGGATCTACAGTGTCCATTATTTTGCTAAAAGATTCTGTAAATAAAGGAGACCTTTGCAATTTGCTTTCATTTTTTTTTTAATTGACGGCTATTTTAAAAAAAATTGTTTTCACTGAAGAAGGAATGTGTTTGATCATACATAAATTGGGCTTAACTCTTTACCAAACAACAAAATTTTAGACTGGTCCAAATTGAGAGCATTTGCAGACGACAAAATAAATGTGAGTAAAAATTTGAAATTGTTTATGGAAGGGAAGAAAACTGTGGGCAAAGGAGAAAATGCTGGTTACCAGCATTTTCTCCTTTTCCCACAATGTTTTCAAAAGGCTTCTTTCTCAGGGTCGTTAAAAGTCGGGATTGTGTGGTAATGGGTTAAAAATGTGAGTCTATAACATAAAGACAAGTACACATATTTCATCATGTCATATAGGCTTTAAAGGATTTGAGAATTTTACTTAGAATAGTGCAGTTATAGATCTGATTATTTGGCAAAAGCAATTCAAAATTCTACAACATTGTTTCCCATAGATATGAGCCATGCTCTGCTAACAGGAGTTCAATGCATCTGCATTAAGTATGGACCCAGGTCAGTCTGAGTAGTCCATAAGTTTTTGTTTTTTGTCAATTTTATGCATGTTCAAGGACTATTTTACCTGTAACTTGGAATAATGTGTCACTGAGAAGCATTAAACACCCTTTTTGCCAGCGCACAGCTCATATGTATGTTTCAGCAAATACTACAAAATAATCAGTTATACAACTTTTTATACCTCATGCTGCACAAAAAATCTGTGGGTTCATCACATCTCAGATAATGGCAAATATCTGAAATTCACATCAATTATAGATTCCTCCATCCTATATATTTCAAACTAAAGTAAATATTTCAAATGATGGGCTTGGAAAACATTGCAGGAAAAGGAACCATTGCTTCAAACAAGCACTTGCTGTTCCCCACAATGTTTCCCACGCTATTGTGAACGGTGTTCTTCCTTTGAATATGTATCATTTGTGCTATTTTTTGATAACTGTTTGTATGTTTGAGGGTTCACTGTGGCTTTTTAAAAGTAATCACCTTCATTTTTGCCAAATGAAACATGCCTTATACATGTAGAACAGCCTGTACAGCAAAGTGTTGATTGATTTTGTCTCAGATATCTGTGATTAAGCTTTCACTGTATGCATGTGTCTTAATTCCATGTTAATGTACATGATTATATTTACCCTGTACAAAACAGTCCCATGTTTTCATGAACTGGAGGAGGAAGACTTGAAAATATTGTGTTGGAAAAGAGAAAATGCTGGCTACCAGCATTTTCTCCTTTTCCCACAATGTTTTCAAAAGCTTTCTTTCTCATAGTTGTTAAGACATGGGATCATGTGGTAAAGTGTTATTACTCATTTGACCAGCTGCCACTGCTGATTCTGATGATGATCGGCCCATCGAAGAGATCATTGAAAAATCCACCCACACAAGCAATATCATCATCAAAAAACCTCAACCAGAGCAAAAGGAAAGGCAGTTAAAAAAGCTGATAGGCCCAGGAGGCTTAAAGATGTACAAGAGAAAGATGAGATGTAGACAGTGCCCTGGTTGCTTGGCAACTGATTGTGGAAAATGCAGACACTGCCTGTATGTATTTCCTTGACCATTTATCTTTTTTTAAAAAAAAGTTTGCATTATTTAGAAAAATGCTTTGGTTTGTGAAATTTTAATTTCTGCTTTGTTAACCTAGAAGAAGATGACAAAATCTAGAATTATATGTATTGAAAGTATTTGTAGATGACAATTGTGGCTTATGTCATGGAATTTGTCTGTGGTAGGGTAGGAAATGTAGGAAAAAGAGAAAAAATGCTAGTAACCATCTCTGTCAGTGTGCTTAAAACTGAGGATTGTTTGATAAAGGGTTTTTGAGATTTGAAGGTTGTTTTGGCAAGAATATATTACAAAATGACAGCAGTGTAGGTCGAAAGTCAGACTGCATCTTATGTTCAACTGATCTTGATCTGCATGGTATGCAACAGCAACATAAATTATGTATGTTGAGGGTCAATTCTAGAATGCACCTGTCTACCTGTGTGTGTGGGTTTTTTCTTGTAGATCAAGATCAGATTGTATAGAAAGCAATATCTCAATTTGTAACCCTTTATTGATTGTCAGGGTATGCATTTAACTCTCTACCACACAGCAAAATTGTAGACTCTGGTACCAGTATTTTTTTCCTTTTCAGACAATGTTTTCGAAAGTGTTCTTTCTTGGGGTCGTTAAGTCGGTATTTTGTGGTAAAGGCTTAATTTCTACTTAGCATTTTGTCGGGGGGGCGGGGCTGAATTAGAATAGACCTATTATTATTTCATGTGTTACTGTAGTTTATTGAGAAGTACATGTAATGTGGATTATGGTTTGATATTTAATGGTTACAAACAGTGAAAAATACTGATTTCATATTTTCTAACTCTTCATTTGAAAATATTACTGATGTTCACTGGATGAAATAAATTTGATCGCTCACCGAAAAAAAAAAAAAGTATTCTTTATTTACATTTAAAAAAAATGTTTTAATCCTTAGAAGTATGGGCTACAGTTTTACACAGAATTTGCTGAAGTTTTAATTGAAGCCTTCCTACCACAGGATCTGGTTGGCTTGCAGTTTTTCAGTAAGATCAGTCTTCTATTACAGAAGTAAAGGCCCTTTTTTTCTTAAATCTAATCTTTCAAATTTGTTTTATTTCTTATATGTGTAGGTTGGAATACAAGCATCATCATGGCTGTTTTTCAACATATTTTTATGTTTCGCCCTGTTTTATGTGTTTCAGGGACAAGCCCAAGTTTGGGGGTCCTGGGACGTCTAAACAAGCTTGCGCGTAAGTTTTAATACCTTTACTTTGCATACAGTTATATGAAACTATCTCTATTTACAGTGACAAACCCAAATTTGGTGGGAGAAACACCTGGAAAAAAGGTTGCATGTAAGTAAAGTAAACTCCACTTATTCCTAAACTTCTGAATTACAAAATGGGGATATTTGCAAAACTTGCCAAAACAGATTCATTCCCTTTTCGATTGTAGTAAAAAACTGGCATTTATGCTAAAATACAATTTCTTTTTAGCTGTTTACCACACTATCCCAAGTTTAAATGAACCTGAGAAAGAAGGCTTTTGAAAACATTGTGAGAAGAGGAAAGAATAACCCTTAACTAAACAACCCCATAGTTTAACAAACCTCAAAGAAGAAGCCTTTTAAAATCATTATGAGAAAAGGAGGAAATGACGGTAACCAGCATTTTATCTCCTTCATCCTGCATGTTTTCTATCCTATCAAATCTTGTATTAATTTTTTGAGTTTGGCGTCTGCAGTTGTTTTGAATTGGAAGAGTCTAAAATTTGTCATTTGGGAAAAGTTTAAACACAAACGCTTTTCTCTTAATGTTTTTTCCAGTCTTTCTCCCTCAGGGTTGCTAGAACAAGGGATTGTGTGGTAAATGATGGCATGTTGAGTTTGTAATTTATACGTCTTTTTCCAGATATAGAAGATGTGAAAGACCATTAATCCAGAGGTCAGCAACTGCGGCTTTTATCGAACCGAAGACAACCATAGCTGACAGTGGAACGGACTCTAACGCAGATTCGGTACATAACTCCCCGGAAAAACCAAGACGTATAACTAGACAAATAGAGCGACCAAGAGAGGTTGTGGAGGACTCTGAGATTGAAAAGTCACAGACAGTATCAGTTTCTGTGCCCATTTCTAGTAATGAGAGTGAATGTAAAACTTTGGACGAGGGTAGTGAGGCGGCATGTGGGTCCGAGGATCAAAGCAAAAATCAGTGTGAAAGTAGTCCTGCAAGAACTTTGAAAAATGTTACTGTCTCACAGATAGAATTGCCGGTGAAAAGTCAACGAACAGAAGTCAGGAGGCTGGAATTCGATTCAGGGCAGGACATTCAGCTTGAACATCTACCATCAAAGCGTTTTGGTAAAATTCGATCTAAAACTCAGAAGAAAGTTGAAATTCAGCAGAAATACATGAAAAATCCCAGTGATGTAAGTATTGTATATCTGACTTATTTCTGAATTCTATGAAATACAAATAATGACCCTTAGAGTGACAAATCAAATCTTTATCAGGTGACAAAAGCTTAGATTTGCCCATAATTTGCAGACCACAAAGCACGTGTGAATCAAAAACTGAAATGTGTCTTTTTTTTTTTTCTTTAGGGAAGAAAACATTGTGAGGAAAGGAGAAAAAGTAAAAGAAGTTGTGGTTTTTGCTCTGAGAATTAGATTTCTCATAAAAGTTGTGTATTTGTATCATGGTGTCACCCCTTTTGGAATGGCAGGCTAATATTTCCAACACTGTTTTCAAAAGCCCTGTTCCTCAACATTGTTTAAACATGGGGTTGTTTAGTAAAGGGTTAATGGATCTGACTATTTATGAAGTAGGAACCACAAAAAATGCTCCTAAAAACAAATACAGGAACTAAGAAATAGTTATTTATGGGTCATCCAATCAACATGTGAATTTTTAGCTTGTCTGTTTTCAAAGAAAACGCTGAGGTGTTATCATAGCCCTTGCATCATCTGCATTGTCACCTGTGTCGTTAAGCAAAAATGTTGACATTTTATAGTATCTCTTTTTGCTGAAAATATTTGTTCTTAAACTCAAACTAGTTGTTAACTGTCAAACAGGGAACCCATACAACAGAGCAGGTAACCATCAAAATGTTTTTGACACAGTTATGTCCCTTTTTAGCTCACCTGAGCACAAAGTGCTCAGGGGAGGTGTTGTGACCGGTTGTTGTCCAGCGTCCATCTGTCCGTCTGTCTGTCTGTCTGTCCACAATTCCTTTAAACATCTTCTCCTCCTAAACCGCTTGGCCAATCTTGATGAAACTTGGCAGGGATGTTCCTTGGGTGAAGCTGTACGAATGTTGTTCAAGAGATTGAATTCCACCCATAACTCTGGTTGCCATGGCAACAAAAAGGGAAAAAATAGCAAAATCTTTGAAAATCTTCTTCTCTGAAACTAGAAGGCATAGAGCTTTGATATATGGTATGTAGCATCTCCTAGTGGACCTCTACCAAGTTTGTTCATATGATGCCCCTGGGGTCAAAACTGGCCCTGCCCCGGGGGTCACAAGTTTGAACATAGGAACAAAGAAGGAAAACTTTAAAATTCTTCTTCTCTAAAACTGGAAGGCATACAGCTTTGATATTTGGTATGTAGCAACTCCTAGTGGACCTCTACCAAGTTTGTTCATATGATGCCCCTGGGGTCAAAACTGGCCCCGCCCCGGGGGTCACAAGTTTGAACATAGGAACAAAGAAGGAAAACTTTAAAATTCTTCTTCTCTGAAACTGGAGGGCGTGGAGCTTTGATATTTGGCACCTACCATCTCCTAGTGGACCTCTTCCAAGTTTGTTCATATGATGCCCCTGGGGTCAAAACTGGCCCATGCCCCGGGGGTCACAAGTTCGAACATAGGAACAAAGAAGGAAAACTTTAAAATTCTTCTTCTCTGAAACTTGAAGGCATACAGCTTTGATATTTGGCATCTAGCATCTCCTAGTGGACTTCTACCAAGTTTGTTCATATGATGCCCCTGGGGTCAAAACTGGCCCTGCCCCGGGGGTCACAAGTTGGAACATAGGAACAAAGAAGGGAAACTTTAAAATTCTTATTCTCTGAAACTGAAAGGCATACAGCTTTGATATTTGGTATGTAGCATCTCCTAGTGGACCTCTACCAAGTTTGTTCATACGATGCCCTTAGGGTCAAAACTGGCCCCGCCCCGGGGGTCACAAGATTGAACATAGGAACAAAGAAGGAAAACTTTAAAATTCTTCTTCTCTAAAACTGGAAGGCGTAGAGCTTTGATATTTGGTATGTAGTATTTCTTATTGGACCTCTACCAAGTTTGTTCATATGATGCCCCTGGGGTCAAAACTGGCCCAGCCCTTGGGGTCACAAGTTCTAACATAGGTACAAAGAAGGAAAACTTTAAAATTCTTCTTCTCTAAAACTGGAAGGTGTAGAGCTTTAATATTTGGTATGTAGCATCTTCTAGTGGACCTCTACCAAGTTTGTTCAAATTACGCCACTGGGGTCAAAACTGGCCCCACCCCGGGGGTCATAAGTTCGAACATAGGAACAAAGAAGGAAAACTTTAAAATTCTTCTTTTCTAAAACTGGAAGACATAGAGCTTTGTTTTTTGGTATGTAGTGAACCTGTTCTAAGTTTGTTAGCCCACCTGAGCACAACGTGTTCAGTCACCTGGGGTCATAAACTAGGTAACTAGGTCAAATTAAAGTAATACTTTGTGGACACTCTAGAAGCCACATTTATAGCTCAAATGACCTGAAATTTGGTCAGAATGTTTATCTTGATAAAATCTCCCATGAATTTGGATTTGGGTCACCAGGGATCATAAACTAGGTCACTAGGTCAAATTAAAGGAATACCTTGTGGGCACTCTAGAGGCCACATTTTTTGCTCAATTGACTTGCAAGTTGGTCAGGATGTTTGTCTTGATAAAATCTCACATGAGTCTGAATTTGGGTCATGTTGGGTCTTAAATTAGGTCACTAGGTCAAATTAAAGAAATACCTTGTGGGCATATTAGAGGCCACATTTATTGTTCAATTAATTTGAAAATTGGTCAAAATGTTTGTCTTGATGAAATCTAGGATGAGTTCAAAATTGGGTCACCTAGGGTCATAATCTAGGTCACTAGGTCGAATTAAAGAAATACCTTTAGGGCACTCCAGAGGCCACATTTATTGTTCAATTAATTTGAAAATTGGAAAAAATGTTTGTCTTGATGAAATCTAGGATGAGTTCAAAATTTGATCACGTGAGGTCATAATCTAGGTCACTAGGTCAAATTAAAGAAATACCTTTTGGGCACTCTAGAGGCCACATTTATTGTTCAATTGATTTGAAAATTGGTCAGAATGTTTGTCTTCATGAAATCTAGGATGAGTTCAAAATTGGGTCACCTTGGGTCATAATCTAGGTCACTAGGTCAAATTAAAAGAAATACCTTGTGGGCACTCTAGAGGCTACATTTCTTGCTCAATTGACTTGAAAATGGTCAGAATGTTTGTCTTGATAAACTCTCATATGATTCTAAATTTGGATAACCATGGTTCATTAAGTAGGTCACTAGGCCAAATTAAAGAAATACCTTGTGGGCACTCTAGAGGTCACATTTATTGTTCATTTGATTTGAAAATTGGTTAAAATGTTTGTCTTGATGAAATCTAGGATGAGTTTAAAATTGGGTCACGTGGGGTCATAATCTAGGTCACTAGGTCAAATAAAAGAAACACCTTTAGGGCACTCTAGAGGTCACATTTCTTGCTGAATTGACTTGAAAATTGGTCAGAATGTTTGTCTTGATGAAATCTAGGATGAGTTCAAAATTGGGTCACCTGGGGTCATAAACTAGGTCAGTTGGTCAAATTAAAGAAATACCTTGTGGGCACTCTAGAGGTGACATTTATTGTTCAATTGTTTTGAAAATTTGGTTAAAATGTTTGTCTTGATAAAATCTAGGATGACTTAAAAATTGGGTCACATGGGGTCATAATCTAGGTCACAAGGTCAAATAAAAGAAATACCTTTAGGGCACTCTAGAGGCCACATTTTGTGCTCAATTGACTTGAAAATTGGTCAGAATGTTTGTCTTGATGAAATATTGGATGAGTTTGAAATTGGGTCATGTGGGGTCATAATCTAGGTCACTAGGTCAAATTAAAGAAATACCTTGTGGGCACTCTAGAGGCCACATTTCTTGCTCAATTGACTTGAAAATTGGTCAGAATGTTTGTCTTGATAAACTCTCATATGATTCTAAAATTGGATCACCATGGGTCATTAAGTAGGACACTAGGCCAAATTAAAGAAATACCTTGTGGGCACTCTAGAGGTCACATTTATTGTTCATTTGATTTGAAAATTGGTTAAAATGTTTGTCTTGATGAAATCTAGGATGAGTTTAAAATTGGGTCACGTGGGGTCATAATCTAGGTCACTAGGTCAAATAAAAGAAACACCTTTAGGGCACTCTAGAGGTCACATTTCTTGCTGAATTGACTTGAAAGTTGGTCAGAATGTTTGTCTTGATGAAATATCCAATGCATTTGAAATTGAGTCACCTGGGGTCATAAACTAGGTTTACTTGGTCAAATTAAAGAAATACCTTGTGGGCACTCTAGAGGACACATTTATTGCTCAAATGATTTGAGAATTATTCAGAATGTTTGTCTTGATAAACTTTTAGATCAGTTCTAAATGGAGTAAACTGGGGTCATAAACTAGGTCACTGGGTCAAATTAAAGAAATACCTTTGGGGCACTCTAGAGGCCACATTTTTTGCTTAATTGACTTGAAAATTGGTCAGTGTTTGTTTTGATAAATTTTCAGATGAGTTCTAAATTGGGTCATGTGGAGTCATAAACTAGGTCACTAGGTCAAATTAAAGAAATACCTTTTGGGCACTCTAGAGGCCACATTTATTGTTCAATTGATTTGAAAATTGGTTAAAATGTTTGTCTTCATGAAATCTAGGATGAGTTCAAAATTGGGTCACCTGGGGTCATAATCTAGGTCACAAGGTTAAATTAAAGAAATACCTTTAGGGCACTCTAGAGGTCACATTTCTTGCTCAATTGACTTGAAAATTGGTCAGAATGTTTGTCTTGATGAAATATTGGATGAGTTTGAAATTGGGTCACCTGGGGTCATAAACTAGGTCAGTTGGTCAAATTAAAGAAATACCTTGTGGGCACTCTAGAGGCCACATTTATTGCTCAATTAACTTGAAAACTGTTCCGAATGTTTGTCTTGATAAATTTTTTGATGATTTCTAAATTGGGTCACGTGGGGTGATAAATTAGGTCGCTAGGTCAACTTACGGAAATCCCTTGTGGATGCCTCTAGAGGCCACATTTTAAGCTCAGTTGACCTGACAATTTGTCAGAAATTGAATTATGCATGTGGAGTGAATTTCGCCTATTGACTCAGGTGTGTGATCCAGGGCCATCATGGCCCTCTTGTTTGACTTGGAATTTTGGCTAAAACCAAATGTAGCCAAACGTTGACTCCTGCATGTGGTGCTCTTGTTTATATATGGGACCTGGGACATGTTCAGATTTTAAGTGTCATATCAGATTTGTGAAAAAGGATGATGTCATTTGTGTATCAAAACTGTTGATTTTCATTGGCTAAACAGTCATAAAATTGGCTTGCTAATGTGGTTTCCATTGGTCTGTAAGTTTTTGTCTTATTTATATGATAAGGTCTGCATTTGTGGTCAGACTTGTTTGAAACTTACACCATTTGTTTATATTATCAATCGTTTAAAACCTAGTGAATATGAAGAAAATCTAACAATACTTTAGGGAAAAGAAGCAATTTTAAGATCAAAAGTTTGTTTTCTTGTTTATTGGATAATGTCTGCCTTTTTGATCTGAAACATTGATCAAATCATACAGTTGTTTCTTTTTCAGAATAACCAGTGTTTTCCAGTGACTTTGGTAGATCCAGCCTCAAGGCAGTGGGGATGTACCTTCTCCCAACCCAAATACCATCCTATCAAAGTGGATTTCAAGGTAAGTTTAAAGATACATCTTTACAGCAAGAGAGAAAAAATGCAGTGTGTAGAATGGTTCAGATATTGGTACAGGTAAGTAATTGATAAATATGGTGTATGGGATAAAGAAACTCAAGTGATTTGTCCTCATTTAAAACCAGAAACGACAACAGCAATGGCTTGGAAGGCCTCCAAAGCATGAAATGCATTTTCTATCCATCGTGATTTATGTAGCCTTGCAGCCATCAGGGGCAGCATTTGGCAGGAAGACACAAGAATGATTATAGTTTCATAGAATAAGGATGAAATGGGTTACAAACTGGCTGAAAACTGGCTGAAAATGAGTATGGATGCATCTTTAGGTAGAATTAGGGGCTGTTATTCTGGAATCAACCACTCTGTCTGTCCCTCCATCTGTGGACATTATTGTCGGTAAATTAGGTTTTTGCATTTATAGTCTTGTGTGTTTTTAGATGGAAAACATCATGATAAATGGAGAAAACCGTTATTAACAGCGTTTTCTCCTTTTTCCAATGTTTTCATAAGCCTTCTTTTTCATATCACTAAAATACGGGATAGTTTGGTATAAGGTAAAGTCATTGTTAGTGACAATTCTAGTTTACTGTACAGAAACAGCTTAATCACCTCTGACTCTTAAGATTTAAATGTTATTCTAGCTAACCTGATCTTTCAAATCTCTGGGGTCTTGACTGTCAACAATTTCAGAGATCTTTACCTGAGAAAATTTTTGGCTAATTATGCTTAAAGTCACAGTAAAGTCCAAATGTAAAAAGGCCTGTTTATAAAATAGAAGTAAATTTCATTTTTACCATGTAAAAATATGGCAATTATTATGACTTTAACGATATGTAAAAGTGCAGTTCGTAAAAGTTCCAGTCAATGGCAGAAAAAAGAATTTTGAAACTAGAACAGATCCTACCATGTCGCATTATCTGTTTGTTTACATCGATGATTGCCGACGATTAGCCGACTTTTCGTCGTAAATCTCTGGAGTGACCTAATAGTGACGTAAACACCACGTGATAATCAATGCGTCGAAACAAAACTTTCATTCACTTGATCGTTTTGTCCCCATTCTAGGCTTGAAAAACTAAGTTTATCGACACTGTAAACGGAAACGACACAGACTGATCGTCGCTTATTTGTTTATCATCAATGCAGGAAGAGTTTACTACATGGAAATAAGAAAACAGGTTCAGAATGAGCAATCTTACTCTCCGATGACATAATATTGGAAGTGTAAACAATAGTCCTGTGTACTACGTCATTGCACTAATGAGATGCAATGTTATCAGGCGACTTTCTCGAAGACCTAGTTCGAATATACACAAACGATAACGAAGGTTGTCTCAATCAATGGCGTCCCTGAAATCGACGGGCTTCTCCAGGCATTTTGGCACAAGTATATCATGGCAACCAATGCAGTAACTGACACGTTTGGGTTTTCTCCGATCTTATATATGTGTGTTGTGATGGGTTATCCGTTACATTTTCGAGTTATAAACGGTGAAAATTACCTATTTTTGGACTTTACTGGGGCTTTAAGTTTCATGTGAATTCCCATTTTACCCTTTGCCAACAATCCTGAGTTTCAATGTTGCTAAAGAATAAGTCTTTTAAAACATTGTGGAAAAAAAAGAAAATGCTGGTAACCAGCATTTTCTCTTTTATCCACAATGTTTTCTACCCTTTCAAAGACAAAGTTCATCATTTGATCCACATTTCTTCTATTGTTTACAAATGCTTTCAATTTAGATGAGTCTGAGATTTTGTTATCTGGTGTAGGACTGAAGAAAATTAGGTCATTCAAATTATTGAATTGTTGTCTGTTTAAGAATAAGTCAGAATTATATGTCTGTCGTTACTGAAGATGTTTACTTTAAACTTGAATAAGTTGTTTACTATCAAAATGTGAACCTATTCCAGTATGGCAGATAAACCTCAAAATATTTTTGACACAATTATGCCCCTTTTTCTACATCATCATTTTCACCATCTCTAAAAGTAACTGCAGCTGAACATTGGCACCCACATGCGATACTCTTGTTTCTATTTGCCTTAGTTTGTTTCTTTTTCAAAAGTTATCTGCTTCAGAACTAAAAAATTTGTCCATAAAATTATTGTGTATATAGTAGACTTGGTGTATTTAACTTAGAAAAGCTTTATTGTAGATGTATTTTAATCATTTCAGAGTAAATATAATGTGAACGTAGCCTGGAGTTACGGTATTGCGTTAACTATGTCATCCGCCATGAATGTTCGCACCCTGTGTTTTCTCTGTGGAAGTTCAGGAAAACTTGAGGTATGTATTTGATGTCAACATGCTTACTTGTTTTTGATCCTTAGAGAAAATGCCTTACTAGATATGAAGAGGAGTTATCCTTGGTTAGGTGGTTAAGGTGTTGAATTTTTGTATTAAAGGTTATGGGTTCCATCCTTATTTTTTGTGCTTGCTTACATGGAAGTGTCCATTGGCAAGATACTGCAAAGTCCAGCCTAGTACTAATGAAAACCAAGAAACACTGCTGTAGCTGTGATGTAATTGAAATTTTGCTGAAAGTGGTGTTAAACACAATTTAAATAAACAAATCAACCAAGTTAGATGTTAAATCACTGCATATATTGCACCAGGGGTTATGTTCACCTGCTATATGGAATATCAGTTCTAATTACAAACATTTTGAAGACAAATTATGTGATTGTTTGACTGTATCAACGAATGAAGGCCCATATTCACAAATAATTTGTAATGACATTCTTTGTCTGATTCTCACGGGGCGTGCTGGTATGAATCCCAAGGTAGGCCAATTTCTTTCTGAGGATTTATGGTAGTATTTGGGACAGGATTAATTCTTCACACAGCTGATCTTTGTTTTGACCATGGTTATGTGGGAAAGCAGCTAGTTCCTACAAACAAATACTGTGCGAAGTTCTGGTAAAAAAAAAATCATGAAGGCATGGATTGGTGCACTTGTGGCTGCAATATAACTGAAATCATGTTGAAAACTCTGTTAGACACTATTCAAACAAACAAAGTGAAAATCACTCCTTTCATATACAGCAGAATTATGTGCTTGATGACTTTGTTAATTTGGGAAAGTAGCTGTTGGGTTGGAAGGAATCTTTTGGGTAACCTGTAAAGAAACTTTGTAGTTTATTTTTACATGCAAATATTAATCTTGTTTAGTAATCATAAACTAATTATTTAAACTCTGCTAGTCTTTAACTCTTTACCACACAATCCCGACTTTTAACGACTCTGAGAAAGAAGCTTTTTGAAAACATTGTAGGAAAAGGAGAAAATGCTGCTAACCAGCATTTTCTCCTTTTCCCACAATGTTTTCCACCCTTCCCAAAACAAATTTCAATTTTTGAGCCATACTTACGTTGTCATCTGCAAATGCTTTCAATTTGGACTGGTCTACAATTTTGTTGTTTGGTAAAGAGTTACAAGACGGTTTCAGCATTATAAACACATTAGATTTGTTACCTGCAAATGCTTTATATTCAGAAAAGTTGAAACCTTGTCTGATAAAAGAAATTGAACATCAAACCAACAATAGAAAAAGAAAGGAAAGCACAACTGTGACAAGTTTTTGCTGTTGAAAGGAAAGCACAAGTTTTTGCTGTTTTTTTTTTTTTTTTTTTCAAGGAATGATTCTGTAATTTTATTTGTTGCAGTTGGTGTTTTGTAATGTGTGTTGTGAACCATTCCACAAGTTTTGTTTAGAAGAGTTTGAGCAGCCATCTAAAGGACATGATGCAGACTGGTGCTGTGCACGATGTCAGTTTTGCTCTGTTTGTGGAAGACAGAATAACGTAAGTTGGATGGTTATAGCTGGCAGTGTTGTAGAATAATTTAAACCATATCCAGAGGCACAGCAGTAATCTTGTGAATATTCAGAGGAAAAAAGTTGGGTTACATGAGAGTAAATACTTTTTTAGAATCCCTATACCAACAAATCTATAGCTAATACGAACCCACAGAAAATATATGAGCCTGACAAAGAGGGGTTTTCTCCTGCATGCGTCATACCAAGAAAGTCATCACTTAGTTAAAGATCCTTAAAATCCATCTTGTTTAACTCTTTACCAAACGACAAAATTTTGGACTGGTCCAAATTGAAAGCCCTTGCAGACGACAAAATTAATGTGCCTCAAAAATTGATGTTTCTAGTGGGAACAGTAGTAAATATTGTTGGAAAAGGAGAAAATGCTGGTTACCAGCATTTTCTCCTTTTTCCACAATGTTTTCAAAAGGCTTCTTTCTCAGAGCCGTAAAAACCCGGTACTGTTTGGTAAAGGGTTAACAACCTTCTGGATCATGCGGTAGTATGGGCATGCAGAAAATTTATGAATAGCAAAAAGTTTTGACCCTTGGTAGCCTGCGCGGTTTGCACAGACTGACCTGGTTTGATACTGTATGCAGATGCATTAAACCCTCTTTTCACAGAGCATGGCTCACATGTGTTAGTAGTTCAAATATGTAGGGCGTATTCCTTTTGCTACTCAGAACACTCCGAACATGTTCTAGGTCAATGGAGTATTTTGGAACAATGTGCCGTGTTCTTCAGAACATGTTCTGACTGTTCTAATTCAATCAAGGTGCAGTGCACCTGCTGAATGGTTGCTAGGTGATACAAGATGGCTGAAAGACGGACATTTCTTTATGTTATGAACACCATAAAAAGGAGCATTGTAGACTCATCTCTACTCCCTCTCCGGAGCTAATCATATCCTCCACTAACACAGCTAAGACAGTAGCTCTTGCAACAGCCGTCATGGCAATGTACATTCATTTCGGTATTGATTAGAACAATGTTCCAAAAATGCTCCATTCAGAACATAATTCCTGAACAGTGTATGTTTTCTGAAATATTCCATTCGCACATTGCAGAAGAGCATTCCAGAACACAGAATATTGTGCCAGAACAGGTGAATGGAATACCCCTGTAATATCTGCTTTTTCTTGTTCTTTAATGTTAAAAGGGCCAAAACAGAATATTTTTGTCATTCCTTGACACAATTTGCTATATAATATCATGATCATGACTTTTCCATTCAGCAAAAATTTTAGATTTGTCCATTTTGAAAGCATTTGCAGACAACACACTGGATATCACTGAAATAATAGGATTTTGCTTTGACAGGATAGAAAACATTGTGGGAAATGGAGAAAATGCTGGTTACCAGCATTTTCTTCTTTTCCAGCAAGGTTTTCAAAAGCCACCTTTCTCAGGGTCTTTATCCCTTTACCACACAACAAAATTTTAGACCTTTCCGAATTGAAAGCATTTGCAGACGACAATTTCAGTATAGCTCAAATGAGGTGATTTTTTTTTTTTTTTGATAGGATAGAAAACATTGTGGTAAAAGGAGAAAATGCTGGTTACCAGCATGTTCTACTTTTCCCACAATGTTTTCAATAGGCTTCTTACCCATGGTTATTAAAAGTTGGCATTGTGTGGTAAAGGGTTATAATGCAAGATTATTTGGTAAAGGGTCAATTTTTTGATAAAGCCATCTTACTGACAAGTTTGAAATTGAAACCTGTATGAAGACAAAAGTTTTCATGGAAGATTTTAGATTGTTTCAGGTTAAAATTACCCGCACATTTTGTGTGCTTCCAATCCAGACAAGTTTAGTTCAGGATATACATTTGAGCCATGCTCTGGCAAAAGGGGATTTAACGCATCTCCGTGATGCATGGTACCAAGCAAGTGGTCACATTTTTATAGATTCCAATAACTGATCGAATCATTAGACACTCTGGTCCTTTGACATGCAGAAAATTGACCGAAAGCAAAAAGTATCAGCCCAGGTCAGCCCGGGCAGTCTTTGAAAGCTGATCTGTGTGGATACTTTTTGCAGCTACATTAAGCCCCCTTCTCACAGAGCATGGCTCATTTATTTTGGCTTATGTAAAATGTCACTTTTAATTCTCTCTCATTTTACCTTAAAGAAAAGGATAATACATAGAAAGTGTTTAACTCTTTACCTGACATGAAAACCAACATAATCTCCTTTTTGCTCAGTGTATTCTACACTTTCAAAGAGAAATCCAATTATTTGAGTCACATTTGAGTTTTTGTTGGCAAATACTCAATGTGGGCAAGTCTTATAAAAAAGAAGATTTTGCCCTTTTTAAGGACCATACCAGTCATTTGAGCCACAAATTAAAAACATTTGCAGAGAACAAATGTGACATTTCTTATATATAAGTGTCACATTTGTTATCTGCAAATGCTTTCATGATGGACAAGTATAAAATTTTGTTATCTTTTATCTCTTTACCAAACGACGAAATTTTAGACCACTCCAAATTGAAAGCATTTGCAGATCACAAAATAAATGTGGCTGAAAAATTGAAATTTGTTGTTGGAAGAGTAGAAAACATGGTGGGAAAAGGAGAAAATGCTGGTTACCAGCATTTTCTCCTTTTTCCACGATGTTTTCAAAAGGCTTCTTTCTCAGGGTCGTTAAAAGTCGGGATCGTGTGGTAAAGGGTTAAGAGTTAAATGAGTTAAATGTTTTTATACTTTCAGTTACTACAATGTGACAAATGTCAGAATATGTATCACCCAGAATGCCTTGGTCCAAATTATCCAACAAAGCCAACTAAAGAAAAGAAAATTTGGGTAAGTATAAATCGTTGTTAACTTTTTTTTTTTTTGACCCCCTCCCCCAAAAAATTTAGTGCAGAGTTTAACTCTTTCAGCACCAAATACTTAAACTCAACCTTTTTTGACAGCTGAAAATACAATCCTTTGAGTCTCAGAAAAATTTCTATCCTGTAGGCTTGACTAAACACGTGGATGGCATAGATCTTAGATCAGACTGCACGTTCTGTGCAGTCTAATCTTGATCTATGCCGTCCGCATAAGTCCTGGATTTTGCCTATGGTGCCAAAAGGGTTAATCATTGACATGGCTAAAATAATAAGCTGATAATTGCAGAGCATGCTCAAAATTTCAAATAATTCTCAGCTGAATTAGTTCAAGTGGTAAAACATGGGATTATTAATCTCTCGATACTTTAGGGTGTGGGTTTGGTTTCCACAGCTGGCCAACTGAAATTATTATTTGTCTTTCTGATGAGACTTTAAATCAAGGTCCTATGTGATGATGTTATACATCAAGCATGTTAAAGGATCAGGTAAAACTTGTAGAGAATTAAAACTCATTTCAATAAACAATTTTACAGATATGCACAAAGTGCGTGAAGTGTAAGAGTTGTGGTGCAACTACTCCAGGGACTACTTCTGATGCTACGTGGACATATGACTTCTCGCTGTGTTACGAGTGCGGAAAGTTGATGGATAAGGGAAACTTTTGTCCTATATGTCACAAGTGTTATTCTGATGATGACTGGGAATCTAAAATGATACAGTGTAATAATTGTGAAAGTTGGGTCCATTCAAAGTGTGAGGGGCTAACAGGTAAGTGACAACAGTATGCAGTACCAGAGACTAACGTCTATATTTTTTATCCCATTACAAATAATACAGAGTTTTAACTATACCAAATGACAAAATTTAGACTGGTCTAAATTTAAAGCTTTTGCAGACAACAAATTTTATTTGGCATAATGACAAATTATGTGACTTTAATCAGAAAGAGTAGAAAACATTTTGGGAAAAGGAGAAAATGCTGGTTATCAGCATTTTCTCCTTCTTTCCACACTGTTTTCACTGCTTTCTCAGGGTTGCTATAATTCGGAATTGTGTGGTAAAGGGTTAACAACTGTGGAGAAGAGGGCTTTTGGAAACATCATGCAAAAAAGAGAAAATGCTGGTTACCCTATCAGTGACAAATCTCATTATTTGAGTCATGTTTCATTTGTTATCTGCAGCTGCTTTCAACAAGTCTAAAGCATTGCTGTGTGGCTTAAGAGTTATTAAAAGCTCTGATAACATATCATGAATTACTTTGATCCTTGTCTTGTTTTGTGTTTTAAAAGGACACTTCAAAAGGTTCTTGGCCTCGCCAGTAATACACTAAGTTGAGGTCATTTTTTGTGTGTTAATTTTCAACATAGTCTCCATTACTTCAATGAACTTGGCCCTTTAAGGTAGTAGACCCCTAATGGAAAACAGCTATTTCCACTATAATATTATCCTACAAAATTTGCTATGATTAAAAATATGTATTATTGTACTACTTTAACAGAACCACTTTTTCCTTTTTCTCCTTCATAGAATTATCCTTTATAAATCTAAAGCCACTATATTCTCATTTTGAAGGGAGATAATAATTACCTCCCTTTTCAGGAAATTTAACAAAAGTATCAACAAATAATTTCAAGATAGACATCAAAGGAATTTCTGGTCGGCTAAAAATGTGCAAAAGTTTTATATCGGTATAAATCCTTATTTATCAACTAACAAGAAATTTTATTCCATGTTGCACTAGAAGTGTTGGGGGTCTACTACCTTAATTTTAAAAACAGCAGCATCGTCATTTGTCCCATTGAAAAAGGTGGGATTTCAGTTCGGTAAAATGATAGAAGTAAGACAGTGACAAGATCTAGTGATCAAGGAGTATGGTGGCAATAGTTCAACGCCACATCTTTCAATTTCAGCCACCGCTACTTGTGCTGTGTGGACTGGGGCATTATCCTGTACCAACAGAGTGCTAGAATGAAGATTTCCTTGGCTTGTAGTTTTGACTTGTCAGTAAATGAAATCTATTGTCTGTGAAGTAATGATTGAACAGACTTCTTGGAAATTAGCCACGCTCTGGCAAAAAGGGTTAAATGGATCTGGATGATGCATAAGTGATGCATGATACCAAGCAAGTCATTACATAATTTTGGATCCACAATTTCCATCATGTCTAACGACAGGCTGAACCCTGAAACTGAATGGTCCTTGGACATGCAGAAAATTTACAAAAAGCAAAAAAGGTTTTGACCCAGGTCAGCCTGCGCGGACTGCACAGGCTGACCTGGGTTGATACTGTTTGCAGATACATTTAACTCCCTTTTCACAGAGCATGGCTCAAAATTTTGTCTGTACCTGTTCTGCAATTGATAATGCTGCCTTTTGCTGTATTTGAAATGCTTCTTAAAAAAATATTTCAGATGAGATGTATGAAATCCTTTCCTGCCTGCCCGAAGATTTATCCTTTTACTGTCAGAGGTGTTCACCTAAGGGCTGTCCAGAATGGATGAAAACATTGCGGCAGGAGTTAAGATTAGGGCTTGAGAACATCATGCAGACTCTTATCCTGTCAAAATGTGCGCAGTATATTATCAAACAAGAACATGTGAGTAAATACAATAAAACCCTTGTAAGTGGCCACCTCTTTTAATGGCTCAGTGATGTAAAGATGACAATCTGTTATTGTACAGTCGGTCTAAGTGTTAGTTGCTGGCAGAAAATGATTTTTAAGACTAGGTAAAAAGTATACAAAAGATAGAGCGACCTGACAACTTTTAAACTAGTTTTGAAATTAATTTTTCTGCCAGCAACTAACACTTGGACCGACCATTCAATAACAGATTGATTATTTCCATACTTTTAAATGGTATTATTTAAATTTAAATGCATTTTAACTCCTGCATTGTGTATTTGTGGCCACAGCTGGGCCTTTTAGTCTTTACTAAAGGGCAAATATTAGACTTGTCCAAATTCAGAGCATTTGCAGACAACAAAATAACTGTGACTTAATAGTTGAATTTTTTCTTTGAATTGTAGGAAACACTGTGGAAATGAAGAGAATGCTGGTTTCCAGCATTTTCTCTTTTTCCCAAAATGTTTTCAGAAGTCTTCTTCCATAGGCTCTTTAAAACTTGGGATTGTTTGGGAAAGGGTTACGCTAGAAACCTGTATGAAGTAATCATAGATTGAATTCCCAGACATTGACACATGTTGAAATGTGCCTGTACTAAACAAGCTCATGTCAGAATGTACATAGTATATTTACCCATACCGGACAACTGAATTTTAGACCAATCCAAATCGAAAGCATTTGCAGACAACAAACGAAATGTGACTCAAATGATATGGCTTGCAACACGCGAAAAGGGACATTCGGACGTTTGTGTAAAGTGTCATCTTGGATCAGCCTGCACAGTCTGCACAGACTAATCCATGACTACACTTTCCGTTCTTATATAATTTTCTATATCACGCAAGTCTACTATAGTACAAAATCTAATGTAGTGGTAAAGTGCCGATGACACTTTATGCAAATGTCCAAATGCCCTTTTTCGCGTGTTGCAAGCCATATTGTCCTTGAAATGTTAGAAAACATTTTCTCCTTTGTCTCACTATGTTTTCAAGAGGGCTTCTTCCTGAGGGTCTTCAAAACTGTGTCATAAATGGTTAGCCCTTTACCACACAATGCTAACTTTAATAACCTTGAGAAAGAAGTCTTTTGAAAATATTGTGGGAAAAGGAGAAAATGCCTGTAACCCCGTCGCTCAGTCTGTGACGTAAACGAAATTGTAATCCAAGGATTGCTGGTTTGATATGCAGTTCTGCCAAATTCTTTTGCAGAACTGTTAATAGGCATTGCAACAGGATCATTCCTCTCTCATCACTAAACATTGTTTCTACAATGCTAGTGGGAAAGCAGGCAGCAGTGTGCAAAGAGTGTTATGCAAAGTACTAGTACAGTACTGAACTTGAAAAAAACCAAAAACCTTGACTAGGTGGACTTGCCACAAGATTTAACTGAAATAATGAGGAAAATGGCATTCAACTCCAAACTAACATGTGCATGTAGTAAGTAACAGTATCATTGTTTTATTTTTTTTTTTTTTAGAAAATAATAGCACAAAAACAGATTTGTGACACAGACAGTGCCTCTGTAAGTCAGAATCCTGTGAAAGACAGTGAACAAGAAAGTCAGAAAGACACATCAGAGGTCACAGAGATTCAAGGCAATGAAAGACTTGAAACTCAACAAGCAAAGGATATGATTAGCAACAACTGTGGTAATATACAACATAGTGAGATCGTTAGTTCATTAGCAAATGTTAGTGATCCAAATTTAGGTGATAAAAGTGAAACAGTGACAGGAAGTACACAACATAATGTTCGTAATACAGATGAGTGCAGAGTATCTAGACATGGTGATAAAAAAACTACAGCGGCTGGTTCTGCTATGTCACAGTTTAGGGTGAGCAATGATCCAGGTACAGGAAGTGTTAACAGTATTGGACATCAAAATGGCAATTATCAAAATAATCAAAGCAATACAAACTCTCAAACTGATCATCCAGAAATGATGATTGACAGTGATACCAGTGTAAAAGTCTGTGATAGTGTAAACAAAAACAAAGTGCTTGTTAGTGATTTAGCCGGATCAAGAGTTTCAGAAAACAAGTGTTGTGAAGAAAAGGTGCACAGAAGTGTTAATGATACTTATGTGTATGTTGTTGCCTCAGGTAAGAAAAAGGATAGTTATGTGACTAGCTCAGGTGATAAAAGTGATACTGATGGTAATTGTAAAGAAAATGGTACAGGAGAACTATTAAACCATGATGAGATCATATCAGTTGGAGGTAGAATATCAGATAAGACTAATGATAATAGAGAAATGCCCTCTCATAATCAAAATTCTGAGGAAGGATTGACTATGAATGACAGTATGAAAATTGACAAAGGGGAGGTTACAAGTAACACTGGTTTACTTAAAACTGGTGTAAACTTTACTTCTACAAAAGAGCTGAAAATAGTGTCGGAAAAGCATCATGTGCAATTTAATATTGCTGCTAACAAAGTGGTGGAGGCAGTGGAACCAGTTGAAGAGAAAGATGAACCTACTTATCCTCGAGATTTGATGGAAATAGCGGAGAAAATGAAGACAGGTTTCTATAAAAGTGTTGTAAGTAATTAATCCTTTGAGTTTTGAATTTACCCAGGACTAAACAATGCAGGCTTTAAACAACTCTGAGGAAAAATGTTGTTGAAAACATTGTGGGAAAAGGAGAAAATGCTGGTAACCAGCATTTTCTCCTGTTTCCACAATGTCAAAGACAGAAATCATCATTCGAAATAAATATATTTTGTCATCTGCAAATGCTTTGAATTTGGTAGCATTTAAAATTTTATCATAATAGTAAATAATTGATAAAATGGAGTTTTTCATTTAGGAAAACACAGCCAAAATATTTTACTCTATCAGACAACAAAATTATAGACTTACCAAAATTCAAAGCATTTGCAGATGACAAATTAAGTATTGCTAAAATAATTAGACTTGTTTTTGGCAGGATAGTAAACATTGTGGGAAAAGGAAAAAATGCTGGTCACCGGCATTTTCTACTGTTTCCACAATTTTTTTTTTAAAGCCTTTTCACTCAGGGTCATTAAAGGTCGGATTGTGTAGTAAAGCATAGAAAAGATTAACTTCTTATTTTGTTCTGTTCTGTTCTATTTTGACAGAAAATATTCATGTTTTCCCTTGTAAAACTGGTTTGTCAGTGCAATGATAGATTTTGGTCCTTTGAAGTTCTGCTAATTACATAAAGTGAATGTTTTAAGTTTGAATCAAAGCTGTTTTTGCACAATATCACACAAAGAAAACACAGCAAACTTAATCTCTAGATAAATGAGCCACCCTGTAGGAAAAGAGGTTGAATGCATCCCCATGGTACATTTATACCAAGCAAGTCATCAAATAATTACTGATCAATTAAATCCAATTTACAACCTGGATCATGAGATAGACTGGTCCTTGCACATGCAAAAAAGTTACCAATAGCAAAAAATATCGACCCAGATCGGCCTGTGTGGACTTTGCAGGCTGATGCGGGTTGATACTTTTTGCAGATGAATTAAACCCCCCCCCCCTTTCACAGTCATGGTACACACACTAAAATTATATTGCACATCATTTTAGGCAATATTCTGTGAAGACATACTAAGAATAATCCAGGAGTACTTAGACAACGATGAAGAGACAAGAGTCACTAGGAAGAAAGCCATCCAAGCTGCAAAAAGTGTTTTTGTCAAGGTGAGCAGGGCTTAAAATAAACTTTTTTTCCTACTTGTATTTTTTTTGAAGAGGATAGAAACTGGCAGCACTATACCTGCTAGTAACTCTGGTGTAGCAGATCTACATAGTTTCTACTTTTAACATTTCCAAGCACACTGTATATTACATATTTTTTTTTGTACTGTAACAGTTGAAAGACTGACAGTAGAATCATAAAGAAAGATCGTTTATTTGAATAGGGGATTGTTGTAGCTTATATGGGTACCATATGTATATAGTTTTGAAGCTTTATAGTAATACGCAGTTCGATATACCACCCAAAAGTGGCATTAGCATTTGGATATAGATTTCAAGTTTTACCCAAAAATCGAGTGTTTGAACAACCCTAACGAAGAATGCTTTTAAGAGCATGGTGGAAAAGGAGAAAATACTGGTTATCAGCATTTTCTCCATCCTCCATCATGTTTTCTTCTATTTCAAAGACAGATTTTATCAATTTAGACTAATTAGTTTTCTGCAAATGCTTCCAAATTGGACAGTTCTAAAATTTTGTCATCTGGTAAAGAGTTAAGCTGGGTTGGAAGCATTTCAATTGCAATGCCTAGCATTTTCACCCACATTAAAGTTTTAGACCAGACTAAATTCAAAATACATTTATTTGCAGGTGACAATTTAAATGTCTGCTCACATGATGGGATTTGTCTTAGAAAATGTGAAAAACATGGTGAAAACGGAGAGAACACTAGTGAGCATTTTCCTCCATTACCCACAATATTTGCGAAAGCGTACTACTTCAGAGTTGTAAAAAAACATGAGATTTTTTGGTAAAGATTATTGTTTGTGTGTTTTTTTTTTTCAGCAAATGGAGAAAATATTTCCATGGTTTAAGGTGAAGCAGTGTAGATACTGGTACAGCAGCAAAAATATACCAGAGTGAGTGTCAGTTTTATCTCTTTTCCAGTTAACAACCAGGGCCCAGTTTCAGAAAAACCAAAGTCCATTAATTTGCTCATTTCAGCTTACTGATTCAGTTTCCGACTTGCATTGAGTTCTTTATTTGAGACCCTTTTCAAATACATTAAAAGACTCAGTGTTCCCATGCGTAATTCACATTATGAAATTATAAAACTTTCGGATTTTCCACATTGACTGTCTGACTTTCCTTTCTTAATTCTGAATTCCCTTTGCTCACTTTTTAGAACTGCACAGGCAAAGGCCCATACCTTTATATCATCTACTGTACACACAGTATTGCCACATAAACAACTGCAACGCACACAGTGACATCTGTAAATAGATCGATGCCAAAAAAAAACTTGAACCATTCTATTCTACATCCGGGCATCCGGCAATGATGCATGTTTTTGTCTGTTGTTAAAAATTGTTTTGAGAGCAATCAACATTTTGCAATTTAGGCTTATCTAGTTTAAATGATAGGTTTTGGAGTTACCTATTACTCTTATGGGCAAATTCATGTCAAGTTATGCAGAAAAACGTATCAAAATGAACTGACATGGAAAATTGATCGCTGCCAAAAAACACGAAAACCCATGACACAACAAAATGTCACTTCCATATTGTCCGATCAGAGTCAGTTCAGACTGGCTTTCCAGCTTTTTTAATTACTTTAAGCAGTAAATTTACATAAATATCTGTATAAAAAGAATTTTATGCTGCAAATCATCAATATGGATTGCTTTACCTTAAGAGGAGAACCATTATTGTCATTACCCACTAATATGAAATCTTACCCCCAGATTTTCAGCCTGGGGGTAAGTGTATCTTTGAAATAAAAAAGCTAATGGGAACACTGAGACTTTAGTTACATTTTTTTTCTCAAACCCTGAGCTGACATGTTTCAGATTCAACTTGGCAAAATAATGTACTTAAGTCTTTTTACTGAGTTAAGCGCCCAATATGACCTTTGATGTTTGATGGGCCTTAAAACTTCATACATTCATTTTACTGAGTTAAGTTAGTTTACTTTATTAATGAATCCTTTTTTCAGTGGTATGCTACCGGATGCGACATTACCACCCACTACAGACCACACTTACGCCCAATGGTTGTTGAGAACAGAACCACCCAATTCACCTCAACCGTCACCTTTTAAACGAACACAAACACCTATGAAGAAATATGTCCAATATGGTAAGCTCACTAGGAATGATTGCAATATAAATCACTTACATAGTTTGAACTCTTTAACTCTTTACCAAACAACAAATTTTGGACTTGACCAAATTGAAAGCATTTGCAGAAGACTAATTAAATCATGTTGCCACAATGATGATTTCTTACTTTGATAGGTAGAAAATATGATGGGAGAAAGAGAAAATGCTGGTTACTAGTATTTTCTCCTTTTTCCACAATGTTTAGAAAAGTCGAATCTACCAGGGTTGTTAGAACTCAGGATTGCATGGTAAAGGGTTAACTCTTTACCACACAGTGACGACTTTTAACTACCCTGAGGAAGAAGCCTTTTGAAAACATTGTGGGAAAAGGAGAAAATGCTGGTAACCAGCATTTTCTCCTTTTCCCACAAAGTTTTCTACCCCATCAAAGAAAAATTGCGCCATTTGAGCCACTATGAAAATGTCGTCTGCAAATGCTTTCAGTATGGATAGGTCTAAAATTTTGCCGTGTGGTAAAGGGTTAAAGGGGAAAATATATAAAATGGAATTCATCCTTCTGGAAAACATATCAAAGCACTGCAATTTCCAGGATATTTTTGCTAGAAATTTAACTGAAAAGCAAATATCATAGATTCAGATTAAGACTGCACATTCTGTGCCGTCTGATCCTGATCCATACTTTTCTGCAAGAGGTATCTGCTCTTGATCTATAATGTCTGCAATGTCTGTGGAAAAAGCATTTGCTGCACTTTGTGCTTTAACCCTTTACCGAACAATTCCTGGTTTTTACGACCCTGAGATAGAAGCCTTTTGAAAACATTGTGGGAAAAGGAGAAAATGCTGGTAACCAGCATTTTCTCCTTTTCCCACAATGTTTTCTACCCTGCTAGAAACAAATTTCAATTTTTGAGTTACGTTTATTTTGTCATCTGCAAGTGCTTTCAATTTGGACCAGTCTAAAATTTTGTCTTTTGGTAAAGAGTTAAGGGTTAAACAGAACACAAAGAACACAAGTGACATGAATCAGTTTGTGACGAGTGACATGAATCAGTTTGTTTTAGTTTCTATGTTTTAGGGAATAAAACCATTTAGCCTGTAACAAACCCAGGAAGGCAGGGGCTTTTGAAAACTTTGTGGAAAAAAGAGAAAAACTGGTTTAGTGGTAAGCAGCAGGTTGTTCTTTTTCAGGAATGGTTTCTACCCTCATAAGACAAATTCCATCATTTGATTCACATCTGATTTGTCATCTACAAATATTTTTTACTTGGGCAAGTTTGAAATTTTGTCGTATATACTCCCATCAAAGATGATAAAAGTTTAGACTTTTCTAAATTCAAAGCATTTGCAAAAAACAAATGAATGAACTTTGGAAGGGTAACCAACATTTTCTCATTTTCCCTTAATGTTATTTACCCTACCCATAACAAATTGATATTTTTCAGTCACATTTATTTTGTCGTCTGCAATTACTTTCAGTTTTGGTCTTGTCTGAAATTTTGTTGTTTTGTAAATAGTAATTAGCCATTAAGAAATTGTGTTACTTTCGAATTCAGAAAATTTCTGAGAATAATACTAAGAAAGTTCTCAAGATTGGTGAATACAGGCCCCGTTTTTTACCTTCTTTGTATTATTAATAGATGAGGAGGATGAGGAGGTTAGAACGTTTATAGAAGGGGACGACACTCGACGTTGCATGTTTTGTTTACAATATGGCGATCAGGATTGTAATGTAAGTTTTCTGTATCACATAACTGCACTTTTTTAGCGCAACTGTTTTCAAAGAAAACATCAAGGTATTGTCATAGCCCTGTCTTCGTATTCTGCATCGTTGTTGAGCAAAAACTTTGACATTTCATAATATCTCTGCCATTACTGAAGATATTTACTTGAAGCTCTGATTTATTGTTAATTATCAAATGGGTAAACCATACAACAGGGGCAGATATTTTTGACACAGTTATGCCCCTTTTTCAACCTCACTGGAAATCAGTCTATTTCTTAAAGCAACTGCAGCAGAGCGTTGGCGCCCACATATGGTGCTGGTCGTGTGTGTGGGGGGGGGGGGGTTGTTTAATGTGTATTTAAAGTTTTTGATACAAGTTTGAGATAAGCCTTTTTCTCCTTTTCCCACAATGTTTTCAAAAGCCTTCTTTGTTGGAAGGAAGGAGGCTTTTGGTAACGTGGGAAAAGGAGAAAATGCTAGTAAACAGCAATGTTTTTCTACACTTCCAAAGAGAAATTTCAGTTTTTGAGTTATATTTAATTTGTCATCTGCAAATGCTTTAAATTCGGACTAGTAAAAAATTTTGTCATATGGTAAAGAGTCAATATAAATTTTATGACATTTTCTATTAAGTTTATTGGATAACAACACTATAAAAAAAATCTAAATTGCAGGGTAGCAGTATTTATATGAACAAGATGACTGGGCTCTATGCTATTCTGAGATCTAAGGCAAGTTATATAAAGTATTGCACTATGATAAATACAAAATGAATGACAAAAGATTCAGTCTGTTGGACCACATTGTGATTTATTGCAGGATGCTGGACGACTGCTGTACTGCGGACAGGATGATTGGGCTCATATAAACTGTGCACTGTGGTCAGCCGAGGTGTATGAGGATGATCATGGAGGGTTGCAGAATTTAGTTGAGGCTTACAGTCGAGGCAAAATGTTGGTCAGTGCTCTTATGCTATCCTAAGAAGGAAGATTTTTTATACTTGGTTACTTCTAGCAGAATAAGTGTGACTTATAGGTCTAGAAATACAGTTCCAAATTAATGGTATTCTGTTTTTTGAAAACCTAGCCATAAATATGTTTACCACACGATCCTGAATTTTAATGAGCCTGAGGAAGAAACCCTTTGAAAACATTGTGGGAAAAGGAGAAAATGTTGGTAACCAGCATTTTCTCCTTTTCTCACAATGTTTTTACTTCACCAAAAGCATTAACCATAATATGAGCTACATTTAATTTGTTGTCTACAAAGGCTTTAAATTTTGTCGAGTCTAAAATTCTGTCGTTTGGCAAAGAGTTAAGACATGTTTAACCCCTTATAGTCCATTTGGTTTCTATAAAAACTGACATTTTGATCAAATGCATTAAAATGGAACAACTTCTTCATAATTTCTTTGTTGCAATGTTAGTTATTTACAAAAACCATGCAGAAATCTAACTTTTCACAACTTTTCATTTTGAATTTCATGCTTTTAACTATTTTAGAATTTCTTGGTCTTAGCCACAGAGGAGTGAGGGAGAGTTGGACAACAGCCATAAACAATAACAAATCATAGTAAAACCATGTGTTTTTGTAGTAATTTCATTCATATTTAGATTCAGTAGTGACTGAATGTACACAACTAGCACTATAACAATAGAAACAAACACGTTAACCTCATGTTTTACAATGATCACCCTTAAGCCATAGATATTGAATTATTTGAGTATGTATGTGTTTGTAAAATTTTCTACTATCAAACAGATAGTAATTTTATCAGTCTTCCTAACCAAAAAGATGTGGTAAAATTATCCATATCGATAGTAAATAGTTAATAACATTCCCAAACAAAAAGAAAGAATGTATGCCTCCTCAGGTCAATTTCTGTTTTTCCAGCAATTTTTCTGAAAGTTGCTCTCTTCAAACAATTGATAAAGTGTCTTTGTAAGGGTAAGTTATTGTGAACCTAATTTTTCAATATGCTTGACCTCATATGTAAATGCTTTCAAATTGACCATGGGATAGTACGCTGTTCTAGTGTTGCACTCTCTCCACCTTTTTGAAATGTCAAAATTAACATTGAGGTTAATGGACAAAATCATTAAAATACGGTTTTAAATTCTTCAAGTATTTTTTCTCTCGTAGTTTTTGTAAAATAATCAGATAGGTATAAAGAAATTTCCCCCAAAATTTTTTTAGATAGATGATTTTGAGCCAAACGTTAGTTTTTATAGCAACCAAATGGACTATACCAAACAATCCCATGTTTTATCAACCCTATGGAAAAAGGCATTTGAATACTTTGTTAAAAAAGGAGAAAATGTCAGTAACCAGCATTCCCTAAAGTTTTTTTCTCTTTCAAAGGCATGTTTCTTCCCTTGAGCCTTATTTAATTTGTCGCCTGCAACTGCATTCAATATGGAAGAGTCTAAGATTTTGGTGTCTTGTAAATTATCAGAGTTGAAATATGTATTACCATTGTTTGGGGAAGAATGTATGTGTATTCTGTGATTTCATTAGTTTATCTGGAACTCCGTATTTTTTATCACTATAATTATTTTACAGAAATGTGATTTCTGTGGTTTATCTGGGGCCACTGTTGGCTGTAACACCAGGGGTTGCAAGTCCAATTACCATTTTATGTGTGCTAGAGAGGACCGCTGTAAGTTCCAGGAGGATAAAAAAGTGTTCTGTAAATACCATACACTCGATGTGGATGGAGAGGTAAGTTTTTTTATTTCCCCCCCCCCCCCCCAAGGCGGAGGGATATAGTTTTAGCGTTGTCCTTCCGTGTGTCCATCCGGGAGAATATCTCCAGTACCATTAGACGGAATTTCGTGAAACTTTATACATGTGTACAATAACCCAATCTGCCGTTACACTTTTTTAAATTTTTTGATTCGATGAAAAATGGCCAACTGGGAGCGATTTTAAGTTAGGCGGTCAAGTAAATTTTTCGGCGGGGGATATCATTTCAACGAAATTGCTTGTTTTTTTCTAATTTTACGACCATCCGGAAGAAACTTTCAAAACATTTTGAGGAAAAGGAGAAAATGCTGATAATCAGCATTTTTCTCCTTTTTTCCAAAATGCGTACTACCCTTTCAAAGAGGTTATTTGAGTCGCATTAATTTGACATCTGCAAATGCTTTTCAGTGAGGACAAGTTTGTTTTGTTGTTGTCTGTGATAGTTTTAAGAATATTCCTGGTATCATTCAGGGGGAGGAGGGGCTGACACAAAATGATACCAAAGTATGACTTTGATGTAATAGTATTTTATTTATAGTGGTAAGACAATTCATTTTGTTAAAATATATTCAGACAGAGATAGACAAAGGATTTTGTTTGGTGGAAAAATGTTCATAAAGAGCAACGTCTCCATTTGCCATTATATTGCTTTTACTGTCTATACGCATAGATATCCCTACACTAACCCTATACCAAAAAGTTCCGTGTTTTAATGACCCACAGGAAGGAGCCTTTTGAAAACACTGTTGGAAAAGGAGAAAATGCTGGTAACCAAAGACAAATTACACCATTTGCATAATGTCTAATTTGTCATCTGCAAGTGCTTTCAATTTGGACCAGTCTAAAATTGTGCCCTTTGGTAAGTGTAAATGTTTTTATGCATGGTATGAGTCCTACTTGGATTAGCTGAAAAACCAAGATGAAATAATGACTATATTTAATTACAGAGTGAAAGATTTAAGTTTTTTTTCTTTTACATGTGTTTGTGCATTTTTTAGCTCAGGTGTTTTCAAAGAAAGCTTAAAGGTGTTATCATAGCCTTGTTGTGCTCATCATCATTGGGCAAAAACTTTTGCAGTTTCCCATATCTCTATTATTACTGATGATAAATGCTTCAAACATGGGCTGGTTGTTAATTATCAAAAGGGGAATGCACGCTAGCAAGGCAGGTAATCCTCAAAATATTTTCAACAAAACATTTTCACTGAAAAAGCAGCTGTAGCCAAGGATTGGCACCCATATCCTTTACTCTTTGATTCTCTCTTTTTTTTCTTTTTTCTTGTTTCCATGGAGTTGTAGCTCCAAAGAATATTAAGCAGATGAAAAACACGGGTAGGAAACTTCATATTCAGAGCCAATGGCTCTGACGAGAAAATGTTGTGTTGGTCTTCCGTTTCTGAAGATGTCGGCTGAAAAACAACCAAAAAACAGGTAAGCTTGTCATTATTTGTAATGATGTGTTCTTATGTCTTTGAAATTCAAAAAAAGGAGAATGTCATGCAATGCTCTGGTCTTTCAACGTATTTTCTACACTACGGAAAGTTGTAACAAGTGTACGATGTTGTCTGAATCATTTGTGGCGTGGGTTGACCTTAGCTAAAATAATACGTCACGGACCTAAATTCAGTCTATTATTGCCATATAATTGGCAATTAAAAGAGAGTCTTGCTGTCCCAAAAGCATATATATTTATGTCTTGAAATGTTATATTCACTGCTGGTAAAGAATTGGAAAAAAAAATAGCACAAAAAATGATGAAAATAAAGAAGGGCTCCGATTATGTGGACAGGCTCTGAATATGTAAGTCGGCACCGATTGATGAGGGCTTCCTTTCAAACATTTAGTTTTCTGTAAAATTTTACTTAGGAAGTAGGCTATGTTTTATCTGTTAACACCTTTCAGTCCAAAATGTAGTACTATTGTTGGATGGAACATGACCGAATTTATGAAAATACAAAGGACTGGTATTGTCACGATTGAAAAATCCCGTCAAAAATTAGTCTATCTAAATTTTGAAAATACTTTTGTGTAGCTTTTGATTAAAGAATGGTCTATACATGTATATAGCATTTGTCATGCTTTTGTCGTAAGTGCAGCCTACATGTAAGCAAAAAAAGAAAAAGAAAAATATTTGGCATCTTTGGAAGGCTCTTTGGTCTTGAAACAGTCATTAAAAAGCTAAATGGAAAATGTATTGAACAAAGCAGAGATGATGAATAGACAAAAAAAAAAACTTTTACAAAACGTGAGAAATACAATTGACCTATTTGCAATACACGCCTCAGGGTGTATGTATGAACACTCTTTCCTCTTTCTAATACTTAACACTACACAACAGTATGTCAGGTGGGTGGGGTATATATAAGTCTTTAACAACAAAAAAGAATCTATTTCACAAGCACGCCGAGACCAAAAAATGTTCATAGATCCCTGACTCTGATAGTTCTTACTCAGATCTTTCAATGTTCAATTAACCAGATGCATAAAGTTCTGACAAGCACTTTAAGGGTTCATAATGAATAGCTTCGAGTTATTTATTTATTTTTTTTTCCGTCCTAGATATTTGTATGCATGTCCTAAACATTGTCGTTTGCACTTGTTTTAGAAATCTAACACTGGCCCCTCCCCATTTCTAGTGTAGAAATCATTCACTTTACGCCGTTATTAGATTGAGATTGCAGCTCCAATATCATGATTTACTGAGTGTGTATGCAATTAGCTGTTTTGAGTCATTATATGGCTTGCAACACGCAAAAAGGGGCATTCGGACATTTGCGTAATGTGTCGTCTCGGATCAGCCTGCGCAGTCCGCGCAGGCTAATCTGAGACGGCACTTTACCAATACATTAGATTTTGTCCTTCAGTAGACATGCACAAAACAAAATTACATAAAAACGGAAAGTGTCATTTTGGATTAGCCTGCGCGGATCGTGGGCTGATCCGAGATGACACATTACGCAAATGTTCGAATGCCCCTTTTCGCGTGTTTCAGGCCATACAGGATAAAAAGGCAGTTTGAAGGGTCTTTAAGCGGTTTATGTAAATTTGGTACCTGTTTTGTCGTGCGTTTTCGTGTTTTGCCGTGCCGAGTAATTTTGATTAAGTAAAAAGTAAAATTCTGAAAAAAAAAAAAAAAAAAAAAAACTGCATATCGTCCCGTTTTATTCGTATCCATTTCGTCTGCACATGCTTAAAAGGATTTCGGACATCGGATATTTTTTTCGGAGCAAGGTTTTTGAAAACTTTAAGACTTTTGATGCTTTCTTTAAGCAGACGTACACGTAAAATACATCATGAAAATTCCCTAAACTGTTCGAAAAAATGACGATACGCAGGTTTTTGTTTCAGAATTTTACTTTTTACTTAATCAAAATTACTTGGCACGGCAAAACACGAAAACCCACAACAAAAAAGGTGCCAAGTTTACATAATCCGCTCAAAGACCCTTCAAACTGCCTTTTTCTCCTAAATAATGACTCAAAACAGCTAATTTGCATATCCACTCAATATATCATGATACTGGAGCTAGAATCTCAATCTAATTATGGCATAAAGTAAATGATTTCTTCATTACAAATGGAGAGGGATCCCCGCGAGATTTCTGAAACAAGTGCAAACAACAATGTTTAGGACATTCATACAAAAATCTAGGACAGTAAAAGAAAAATAGATAACTTGAAGCTTTTCATTATGAACCCTTAAAGTGCTTGTTACAACTTTAGTTGGTTCTGCAGCCAGTGTAGATCAAGAGTAGACTTCACAAAAGGTGATAATTCGCTTGGATGGATGTTTGTTTATCACCGGCTTAGAAAATAACCAATATATGACATCTTCTGATCTAATATGCGTTTCATTAATTGAAAATTGAAAGTTCTGAGTGAGTACAATCAAAACCAGGGATCTATGAACATTTTTTGGTCTTGACGTGCTTGTGAATTTGATTTTTTTGTTGTTGTTGTTAAAGACTTGTATATACCCCACCCACCTGACATACTGTTGTGTCATGTTAGGTGTTGAAAAGAGTTTAGGGTGTTCACACATATACCCTAGGCATGTAATGCGAATAGCTGAATTGTATTTCTCACATTTTGTAATTTTTTTTCCTATTCAGTATCTCTGCTACGGACGGTACATTTTCCATTTAGCTTTTTAATGACTGTTTCAAGACCAGATAGTCTTCTGAAGATGCCAAATATTTTTCTTTTTCTTTTTTTGCTTACATGTAGGCTGCACTTATGACGAAAGCATGACAAATGCTATATACATGTATAGACCATTCTGTTAATCAAAAGCTACACAAAAGTATTCTCAAAAGTCAGATTGACTAATGTTCGACGGGATTTTTCAATTGTGACAATACCAGTCCTTTTATTTTCATAAATTCGGTCATGTTTCATCCAACAAAGTACTACATTTTGGACTAAAAGGTATTAACGGAAAAACATAGCCTACTTCCTAAGTAAATTTTTACAGAAAACTAAATGTTTGAAAGGAAGCCCTCATCAATCGGTGCCGACTTACATATTCAGAGCCGGTCCACATAATCGGAGCCCTTCTTTATTTTCATCATTTTTTGTGCTATTTCTTTTCAGTTCTTTACCAGCAGTGAATGTGACATTTCAAGACATTAATATACGCTTTTGGGACAGCAAGACTCTCTTTTAATTGCCAATTATATGGCAATAATAGACTGAATTTAGGTCCGTGACGTATTATTTTAGCTAAGGTCAACCCACGCCACAAATGATTCAGACAACATCGTACACTTGTTACAACTTTCCGTAGTATAGAAAATACGTTGAAAGACCAGAGCATTGCATGACATTCTCCTTTTTTTTCGAATTTCAAAGATGTAAGAACACATCATTACAAATAATGACAAGCTTACCTGTTTTTTGGTTGTTTTTCAGCCGACATCTTCAGAAACGGAAGACCAACACAACATTTTCTCGTCAGAGCCATTGGCTCTGAATATGAAGTTTCCTACCCGTGAAAAAGACATTTTAAATCTGATCACAAGATTTCAGGCAGAGTTGACTAGGATCCAACTGCATATTCTTCACCCAACGCTGTTAGCAAAAAAGAAGTAATTCAGTACCATATTGGCAATTGACAATCATTATATGTAATTTAGATTTGAGCAAAAGGGGGTTTAATGCTTCGCCATGATGCATGATACTAAGCAAGTGATCACATAATTATGGATCCATAATATCCATTTTGTATAACAACCAACTGAATCTTGAGATAGACTGGTCCTTTGACATGCAAAATATTGACCAAAAGCAAAATATTTCGACCAAGGTCAGCATGTGCTGACGGCATGGTCTGACCTGGGTTGATACTGTTGCAGATTTATTAAGCCCCCTTTTCACAGAGCATGGCTCATGTTTTCTTTTTTCAATTTTATCACATAGCTTTTGGGAAGATATAAGTTCAGTGTACTCAGGAGAGTATATGTTGACTGTCTAAATGTGAGAACAATCAAGAAACACTGGGCCAAAGGTCTTAATGTCACAGATATTAATGTCCTTATAGGTAAGAAACCTTCTTTTTACCACATAATTAGTCTTGTGTTCTTTGTAATAAATCTGTCATAAATTTTCTGTACCACCGCATGTATAAGACAAGTGTAACGTTATAACAGCATAATATGTCATCATGTTTTTACTTTTTACCACACAATCCCCAGTTTTAACGACTCTGAAGAAGGGTTTTGAAAAACATTGTGGGAAAAGGAGAAAATGCTGCTAACCAGCATTTTCTCCTTTTTCCGCAATGTTTTCTAACCTATCAAAGACAGAAATCATCATCTTAGCTAAACTTATTTTGTCGTCTGCAAATGCTTTCAATTTGCTCCAGTCAAAAATTTTATCATTTGGTAAAGAGTAAAAAAGAACTTAATAATATTCAATCCTTTACCAAACAATAAAGTTTTGGACTCAACCAAGTTAAAAGTATTGACAGACAACCAATATAGCTTAAATGATGATTTGTGCTTTTGCTAGGGTAGAAAACATTGTAGGAAAAGGAGAAAATGCTGGCTAATAGGATTTTCTCGTTTTCCAACAATGTTTTTGAAAGCCTTCTTCTTAGGGGGATTGTCAAAACTTTGGATTGTGTGGTAAAGGGTTAAACATACTTACTTTATATTTGATTGTTAACAAGTTTTTGATGTGTGTCAGTCACTCTTGATGATTGATTCCTGGAAATCCTACCAGGGACTCACACCTTGATATTGAGGATCTTGGATGGCTCAGTGGTAAAATGTAGGACACGGAACCTGGAGGCCCTTGATTTGAGCTTTACTCGAAGCACTGGGTTTTTCATGGGAGTGACCTTGGGCTACATTTCAGATCCCAAGCCTAGCACTGATGAAACCCAGGACATACATGTGAGCTAACGTGTGATATGGCTGAAATAATGTTGTTAGTGGCATGAAACACTATTCAGTCAGATAGTCAATCAAAATGTTGACCCTGCTCATGACTGTATTTGAACTTTGAACCTCTGATGTGAGAGGCCGTTGTTCTTCCCAACGCTACTCTCTCCCATAGGATTTTATATTTTGGCTCAGGCTTTGTTATTAATGTTTGTCTTTCAGGATCCTGCAGTGTTGATTGCCTTGGTCGATTGACAGATCTATCAGATAAACCCAGGTTTTTACAGCCAGTTGATTTTCTGTAAGTAATGTTCTCTTTTTTCATGACCCTGAAGTTCAAGGCTTCTGTATTTATCTACCACAGTTTCAGATTGTTAGTTTTTATGATGTTTAACAATGTGTTCAACCTAATATCAGTTACATCGTGACAGCCTGTGCCTCAATCCATGCTTTTCTGGAATTTCTGTTACTTTGCAAAGTGCTCTACCCAAGCCACTGGCTGCTCTACTACATAACATCAGTCCGAACAACGGTCAATCATGAGAGAGGAATGAATCCTGTTACAGTGACTTTTATTTATTAATCTGCAGAAAGAAATTTGCAGAGCTGAGGGTTAAAACCAGCAAACCCATGGTCTCAAGTCCTGTATGCTACCCCCGGAGCTGCCAGACTTGGCATCATAGTGTTAGATAATTCCCGTACTTAATGTAATGAACGAAATTTTTAATGTGTGAGAATGTAAAATCTTTGTTAGTGGTGCCTGGCTTGATCCTCACTAGAGTTGCTTGGTTTTATTTTGGAGAATCCAGAAGTCCTGGCCCAGAAATTGGAATGTATAAATATGTGAGCTGTTGCCATGATATGGCTGAAGTGCTGTTGAAAGGGGGAAACAAAAAGGTTCAATTTAATCAACCTCACTTTATTCTACATTCTTCTCTTTAATATTTCATATTTCTTCTTCTCATTTGTAAACTTTATTTCAAAATTGTAACCATTTACTAAACAATCCTGTGCTTTCATGGCCCTGAGAAAGAAGGTTTTTGAAAACACAATTGGAAAGGAGAAAAAGCTGGTAACCAACATCTTGTTCTTTCCCAAAATGTTTACTAAACTTTCAAAGACAAATTATGTATCTGAGCTGTATTTAATTTGTTGTCCATAAATGCTTTTAAATTGGATAGGTCTTGGTTGATTTAACATAATTCTGTATACCTTCTCTGTCAATGCTCTAAGATTTGTTTCTTTTGATTGATTGCATGGTGCTTAATGCTGTCTTAACATTATTGCAGTTATATCTTGGCAGCTAGAGCACCTATCCATGCTATCCTGGAGTTTTTTCTTTTTTCCAGTACTTCACACAATATTCGTCCCAAGCCACTGGCAGTTTTCCCACATCATTCATTGTCAAAATAATGATCAGCATTGAGAGAGGAATGAATTCTGTCACAATGACTATCATCAGCCCTGGAAAAGAAATCGGCCGAGCTAAGGGACTCAAATCAGCTACGCCCTGGTCTCAAGCACCGACTGCGCTACTGGGGCTTGGCTGTGTGAAGTTTGATTCTTGTCCTTTATTTTGTAGGTCAACTCGTATTTATTGGAGTACCAAAGATGCAAGGAAAAGGTGTGTTTACACATGCAGAATCGTTGAAGTCCGACCAGAAATGTCAAAATCTCCGACTATTGAGATAAAGGACACACGAATAGTTCATGATGACTCTCACCCAGATTTTGTTCCTTTCTCAAAATTAGACTTAAATAGTTTAAACTTGGGTCATTTAAAACCCACCAGGACTACTGTAGATAGTTGTGTTGTGGATCTTACAATAGAGGAATCTGCTGACTCATCAAGAACACTCTCTGTTATACCTGAGGAAACTAGTTCTAACAGTGAACTTTCACAACTTTCACACTTTTCACAAACCTATCATACAGAAAGTACTAAAGGAGAAAGAAGTTTATTAAGAAGAGCAAGTTTTAGTGGAAGTGCAGCCATGAAAGATGTGATTAAACCAGATAAGTTAAGTGTATCATGGAATGGTTTTGAGAAAAGAAAATTACAAAGTCAGGTCAGTTTAAGAGGTTTATCTCCCAAGACTCTACAGCTGTTGAACATTAAAGATCCATCAAAACATACACTGTACATGGACGGTCAGGGGTGTGATGATAATGATGATTTAGCCTTAGTAAAAATTGCAAATAGATTGAATAGCGCTGCTGCTAAAGCTTCAAAACAAACAACTGGGCCAGGTTCTGAAATTTTGGGATTGCAGAGAAATAGGTCAAAGTCTGTTGATAGTTGCGCTTCTTATAGTAAGTCCAATTTGGAGAATCAGAAAACATCATTACTTTCCAGCCTTCCATCTGTACCCTGGTCTCCCCCCTATAGAATGTCAATGAGGGCTAATTCTTGGCCTAAAGAGAGCCAGCCAATAAGACTGTTGACCTCTGCAAATGATAAACAACAATCTTCGACAGGACTTGAACAGATCAGTGAGCTTACAGACATACATCCGATGTCTGAACCTATAGGGTCATCATCCCCAAAATTGTCGGCAGAGAAATATCGAGATAAAGTGAGTGAGATGACGGATGAAAGGAAGATGGAACCCAGTGTAGAATCATTACCATGCACTGAATTAGACTCAGAAACACAGTGTGTTGAAGGGACAGTAGATTTACACATAGAAGGTAATGGTGAGGACTTTGCAGAAACAACTTTTGTGGTCATGACAGACACAAGTGAGGAACTTTCAGAGGAAGAAGCTATAAAAATTGTACAAGAGGTTTTGAGTGGAAGTAGCACATTTGAAAACAGCAATGAAATTTTTACAAGTGACACAAATAATGTTGATGAAGTCACTGATGGAGCAAATACTGCAGATGTGCTTACATATGAAAAGGATAAATCTGAAGTAGAGAAAAATGATAAGATTACTGATAAAGAAATAAAAAGTGATAGACCTGGAATGACTGATAGTCCTTATGTGGTTAGTAAAAAGACAGACATTCCTGATGTGGTTACTAGTGGTACAAGTAGTGCAGTTGATCTCACTGATCACGCTGGAGAATCTAATGATAATGCTAGAATAGCTTGTGAAATAAACAGCACTGAAGGTATTACTGACACAGCTGACAGAAATAATCAAAAGATAGGCAGTGATAGATTACTCTTAAGTGACAGAGGCAGTGTTTTAAAGGCAGGAACAGATTCACTTACTGATACAGAACTCAACACTGACCATTTTGGAAGTCCACCTCGTGTAAATGATGCAAAGAGTGACCTTGAAATGAATATGAGGTCAGATAGTCCATTTATTCCCCAACTTGTAAGTGACAGTAGTTTACTAGGTCAGCCATGTGTGAGCAATAAAAGAGATAAACAAGACAGTGAGGGAATGGTATCAAACACAATCGCTTGTATTAAAGAACCAAAGGTTACAGAACTGAAGGATACCTCTACTACAATATATGTCTGTGATAGTGGTGACAGTGATAATGATGTTTTAGATATAACTGATTCTATAAACAAGAGTACTGCTGAGAAAGCCAATGATGGAAAAGTTGATGAGGATTTGACCATAAAAGATGAGGTTTTGGAGGATGCAGATAAAAGACTTGAAATACAGACAAAAGTAGTAAAAAATAGAGATGTAGAAAATCAAGACATTGTTGATGTGGATGGAACAAGGTCATCATCAAAAGAGGATATTCTTATACAGAATACTGTTACAAACAAGGATGAGGTGGATGGTGATCAGATTGCTGATTTATCAGCTCATTCAGCCTCTGATCCTGAGAAACTAATTGAAACAGATCAAGCTGTTCAAACTTCCACTGCAGACCAGACCATTAGTGATAGTACATGTCATACTATTTCTAAATCTACAAAACTTGTTTCACCTGCTGAAGAAATGTGTGAGGATGGAAGTGAAAAGGTAAAGAAATCCATAGAAATGGGAGCTGAGGAGCATTGCAACTTACACAACCATCATGGTTCTGAAATAGACCCACAGAAAAAACAAGTTTTGAGAGAACTGGGGCTTGGAACAAGTGATGAAGTGGAACAGATCAGGAAAAATTCCCCCTCAAAAAAACTGTCTTGCCTGAATGCATTTACAGGCTTTGAGTGCATGAAGACTAGGAAACAAAAACGTTCCCCAAGACTACTTAAAAAGTATCCACTGAGACGAAAAACTGGTTCGCTGTCAAGGTACCCAGACATTGATGGCTCATTATTGTCTTTAACAGATGATACATCTCAGAAAGACTTGTGTGTCAAAGACATGGAGAAAAAGGATGAAGCTGTAAATGGACAAAGTATGGAGAAAAAGGATGAAACTGCAAATGAAGAAGGTATGGAGAAAAAGCCAGAGTTACCTGTTCTTGATCCTATTGCGAAGAAAATAAAAGAGGAAAGTCTAGCTAAGAGTGTTCCAGAGGAAAAGGGCCCTTTCAAATGTCAGACTTGCAGGAGACTGTATAGAACAGAGACTAGTTATCAGATACACATCAAAAATTGTACTTTTTATGTCAGTTCCAGTGATGAAGAGGAAGATTCTGAAAGTAACAAAAGCCAGCCTGAGCAGACTGTATCTAGTAGATCACTGAGAAGTAAGTCCAAACTTAAGTTAGATGCAGAAAAAGATGAAACAGATGTTGTAAAAAGTAAAAGACAGAGAAAGGATAGTGAATCTAAGGTAAAGTCACAGGAAGTGGAGAGAGTTGAAAGTGTTACAAGGACCTCTCTGAGACAAAGTACGATCTTTCAGAGAGTAGCCATAGAGGTAGAGGAAAGACGGTTGAAAGAAGAAGCACAAAAGCTTACAAGTCCCAAGAGAAGAGGAAGAAAACCTTTGAAAACAAAATTAGATGAACATGAAAAGAAGACGGAGGTGCCAAAGTTATTAAAGAATGAAGAGAACCAAGGGTCTGATACCAGGAAAGTTGGCAGAAAATCAGATCATGTAGAAACTCATGAAAGCAAAGATTTTTCAAGTGACAAATGTGACAACATGAGTAAAAAGACACTGACAGAACAAAATGAGGATGGGTGCCACAATGAAAATTTTTTCTCTGATGACCAACTGACTAGCTCAGCAAGCAGGAAGAAAGGCAGGAGAAATAGAGAAGGTTTGGGTGAGAATGAAACGGAACCAACACATCCTAAACAGATAAAACTTGGTGGTTTTCTCTCACCAAACAACATGAGGAGAACTAGGTCAAGCAGACCTATTGTTGACATGGACTGTTCAAGTGAACCTAGGTTGGAGCAGGACTTGATAACAGAGTACAGTCCTAACAAAAGAAGAAGAGGACGATCCAGTCTGCACAGTGATAGGTCAGAGGAAAACTATGCTCATGGAACAACCAATGTACATCTAACTGATAAATTGGGAGATTCTGGAATAAAAGATGATGATAATGATACTAAAGTAACAAAACCTGATAGTGAGGAGAGTGTGAATGGGAAAAATAGTTCACCAGCTAGTTGCAAAAAATCTCAGAAATTAACCAGAAACAAAATATCTGAAACGTCTCTAGATTCTTATGTAGAAACTAACAGTGAGGAGGGAACTGAACCTATACTTGATTATGTGTCTGGATTAATTATTGATCCAAAGACTGGGCTAATGTACAGCCCTAAAAAATTGCAAACAAATAATGACTCACCAGAGGATAAAGAAGTTAAAGAACCTGACGAGGTGAAAAATTTTGTGGGAAGATCTGAGTCTTCTACCAAAACTGAGGATGAGAATAGAAATTGTTTGAATACAAACCTGAAAAATAATGATGTAGATAGTGTTGGTGCTAATGTTACTGCCTCTGCTGATGACAAGTTAAATACACCAAGTGTTTCTCAAATAGAGCTGAATAAAGACACAAATATAAACAATGAAAGTGATAAAAACAAGAGGGAGGAAACTTGTCAAAAAGATTTGACCTCTGATTGTATCAAGAAAATCTGTACAAATCCTACTGATGTGAATTCTGTTGAAAACAAGAATACAACCTGCTACACTGTGGAACAAGTATCTAAATGTGGTGCTGAGAATGGTAATATCGGATCGGGCAGTGGCAATACAGTTAACCTAGACCAATGTTCAAACTTGCCTAAAAGTAACTTATCAAGAACTGTCTTAGAACTGTTGAAAAATGGCCATAAAGTTGTGATCAGAAACCCTACCTCAGACAAAAACTATGTCTGGGAGAAAACTGAAAGTGGGTATGTCGGGAAGCCTCTGGACAAAAACATGCATTATTCCAACAACCTAGTTGTATCTTCAAATGTAGCAGCCCAAAATATTGACGAGAAACTTCCAGGAAATGAAACTGTTGAACACACTGTGACTGATCTATCCAAGGAAGATTTGGCTGGAAAGAATGAAAGAGAAGTTCCTTTGGAGAAATCAAAACCAAATACTGCATCTGAGATTCTTGCAGCGAGAAAGTTGCAGGAAATGAGGAGAGAAGAAGACAGACCTAAACAAAGTTGTGTATCAGCTGATACCAGCAACACAACTCAGAAAGTAAAGCAGCCCAAACATGGTCAGAGAAAAAAGGAGACAATAGACAAACAAGCTGTGGTTCCCAAACAACCTGTCTCGGAGAACAGACCAATTTTACCTGCAGTCACTGTCCCAGGAAACAGACTGATTTTACCTGCAAGCACTGTTTCAGAAAACAGACCAATTTTTACTGCAAGCACTGTTCCAGAAAACAGACCAATTTTACCTTCTGGTGCAGAGTATGTCGGTGGTTTTGTAGTATCTGGGGCAAATAACTCTGATTATCATAAGAAATTACAAAGCACTGCAGAGTTAGCCAATTCTGCTCTTCAGAATTCTCTGCAGCTGAAGAATAAGTTTATGGGAGCTAATGTGAGTAAAGTCTACCAACAGGAGGGACAGACACAATCTCTCGTGCAATTCCTAAATGTCAATAGCAGCAGTTATACAAATCCTTTAATCAACTACCCACTGTTGTTTCAGAACACTTTATCACCAGCTCTTGCTTCATTACAAACAAACTTGCCTCAGTCTAGCTTTGGTATTCCTTTGTCAACATCAACCAGTTGTAATTCTCTTTTAAATCAACACTCCATAACAGATTCTTTAATACAGCAGAGTGGATCAAATGTAAGCAATTTAAATTTGGGAGGAACAGAACAGTCCGATTTACCGAATATTCTTAGAAAACCATCAGATGATAAGACTAAATTGAAATCTTTATTAAAACCTAAGAGGCCTGTGTCAGAAGTACGTACTTACTTACATAGTTCTCCAAGCCGTCTGGAATCCCTCCGACACTACCTCTCAAAAAAAAACTTACTCTCTGGAAAAGGATTCCAAAAATCATTGGCCACGCAAACTAGCAATGTGGTCCCTCATGGAACCAAGAAAGTAGGGGAATATAAATCTGTGCTAACGGAATTGAAACCTGTCACAATTCCTGTAAAAAATGTGGATAAAATGTTACCTTTGAAAGATCATGCTATGAATACCAGAATGCAGAAGAGGAAAAGATTGCAGAGAAGGCGGTTGATAAAGCCCCGTTCGCCTGTCAAAGGTGTGTCGATGAAATCAAGGTCGCCTGTCAAAGGTGTCAGAGGTAGAAGACCATCAACCATTGCAGCTCCACATACTTCAGGTATGCTCTTAAGAAATTAACCCTTTACCACACAATCTTGAATTTTAACGACCCTGAAAGAGGAGGCTTTTGAAAGCATTGTGAGAAAGGAGGAAAAGTTAGTTTTCTAGCCTATCAAAAACAGAAATAATCATTTGAGCTACATTTAGTTTGTCCCTTGCAAATGCTTCCAATTTGGTTTCTGCAAATGCTTTCAATTTGGTGGAGTTCAAAATTTTATCGTTTGGTAAATGGTTAAGCATTTCTCGGCTGATTTAAGTCTTTACCAAACAGTCCCTGGTTTTTACGACCCTGAGATAGAAGCCTTTTGAACACATTGTGGGACAAGGAGAAAATGCTGGTAACCAGCATTTTCTCCTTTTCCCACAATGTTTTCTACCCTGCTAGAAACAAATTTCAATTTTTGAGTTACATTTATTTTGTCGTCTACAAGTGCTTTCAATTTGGACCAGTCTAAAATTTTGTCATTTGGTAAAGAGTTAACTCATTACTAAAATCCAAAATGAAAATGGACACCTGTTTTCAAAAGCCGTCTGTGTCAGGCTTGTAAAAATCTTGGATTGAGGGGCAAATAATTAAATTCTGTACTGGACAACAAACTTTTGGATTTGGTTCATATTGAAGCCATTTGCAGATGACAAATATGGTTTAAATGATAGGGTTTATCTTCAAAAGAACTGAAAACATTGTGAATAAAGGAGGAATGCTGTGTCCCAAATCTTTTCTATTTCTTCAAGAGTAAATCCCATTTTCTAAAAAGCATTTATTTTGTCATTTGCAAAGGCTTTTAACTCTTTACCAGACAACAAAATTGTAGACTTGTCCAAATTGAAAGCATTTGCAGACGACAATTTCTATGTGGCTCAAATGGAGCAATTTTTCTTTGATAGGGTAGAAAACATTGTGGGAAAAGGAGAAAATGCTGGTTACCAGCATTTTCTCCTTTTCCCACAATGTTTTCAATACGCTTCTTTTCCAGGGTCGTTAAAAGTCGGCATTGTGTGGTAAAGGGTTAATTAGGATGAATGAAAATGTTGTTTCTTGCAAACAGTTAACCCATTACCACACAGTCCCAAGTTTTCACACAATGTCTATACAGAGAACTTTAGTTAACTTGTACCCAATTCAAATATTCTATGCAGATTAGCCTTTACAAGCCAATCTTGTGTTCCTACAACTAGTTGGAAGAATGTTCTTCTTTTCAACAGTGTCTTCTAACAGTTTGGGCAACATTCCATAAATTGTTGGGCTCCTCTCATCTAAAATGAGCCAGTTTTACCCATTTCTGCACAATCCCATGTTTTGATGATCTTTTGGAATGAGTAGCTTGAAAATTTTGTGGAAGAAAGAGAAAATGCTGGTGAGCCGCAGTTTCATCTTTTTTCACTATCTTTTTTGCAAGATGCATGTAAAAATTTGAGTCGCATTCGTCATTTCATCCACAGGTGCTTTCTTGAGACAAGTCTAGAATTTTTTGGTCTGGTGAAGAGTCAAGATACATTGAAGTTATGAAAAAATTATATTTTTTCATAGATCCCTTGAATATCACTGTGAGAGGAGTTGACTGTTATACAGTCAATCTTTACATGCCTATTCATGGACCATTGTAAGCTCCACTGGTCAAAGGCCAGCAAGCTTAAGTTCTGGTGTCCTCTGTGCATTAACTTTTATTTAAGACATCTTCATCTCAAAAACTACCTGTTCAATTTTTATGAAAGTTCACAGAAATGATCCTGCCATGGCCTTCTTCAGAATGTATTCAAAGAATTTGATTCGAAAAAAAATTCTGGTTGCCATGGCAGCAAAACTGAAAAATATTAAAAATCATAATAAAAATGTCACAGGTTTTACATGGACTTATGTGGTGAAAACTTTAAATATCTTCATGTTCGTAATCATTGAGCATATGGCTACCAAATTTGGCATGTGGTTTCATGTAGTGGACCCCTACTAATAGTATTCAAATTATAGTCCCGGAGTCAAAATTGGCTCCACCCCAGGGATCACAAGTTCTGCATTGGCTTATATACTGAAAACTTCAAAAATCTTTTTAATCCTAAATCTTAGGCCTAGGGCTACCAGAATAGGCATATGGTAGACTACTACCAGGATTGTTTAATTTATAGCTCTGTGGTCAGCATGGACATATAAACTAAAAACTATAAAGGAATTGATTCCTAAAATTAAGGTTCAAATTTTGCATTTAGCTTTATCTAGTGAATCTGTATCAAACAATAGCCCTGGGGATAACACATTTTACAAAGGCTTAGCAAGTGAAAACTTTAAAAATCTTCTTGTACTACATAAAGTCAATATGACTTAGCTTTTGTACAGATCAAAAGATTACTTTTTTTTGAGGGGTTGGAGCTAGGCTATTTCTTTTCTATGAAAGTTTATCACCATACAGACTTCTTACGATTTATGTCTCTATTAATGCCAGTTAAGTGCATGATACATTTATTTAAAAAGCAGTGGAGTGATACAGGGCCATCATGGCCCTCTTGTCCCTAGCATCGTTGTTTAATACAAGATTGACTGTATTATGAAAAACAATAGTACAGAACAACCTATCTAAGAGATTGCCTGTAATAATTTTTTTTATATTATTTTTTTTTCCCAGGGACTGATGATGGTCACTGCAGCAGGATTCATGTTTCTTTAACTGCTTAGTATTGTTTTGATGATGGTTAAGTTGGAAAGCAGCCAGTAGCTTGGGTAATACTAGCAAAAGAAGCTCCCGGAAAGCATTTACAGGTGCACTGGCCTCTGCCATGTAACTGAAATAATGTTGAAAGTGGCATTAAATATAAAAAAAAAGGAAAATCAAAACTGAGGGTAGTGTGGTATTGGGCCAGAAGACCACCTGCTTTAAGAGACTACTTACCTCACTCTGGTCTGCGAATACAGGTTTAACTATTTTTTTTTTTTACAGTCAAGGCTAGTCACCCAATTATCCACCCACAAAAAGAGAATTATCAGTTACCAGTAGCTGCAGTAGAAGAGGAGGTGCACGACATCCCATTATCCACCATGCTAGAGCTAGAGAACCGTAAACATGGACCAGAAAAAGGGGGACAAAGTCGGGGCTATCTTGAGTATGAGATCACCAGCGACGATGGGTTCTCATGCAAGGCAGATACACTAGATGGTATGTTTAATCCTTTACCAAATGACAAAATTTTGGACTTGACCAAATGAAAAGCAATTGCAGACAACAAATTAAATAAGGTTCAAATGATGATATCTGTCTTTGATAGGGTAGAAAACATAGTAGGAAAAGGAAAAAATGCTGGTTACCAGCATTTTCTTCTTTTCCCACGATGATTTCAAAAGCCCTCTTTTTCTGGAGTGTTAAAACTCAGTATTTTTTGGTGCATAATAAACTTTGAACTTTACAGTTCTTTATTTATTTAGATGATCCTGTCTTGATCCTGTTGGCTGTCTTCATGTATGTTGAATCCCTGTGAGCTTCATTTTTTATCCAGTTAGTGTAAAATTTGATTGTTTGGTAAAGAATGTCTTTTTTTAGCTCCACTGGCTGAAGGCAAGCGAGCTTATGTCATGGTCCTGTGTCCGTCGTGGGTCCGCCTCTGTGTAGACTTTTATTTCAAACATCTTCTTCTCTGAAACTAACCATCCAATTTTGACTAAACTTTACAGAAATGATCCTGCCATAGTCCTCTTCAGGATTTCTTCAAAGAATTTGATTCCTGTTAAAACACTGGTTGCCATGGCAACAAAGCTGAAAAATATCCGAAGTCTTTGAAAACCTTCTTGTCTGAAACCATAAGGCCTAGGGGTACCAAATTTGGCATGTACCTTCATCTAGTGGACCTCTACCATGTTTTTTCAAATTATAGCCCTGGGGTCAAAATTGGCCCCGTCCAAGAGGCCACAAGCTTTACTAGGGCTGAAGAAGTGAAAGTTTTAAAAATCTTCTGGTTTTAAACCACAAGACCTAGGGCTACAGAATCAGGCCTAAAGTTTTGTCTAATGGACCTCTACCAAGATGTATACAAATTATAGCCCTGGGGTCAAAATTGGCCCTGCTGGGGTTTACAAGTTGTACAGTGGCTTACATAGTGAACATTTTGAAAATCTTCTGGTTCCGAACAGAAGACTCAGGTCCACCAGCTTTGCATGTAGTTTATTTAGTTGGCCTGAACCAAGATTGTTCAAATTATAGCTCATTAATCTAGGGCTATACAGTAAAAACTTACAAAAAAAAACTCTGGTTCCTAACCATAAGACCTAGGGCTACCAAATTTTGCATGTGTATTTGTCTAGTAGACCTCTACCAAGATTCTTCAGTTTATAGCCCTTGGGTCAAAGTTAGCCCTGCCCCATAAGTCATAAGTTTTACATAGGCTTGATACAGTTTTATCCACCAAATGGTGGACCTCTACCAGCATTCAAGTAATTGCAGCTCTGTGATCTAAAATGGCCTTACCCTAGGGTCACAACTTTCACATGGGCTTTTAAAGAGAAAACTTTGAAAATCTTCTTGTTTGAAACCACTTGGCCTAAAAATTTAATGTTTGGTATGTATTGTTTGTACTTGTTAGCCAGTGGAGCTGTAGAGGGCCATCATGGTCCTCTTGTTTCCTGATAAGAGGAAGGGGGATGTTTGCGTGTGTGTATGTGTATTTTTCACCTTGTGAAAATTGAAGTTGTTCTAAAGCACAAGCATATTCTTCTGGTAGCTTAGGAACATTTGGCTTAAACATTTAATGGTTTAGGACTGAGTTAGTTTCCTGCATAGTTAAATTACAAAATACATGTACTTGTTTGACCAGTATTTACCGGGACACATCTGTTCAGTCTTTGTAGTTTGTCTCTAATGAAGCATCGTCTGTTATTTAGGAGCCTGGAAACAAGTGATAGAGAGAGTACAAGATGCAAGAGTTGCCAACAGATTTAAACAGCTCTCTTATACAGGTAAAGTTGAAATGGTTTTTGTTGAAACTTAAGATAGATCCTTTAATCGGCACTGTCAGATGCATAGATGAAGACCAGTTGAAACTGAATTATTTTTTCAGTTTTTTTTTCAGGATCTGTGTGAACTGTTCGATGACAGTCTGTCCAAAACAGCCATGTAACTGAATTGTTTAAATGTATTAACCCTTTACCAAACGACAAGATTTTAGAATGGTCCAAATTGAAAGCATTTGCAGACGTCAAAATTAATGTGACTGAAAAATTGAAATTTGTTTTTGGAAGGATAGAAAACATTGTGGGTAAAGGAGAAAATGCTGGTTACCAGCATTTTCTCCTTTTCCCACAATGTTTTCAAAAGGCTTCTTTTTCAGGGTCGTTAAAAGTCGGGATTGTGTGGTAATGGGTTAACTCTTTACCAACAAAATTTTGGACTTGCCTATATTGAAAGCATTTGTAGACAATAATTTAAACATGGCTGAAATGATATAATTTGTCTTAGGAAGGGTAGAAAACAATTTTGGGAAAAAAAATTGCTGTTAGCAGCATTTTCTCTTTTTCCCATAAAATGTTTTCAAAAGCCTTCTGCATCAGGGTCAGTAAAACTTGGAATTGCGTGGTGAAGGGTTAGACAGGTCAAATATAATTATACAAATCACATTTATATAGCACTAGCCTGTGTCCAGGGGATAATAATTTCTTAATTACTCAGTATCACGCTGTCTTAATCGCATTCTGCTAAAGATCTATGGCAGCTGTCTGTTTATGGCTTCCGCTATTATTACCGGCTGGGGACATTCAAGGGTCTCCCTGTGATTATGAATTGTGCAGATAATCTAATGATAGACTTTTTTTGGCGTGACATCACAATGTTGAAAACGACGGATTTGTGCATTTTATGAAAAATCCAAATACAACGGGCTGATTTCATATACAAGTGACTTTCTTGAACCGATTGATGCCATCAAAAATACCTAGCTGCCTTCAACAACCCTTGTTATTGTTAAACTATCCTCCAACATCATTGTGAATAATCCGTTTGAAATTTTGTTGTCAATATTTTAAAAGACAGCTCACAAAGAGGAAGTGATCAAAACGAGGTTGTTGGAATTTCAGTATCTATTTTTAGTCATTTAGGTTCGAATACTGATTGTAGGGACATGATATTTCGGTCAGTTGTCTGTGTTTATAAAGTTTTGTTTAATCCTTTACCACACAATCCTGAGTTTTAACGACCCAGAGAAAGCGGCCTTTTGAAAACATTGTGGAAAAAGGAGAAAATGCTGGTAACCAGCATTTTCTCCTTTTCCCATAATGTTTTCTAATCTTTCAGAAACAAATTTCATCATTTTAGACACTTTTAATTCGTTGTCAGCAAATGCTTTCAATTTGGAAGAGTCCAAAATATTGTGGTGTGGTAAAGGGTTAACCCTGTACAATATAAGACTGTGTTTCCTCAGCCCTGGGCAAGAAGACTTGAAACCTTGTTTGAAGAGAAGGAAATGCTGGAACCAGCATTTTCTTCTTTTCCCACATTGTTTTCCCGAGTTTTAATGACCGTGAGAAAAAAGCCTTTTGAAAACATTGTAGGAAAAGGAGAAAATGCTGGTAACCAGCATTTTCTCCTTTTCCCACAATGTTTTCTACCCTTCCCAAAACATATTTTAATTTTTCAGTCACTTTTATTTTGTTGTCCGCTAATGCTTTCAATTTCGACTAGTTTAAAATTTTGTCGTATGGTAAAGAGTTGAGGAGAAATTCTATCATTTGTGCCGTATTCTGTAAATCTTCTGCTAATACTTTCATTTTTGACCAAGTTTAAAATTTCATTGTCATGTAAAAAGTTAGAATTACTGTAGACCTTAAAAATTTTGATGTCCGCAGTACTCTGGCAAAAGGGGTTAAATGTATCTTGATGTAATGCATTATACCAAGCGAAACATCATAATAAATATGGATCCATACAACCCATTTTGTCTAATAACCTACTGAATCAAGAGGTAGACTAGTCATTTGACACACAGAAAATTGACTAATTACGAAAAGGTTCAACACAGGTCAGCTTACCTAGGCTGACCTTGGTCGATACTTTTTGCAGATGCATTAAACTCCCATTTTACAGAGCATGGCTCTTAATATTTTAATATTTTTATTTGAACACAGGTTTATCTGGTATAGAGATGTTTGGTTTAAGCCATCCCAATGTTATATATTTATTGGAGCAGTTATCTGGAGCAGGTTACTGTAGAAAGTACAAGTTTAAATATCACAAACATGAACCTACAGAACAGGAAGTGGTAAGTTAACCCTTTACAACACAGCAAAGTTTTAGACTCATCCATTTTGAAGGAATTTACCAACAATGGTTAAACAGCTTCACAAATGATAGTATTTTTCTTCGAATAGGAAGAAAACATTGTGGGAAAAGGAGAAAATGCTGGTTACCAGCATTTTCTTCTTTTCCAACAGTGTTTTTTCAAAAGCTTATTTCTTCAGGGTCGTTAAAACACGGGATTGTTTGGTAAAGGGTTAATATTGGTTAGTTTTCATAGTATCTGATAAAAGTATGTTTGGTTTAAGCCATCCCAATGTTGTATATTTATTGGAGCTTTAATCTATATCTGTATGCAGTTTCTTTGTATTTGTATTAGGGTTTAATGCCGTTTTTAACAGCTTTGGTCATTTTGTAATAGTAGTGCACCTGTGCATGTGTGTTCTGGCTTTCTCGCACCAGTGCTGAGACAACTTTCTTTTCCTAGCCACTGACTACTTTTCCCACATGAAACAGAGCTGAGAGGTGAAAAATCAATGGAAAGGAAGTTTGCTAAAACAGGGTATCAAACCACCAGGTCATGAGTCACATATGTTAACCACTGAGCTACCTGGCCGGGCACTGTATTCAGCACAAGTTCAACTCTTCTCCAAATGACAAAATGTTAGGCTTGTCCAAAATGAAAGCATTTGCATTTAACAACATTGTTTTCCCAATGTTTTTAAAAGTCTTCCTCCGGGGTTGTTAAAACTGAGAGATGTTTGATAAGTGTTAAACACCATAAATGTGAACCTACAGAACAGATTCCGCTAATCTGATATCAGTAATCATCGTTTCTGATTTAACCCTTTACCACACAATCCCTGGTTTTCACAACCCTGGAAAAGAAGGCTTTTGAAACATTGTGGGAAATGGAGAAAATGCTGGTAACCAGAATTTTCTCCTTTTTTCACAATGTTTTCTACCCTTTTAAAGACCTAAAGCTAATTTCTACCAATTCTGAATTTGTCGTCTGCGGATGCTGTCAGTTTGGAAGAGGCTAAAATTTGTCCTTTGGGAAAGAGTTAAGGCATGTTTTATTTATTTTGGTTTTCCTTTCCTCATACAGTTGCAACTTGTATTCCAGCACTGTATGGGTGATGTATGTTTTTTTTTAAACAAAGTCAATATGTCTGATGACTCATCTAGACATAATGGCTTCCTCCCTGTAAATCAAACTCCTTTTATGTCAATTCAACCTTTTACCACACAATAACGGTTTTAACCACCTTGAGCTGAGCCCCGGTAGCTCAGTGGTTAGCGTGCAGGACTTGAGAACAGGGGGTCGTAGGTTTGATCCCTGGCTCGGCCAATTTCTTTCCAAGGATTGATGATAGTCATTGTGACAGGATTCATTCCTCTTCCACTGCTGACCATTGTCTCGACTATGGTTATGTGGGAAAGCAGCCAGTGGCTTGGAAAGAAAATTGTGCGGAGTACTGGTAAAAGAGACTCCAGAGACGCCAGCGATATAACTGAAATAATTTAGAAAAAGGCGTTAAACACCATACAATCAATCAATCAATCAATTTAACCACCTTGAGGGAGAGACCTTTTGAAAACCTAGCGGGAAAAGGAGAAAATGCTGGTAACCAGCATTTTCTCCTTTTCCCACAATGTTTTCTACCCTATCAAAGACAAATTCCATGGTTTAAGCCACATTTAAACTGTTGTCGGGCAATGCTTTCAGTGTGGACAGGTATATATTTCCATTGTATGTGAAGCAAATAAAATGGAATAGAATAGAAAATGATAATGGAAATGAATGTTTTCAGAAGTGTTCTGCTAGTTAGGTGTAAATTCTTGATATTAAAATTGATCTGTACAGAAATGCGAGGAAAGTCCCACATACTATACAGTGACCCATATCCTGTGGGTTGCAACCTTTAGTGTTCTTTGCAAAGAATGTAGACCAAGATCACACTGCACTTCTGTACTGTCAGATCTTGTTCCACACACTGATACCCAATTAATGTTTCTACTAGTTTAACATTGATTCTAGCATTAAACACTCTACAAACAGATGTTAGTCTCAAGAAGTGGATCTCAATTCTTTACCATGACAAACTTGCAGACTTGTCTATATTAGAAGCATTTGTACTCTACAAATTAAATGTTGTGCAATTGATGGATATTTTTTACTCTTTTTCAAAGGAGAAAACATTGTGAGGAAATGCTGGTTACCAGCAATTTATCCTTTTTTTCGCAATGTTTCTGAAGTATTTTGCCCCATGGTCATTAATTCACATATCATGGTAAAGGGTTAAACCTTGGCTATGTGATTATTTTAATGTAGCCACTGAAAGGTTTAGATTTTATCTCAATTTCATTACAAGCAAGTGATAGTTGTATTTTGGGTTCTTTTTTTACAGGAACTTATAAACCCATCTGGTTGTATTCGTTCAGAGCCCTTCAGTGGTCGCAATCCATGGGACATGTTTAGTTTTCTCATGTCAAGATATCGACAGATGCCAGAAAAATCCAATCAGGTTGGTGACGAAGAGATGGCACAAAAATCCTCTAGACGTGCTACAAGCATGGACCTTCCAATGGCAATGAGGTTTAGAAAACTGAAAGCCTTCTCCAGGGAATGTGTTGGTGTATACAGGTACATAAACTGATTTTGATATAAATGTAAGGTTGACTGGTGTTTGAGTTCCAGAAAGGTGCAAGTGTTTCAAAACAAAAATCGTAATTATAGCCAAAATCTATAATGTGTGCACTGGTATGAATTGTCTTGACACAATTCAACTCGGTATTCACATCATAGGTTTTGAGAAAAAAACATAACTGCTGCTGCTATTTCAATTCTGTAATACTCCATTTGAAGCTGTGATCTACATGACATGTGTGTTTTCCTCCTTGCTCAATAAAGTCAATCCAGCAGGATCTTTTGGCCTAGGTTTCTTTCTGGATAAGTGATTTTGTTGTGAAGTTTGTAGTCAGGAGATGCCAGGGGTAGTGTCTTTGAACTGCTACTATTATTTAAAGCAGCATTGCGTCATTTAGACAAAAAATCTATGATCAGATTGACAAAAGTTATTTTCAGCAGCCTTTTAAACTAGCCTTTCTGACTTCCTGGCTTTTTCACAGCTATGAACTTAGATTCTAATGGATAACCATCTCTCTAAAATTCTATCCACAAATACACTTAAAGCTCTTTAAATATTTACTGTTTTATAAATTTCCAGATCTTCTATCCATGGACGAGGATTGTTCTGTAAGAGGAACATTGATGCGGGAGAGATGATCATCGAGTATGCTGGTGAGGTGATCCGTAACTCCATGACGGACTTCAGGGAGAAATACTACGAGAGCAAGGTCTGTCAACGTTTCTGGATTAATTTTCAAATTTTTTGAAAAATATGTAGGGATCCTGCATTGCTCAGCAGCTGAAGTGTAAGATTTGTAATTCAAAGTCCTATGTTTGACCCTCACCCCAGGCACTTGGTTTTTTTTGCGAGTGTGTCTGTGGGCAAGATGCTGTAGAGCCCCAGCCCTATTCTGGTGAAACCCAGGAGATACATTCTTGAGCCATTGCCAGTATATACATACAGTTCAGTCAACTGATAAAAAAATATGAATAAATTGTTTAGATATGGCTGATAGCCTTGAAAACGAACAATATATGTTTTACTGCTTAACATAAAATTCAACTGATTGACCAACTTGACAAGAATATTTTTAAAAATATCTCTGCTGTCTGATCCAAGTCTACACTTTCTAATGTTGCAGCATCCAATGTTACCTTGGTAAAATGGATGTGATCTTTATGTATGATTTCTTAACCTTGTGATTTCTGGATTTTAGGGCACTGGTTGTTTCTCATGTTAACTATTGATAACATACAGTTTATTTCCAGCCACAAGCTAAGAAAAAACAGTCCCAGAATTTTACCTTAAATCATGACTTGACTTATGAATAAAATGAGCATTTTTCTCCTTTTATCAGATCATAGACAAATAGTAGAGTTTGAACCACACTTAATTTGTTATCTGCAAAATTTTGGGTTTAGACAAGTCCTAAATTTTTTCGTTTGCTCATGAGTTATGGTGGATGCAATTTCTGTGATGATTTCTGAATTTGGCAATTTTTGATTCATAGCATATAGATCTCATTTTGAGGACAGTGAAGAATGACTTATGAATATTGTGATTTTTGTATTACAGGGTATTGGTTGTTACATGTTCCGTATTGACGATAAAGATGTTGTGGATGCAACTATGAAAGGCAGCGCTGCAAGATTCATCAACCATTCTTGTGAGGTAATGAGAAATTTCTTTCATTGAAGAGTTATAACCCTCAGAGCAGCAAGCACAACTTTGGTAGTTTTTGCAGACAATGTAGATCAAGGTCAGACTGCCTTTGCAGACAGTGTAGATCAAGATCAGACTGCACAGAACTTGCAATCTGATCTTTGATCTATACTGTCAGCTACTTTTCAAATATTCTTGTAAAAATTATCCCAGAGTGTACTGTGTTTTTGTCTTCTTTCCCAACTTCATAAATTCTAATTGACTTATGTGATACTCTTAAGTTACAAAGCATTACAAATTTGAAAAAAATGCTTGAAAACTCTTCTCATTTTCACATTGTTCAGATTAAATTTTCTCTCTTAGTATGCTCAGCTTAACTTCATGTGCTTGTTTTGGAGGAGTCAGATCAGGGTCCATTTTGAACCATTTAAGAACATTCTTAGTCTTATTCTCAAGAATTTTCCAATTTGAAAGTATCATGACTTCTGATTGCTTGAACCATTTAGTTTAGCCAGTGAGAAGTTGTGTTATTTTCTAAATCTAGAATTAGTACTTACAGTAGAATGTAATTTAAAAATAAAAATGGTTGGCGAATAGAGAGCAACTGTAAAAATAAACACATTTCTAAGAGACTGTTGAATATCTTGTGGCAATTTTCTAACAAAAAGAGATCTCTGAATTCACATATTTAGGAACTCAAAATGTCTATTGTATTTATTTAGTTCTGTGGGATAAATATGTTGATATGGAGACTATAATGTAAGTGTCCAAAAATCAATCTCAGTAAAGTATTGCCTGTTTCTAAAAATATTGGTGTAATAGCACAAAATTTTGAGCGAATGGCTTTTTAGTCTATGACCACTCCAGTCGCAAGATTTTTTGAATCCTTTCCTTTACAGGTGATTGTTAGGAAGACTTTTTTGTTTGTTTTGTTTTATGTGAAACACTGTTTTCAACTTCAATTCAGTTACATTCAAGTGTTCAATGTACCTTTTTGTGTTTTTCTGGGGTTTCTTTTACCAGTGCTAAAGTTTTTCTGACAGTTTTCTCTGATGCTGTTTCATTTTAAAAAGAGCATGACTGATGGCTGAGCTCAGGCTTTTATACCAGCCAGCAATCTTATTCTAATTGAATGAAGCAATCAAAACAACTCTGCCACCATCACCAAGGTAAACAATGACACTCTGCCCTTCGCAAAAATAATGGTTATTTTTAATGCCTAAAAATGATAATATTTATGTGACAACTTGCTTGGTATCATGCATTACGGAGATGCATGAAACTCCCTTTCACCAAAGCTTGGCTCATATATGGCCTGCAACACGCGCAAAGGGGCATTCGGACATTTGCGTAAAGTGTCGTCGCGGATCAGCCTGCGCAGTCCGCGCAGGCTAATCCGAGATGGCACTTTACGACTACATTAGATTTTGTGCTAAAGTAGACTTGCGCAAAACAGAAAATTACATAAAAACGGAAAGTGCCATCTAGGATTAGCCTGCGCGTACTGCGCAGACTGATCTGAGACGACACTTTACGCAAATGTCCGATTGCCCCTTTTCGCATGTTGCAGGCCATATATGAACCATGCTCTGGCAAATGGGGGCTTAATGCATCTCTGTGATACATGATACCAGGCAAGTCATCACATAATTATGGATCCATAATAGCCACTTTTTTAAACAATTGACTATATCATGAGGTAGACTGGTCTTTTGACATACAGAAAATTGACCAGTAGCGAAAAGTTTCGGCCCAGGTCAGCCTGCGCAGACTGCGCAGGCTGACCTGGGGTCGATACTTTTCGCAGATGCATTAAGCCCCCTTTTCACAGAGCATGACTCATATACTTTAGTCTCTATTTGTTTTCATTTCAGCCCAATTGTTACTCCAAAGTGATAACTGTGGACAACAGAAAGCACATTGTGATATTTGCAATGAGACAGTAAGTGGATCTTTTTTCAACCCATTAACAAATTTTGGACTTTTACAAATTAAAAGCATTTTCTCCTTTTTCCACAATGTTTTCAAAAGTCTGTTTCTCTAGTGTTGTTAAAGTTTGGATTGTTTTTTAAAAGGCTGACTCATTACATATCTAAAAATGATCTTGTAAAATATTGATACTGTATAAGTGGAAATTTTTGCGATGTGAAGATTTTTGTGATTTCGCAAATTTGAAAAGTTTGCAAACTTTTCTGTTCGCATATTTTACCACAAGTATACCAACAAATTATGAGTGTCTTGAATTCACAAAACATTTCTGTATGCAAAATGTCCGTAATCAGTAATTCGCAAATTTTTTGGCAGACGTGTATATCCACGTATAAGCAATCAATTTGAATTAAGGTTTTTATAAATGCATAGTGTTGCATGCCTATGAAACTTCGTGGCATAAGGAGAAATTTCTTGTTATGACTGAAAACACCGTCGTGAGATATGTAAAATAAGGCTTCATAAATGCATACAGGTAATATTGTTTTTGCTTTTTCTTCAGGATATTGCGTGGGGAAGAGCTAACCTATGATTACAAATTTCCGATAGAGGAGGTGAAGATACCATGTACTTGCGGATCATTGAGATGTAGAAAATACTTGAACTGAAATGGGAAATGAATCGCCTATTTGTTATAACAGATTTAGAGTCTTTCAAACTGCTAGGTCCGGCTTGTATGCTGTTCTAAACTTGGAATTGAGAATCTCGAAAAAGGGACATTTACTTACTGGAGATACTTTACCAGATTTGTTAGAATTGTTTTGACTGTTTTGACTGATGTGTGAAACAAACAAGGTGGCTATAAAGTAAATATACAGGATTGTTTATTAGCTCAGCTGTTTTCAAAGAAAACATCAAGGTGTTGTCATAGCCCTGTCGTCTACTACATCAATGTCTTCGTCTGCATTTTCGTCAAGCAAAAACTTTGACATTTTATCTCTGTCATTTCTGAAGATATTTACTTCAAATTCAGGCTAGTAATTAACTATCTAAAGGAGAACCCAGACCAGTACAGTAGGTAACCTTCAAAATATTTTTGACATTATTATGCCCCTTTTTCAACTTAACATTTTTCCTGAAAATTAATATATATCTAAAAACAACTCAGCCAAGCGTTGGCTGTGTTCTTGTTTTATGAAGTCATCATTGAACAGTTTGTCCATAAACTGTGTTCTCATACCATGAAATCTTTGATTCTTCTCTGTAACAGAAAACTATGTATCAAGGCTCAACCAATTGAAGATTTTGTCATACAGATTGGACAGGCAAAAATACAAAATGGTGATTAGAGGGAGTTACATATTCATACTGTTAAATAGTGTGTGTGAAGTTTGGCTGGTTGGAGAAACACAAACATATTACAAGCTTGAACTGAAGTCCGTTATCAACATACATACATACATTTTTATTCAGAGCTGGTAAAGAAAAAATTTGACAGGGGAGGACAAAACATAGAGAGGATGTCAAAACAATTTTGTTCCTCTTTACCTTGGAGATACAAATATCCAAATAAGAAGCAAGTACTGTCAGTCTTTAAACATGCAAATTAGTTGTATTGAAACTTAACACTTATCCTTCCGTTTCCAACCATGGGTGTATTTTGCAGAGAATGTAAAGCAAGATCAGCCTGCACATACGTGCAGTCTGATCTTGCTCTACACTTTCCTCTTCTCTGTCAGTACTTTTGGTTATGTGAACCCAAACCAGTGCTAATAATCTTGGCAAAATTGATTTTTATGATAGTCAGCAGTTTAGTTTTGGTAGGATAAAAGTTAGCAAGGAAATAAATAGAATAGTGCTAATTTTCTTTTCATTCAATGATGTATGGTACATATCTGTTTTGAAAAATGCCACCATATAAGTTGGAGCCTAGCAGAAAAAGGAGGGTAACTTGCTTTTTATAAGCAGTTTCTCCTTTTCCTGCATTGCTTTTTGTAAAATTAAAAAAAAAAGTTATATTTGTTGGTAAGCTGTTAGCGGGGACTTTGTACCACTATATTTAAGAGTGTGATAAATAAAACTGTTTTGTTTACTAATAAGTTATGTAAATATTTACACTGTCATCTAAGTTGTTTGGCTAATAAGGCCTCACTTACGTATCTAAATCATGCTGCAAAGATCACTTTAGACCTTTACCACACAATCCAGACTTTTAACTACCCTGAGGAAGAAGGCTATTGAAAACATTGTGGGAAAAGGAGAAGATGCTGGTTACCAGCATTTTCTCCTTTTCCTATTATGTTTCCTATTCTGTCAAGGACAAATTGTGTCAGTTGGGCTACCTTGAATTTGTCGTCTGCAAATGCTTTCAATTTGGACCAGCCTGAAATTTTGTCGTTTTGTAAAGAGTTAAACCTGTTTATTTTTTTTATTGCTTTTCTGTACATGCAATGACTGTATATATGTGTATATAGTTAAAAGAAATACCATAACAAATGGAGAAATTGTACATATTACATAATTTCCTATTTCTTCATTGTGTTCACATCTGTCTCCTTTTCAACTGATATATATTATTATGTGTTTTGTAAAAAAAATCGTCAATTTCTGTAAACACAATGTCTGTTAAAATTATCTGGCCTAACCCTTTAAGCGCCTGTCAAGACTATGGTTGCCTTTGCAGCCAGTGAAAATCAAGATCAGGCTGCACAAAATGTGCAGCCAGATCTTTGATCTACACTGTCCACTTTACTGAAACACTGTAGACAAAAGCAACCGTGAAATTAAAGTTATTTTGGATGTATTTCTAGGGTAAAAATATCTGTTAGGTTTATTTGGCACTCTAAGGATTTATCTTCTACAAAACAACCAAGTCCCTGAGGAAGTGAGCTTTTTTAGATATTATTGAAAAAGGAGAAAATGCTGGTATCTAGCATTTTTGTCCTTTCCAAATTGTTCTCTTTCCTTTCAGAGCCTAAATTTCGACCCACATGTTCCTTTGTTTACTGTGGATTCATACATTTCACAAAACATTCCCATGTTTAATATCCCTGAGGAAAAAGGTTTTTGAAAACAGCATGGGAAAGGGAGAAATTGCTGGTAACCAGCATTTTTCATTTTTTCCTTTTTTCCCAACAAGGTTTTCCTCCCTCTCAGAAACCCATCCCATTATTTGGGCCACATTTTATTGGTAGTCTGCAAATGTTTTAAAACTGGTCAAAGCTGAATTTGATTCACCTGGCGAAGAGTTACATCAACTATATGTTTTTTTGCCGAGAAAGAGCTATATAATTATACTATCATTTTAAATCCTTGACTCTTTACCAAAACTGCAAAATTTTTAAACTTGACCAAATTGAAAGCAGACGACAAATCAAATATTGCTCTAATGATGCTTTCTGTATTTGATAGGGTAAGAAAACGTTGTGGGAAAAGGAGAAAATGCTGGTTACCAGCATTTTCTCCTTTTCTCACAATGTTTTCAAAAGCCATCTTCTTCAGGGTCGTTAAAACTCGGGGTGGTGTAGTAAAGGATTAACTACAAAATTTTAGACTTGTCCAGATTGAATGCATTTGCAGACAACAAATTATTGGTGGCCTAAAGGACAAAATATGTCCTTGATGGGGTAGAAAACAGTGGGAGAAAAGGAGAAAATGCTAGTTACCAGTATTTTCTCCTTTTCCTACAATGTTTTAAAGAGGATCTTTTCTCCGGGTCATTAGAATTCCAGATTTTGAAGTTTAGAATTTAAGTGCTAAATAAATGAAAGGGACCTCTTTAATTAGGACAAACACAAAAAATTGCATGTTCAAGGTTTCTTTCAACCAGTTAATGTTACTACGTAGTGGACAGTGTAGATCCAAGATCAGAATGCATGGTTTTCTTTTAGCTCACCTGAGCACGAAGTGCTCAAGGTGAGCTTTTGTGATCGTGCTGTGTCCGTCGTGCGTCGTCAACTTTTACCTTGTGTACACTCTAGAGGCCACATTTTCAGTCCGATACTTGTGAAACTTGGTCAGAATATTTGTCTCGATAATATCTTGGACAAGTTCGATTATGGGTCTTGTGGGGTCAAAAACTAGGTCACTAGGTCAAATCTTAGAAAATCCTTGTGTATGCTCTAGGGGCCACATTTTCAGCCTGATACTTGTGAAACTTGGTCAGAATGTTTGTCTTGATGATATCTCAGACGAGTTCGATAATGGGTCATGTGGGGTCAAAAACTAGGTCACTTGGTGAAATCTTAGAAAAACCTTGTGTACGCTCTAGAGGCCACATTTTCAGTCCGATACTCATGAAACTTGTTCAGAATGTTTGTCGTGATGATATCTCAAAAGAGTTTGAAAATGGGTCATGTCGGGTCAAAAATAAGGTCACTCGGTCAAATCTTAGAAAAACCTTGTGTATGCTCTAGAAACCACATTTTCTGTCAAAAACTCTTAAAACTTGGTCAGAATGTTTGTCTTGATGATACCTTGGACGAGTATGAAAATGGGTAATGTCGGGTCAAAAACCAGGTCACTAGGTCAAATCTTAGAAAAACCTTGCGTACGCTCTAGTGGCCACATTTTCAGTCGAAAACTCCTGAAAATTGGTCAGAATGTTTGTCTTGATGATATCTCAGACGAGTTTGATAATTGGTCATGTCAGGTCAAAAACTAGGTCACTAGGTCAAATCTTAGAAAAACCTTGTGTACGCTCTGGAGGACACATTTTCAGTCCGATACTCCTGAAAATTGGTCAGAATGTTTGTCTTGATGATACCGTGGATGAATTTGAAAATGGGTCATGTCGGGTCAAAAACTAGGTCACTAGGTCAAATCTTAGAAAAATCTTATGTACGCTCTAGAGGCCACATTTTCAGTCTGATACTCTTGGAACTTGGTCAGAATGTTTGTTTTGTTGATATCGCAAAAGAGTTTGATAATGGGACATGTCGGGTCAAAAACTAGGTCACTTGGTCAAATCTTAGAAAAACCTTGTGTACACTCTAGAGGCCACATTTTCAGTCCGATACTCATGAAACTTGGTCAGAATGTTTGTCTTGGTGATATCTCAAAAGAGTATGATAATGGGTAATGTCTGGTCAAAAACTAGGTCACTAGGTCATATCTTAGAAAAGCCTCGTGTACGCTGTAGAGGCCACATTTTTAGTCCAAAACTCTTGAAAGTTGGTCAGAATGTTTGTCTGATAATACCCTGGAAGAGTTTGAAAATGGTAATGTGGGATCAAAAACTAGGTCACTAGGTCAAATCTTTGAAAACCTTGTGTACTTTCTAGAGTCCTCATTTTTAATGCAATACTCATGAAACTTGGTCAGAATGTTTGTCTTGCACCAGTTTGCAAGTGAGTCATTTCGGGTCAATAACTCATGAAAATCTTGGTAGAATGTTTGTCATAATATCTCAAAAGAGATTGAAAATGGGTCATGTTTGGTCAAAAGACTCGGGTGAGCGACTTCAGGGCCATCATGGCCCTCTTGTTTTTGTCTAATCTTGATCAACACTGTTAACAAATTAACCCTTTACCACACAATCCCAAGTTTCAACTACCTTGAGAAAAAAGGCTATTGAAAACATTGTGGGAAAAAGAGAAATAGCTGGTAATCAGTTTTTTACCCTTTTTAACTCTTTACCACACAATCCCAAGTTTCAACGACCCCATGGAGGAAGCAATTAAAAAAAAATTGTGGGAAAAGGAGAAAATGTTGGTAGCCAGTTTTTTTTTCCTTTTTCCGTATATTTTTGTACTCTTTCAAAGACAAATTTCATAATTTGTGCAACATTTAAGTTGTCGTCTGCAAATGCTTTCAATTTGGACAAGTCTAAAATGTTTGGTAAAGTGTTAAGACAGCTCGAACTTCTTGAACCACATTTGACTCATTGTCTGCATATACATCCTGCCTTGGATTGAAACAAGCCCAAAATTCTGTTGTTTGGTTATGGAAAGTTTTGCTTATCACTGTTGGCATTGAATTACATTTTCTTCTAGTCTGTATAGCCACTTATTGTGTTCGTCCTTATAAATGTCTCTACATTCATATTTTCTTGATAACTGTGTATTGCTTTATAATTAATAGATTATCTACTGTAGATAATTTTTTTTTTTCATTTTGTATTGTAGCAGGTACTATTTTTAAAACATGATGGGTGGGGAAATTGCTTTCAGCAAGCTATTACACCTTTTGCCAGAATGTTTTCACAAGTTTTCAATAAAACTTAACCATCAGCACACAATTTTTTTTGACATTGGAGCTGATTGGTTATGAGAACATTGTGGCAGCATGAGATATTGCTTTTACTCCATGTGGCATATTTAGTTTACATGCATCTAACCTGTAAAACTCTGTACTAGACAACAAAATTTTAGACCTTGCCAAATTGAAAGTATTTGAAGACTATAAAATAACTCAAAGGATATGTTTTGCCATTGACAGGGTAGAAAACAATGTTGGAAAAGGAGAAAATGCCAGCATTTTCTCCTTTTCCCACTATATTTTCAAAAGCATTCTCCCTCAGGGTCGTTGAGTCAGGATTATTTGGAAACAGGTCGAAAGGATAAAAAAACCCATTGTGTAAAAAGGAGAAAATGCTGGTTATCTCAGACTATTTTTTGATGGGTGTGTAATATGACTCAAACATGATGGAAAATGCATTGATTCATCATTTTCTTGTTTTTGACTGCATTTACACTGAAAATTTTAATCTTGCTGTGATGTGTTTTTGTTTGTACATTCTTGCATTGTAAAAAAAAAATAATATATTTTGTGAAAAATTTGGCTAAAAATATGTACAATTACATTGACTTTATTTTCATTTGGTCAAACAGTTTCAGATATCTGTTTTCAAATTGTCATTACCCTGTTGTTGTCTGTGTCATCATACAAAAACTTTGACATTTTATAACATCTGTCATTACTGAAGATATTTACTTTGTCAACTATAGGACTGTTCAACGGCCCACGCTTTCGGCACGAGTACTGGTGTAGTTTCCAATGAAGCAGAATTGAGAGTGATTAGTATAAGTTGCAAGGACTTGTTTCTCAGTCAGTGTAAAATAAATATGTTTGAACTAAGATATTTACTTCAAACTTGCACTAGTTGTTAACTATCAAAAGGGGAACCCATACCAATATGGCAGGTAACCATCAAAATATTTTTGACACAGTTATGACCCTTTTTTGGCTGAAATTTTCACTGAAAATCAATCTTTTTCTAATAGCAGCTGCGGCCTGGTTTTGGCACACACATGCCGTGCTCTTGTTTTTTACTGCATTTACACTTAATTTACGATATCCCTCTGATCTTTTTGTTTGTTTGTTTGTTTGTACATTGTACAATGTAAAAACAAAGATATCTTATGTTAAAATTTTGACTGAAAACATGTACACTTTCATGTAAATTGCATTTATTTTCATTTGGTCCTTCATCTTTGTGTATTTTCCTCATTCCATAGTTAAAGTGATATGAAGTTACGAAAAATATATGTGTTGTGTACATTTAAAAGAAGTTTTGTGTCAAATCAAAGTGTAAATCTTATCATAACCCTTCACCAAACAATCCTGGCCTTTAACGACTGGAGGAAAACAGGCTTTTGAGAACATTGTGGGAAAAGGAGAAAATGCTGGTAACCACCATTTTCTCCTTTTCCCACAATGTTTTTCTTTCTATCAGAGAAAATCTCGCCATTTGAGCAATATCTGCAAACTCTGTCAAATTGAACCAGTCTAAAATTTTGCTGTTTGGTAAAGAGTTTAAAAGAAATTAACAAGCATTTATTATATATGTATTATTTTTTACTGCAAAGTAACAGTTCAGTTCGAACCTAGGTAAATAACCTTGACTGTGGATAAAGTCCATGTAGTTATTGCCCCTCTCTCTTTGGTTGATTCTATATTAACTTTTTGCCAAACGACAAATTTTAGACAGTTCCGAATTTATAACATTTGCAGACGACAAAATACATGCGGCTCAAAAATTCAAATTTGTTTTGGGAAGGGTAGAAAACATTGTGGGAAAAGGAGAAAATGCTGGTCACCAGCATTTTCTCCTTTTCCTACAATGTTTTCAAAAGCTTTCTTTTTCATCATGGGTAAAAACAAATCCCAACATTCAAGCCACATTTAATTCCTTACCATTGACAAAATCTTAGACATGTCCAAATTGAAGTATTTGCAGGAGACCATTTCAGTATTGCTCAAAAGATGATTTCTGCCATGGAAAGGGAAGAAAATGTTTTGGGAAAAGGAGAAAATGCTGGATATCACAATGCTTTTTAAAGCCATGTTCCTCAAGGTTGAGGAAACTGAGGATTGTTTGGTAAACAAGTTAATTTGTCCCCTACAAATGCTTTCAGTCTGGTTAAATCTAGAATAGTTAGAAGCATGTTAGCCTCAAAAAGTATTAAAGCATTATAAAATGTCAAAGGTAACCCAGTCACTTACAGTCTTTGGGCTTTTGGTTTGTATCACAATATTTTCAAATGTAGTCTATTGTGGTTGCCTCAGATTATAATACAGTAATTATTATCATAATGAAAGCGGACTAAAACTGCCATAACCATGAAATGTTGTGTACATATATACATGTATTTATTTTAGAGCTGAACATTTGCAACAGATTTAATAAATGTGTGATATCAAATTTAATCTTTTGACTCTTTGCTATTATTTCATGCTTCCTGGTAGGATATCGAGAAATAGCAGTGAAAATATTTTTCGATATTAAATAGCAGTGAAAATATTTTTCGATATTACACGGGTACGACCAGTGAAAATACCGATTTTTATATTCTAGTTACCTAGGTAAATTGCGCGCGACTCACAACCAGATGGAAATATGACGTCATTTACCTTACATTTCTCACGCTTGACATAATATTGTAATGCGTTGCTATGCGCGAGGGGTACGCCACGGGGATTAATTGAAAAGAACTGTACTGGATTTTGATAAAGCTCCTACAAGAAAGGGTTAAAAGCATGAAATAGATAGAATATTTGTTTTTTTCGGTGAAAGATCGAAATTTATTTCATCTCGTGAACACCATCGGTAATATTTTCACGAGTGGCACAGCCACTCATGAAAATATTACCGATGGTGTTCACGAGATGCAATAAATTTTGATCTTTCACCGAAAAAAACAAATATCCTCTATTTCTTATTCCTTTGAGCCATGCTCAGTGAAAAGAGGGCTTAATACATTTGCAAAAAGTGTTGACCTAGGTCAGCCTGTCCAGTCCACACAGGCTGACCCCGGTTAAACTTTTCACTTGAGTAAATTTTCTGCATGTACAAGGACCAGTCTACCTCATAATTCCCCTAGTTGACAAACTTGAATTTATGGATCCATAATTTTATGATGACTTGCTTGGTACCATGCATCACGGAGGTGCATTGAACCCCCTGTTGTCAGAGCATGACTCATTTATAAAGAATGTTACCTATGTATTAGCAAGCTATGGTCAATTTCAGCTGCTATTACTAACATTGTACATCAAGATCAGAATGTAATCTGTGATCATCAATGTCCTACATTTCCATGATTTTCTTGTCAACACAGCCTTAACTCTTTACCAAATCACAAAATTGTAGACTGGTCCAAATTTGAAGCATTTGCAGACAACAAAAGAAACTTGACTCAAAAGTTGGAATATGTTCTGGGAAGGGTAGAAAACATTGTGGGAAAAAGAGGAAATGCTGATGCAACTGGTTATTATCATTTTCTCCTTTTCCCACAATTTTTTCAAAAGCTTCCTTTCTCCAGGTTGTAATGTGTGAATGTTTGGTAAAGGATTCATTCGATCTTTTCCTGTGGACTGCCTACGTCTTCCATTTATTTAGCAGTATAAAGATGACATTAACAGGCCTGAAGCTGTTATTTTAATCCCTTATCTTTTGGCTTGCTTCATGTGACTTAACCATGTACCAAATGACAAAATTTTGGACATGAGCAAAGTCAAAGCATTTGCAGACAACAAACTAAAGGTGGCCTAAATAAGAGTATTTGTGACTGTAGGGGCAGAAAACTTTGTGGGAAATGGAGACAAATTAATGCTGGTTACCAACATTTTCCCCTTTACCTAAATTGTTTTCAAAAGCCTTTTTGTCAGGGTATCTAAAACTCAGGATTGTGTGGTAAAGGGTTTAGGTGTATTTGCAGACAATGTATATCTGAATCATTCAATGCACAGAAGAGGCAGTCCAGTCTTGAATTTACACAGTCCTCTATTTTGTAAAATAATCTTGACAAAAAACTTTGATGCTGCAGTATTTGGTTCTGACTGGCTAAATGTTCCAGTGTGGTACTAAATGTAGAATTAAAAAACAACTAAAAAGATTAAAAACCAAGTTTTATTGCACTTTTAAACTAGATACAGATAAACTAAAAAAATCACATTGTAAATGCTGCTTGATTTCTATTGGAGACACCAATAATTGTTTGTTGTATTGATGTAAGGTACATAATCATGAATATTACACGTAATTTTTTTTCATGAGGAGCAAAATGGCATGATAAAATATTTTATGTAACTTGTTTGATGACAAAAATAAATATGTATAGATCTTTGCAAACTGATGTTACTTCAAAAAAATAAAACAAGTTTTCTTTCCCAAATACAGGCTAAGAAACCCATTAAAGGTAATTCTTTACTCAAACTCAATGTGTTTGATACAAAATTCATATAGAAGAAGAAATTTTAAAAGAGAGAATAGAAAAATAATTATTGTACTTTGCCATAGTTAATTTCATGTAAAATTATTATTCTTAATCTCTTTACCAAACAACAAGTTTTCAGACTGATCTAAATTAAAGACATTTGTAGACCGCAAATTAATTCTGACTCAAATGATTGAATTTGTCTGTAATAGAGTAGAAAACATTGCAGGAAAAGGAGAAAATATTGGTTTCCAGCATTGTCTCCTTTTTCTACAATGTTTTCAAATGTCCTCTTTCTCAGGGTCGTTAAAACTTAGCATTGTTTTGTAAAGAGTTAAGCACCTTACGTACACATTTACTGTGGTACACAGATTGTGTGATAGAGGTCCTGCATCTTGTCAGCCTCTCTTAACCCTTTATCATACGTTCCCGAGATTAAACAACACTGAAAGAGACAGCTTTTGAAAAGATTGTGGGAGTAGGTGAAAATGCAGGTAACCACCATTTTCTCCTATTTCTGCAATGTTTTTGACCAAATCAAAGAAACATCATTTGAGCTACATTTAAATTGTCTTCTGCAAATGGTTTTGATTTGGTTTTGTCCAAAATTTAGTTGTTTCGTAAAGACTGAACTCTTAATTAAATGACAAAAATGTTGACTTCTATCTGTCCAATTAGCTAGCTCTTACCAAATGATAAACATTTGAACATATCTACATCCAAGCGTAAGGACATATTTGTGAATTCAATACACTGGTTATTTGTCAGTACTCTTGTGGTAAAATATATAACAGGAAAAGATAGTGAATTTTTCAAATTTGCAAAATCACAAAAATTTCCACATTCACAAATTTCCACTCATACAGCAATAGGACCTATATTTTAGAGGAAAGAAAACATTGTGTGTAATGCAAAAAATAAAATAGCCATATTCCAACTTTGTTTTCAGAGGCATTCTTCATCAGGGATTTTAAACTGTTGAAATGTTTGGGTAATAGGTAATAATTGGGTAATATGTTTACCTTTAACCACACAATCCCCTGTTTGAAAAACCTTGACGAGGAAGCTTACTGAAAACATTGTGGGAAAAGGGGAAAATGCTGGTGACCAGCATTTTCTCCTTTTTTCACAGTGTTTTCTACCCATCCCAAAACAAATCTCATTCTTGAAGTCACATTCATTTTGTCATCTGCAAATACTTCCAATTTGGACCAGTCTGAAGTTTTGGCATCTGGTAGAGAGTTAATGGGCCTGTGCTTGACATGATCTAATGAACAACATTACTAATAATGGAAATAATGGTGCCATGACTTTGGAATGGGATAGGTCAGATACTTTCTCCTCAAGCTTCTGACACAATAAAAACTGGAATACAAATAAAAGTGAATAGCACGAGAGCGATGATAGCATCCTTAAAATGGACTGTCTTAATGGTCCCTCATAGAACTGACGAATAAACACTATGATACAAAAGTATGTATTCACTCCTCCCCCTACAAAAAGAGGACAAAATGCCCACCACCATGACATGTCAACAATCTGTTCTTGTTTCAGGACAACTAGCACTGAGAATATTAGGATCACCACAAGATGGACCCAGATTTCAAACGCAGTCATTCCAAACCACTTTACAAACTCCTTCAATGTGAAAAACATTGTTGTACTAAGTTTTACTGTATCTGGATGGAAAACTGAGCCTGTTGTAGTAAATTTGATCAGTGTATTTGGCTCCAGTTTGTTTACTTTTGACTCTGTTGTGAAGTCTCCATCTTTGATTGTGGGCAGCCTTCTAGGAATCTTCAGTTTGTCTGTTATTAGGTCTCTGAAACAAATGAATATAGACAAGCTTCATCAAGTAGCTTTTGAGACAAGGCTATCACAGTATCAGTTATTAAGCAAGCTATTTGCGCAGAATTTCATCTGAGCTGTCAGTGTCTTGGAGATGGTTCTTACCATAGTTAAAACAATTTGGTTATGCTGCCATACAAAAAGACATTAAGTCCCTTGTGATAAAATCAAATGTTTATGGAAGGCTTAGTAGCTCAAGTTTATCTGCAGGTGGGTCTGCACAATTGGAGTGGGGGATCAAAGATCAGCACTTTCCAATGTGCATGGATAAGGCCTAAAAAAAAAAAATAGTTTGTTTAGGGTAACGTCTCCAAAAATGTTAGGTAGGGTAGGGACGACTTTTTTTTTTTTTTTTTTTAAATCCCCCCCCCAAAACATTTTGAAAGCTTGACCTCTTAACCAAATGAAAAAATGTAGACTTGTCCAAACCTAAAGCATTTGTAGACAACAAATTTAATATGGATCAAATGGTGGTATTTGCTTTTGAAAATGGAAAAAAAGAGAAAATGGTGGCTACCAGCTCTGAGTCCTTTTCTCATTATGTGTTCAAAAGACCTCTAGTCTGTCAATAACTTTCTGATTGTGTGGTAAATGGTCAAATTCTATCTAAACTATACTTCTATATTTGAATCTTTTTTCCCCACTGAATGCTGTCCACTTTTGTTTAACTCTTTTCTGCATTGAAATTTTTTAGACTTGTACAAATTAAAAGTATTATTAAAACAAATGTGACTCACAAATTGAAATTTGTTTTGGGTAGGGTAGAAAACATTATGGGAAACAAAGAAAATGTGGGTTTATAGCATTTTATCCTTTTCCCACAATTTTCCCACAATGTTTTCAAAAGTTTTGTTTAAGGATTGTTAAAACTGTGGATTGTGTGGTAAAGAGCTAAAACAGCTGAAAAAGTGAAAAACATTTATTTGCAAGTTTCTAAATAAACTGAATAAATACTAGAATGTTTCGTTTGTTTTTATGTTTAATACCCTCCCCCTCCAGAACACTTTAGAGGACAAAATATATTATACTGATTTAAAGTAAACATTTTATCTGTAGAAAAGTTGGGTTTACAAAGGATATGCATTTTGTTTTTTATCTAGAACACACATTCTTGACACAACTTTGAAATTACAAGTATCCACTTTTGTTGTCCTTCAGAGTTAAAATGTGAAACAAGAGTGCCGTCATCACAATATACGCCGCCACATGGCTGCTATTTCAAGCAGCTAGCTTTAGAGACTAAAGTGTTGGAATTTCTAGCACCTACCTGGGTAGCTCAATGGATATATTGTGTTACTTGTGATCTAAAAGTTTTAAACACGGACTGATGGATGGACAGACGGACGCACAACGGACTCAGTGGTCATTGGCTTTGATTAAGCAATAAAAATATGAAGTTTCATGAAATTATGTCCATTAGTTGGAGATATATTGATGAAAAAATTTTTTTTTTCCGTGACACAGCAATAAATTCCAAAACCCTGACAATATACGCTAGGTCACATGATCTTTGAAAATTTCATCCAACTCCGTTGAGATATGTCCAGTAATTAGAGAGATATTGGTGAAAAATGAAATATAACATTAAGCCCCCTTTTTCCATGATGCAACTATAAATCGCAAAACCTTGACAATCTGCACTAGGTCACATGATGAGAAACATTCTATGAAAATTTTATCTAAATCCGTCAGGAAATGTGGGAGGAGTTGCGTTCACAAGAAATAGACTTATGTAAGGACGGACGCAGTTTAAATTTGACATGAAGCCCCCTTTTTCCATGACACAGCAATAATTTCCAAAATCCTGACAATATGCGCTAGGTAACATGATCTGTGAATATTTCATCCAAATCCGTTGAGATATGTCCAGTATTAATTAAAGAGATAATGGTGAAAAATGAAATATAACATGAAGCCCCCTTTTTCCATGACGCAGCTATGAATCGCAAAACCTTGACAATATGCGCTAGGTCACATGATGAGAAACATTCTGTGAAAATTTTATCCAAATCCGTCAAGAAATGTGGGAGGAGTGCTGCTGTTCCTCAATTTTATATATATCAGACACATTTTACCTGGAAATTAAAGTGGCATTACTTGCCGAATTGTAGGAGAGATTAGAAAGCCTTGGAAAATTTTTGCATAGTAGCTCCTAGGTAGTTTCAGGTTTTTCTCTAAGACCAGGTAGGGTAAAGTAAGCTGAGTGAAGGGGGGGGGGGGCAGAGCGAGAACAAGGCAAGTTTGGGTAGATTTATATTTTCCGAAAGAAATTATTGTTGCCTCATTGTGACAAAGATAGAAAAAAAATATGAAAATACCTGTTTAATAAGAAGACCTATCGACGCTTGATACAAATCTAAACTTCTATCGTTGCCGTCGTCTAGTTTAGTCCACTGTCCGTCCTGTCAGATAAGTTGCAAGAGAAACCTCCATTAAAATTTTTTGAATGTTATATCTGCATTGAACACCGTAATTGTTCGTAGTTCTAAAGCATGCTAGCACTTTTGTCTAATGATGTTTAACAGAACTTGTTCAATCTGAAATCTAGCAAACCGAAAGTAGCGACAATGCACTACAGAACCGGAAATGCGGTGATCACAACAGAGATGACGGGATCCTTTCTATATTTTACGCGAAGAAAAGCTAAAATCACAATTAAAAGTTCGTTACACAGTCTGTACTGAACCGCAGTATTTCAGGCGTGATTCGTTTTAGAAGATAAAACTGGTACCCGTTTGTCTTTTGTAACCGTGTGATAGGATACAAACGTTCGATAAACAGAAGTTTCTGTGTGGAGTTAGCGAAAAAGCCCGATCTCTCCGCTTGCCTGTATGTATTTTTAGAAATGGAAAACCCACGTTATTGCGTTTGACAATTTGTGTTTAAGGTCGGTTCAATATACTCCGGTACACGGTAGCTTTTGTATAGGCGTAGGAGTTTTCATGCTTAATTATGTATGTAGTAGTACATGATTGCACACCTATAATATAATGCGCAATATTTGCCGAAACAGGCGTCCTGTGACACAGTATGATAAAAGGCTGATTTTTTTTTTTTTTTATCGGAAGACAAAAAAAAAAATTAGGGTCGGGGCAAAATCTCCAGGTAGGGTCGGGCTACCCGAAACAAACTATTTTTTTTATTACGCCTAATCTTCTCAATAACTCTTTCCACAGAAAAGTTTTGTCCATGATCTTTCTTTTTTGTTAAATTTCAAATAATCTGCGACAATAGCAATGACAGAATGATATGTTTTCCTGTGATTTCTTTCCGTTTTGACAATTTTTCGGAAATTTCGTAACTAAACAATTTGGACGATTTATCTAGGGGGCGATTCCTTTCCATCAACCTCTATCAAAACAAGTTCATTTTTCCTGGGATTCTTACCGTATGAAATACTTAGGCCAATGCAATTTATCCACAAAGATAATGTGAATATGGAATAGTAGGTACTCTGCTGTTCTGTTCGAAAACTTGTTCTGTCAAAACTGTTTACATTTTGCTTTCCTCTATGTAAACTCCAAATTGATCCGAACATCTCGCTTCCGGGGGCATAATGTCATCAATAAACTACGTACCCTAGTTTGTGTCTCATTAAGTCCTGAAGGAAATACCGCATTTGTAGTAAGTTGTCTGTCTGTCTGTCTGTCTGTCTGTCTCTCTCTCTCTCTCTCTCTCTTTCTTTCTCTCTCTGTGTCTCTCTGTCTCTCTCTGTCAGTCTGTCTCCCAACTTACGACCCAACACCCAACTATAAATTAAATGATAGAAAAATTTAGATTTAGGATCGAAGGAAATAGAAATTAAAAAAGCTAAGAAGAAGAAAGAAAAAAAAAAGCTTCTGGTTTACTATTTCTATACAAATGATAAAAAAGGGCCTAGGAAGGTTGCTAGAGAACTCGTACCCTGGAGAACTCGTACCCCAATCTGAAGGGTACGAGTTCTCTGGAGAACTCGTACCCTGGGTACGAATTCTCCAGAGAACTCGAACCCTACAGATGTTTTTGGGGATAGATTTACATGTATCATTCAGGTTTTGGTGAATTGATGATTTTCATTTTACCTCTTTTGAAATGAATAAAATACACATTAATCAAGCATTGATAACTTACAGTATTTTTAATAAAATATCAGTTTTGTCACCAGATGTTTGGTCGATTTAAATGGAAAGGAAGGTAAGGTAAATGGGCAGGTAAATTTTAGAAAATGAAATTATGATGTAGATCTACATAATCTGGATACATTGAATGTTTCGAAGATACGATTTTTAAAGTAGCTTTTTTAGATATTTATGGTTCGTTAATGGAATATGCCAATTTATTCTTGTCAAAGGTGTCGGGTACAATAAAGTCATATATATCAGGTGTGATAAACGCCATTGTACACACTTGCTATTTACCAGCACCTTAAACCGGTATCGTATATTACAAGCACTTTAATCCTTTACCAAACAATCACGTTTTAACGAAGAAAATGACTTCTAAAAGCATTGTTGGAATAGGAAAAAACGAGAATAACCGTTTTTTATGTAACATTAAAAGAACAAATCTAGCTCTGTGAATCTTTATGGATCATTATTTTACCCTTTACTAAACAGTCCTGTGTTGTTAAATACTACCCTGTGGGAGATACCTTTTGAAAATATTGTTGGAAAAGAGAGGGGGAAAAAAACGCTTAAAACCAGTATTTTCTCATTTTCCCCACAATGTTTTCAATCCTTTCAGAGAACTAAAGTCTATTTGTACCAAATGTGAATTTGTCGTCTGCAGATGTATAGAATTTTGAAGAGACTAAAATGTGAGTTCATATAGGGCAATATCTTCGTTTTTCACTCTGCTCTCTGTCTCTCAGTACAGACTTCCTCAATGTTTTCTGAGCCGTTTACTACATGATTTCGAGTTTCAATCACCCCGAAAAAGCTTTCGTAAGCATTGTGGGAAAAGGTGCAAAATCAGATAAACAACAAGGTCTCCTTTTTCCACTCGTGTTCTCACCTTTCAAACTCAAAATACAGCATTTCATTCAATCAGCAGATATTATGAATAAATCTTTCAATGAAATTAACAGCAAAAAATTATATTAATTATCTTTCATTTTTGTGACAGAAATATCTCCACTTTGTCAGTCGTAATACCGTACTTGGTAATTTATCTCTCTCTTTTTTTTCTTTTTTTAATATGTAGATATAATAAAAGATTCCCATTACTTTTCTCGAACAAACCACTATCTCTAACATCCGACCAAATTTTAAATTCGTCCATTTTGAAAGCTTTCGCTAATATGAAATTTTCCAATTTACAAGCGATTCTACAGTGGCATTTTTGTGTTACTGAAACATTGTGGAGAAATGAAGTAACTATCATGACCTTCAGAGGTTCTTACTTTTTCAATTACTATCCTACCTGCTTAACTCTTTTGGCGCCAAATGTATACAGTGGACATACCGACGATTCACTGAAACTCAGAAAAGAATTTTTGTGAAAGGTTTGGCTAAAAGGGTTAAGGGTTCGATATTGAATTTTGTCAAGTATGTTATGGTTATTTTATTACTCTATTGTGAAAATCATATCTTTCTTGCTTTGTTTAAGAAATTTGCCTTTTTAACTAGGTGTGAAAATTTGATTAATTATGTGTTAATTTTACCCACTCCTTCCATTTAACAAATATCTAATCCAGTCAAATATTAATTGTGAAACTGTTCCCACACAAAGCAACATCAATCATCAATTCAAAACTTCAGTGCAAGTGAAGGTTACCCGAAGGATTTTATATAGCAAAAATTGATACTACGTGTATTTACTTGATTGTTTCAGTAGAATACAATTTACTTACCCTTCATTTATGTTCTTCCTTACGATGTTTACATCAAATACAAAAAACACTGCATGAGAAAACACAGATTTCTTTAATTTATCTATTTATGTCTTTTCAATACCTTTACTAAAAAGAAAAACATCTTTCATCAAATCTATATCAGAATAAAGGCATACTGTACGGATTTTGTTTGAAACAAAGACAAAAATACAACTAGACTACATGGTGGTAAACTATCATTATATATATTAGTGGGGTACGAGTTCTCCAGAGAACTCGTACCCCGGGTATGACTTCTCTGGAGAACTCGTACCCTTGAGATTGGGGTACGAGTTCTCCAAGGTACGAGTTCTCCAGGGTACGAGTTCTCCTGATACCCCTAGGAATAAATACCTTTCTGAAATGTTGTATCTTTAACCCTTTACCACACACTCTCAAGTGTTTAATGCCCCCAAAGCAAACTTTGAAAACATTGTGGGAAAAGGAGAAAATACTGGTTACCAGCATTTTCTCCTTTTCTCACAATGTTTCTATCGTTTTCTAAGGCATATTTCATCATTTGAGACACATTTATTTGTTGTCTGCAAATGCTTTCAATTTGAACCAGTCTTACTCTGTATTGTTTGGTAAAGAGTTAACTCTATACCATACGCTGTAGAGTTTCAACAACATTGAGAAAAAGGGCTTTTGAAAACATGCCTTTTCCCACAATGTTTTCAGTTTCAGAAACAAAAGCCTCATTTTGAGGTGCGGTTAATTTGTTAATAAATGTAGATTGTTATTGAAGTATGTTGATTACAACATCATATTTTCTGTACCTTCCAAGTCCATTCTGCTATATATCAGTTCAGATGTCTGTGATCACACTCCAGATTGGCCAGTGTGGCAACCAAGTCGGTGGTCAGCTGTTTAGTGGTCTGATAGAGGATACCGTCTCCAAACTCTCACAGGTAATATAGAGTGTGTTATACCCTAAACCCTTTATTGAATGACAAAATTTTAGACTTGTTCAAACGGAAAGACTTTACAGATGACGAATAAGACATAATTTAAACAACTTGTAATTTTGTGTTTGAAGGTTTAAAACATTCTGGGAAAAGGAGAAAGTATTGTTAACAAGCATTTTTTTTCTTTTCCCAAAATGTTTTCAAAAGCCTTTTTCCTCAGAGTCTTTAGTTAACCCTTTTAATGCACAGTGCCAAACTTTAAACACCTCAGGAAAGAAGCCTTTTGAAAACATTAGAACACAATGTTTTCTACCCTATCAAAGAAAAATTACACCATTTGAGCCATATTGAAATTGTCGTCTGCAAATACTTTTAATTTGGACAAGGCTAAAATTTTGTTGTCTGTTAAAGGGTTAGAACTTGTGTTGAGTGGTGTAGGGTTAATCTGATTATGCATTCCCTGCAGCATTTTATTAATGACAGGGAAATCAATGTCAGAAAAGGAATATCTGATTTATTAGCAATTTGCTTCTTTTGTTACAATCTTTTTTTTTTTCATTGTATGCTGTTACAGTGATGTTAAAAGCTTTAAATGGTTTCTATCAGGTGACTAACACTAAATACAAGTAGGTGTTTCACTCTTCAATAATGGCCTTGCTGATTTTTCCATGCTGACCCATTGAAATTCTTCGTACTTCACTTTTTTTAACAAATTTATATTACATGTACATTAGATTCTTTCTGAAACATTTTTTTTGCCAAGCCTTGTGGCTTAGTGGGTGACATACAGAGTTTGCTTGTTACTATGGTGTTTAACACCGTTTTCAACATTTCAGCTATATCCCAGCAGCCAGTGCACCTACCCATGCTTTCCTGGAGTTCTTTTACCAATAAGTTGCACATTATTCTTCCGAAGCTACTGGCTGTCATCTAAACAATGATCAGTAGTGAGAGAAGAATGAATCCTGTCACAATGACTATCATCAATCCTCAGACAGGATTTTGCCAAGCTGTGTATTAGAACCAGCGACACAAAACGCAAAACAAACACATGAAGGTATTTCTCATTTTATGTTCTAACAGGTGAATGTGTCTGCCAGTAAAAATGAGGAGTACATACAGGAGGTGTTACAAAGATTCTTCAACACAGATGAGAAAACAGTACCAGAGGCCAGGGCAGTCATGGTGGACATGGAATCCAAGGTTACTGGACTATCAAACCTGAGGCATTTTTACACCTCTTTCATCAAACAACAGGGGACTCTTCCCATTCCCCCCCCCCCCCATTTCAAATTTTATGCAGTCTTTGGGAAGAGTTGTAAATAAAAAAAAAAAACATTGAGCCCAATGCTTAAAGAATAGCTTTGATTCTGTTTGGCCCCTGTATCTCTTTTAAAATAATTATATTAATACACATAAGGAGTTATGTGCAGCTTGATCTTTATCTGCACTTGCGGCTAAAGTAAGCCATACTGTAAAATGTACTCTATTGGTTTATATTTTACATCCTGTAGGCTATAACACAGACCTGCACTGAGGCCAAGAGAACGGGATTGTGGAAGTATCCTGATAAACAGCAGTTCTGTCAGAAGCGAGGATCTGGGAATAACTGGGCCAATGGGTTCAAGTAAGGAACATAAAAAGCTTCATCATTTACTGTTTTCCAAGCAATAAAATTTTAGACTTCTTTGTGATGACAACATTTGCAGGCAACAGCTTGAATGGGGCTCAAATGAGATGTGAATTGACTAAATAATGGTGAGAAAATGTTGGTTATTAGCATTTTTCTCCTTTTTCTTTTTACAAAGTTTTCATATACTTCTTCCTCGGGGTTGGTAAAACAAAGGATTGTTTGATAAAGATATCAAAGGCAAATTCCATCATTTGAGCTATATTTTAATTGTCGTCTGCAAATGCTTTCAATTTGGGCAAGCCTACATTTCTGTTGTGTGGTAAAATGTGAAACCTGCAAATAATTACCGGTATGTGCAGTCTGGTCTTGATTTACACACTCTTCTCCTGTCTTGAATGGTTTCATTCGTATAATCACAATTAATTCTTTATCAAACAACAAAGTTTTAGATTGGACCAAATTAAAAGCATTTGCAGATAAAAAACCAAAGTAGCTCATAGGATTGTTACCTACGTTAAAATGATTGAAAACTTTGCAAGAAAATTAGAAAATGCTGGTAACCATCATTTTTTATTTTTCCACAATGTTGTTAAAGGCCTTCTTCTTCAGGATCAATGAAAAAATGGATTTGTTTGGTACAGGGTTGAAGGCCAATTTGATGAAAAAATTTCAGCATTTTTTTTTTTCATCCAGACAAGATACTGGACTGGATTGTTTATTGTCTTTGGCATGACCTATTTGAAAATAATAATGAATGAATACCCGTGGGATCTCTTGTTTTTGTCATTTTAACCCTTATGCTGCTGAGCACGACTGAAAGAGCCTGTACTAACAGTGTAGATCAAGATCAGACTGCACAGAACGTGCAGTCTGATCTTGGATCTGCACTGTCCAATAAGGAGATATTTTTTTTCACACAAATAGATCTACACTGTGCAATAACGAGATATTTTTTTCCCACAAAATAATTTTGAAATAGCAATATTTTGGTTTTTACTATTGGCTGGAAAGTTTCATATAACTCATTTAAGTTTAAGAATGACTCCTTAGACACAAATTGTTATTTCCTATACTTTCCAGCACACATGGTCCAGCGGCTGAGGAACAGATCCTTGGTATGATACAGAGAGAAGCAGAAAAGTGTGACAATTTAGCGGGATTTATGGTGTTTTTGTCCCTAGCTGGAGGAACTGGTTCTGGAGTCGGAGCTTACATCACTCAGTGTGTGAAGGACGGATTTCCAAACGCATTTTTGTTGAACCAGGTTGTGTGGCCATACAACACTGGAGAAGTGATTGTGCAGAATTACAATGCTGTTTTGACCTTGTCGCATTTGTATCACAGTTCTGATGCAATACTTGTCATGGAAAATGATCAGCTTCATAAAATTTGTACGAGATTATTAAACCTGAAAAAAATTGGATTTAAAGATATAAATAAGGTGATTTGTCATAAACTGCTCGGGATTTTACAGCCTGCGTACTCAGAGAAGCACCGAGGTTATCAAAACTCTAATAATTTAGGTATAGAATTGTTTGCTTTACCCTTTACCAGATGAAAACCTGTCCAAATTGAAAGCATTTGCAGACAACAAATTCATACCTGGAAAAATACTAAACTCTTCTTGTGAGTGGTAAAAAACATTGTGGGAAAAGAAGAAGGTGCTAGTTACCAGCATTTTCTCCTTTTCCCAACATGTTTTCAAAATCTTTTTTTCTTATGGTTGTTAAAACTCAGGACCGAGTGGTAAAGGGTTACCGTAAGTGTTTTATGTGTTTTAACAAATGACTCCATGTATCTAGCCTGGGTTTCAGTCCAATTGTTTTTTTTCCTTTTTTTATGTTTGGACGTTACTGTATCAAAAATGGCGCATTTTTGACAAAGTAACGTCTGAATATGTAAAAGGAAAAAATGACAGGGCTGGAACCCAAGCTACCATGTATTGATAACCTTTTTGCAGTAGACTTTTGAAAGCTTTGTTGGAAATAGAGAATCAGCATTTGTTTTGATTTTTCACAATGTTTTCTACCCTTTCTAAAATAAATCCCATTATTTGAGCCACATCTAATTTGTTGTCTGCAAATGTTTTCAATTTGAACAAGCCTAAGCTTTTTTTCTTCTAGTAAAGAATTAAATTATTAATATGGCTGTTGTTATAATTACCTCTGTCATAATTACCTCCTTTCATATTGGTCCATCCAGTATGAAAGCATTTGCAGGCAAAAATTAGATTTGTTTGAAAGGATGGGAGTTGTCTTTGCAAGAGTAGAAAATATTGTGTCAAATGGAAAAATATGTGTACTGGTTTCCAGCATTTTCTCCTTTTCCCACAATGTTTTCAAAAAGTTCCTTGCTCATGGTCGTTGAAACTTTGGATTGTTAGATATACGGTTAATCTTTTACCACACAATTCCTGGCAATAACAACCCTGAGAAAGACAGCATTTAAAAACAAGGTAGAAAAAGGAGAAAATGCAGGTAACCAGTATTTTTTCTTGTCAGCTCCAATTAACTAAGGCCAGCGATCTTATGTCATGGCCCTGTGTCCATCTGTGTGTCTCTCAGTCTGTTAACTTTTATTTTAAACATATTCCCTGCTGAAACTACCCATCTTATTTTACCACACTTCAGAGAAATGATCTTGCCATGGCTCTCATCAGATTTACTTTAAAGAATTCCAATAAAAACTCTTTATCCAATAACAAGACTTTTTCTCCTTTTCCTACAATGTTTTCAAAAGGCTCAATCCTCAAAGTTGTTTAAACGGGATTGTTTGGTAAAGATTTGAAGATTAAAACTGTTAATTTATGCAACGGTTTGAACTGTTTTGTTTTTTACAGGAGAGATACTAGAACATCTTGTTCCATGTACAGACTATAAACTATTGACTGTAAAAAACATTCCACAAATGTCAGAGTCGGCAAAAGACTTCAGCTCTTATCAGTGGCACGGACTGCTCAAACATTTACGTCAAATGCTTATCGCAAGTGCAGCAATGGAAGAAGGTACAGAACTCTTTACCAAACAACCAAGTTTTAGACTTGTTCAAATTAGATGGAATTGCAGATGACAAATAAGATATGGCTCAAACAATGGGATTTGTCATTGATAGATTAGAGAATCTTGTGGGGAAAAAAATGCATTCTTGACCTTGTACCGCACAATCCTACCTTTAACAAACCTAAGGAAAAACCTTTTGAAAACATTGTGGGAAAAGGAGAAAATGGTGGTAACTAATATTTTCGCCTTTTCACACAATGTTTTCTTCCCTTCTAAAGGGTATTTTTATGACCTCCTTTGCTTTTTGAGGTTAATCCATAGTGTACTGAATAAACCTTACCAACATTTCCAGTCTCGAAATAAGACCAAAACAAGTGCAATTTTTCGGTCGCTGCTGTCTGTACATGCTTCAGCTAGGCAGACACTGAAGATCACTGATCAGATTACACATTTTGTGCAATCTGATCTTGATTTACACTGGCTGCAAAGGCAATTATAGTTTTAAAATTTTAAAAGGTGCTTTAAGGGTAAATTTTTGTCGCAAACTCTTCCCAAAAATTTGGAAGACACAATCAAAGGCAATTATAGTTTTAAAAGGTGCTTTACGGGTAAATTTTTGTCGCAAACTCTTCCCAAAAATTTGGAAGACACAATCTATTTAACACTTTAATGTGCAATCCAAAGTACTAAAGACCTTTAGGAAGATGGCTTTTGAAAACATGTTGAGAAAATGCTGGCAAGTAGCAGTGTATTTTACTCTTTCAAAGACAATTTTTATCACTTGAGCCACATTTGATTTGTCGTGTGCAATTGCATTGGATTTGGGATGACATTTTTTTTTCGCATGTATTAACCCTTTAGCACACAATCCTGACCTTTAAAGACACAGTAAGCGAACACTTTTGAAAACATTGTGGGAAAAGGAGAAAATGGTGGTAACTAATATTTTCGCCTTTTCACACAATGTTTTCTTCCCTTCTAAAGGGTATTTTTATGACCTCCTTTGCTTTTTGAGGTTAATCCATAGAGTACTGAATAAACCTAACCAACATTTCCAGTCTCGAAATAAGACCAAAACAAGTGCAATTTTTCGGTCGCTGCTGTCTGTACATGCTTCAGCTAGGCAGACACTGTAGATCACTGATCAGATTGCACATTTTGTGCAATCTGATCTTGATCTACACTGGCTGCAAAGGCAATTATAGTTTTAAAATTTTAAAAGGTGCTTTAAGGGTAAATTTTTGTCGCAAACTCTTCCCAAAAATTTGGAAGACACAATCAAAGGCAATTATAGTTTTAAAAGGTGCTTTACGGGTAAATTTTTGTCGCAAACTCTTCCCAAAAATTTGGAAGACACAATCTATTTAACACTTTAATGTGCAATCCAAAGTACTAAAGACCTTTAGGAAGATGGCTTTTGAAAACATGTTGAGAAAATGCTGGCAAGTAACAGTGTATTTTACTCTTTCAAAGACAATTTTTATCACTTGAGCCACATTTGATTTGTCGTGTGCAATTGCATTGGATTTGGGATGACATTTTTTTTTCGCATGTATTAACCCTTTAGCACACAATCCTGACCTTTAAAGACACAGTAAGCGAACACTTTTGAAAACATTGTGGGAAAAGGAGAAAATGGTGATAACTAATATTTTCGCCTTTTCACACAATGTTTTCTTCCCTTCTAAAGGGTATTTTTATGACCTCCTTTGCTTTTTGAGGTTAATCCATAGAGTACTGAATAAACCTAACCAACATTTCCAGTCTCGAAATAAGACCAAAACAAGTGCAATTTTTCGGTCGCTGCTGTCTGTACATGCTTCAGCTAGGCAGACACTGTAGATCACTGATCAGATTGCACATTTTGTGCAATCTGATCTTGATCTACACTGGCTGCAAAGGCAATTATAGTTTTAAAATTTTAAAAGGTGCTTTAAGGGTAAATTTTTGTCGCAAACTCTTCCCAAAAATTTGGAAGACACAATCAAAGGCAATTATAGTTTTAAAAGGTGCTTTACGGGTAAATTTTTGTCGCAAACTCTTCCCAAAAATTTGGAAGACACAATCTATTTAACACTTTAATGTGCAATCCAAAGTACTAAAGACCTTTAGGAAGATGGCTTTTGAAAACATGTTTAGAAAATGCTGGCAAGTAACAGTGTATTTTACTCTTTCAAAGACAATTTTTAGCTCCACTGGCCGAAGGCCAGCGGGCTTATGTCATGGCCTGTTGTCCGTCGTGCGTGCGTCCGTGCGTCCGTGCGTCCGTCCGTGCGTTAACTTTTTTTTAAAACGTCTTCTTCTCTGAAACTACCCATCCAATTTTGATGAAACTTCACAGAAATGATCCTGCCATGGTCCTCTTCAGAATTTCTTGAAAGAATTTAATTCCTTCAAAAACTCTGGTTGCCATGGCAACAAAACTGAAAAATTTTGAAAATCTTTGAAAATCTTCTTGTCTGAAACCGTAAGGCCAAGGGCTACCAAATTTGGCATGTAGCTTTATCTAGTGGACCTCTACCAAGTTTCTTCAATTTATAGCCCTGGGGTCAAAATTGGCCCCGCCCCGGGAGTTACAAGTTATACATGGGCTTATTTAGGGAGAACTTTAAAATTCCTCTTCTACCTAACCATAGGGCCTAGAGCTACCAAATTTGGCATGTAGCTTTATCTAGTGGACCTCTGCCAAGATTGTTCAAATTATAGTCCTGGGGTCAAATTAGGCCCTGCCCGGGGGTAACAAGTTTTACATGGGCTTATATAACAAGTTTTACATGGGCTTATATAGGGAGAACTTTAAAATTCTTCTTTGACCTAGCCATGGGGCCTAGGGCGACCAAATTTGGCATGTAGCTTTATCTAGTGGACCTGTACCAAGGGTATCCAAATTATAGCCGAGGGTCAAATTTGACTTCGCTCCGGGGGGTAACGTGTTTTACATCGGCGGGCTTATATAGGAAAATCTTTCGCATCTAGCTATAAGGGCTAGGGCTATCAAATTTTGCATTTAGCTTTATCTAGGGGGTCTCTATCAAGGGTGCCCAAATTATAGCCCAGGGGGTCAAATGTAGCCCCACCCCAGGGGGTCACAAGTTCTACATGGTCTTATATAAGGAAACTTTAATAATCTACTTGTACATAGCCATATTTAGGCCTAGGGCTACCAAATTTTGCATGTAACTTTATATAATGGGCCTCTACCAAGAGGGCCCAAATTTTAACTTTGGGGGTCAAGTTTGACTCCACACCAGGGGTCACAAGTTTTACATTGGCTTTTATAGTGAAAACTTGATAAACCTGTGTCATGGATCACATATTTTACAGGGCCTTTTATTCAGCAAACTTGTTTTACATGACTTTTTATTGGGCAAGATTAAAAAATCTTTTTGTTTATAACCACACATTCTAGTTTCATATTGTAGGTCTGGGGTCAAAATTGCCTTCATTCCAGGGATTGCAAGTTTAACATGGGCTTCAAAATATTGTCACTTCAATTTAAACATTAATCAAGGGAAATAACTCTTTTTATGAAAGATAAAGTTCGTTACTATTTACCTCCCTTGATTATCAAGCTGCAGTGATACATGATTGGTGCTAGACAAGTTTTTTAGCTCCACTGGCCGAAGGCCAGCAGGCTTATGTTATGGCCCGTTGTGCGTCCATCCGTATGTTAACTTTTTTTACAGGGCTTTTCATTGAGAAAAATTTGAAAATCTTCTTGTTTATAACATTCAAGAACTGAATTATTTGGTATGGAGCTTTATATTGTGGACCTCCACCAGGATTCAAATAATTATAGCTTTGTGATCAAAATTGGCTTTGCCCATGGATCACAACTTTCTCGTAGGATTAGATAGAAAAATGTTTGCATGTCCTCGTGTTTGAAATCAATTTGCTGAATATTGTAATGTTTGGCTTGTAGTGTTTTTACTTAATAGCCAGTGGAGCGATACAGGGCCATCATGGCCCTCTTGTTATCACTTGAGCCACATTTGATTGGTCGTGTGCAATTGCATTGGATTTGGGATGACATTTTTTTTTTCGCATGTATTAACCCTTTAGCACACAATCCTGACCTTTAAAGACACAGTAAGCGAACACTTTCGAAAACATTGTGGGAAAGGAGAAAATGCTGGTAACCAGCATTTTCTCCCCTTCCCACAATATTTTCCAATCTATTAAATACAGAAATCACCATCCTTTATCTAATTTGTTATCTGTAAAAGCTTTCACAGTGGTCTAGCCCACAGTTTTGTTGTTTGGTAAAGAGTTAAGTAACAGGACAGAAAGCATGTACATTAACGGGTAATACACCATGCATTTCTCTTTTTATAAATTACAGGGATAGACTGGCAGATCAAGCTAGAAGATTCCAGGAGATCCCTTGCAAACCTTTTAATACTTCGTGGTAAAGATCTAGATGGAGTAGATGTTTCATCGTTCAGTGATCCTCGACTCTATCCAAACTGGATACCCTCTGACTCGAGACTGTCTTCCTACATGCAGCCAAGACTTTTTAATAACTACGATAAGTGTGCCACTCTCGTAACAAATAACAAATCACCTATTGGACCTCTGAATCATGTAATTGATAAAGCATGGAATATGTTTTCGTCCAGAGCATATATTCATCAGTATATGAAGCATGGTATTTCTGAAGAGGATTTTATTGATAGTTTCGTTACTCTGGAACAAGTCATTGCCAACTACAATAAATTATGAATCAGAACCATGACCATGCCATCTACCCACAGGGCAATCTAACTACAGGGCCATCGTCAGCATTTGAAAAGTGGTACAGCTGCGAAGCGTTTCCTAAGTGGTGAAAGGGGGATAGGGTAGAATATGAGAGGAGGCTGTCCTTTGTCTTGTAAGGGGAGTTTGGGGGATGGTGGACCTCCCCCTTTAAAAAAATTATGATTTTTTGATGTCTATAGAAGCAACTCTAAGGCATTTTGAGACAGTTTTTTTGCTTTTGAAACTCTTCTTATCACTTATCAGTTGACCTTATATCACCCATTAAAAAAAGAAAAAAGAAGGTACATTAAAACAAGGGTACAGCCAATACCATGTTTGGCTGAAAAATTGTCTGGCCATGGATGGACCAACTGGACCTCTAATAATGGCTTAGACCCATGGTAAAGTCTTTTCCATATAATCCTATGTTTTAACAACCCTAATGAAAAAGACTTTAGAAAACTTTGTTGGAAAGGGATAAAATGCTGGTAACCAACAGTTTTCCCTTTTACCACAATGTTTTTAAAGAGAAATCCTATCACTTTAGCTATGTTTGTCATCTGCATCCATATTCAAAAAGGACATGTCTGAACTTTTGTTACCTGGTAAGGAGTTAAATTTTCAGCGAATAATCCATTATTATAATGACCTTTAGGAAGAAGACTTTGGACAACATTGTGGAAAAGAGTGAAAATGCGGATAGAATACTGCATACAGCTGCTAAAGTCGTTAATGACCTCTTGAAACAAATTTATACAAGATGTCTTTGAAAACTATCTTGAAATTTGTTTTAAGTGAATATGTTAACTGGAATGCGAATACAAGTGAAAGCAGTGTGGTAGGGAGAAGATTGCCTGTTACAAGCAATTGCTACCAATAGCTCTATGATCTTCTTTGTGCTTTTTTGCACGATAAAAAAAGTACACTGCAGTTCCTTTGTTAGTTTGTTCCTAAACAATCCTGAATTTGAATGACCCAGAGAAAGAAGTTTTATAGAAACATTGTTGGAAAAGAAAAAAATGCTGTTAACCAATTTTTTTTCCTTCCCCTTCAACAACAAATCGCATTATTTGAGCCACCTTGAGTTTGTTGTCTTCAATTTTGACCAGTCTAAAATTTTGTCATCAGCTGAATAGTTAGGGACACCTACCTGTACATTTTACTGTTTATCAGATAACAAGATATTAGACTTGCCTATATTGAAAGCATTTATTGGCAACAAATTATTTGCGGCTCAAATGAAATTTGTCTCTGTAACCCTTTACCACACAATCCTGACTTTTCACGACCCTGAAACAGACACTTTTAAAAACTGTGGGAAAGGAGAAAATGCTGGTATGTAACCAGCATTTTCTCCTTTTCCCACAATGTTTTCTACCCTTCCCAAAACAATCTTTGAAATTTCAGTCACATGTATATTGTCATCTGCAAATGCTTTCAATTTGGACTGGTCTTAAATTTTGTTGTTTGGTAAAGAGTTAAAGTCTGGTAACTAGCCATGTACATGATGACAATCAATAATGGATTTTGTAAGGTCTTCAATAAAGTCTGCAGTTTTGTTCCTATGCAGTTGTTTTTTTCTTCAGTTGTGATTACCCACATAGACTAATCTATATTTACCAAATGATCCACAGGCCCTTATTTTGTGACAAACTTTGTCATCTATAGACAAAATATATAAGTCTTATACAATAACTCTTTCACTACCAAGTAAATGATATACACTTTTTTATGACTGTAAATATAGTTCCACTGCAAGAAGAAGAGACATTTTGGCCTTAATCTAAAAAAAAAAGTAGTGTACAGTGTAGATCAGAGATCAGACTGCAGGTTCTGTGCAGTCTGATCTTGATCTACACTGTCCACAAAAACTTCTGGTGTCTTCAACAGTAAAGAAAGATTTAAATTATATTGATGGCAAAGTTTGTCACAAAACGAATGGCTGTGATTTGATCCCATAGGAAAAATGTTGGCTACCAGCACTTTTACGACTTCCCATAATGTTTTCTACTCTTTCAAAAGCAAATCAAATCTTTGAAAGTTTCTGGTCTGCAAATATTTTCAATTTGGACAAGTTTAAAATTCTGTCATCTTATGAAGAGGTTAATCCTTTACCAAACAATTTCTGTTTTTATCAAACCTGGGGAAAAGGGCTATTGAAAACATCATGAGAAGGGGAGAAAATTCTGAAAATCAGCATTGTCTCTTTTTCCCTCATTTTTTTTCTGTCTTCATCAAACAAAACTCATCATAAGAACCACATTTGGTTCGCCCTTTGCAAAATCTTTCAGTTTTTGAAAAGTTGAAAATTTTGTCGTCTGTTGTGTGAGGTTGGCTCTTTGAGCTGCCTTGTCCTTGAAAAGAAACATTTTAACCATATACCAAACAATCTCATGGTTTTAAGCTTTTTAAAACATTCTTTGAAAAAAAGGAGAAGATGCTGGTTAGAACTATTAAATTTCATGTATCTCTGTTTCTTTCCACTAGGTGTTCTACCTTTTCACTGTCAATTTCCATAAATTGAGTCTCATTTAATTTTTTATCTGCAAATGCTTTCATTATAGACAACTTACACTTTTACAGACAATCCAGAGTTTTTACGACCCTGGGAGAGAAATCTTTCGAAAACATTGTGGGAAGAGGAGAAAATGCTGGTGACAAGCATTTTCTCCTTTTTCCCACAATGTAAATTTTCATAGAAAAATCCAGTAATTTGAGCAACATTTAATTTTTTATCTGCAAATACTTTTAATTTGGACCAGTTCTAGAATTTTGTTGTTTTGATAAGAGCAAAAGGGGCCTCTATACTTTTTTTGCTGTGAATTAAACTTGTTTGTTGAACCTTGACAGAATACTAAAAAATATATTTTTCATTGCAAATGTAAAGAAATCAGACAGTTGCACATGCATTAAAAAGACACAAATTTGGCATTCAGAAAAAGGGTTGGTCACTTTGCAAACTGCAGCTCCATCTATTTTTATGAGTTCAAATATGACATCAAAATATTGCTTTAAATACATTCTCACATGGTCTCCAGCATTTTCATCTTTCTCATAATGCTTTCTTTAAAATACAGGATTGTTTGGTAAAGTGTTAACATTTTAAAATTGAAGGACACAAAGTCCTGAAAAGCAAATTTGTTGAATAGCATTTGGCAGTGATACTGAGGATTTGGTACACAAGGTTTTTGTCACATGTCATACATGTTTACTCGATATTTTGTTGTACTATGTGTAGATACTATAGCAGGTGTTTGCCAAATCTGAATGAAGTGTGCAAAGTGCATATGCTTATTCAGAGTATCGGATTCAGGCAGAGCAATCAAAAGGAAAGGGTCGATCACAGAAGACTTTATTTCATTTGATTTCTGGAAATACTCTGTGCATTATAAAATACACTCATGGTGAAATTTGAAACTACATTTAGTAAAAACACTACACTTTACTCTTTCTGAGTTACAGTTTTAGAGTTATCGATTGATTGATTTTCATTAATCTATCATCACCACAGCTTGCCCCTGTATGTGACACCTCCCAGAAGGCCCTTAGTTATGTTACAGGGGAGAGCAAGATACAGGGCGAAACCCATCATAATTTACGCCTGGTACTTTAACATGTATAACACCACACATTGGATCTATTTTTAACGTCTCATTCAAAGGACTATTTGGTAACTTTAGATCACCAGATTTGTGAATGGTCGCTAGATTAATTAGGGATTGTTTTTTTCTATCAGAGTGAGAATTTTGTAGTATGAGTCTACATAACATCAACAGAGCCTTTGAATTGTGTGTACTGTACATGTATGTATTTGTTAGATATTTACAATTATCACAATGTTACTGCCTTTAAATCACCCTTTCTTTTATATTAAATGATTAACTCTTTACCACACCATCCCAACTTTTAACGGGCTTGACAAAGGAACCTATTGAAAACATTGTGAGAAAAGGAGAAAATGCTGGTAACCAGCATATTCTCCTTTTTCCACTATGTTTTCTACCTTTCCCAAAACAAATTTTAATGTTTTAGTCGCATTTATTTTGTGTTCTGCAAATGCTTTCATCATGGTCTTGTCAAAAATGTTGTCATTTGGTAAAGAGTTAAATTAAAGCTTCTGGGAAATGCATGTATACTATTAACTAATTGGATGTTGGAAAAAACAATTAATTCCTTTATACTGCAATTTTGTTCACACACAGGTTTTGTCAAGTATCATTCATACCAAATATTAATGTACTCTAACAAAGAGTGCTTTGACAAGAAGATTTCCAAACTAAGAAGCAGAAAACTTTTTTTTTCAACAGTATGAATGGTTAAGTTCTTAAACCAAAAACTGAATGATAGAAACCTTACTTAACATAAAATATAAACCCATCTTTGCAAAACTATTAAAATCAAAATAAATACATGTAACTCACTTAATTATAACTGAATATTTTCTATCCAAAAAACTTGAATACCCAAAACCAGCCATGTACTTAGTGCAGTTTGATAATCAGCAGAGGTAAATGGTAGTAGACTACATATATCTCTTAAACAGAAAATATTTCCCTTGATCAGTCTATAAACTTAAGTCATATTGACTTCATGTACTACACTATATAGGCCCTAGTAAATCTTGTGACCCCAGGTGCTGGACCAATTTTTGCCAGAGTGCTATAATCTGCAGATTTTGGTAGAGGTCTGTTAGCTGCAGCTACATGCAAAACAAGGTAGCCCTTGGCCTTTTGGTTTTGGACAAGAAGAATTTTTTAAGATTTTCATTTTTTTTTCAGTTTTGTTGCCATGGCAATCAAGAGTTTTTATCAGACTTATATTTTTTTAAGAAATTTCCTCAGACGGCCATGTCGGATCATTCTGTGAAGTTTCAATAGTTTCAGAGAAGGTGTTTGAAAGAAAAGTTTTCACACACACAGAGACACGGACGGGTGGACGCAGGTCGGACATAGGGCCATGACATAACCTTGCTGGCCTTTGGCCAGTGGAGCTACAAATATATCTATGGACAAACTTCATTCGTTGGAATGTAGAGTGAAACAAAATCCGTTGTTATACATTTTTATACATGTCTGTCCAGGCTGTCAATCTCAAATATTGATTATATTATCAAATTCAGTCTGTCTCACTAATTAAGAATTATATGAAGAAGTATTGTCATTTTTTTTTTTTTTTTTTTTTTCTGTCCATGTAAAGTAATTAAAGGCCGAACAACCTTTTTTCAAATAGAGGCCGAAACGACGCATCCTTATTTTGGTCAAAACGACCCACTGCAAAATTAGGTCGAAACGACCCGGGCCCGAAAAAATCCGGATTCATTTAGACTGCGTGAAGACCAACATGTCTCAACCATATTTTTTCTCATAAACCGGAAGTGAGTACACGTCGAACTGAAACAACACTTCTCGGCCAAATTGGGAAGAATTGTCAACCAAAAGAATCTGTTGTTTGTGAGCTTATGCCTTTAGAATGTTGACTAAGTTTGAGACTAAGTCAGCAAGGGTGAAAGGTTTGTCAAAAGCGATAGCTTTCAATTATCGCGGCAAATATTTATTTATCAACCGGTAACCAAAGGCCGGTCATGGGTGCATGTACTCCCGATTTGGGGTCTAGCTCCGATGTTATTTTTGTGATTGTTTCTCCGCTAGACTCCCGCAGCAGCCGTCTTTAAAAGTATCTGGAATGAATACGATTTTACCGGCATCTTTTCAAACGGCTCTATGCGACAAAATTTCCAATGACAGCTAATAAAATGGGCATGGATTGTTAGATAAATGATTAATCTTTACAAAAAAACTGATGTTAGTTAATATCTAAATCCTACCTTCGTGCAAATCTGTACTTTTCAAGGTAAATAACCGTTGACCTACTTCACCAGAAATCAAAACATGGTGATATCATCAATGCGCATGTCTCGGCAGAAATCGCAGTATCTCTGACACGCTACAGGACGGTTCATTTGGGAATTCCACTGTTGACAAAGGCACCATATACGAAAATGGTTGTTGGGGTTAGAGAACCAGACTGTACAAAATTCAAATTCCGTTGAGTGCGCATGTCAGTTTAACGGAAGTCGCCATGTAAGTTGTTTACAAATTTCACTGGATTTATTTACGTTGGGAAAAAAGGTAACTTTCCATTGATTTAATTGGTATTTTGCAGCACAGCTTGTGTGATATTAAAGATTAATCATTTATCTAACAATCCATGCCCATTTTATTAGCTGTCATTGGAAATTTTGTCGCATAGAGCCGTTTGAAAAGATGCCGGTAAAATCGTATTCATTCCAGATACTTTTAAAGAAAGCTGCTGCGGGAGTCTGGCGGAGAAACAATCACAAAAATAACATCGGAGCTAGACCCCGAATCGGGAGTAGGGTGCATGGAAATATTGAAATACACCTTATACCAGAATATACCAAAATACACCGAAATACACATGGAAATACCGAAATACACTTTATATACCGAATAGATCTGAGAAAAATACACTTAAAGTTATTAGTATTTATCGGTGTTCATCTTTGTTAAATATTATGTCCAAATAATTCATTAGGTTTGCGAATTTGTGACTTTTTTTTTTGGTTTGTGAGAACACAGTCGTACCGAAATACACCACAGAGTTATGCAATACGGTAAGTACGTTACACCCAAATAAACCAAAATACACTTTATTCACCAAATTATACCGAGAAAAATACATGTTTACATGTTTAGTTAGGAATTTGTAAATTAGTCATCGCATGATAATATTTTGTCCCAAAAAGTTCATTATTTGCAAATTTATGAATACCAAAATACACCCCTTATCGAAACAAGATGGCTTCTTTACAAAAGAAGCCAGGAGAGGTCGGCATCAATGTTTTCAAACAATTTATTGGCTTTTACCGGTAATTTCAATATATTTTGGTACATGTAAACAAACAAATAAAAAAGCCGCCGCGTAGAAACCTCATATGCTTTACATGACGGTCATTTGACCTTCTTGCCGCATTTTCAAGTCGCATGATCTTGTCCAACGGTCTTCTTGCTCTTTTTTAATGAAATTCTTCTTATTTTTTTCTTCTACTTAGATTTATTTACTTAATGAAAAATTACAATTATTTGAGAGATCATTTGCAGCCATGGCAAATTAATATAACAAATATTTTCTAGAATTCTTCATATAAAAATAAACCACGTCTATTTCCTATTTTGGTTTTTGGATTTCGCTTTATTTACAAAACCATGATGAAACAGACTGTGTATCAGAACAATTTCGCAAGAAAAATGGATTTAGACAGCAAATTCTGTGGCAGTCTGCCTTTTAAACTCACCACTGTTGGAGAGGCCTGATGACCTCTCCAAAAAACCAAAATACACCGAAATACACCTTATGTACTGAATTTTATCCGAGAAAAATACACTTAAATTTATGTTGATCACATTTGAATATTATGTCTAAATAAAATCATTGTTTTTGCAAATTTATGACTCTATGCATACTGAAATACACCTTATACATCTACCGAAATATACCGAATTATATCCGAGAAAAATACACTTAAAGTTAATAGTATTTTTCAATGTTCATCATATTTAAAAGTTACGTCAAAAAAAAAAAATCATTGTTTTTGCGAATTTATGACTTTTTTGTACCGAAGTACACCTGGTACCGAAATATACCAAAATACACTTTATATACCGAATTTTATCCGAGAAAAGTACACTTAAAGTTATTAGTATTTATCAATGTTAATCATATTTGAATTGAATATTATGTCCAAATAATTCTTTATTTTTGCGAATTTGTGACTTTTTTTTGTTTTGTTTGTGAGAACACTGTCTTACCAAAATACACTACAGAGTTTTGCAAAACGGTAAGTACATTATACCAAAATAAACCAAAATACACTTTATTTACCAAATTATACCTGAGAAAAACATATTTTTAGTCAGGAAATTGTAATATGGTCAGCACACATTAATAATTTATCTCAAAAAGTTCATTATTTGCGAATTTATGAATACCGAAATACACCTTATACCGAAATATACCAAAATACACCGAAATACACATGTAAATACCGAAATACACTTTACATACCGAATAGATCTGAGAAAAATACACTTAAAGTTGTTAGCATTTATCAATATTCATCTTTGTTAAATATTATGTCCAAATAATTCATTATTTTTGCAAATTTGTGACTTTTTTTTTTTTTGGTTTGTGAAAACACAGTCATACCGAAATAAACTACATAGAACTTGTGCAGTACGGTAAGTACATTATACCCCCCAAAAAAAACCCCAAAATACACTTTATTCACCAAATTATACCTGAGAAAAACATTTTTTGTTAGGAAATTGTAATATGGTCAGCACATATAATACTTTTTCCCAAAAAGTTCATTATTTGCGAATTTATGAATACCGAAATACGCCCCTTATACTGAAATATACCAAAATACACATTGATTTCCGAAACTGCTTTACTGCAGTAGATCTAGTTCAGTTTGGAACTTAAATTTTGTACAGTACTTATTATTTACAGTGCCCATTCTAGAAACTTAAAATTAGGGAAAATTTTCCCCTCCATCTAAAATGTAGGGAGGATTTTAGAAAAATAAGAAGGACAATTTTCGAATAGATAGAAAACATGTAGCTCGAATAATAGACATTGATCCCTGTCCTAGACTATGTAATACAGTAATCTGGTGTGAGGAGAAATCGTCCCCTGGAGAAATCGTCCCCAAACTGCATGGGGACGATTTCTCTGGAGAAATCGTCCCCTGGGGACGAATTCTCTGGAGATATCGTCCCCAAATTAAATTTTGGAGATATCGTCCCCATCCCCATTTTCAAAATTCATATAATCATGTTGTTGTTAAAGTTGTCTTTGAAAAACATTTTTGAAGTTTTTTCTCTTGCTTCAGTATTTACTTTGTGTAACGTTCTTCAGTCTAGAGCTATTTGATTACACTGTCATTGTTTATACAGCAATTTTCACACTTACAAGTTGTTGTTAACACCTGTCACGCCTTCCACAGGTAGCTTTACACCTGAAAGGTTTTTAAATTTTCTGTTTTTTTGAATTGGATTTTAAACCAAAGCAATTACGAAATATATATCTTCATAAAACAGTAGTCATGCGGTCATTAATTGGAATCAATATCTCCCTCCCTCCCTCCCTCTCTCTTTCTCTCAATCGGCATGGGTATTTCATGTATTATAATGGGTCTCAGTCCGTAGAATTCTCTCTCCGTATGTCTCTGTCTCCGTATCTCTTCTCTTCTCTTCCTCTCTCTCTCTCTCTGTCTCTCTCTTCTGCTATCACTTGGCAAGGAATATTAATTTTTGTTTTATTTATCTGAATTTTACGACCGTAGATCTGTCTTTATCGTCGTAGATTCCCCCCCCCTCCCCCCCGTCTCTCAATCATTCTACATGAGGGTGTTAATTTATTTGTTTTGAATAATTTTTTTTCTGTCCATTGATCTCTCTCTCTCTCTCTCTCTCTCTCTGCATCTCTCTCTCTCTCTGCGTGGGTTACTATATAAATATATTTTTTTTTTGTATTGGGTTCTTTTTTTAAATAGCCGGGTTTTTGTTTCATTTCGGCCTTTCGATCGTGAACGTTTTCATTGACTTGATCACCGCACAAGAGTGTTTCTGGACACTGGTTTCTGTATTCTGTACAAGTAAACATTTTCTAGACGATTCCTTGTTCAGAAAACATTAAATGAAAAGGCTGGTTTACTTGCAGTCTACACATAACTTTCCTGCCCTTGTAAACGTAAATTTCCGGACAGTACTTTACAGAAATTTCGAAAACGTCCCTGAAAAGGAGGAAATACGTTTAACCAGCTCTAGGACTTTCTTGTTCCTGTGCATTTTACCCCCTGAGCTGTAAATCTGGGGGTAAGATTTCATATTAGAGGGTATGACAATAATGGTTCTCAACCAGAGGTAAAGCAATTAATATGGATGATTTGCAGCACAAAAGTCTGTTATATTAAGATATCTGTGGAAATTTACTGCTTAAATTCATTAAAAAGCTGAAAAGACGGTCTGAAGTGACTCTGATCAGACAATGTCAAAAGGAACATTTTGTTGTGTCATGGGTTTCCGTGTTTTTTGCACCGAGCATTTTTGCATGTGTGTTAATTTATAGATAGGTATTTCCGGGTGATTTGACAATAATTTATCAATACGGGTACCAATTAAGTTCAAATCCTGTCATTTTACACAAGTTAAGCGGATAATAGCCCTTTTTTTCCTACGTTTTTTTTCTTACGTGAGGTCTCGATTGTAACCAAAATTTGTTAGGTGAATTTCAATTCTATAACATGATTTACGCACTAATTTGCGTGAGTGGGAACACTGATAAGCCTTTCATTAATAGGGAAATAACTTATGTACTTAGTTCTTCGATGAGAGGATGATTCTTTGTAACAGTCACTAAAATCAAATAAGCATAATTTCTCTTGCCGACTGATGAGAAAGACAGAGAGACAGAGAAACAGCCAGACAGACAGACAGACAGACAGGTGTTTGGACAGGAACCCATATACATTGCATAAATTTATCCTTGACGTATGAAGGAGAGGTAGGGGTAGAGGGAGATGCAGACTCACAATTTTAGTATTAAAATACATTTAATGACTGAAAAAGTACTGTTATAAGAACATAAATACCTTTAATTTGTTTTAAAATCAAAATCAGCAAGTAGAACTTTTTAATAATCATTCAGGTGTAAAGCTGTGACAAGTGTGAACAACAACTTGTAAGTGTGAAAATTGCCGTATAAACAATGACAATGTAATCAAATAGCTTTTGACTGAAGAAAATCGTCTCACAAAGTAAATACTGAAGCAAAAAAAAAAAAACTTCAAAAATGTTTTTCAAAGACAACTTAAACAACAATATATTTGAATTTTGAAGATGGGGACGATATATCCAAAATTTAATTTGGGGACGAGATCTCCAGAGAATTCGTCCCCAGGGGACGATTTCACCGGAGAAATCGTCCCCAAGCAGTTTGGGGACGAATTCTCCAGGGGACGATTTCTCCAGCATTCAGTAATCTTACCTGACCTGTTTACATGTCAAAAGACAGTTTCTGGAATAAAGAGATTTAAATTGAAACCAAAACATCCAACAGAGGAGTGTAAGTTAATTAGGAAAAGAAAACATTCAGGACAATATACTGCAGTGTGAGGGCATATCTGGAAGCGTGAAGAAATTCATGGAACCCATCAAGAGTGGTTAAAAAAACTCATGGACATAATATGTTTCAAAAACAGCTTTGGCAATGATGCCATTTTGTTAAAAACAGCTGTGTCTCCTGTGAGCCAAAAGCAAATTATTTGTTTTTGGACTTTTTGCCTTTTTTTTTTACACAGCACTGTCCAGCTTTGGTTATGATTTAATGTGGGATCTGAAGAATTAGGGTGAATCCTGCAATAATTTATCCTAGAATAGATACTGATTATTGATAGCATGGACATCAAGGAAATGACATGGTACCAGAACGCCCCATATTTTTGCAAAATTTTAAAAAGTATTGAGGATGTATATTTACTGTTATTTTGATCACACAGTTTATATATATAGTCAAATGATAATTTGAACTTTGATCATGTGTATTAAGAGAGATGGTCTTCTTTTACAAATAAATTTGGACATTTCTGCTCTCCTTTAAACAATATCTGTCCTTTTTCTCATTTGTAATTTGGCAGAACATTTATAAAAGTCATCAAATGGGGGGGGGGGGCAAAATCCCTAACAGCATGGTAAGAATGGCATATTTAAAGCTAGTACTAGGTATCTATTTGAAGAAAGGCACATTTAATATGAAAAAAAGAACAAGACGGCAGACTTTGGCATCTAGTAAAGAATTATGTTTGACAGTGTGTGTATACATGTAGTATACTGGTCTATCCCACAGATAGATGTAAATGTATAGCTTATGTTTGTATAAGGGGACACTTATACTGCCTTGCTATAGAGCTAGCTTTTGTAGCAATGTGGTAGAGTGTTTGCCTTGTGACTTTGAGGTCCTGGGTTCAATGTCTGCCTGAGGAGGCTATGTGACAAAATTGTTCCATACATGTAAATGAAATCTGTTGGCAGATTGAGTTTTTTGGTAATTAATTGTAACGCAGACTTATTGGTGTTTTCCAGGTTTGTCCTTTCACCCTAAAAGACCTTGGGTGCTAGCCAGTTTGTTCAATGGTGTGATACAGTTATGGGACTACCGTATGTGCACACTGATTGACAAGTTTGATGAACATGATGGTAAATTCTTTTTCATATTTCTAGCTCTCTACCAAACAATCCAGTGTTTAAATGAACTTGAGAAGGATAGCTTTTGAAAACGTAGCAGGAAGGGAAAAAATTCTGCATTTTCTGCTATCCACATTTTTGTAATAGTCTTACCTGAAGATTTTGTTGTCTGGTAAAGGGTAAATCTTCATTCAGTGCTATCACTAACATCAGCAGATTTCTTTGCAGCAAACAATGTTTAAGAAAATATTTGGAAAAAGGAGCACTTATTCATGCCCAGTAATTTTTCTATTTGCCACAATTTTTTCATGCCTTTGCTTACAAAACCTGAACTTGTGTTATCTATATTTTAGTAGGATTAACAAAGTTTTGTGATGGAAGTTTTTTTGGATGGTAACATTAATACTAGATTGATTTTGTATACAAGAAGGAAAATGATTTGAAATCATGATAAGAAGAAGAGGCAACGCTGGTAAGCAGCATAATTATCTCCTTCTCCCACAATGTTTTCTACCTTTTCAAATTTGTTGTCTGCTAATTGTTTCTGACATGCTAAAAATTTTCTTGTCTGGTAAAGAGTTAGCCCTTTACCAAACAATCCCTGGTTTTCACGACCCCAGGGAAAGAAGGGCTTTGAATACATTGTGGGAAAAAGAGGGTTTTCTACCCTTTCAAATTTGTTGTCTGCTAATTGTTTTCAACATGTTAAAAATTTTGTTGTCTGGTAAAGAGTTAACCCTTTACCAAACAATCCCTGGTTTTCACGACCCCGGGGAAAGAAGGGCTTTGAAAACATTGTGGGAAAAAGAGAAAATGCTGGTAACCAACATTTTCTCCTTTTCCCACAATGTTTCCTACCCTTTCAGAGAGCCTAAGCTCGTTGGTTCCAATTTTGAATTTGCCATCTGTAGATGTTTTGAGATGGCAAGTCTAAAATATGTTTTATTGGAAAGGGTCAAGAAGAAAGGATACCGAAATGAAAATTATTTAAAAACTGTTAGTGAAAGATTCCATTGATTTCTATGACTGAGAGCTATTTTTGGACAAACATTTGGGGCATGCTCTGTGAAAATGGGGTTTGATGCATCTGCAAAAAGTACCAAGCCAGTTCAGCTTGCACAGGCTGACCTAGGTAAATACTTTTTGCTGTTGGTCAATTTACTGCTTGCCAAAGGACCAGTCTATCTCATGATTCTGTTGCTTGTAAGGCAAAATGGATTTTAGGGATCCATAATTATGTGATGACTTTCTTGGTATATTGTATCAGGGAGATACATAAACCCCGTTTTGTTGAAACATAACTCATCAATATGTGCTACTATCTAGTACAACTGACACAAAATAGGGAAATTTCAAGAAAGAAATCTTTGTGGAAAATTGAGCAGTGGCCCATAATTTGTCATTTTCCAACAGTATTTTCAGTAGTTCAGTTGATTCAAAATGTGCATGACAAGTAATTTGGACAACTTTGGGAAGGAATGTTGAATTTTACATTCCATATCTGTTTTTAGGTCCTGTCCGAGGAATCTGCTTTCATTTTCAACAGCCATTGTTTGTATCTGGTGGAGATGATTATAAGATAAAGGTAACTTTTTATGTATTTTTTGTGTTTTTTCATTTTGCCTTTTTGTTTAGCTGGTTTGCTGAAAGGAACACATAGTCTCCAAAATTTCAATTTGGTGTGTACCTGTATGTATATATCGGTTAGTTCTGATTTGTCAAGGCCACTTAAATGGACTAATTTCAAAAGAAGTCCCGAGTTCAAACGACACTGAAGAAGAAAGCTGTTGAAAGCATTGTCAGAGAAGAAGGAAATCCTGGAAATTGGCATTTTCTCCCTTTCTCAGAGTTTTTTCTACCCTTAAAAAGACAAATTTCATATTTTGAGTTAATTTTTATTTTGTTGTTTGCAAATTCTTTCAATTTGGACAAGGCTAAAATATTGTTGTTTGGTATAGAATTAAGCTTTTACCATATAATCCTGTGTTTTAACAACCCTGATAAAGAAGATCCTTGAAAACATCATGGGAAAAGGAGACAGTGCTGGTTACTAGCTTTTTCTCCTTTTCCCACGATGTTTACACTCTTTCAGATACAAATCCCAGGATTTGAATCACATTTACTTTGTTTTCTGCAAATGCTTTGAATTTCGACAAGTCTAAAATTTTTGTATGTGGTAAAGAGGACCAGTTTCACTGACATTAAAGTTTTCCTGTCCTTGTAGGTATGGAACTACAAACAGAGAAAATGTCTGTTCACTTTACTGGGACACCAGGACTACATAAGGACCACAACATTTCATCACGTAAGTAAAGTTGTCTATATTCTGCCATCAAAATGAAATATTTCAATATCTTTATTTTAACTTGTTACCAAACAATCCCAAGTTTTGACGACCCTGAAGAAAAGGACTAGAAAAACATTGTGGAAAAGGGAGAAAATGCTGTTGACCAGCATTTTTCTCCTTTTCCCACAATATTTTCTGTCCTTCCGAAAACAAATTTCAAATTTTGAGTTACATTTATTGTATTGTCTGCAAATGCTTTCAACTTGGATAATTCTTAAACTTCGACATTTTGTAGAGAGTTAATTATTTACCAGGCAAACCTGTGTTGCTACAAACCTGATGGAGAAGACTTTTTCAACCATTACATGGGAAAAACAAATGCCAGTTTCTACCTTTCAAAGACAAGTTTAATAATTGATACCCACAGTTAATTGAATTTGTCATCTGCAACACTTTCAGTTTGGATGAGTCAAGTTTAGGCTACTGTTAAAAATGATCTCCTTGCAAAACATATTTTGTTATATTAAATTTAGCAAAAACGAGTATGATTAAATCAGAGAAAAGTTAGTCAAGAAAGAAAACAAAAAATATCTTTCTATTTAAAGATTTTGATAACATATAAGTAATAATCAGAGCAATCACTTACAGTGTCATGCTGACATGGTACTTTTATGATACATTAATTTGGGAATAGTGATGAGTTATGAGTAGCCCCTTACCTTTTACCAAACAAAACTCAAGTTTGAACCGTCTTAAAATGAAGAAGGGTTTTAATTACCTTGTGGGAAAAGGGGAAAATGCTGGTAACCAACGTTTTCTTCTCTACCCACTATGTTTTATACTATTTCAAAAGCAAATCCTATCAATTCAACAATATTTAATTTGTCATATGCAAGTGCTTTCTACATGGACAAGTCTAAAATACTGCCATGCCGTAAAGGTTCAGTTATGTCAAAACTATTTATTGTGTTCTTATCAATGAAGGAATATCCTTGGATTTTGAGTGCATCAGATGACCAGACGATTAGAATCTGGAACTGGCAATCAAGGAATTGTATTTGGTAAGTTTTTGTTATATATTTCTAACCTTATATAGATGAAAAAGAATTGCTTTTTGTATTGAAAAAACACATTGCCTTTGAAGATGGATTGACAAAGCAACTTTGAGGAAGTATTAAGATCTGATCTTAGCCTTTTATTATCATACAGTAACAAGTTTTAACCAACTTGGAGAAAAAGCTTTTGAAAACATTATGGGACAAGGAGAAAATGCTGGAAACCAGTATTTTCTCCTTTTCCCACAATGTAGCCTTGCAGAAAACAATCTGATTTGTACCAATTTCAAGTTTGTCATCAGCAGATGTTGTAAATTTGGAAGAGTCTAAAATTGCCTTTTGGGAGAGAGTTAGATCAAGATCAGACTGTTTGAATGTAGAAGCTGCTGTTTAAAAAAGTTAGGATGTTAGTCTGTTACAAACAGAACTCATGCAAATTATGTACTCTAGTTTAGTGTTATGGCCAGTCACAGTTACTATGTGATAGGCCCCATGTTTCATCCATGGAAGATTTATCCATATCACCCTCTGTAGATCAGACTACATTTGTCTCCCTCAAATAATGCTACATAAACTATTGATTTTATTACATTTACAGTGTTATGGCTGGCCACAGTCATTTTGTTATGTGTGCCATGTTTCACCGGTCAGAAGATATAGTTGTATCAGCCTCATTGGACTAGGCAGTCCGCAAGGTTATGACAATAGTCTCTCACAAGCAAAAATTCATGTAAATTATCTATAATATTACAACTTGTTATGGCCGGTCACAGTCATTTTGTAATGTGTGCCATGTTTCACCTTTCGGAAGATCTAGTTGTGTCAGCTTTTTTGGACCAGGCAGTCTGCAAAGTTATGATATTAGTCTCTCACAAACAAAAATTCATATAATTTATGGATTGTATTACAGTGTTATGGCCGGTCACAGTCATTTTGTAATGTGTGCCATGTTTCATCCTTCTGAAGATCTAGTCGTATCGGCATCATTGGACCAAACTGTCCGTGTCTGGGATATTTCTGGACTAAGAAAGAAGAACGTATCTCCAGGTATAGTAAAGTAGTAAAACTGTAGATTGAGTTTATAAAGCAACTTGCAACTAGATTCCATTGCAACACATAAAAAGATAAAATGTGTACCAAAACTGTTCTTGTGAATTCATGCACAAAGGCAACCCTTATGGTAAAATATTGACAGAAATAAAATAGTGACAGATGTCTCATTTGTCTGTTATGAAGTTTTTAAATTGCTATCATGAATTAGTGTTTATTATGTGATTATTTAATAATGCATCATTGATGAACATAAGTCAAATAGTGCTACTGCTTGTTAGGTTAAACAGTTAAAGCTCTTGATCATAATTTTAAGGTCATGGTTTTATATCCTTCTAGCTTAAACTTTGTTGTTTGTTGTATGTTTCAATTTTGTTCCACTGAGATGGAACCTCTGTGTCTTAATTTTGATATAAATGTTGATAATTTTGTCATTAGACTCTAGTTGTAAGTGGCTTTAATGGCAGTGTACATCTTGTATAGTATTATTTTGCAATAAATGTTGTAATCTGTAACCTCATTATGCCCCCCTTCAAAGAAGTTGGGGCATATTGCTTTGCTAATGTCGGTCGGTCCGTCCGTCCGTCCGTCGGTCGGTAGACCTTACCTTGTCGGATGATAACTAGACACAGAATTGACCTAGGTTCGTCAAATTTGGCACAGAGATGCGTCTCGGAGTGTAGATGATCCCTATTGATTTTGAGGTCAATCGGTCAAAGGTCAAGGTCACAGTGACCGTCAACATGTTGATATATAGACCAAACCTTGTCCGGATGATAACTAGACACAGAATTGACCTAGGTTTGTCAAATTTTGCGCAGACATGCGTCTCGGAGTGTAGATGATCCCTATTGATTTTGAGGTCAATCGATCAAAGGTCAAGGTCACAGTGACCGTCAACATGTTGATATATAGACCAAACCTTGTCTGGATGATAACTAGACACAGAATTGACCTAGGTTCATCAAATTTGGCACAGACATGCGTCTTGGAGTGTAGATGATCCCTATTGATTTTGAGGTCAATCGGTCAAAGGTCAAGGTCACAGTGACCGTCAACATGTTGATATGTAGACCAAACCTTGTCCGGATGATTACTAGACACAGAATTGACCTAGGTTCGTCAAATTTGGCACAGACATGCGTCTCGGAGTGTAGATGATCCCTATTGATTTTGAGGTCAATCAGTCAAAGGTCAAGGTCACAGTGACCGTCAACATGTTGATATATAGACCAAACCTTGTCCGGATGATAACTAGACACAGAATTGACCTAGGTTCGTCAAATTTGGCACAGACATTCGTCTCGGAGTGCAGATGATCCCTATCGATTTTGAGATTAATCTATCAAAGGTCAACGTCACAGTGGCCTTCAACTTAATGATATTTAGACCTGACCTTGTCCAGATGATAACTAGACACAGAATTGACTTAGGACCTTCAAATTCTGTACAGATATTCATCTTGGAGTGTAAATGATCCCTATTGATTTTAAGGTTAATCTGTGAAAGGTCAAGGTCACAGTGACCACCAGATGATTCAGGGCCTGAGCTGCCATTAGCCACTTGAGCAATTTGCTAAAAAAAAATTAAAATCATCATATGTGGCTCAACTTGTGGCTCCAACATTTTATTCGTGTATTATCGGGGACGTAGTTAGCATCGAAGTTGACTGGGAAAAAGCGGAAGTCGAATGTGCATGCCGAAAAGAAAATCGATAACCCAGTCTGTGTATCGGCGACTGTTTACAATCTTGTATGTATACACACAGCGGTGTGTATAATTATGCGAACTGTTGACAGTTTATCACGTTTAACAATTGAAGTGGGCTATAAATCAAAAGGTGACATCGATATTTCCCAATCAATTCTTTTTATATCAGTTTATGAACTGTGCCACTTCCTGTATCAATGTGGCAGTAGGGGGGCATGACTGTTTTACAAACAGACATCTTGTTTATAGTTAGAGTAACTCAATTTAATTGAGAAAAGCAGCCCAATTCTCATAATATACAGTGGTTTATTTCATAACATGACCAACGGCATGTAAGCCCATTAAATATTTTGTGTATTGAATAGGTCAGTAATCAGTAGTGTAATAAACATGCAAATGAGATGAATCACTATTCATGTACATGTTTGCTGTCAAAACAAAAGCATTTGAGAGTCTGCAAATAACACAGAAACAAACACAAGTCCTCTTACATTTAGGTCAGGATAATATCCATATTAACAAGTGCCAAAACAGGTGCATTTTATACGCCCGAAGGGTTGTATTATGTTGTGGCCCTGGTCATCGGTGTGTCTGTCCGTCCGTTAGCAATTTCTTGTGTGTGCAACTCCTCCTACAGTTTCCATTGGAATAAGTTCAAACTTACCACAATGAATCTTTATGATGTGTACTTGTGCTTGTGACTCTTTACATTTTGATCTCTTTAGGCATTCTAGAGTTATCTGCCCTTGAATTCTGAAATAACCAATTTCTTGTGTGGCTATCTTCTCCTACAGTTTCTATCTGAATAACTTGAAACTTAGCACAATGAATCTCTATGATGTGTAGTTGTGCATGTGAATCTTCACATTTAGATCTCTTTAGACGTTCTAGAGTTATCTGCCCTTGATTTTTGAAATTGAAAAGTAACTAATTTTGATGGCTTTCTTCCCATATGGATTTCATCACAGTAACTTGAAACTTACCACTATGTATTTCTTTGATGTCTTGTTGTACATACCCCCAATTTTTTTTGTTATATCACTTAAGGCATTCTAGAGTTATAGGCCCTTGAACTCTCACATTATAAATTTCTTGTGTGGTAGAGGGTTAAATGTTTTTTGTTGTTTTTTTTTCAATAAACTATTACAGATGATCAAGACTTATTTTCTTTATTATACAAAATAACTCCATGGTCTTATATATGATCCCTAACTGTCCAGTGTCTTGTTTTTTTTACGGTATGTCCTTCATTTTAACCGATTTCACTGACAAGCCCCTTCGGGCGTATATGCACCACTCTGTGAAGTGAAGCTCTTCTTATCTCAATATAATGCAAATGAAAAATCACCTTGAATTCAAAATAAACACAGATCGATGGTTCTTTAAACACAGTCTGGTAATGATGGTAGAGTTAATTAGAAACAGTAGTTCTTGGATATAATTAAACAAAAAATAAATAAGCTGGATGCTAAAACTAGAGATTGTTTGGTGAAGAGATGATACATGTTTGGCTGTATATTTGTCATACTGACATTTTTAGCTCCACTGGCTGAAGGCCAGCGGGCTTATGTCATGGCCTGTTGTCCGTCGTGCGTCCGTCCGTCCGTCCGTCCGTGCGTTAACTTTTTTTTAAAACTTCTTCTTCTCTGAAACTACCCATCCAATTTTGATGAAACTTCACAGAAATGATCCTGCCATGGTCCTCTTCAGAATTTCTTGAAAGAATTTAATTCCTTCAAAAACTCTGGTTGCCATGGCAACAAAACTGAAAAATTTTGAAAATCTTTGAAAATCTTCTTGTCTGAAACCGTAAGGCCAAGGGCTACCAAAGTTGGCATGTAGCTTTATCTAGTGGACCTCTACCAAGTTTCTTCAATTTATAGCCCTGGGGTCAAAATTGGCCCCGCCCCGGGGGTCACAAGTTTTACATGGGCTTATTTAGGGAGAACTTTAAAATTCCTCTTCTACCTAGCCATAGGGCCTAGAGCTACCAAATTTGGCATGTAGCTTTATCTAGTGGACCTCTGCCAAGATTGTTCAAATTATAGCCCTGGGGTCAAATTAGGCCCTGCCCGGGGGTAACAAGTTTTACATGGGCTTATATAACAAGTTTTACATGGGCTTATATAGGGAGAACTTTAAAATTCTTCTTTGACCTAGCCATGGGGCCTAGGGCTACCAAATTTTGCATGTGGCTTTATCTAGTGGGCCTCTACCAAGAGTGCCCAAATTATAGCCCTTGGGTCAAATTTGACCCCACCCCGGGGGTCACAAGTTTTACATGGGCTTATTTAGGGAAAACTTTAGAAATCTCCCTGTACCTAGCCGTAAGGCCTAGGGCTACCAAATTTTGCATGTGGCTTTATCTAGTGGGTCTCTACCAAGAGTGCTTAAATTATAGCCCTGGGGTCAAAATTGGCCCTGCCCCGGGGGTCACAAGTTTTACATGGGCTTATGTAGAGAAAACTTAAGAAATCTCCCTGTACTTATTCATAAAGCGTAGGGCTACCAAATTTCGCATGTAGCTATATCTAAAGGCCCTTCACCAAGAGTGCGTAAATTATAGCCCTAGGGGGGAATTTGATTCACCCTGAGGGGTCAGAAGTTTTACATGGGCTTATATAGTGAAATCTTTAGAAATCTTCTTGTTACTAACCATATGAACTAGGGCTACCAATTTTAGTCCTGTTTCAGGGGTCTTATGTTCAAAACCAATTGGCCAAGTATTGTAATGTTTGGCATGTAGTGATTTTACGTATTAGCCAGTGGAGCGATACAGGGCCATCATGGCCCTCTTGTTTGTATAAACCTTTAGAGTACTAAATAAATGAAATGGGCTTTAGCAGACAGCAAAGAAAGACTGAGATTGCATATCTTCATGGCTATGTAGGCCAAAGTATGTCACAAAGTGGCAGGCAGTATTGTCTGATCTTGGTTTACACTGCCCATTGAGAATGTAAGGCTGAAGATTCTAAAAATTTTACCCAACAGTTCCATGATTTGACAGCTCTGTTAAAAATGGCCTGTGAAAATATGTCAGTAAAAGGAGAAAATGCTGTTTGTCAGCATATTCTGCTATTCTCACTAGCACTTTATGCATTTTTCCTTATTGTTTTCTGCCCTGACACAGATAAACCCTATGGTTTGTGTTTTATCTTGCACGTAAGCAAATGCTTTCTATTTAGACAAGTCTAAATTTCGTCATCTGGTAAAGAATTAACCCTTTACCAGACAACCCCCAGTTTTAATGACCCTGATGGAGAAGGCTTTGGAAAACTTTGTGAGAAAAGGAGGAAATGCTGGTAACCTATCAAAGAAGTTCAGTTCATTTGTATCACTTTCAATTTTGCCATCTGTAGAAGCTTTTGATTAGGGAGAGTCTAAAATTTGCCGTTTCGTAAAGGTTTACGATTTACTTAAGAACCTCTCTTAAAGAAAAAATTTATGTCTATTATGTCAGTGCTTACATTTATTTTATCTCTTTGACGTAAATTTTAGTTGATGTATCAGGTTTGTAGCCTGAGGGTCTATAATATCTATATTTTGGTGAATACCTTTAGCTTTTAGTTTATTTTTGCCCAGCTGTTTTCCAAGAAAATCTAAGGTATTGGCATAGCCCTGTCATTGTCTGTGTGGTTTCAGCGTGTCAACATGCAAAGAGTGAGCATTTTCTTAATCTTTGTTGTCTGTGTCCAAAGGGATGAGATTTCTATCTGGAATTTAGTAATGTATAAATAAATAAATAATTCAGTATGTATAAATGTTGACCCAAAAACCACTGCTGTTATCTGTCTATCATTATTACCACATCTGTTTTGACACATTGATTATAAGGATGTATCACTCAACTTCTAAATGATTCTTATTGTTTTGCTGGCTAGTGGATTCACATACATATTTTTATGTCCTGAAAAGCATAGTATTTGGAAGTCGGATTTCGTCTGTATGATGATTCTAGATGATGATTCTAGGTCATAATTTACAATATTGTATATTTATGCAAAAAAAAGTGGATTTTATTGATTTGACTTAAATTTCAATCAATGGTGTTAATTGAATGTCTGATCAGATTGGCTTTTTTTTTTTTTTATTTATGAACCAGACAACTGCTGAAAATAATTCAACGAGATGTTTCTAGTAACACTTTCAGATTAGTGTTGGCCATCAGTGTAACTACTTAGGAGAGAGTGTGTCACAAAAAATCAGTTAGAATGGATATTCTGAGCTTTAGATAAACTTTGTCCTCAACAGGGACAACAGGATAGTAAGCCAGGACTCCCAAAGTGATGACATTTGAGTCCCTCAGGGCAAAATAAGTAACTTACCAGACAACAAAATTTGATATGTTTTGAGTATTTGTTGAATCTTAAGTTGTATGGCTCTAGTGATGGTACTATGCCAATGAAATGCTAGTAAGCAGTTTTTCTCCTTCTTCCTCAGGCTTGTAAAACATTTTGGAAATGTCAAAAAGAGCAGTTGCCTGTTGGAGTGCTTTCTGAATGGGCTTCCTATGGGATGTTACAAGCAACTGCACATTTTCTTACAGTGCTTGAAGGTCAAAGTCACTGTTATTCAAATTAGAAAATAATATTAAATCAGTAATGACTTCAAAATATTTTAAACTTTGCTCGGTGATGTCTTGATAGGCAGGTTATCTTGAAATTTTGAAAATAAGCAAAAAATAAAGGTCAAGGTCACTGTTTCTGGGAGGGGAAGGGGGAAATATGAATAATCTTGTAAATTGCGTTGATGAAATTTATACAGTGTGATGGATCATGATCGTATGTAAATGATATGCATACCGATGGCTAAATAAAAGGTCACAGTCATTCTTTCTAAAAATAAAGAAAATGGAAACTGCAATTAGTTCAGCAATCTATGAGCTATATTTATAAAACTTCACATAATAATTGACCTTGATGTACAGATAATAAACTTCACTTAAGATTATAGGTCAAGGTTGCAAGGACAAAATACAAGTATAGAAAAATTACGGTTAAGCTGTTAGGTTACTAACCATTTTTCATGCAAAGTTTCAGCTGTTCTTTACGCAGGTGAGCAATGTATGACCATCATGTTCCTCTTGTATTATTTTGCATATACCTGGACATCATATGGTTCAAACATTTGGATTTGATTTCTTTGGGTTTTATTTACCAAGGATTTATTGATTTTTAGCAACACATTCTTTATGACAACAACCAAAGCATGAGATCATTTTAAGTTATGGTAAAAAGGCTAGAATTTTAAAAATAACATTTTCCACACTTTTTCCCTCCCATCTGACCCCCATGTTTGTATTTCAAGGCGCTGAAGACAGAATATTTAAGTCAAGTCCCAGGGAATTTCTTGGTATGTCGGCATCATTATTATAGGCATGCTTCCCTTTTATGTTAAAGCGAATGTGTTGGTAGTGGGTGTACATGTTGAGGTAAACGCTTTACAAAACAGGAAATTTTAAACTTGTCTAAACTGAAAGCATTTGCAGACGACAAAACAAAATTTGGCTCAAATGATCCTATTTTTCTTATGAAGAGCAAAAAACATGTTGGGAAAAGAGAAAACATTCGTTAACAACATTTTCTGCTTTTCCCAAGATGTTTTCAAAAGCCTTTTTCCTCAGAGTCGTTAAAACTTGTAACTGTTTGGTAAAGGAGTGAAGCACTGAATAGATAAAATAGACTCACACAATCAGGAAACAGTTCAAAGCATTGAAGTTTCATGGGTGTTTATGTGAGGGGATTTCACAAAGTAGCTTACTGTGCATATCCAAGATCAGACTGCATCTTCTGTGTTGTTTTTTTTTTTAATAGTCACTGTCTGCAAAAGCAAGATAAGTTATTATTAGCTCTTAACTCTTTAAGATTTGAAAAAAATTTTAGACTGGTTCAAATTGTCGGCATTTGCAGAGGATAGAATCAATGAGACCCAAAAAAAAAAATTTGTCCATTAAAAGGAAGAAACTATTGTGGGAAACAGAGAAAATGCTGGTTACCAGCATTTCTCCTTTTCCCACAATGTCTTCAAAAGGCTTCCTCCTCAGGTTTTTAGCTCCACTGGCCAAAGGCCAGCGGGCTTATGTCATGGCCCGGTGTCCGTCGTGCGTCCGTCCGTCCGTGCGTTAACTTTTTTTTAAACTACTTCTTCTCTGAAACTACCCATCCAAATTTTATGAAACTTCACAGAAATGATCCTGCCATGGTCCTCTTTAGAATTTCTTGAAAGAATTTGATTCCTTCAAAAACTCTGGTTGCCATGGCAACAAAACTGAAAAAAATTGAACATCTTTGAAAATCTTCTTGTCTGAAACCATAAGGCCCAGGGCTACCAAATTTGGCATGTAGCTTTATCTATTGGACCTCTATCAAATTCCTTCGTATTATAGCCCTGGGGACAAAATTGGCTCTGCCACGGAGATCAAAAGTTTAACATGGGCTTATGTAGTGACTGAAATTTAAAATAGTAATCAAGGGAAATAACTCCTGTTATACAAGATAAAGTTTGTTACTATTTACCTCCCTTGATTATCAAACCGCACTTATACATTATTGGAGTTTGGTATTCAAGTTTTTTGGAGAGGAAATGTTCTGTTTTAAGGGAGAGTGATTTATTTTGATGCTAATCGTTATGCTCACATGAATGGAATGTTTAATTTAAAGTAAGGTTTCTATCACTCAAATTTCTTTAGAACTTTACCTTTCATGCTAATGAATAAACCTGCTTGTATTCACTGACATTATCTTTGCATTTAAAAAGATATGACTGTTTTTGTTTGGCGGGCGGGAGGGAGGTTATGTTTTCAAAGTAAGTTTATTACCATACAGACTTTTTATGCTGTATGTCTCTGTCAATGCCAATTAAGCGCATGATACGTTAATTTTACTCTTTAAGAAATGACAATTTTTTTTTTACTGTACCAAGTTTAAAGCCATTGCAAAAAGACAAATTGAATGTAGCTTAAATGACTATTTCTGTCTTTGATAGGTTAGGAAACGTTGTGGGAAAAGGAGAAAATACTGGCTGACAACATGTTGTCCTTTTCTCACGATGTTTTTGAAAGCCTTCTCTTTCTCATTAACACTTCGATTTGCGTGGTAAAGGGTTAAAAAGCCAGTGGAGCGATACAGGGCCATCATGGCCCTCTTGTTAGAACTCGTGATTGGATGGTAAAGAGTAAAAGGCAGAGGTACAGACAAGTGTGGGCTACTACAATGTTATAAACAGTTTTTGCTTATTGGGGCCTATATTGCTGATAGTCAAGAAATTGACTTATGGGGACATGCTTAGTACCCACAACATACTGGTAGGTTTTAGTAAAGAAATGAGATGAAATTATTCTTTGAACTCAGAAATGTTCAACTCATCTGTACCTCTAGGCAAAGGTTAGGAAAGAAAGATACAGGAGAATGAGAGACAAGATTTTTTACGGAAATCAAAAAGAAAAATTGTGATAGTAAACCATTTTCCAGGGGTTTGGAAACAATAACTTTGTTTAGATTAGACATACATATTTATAAAGGGGTTGGCATTCACTACTTATTTATAATACTGTTTATTTCTTTTGCAGGCAGCAAAATTTGTTAATATTGGAAGCATTGGCAGACGACAAATTAAATGTGGCTGTCAAGGTTGGATTTCTGTTTGAAAATTTGGAAAATTTTGTGGGGGAAAGGAGAAAATGCTGGTTACCATCATTTTCGCCTGTTTCTACAATGTTTTCAAAGGCTTTATTGTTAGTGTCTTTGACAGTTTACAAAACTATCCTGTCTCTGAATGACCCTGAAGAAGTCAACTTTGTAAAACATAGTTGGAAAAGGGCAAAATGCTGGTAACCAGCATTTTTTCTCCTTTTCCCTCAATGTTTTCTTTTAAATTACATTATTTGAGTGGTACTAAATATTCAGTCTGCAGATGTTTTCAATTAGGCCTAGTGTACAGTTTCCTTGTCTTGTAAAGGGTCAATATAAATCCAATCATTGTGGCTCTATTTAAATATGTTAAGGAGTCGTCTAAAAGTTTGTCTGATTATGAATCATGCAATCTTTACAGCCATGCACTTTTTGATGTGATTTTTCTTGTCTATTGAAAGCTGAAAATTTGCTTGATTGGTAATGATGTATGATGAATATTTAAGCATGTTATATTAGAAGGAAACTGGAACTTTTGAAAAGGAAGCAGGCATCAAAAATTGTACCTTTTAGTGTTAGCTGTCTTTGCGTAGTTGTTTTAGTTATTTCATGCAAAACTGCTGTATGTACTATGATGCCCACTGAAATAGATGCTACATTTTGAATCATAACACGTGATGGGTGTTATTGGCTGCTGTTACAGCAGTGTAGCTCATAACCAGAATTCATAAAATACAGTTGGGAACTTTGAGAAACTAAATGATTTTGTTATACCTGAATGTGGATCTGATAAATTCTGTGCAGCAGATGTGGTTTAAATGTCCCCATCCGAAAATTTGTGTTAAACACCATTTTCAATATAATGTCGGTTATTTTGCGGCAGCCAGTGCACCTATCCATGCTTTCTTGGAATTTCTTTTACCAGTACTTTGCATGATATTCTTCCCAAGCTGCTGGCTGCTTTTCCACATAACTATCATGGAAAAAATGGTCAGTGGTGAGAGAGGAATGAATCATGTTCCAATGACTATCATCAATCCTTGGAAAGAAATTTGGCAGAGTAAGGGATATTCAGTCTGGCTGTTTTTCAACTGTTTATCAAAAGAGAAAATTTTAGACTTAAGAAATTGAAGGCATTTGCAAACAACAAAAGTGGTTCAAATGATGAGCTTTTTCTCTTAATGTATAGAAAAAAAATTGTGGTAAAAGGAGAAAAGGCTGGTCATCAGTATTTTCTCCTTTTTCACAATGTTTTCAAAAGCCCTTTACATCAGGGTCTTTAAAACTTAAAATTGTGTGGAAAAGGGTGAAGAAAACGTGAGGTATTGTCAGAGTCCTATCAATGCCTGTAAAATTCTTTGAAGTTTTCTCATGTCTCTGGTTTTGCTGAAGGTAGTTGCCTAAACTTGTGTAACTTAATAACTCATACAACAATGGCAGGTGACCCTTAAATATTTTTATCTTTTTTTAAGTTTCACTGAAGAAGCAACTGCAGCTAATGGTTAACAACCGCATGCAATGCTTTTGTTGAACGTCTGCTCACAGTCTTAGTGTAGTGCATGCTAGGTCTCAACTTTTGGTCTCTCCATCAAAGCGCATAGTGATGGTAAAATAACCTTTTACCACACATTCCTGACTTAAAACAACCCTGAAAAAGAAGCCTTTTGAAAACATTGTTGGAAAAGTAGAAAATGCTGTGACCCAGCATTTTCTCCTTTTCCCACAATGTTTTCTATCCTGCCCAAAGCAAATTTTAATTTTTCAGTCACATTTCTTTTGTCGTCTGCAAATACCTTCAAATTGGACTGGTCTAAAATTTAGTCATTTTATAAATAGTTAACCCTTTTCTTTGTGACCATTCTAGTTCAACAGGGACACCAACATATATTTTTGTCTCATTTTATAGGTGGCAATTCTCTGGAAGATCGACTACGAAACACAGGCCAGCCGGATCTGTTTGGAATGTCAGATGCTGTTGTCAAGCATGTCCTTGAAGGTCACGACAGGGGTGTAAATTGGTGTGCCTTCCATCCAACTCTGCCCCTCATTGTGTCGGGAGCTGATGATAGACAGGTCAAATTGTGGAGAATGAATGGTAAAGTTGTTGTAATCATACACCATAGGATTCCTCGTTTTAGCAACATAGAAGCTTTTGTTTAGATTGTGTATCAAATTTTTTAACATTCCACACTTTTTCCTTCGTTTTCAAAGACCAAAACAATCATTTATCACTTATAACTATACATGAAACTTTTTTACTTTGATTGCTTTTTTTCTTCTGCACAGAATCCAAAGCCTGGGAGGTTGACACATGTAGAGGACACTACAACAATGTATCATGCTGTCTTTTCCATCCGAGACAGGAGCTTATTGTTAGTAACTCTGAGGACAAGAGTATCAGAGTGTGGGACATGAGTAAAAGGTGAGGATCTAAATATACACTGCTGTTAGATTAACTGTTTAGACTATATGAGCCATGCTCTGAAAAGGGGGTATAGTGCATTTGTAAAAATCATTGACCCTGGGCAGTCTGTGCAGGCTGACATGGGTCAAACATTTTTGCTATTGGTTAATTTCCTGCATGTCAAAGGACCAGTCCTTCAGGATTCAGTCAGTTGTTAGACAAAATGGATTTTATGGATCCATAATTATGTGATGACTTCCTTGGTATAATACATCACGGAAATGCATTAAAACCCCTTTTACCAGAGCATGGCACATTTAGAAACCCACTAGAATCTATTACAAATTACACAATCAACAAGGTGCAGAACCTGGCATCTCCGTCGGCACTATTCAGGACTTGTATCCCAGGGGTTGATTCCCAGCTTGATCAAATTCTTTCTAAAAATTGGTAATTGTCATTGCAACAGGAATCATTCCTCTCTTTCTACTGAACATTTTTTTGAAAATGTTAATGTGGCAAAGAAGCCAAGGACTTGAAAGAAGCGTTGTGCAAATACTGGCTATTGAAACTCATGTAAAAGCATAGATATGTGCACTGATCTCTGCAATATAACTGGGTGTAATGTTGAAAACTGTAGAAACTGTGTCAAACACAAAACAATGGACAAGGTAAAAATCATTCTTCAACACTGATAAATAGTTTGGAAGGAGGAGCGATTGCTTGTTACAAGCACTTGTCCCTTTTCAGTCAGCTCTGAACTTCAAAGTCATAATGTTCTATTTGCATATTACATACTATTTTCCAAATTCAAAGCATTTGTGGTTGAGAAATAAAAATGTGATTCAAATGGCGACATCTTCACAAACCTTCTTCCCCAGAGTCTTTAGATGGGGTTTCTTAAATGAGCCTGGAATGGAATTGTTTGGTAAAGGGTTACACACAACACAGACTTAGAAAGACTTATTTTTGTTGATCTGTTTGTCAACAGGACAGGAGTTCAGACTTTCCGTAGAGAACATGACAGATTCTGGATCATGGCAGCCCATCCAACCCTGAACATTTTTGCAGCGGGTCATGACAGTGGTATGATCATTTTCAAACTAGAGCGGGAGAGACCAGCCTATGCCATGCATGGAAATCTCCTGTACTATGTCAAAGACAAGCACTTGAGACGATTGGACTTTACCACCAATAAAGATCAACCTGTCATGCAGCTGAGAGGGTAAGGGAATGTCTTGTAGGTAGTACGAGGACAGAGAGAATAGGGGCTGTATTTACCAACCATTATATGAGCCATGCTATGGTAAAAGGGGGTTTAATGAGTCTCGGTGATTCGTTATACCAAGCAAGTCATCACATAAAAACCTGTAAAATCCATTTTGTCTAACAACAGTCATGGGGTAGACTGGTCCTTTGACATGCAGAAACTTTACAAACAGTACAGATTTTCAACTCAGGTCAGCCTGCGGGGAATGTGCAGGCTGACTTGGTGAATACTCTTTTGCAGATATATTAAACCCCCTTTTCACAGAGCATAACTCATCTGTTTTACATCTTTTTTTCCTTGCCATGCATCTGATAGGCATCTCACTAAATATTATACTTGAGAGCTGATTTGACCTTGGCCAAATTCTTTTAGAGGTTTGATGATTATTGATGGTCCTTGTGGCAAGATTCATTGCTCTTGTTTATGTGGGAAAGTAGCCAGTGGCTTGGACAGAATGTTGTGCATAGTACTGATAAAAGTAAACGCCAGGAATGCATTGTTAGTCGCAGTGGCATCTACAAAATAACTGAACTCGTATTAAGGTGGTGTAAAACACCAAACAATGTACAAGAAAGACAATATTGATTTTTATCTACAAAACATTTTCTGTGCCCGAGGATTCCCTTAAAAGGAAAGCCTTAACTTCATTGTCTGTCTGCTAATTCTGGAGTTTAGTGCTGTCTACAACAAGTTACGTACATAGTTCTTTGAAGACATTCCGAGAAGCATTTCTCTGCTCTGGAAAATAAAGACAGTCGAATCGTGGAAAAGTGCCTTTAAAGTTATATTTGAACTAATTATGTCTCTTTTAACTTTTTATTTTCCATTTGATAAAATGGAATAAATAGGCAGATGATAGTGGTCTTGTCTTGTTTGAGATATATCCTTTCTGCTTTTACAGTCATGGCAGATATCGTAAAGTTCTGTTTATGTTTCAGGGGCTCACGTTCACCTGTATTCTCCATGTCCTATAACCCAGCTGAAAATGCAGTGTTACTTGTCACAGTAAGTTGCTTCACCCTTAAGTATCCCATGTTTTTATGACCTCAAGGTAGGAGGCTTTGATAACATAATGGGTTAAAGAGGAAATGTTGGATACTAGCATTTTCTCCTTTTCCAACAATGTTTCCTTCCTTTTCAATGTTAAAACCCATCATTTGAGCCACATGTATCATCTGCATCTGCTTTCAGTACTAAAAAGTCTAAGACTTTGTTGTCAGGTAAAAAGTTAAGGTCAATCATGGGCTTGTATTATAAATCCATGGAGATACATGTTCAAGAGCTTGAGAGAGAAATAAATCGGATTTCTTTAGAAACAGCGAAGATTTTCTGTTCCACGGATAAAATTCTGTGTGGTATGGTTTATGGAATATTTATGTCAATATGTCAGTGTTTCTGTTTTCCCTTGCTGTAAATATATAGAATATTCACATTTACGTGCAACTTGGATCATTGAGTTTTGAAAAACTTTCAGTCAAAACAGGCTTGATCACATTTAGTCAAAATAGGCTTGATCACACAGAGAGGTGTTGGTTTTGTTCTGCATCAAAATTTCACTTCCTTAATGCATCACCAGCTATTAATAGCCTTGTTCATCTTGCAACAGACAGCTTTTTAAAGTATTGGAAAAAAGGGGAAAATTAGCTATAATTAGCATGTTTTTCCTTGACCTACAGTGCATTAATGTATTAAATCTCAGGTCATGTAGTTTGCAACCCATATTTTACAAGGACTTTTACAGTATTTCCTCAAAATATGTTTCAGTGGATAAGGAGTTAGCCTATAAAGAAAAACATTTCTTTTTTATCATAATATCAACTTTTTTTCAGAGAACCAGTAATGTAGAAAACAGCACCTATGACTTGTATGCCATCCCTAAAGATGTGGACTCCAAGAACCCAGATGGTAAACAGATTTCTGTATGCCCAGAAAGTTGTATTGTAGTATGATCCTGGTTGTCTGCTTATCAGTCCATCTTTCTGTTTGTTGAAAACTCTTTCTTTTCTGCATATATGTTCCTGGGGTTTTCATTCCTTGAACTTGACAACAGTGTATATCTATGGCAATTAGCTACATTTGAGCCATGCCCTGGCTAAAGGGGATTTAATGCAGCTCTGTGATGTATCAAACCAATCATACCAAGCAATTCACCATACAATCATGGATCCATAAAATCCAGTGTATCTAACAAGTGACTGAATCCTGAGGTAAACTTGTACATTGGCATGCAAAAATTTGACCTGTACATTGGCATGCAAAACATTGGCCAAAAGTAAAAGTTCAGACCCAAGTCAGCCTGCACGGACTATGCAGGCTGACATGGGTTGATACTTTTTGCAGATGCATTAAGCCCCCTTTTCATAGAGCATAGCTCAAATACATTAACACATACATTATAGTGTTATAAATGTACTTTTTACAGCTCCAGAAGGCAAGAGATCATCAGGTTTGACAGCTGTTTGGGTGGCCAGAAACAGATTTGCTGTGCTTGACAGATCCCATTCAGTAAGCATATTTAATATACATTTGCTCTTGAAATCAAATTTCCGGTTACATGACCTTTTTTCACTCAATCCCACCTTATAACATCCTCAAGAAGACTTTTGAAAACATTGTAGGGAAAGGAGAAAATGTTGGTTACTAGCATTTTTGTTCTTTACGCACAATGCTTTCTGCCCTGTCAAACACAGAAATCATCACTTTAGCAATATTTACATTTATAGTCTGTAAATGCTTTGAATTTGACCCAATACAAAATTTTTTCGTTTGGTTAATAGTTAACTCATTACTTCCTTAAACAAAATTTCAGCAGACAACTTTGAAAATATTCTGGTGAAACAATGGATAATCAGTATTAATGTAGTCTTAATCTATGAACAGAGTCTAAAACATTGTAGCAGAAGGATAATTTGCTTGTTGTGAGCAGTTTCTCATTTTGCCACACTACATTTAAAAGTTGTTTACTGCGATACAAAATTCTTGGATGCAGGAGGTAATGTGTTACTCAACTGAAAGAATGCTAAATATATGATTTACAGTCAATCTCTGGTGTAGGGTTTGATACATATTTCTTGAGCAAATTTTGTTTTTGAACCTTATAGAGCAATATAAGAGGGATATATAGATCTTCATGATGTCTTTTGGTGCTATTTCCTGAATAAAATACACACATTTTTAATTTTAGTGCTAAAACTTTGTTTAGTAATATCATTTTTGTAAAGAAATTTTGATTCAAAGCAAGTGAAATCTGAATTGCCCTGATAACTCTTTACTCCACAAATACTCATTTTGACGCATCAAGAACAGATAGCTTTTGAAAACATTGTGGGAAAAGGAGAAATTGCTTGTAACGAGCAGTTTCTCCTTTACCCACAATGTTTTCTACTCTATCAGATATCTGTATCTCCATTTGTCCACACTTTTGATATTATATCTTTATTTGCTGTTGAACTGGAAGAGTCTAAAATTGGCATATCAGGTAAAGGGTTAAAGAATCAAATGAACAAAAAAGGAACAGAGGAATTTAAGATATTACCTCTTACAGATTGTGATCAAAAACCTGAAGAATGAGATCACAAAGAAAGTACAGACACCTAACTGTGAGGACATTTTCTATGCTGGAACTGGCTGTCTGCTGCTGAAGGATAGTGACAATGTCTCTTTGTTTGATGTTCAACAGAAAAGGTAATGTTCTTATCAGAAATTACTGGAAAACTCATTTTTTAATGTCTTTGTTGTGGTGAAATGTTCATTTGCCAGTCTTACTGCTATTGTTATATAGAAATCAAAGAAGTTTTATGAGATAATTGAACTGTGTACCAACGTCTTCTTGTTTGATGTTGAACATTAAAGGTAATATTCTTAAAAAGAAAATCGCTGGAAATTTTCTTAATGTCTATTCTCTAAGTAAGCCAACATTTGTCTGTCTGATAATCACATTTATACAAAACTTGAACACTGTACCAAACCACAAAAGTTTAGACTTGTCCAGATTGAAAGCATCTTAAAATAATGTTAAAAGTTTTGTAATAGGATTGTTTTACAAAGGGTTAAACATAGATACAGGTAAAGGGAGCAATTTGAGTGTAAAAAGTTAATATCTCTTTTATAGTTCTTCACTGATTCATAATGGGCTGTTATAAGTGTTTTTAATGAATATCTTATTCCAGAGATGAAAAATATTTTAAGAACATAAAAACTTCTGTTGTAACCCTTTGTTTTAACAACCTTGAAAAAGAAAGGTTTTGAAAACAATGTGGGAAAAGGCCTTTTTTTTAAATTGTTTTCTTCTATTTCAAAGACAAATCACATCATTTGAGCAACATTTATCATTTGAAAATGCTTCCAATTTTGATGAGCCAAACATTTTGTTGTTTGGGAAAGGATAAGGTCCTATGTGCTATTTTACTTTAATTCTCACTTTTTTTATTTTCAGAACACTTGCAAGCGTCAAAATATCCAAGGTGAAGTCAGTAATTTGGTCTGCTGATATGTCACATGTGGCTTTGATCAGTAAACATGGTATGTCAGACATTTAGTTTACCTGCATGTAAATATTGCTCCCATATGTTGACTAGAATCAAGACATTTACCTGATAGGAAGGAATTTTCAAATATTTGCCGTACAATTGATCTTGAATTTTATAGTGTACTTGATGTTATAAAGTATTACAGTATATTTGATGTTGAATTTTATCACAAAGGAATTAGCACGTGATCTGTGATCATTTTGGCGGAAATATTGTTTTGGTATTGAGTTATGTTTCTCTTCAATTTCAAAGATCTTGTTTGTCTGAAGGAGATGTATGACACAGAGATCTGAAAGCCTTTTTTTTTTGATAATTTGTGATAGTTCTATACAAAAGTCAATTTCATATCTCAGTAAAGACAGAATTTTAACACCTTAACACAGCAGCTTTTTACCAAACAGTTGAATTATTGTCCATATTAAAACATTTGCAGGTAAGTGTGAGTCAGAAGATGGAGTTTTCCTTTTTGAAGAGTAGAAAACCATGGTGGGCCTAGGAATAAATCCCAAAAAACAGTTAATTTCCTTTACCTTCACAATGTTTCCAAAAGCTTCTTTCTCCAGAGTTTTAATTTTATTGGATTGTTTGATGAAAGGTGAAGAGGTAAAAGGATTTAAGATTTCAAGTTTAAATAATAATCCATTGATATTTTGAAAAAAAAAAAGATATATCTTGAGTGCTTGGAAAACAATGGATTGATAAAGGAGCAGTGTTTTCAGAAAAAGGGGTGAAATGCATGCCTTAAATGCATTATTCTAGGCAACTTGTTGCACTATGTGAAACCTATTTGCCTAACAAACGTCTGAATTGTAAGGTAAAATGATCCTTTGACATACAGGAAAATGACCAAGAGCAGAATGGTTCAACTCAGATCAGTCTGTCTGGACCGCAAAGGCTGACCTGGGTCAATACTGTTTGCAAATGCACTCAACCACCTTTTCACATGAACATGAAAAATATGCTTATGCACTCATTATCCTTATTCTGTTTTCAGTGATTGCCATTTGCAACAGGAAGCTGGAAAATCTGTGTACCATACATGAGAACATCCGTGTGAAAAGTGGAGCCTGGGATGAGAGTGGTGTGTTTGTATACACAACAAGTAACCACATCAAATATGCTCTAACAAATGGGTAAGTGATTTACCCCATAACTGTATAGACTGTGTATAACTTATAAGTAATCATATCAAATAAACCAGTTATGCATTATGCAATGTTTCCAATGCTTATTTACATTTTAGATGACTATATGTCAGTATAGGATTATGAAAAACAGATTTTTAACTTTTGAAACATGACAAAATTACAGGTTTGAACATATTGATAGCATTTACAGTGGACAAAATCAAATTTGGCTCAATTATGTCAGTTGCCTTTGAAAGTTTAAAAACATTCTGGGATTGACAGAAAATATGTGATTATTTGGTAGAGGGTTAACTGCATTCATTGTTCTAATTATTCCAGAGACCATGGAATTATTCGTACCCTAGATTTACCAATCTACATCACTCGTATCAAAGGTAACAGTGTACACTGTTTGGACAGAGAGTGCAGGACTAGAGTACTGGGTGTTGATCCCACAGAGTTCAAGTTTAAACTTGCTCTTGTGAATAGGAAATATGAAGAGGTAATGTGAATGGTAGTATTTTGTCAGGTAGGGTTGAAACTAGTTTCAAGGTTTTGACAGAAGACTCTTATGTCTCAACCTAAACCCATTACCATATATGGCAATATTTTAGACTTGTCCATATTAAAAGCATTTACAGATGACGATTAAACTATGACAAAAATGACAAAAGAACTCTGACATTCTCAGTCTAGAAATAAAACACAAGTGTGATGTCATAGTAGCTTTTGTCTATAGTATGTCAACAAAGCGGACAGTGTAGATCAGAGATCAGACTGCATGTTTTGGGCAGTCTGATCTAGATCTACACTGACCGCGAAAGCAACTTAAGCAACTTAAGTTGTGAAAGGTGCTTTACAGGTTAAGAAAGAGTTGAAAACACATGGGTAAAACAGAAGAAGCTTGATCTTTTTCTACACAATGTTTTCAATGGCCTTTTTTCCTAAGGGTTGCAGAAAACATTGTGTCATTTGGAAAAGGGTTTAAGAGATTTTTGCTTTGTTGACAACAATAGCAAAAAACCCCAGACAATTAGCTATTAACCCTTTATCACACAATCCTAAGTTTTAACAACCCAGAGAAAGAAAACTATTAGGAAAATATTATGGGAAAAGGAGAAAATGCTGGTTAATATCAAGAAATCATCTTTTGAGCCACATCTAATTTGTGGTTTGCCAATGCTTTCAATTTGGTCTAGTCCAAATTTTTGTTGTTTGGTAAAGAGTTAACAGATGTTCTTTTTGAAAAAAGATACAAAGACTTTCTTACATTTCTAAATTTGTACCTTTATATAGTAATATTTAAATGTGCTCTGTGAAAAGGGAGCTTAATGCATTTGCAAACCTTATCAACCCATGTCAGCCTGCACAGTCCTGGCAGGCTGACATGGATCAAAAACTTTCCACTATTTGTAAATTTTCTACATGTCCAATTCTGCCTCCACGTTCAGTCAGTTGTTAGACAAAATGGATTTTATGGATCCATAATTATGCCTCCCTTCAACGAACTGGGGGTATATTGCTTTGCTAATGTCGGTCTTTCCGTCGGTCGGTCCGTCGGTCGGTCGGTAGACCTTACCTTGTCCGGATGATAACTAGACACAGAATTGACCTAGGTTCGTCAAATTTAGCACAGACATGGGTCTCGGAGTGTAAATGATCCCTTTTGATTTTGAGGTCAATCGGTCAAAGGTCAAGGTCACAGTGACCGTCAAAATGTTGATATATAGACCAAACCTTGTCCGGATGATAACTAGACACAGAATAGACCTAGGTTCGTCAAATTTGGCACAGACATGCTTCTCAGAGTGTAGATGATCCCTATTGATTTTGAGGTCAATTGGTCAAAGGTCAACATCACAGTGGCCTTCAACTTAATGATATATAGACCAAACCTTGTCCGGATGATAACTAGAAACAGAATTGACCGAGGTTCGTCAGATTTGGCACAGACATGCGTCTCGAAGTGTAGATGATCCCTGTTGATTTTTAGGTCAATCGGTCAAAGGTCAAGGTCACAGTGACCGTCAACATGTTGATATATAGACCAAACCTTGTCCGGATGATAACTAGACACAGAATTGACCTAGGTTCATCAAATTTGGCACAGACATTCGTCTTGGAGTGCAGATGATCCCTATTGATTTTGGGATTAATCCATAAAAGGTCAAGGTCACAGTGGCCTTCAAGTTAATGATATATAGACCAAACCTTGTTCAGATGATAACTAGACACAGAATTGATGTAGGTTCTTCAAATTCTGTACAGATATTCATCTAGGAGTGTAAATGATCCCTATTGAAATGATCCCTATTGATTTTGAGATTAATCCATCAAAGGTCAAGGTCACAGTGGCCTTCAACTTAATGATATATAGACCAAACCTTGTCCAGATGATAACTAGACACAGAATTGACCTAGGTCCTTCAAATTCTGTACAGATATTCATCTTGGAGTGTAAATGATTCCTATCAATTTTAAGGTAAATCTGTGAAAGGTCAAGGTCACAGTGACTACCAGATGATCAAGGGCCCGCGTTGCCGTTCGCCACTTGAGCTGTTTGCTCAAAAAAAATTAAAGTGTCTCAAAAATCATCATATGTGGCTCAACTTGTGGCACCACCGTTTTATTCGCATATTATCAGGGACGTAGTAAGCATGGAAGTCGACTGGGAAAAAGCGGAAGTCGAACGTGCGTGCCGAAAAGAAAATCGCTAACCCAGTCTGTGTGTCGGCGACTGTTTACAATCTTGTATGTATATACACAGCGGTGTGTATAATTATGCGAACTGTTGACAGATTATCACGTTTAACAATTGAAGTGGGCTATAAATCAAAAAGATGACATCAATATTTCCCAATCAATTCTTTTGATATCAGTTTATGAACTGTGCCACTTCCTGTATCAAAGTGGCAGTAGGGGGGGCATGACTGTTTTACAAACAGACATCTTGTTATGTGATGACTTGCTTTGATATCATGCATCACAGATAAGCGTTAATCTCCCTTTTCCCAGAGCATGACTCAAATATGTATGTTGTATACAGGTTCTACACATGGTAAGAAATGCCAAGCTGGTGGGTCAATCCATTATTTCTTACTTACAAAAGAAAGGTTACCCTGAAGTAGCTCTACACTTTGTGAAGGATGAAAAAACAAGATTTGGTCTTGCCTTGGAGTGTGGAAATATTGAGGTTGGTATTCTTAGATCATCTATTCTATATTGCTTCCATAGAGCACTGAATTCCCCCTCTACAGCACAATTCCGAGTTTTAACGACCCTGAAAAACAAAGCTTCCGAAAACATTGTGGGAAAAGGAGAAAATGCTAGTAAGCAGCATTTTCTCCTTTTCCCACTATGTTTTTAATCTTTCAAGCACAAGTCACATCATTTTAGCCAAATTTAACTTGTCTGTAAGTGCTGTCAATTTAGGCAAGTCTAAAATTTTGTTGTTGGTAAAGAATTATGAAATGTACCTTTTCAATCTGGAGAAAGCAGCAATAGTATTACAATTTCATGGATGTTTTTGCCAGAATATGTTATGAAGAAGCAGCCAGTGTAGATTCAAGATCAAACTGCATGAGCTGCTTGCCTTTGTCCGTTTTACTTATTCAGCAATCCAGGGTAATATGAAATTTAGAAAATAGAAAAATAATTGGAAAAAATTTGGAAAATAGTTTTGGACAAGGAGCGATTGGTGTTAATAAGCTCCTTTCCCTACAATAACTTTTATACTGTTGAAAACAAATATATATTTTCTTTAAATAGTTTCCTTTTGTATTATTTTTTGCTAGTCTGGTTTCGAAGGAAACTCTGAGTTATTGTCATAGCCCTGGCGTCGTCTGCATTATTGTCGTCTGTGTTGTCACGCAAAAACTTTGTCAATTTATTATACCTCTCTTATTACTGATGATTTTCAAACTTGGACAATTTGTTACTATCAAAAGGGGAACATATGCCCCTTTTTTGACAAAGATTTTTTCACTAAAAGGAACTGCAACTGAGTGTTGGTAACTGCATGCAGTGCTCTCGTTTATAGTTATTGTTAGTTTTTAAAAAAAAAAAAAAGGTCAGTTCAGTAATAGATTAATTTTCATGTAGATTGCACTGGAAGCAGCTCGGGCTCTTGATGACCAGTCCTGTTGGGAAAAGTTGGGTGAGGCCGCTCTTTTACAAGGGAACCACCAGATTGTAGAGATGGCTTATCAGCGAACAAAGAACTTTGACAAACTGACCTTCCTGTATTTGATCACTGGCAATCTTGAGAAACTGAAAAAAATGATGAAAATTGGTAGGTTGTGAAGTAAATATAACTGTATATGCCTTGGTAGACAAATTGAATGCTTTCAAAGAATTTTTGTCTTGCTCATTTTAACTTTATTATATTAACTTATAGTGTAGATCAAAATCAGACTGACAGGCCTGATTGCTCAGTCAGTAAAGCACAGGGCTTCAAACCCAAGAGTCATTAGTTAGAAAGCCCAGGTTGGCAAAATTCTTTTTAAGAATTGATGATTGTCATTTCGGTAGGTTTTTTTTACACTTATTGAAGGACAATGTTATTAGGGCTAAAAAATTCCCAACTTAATCTGATTTAAATTTTTCTCACAGCTGAAATTCGTAAAGACACTAGCGGACATTTCCAGGCTGCTCTGTTACTTGGTGATGTTGCAGAAAGAGTCAAGATTTTGAAAAACTGTGGACAAAGTAAGGAACCTTTATGAAACGCTTCTGCAATTTTGTTATATTTCTGTTGGGGTTTGAACTGCTTAATGATTTTCCGTACAACAGGATTCATTCGTCTCTCAACAGTGAACCTTGTTTTAATGTTGTTTTTGTTTGAAAGCAGCCAGTAGCTTTGGCAGTGTCATGTAAATTACTGGTAAAAGAAGTTTTAGGACTCATGGATAATTATACATCCCACTGTGATATCTTTTCCAAAGGACTAAATTTAAGACATGCAAATTGAAAGGGTTTACAGATGATCAAATAATTATGACTCCAAAAGAAAAACTTGCTTTCAGGAGGATAGAAAACATTATGTGAAAAGGAGAAAATGCTGTTAACCAGCATTTTCTTCTTTTTCCACAATTTTACAAAAGGCTTCTTCCTTAGGGTCAGTGAAATTCCCGATTCATGTGGGTAAAATTTTGTAAATAATGATGAAAATGGCGTTATATACGAAACGCATTAAATCAGTATGAAAGCTATCAATACAGATCTTGTTTCTATTGACAGAATCACTAGCTTACCTGACAGCTGCCACAAATGGTTTAGATGAGGAGGCAGAGGACCTTAAAGAAGGATTTGGTGAGAATGAGAGAGTCCCTGATTTGATCCCAAATGCACAGTTGTTACAGCCCCCAGTGCCCATAACTCAACAGGAATCTAACTGGCCCCTTCTTACTGTATCTAAAGGGTTCTTTGAAGGGGCCATGGCTGCTAAAGGGAACCAAAATAAGATGGCTGCCCAGGAGATAGATATGGACGATGTTGGAGCAGGAGAGGGATGGGGCGACGATGATCTTGACATGGATGGTATGTAAATAGCCTGCACCAAACAACGAACTTAAAGACTTGTCCATATTGAAAGTGTTTACAGACAAGTTTTGGTTCAAGTGATGGGATTTCACAACCAACTCAAGATTGTGAACTTGTTTTATGGTTAAAATTAAATTTCCATTGCTATTGAAAACAGTATATAAAGCATAAAATAGCATAGAAAATGAATGCGGTCATAGTCCTGCATCAGTGAGAGGATGGTGTAGATCAAAGATCAGACTGTGCAGTCTGATCTTGATCTATGCCATCCACAAAAGCAACTGAAGTTTTCATTGGTAGAGAAAGAGTTAAAGGGAAGAAAATTTTGTGAGAAAAAGAGAAAATGCTGGTTATGAGCCATTTCTTCTTTTCTGATAGTGTTTTCCAAAATAGTCTTGGTTGGTGTTGTTAAAACATGAGAGTGCTTGGTTATCTTACCCATATGCAATGAATGTTTCAAGCTCTACTGGCCAAAGGAAAGTATGGGTGGAGATAAATGTGTAATATTTGTCTACTGATGAAGGTTTCTTATTGAGTATGTTAGATGAAAGCTTGTGTTTACAGACTGTGCTTTATAATGCAAACATCATATTCAGTATTCGTTTATCAATACTGGCTTATTGAAAACATAAGCACAGGTCATAAGTTGTGAATTTAGTTGTTGTTTTGCAGAGTTGTATCTGGTACTGTGGTCAGGTCGTAGGATTGTCAATGAAGAGATTTAAGGTTGGTTGATTGATCGATTCAGTTGGATGTCAGATTAATCATATTTGGTTTATATTTGGAAGTATACTTTCATTTGTTTAGAGTTGAAGGTTTGTTTAGGTGTGAACTTAAAGATAAAGGTATGTGTATTTATTTATGTATTTACAGATGAGGGTATTGGTGGAGGTGATGACATGAAGATTGGTGGTGATGATGAGGAAGGTGGTGGATGGGATGTTGATGATGACCTTGAACTACCACCTGACCTTGATGTGCCCTCTACACCAACTGGGGGAGAAGGATTTTTTGTACCTCCCACAAAGGGAACCAGTCAGTCCCAGGTAAAATATTGTGAATTTGGATAAATTGTGGGTTATTTCTTACCAAACAATGTTTTAGATCTTTCTAGATGGAAAGCACTGGGAGATGGACAAATTTGATATGGCTTACATGATAGGACTTGTCTTTGAAAGAGAAGCATCCTGGGCATAGATGACGATGCTGTTGACCAACATTTACACTGTCTCCTACAATTTTTCTGAATGCCTTCTTTCCTCAAAATGATAATATGTAGGCTCATTTGGTAAAGGGGTTAAACTTTGAAAGTTGGACTGTTTAATCTAACAATCAATCAAAAAACCAAACCATTCCATGTTTTAATAACCCTGAAAAAAGCGGCTTCTAAAAACATTGTGGGAAAAGGAGAAAAAGCTGATAACCAGCATTTTTCTCCTTTTCCCACAATGTTCTCTATCCTTTTGAAGACAATTCCCATCATTTGAGTTGCATTCAGTTTGTCGTCGGCAAATACTTTCTACTTGGACTAGTCTAAAATTTTGTTTTGAACAACAGTTTTCTTGAAGTTTTATTGTTCACTTTCCAGTCAGAATAGGTTTTCTCAAATTAAGTCTTGGGTAGTAATGTAATAGATTCATCAACTATTTATACAGCTGCTGCATATTCATGTAGATCTTATTAGGTATGATTGGTAACCAGCTTTTTCTGCTTTACCCCAAATGTTTTCAAAGCTTTCTTCCTCAGGGGTCTTTAAAATGCAGTTTGGTTTAGTGAAGGGTTGATAATTTTATTTCAGGTGTGGTGTAACAACTCGCAGCTACCAGTGGATCATGTGCTGGCTGGATCTTTTGAGACTGCAATGAGAGTATGTATCCTTTTATAGTATCTGTGCATATGGTTACATTCTTTTTGTGTAGAGTACTACATTTATCGTGCACATTAGAATCTTGTTCTATTGACTGAAAAATTGAGATTGACTCTTACAGCAAAGATACGATATTTTTGCATTTCAGCTCTTTCGTTGTGACTTGCTTGCAGTTTGGTAAATGTTTTCATTTCTAAGTTTTTACTGGGTGACAAAACTTAAGGCTTGTCAGCTTGGTAGCATTTGCAACTAAGAAATTAATTGTGGTTTAAATGCTGAGATTTGTCTTATAAAGCACAGAAAAGATTGTTTGAAAAGAAGGAAAAGGCAGATTAGCTGTATATTCTGCTTTTCCCATGATGTCTACAAAAGCCTTTTTCATCAAGGCAGTAAAGAAATGGAAGTCTTTGTGAGAGGCTTTGACCTTTAACCTCACAACAAAAATTCAGGCTTGTCCAAATCCAAAGCATATTTAAACTGCCAAATTAAATGTAGCTAAAGCTGTGGAAGATGTCTTTGGTAGGGAAAGAAAAATGGTGGTAAAAGGATAAAGTTACCAGCCTTTTGTCCTTGTCCTACAATGTTTTCAAAAGTCTTCATTCTCAAGGTCGTTTAAACTTTGCATTGTCTTGTAGAGGGTTTAAACAGTAACTAAGTATTTATTTTGGTATTTCTTTATTCTATAGTTACTACATGATCAAGTGGGAGTGGTAGAGTTTGAAGAATACAAACAGTTGTTCCTACAGTCATTCAGCCGAAGTCGGACCTGCTTTCAAGGCCTTCCTTCATTAACTCCCTTGTTTGGTTTCCCTCACAGAAACTGGTAAGTTTTAGTTGAAGACGACATGAGTTGGCATTCAAGATAAGTGAAGATAAAGAGTCGAGACTTTGAGGTTATTTTACATGCTATGGTACATAGCTTTCGCCTTGTCCAAAATATAGACTGGTTCTGCAGTGTACGAATCCAGTTGAACTCAGTGTTGTACCCAAGCATGTTAAATGACCTCTTTATTTCACACTTTCGTATTGCCTTTAAGTAAACAACAAGTATTTGGCCATTTCAATTTTAGAAAAAAAATTTTATAACATAACAAAAGAGGGTTTTTAAGCCAATGAAGCTGCTTAATGACAACGGACTTCGCCAGACTCCAATCAAATATCTGAAAATATTCGAAAAGTCACATTCGTGGACTCCTGCCATATTCTGAAAACTCCATTTTCGGGACTCTGCATAGTCCAATATGGATTCAGATATTATGTACTCAAGTGGTAGTATTTAAGGGATTTCAATGGGAGTTAGATTGAAGGAGTGAAATAAAAAAAATGTTAATAACATATTGCAAGCTTAATAACAGTTTTTCTTTAGAAGTTTTGATAAGATTTTATCTTGAAAGCCAACAATTGTTTGATTGTATGGTGTTTAACACCGTTTTTAGCTCACCTGAGCACAAAGTGCTCAAGGAGAGCTTTTGTGATCGTGCCATGTCCGGCGTCAACTTTTACCTTGTGTACACTCTAGAGGCCACATTTTCAGTATGATACTCGTGAAACTTGGTCAGAACGTTTGTCTTGATGATATCACAGACGAGTTCGATAATGGGTCATGTCGGGTCAAAAACCAGGTCACTAGGTCAAATCTTAGAAAAACCTTATTTGCGCTCTAGAGGCCACATTTTCTGTCCAAAACTCCTGAAAGTTGGTCAGAATGTTTGTCTTGATGAAAGCTCAGACGAGTTGAAAAATGGGTCATGTCAAGTCAAAAACTAGGTCACTAGGTCAAATCTTAGTAAAAACTTGTGTATGCTCTAGAGGCCACATTTTCTGTCCAAAACTCTTGAAAGTATGTCAGAATGTTTGTCTTGATTAAATCTTGGACTACTTCGAAAATGGGTCATGTCAGGTCAAAAAGTAGGTCACCAGGTCAAATCTTAGAAAAACCTTGTGTACGCTCTAGAGGCCACATTTTCAGTCCAAAATTCCTGAAAGTTGGTCAGATAATATCGCAGACTAGTTTGAAAATGGGTAATGTGGGGCTAAAAACTAGGTCACTAGGTCAAATCTTGGAAAAACCTTGTGTACCTTCTAGAGGAGACATTTTTAGTGCAATACTCATGAAACTTTGTCAGAATGTTTGTCTTGATTATTAGCTGGACCAGTTTGCAAATGGGTCATGTCGGGTCTAAAACTAGGTCACTGAGTCAAATCTTACAGAAACCTTGTGTATGCTTCAGAGTTCACATTTTCAGTCAAATACTCATGAAAGTTGGTCAGAATGTTTGTCATAATGATATCTTGAATGAGTTTGAAAATGGGTCATATCAGGTCAAAAACTAGGTCACCAGGTCAAATCTTTTAAATAGCTTGTGTAGTTCTAGAGTCATCATTTTCTGTCCAGTACTTATGAAAATTAGTCAGAATGTTTGTCTTGATGATCAATATGATGAAAATGGGTCACATTAGGTAAAAAACTAGGTCACCATGTCAAATCTTGGAAAAACCTTGTCCAATACTTGTAAAAGGTGGTCAGAATCTTTGTTTTGATAATATCTACAATGGGAAAATGGGCTATGATTGGCAAAAAAGTAGGTCACTGACAGGAATTCTAGAAAAAGCTTGTGTACAAGCTAGAGGCCAAATTTTCAGTCCAGTAATTATGAAATCTTGGTAGAATGTTTGTCATAATATCTCAAAATAAGTTGAAAATGGATCATGTTTGGTCGAAAGACCCAGGTGAGCAACTTCAAGGCCATCATGGCCCTCTTGTCAACATTGTTTCAGTTATATCAGGGTAGCCAGAGCACCTATCCATGCTTTCCTCTCCTACCAACACTCAATACAATTTTCTCTCCAAGCCACTAGCTGCTTTCTGACATAACCATCATAGAAACAGTGGTCAGCTGTTGGAGAGGAATGAATCCTGTTGCAATGACTATCATCAATCCTTGGAAAAATTGGCTGAGCCAGGTATCAAACCCACGACCCCCAGTTCTCAAGTCCTGCACACTACCAAGCTACCAGGGCTCGGCAAAAGCTGACATATATCTGATTTTTTTTATTTTATATCACAGAACTTGATCTATAGAAGATTATTTTAACATAACGCAAGATTTATTTTCCAGCTTTTCATTTTCTTCCACCCTTTTATTGCTTAAAGGGACCAAAGTAGAGTCCATACAGAATAAAGATCAGGCTGCATAGAGAATTCAATATGATCTTGTATCTACACCACCTGCTTCCTGATTCTAAACTAGGATAAAATATTCTCTTAGTTTACGGAGGAATTGTAAGTTTTAGCTAAGACAGAACATTTCAGCTGATCAAGTTGCTTGTCTGCCAATATGGAATTAGAATTGGCTTTGGCCTAGTTGGTTAACACAGACCAAAAAAACCTAGTACTTTGGACTCTGGACTGGTCAAAATTTCAGACTGATACAAATTTAAAGCATCTTCAGATAACAAACGTGACTAGGGAACTGAAATTACTGTTTGGAGGGCTAGAAAACATGGTGCAACTAGGAGAAAATGCTGGTTACCAGCATTTTCTCCCTTCCCCAAATTTTTTTAAAAGCCTTCTCTGCCTGGGTTGTTAAATCTTGGGACTGTATGGCAAAGAGTTAAGCAGTCTGTGCAGAAAAAAAAAGACCAATCAGAGAGTTTCTTCACTGACGTATTTCTGCTACCAGGAAAGATGCTGGTGGACGAGGCGGGATGCCTGCTGTTGGATTAAAGCTGAACACATTGGTGACACAGTTACAAGTAGCCTATAACTTGACCACGGCAGGAAAGTTTGCTGATGCTGTAGATAAATTTAGAAGTATACTTCTCAGTGTTCCTTTACTAGTGGTGGAAAATAAACAGGAAATTGCAGAGGTAAGTTCATCAGTTGCTAAGCTATGCTGCTTAATTGATTAAATTTGGGGGTTGTAATCTCTGTTCTTTGTTAAGATGATTTTTAGCCTTGTTCTCAAGAATTCTGTAAATTTGAAAGTTACACAACTTCTGATTGAATTATGAATCATCTCCAGCTGAGCTTCAACATTTTTTTTGTCAATGGATTTTAGGTTTGAATACCTGTTTTCACTATCTCCACACTTATTAGGGATATTAATTCACCTTAAGTGATAGTGTAAGTTTTGGTTGGTCTAGCTACAAGTTTTTTATACAGATCTGTAAATGGATTAATTTCAGGCACAACAACTGATTGAAATCTGTCGTGAGTACATTGTTGGGTTGTCCATGGAAATATCAAGAAAAGAAATGCCAAAGGCAACGTTAGAAGACCAGAAAAGATTATGTGAGGTTGGTATCTAAAAGTTTCTTACTCGGACATGTTTTGAAGCTTCTCTTTGTATTTCCCAAATGTGTTCTAAAGCCTTCTTCCCGAGAGCTATCAAATCATGTAATTGTGTGATACAGTTCTAATTTATGCGTTTACCATTGACCCTAGTTGTCTATGAATGATTAAAGATGTTACTGTACTTATTAGCTCTGCTGTTTTTGAAGGAAAAGTCGAGGTATTGTTATAACACTTGTGCAAAAACTTTGACAGTTTATAGTATCTCTTTTATTCCTGAATATAATTACTTCAAACTCAGACTAGTTGTTAACCATCCACAAGGGAACCTATACAACAAGGGCAGGTAACCATCAAAATATTTTTGAAGCAGGTTTGCTCCTTTTTCGACTTAAATTTTTCACTTAAAATCATGCAACAGCATCCAAATGTTTGAACCAGTATGCAGTACTCTTGTTTAATCATGGGATTGTGTGATGAAAATTTAAAGTATGCATTTATCATTGTGCTTAGCTGTTCTTGAATTATCGAAGATGTAACTGTACTTGTTTTTAACTTGTTCTTCATTCTTTTGAATGTGCAGTGCTATATTTTTATTTTGTATTGCATTCCAGATGGCAGCCTATTTTACACACTGTAAACTTCAACCAGTTCATCTGATCTTAACTCTGCGTACTGCACAGAATCTGTTCTTTAAACTTAAAAATCTAAAAACAGCTGCTTCATTTGCACGAAGATTGTTAGAGCTTGGACCCAAGCCAGATATTGCTACAACTGTGAGTATAGGTGAAATTATATCATTTCCTTGAAAGTGAAAGCTGATCATTGCCCTGGAGCTGTATTCACCAACCATTCTTAAGAATATTCTTAATCTTGTTCTCCAAGATTTTGTAAATTTGAAAGTTACACAACTTTACTTTCAAATTTAGAAAATCTCAAAGAATAAGATAAAGAATGTTCTTAAGAATGGTTGTTGAATATGGACCCTGATGTTATTTCGACTTGCATTATGTTAAGAATTGCCAGTCTTCTCAATTAAATGGAAGCAAAATTTAAATTTAGCTATGGCTCTGAAAAAGATTCCTGTGTTTGATCCTAACCCTTGTAGAGCTGAACAGAAACTTAATTACTTATCCAGAAAGTGTAGATCTAAGATCAGGCTGCACAGAACATGCAGGCTGATCATAGATCTGTATGCTTTTATGCAAGATATTTTTGACAAAAATATTTTCTTTCTATGTTTAGTTAATATTTATATAACTTGGTAACTTAAAATTGGGGGGGGAAAAAACTGTGTAAAGATGGAATATTATGTTGTAGTAACTTTCCTGGTGCTTGTATTGATTCAAGCAGTATAAGAAAATTGGATCTCGCATGAGACCGAAGTCAAGCAAGGTTACAATATTTTTTGTGTTGCAAGAAGCAAATACAAGTACCAAGAAAATTACTAGAACATGATATTTCTTTTATTATTATACCTACCACTTTCAAAAGCAAAATCTTGCATTGATTGACTCTCTATTCGAAAACAGAAAATGAAATCAAAATCAGATTTATGAATGGCAGATAAATATCAGAGCGTAACATACATCATCAAACCATATTTGGAACTGTATTTGACACTGTAGATACGGATTTTGTTTCTGTATTGTGTAATATATTTTCTATGTGCGAAGCATGTATTTCAGCTGGAAAATTTTCAGGTATATAATAAATAGAAATATTACGCACACACAAAAAAAGGAGCTCTTGAATAGAGAATACGCTGTTGGTGTACTGTATTGGGAATGTTTATAGGGGAAGACAAAAGAATCAGACAATAGCCCTCTACCACAGGACAAAATTTTGTACTTGTCCTATTCCAAAGTATTCGCAGACGACAAATTAAAGTGGCTCAAAATTGTAGAATTTGTCTTTGATAGAGTAGAAAACATTCTGGGAAAGGAGAAAATGCTTGTTAACAATGTTTTTAAGTCTTCTTTTTGAAGGTTTTTAAAAGCCAGGATTGTGCAGAAGAGGGATAGCTTGCTTTTGTGATATAAAGTTTTGTCAAACTTATCAAGAAAAACGTAAAGTTTGCCAAAGGCTTATTCAACAACTTTTGCCAGAACAATAAATGAAATTTTATCTCAAATGCCCACTTATGTTTGAGCCTATGTACCTGTATTTCAGGCACGAAAGATTTTAGCTGCATGTGAGAAGAATCCAGTTGATGAACACCAGCTTAAATATGATGAACACAATCCTTTTGACATCTGTGCGGCCAGCTACATGCCCATCTACAAGTAGGTAGTTGTATACATATGTATTGTTTAACTCTGTACAAAACAACAAAATTTTGTACTTGTCCAAATTCAAAGCATTTGTAGATGACAAATCATTGTGGCTGAAATGATGGAATTTGTCTTTGAAGGGTTAGAAAACATGGTGGGAAAAGGATAAATTGCAGGATGATTGGTGAATGATGATTTCTTTCTTTGATAGGGAAGAAAATATTGTGGAAAAAGGAGAAAATGCTGGTTACCAGCATTTTATCCTTTTCCCACAATCTTTTCAAAAGCATTTTCTTGTAGGGTCTTCAAAACTCTAGGTTGTGTGGTAAAGGGTTAAGCCTTTACCAAACAATCCTTTCATCTAACAACCTTGAAGAAGATAGCTTTTGAAAACCTTGTCAGAAAAGGAGAAATACTGCCAACCACAATTTTCTCTTCCATTTCAAAGACAAATTCTATCATTTGAGGCACATGTACTTTGTCATCTGAAAATTTTCAAAATGGATGTGTCTACAATTCTGTCTTTGGTAAACAATAATAATACATTAATTTGAGAAACAAATTCTGTTACAGTAGACTTAAAAAACAAGCTTTTAAAGTTTTTATAAAGAAAATGATGCAAGTGTTAATGCCATGATATTTTCAAAAGTGATCTGCAGCTAGATTAAAAAAGTTGTACTGAAAGTTGGCAATATGTCCAGAATTATTCATTCTTGTCTCATCAAAATAAATTTCATAAATTTTGCGACAAATTTAGATTATTTACGCCACATAGCTGCCAAACCCCGGTTGCTCAGTCAGTAACGTACAGGACTTAAGAATGGGTTTGCTGGTTGTATCCGCGGCTCGGCCAATTTCTTTCCAAAGATTGATGATAATCATTGCAACAGGATTCATTTGTCTCTCACTGTTGACCATTGTTTTAATGATGGTTATGTGAGAAAGCAGCCAGTGGCTTGGAAAGAATATTGTGTTGAGTATTGGTAAAAAAAATGCAGGAAAGCATGGAAAGGTGCACTGGCTGCCGCGATGTAACTGAAATAATGTTAAAAATGGCGTTAAACACCACACAATCAATCAATTAATGTCACATAGCTTTGGTATTCATTGCTACAATGACAATGACAATGTTTTATTGTAAGTAATAAGGCCACCGGCCCATAATACAAAAACTACATGTGGAAGCAATCATACACTTAGATGAGTTACGTTTTGACATTTAGAAAAGAAAATTAAACCTTTTAACATATTTCAACAAAATATAGTTGTAAGGACTGAAGAAGAAGACTCATGAAAAGCACATTGAGAAAAGGAGAAAAACGCAAGTTACCAAGTATTTTGTCCATATACAGCAATATAATCTACCCTATCCGAGACAATCCCTTCCTATCAATGTTCTATCAATGTAAGAAAGACTGAGTTAAATCTTAATGACAACGACTAGATCTATATCTAAAATTATCAAGGCCATCGGCCGACAATACAGAAAAAATACATTTTAAAGATAAATAATTGAGATAACAGACAAGTTACGTCCCTTCTATTACCATGTTTACCGTTAACATGATCAAAAATATAGTTAATCTTACAAACTAGTAATTTGTGCACTTATTTTGCTATTGTATAGGTACTCATCGGAGAAATATTTGTCCCTAACGGACAGTGTAGATCTAAGATCAGACTGCAAAATCCTGATCCACACTGCCCGCAAGGGTACACGAAAATAACATGGCTGCGCCTCTGTAGTTGCACTTAGCAACAAAAGGGTTAAAATCATTTATTGTACTAACACTCAGTATTTACACTGAAAAATGACCGCTCATAGGAATGTCAAAATGACATATAGGATTTGACATGAGTTGACTTTTGAGATAAAACTTCATCAAACGACAATATTACCACAAAAACTTAACATGAATTACCTTGAAGAAAAACAATTGAAACTAACGTGAAAATGACAACATTACCATAAAAACTTAGTTTTAGTGCCCTTGAAGAAAAACAAATGAAAACACCGAGAGGAAAGGACAAAATGTGGGCAACAGCCTTTTCCCCTTTTTTCAGCAATATTACTTTATTTCTTCTGATTCAAATCCATCTTTGAAGCCATAATCTGTAGCATAACTTTCCGTAAGATTACGTCTTTAAACTTGTCTAACTATGTTTACTAGTATTTAAAATCACTCAGAGAAAAAATGATAATAATAAATTGAATTCTAAATTTGTCCATTTATATGTTAATCATTTCATAAGCATATATATATAATGGGCTAGATGTCTAATGATGTTTGGATTTGTAGATTGAAGCAAATAGTAAAAATTAGCTTCACTACAACTTGAAGTATACCAATTATATAGAAAGTTTGCTCTTATTTCTGTAAATTTTTCACATTCAAAAAATACATGATACTCACATTCTAGAACTTTAACCTCATAATTATTATAACAATAAAGACAAATTCTTTTATCTCGGTGAACATTAGTATGTCTACCTGTTTCAATTCCAAATTTGTGATTCGAGCATCGAAATTTTGAAAGCGCTATTCTATGTTTCATTGGAATATCCAGCTGTAAGTATTTTTCTACATTTAATAAAGATTTATTATGTTTATAATGGTAACAGCGGCTGGATGTATTGATGGATTCATGCCAATTTTGATTCGCACAATCTACGAGTCGTTGTTTGAAGGCCTTTAGGAAATTACTAGTATCTCCAATTTCTTGACTTATCCAGACTATTCCAAAACCATACGTGTATAGCAAATTTTTAACATTAGAAGCCCAGGTTCTGCGTCCCGCGTCATCTAAATTTTTAAGCAGTATATAACAATTTCGAGGGTATCTATGGTTTGACATTTGTAAGAGTTTACACCAATATTTAACACAAAATAAATGATAATCAATGTAGATCGGATAACGACCACATTCACCTAAAGCTAATGTGTTGTTTGTTGAACTATTTAAAACAAGGTATTTTTTACAAAATTCAAAATGAACTGATTCTAAGACAGGTGAGTATGTATGTTCCCATATCTGGGCCCCATAGCACAAAATTGGCTTGACCATTGAATCAAACAATTTAAATAGGTCAGTAAAACTAAAATAACCGAACGATTTCTGATATCTATAGATAGAAAAAATTGCTTTTCTGGCCTGTGATGCTAATTTTTCTTGGGCTGAAGTCCATGATAACATTGGGGTAAAAAGGAGGCCCATATATTTGTAACAAGAAGTTACCGATACCTGCTTATTTTGGAAATACCACTTTTCATTTAACCGTAACGGTCCTCCATTTCTAAATACAATAATTTCAGTTTTGTCTAAATTGACTTCCATTCCCGTATCTAAACAAAACTCCTGTATAATATTCAATTGTTTTTGCAAGTTAACAACAGTATCTGAACAATTAGCAATATCATCTGCAAACATTAGACAAATTATATCCGGTATATTTTCATTTATATAAATTCCATTTTTACAATCCTTCCGTAATGCAGTACACAATTGGTTGATAAATAAATTAAAAATTATACTACTACTTTTGTCTCCTTGTCTAGTGCCAATGTTATACTCAAAAAAATCTGTCAAACCATTTTCTGTTTTTATACACGATAACAAATTTTTGTACATGGATAATAATACTTTTACAAGATTAGTGTGATTCTTTTGTTTTATTTTCTTTGCAAAGTTTTTCACTTTTCAAGCTGTAAACGACGTTTGTAAATGTCCATAAAGAATGCTGATGTCTTGTATAATACATGTTGCTGCTGATATACACTTACACTGATTTGACCTTTTACTAGACAACAAAATTTTAGACTGGACCAAATTAAAAGTACTTGAAGACAACAAATTAAATGTGACTCAAGAATTGATATTTGTTTGTGGAAGGGTAGAAAACTTTGCGGAAAGAGGAGAAAATGTTGGTTACCAGCATTTTCTCCTTTTTTCACAGACTTTTCCCATGTCTTCTCCTATAGGGTCGTTTAAACCAGGGATTAATTGGTAAAGAGATAACCTTTTACCAATCATTCCTGTATTCTAACAACTTGGAAGAATTGTGGGAAAAGGAGAAAACGTAACCAAATAAATTTTCTCCTTTTCCTAGATTTTCCACTCTTTCAAATACAAAACCCATCTTTTGAGTCATGTTGAAAATGTCATCTGCAAAGGCTTTTAATTTGGACAAGTCAACAATTTTGGCATCAAGTACAGAGTTTAGCCATGTCAGCTGGAACAAAATGATTTAAACCACACAAGTTTTTAACCTATAAATAATCACAAGAAATATTCTTTTAATATAGTAATGTATTATGCTTGCAGAATGGATAATACTCTCCTTGTTTTTTCTTTTGTAGGGGAAAACCTGTGGTGAAATGTCCACTGAGCGGAGCATGTTACTTACCTGAATACAAAGGTCAAGTTTGCCATGTAACAAAAGTAAGTATTTTGTATGGCCATATTTTCTTTTCATACTAAATTTTCCAGAGATTATTTTTACTCAGGGTTTGGAATGTGAACTCTCTCTGCAGCAATCTCTTACGTGAATTTTAATCAGCTGTAGAAGGACATTTCTGAAAACATTGTTGGGAGAGGAGTGATTATTGGTTTCAAGGAAGTTCTACTTTTTACAACTCTGAAGAGGGCTGAAGAGAACATGGAGGGTAAAGGCAAAACCTGCAAAATACTGGTATTTCCTATTTTTTTCCAACAATATTTGCTACCCCTTTAGAGACAATTCATATCTTTTTACAAACATTTTTTCATCTTCAAATGTGTTAAATATGGACAAGTCAAAAGTTTGTTGTCTGATATAGTGTTGATAATGAGAGTTAACATCGTCACCACATAATCATGAGTTTTAACAACCGTCATGAAAGGGACCTTTGAAAACATTGATTTATAAGGAGAAAATACTGGCATTTTCTCCTTTTTGCACAGTGTTGTCTTCCCTTCTCAAAACAAATTTCAATTTTTCAGTCACATTTATTTTGTTGTCTGCAGATGCTATCAATTTGGACAAGTCTAAGATTTAGTTGTTTGGGTAAGAGTTAATCATATTTGAAGCAAAATCATAACACAGAAAATAGAGAATAATTTAATCGGATTTTTCTGTCAGGTAAAAAGACCTTTGCATTCTGTGTTATTTGATCTTGATCTTTACTATCTGTGAAAGCCTGTCTGATCCGCATCTACTTTACCTGTAAAAACACCTTTGTCCTTAGTACTCCAAGAATTGAGTCTGAATGTGACATTCCATTTTGAATTTTGTTTATTTTACAGGTCACAGAAATTGGAAAAGACTGCATAGGATTAAGGATAAGCCCCATTCAGTTCAGATAAGTGATGAACGTGTGAATTTTAACTTGTGATTTTGGCCTCAAACTCAACTTAGAGAAATGTATCCACAAATAAAGAACCTTCACTTTGCATATTGGACCTGCAGTTTGAATGAAGATTAAAGTAATTACAACACATCTTTCAGAAGAAACAGGACAGGAGATGAAATATTAAGCAGTTTTGTTTTTTTTTTTATGAATCATGAACTATTCCAAAAGTTGTTGAAGAATTATAAAATGTTTATTTCATATACCTCTAACAGCATCTACAGTTAATATGTCAGTCTATATGCTTTCCTTTGAAAAAATAGAAAAAAGGTAGAAGTAAGATGTCAGTGAGAAACAAAAACATAATGTTGACCCATTCAATTTGGATCAAGCATCTAGATCTTTTTAGATTTTTCTTAGCTTGAATGGTTTAAGCATTTCATATCTTTATTGTTATAAATTCGAATTTGAAGGGTCGTTATCATTTGAAACAGTGAATTGTGTACTGTTATTTATTTGGGTTAAATAAAGATTAATTAGCTTCAGACTGTATTCCTTTAATTTTTTGTGTTGTAACAAATTTGATGTAAAGTGAAAGCCACACAGTCCCGAGTTTTAGCAACCCAGAGAAAGATTGCTTTTAAAAGAATTGTGGGAATAAGTGAAAATGCTGCTAACCAGCATTTTCTCCTTTTCCCAGTGTTTTCTACACCTTCACAAACAGATCCCATAAGTTTAGTTACATTTATTTTATTGTCTGCAAATACTTTCAGACTGGAGGTCTTAAATTTGTTTTCTTGGAAAGAGTTAAACTTTTACCAAGTTACTCTGTGCTTTAACTCTTTACCAAACGACAAATATATAGACTGGTCCAAATTGAAAGCATTTGCAGATGACAAATACAAAATGGCTGAGACAATGAAATTTGTTTGTAAAGGAATAGAAAACATTGTGGGAAAAAGAGAAAATACTGGTAAAACAGCATTTTCTCCTTTTCCCGCTTTGATTTTTGAAAAGCCTTCTTTCTCAGGGTACTAGTAGTTAAAACTCGGGATTGTGTGGTAAAGGGTTAATAACCTAGAGAAAAAAAACGCTGTAAGGGTTCTCTGTGGCACAATGGGTATCCCTTATCCTGCTTAACAAGTGAAATGAAACTTTCAAACTAATGGTAAAAATCCCAATTTTGCTATTTCAAAGGTTCTTTTCTTGGGAGAAAGATATCTCCTTGTCGGATAATTATCCGACAAGGAGATATCTTTCTCCCAAGAAAGATACGTTCTGTGCAGTCTGATCTTGATCTACACTGCAAAAGGTCAGTGAGTCGGGCTTAGCACCCATAGAGTTAAGATGTAGGATTCATGATCAGTACTGGTTAGGTCCTGGGGTTTGATCCTCACCTGATGCACTAGGTTTGTCATGGGAGTGTTCTTAGGCAAGGCATTTCAGAGCCCAAGCTCATTGACTATGAAACCGTAGGAAACGAGTAAGTGAGCTTTCGCTGTGATTAGACAGAAAAGTGTTCAAGTCTTTACGACATGATCCTGAGTTTTAATGACTGAAATGGAAGGCATTTGAATTCATTGTAGGAAAAGGAGAAAATGCTTGTAACCAGCATTTTCTCCTTTTCCCACAAAGTTTTGTACGCTATCACAGATAGAAATCATCATTTTAGCTACATTTATTTTGTCGTCTGCAAATCCTTTCAATTTAGTCCAGTCCTAGATTTTGTCGTTTGGTTAAAAGTTGGAGTTGTGTTAAACACCAGTCAATACGTCAAAAGTGAACCTACATGTACAAAATAAATGGTAATACTTTGATGAACATATGGTAATACAAGACAAAGATATGCGAAATACTTATCGGAAGGAGTTATTTATCATCTAAATATTCATTCGATGTATGAACAGTGCATATTGAAAGCTTTACTACTTTAAGATATACTCGACAGATAGCTAAACATTAGCACCTGCTGAAATGTTTTCATTGTCTATTTCAACATTTTCATCATTTGCAACGACAGGCACATCATGGACTTTATTCTTTGATTTCTTTTTCTTCTTATGTCTTCGCGGAGGAAAACTGCCTTCTCTATTACCATATTCATCAACGTTGTTTAACCCTGAACGTTCGTTCTCTACTGGGAACTCTTCGGCGTTGTGTAAGCCTGCACGCTCACTTTCTACTGGTTCTACACTAATAGCAACTTCTGCTGTTTCTTTCTTGTCATCTGAAATCAGAGGTAACTGAATACTCTTGAGCGTGTTAAAAATAGATTCCAACATTGATTCAGAGGTCATTCCGTATCGAGATTTACTCCTCGTCACCTCGCGGAGTGATCTTACCTCCATAAATAAACGTTTACGAGAAATGAACTCTTTCTTTTCTGGATCATACCACGAACACCACCGAGGTTCACCGACTTCACGTATCCATGACAACGGGAATATACTCTCGAAGAAAAGAATAATTGACATTTGCTGAACTCGATACTGTATTTCACGATTCTGAGAGACAACGCTGCATGTGTTAGACATCATGGCTATTAAAGAATTGATCATCAGTACGTACGTCAACAAGACAAACCCGACATACAGACAGACAGTCAACCATGGCTGTCTCGCGTCGAACAACACATCCAGGGCGGTGAATCCGAACATCATTTTGAACATTTGAACCGTAAGTCGGCTGAATTCTTGAACTGTTTGGTCTGGAGTATTCATTTCTCGAAATGCAATAAACATGCCCGTTGTGAAAGCTATCAACTCCATTCCTATAACGATCGAAAATCGAAACATGTCCCCGACTAATACCTTCTGTATCATTACAGTAAAAAAACTGAACTGTTTGAAGCCACGGAGGAAGAATACAATGAACCACCAGCCTAGAATCACAGAACATATAAGAAAGTAGTCCCGGTAATCGTCATCAATCACCTTCCAAACAACATCGGCCAACACAGTGACAGAAAACATCACCAACATCATTCTGAACGGTCCATTGTGATAGCAATTCATCACGTGATTCATGTTCCATGGCATTTGGCCCTTGATTATCCGGACACTCTCTTGAAATAGATAAATTACCGCAAAGAGTACGCTGATCGACATGTACACGGTGACTGTGACGTCACTTCCGACTCTGTGTTTGTGAGAGGAGTCGTCTATTGTAGACCTCCGGACAGCATACACTGTGTATCCAATCATAAACAACATGTGTACAATGCCCCATACTGTGTAAAACCAACGATAGAATCGCCATTTCCTATTGATTACATAACGGAGTGGAGTAAGTTCGATGAATTTAAATACCGTCGCAGGGTCATTTTTGAATATCGTTTCGAGGGTCGGTACATTTGTTTCCCGTTGCGCTGATTTCAGTGGATATTTATGATCGTTGTGTGGAAAGACCTTAGATTTTGCTTTGTCAAAATTTAACCTTGTGGCCAAGCTGATATCGTAGCTTAACTCTATATCGGTGACGTCATACAGCTGGACGTCAAACAGACCATCATCGGAATTCACGTGACAGTATACCTGTCTTAATTCCATTATGAACTTAAAAATGGCGTGTTGTCCTAACTCCGCAGCAAGTTTCAACGGATTAAATCCAGCATTATTCTTTGCCATCCAGAGATAAGAAGTGTCAAAGTCAGGATCGTTACTAGATCTGTCCTTTGGAATTCTGATTGAAGTCGTGGCATTTGTAGTTCCGCCAGAAACCCGCATTCTAACGTGTTCAATCATTTTCAGGACGTCACGAATCTTTTCTGGATAGAGATGTGAATACTTTATAAGAGAATGGCACAGATTATCTCCGAAGCTGTTTTTACCTTCCAACCTTGCACCGTTCATCAAAACTAAGTCAAATAATTTCGAATTTAATGTCAAGGTCGCCACCGATAGCGGAAGCTCACCCTGCATCACCGTGTTTTCAAACCGAGTACCTGTAGCTCTCTGATCTAACATTTTATTGAGAAGATCACTGGCCCCCAGCATTTGAGCCTTTTGTAGAAGCAGTTCTATCACGTCAATATCTCCAACTGTTAAAGCGATGTGTAGTGCCGTTTGTCCTCTGTATAATTTCGAATTTTCCCGACTGGCAGACAACAGTGGAGGATACGTATCGACTAAAGCTGAGACCACGTGACAGGAAGCTCGCATTTTGATGGCTACATGTAGAATTGTTTCGTCTTCCTTTAAGTTCCACACACCAGCTTGAGAACTGTGGTGTTTCTGTATGAGAGACAGCAATTGTTGTTTGTAATGATCATTGCCTTGGACCACAGCCTTTTCCAAGGAACAAATGTAGCTTGCAGCATCTCGTTCGTTGCCGGATAAATCCATCATGTATAGGTCAAAAATAACGATATTTCAGACAACCATACAACCAGAAATCCAGACCGGCATAACGATACCAAGGTTCCACACACAACCAATCTCTTCCACTTCACAGCTTTTCGGCAACAGTTCACTTACATTTAGTCTCGAACATCCTTGACCTGTGAAAAGTAATGTTCATTGGATTAGCAATAAGCCAGTATCAGTTTAGGTTAGGCCAAACCCTAGCCCACAATTTTTTCGTCCCTTTCAAAGACAAATGTTTTAATAGAGCCACATATGATTTATCGTCTGAAAATGCTTTCAAAATAGACTAGTTCTAGAATTTTGTTGTCTGGTAATGTGTTAGGGTACTTATGAAGAGCCTTACCTCTCAACGGAACTGGTTCGATTCTCCAGCTCTGCCAATTTCTTTTACGAGGATCCTTTCAGTGTGACAGGATTCATTTCCCTCTCACCACTGACATTGTTTCGACAATCGTTATCTGGAAAGCAGCCAATGACTTGGGTTGTAGGCTTACTGGTAAAAGAAACTCCAGGAAAGCATGGATAGGTGCACTGGCCGCTGCGATATTACTGAAATAATGTTTAGAAGGGCGTTAACTCGTTACCAAAAGACAAAATTATAGTCTCGTCCATCTTAGAATTGACAGTATTAGCAGACGAAAAAATAAATGCGACTCAAAAATTGAAATCTGATTTGGGAAAGAGAAGAACATTGCCGGAAAAGGAGAAAATGCTGTTCATTAGCATTTTCTCCTTTTCCCGCAATGTTTTCAAAAGCTTCGTTTCTCGGGATCGTTATAAGTAGGGATTGTGTGGTAAAGCGTTAAACACCAGACAAAACAAAAAAAACAAACAAACAGACCTCTCAACTCGTATCCACCATCAACTACCTGCCATTTAAAATTTCCCTACCATCTACACATCTACACTCAAACATAAATATCGATCATCTACATGTATATGAGCCGCGCTCTGTGAAAAGGGGGCTTAATGCATCTGCGAAAAGTTTCGACCCAGGTCAGCCTGCGCAGTCCGCGCAGGCTGACCTGGGCCGAAACTTTTCGCTATTGGTCGATTTTCTGCATGTCAAAGGATCAGTCTACCTCATGATTGAGTCGGTTGTTAAAAAAAGTGGCTATTATGGATCCATAAGTATGTGATGGCTTTCTTGGTATGATGGATTACGGAGATGCATTAAGCCCCCTTTTGCCAGAGCACGGCTCATATCGATTTATCCTTTTGATTACTTCGACCCAATATAGTAAAGCATTTCTTATTTGAACCCATATCCTACTAAATAAATAAATTGAAATTTGCAATTCGATTGTAAAAAGATAAGATATTGCTATTTCAAAGTTATGTTTTGGGGAATAATATCTCCTTATCGGACCGTGTAGATCCAAGATCAGACTGCACGTTCTGTGCAGTCTGATCTTGATCAACACTGTCCGCAATATGTATATACTTGGGTCGCGCTTAGCAGCCTAAGGGTTAAACTGCCAGAAAAATTATCTGGAAAAAAAATATGTATCCGAGGTAAAAACCCAATTTAGCAATCGCTGAGAAGTCAAAGCTCTTTATGTGGGAGAAGAGTAACAAAAAAAAAAAAACTCTACCGTCTCAGACTATAATGATCCGAGATCATACTGTGTGTTCTGTGTAGTCTGATTTTGATCTTCACTGTTTGAGAGAGCCACGTTAAGCAGCCTGATGTTTAACTACTTCTTTGGGTACAAATCTCACAACTTTAAAATGAACACAAACCTTGTGAACTTTTGATAATCATAATGAAAAAAAAAAGGCCTTAATCCTTAGGATGCTAAGCACGACTCGAGGGCCTTTTTCAGCTAATGTTGATCAAGATCAGACTACATAAAACGTTCAGTCTGATTTTGGATCTACACTGTCCGATAAAGAGATGTTTTTCGTAAAAAATAATTTTGTAATAGCAACATTTGGGCTGCGCCACGAGTGAAAATATTACTGATGATGTTCACTTGATGAAATAAATTTTGATCTTTCACAAAAAAAATATTCTAGATCTATTTATTTCATGTCTCTAACCCTTTTTTGGGGGAGACTTACAACAAAATCCAGTACAGTTCTCGTCGTAAAGTGCGCGGGAACTACTCACCGTTATTTCTCGATAAACTACCGGAAAGCATGAAATAAATTTCAATACTGAGAAACATTGCGGGAAAAGGACTATAGCTTTTATTCCAACAATGTTTCCAAAAGCCGTGTGTAGGGGGATAACGGGTGAATTTTTCAAGGAAGCGACTTGACCCATTACTATGTATGAAACGTTCGATTTTTTTCCTCATTAAATTACACATTGGAAAAAAAAATCTCTGCGAATGTATCGCTGGGGCAGTCAAAATATAGAGCTATCGCTGGATCTGACAATCAAACATCGTAACAAATGGAACGATTTACACATTTTCAGCATATTCTTAATTTGTCTCAATATCTTCCTTTTTTCTCTATAAAGTAAGTAGAAAACGTCCAATATGATGATTAGAGTTAAAAGTTATACATTTATTTCAGCAATTAAGCCTGTTACTTCATTATAGAGGATTAATACAGTTTTCGATTGTTTGAATTTAACTCTACCCTTGACCTGTAGAAATTTTGACAGTCTATTACAGCGAATTTCAACCCATAGGCTGCTAAGCGCAACTCACTGACCTTTTGCGGACAGTGTAGATCAAGATCAGACTGCACGGAACGTGCAGTCTGATCTTGGATCTACACTGTCCGATCAGGAGATACTTTTCTCCAAACAACAACTTTGAAATAGCAACATCAGGATTTTTACTAACGGTTTGAAAGTTTCATTTCGCTTATTTAGCAGGATAAGGGTTTAAAACAATTCGGGAAAATAGAAAATTACTTGGAATCTAGCAGTGCAGGTAGTCCACAAAATTAAATTGGCTCGTAGCCGTCTCTTCAATTTACTTCAGTTTAAGGGACAAATGACAAAATTGCCGTGAATAATGTCACAGATTAAGGAAAAAATGATGATCTTGCCATAAGTAATGTCACATCATGCTTTTGGCCTTTTTACATAGCTTTATTATTTTGAGAGAGAGAGAGAAAGAGAGAGAGAGATGTGATCTTGTTTGGCGTTGAATAAAAATAATGATAAAAAAAGAAAATAATAACCTTAAACAGAAATTTTGCTTACAGCTCGGTGAATTTCTTTCCGAGGAATGATGATAGTCATTATGATAGTCATTATGACGGGATTTATTCCTTTCCCACCGCTCGTCGTTATTGCTTATGTGAGAAAGCAGTCATTGGCATAGGAAGAATATTGTACGAGGTACACTGGCCGTTACGAGATAACTGAAATAATGTTAAAACTGCTCTAAATAAAAATAAACCGAACACTGAAGGGTCAGCGTTTTTTTTTTCTTAGATTCAGTGAAGGATGATAGGAGTGCTTTTAGTATTCAGATCGATTCTTTCAATACTTAATGATTGTACTTTCTGTTCGCTTTGATAATCTTTCAGTCCTAACTCAAGAAGTAGAGGATAATCAACTGGTTGTGTGTTGTGTGTGATATTAAAAATCTGTCACTAGAATGGGGTGTGATGCGGTTGAAAAAATGAGTTCGAAGGACGGGGTTTTAAACAGCATCAAACCCCATTCGAACCTCGTCCGTTGTTTGACAAAGATTTACCCTATCGCCAACAAATAAATCAATGCGGTTTCTTTAACCCTATACAAAACAAGTAAGTAGAATGTGACACTGAGGAAGAAGCTTATTGAAAAAAATGATGGAAACGGAGAAACTATCGGTAACGATTTTTTCTTCTTTTTTTCCCCCAACAACGTTCACCATTTAAAAGAGAAATTTCATCATTTTTGCCACGTGTCATTTGTCATTTGCTAGTGCTTTCGATATAGAAATCTTACAATTTTGTCGATTGGTAAATACTTATACGTCTAGAGATACAATCTCAGTTTAAGTGACTTTTTGGACAAAGTTTAGCATAAAGTAGCGGACGGTGTAGATCCAAGGTCAGACTGCACGTTCTGTGCAGTCTGATCTTGATCTACGCCGTACGCAAAAACCCATTTCGTCGCTCATCGCGGTGAAAAAGTTAAACAGTATAATACAAGGGTTTACAGTGTTAACGCTGAAAAGATATGGGACAAAACCCGTCGGCAGTTTTTCAGCTTTTATCACCGTAAATTCAATGGGCTTTTTATAGATTGATTTATGTATAGACCAACTCCTTGGTCTCTCCGTAATATAGATAGGTTTTATATTTAGCACTTAAAGTCAATCTACCCAACATGGTACATGTATAAACATAGTCAAATCTGTCGTCATCACCCACTCTTGGAAAGTTTATGTAAAGGCTGCTGAAGGAAGATGGTTGTTTTATACAGTTAAACATATAAAACGATGTTAAGTAATGTGATGAGTTGCTCGGTATAATGCATGGCAAAGATGTATTAAATCCCTTTTGGCCAGAGCATGGCCATGGATATGGCCTGCAACATGCGAAAAGGGGCTTTCAGACATTTGCGTAAAGTGTCGTCTCGGATCAGCCTGCGCAGTCCGCGCAGGCTGATCCGAGACGGCACTTTACGTCAACATTAGATTTTGTCCTACAGTAGACTTGCGTGAAATAGAAAATCACACACGATCGGAAAGTGTCGTCTCTGATCAGCCTGCGCGGACTGCACAGGCTGATCTGGGACGATACTTTACTGAAATGTCCGAATGCCTCTTTACGAGTGTTGCAGGCCATATTTGAGTACTTTCCTCTGGTTGTTTCAGGATAGTTACTAAACAAAGGTGATTATCAAACTGGTTTGAGCGTAATCGACACACTTATTCTGTTCAATAACAGTCATTGAGAATGATATTATAGATAATATTTAATACGATTAAATATACAAGACTGGATATTTGGACAACCTTTCTCTGGTTGTATAGTACAGCTTGGTTGTTTAACACAGGTGACTACTAACACTGGTTTGACTGTAATCGACACATTTATTCAGTACAATGTCGGTCATTGAAAATGATATAGAATATAGATGAATTAATTAATTGATTCGCGTCCTTTTTTTTTTTTTTTTTATTCGTGGTTGTCCGAGTATTAGACTGAAAATGTGGCCTTAAGAGTGCACACAAGATTTCCTCAGATTTGTCCCTGTGAACAATTTTTTGACCCAGTGTGACCTAATTTTGAACTTGTATGAGATATCATCAACACGAACATTCTGACCAACTGTCATAAGTATCAGACTGAAAAGGTACCCTTTACAGTGGAAACAACGTTTTTCTAAGATCTGTCTTTGTGACCTACTTTTTCAAGCGATGTGACCCAATTTCGGAACTGTCCGAGATATCACCAAGACAATTATTCTGACCAGTGTTTGTGAGTATTGGATTGAAAATGTGACCTGTAGAGTGCACACAAGGTAATTTTTAAAGTCTGCACGACGGACGAAGCACGATAACAAAAGCTTATCTTGGCACTTCTTGCTAAGGTGAGCTTAAAATTGTTAAGTCATACAGAAAAAAAAGGTCTGCCAGTTTACCATTACAGGATTACAATTGGAATAATTTTTGATACCAATTCGTATTTATTTACAGATCATTTTTTGCTCCGATTCACCGAATTGCATACCACAGATTCAAAATTAAGGGATGTAACCTATCTCTTTTACAAGAATCAGTCAGAGTTATTGCTCTTGTGCCAACATAACATTTATTAAAACAGTGATTTAGTTTTTTGTTAAATAATGTTTAGGACAGTCAAGTCATGTCACGGTAACATCTCACTTAGTCATGTCTTTACCTGGTTTTACCATCCCTGGTTTCACTTTTTTTTCCAAATGACACCTTCCAAATGACCAGCGCAGACATCAGGGATGACACTCGTCACAACTTAGCCGATTCCGTATCTATATCTAACCTTGTCCGTAGAAAGGTCAATTTTTTGCATGTCCAAGGACCATTCTACCTAAGCCGGATGTTAGACAAAATGAATTTTATGGACCGATAATTACGTGATGACTACTTGGTATCTTGCATCATGTAGATCCATTAAACCCACTTTTTTATCAGCATGAAGATTCAACCGATCTTTCGGTACCTGGGCGTTTCCTCATATCTACTTTATTTGGTATTCATACACTGCTTACTGCAGACGGCATCTTATGCCTGGAAGCAGGCTGCTTTCAACACATTGTAGTAAAAGGGGAAATTCCATGTTACGATCGATTTTCTACGATTTATGTAATGTTTTCGTATGTGTTCAACTGCGAAACTTTGATTCATCACTGATCGTCCCAAATTTCCAAGGTCATCTGCTGCAAATTACTTCAGGGAGGTCATTAGTTAACCCTCTACTATACAATCCTGCGTTTTAATGATCCTGAGAAGTTAGATTTTTTTTTTTTTTAATATCGTGGGAAAAGATACTGGTAGCCAGCATTTTTTCTATTATTGAAAAGCCACATCTCATCTTCTGGGGCCAGGTTTGATCTGTAGTCTGCAAACGCTTTGACTTTGGACAAGTCTAAAATTTTGCTGTCTGGTAAAGAGCTAACAACGCAAAGGATATAAACGAGCTCGAAGATCTATATCATTAATTAGTTAAACGAGGTTTACTCTATGATGCGTCTTTAACAATTAATCCTTCACTAATCAACAGAGAGTTCGAACAACCCAGAGAAAGAAGGCTATAGAAAATATTGTAAGAAAAGGCCACACTGTTTTTTACCCTTTCAAAGCGAAATCCTATGATTTAAGTCATTTTATTTGGCCGTCTTTAAAATTGTCCGAGCGTAAGATTTTGTCGTCTTGGAATGAGTTCAGACAACACATTTGTATTCAGTTAGTAGGGCAAGACCCAGATATTTCCATGTCAAGTTTTTATGTTTGGTCGGACTAAACCTAAATATAGGACAGTATAGACGCAAGATCGGGGTTTGTTATTCACCAGCCGTTCTGAATTTCATTCCTGGTCTTACTCTAGATTTAGCAAGTAACACAACTTCTGATCGGCTAAACCATTTGCTTTAGCCAATCAGAAGTGGTGTTATTTTCAAATTTAGAAAACTAGATAATAAGACCTAAAGCGTTCTGAATAATGGTTGGTAAATACCCGGCAGAATGCACGTTCTGTTTAGACCCTTACCACACAATCCCGAATTTTAACGACTTTGAAAGGGTAGGCTTTTCAAAACATTGCGGGAAAAGGAGAAAATGCTGGTAACTGGCATTTTCTCCTTTTCCCATAATGCTTTCTACACTTTAAAGAACAAGCTTTATGTTTTTGGTTCTATTGATTTTATGGCTTGCTACTGTTAAAAAGTTGATCTGATCTTGCATCTACAGGATCCAGTAAGTTGATATTCATAATCTATTATATGGACGCTCTCCCGGGTCCCAACGACCCTGAAGCGGAAGGCTTTGGAAAATATTGCGAGAGAAGGAGAAAGTACTGGTAAACAGCATTTTCTCCTTTTTCCCACAATGTTTTCTATCCTAGTAAAGATAGAAATCATCATTTGAGCTACATTCAATTTGTCGTCTGCAAATGCTTTCAATATGGACCGGTCTAAAATTTAGTCATTTGGTAAAGAGATAATAAAAGACGTGAGAGAAAAAACAGATATAGAACTGTGATTCTTCCTCAGTAATCCTAACCCCAGACCTTCTATCTCGTGTTAAGGTAATTAGAACAAACAGGACCATCGGGATCATTATATAAAAACTTGAAATATTTAATGAGAAACTTCCTGTTATTATAAAAGTGAAAAGTCGAGAGGTCGTAGAACCTCGGAAGCTAGCAGACACACTTTCTTTTTGTCGTTAAGTATACGTAATGTCACTGGTGTTAGATAAAGCGATAAGAATTAATTTAACGAAACAATAAGAAGATGAAAGTATTGGCATTTATCGTATTACTAATTTTTTATGGTGAGTCTCTCTCTCTCTCTCTCTCTCTCTCTCTCTCCTAACTTTCTTCTCTGACTGTCTGTCTCTCTGTCTGTCTGTCTGTTTGTATGAGTTGGTCTGTCTAGGACGTGCCAGTGCTGATCTTTGGTTTTCATCGTCGAATATTCTGCCTGAACTAAGTCTTTACCATATATGGCCTGCAACACGCGAAAAGGGACATTCGGACGTTTGCGTAAAGTGTCGACTCGGATCAGCCTGCGCAGTCCGCGCAGGCTAATCCGAGACGGCACTTTCCGTTTTTATGTAATTTTCTGTTTTGTGCAAGTCTACTGTAGCACAAAATCTAAAGGCTTGGTCACACCGAGCTAACGGACGAGTAACGGATAAAAAATCATTTCATCCGTTCGTGTCCGTTCGTATCCGTTTTATGTCCGTTTCTTGTCCGGTGAATACGCTACTTGTCCGGCGACGTCCGGTGATGTCCGTTCCGTCCGGTGGGAAGTTTTGAGCATGTTCAAAATTTCCACAGGACAAAACGGACAGAGACATGCAAATGACAGACTTTGGATGCATCTATCTATTTATATCCTCGGCATGTCTCGTGTCCGGTACGTTTCTCGTACGTTGGTGTTCGGTACTTTTCCGTTCATCGTACGTTGGAAGAACGTTTTGTCAGGTTCTCATGCGTTGCACTTCCGTTTTATCCGGTACAAGTCCGTTACTCGTACGGTGATATCCGTTAATAGACCGTTTATTATCCGGTACATATCCGGTAAACATGCGTTTTTTCCGTTACATGTGCGGTACTCGTGCAGTCATTGTGTGGCTTCTTCGCTCCGCACACCGATCGCGTGAGTCTCGAGCGACAGAGAAGATGAATTTTGTCACCGGATAACCAAATTCTGCATGTTTTTGTCCGTTTTCCCACCGTTACATATCCGTTAGCCGGTCTGGCCAAGCCTTAATGTAGTCGTAAAGTGCCGACTCGGATTAGCCTGCGCGGACTGCTCAAGCTGATCCGAGACGACACTTTACGCAAATGTCCGAATGCCCCTTTTCGCATGTTGCAAGCCATATATAAAAAATGAGCTTATCCATATGAACCGTGCTCTTTGAAAAGGGGGCTTGATGTATCTGCGATCGATACCGTGCAGGCTAAAATTCGTCGATACTTTTTCCTGTTTGTAAATTTTCTGCATGTCCAGGGACCTTTCTAACTTACGATTTCGCCTGTCGCTAGACAAAATGGAATTTATGGATCCATGATTCTATGATGTCTTGTTTGGTATAACGCATTACCGAAAGGCATTTGGTACCCTTTTGTCCGAGCATGGCTCACATTGAAACCATTTCCAAACGACAAATCTATGTAGTTCAAATGTTGTTCGATTGATTGCTTGGTGTTTGTCGCCCTTTTCAAATTTTTTTTGGGTTATATCGCGGTAGCCAGTGCACGTATCCATGATTTACTGGATTTTCTTTTACCAGTACTTAGCACAATATTCTTCCTCAGCCTCTGGCACACAACCATCGTCAAAACAATGATCAGCGGTGAGAGAGGAATGAACCCTGTCGCAGTGACTATCATCAATCCTCAAAAAAAAACATGGCCGAGTTAGGGATTCGAACCAGCGACCCCCACCTTTCCCCCGATCTCAATTCCTGTACGCTATTGACTCCGCCACGAGGGATAGGCAGCTAAAATGATGGAAACGCCTTTGAATTGGTAGAAAACATTCTTGCAAAAGGACAAAATGCTGGTTACAAGCATTTTATCCTCTTCATAGAAACTTTTCAAAATCCCTCCTTCTCAAAGTCGTTAAAGTTCGAGCCTCACTGACTCCACTTGGTTTTTCACAGGAGTGTGCTTGGGCAAGACACTTCAGAGCTCCAGCCTAGTATTGGTTAAACCCAGGAAAACATGAATATGTGAGCTGTCGCCGTGATATGACTGAAATAATGTTGAAAGTGGCGTAAAACACCATTCAAACAAACAAAACAAATCAAAGTCGTTAAAATACGAAATGGTTCGGTCAAGTTTTTTGTGTGTGTGTGTGTTTTTTTTCAAAATCACAGTTCTTATTTATCAAACATTCTTAAGAACATTCATAGTCTTATTCTCGAGAATTTTACAAAGTAACGCAAAATCTGATTGGTTTAGCCAATCAGAAGTTGTGTTAGTTTCTAAATCTATAATTAGGCCAAGAATGTTCTTCAGAATGGTTGTTGAATACAGACCCTGGAACATGTTCTTTAATCCTTACCCACACAGCAGAATTTTAGACTTGTCCATACTGATGGAATTTTTAGACAATTCAGCTATTTTCCAAATGATAGATTTTACTTATGAATAGGTAGAAAACATAGTGGAAAAAGGAGAAAATGCTGATTACCAGCATTTTCTCCTTTTCCCACAATGTTTTCAAAAGCCTTCTTTTTCAGGGTCGTTAAAACTTGGGTTCAAGTGGTATAGGGTTAAAACCAGGAAAATTGTATCTTATCTACACTCAGCAAAAGTTCTAACCGGCCACTTTTGTTTCTCCTATAAATTTGACCAAGTAATATACGGATAAATGAAAACAACTTATATTTCTGGACGTTAGACATGGTATTATGAAAAAATTCTCGATTTTGCCGACAGAAGGCATCTTTTTTAACAAAACAGGGAAAACACATGGTTTGCGCATGCGTGGTGTCTATCAGCCATGCCAGGTTAAAAAGAGAATCATACGTTACTGAAATATTGTCAGCAATAAGGAAAAACATGAAATAATTTTCTGCACTAAAATATAAACAGAGAGAAGGAGCCTGAATTTTTTTTCAATTTTTGAATTTTTGATGTTAAGAATGTTTAATAACTTCATTTCAAAAGAATCAGTCAGCAAATTATTTTCAAACTTAGGCTGGAGTATGTTTGTACACTAGTCAATTATTCTCCAAAAAATTAAATTTTCTGGGCATCGGTTGCCAGAAGAGGTCTACGGGGAACTCCGGCTTAAAAGTGGCCGTTTAGAAGTTTTGTTGAGTGTATTTAGCACTTAACTCTTTATCACAAGAAGAAATTTTAAACAGACTTATTAAAATTGAAAGCTTTTGCAGAGGACTATATACACTGTACTCAAAATTTGAAAGTTGTTTTCGGAAGGGTCGGAAAGATTGTGGGAATAGGAGAAACTGCTGGTTACAAGCATTTTCTCCTTTTTCCACAATGTTTACGAAAGTCCTCCACTTTCGGATCCGTAAAAGAGATAGGGATTCTTTGGTAAAAGGTTAAACTCATTGCCGAACAGACACGACTTTTCTCGACGCTACAAAAGACAGCTTTTAAAATCATTTTGGGAAGAGTAACAATAGTATATAGAAAGCAATAATTGTTCCTATTCTCACAATGTTTTCCGTGCAGTTCAGAACAGTTTTTTTTTTTTTTTTTTTGACATAGAATTACACATAAAATTCACATAAAATTATTCTCTTTTATGGCAATTGTTCTATCTCCGTGGCTCAGTGGTTATGGGATCCACCTAGGGAGCGTGAAGTCGAAGGTGCGATTCCGATGCAGACGGGACTCGTGCTTAAATTAAGTGTGACACTATAATTAACAGACACTTTACTATAGGACAAGGCTAGGACTGCTCTTCAAATAGCATGTACAGTTATCAGTTGAAGTTAAATTCATACATGAATTTGTATTATTACTATTATGCAGTAACGCCCTACCTCGTTTTTGTATCCACCTCGCCGACTACCACACTACATTCAAGTTCAAGCGACCAGACTTCTGCTACGACAGAACCTATTAGTAATATAACATCGTCCCAAGCTGACGTCAGCACCCGAACTAGCCAATCACAGACAAGTACCTTTTACATCAATACAACAAAAACTGTTAGTGAAATAACGTTGTCCCCACATGACGTCAGGACCCAAACTAGCGAATCACAAACAAGTACCGCTTACAGCGATAGAACTGAAGCTGTAGAAGAAGTAAATGATGGAAATGATAATGTTAATGGAGAAAAACAGAACGAAAATGAGAACAGCCTGTCTAACAGCAACAATTACGAAAACACAACTGTAAGTAAAGCACACGACCCTGTAAACAATCAAACTGATGACGCCATGCAACCGAAAACGACATATATTGACCCGGTGACCGGAGTTGAAGAACTACAGGACGTATCAAACAGCGAACTCAACGGAGCAGCTGTTGTAATCAATTTCACCATAGACAATGCGGCTGAAACGTCGCATCATAGAACCGATTTGATGAGTGACATAAATGTACACGAGAAAGATGAAGGTCAAGATCCTAGCATTAACGGTACTGAAGTTGTTACCGAAATTCTTGACGAACAAACTGCTGAAACAACTACCATTGAAATAAACACCACAATGGAAGCTATGAGTATTCAGTTTGACTCTATTCGCCTGCCACAAAGTATAAAACCATCAACGTATGAGATTACGATGAAACCGTATATATACGAGAACACGGTGGAACCCTTCAAATATGACTGTAAGTTGACTTTCCTATGTTTCTTAACATATCTCTTTAAACACCTTTGAGAACAGTGTAGAGTAAGAATAGAATGTGCCGCATCTGATTTATGATCTAACCTGTCTTTTGTTTTTATGCGGGAAAATCAGGTCAAAATAGCGACCTAAGAATTAAAGTAGACCTTTGTTCCTGTAACAAATACAACAGGCAATGCATCCAACCATTCTCGTATGTCACTTACTAGTATTTGCATGGCTGTTTCACAATCTAATAAAGTTTTCAAGCAAGGGCAATATTTTGTCATATGTAATCTAAATGCGTTTATGTAGACAGCTACTGTTACACCCACAATGAAGCCGGGTGAAGCCAAAGTCAATATCAAACGAATTTATGAATTTTGAAACAGACAAAATATCAGTCTAGCGATCGTCGGTTATACATGGTACCTAAGTAACTGCACACTTCATCTATATACCTTGGGATCACCGACTGACAAACTCTCATTTTCATGAATAAACTAATGAAGTATTTCATTTGATGTTAATGACTGAACACCATGGCACTGCTGTCCAATTTACATACTAAACGTTTGGAGACCGATAATTTTTCAGGCAAGACAGTCATAAATATCACGTGTTCTGAAGAAACTGGCGTCATCAAGTTGCATGCAGTGCAGCACGAGATTATTAGCATACAATTAATTAACGTCACTGACGGTGTCGAAGATATAAATGTTCTTCATTTTGAACTTGACGAACCGACAGCAATGCTTGGAATACTACTGGAGAGCCCCATGAAGAAAGGGAACCAATATATTCTTTCCATCGAATCTACGGGTTTGATAACAGATTCGCTTCAGGGATTTTACAGAAGTCCATACAAAGTAGGGAACCAAACCAGGTAAATATGATATCTCTTAAGATGACAACACTTCATTATACTGTGGTATTATTCAACTTGGACAAAATTTACCACGGCATACTCTTCGCCTGTTTTCGTGATGTCCATTATATGTGTCCGTTATACGTGATGTTACTTTGAACTGTTTGAAGGTTTGGGGTTTTTTTTTATGATTTTCTTATGTACAAGTTTACATGCCTATATCTATATAATAATAATTATAGATATATAAATAACATGAGTCCAAATTTGTAGCCGTATTTTCCTTCTAGAGAACCAGTCCAGTCACGTATTCCATCAAATTCAGAATCTACATTGACTTACATGTACATGTATTTCCAAATTTACCTTTTTATTAACTGTAAGCTCAAAAATGAAGCTATCAGTGTGAACCTTACGTGGAAGTAAAGGAAAAAGTGACATCAAAATATATATTTTCAAACTCGATACAATATATGATAAGATAGCAATATACATGTAGCTGTTAATAGGTGAGCAACACTTTTGAAAAATGTTTTTAATATAAACATTGCGACATCAATAAGCTTAACGGAGTTTTAAGACCACTGGGTTTATAAGGCTATCGTCTGTTATAGCATATTCGTTATAGCATTACAAATAGCTCCAGTCTACCGGCATAGTTTTCTTTATCATTGCATGATCAGATATAGGCCTAATCTAATTAATTTTCTTGTTCACTGAAAATGCATGGAGATGTTTTGTTTTCGTATTTTCGAATATATAAATACATGTATACTTGTGTAGATACATCGCGTCCACGAGCCCCACTATTAACGCTGTATTCTTGTTCTATATATAGATACATCGTGACGACGATGATGGAGCCGACAGATGCCCGGATGGTGTTCCCTTGTTTCGACGAACCGGACTTTAAAGCCGTATTTTTGTTCTATATTTATCGGAAGAACGGGTTCACTTGCCTCACAAATCTACCTAAACGAGAGACCATCGGTCCGTAAGTATGAATCTTCCTAGTCTTCACCAGACGAATATCTCTTTAACAACTGAACAAAGTTTTATGAAACTTCATATTTAGATTGTTTTCCATAAGCCACAGACAATCATTTTTTTCCCCCATGAAATGCCATGTCACGGGAGAAGGGGGCTTAATGTATAACAAAAAGGTCACGTGTACATGCAAAACAGCATACCTCTTATATGTTTCTATGTTTTCGGCGGGGGATATCATTTCAACGAAATAACTTGTTTTTCATAGAGATGAGGACGGTTTTTATCTCGACGTATTTGATCAACCCAGAAATGTACCGATGTCAACCTATCTTGTTGCCATAGCAATTGGGGATCTAGCGTTTGAAGAGGCTTATTTCCGAGATGTACCGGTGAGAGAGAATATTTAGCCGTATCTTTTTAGGCAATAACTGTATTAGCTATGAGGATCTGTATCTTGATATATTATAATTAACCATTGTCAAATCTTTTTCGTGTTTTAACATTTAGCCTGCCATGCGCAAGATCGGGGCGCTTTTGCGTACAGCGTAGATCAAGATCAGACTGCGCAAAACGTGCAGTCTGATCTTTGATCTACACTGTCCGATACGGTTTTTTCTTTCCGGTTAAATCAACGTTGAAATCTCAATATTTGGGTTTTCATTATTGAAATTTTCGTTTCAGTTATTTAGCAGTTTAAGGGTCAACGACCTCTTGGAAGAATAATTTTAAAACATTGTTGGAAAACAAGGAAATACAGAAAGTCTTCATTTCTCTTTTTCTAATTATGATTTCCAACATTTCTGAGACGAATCTGATCATTTGAGCTACTTGTATATATACTTTCAATATGGACAAATCAACAACAACAACAAAAACAGACAGCAACAACAACAACAAAAACAACAACAAGAACAACAAAAACGGACAGCAACAAAAGCCTTGTAAACATAAGAACACATTCAGACATTGAGAAAAATGAAGAATTGATTGCTCGTTATGAGCGATTTCTTCTTCCGTCAAAATAGTATCAAAAGTGCTCTTCTGGAAAACAGAAGATGTCGTCTGCAGGATGTGTTGTGTTACGAAATACAAATTTTGAAGAAAATGTAATCACAGAAACTTTGCAAATATTTTATTTTCTTGTCGTAGACTATTTATATATAAGCCATGTTCTGGCAAAAGGGGGTTTAATTAATCTCAATAAAGCATTGAACCAACAAGTAATCACATTGTTAAGGATCCATAGAATCCATTTTGTCCAACGACCAGTTGAATCCAGAGGCAGAATGGTCCTTTGAAATGCAGAAAAATTAAAAATAGCAAAACGTTTCGACCCATGTCAGCCTGCGCAGTCCGCGCAGGCTGACATGGTCGATACTTTTTGCAAATGTATTAAACCTCCTTTTCAAAGAGCATGGCTTGGAAATAAAATTTCTCTCTTTTTTTTACATTTTAGTTTCGAACATGGAGTAGATCAAATGCCGCACATTTGACAAACTTTTCGTTGGATATTGGTGTAAGAACTATGGAGTTTTTCGAGGACTATTTCAGTGTCAGATACCCTCTGCCTAAACAAGGTTTGTACGGGCTATTTTGAAATCTAATTCTCTATACATAAACAAGGTTTTGCAGATTATTTCAAGGTCATATACCCTCTGCCTAGACAAGGTTTGCACGGGGCTGTTTTAAAATCTTATTCTCTATACCTAAACAAAGTTTTGCAAACTATATCCAGGTCAAATACCCTCTGTCTAAACATGGTATTTACGGGGCTACTTTTAAAATCTAATCATCTATACCTAAACAAGGTCTATGCAGATTATTTCAAGGTCAAATATTCTCTTTCTAAAGAAGTTTTTTAAGGACTACTAGTATATTAAAATCCAATCATCTGTACCTAAACAAGGTCAGTGCCGACTATTCCAAGGTCAAGTACACTCTACCTAAACAAGGTTTTACTGACTATTTTAAAATCCAATCATCTATACCTAGACAAGGTCTGTGCAGACTATTCCAAGGTCAAATATCCTCTGCCTAAACCAGGTTTGTATGGATTATTTTTAGATCTAATTCTTTATACCAAGACAAGGTTTGTGCAGACTATTTCAAGATCAAAAACCCTTTGAATAAAAAGGATGTGAAGGCTTTTTCAATATCAAATAATCTATACCTTAACTATGTTTATTGAAGTTTTTCTGAGATCAAATTGCCTTTCCGTAAATAAGGTTTGTAAACGCTATTTCAAGTTAAAATTTCGTGTACCTGAACAAAGGTTGTAATGGCTATTTCAAGTTGAAACACATATTTCATCTAAACAAGGTTTGTAAAGGCTATTTAAAGGTAAAATAGCATCTACCTAAACAAAGTTCATACGAACTGTCCATAGTCAAATACTCTCTACCTAAACAAGGTTTGTGAAGGTTATTTCAAGATAAAATATTCTCTACCTAAACCAGGTTATACGAACTTTCAATAGTCAAATACTCTGTACCTAAACAAGGTTTGTGATGATTGTTTAAAGGTAAAATATTCTGTACCTATACAAGGTTATACGAACTTTTCAAAGTCAAATACTCTCTACCTAAACAAGGTTTGTGAGGGTTATTTCAAGGTAAAATATTCTCTACATAAACAGGATTAATACGAAATTTTCATGGTCAAATGCTTTCTACCTAAACGAGGTTTGCATGGAATATTTCAAGCTCTAATACCCTCTGTCTCAACAAAGTTTGTTAGAATGAATGGTCTCATTCATTGGCAGGTTTAGCAGAAGTGAAGCGGCATTTCCGAAGTTGCCTGAGAAGTCTGTAAATGCTGTACAATTGATTTGTAATAAATGTACCGCTAAAGAGTATCAGTCCTTGTATAATTAAGGTTTCAATATATTGCGGGAGCATAATAGTGGCTTTAAATGTAATCAGCATAATCTATCCTGTAATTTCACTCGACAAAAATATAATTTTAACCAAATACCACACAATCCCGAATTTAACGACCATGGTGGAGAAGACTTTTGAAAACATTGTGGGAGAAGGAGAAGGAGAAAATGCTGGTAACCACCATTTTCTCCTTTTCCCATAATGTTTTCTTCCCTATCAAAGAACTTCAGTTTATTAGTATCACTTTCGAAAGTATCTTCTGCAGAAGCTTTCAATTTGGAAGAGTCTAGAATTTGTCTTTCGGTTTAGAGTTAGGCTTCGACCAATGGTTCGAAATCTACCTCGGCCGCTTGAACCACCTGTACCTTGTCTTTGTACAATAATCAATAAGTTAATATAATTTAGAAATCACTCCAACTTATTTAATGGGCATAATACCGGCAACTCCCTACCGCTATATCGCGAAAAATATGACAATCACAATTGTGTGCCAAAGAAATTGTAAATTTATCTTGGATTTATTCCGTATGCATTAGTTACATTATTGATTAACGGAATAAAGCTAAAATTCTATTAAATTCTTATCTTTTCACTCATTAAAAATGGCATGTATATGCATAGAGCTGTATAGTAGTGGGGAGTTCCCGGTTTAATCATTATGCATTTACAGATATGATTGCTGTTCCTACCATGAGTTTTAACGCCATGGAACACTGGGGATTGATAACATGTCGTGAGGAGTCCATGTTTTATGAAGAGGGGGTGTCCTCTGCCTCGGATATGGAATGGACGGCAGTTCTCGTTGCCCACGAGACTTCCCATCAGGCAAGTTTTGGAATCAAAGTACTTCAAATGTTCATTTCTCAATAGCGGCCAAAAATAAGCAATATAGATGTTTAAATGTATTTAAATTCAAATCATACCATCTGAAAATATAGAAATTATTGTGAAGATGACAATCTGTTAGTGTACGGTCGGTTCAAGTGTTAGTCGCTGGCAGAAAAATGAAAAAGTTGCCAGGTTGCTATACCTTTTGTGTACTTTTGACCTGGTCTTAAAATTAATTTTTATGCCAGCCACCATCAATTTGGCCGACTGCATAATAAAACATTGTCATCTGCATCATGATTTCCATCCTTTAAAAAGATATGATTTTTAATTCATAGGTATTTTTACACCCGCTTTGTTTACTTTTGACCGCTATTGGGGCTTTAATCTCAAATACTATGTAAACTCGAATATTTCATAAATGTTAGACCAATGATTGGATTTGATGAGGACAGATTTTTTTGTTTTGCCGAACAAGTTTAACCCTTTCAACGCCATAGGCGAAAACGAGGGTTTTTTTTGCGGACAGCCCAGATCAACATCGAACTGCACCAACGTACAGTCTGAACTTGGATCTACACCGTTCGCTTATTTAAAGCCAAGCTTATAAGAGAAAATATCATTTAGAGTTTCAGTGGATTGTTTATCCAGCCGTCGAAAGAGGTCGAGCTTATATGAGCCATGCTATGCAAAAAGGGGGCCTAATGCATCTGTGAAAAGTATCGACTCAGGTCAGCCTGCGCAGTCCGCGCAGGCTGACCTGGGTCGAAACTTTTTGCATTTGGTAAATTTTCTGCATAACGGAGATGCATTACACTCCCTTTTGCCAGACAGCCGCTCGTATATTTGGCGCTAGAAAAGTTAACTTTTTACTTCATGCTTTCCGGTAGGTTGTCGAGAAATATCGGTGAAATATTTTTCGATATTTCATGGTTACGACCAGCGAAAATACCGATTTTTATACTCTAACTCTTCAATTGAAGGCGGAAACAGTTGTTCCCGCGCACTAGTTAGTTACCTAGGTAAAATGCACGTGCCTCACAACCAGATGGAAATATGATATAATTTACCTTACATTTCTCGCGCTTGACGTAATATTGTAATGCGTTGCTATGCGGAGGAGGTACGCCACGGGGAATAACCGAAAAGAACTGTACTGGATTTTGATTAAGTTGCCCCCCCCCCCCCCAAAGGGTTAAAAGCATGAAATAAATAGAATATTTGGGGTTTTTTTTTTTCGGTGAAGGATCGAAATTTATTTCATCTGGTGAACATCATCGGTAATATTTTCACTCGTGGCTGCGCCAAATGAAATAAATTTCGATCTTTCACCGTAAAAAACAAATATCCTCTATATTTTACAACAGGTATCAGAGAACCCATCATCATGTTTCCTTTTCTGCAATGAATGTACTCTTCATAATTTGAACTTTGCCGCCTGCCACCTCTCTCACAGACAAGTTCAAGTTTTACCAATTTATAGACTGATTAATGAACTCCTATATTTCCTTGCAGTGGTTTGGAAATATTGTATCACCGAGATGGTGGGACGAACTGTGGCTGAATGAAGGTACAAATGAACAAGAATTGTATATACTTATAGACAACCCCCCCCCCCTTTTACGCAATTTATATGAGTCATGCTCTGTGAAAAGGGGGCTTAATGCATCTGCGAAAAGTATCGGCCTAGGTCAGCCTGCGCAGTCCGCGCAGGCTGACCTTGGCCGAAACTTTTCGCTACTGGTCAATTTTCTGTATGGCCAAGGTCCAGTCTACCTCATGATTAGGTAGATTGTTAAAAAATTTTGCTGTAATGGATCCATAGGTATGTGATCGCTCGCTTTGGTATCATGCCTCGCGGACATGCATTAAGCCCCTTTTTCCCAGAGCACGGCTCATATCCTGATAAACATCTCCCACCTTCTCCACTCCTCGCCTTTTTGTAAGCGGTTGCAAAACTTTATGAAATCATTTGTGCCATGCTCTGGCAAAAGGGGGTTTAATGCATCTCCTTGATGCATTGTACTAGACAAGTCATCTCATAATTATAGATCCATAAAATCCATTTTGTCTAACAACCGACAGAATCATTAGGTAGACTGGTCCTTAATAACATGCAGAAAATTGACCGATAACAAAAAAAATTCAGCCCAGGTCAGCATGCGCAGTCAGTGAGACCTCTCACTCTCCTTCTTTCACCCGTTGTATCTCTCTTCCTCCCTCCCTCTCTCTCTCTCTCCTTCCCACTCCCTTCTGTTGTTTTTCTCAATACCTCCTCTTGCCATCTTCTCTTCTCGGCTCTCTCCCTCACCCCACTCCTTCTTTCACCCGTTGGGTCTCTTCCTGTTCTCTTACTCCCCTCTTTCAACCCTATCCTTTCTCCTCCCCATTCTCTCTCTCACGGCAGTCTGTCGGGGAAAGAAGTCAAAGGAATAAGGTCTGTCGGCAAAGAATGACGGATAAGGAACGAGAAAAAAAATAGTCCTTCCTGAAATATAAGTCTGTAGCATTTTGTCAGTCTCTAGATTGACAATTTTCCTTGTTCGATCATTGAACACTTATAAAAGCATATCGGTGCATCGCCTGTATGTATAACGGAATAGTGAAATTTTCAACACCGTTACTATAAATAGCACAGTGGCGACTGCCTCTATGCTGTATATTACTATATACAATATAGATGGAATCGCCGGTGTGCTATTTATAGTAACGGTGTCCGATAATGAAAAATTAATTATCCCGTAACAGACCAATGGAATTTCAGAGGCCTATGGTATGACGCCCCTTTACTATTGATAATATGGCTTAAAATAATTTTCACACTTTTTTTTAAACAGTTCATTCCCTCTTGATCACAACTCATTTAGAGCCATATCTGTTTAACTCTATACCAAACGACAAAATTTTAGACTTGTGTAATTTTAAACCCTTTTGGCTCAAATGATGAGATATGTCTTTCAAAGGGTAGAAAACATTCTTGGAAAAGGAGAATATGGAGGTTACCTGCTTTTTCTCGTTTTCCCACAATGTTGTCAAAAGCCTTCTCTTTCTGGAAAGTTTTAACTTGAGATTATTTGGTAAAAGGTTACAGACAGGTTGTTGTCAAAAATAAATATTCCCTGTTTCAATTCTTTAGCTAGATTTTGATCTGTATAAATCAAAACAGAATATTTCTAAGCAGTATTTGAAGTCAGTATAGTAACAAAAGTCATGTGTCAGTCAGTAACGTACTGCGCTGCAACCCAAGGAGTCGCTGATGCAATTTACAGCCCGGGCAAATTCTGTCCAAGATTTTGATAGTATTGGCGGCGACAAGATTCATTTTTTCTCTCAATACTGAACATTGTTCCGGCGATGTTTATGTGGAAAAGCGTCTACTGACTAAGATATCGTGTTGTGCGAGGTACTTGTAGAAGGAAAAAGGTGCCCCGTTTCTACAGAACATGGTTCAAATATTATTTTCTAGGGTTTGCTACCTATATGATGATCCTGGCTGTTGACCAAGTTATTCCGGAATGGGAGATGGTAAGAATCAAGTCATTTAATTCTTTACAAAACAATCCAACGTTTTCTCAACCTTGAAGAAGAAAGCATATGGAAATATCGTGGATAAAGGAGGAAATGCTTTTTTACCAACATTTACTCATATTTTCACAATGTTTTCTATCCTTTCTAAGACAGATACCACCATTTTTAGACATATTGGTCGTCTTCGAAAAAGACCTCCGTTTTAAATCTTTCAATACTGTATTTCTCCATTATCCACAAGGAAAAGAACCTAATAGGCTATGCTTTCGTTCCTATCCTATTGACTTGTATTGTATGTTATGACATATTGTAAATTATTAATAAAAAGATATGTTTAAACTGACTAAAAGAAATTCCTGTATAATTTAGATTGAAGCTGTGGACAGTGTAGATCAGAGATCAGACTGCACGTTCTGTGCAGTCTGATCTTGGTTTACACTGTTCACAAAAGCCTCTGGTGTCGTCTATGGGATGGAAAGAGTTAGGGGTCACTTTGACTATCAGATAAATTCCGCTCGTCATTGTAAAAGCCTAACCAAGTTGGCATTCACTTATACATATATCGCTTAACTTTGTCATCGCCGTATGATTAAAATCATCTTTTGTTGAGATATGACAGAAAAATGTATACTTCTGATAGTGAAGAGAGTTTCAAGTCAACGTTTTGGAACAAGATGCGGACACAGTAGACAAAAAGCCAAACTGCTCGTTCTGTGCAGTCGAATCTTGGATCTGTGTCAATTGCAAAAGTTGCATAGGTCGTCTCTATCATGGTGAAGGGTAAAACGTATTGTAAAAAAAATCTCCATCAGGGATGAAATTCCGACTATTGAGCCGCGTATGTATATAGGTAATGATGTTCGTGTTATCGAAGGTCTTTTCATGCCATTTCCTGGTTGTACCTTTTGCAAATCTTGAGACCGTAACGTTACAAAAAAAAGGCAGCGTTCTGTTTAAATGTACCTTATGATACATGGGTATGACTCATTTTCTGAACTTACTATGTTACCCCAATTTTCTGTAACTGTTATAATTTTCAGATGACAAAAATGGTGACAGACTATCGAGGTACACAAAGCGTCATGAGCGTTGACGACACTCTGACGTCACATCCAGTATATGTCCCAGTCGAACACCCGAGTGAAATCGGTGAAATATTTGATCTGATATCCTATGCTAAGGTATTATTAGCCAGATTTTCACTGCAACGAATGAAATTATTCTGCTTGAAACTAAATTATAACAAAATTCAATTGCCGCAACAAATAGCAAATCAGAATAAATGCGGCAAAGGGTCCTAGCTGGGGGAATGAACTCTTCAGCGCCAAATAGGCCTATATAAACTCGATCTTTATCGACGGCTGAAGAATAGAATCCACAGAAATTCAAAAATACCTTTATCTTTTAGGCTTGACTAAATAAGCGGACGATATAGATTCAGATCAGAGTGCACGTTCTGTGGAGTCTGATCTGAATCTATGCCGCCCGCAAAGGTCCTTGTTTTAGCCCATGGTGTTGAAATGGTATATGCAGTCAAGCACACTAAGGCATTCGAAATATTTCAATTATAATGCTTCAGTTTCATCTTAAACTGTGCTTTCTCCCGCATTATGAAAGATACATCTATACTCTTTATTAAATTAGCCAGTTTTCAGCCAGTTTTTAACCCATTTTATCCTTATCATGAGAAACTATATACTCATTCTTGTATCTGCCTGCCAAATTTTGCCCCTGACGGCTGCAAGGTTGCACAGATTACGACTGTTAAAAAATACATTTCATGTTTTGGAGGACTTCAAAGCAATCGCTGTTGTTGTTTCCGGTTTCAAATGAGGACAAATCATATATATATATTGGTAATTTTTCTATGTTTACACGGTTGAGCCACTCTACATACTTTTAAGCTTTAACAGTGCTTTTTGGCTCGAGCTGTAAGTATGTATCTTTAATTAAATGCTGTTCTTCCTACGTCTGTCAAGTTTTAAGAACGCAGGGAGGTCTATGTGGCCTTTGTTTGCGTGTACGGCGTTAAACAACAATACACACAAACAAATCTAAAAGAAAATATGGCAAGGATTCGTATTCACAAATCACCCTTAAGAATATTCTGAGTCTTACTCTCCAAAATTTTCTAAATTTGAAAGTAACACAACCAATCAGAAGTTGCGTTACTTTCAAATCTAGAAAATTCTTGAGAATTAAACAAAGAATATTCTTAAGAATGATTGGTGAATACAGACCCTTGCAGAAAACACGTGGGCGTACTCAAAGCTCTTCTCAGATTTCAACAGTATGCATGTTTTTACTTTGAAGGGTTCAGCAGTTATTCGAATGATGAACTTCATCCTCGGCGACAAAACCTTTAGAGATGGATTGACGGTAAGTTATTTCTTTATCAGACGATGGAATTCTAGTCTATTCTATTCTGAAAGCATTTGCAGACGACAAATTAAATGTGGTTTAAACTCTTAGATTTTTTATTGAAAGGGTAGAAAACTTTGTATGAAAAGAAGAAAATACTGCGTGAAGTAAAAACTATATATACGAGCTCGTATATTCTATTTTTTTATGATTGAAAGAAATACGTAAGGGTGAATGATAAACCAAAAATGATTTTTCTTCCCTTGCTTTTTTTCTTACATTTCTAGATAATATGAGATAATATGTACATTGAACTGCTACTTGCCATTGAACTTCTGTATGAACACAATGTACGGTTCCAGTCCGGCGCAATTATCGGGGTTAAAAAGGTACAATATAGACACGGGTAAAAATCTTACACAAGACAACAAAATTTTAGAGTCATCTAATTCAAAAGTATTATTTGCTGACGATAAATTAATCATCGCTTACATATTTGAGGTTGTCTTCAAAAAAGAAGAAAACATTCCAAGGAAACGGGGAATGCTAATAACAAGCATTTTCTCCTCTTCAATTGCTGTCTCCTTTCCAAACCTACATTCTTTACGAACCACACATTGCAGTCGGCGCATATCTTATTTGCAGAGATTCTCATCAAGCCTTCAATGTGCGCGGGGAGTACTTGACTTCGTGATTGTGAAATGTTTTTGTTCATCCCGTTCGATAATTCGTGTTCAAAAAATTTTAGACTAGTTACCTCCCCTTATACAGCAAAGTATATATCTGTAAATGTACAACAGGGACAAATTTATAACAAATCTTGACAGAAGATCTAGAAAATCTCACCTTCCAACTTTTGATTCATTTTCAGCGATTTCTGGACACGCATAGTTATGATACAGCAACACACGAAGACTTATGGATTTCTTTACATGAAGTAGGAGTTGAATATGGTTTCCTTTTTTTTTCCATTTAAATAATTGAGCGGCGCTCTGCCAAAAAGGATTTTGATGGATCTTCGTAATGAATCTTCGGCAATATGCAAAGTAAGTCATTGCAAAAATGGATCCATTTTTCATAAAAACGACTGGATCATATGAATGGTCCTTTGGCAAGTAGAAAAATTACTGATAGCAAAAAGTTTCGATCCATGTCATCTGCGCGGACTGTGCAGGCTGACATGGGTCGATATTTTTTGCAGATGCATTGAATCACTTTTTCACAGAGCATGAGTAATATCTTTTTTCACTCCTTTGCTTTTTTTCTAATTTCGCAACAATAGAAACGTTTAGACATAAGCCAAATAAATGCACTAAGCGTATAGATCTCATTTTCTTGAAACAGGTCAGGGTCTTAGTTTTATTCTCATTTGAATAAGTAACGCAACTTCTGGTACATGGTTTAGCCAATCAGAAGTTGTGTTACTCTCAAATGTAGATCATTCGTGGGAATAAGACTAAAAGTGTTGTTAGGAATGATTAGTGAATACTTGCCCAGATTAAATATTTCAAACTGATGCTTTTTGATTGCAATATCAATTTTCATTAAAGGCCCAGTAAAGGCCAAAATATCAAAGCAGGTGTCATAATACATTTAAATTTAAATCATACCATTTAAAAGTATGGAAAATATTGTGGAGATGACAGTCTGTTATCGCGTGGTCGGGTCATATGATAGTCGCTGGTAGAAAAAAGAATTTTAAAATCAGGCAAAAAGTAAACAAAAGACACAGATACCTGGCAGGTTTTAACCTAGTTTTGAAATTAATTTTTACAAGATGACATAGTTTTAAGCCTGTCCAATTTCAAAGCATAAGCAGACGACAAATAAAATATTGCTCATAAGATGTAGTTTGTCTTTGAAGGGGGTGGGGGGGGGGAAATACTAGTAATCAGCATTTTCTCCTTTAATCACAATATTTTCTAAAGTCTTTTCCCCAGGGTCATCAAGACACGGAATTTTTTGGTAAATGGTAAAGAAATGAAGTCCTCTGAAACCGTGTTCACTACTTGTAAGCGATCTGATTGGTTGAGACCTTCTGTCGTTTTAGCCAATCACGAGGCTTGTCTCGTAATGCATTTATAGTTTGTCAAGTTTTCAACCAGTAGAGCAGGCGTTTTTCGACGAAAAAAAAATACAACATTCTAAGTTTAAACTATTTATATATATTTTTGATAGTCTTTCGGTCTATTCTTGGTATTTTTTTTTCTAATTTCAGCCATGCCCTGTGAAAGGGGGCTCACTGCATCTGCAAAAAGTATTGACCCAGGTCAGTCTTCGCAGTCCGCGCAGGCTGACATAGGTCGAAACTTTTTGCCAATTATAAATTTCCTACATGTCAAAGGACCATTCTACCTCGTGATTCATCGGTTGCTAGACAAAATGGATTTTTTTAATCAGTAATTATGTGATTACTTGCTCGGTACATGCATCACAGAGATGTTTTAAAGCCCCTTTTCATAGAGCATGACTCATTTCTAAGTCTGCGCGTAATTAATAGCAGTCTGTAAATTGGCCACGTTGACAATTTTCTTTTGTGTGCGTCTTTTCCTGTTTTGCCCCTAGCAAGCTGTGGAGGATAATAACATCGTGACAGATGTACAAGGTATAATGGATAACTGGATCAAAGAGATGAATTACCCCGTGGTCATGGTAACCAGACGTGGCTCAAATGTTTGCCTCAAACAGTTTGCCTTCCTCCTGTCAGAAGAAGAGAGACAGAATCGTTCTCACGTGTAATGTTAACCTACTAAATAAGTTAACTCTTTACCAAACGACAAAATTGTAGACTTGTCCAAATTGAAAGCATTTGCAGATGACAAAGTAAATGTGACTTGAAAATTAAAATTTGTATTGGGAAGGGTAGAAAACATTGTGGGAAAAGGAGAAAATGCTGGTTACCAGCATTTTCTCCTTTTCCAACAATGTTTTCAAAAGGCCTCTTTCTCAGGGTCGTTAAAAGGCGGGATTGTGTGGTAAAGAGTTAAATGAAACTTTCCCGCCTTTTGTAAAAACCTAAATATTGCAAATTCAAATTTTATTTTGGGGGGGGGGGGTAATATCTCCTTATCGGATAGTGTAGATTCAAGATCAGACTGCACGTTCTCTGCGCCTTGAGTCGTGCTTAGCAGCCTAAGGGTAAATTTTTCATCGTATCTTCGTCCGTTCCCATCTTCTTTATACTTATGACCTCCTGTGAACTTAGATCCAAGATCAGACTGCAAGTCTGTGCAGTCTGATCTTGATCTATGCAGTCCGCTAAAGTCCCTGATTTCGTCTGTGGCGCTGAAAGGGTTATTGGGAATGTTTTAATTCTACTGAGGCTGCACTCTTTCTTATATTTAGCTTGGCTGTTTTCGAAGAAAACGTCGAGTTATTGCCGTTGTCTTGTTGTCGTCTGCGCCTGTGTCTACGCCGTCGTCGCTGAGCAAAAAAATTGACATTTTGTAATAACTAAAGATATTCACTTCAAACTTTGACAAGTTGTTAACCATCAAAAAGGGAACTCATACAATAGGACAGATTACAATCAAAGTATTTTGGTACAGTTATGCCCCTTGTCCGATTGAGAATTTTCACTAAAAAATCCACCGGCATGCGGTGCTCTTTTTTTGTTTGTTTTTAATCAGCCTCTCACTTACCTGTGTAATTGTTACATCTTCACCCATTTCCACAAAATCCCGAGTTTAAACGACCTTGCGAATGAGGCTAGTTGAAAACATTGTAGGAAAAGGGGAAAAAATGCGCATAACTAGCATTTTCTCCTTTTTCCACAATTTTATGCATCCTTTTCAACAAAAATTTCCTAATTTGTGTAACATTTTGTTTGTCGTCAGCAAATACTTTCAATTTGGACTAGTCCAAAAATTTGTCGTTTGGTAAAGAGTTAACTCTTCACTAAACAACAAAAACTTTATTACACTTCTTAATATTGTAGGTATTTGCAGTTCTAAAATGTGGCTCGAATGATGTGATATGTCTTTGACAGGCTATAAAACATTGTGGAAAAAGGAGGAAATGTTGGTTACCAGCATTTTCTCCTTTTCCCACAACGTTATCAAAAGTCCTTTTCCTTTTGGGTATTTAAAACTCGGGATTGTTTGGTAAAGGGTTCATAGCTTAGATATCTCTTCAGATTTTGGGAAATACCGTTCACCTACACCTCAGACATACAGACGTCATTCGACAAAGAGTCACGTGATATTGTTTGGCTTCAAAAGGATGGCCATATACGTAAGTGTTTTTGTTTTAGGACCAGCCTGAAAAGCTCAAGTGGTAGAGCGTAGGACTTGTAAATGTCAAGTCTTTGGCCACTTGAGGGTGAGGACTCGAGTCCCACTACTGGCCACCTAAAATTACTAATTGTCTTGCGGATGAGACGTTAAACCGAGGTATTTGTGACGGTGCTATACAGCAAGCATATGAAAGATAGAAAGGGTAACTTAGGATGGGTTTAGTCCTTTATCTTGCACTATCCCGCGAAACATAACTAATAGCCTTATAGGGGAGGCACCCATATATGCAACTGGTGGCGTCGACGAATAAACGGAAAATTAATCAATAAGTGAGCCCTGCTCTGTGAAAAGGAGGCTTAATGCATTTGCAAAATGCATCGACCCAGGTCAGCCTGCGCAGTCTGCGCAGGCTGACCTGGGCCGATACTTTTTGCTTTAAGTAAATTTTCTTCATGCCCAAGGACCAGTGTACCTCATGATTCAGTAGATTGTTATAAGAATGAGATTATGTGGATCTATAATACTATGATTACTTGCTTGTTATCATGCATCACAAAGATACATTAAGCCCCCTTTTCACAGAGCATGGCTCAAGTGTTTTTGCTTAGTCTGAGTCACCTGTATGGGCGTTAACTCTTTATCAGACGACAAAATGATAGACTGGACCAAACTGAAAGCATTTGCAGATTGGATTTGTGTTATAAAATGATGGTCACTCTTCTGGGAAACAGGAGAAAATACTTTTCTCTCATTGTTATTTAAAAAAAAAACTTTTTCTTTGGATATTATGTTTTAAAGGGGGCATATAATTGAATTGGACATAAATTTGATTTTGGTTTTGGTACAGTATCAAATAGTGGACGTAGTAGATAGAGATCAAACTGCACATTATATAAGACTTTGTATTGTGACAGATCTTAATATGTTTTGGTCGGAGTTAACCCTTTAACACTCAACCGCAGTTTTAACGACCCTGAGGGCTTTTTCTCTTTTTCCCACATTATTTTCTACCCTATCATTGACAGAAATATCATTTGCGTAACAGTTGTTTTGTCCTCTGCCAATGCTTTGAATTTGGTCTCGTCCAAATGTTGTGTTTTTTTTTTGTAAAGAGTTAAGATCAAGATAGCTGCTGGGAGACAGTGGCTAGTTTAAACATATTTTATTGCCCTGATTTACATATATATATTCAATTTATAAAATTTTACAAACGATAAACAAGCGGCAAATGGGTTGAGCCAAAAGTTCAAGAATTTAGTTACGGCTTCCTCAATGAAACTTAGTTACGGCTCTCCCCATAGACAGTGGTGTAGGGGTAGGGTTGTAAGAACTTGTTCCACAATTGGTGTAAATTGAATATGTTTAACCTAAGGTCACAATTATTTAAAACAGAAAGATGGCAACAGAAATAACTTAATCATCTATGAGTTATGTTTATGGAACTTCACATGGTAATAGGTTTCTATATTCACAGTATGCTATCAATTCAAAGTAGTTTTCACTGCTCCTATGCAGTAAAAAACTTACATTAAAGATCACAACCAGTATGGTACTTATCTTTTACCTCGCACAATTCCGGCTCATGTTTGCTTTAGAAAATGATATAGGACCATCATGTTCTTCATACCTTTTCAAAATATTTATTAATCCTATTAAATTCAGCTTTATGGGTGTTGTATTGTTGTCTTCTTTGCAGGATGTTTTCAAGACCATTTGCTGGAAAATTCAAAATGGATTGTTGGTAACATAAAGCAATATGGTTACTTCCGGGTGAATTACGACAACGAAAACTGGAAAGCTATTTTACGACAACTATCGGAAAACCACGAAGTAATCCATCCAATGAACAGAGCTCAAATTATAAACGATGCATGGAACCTAGCCTCGTAAGACAATAAACACATTATCTTCGGTGAACGACTGCGTATCGTGGCAGAAAACTTTTAAAATACATGGAGGCAAAAGGGGGTTGCTCGTATTTAGCGAGTTCTCCTTTCGCCATATTTTCACGTATTTCCGTGTATTACATGATATTTAATCATACTTCTCAATGTTTTGAAATCCTACATTTTTTACGAAGGCAATTCGATTCGATATGAGCCATGTTCTGTGAAAAGGGGGTCTCATGCATCTGCAAAAAAGTATCCACTCAGGTCATCCTGCCCAGTCCGCGCACGCCGACCTGGATCGAAACCTGGGTCTGTATTCACCAACCATTCATGAGAACATCCTTTGTCTAATTCTCCAAGATTTTCAAAATTTGAAAGTAACACAACTGCTGACTGGCTAAACCATTCGGTTTAGCCAATCAGAAGTTGTGTTACTTCCGAGTATTCTGGAGAATAAGACTGAGAACGTTCTTAAGAATGGTTGGTGAATACAGACTCTGGTGCCCGCAGAGGTCCACCGAAGAAACATGTGCACATTTTTCTCATTCGCAAATTACTATGTATTCATCCGAGACTAACACCAAGAAATTGCATGCGGCATACCTCGGGTGATGGGAGACATCAAGTCCCTCGGCTGTATCTGGTAGCTTGATATGCACCTACACGGTACATTTCTTCGCCGGAAATACACCGGTTTACTGTTCTGAATATTGAAAGGCTGTTCAAAAGAAAACTTGAGTCTCAATTTTTTATCGAAATCTTTCTAACTATATCTCAGTTGACAAACAGTTCGTACATTCATTTTTTAACGTGGTTTATCAATTCCGATTGTAGATAGATGTGAATAACTTCATTGAGGTGGTTAACTTATTTCGTTGCTAAACGACTAACGTAGGCGCCGCCATGCATAAGATCACGTGATTGGCAGTTCAAATGGAAACGACCGTTATACAGACGAGATTAGATGTAGGTACGGAATCGGCCGAGTTGTGACGAGTGCAAGAAATTGGTCAAAAAGACAGCTTATATAGCTATGCTAAGTAATGCGTTAAATCGAACTGAATAATACAGTCGAAGTTCAAATTTTTACTGAAGTCATTAAGAAAATAATAATTAGTAAAGCACTGAGGAAGTCTTCATGTTTGAACCCCAACAGGTATTTTATAGAACTCGGAAACTTGAATTTAACTTTTGCAGTTACTAATCATTACTTTGTTTGGCTATATGATGACGGTGTAATATTACTTTGATCAATTGCCAATATGATTGCGCAATGACGAATAAATGTCTTGCTGCTTGTCGAAAACGCGTGCACAGGTGCATCAGTGACTGACATACTGTTGAAAACGACATTTAATTAAAAAAAAACAAAAGAAAACCCAAGCAAAGGAACGATTGAAGGTGTCAGTTTTCTTCTGTCTTTCAGGGCTGGGCTACTGGATTTTGAAATCGCACTCGGAACGTTTGATTATCTCGATGATGAACTACATTTCGTACCTTGGAAAGCCGCCATTTTAAATCTTCAGTATATAGAACGATCACTGCAGCATTTTCCAATCTATGGTGATTTTAAAGTATGTAGCAGAAAAAAAATTGAGCATTTGTTATACCAAAAGGCCACTAAAACTCCATTGGTCTACCACAGTATACCGAAATTTTCATAGGTCGATCATCGGACACCCTTACTAAAAATAGCACTTTGGGCATCGCCTCCACCGTATACAATATAGGGGCAATGCGCCAGTATGCTATTTTTAGTAAGTGTTTGAACTGACCAATAAGAATTTCGGTATTCTGTCATAGACCAATGGAGTTTCAAAGCCCTGTGGGTATACCATGGGTTTTGTGTCAGTCTTCAGTATACTGAAAGGAAATCAGTTTTCTGCTTTATACTGCCACTGCAGCAGACAACTTTGATCACATCCGGATATGAACAACTCTGTACGACAAAATTAATTATTTTGGCTTGCCTAATGTGAAAGCATTTGCAGACGCAAATAAAAGGTGGCATATATAGACAAAATTTGTCTTGGATAACGTAGGTAACATTTTGAAAAAAAGAGAATATGCTGGTTACCATCATTTTCTTTCTACAATGTTTTCAAAATCCTTCTCTTTCGGAGTCGTTTTGCAGTCGGGATTGTGAGGTAAAAGATTAAGACAATTGACACGGATATGCAAATAAACGTTGTGTCAAAAGGAGAAATTGTGAGCAGCCGCTAGATGCAAAACGTCGCCCACGAGAACTGTTGATGTTAGTGAAGACAGTCTGTTAGAGGCTATTATAAAATTTTGTGCTTTTGTGGATGATATTGGCCCAGATGAGGCTGCATATAACCTTCAGTCTGATTTTTAGCTCAGCTTTTTTTTCAAAGAAAACGTCGAGGTGTCGTAGTAACCTTGCATCGTCGTCGTGCAAAAACTTTGACATTTTATATCTCTGTCATTACTGAAGATATTTACTTCAAACTCGGACTGGTTGTTAACTATCAAAGGGGAAGGGGCTCATATAATAAAGACAGATAATCATTAAAATATTTCTTACACAATGATTGATTGATTGATTGATTCACTGGCTGGCTGGCGACAGACCGACCGACCGATTGATCGATTGATCGAATGATTGATCGATTCAATCGATTGATTTGATCGATCTATTGGTTGATCGATTCAATCCATTGATCTGATCGATCTATTGGTAGATTTTTCTATATATTTATTATTTATTCACTCGTATTTACAGAAATTTATGAGGAACAAAATTCAGAAGGCGTTCTTCAATTCGGCTGGTGCACGAACTCATAACGAAAAGTACGTATGCATGTTTAGTTTTTCTCTTAGAATTTAACAATCTTTTTGTCCTGTTTGCTAGGAAAGTGAAGCTAATGCTAAGTGCAATTTGTTCATCTCAAAACTTTATACATCTACCAGACAAATTTATTTGTACTGAAAACTAGCTTAAGTGTCATAAACGAAATAGTTCAAGTAAAGGAGAAAAAGTGTTTTCACTCATTGAATAAATGCATGGTGTTTTACGCGGTTTTTAATATACTCAGTTCCATAAATAAGTGTGCACTTAATTTTCTTTTATTTCTCGTCGCAAGTTTTACTGAAGACCAACAAATTTGGTATCATACTTTAGTTCAGAGTCTGTAGAAAATGCCAGGCTAATCAGATTTTGACTAACAGAAAGTTTAAGTTAGGTTTTTGCAGTTTAAATGAAGGTGGTACTAAAATCAAAAGTACTCAAAGACTAAGGTAACATTAAAGTTAGGTTTTTCTTAAAGTTCTTGTAATTTTTCAATCAATATCTTGCCACGTTCATTTACTTTCGTTTTATTGGTTAATTTTCAGTATTGGGGATCTGAAAACTGCTTCCCTATTGTATTCTTGCGCCATACAAATATGAGTGGAAGGGGCTTCAGAAACTCCAACGTTAGATTAAAAAATAAAGAAAATGAATGCAGTTTGAATTATTTCCGTGGGTGTATGTTGTCTGTATTATTAAATTATAAGGAATGAAGAGAATTTTTCTTTTTTCATGGAGGTATGAAAAAAAAAACCTAATCACACTTCGCGGTTTCATACAATGTGATTAGGTTTTTTTTTTCCATACCTCCATGAAAAAAGAAAAATTCTCTTCATTCCTTAAAGATAGTTACTTAAAACTCGGACTTTGGTTTGGTTTTTATTATAATCGAAAGGGAAACCAATATCAGAAAGGCAAATAACCTTCAAAATATTTTTGACACAGTTATGCCCCTTTTTTCAACTACAGACTTTCGCTGTAAATGTATCTCTAGCTTAGGGATAGAACACACATGTGGTGTTCTCGTACTTTGAAATAAAGTTCCTGTTGTAAATAAGTAATTCTCTAAACAAGTCTTTTTTTTTTCATAAGTGCGATCATGAGCCGCATTTGTTTAAGATATCATCATCACGACAATAATAATAATAGTAATAATAATAATAATAATTATTATTATTTTTATTATTATTATTATTGGTGTTGTTGGTGTTATCATTATTGTTGTTGTTGTTACATGTCTTTTACATGTACATAATATGTATATGAAACTATGGGAATCAAGTGATTTATGTTTTAGTCGTTCATTACAGAATCCGATACACAATGATAGGATACGAAGCCTGTCAGTACGGACTTAAAGCTTGTGTTGACGATGCTCTGGAACGCTTTAATGATTGGATGACAGATGAAAATGTACTGTGAGTCCAGCTAGTTTAACCTTTTGATCCGGATATTGGTGTAGTGATCGAGGGTAGCCCTCCAACACCAAAGGTTCTGGGCCAAGCCCGATTGCGCAGTCGGTAGCGCACAGGACTCGAGACCAGGGTGTCACTTATTCCAATCCCCAGCTCGGCCAATTTCTTTCCGAAGATTGATGAGAGTCACTGCGATAGTATTCATTCCTCTCTCGCCGCTGATCATTTTTTCGACAATGGTTATATGAGAAAGCAGCCAGTGGGTAGTAAAGAATATTATGCGAAGTACTGGTAACTGGATAACCGAAACCTTTTGCTAAATGTCAATTTTCTGCATTTCAAAGGACCATTCTACCTCATGATTCGGTTGATTGTAAGACAAGATGGATTTTTATGGATCCATATATATGTGATGACTTGCTTGGTACGCTGCATCACGGAGTTGCATTAAACCCCACTTTGCCAGAAAATGGCTTATATGTGAAGGTATCAGTTTATTGTACGAATGTAAAAAGTGGATGAGGTATGGTACCTCGGGTACTGCACCTTTTATTGTACGGTTTTATGGTCAATCCAGATATGATAGCTGCAGTTTATTATATGAGTGTAAAAACGGATGGCACAGAGATCTTGTACCTTTGGCATTGCATCTTTTACCCTTGGGCTGCTAAGCGCGACTCACTGTCCTTTTGCGGACAGTGTAGATCAAGATCAGACTGCACAGAACGTGCAGTCTGATCTTTAACTACACTGTCCGAGAAGGACGTATGTTCCCCCAAAACTACCTTTGAAATAGCGAAATTTTGCGGTTTTTACTATGGGCTTAAATGTTTCATGTAACTTGTTCAGCAGGACATGACTTAATTTATTGTGTTTTAGGGTCAATCCGGATATGAAGGCAACTGTATATTGTACTGGTGTAAAGAAGGGCGGGGCCGAGGCCTGGGAGTTCGTACTGGACAAGTATCTACACACGGAGTCGTCCACAGAGAGGAGATTTTTAGTCGAGGCACTGGCTTGTACAGAGGAACCCTGGCTCTTGTCGAAGTATGTTGTTGGTTCGAAACCATGAGGATGCGTTTAACCCTTTACAAGACGACAATTTTAGATCAAAACCATTTGCAGACGCCAAGTTAAATGTGACTCAAATGATGGAATTTGTCTTTAAACGGATGGAATACATGGGTTACTAGCATTTTCTCCTTCACCCATAATGTTGTCAAACGCGTTATTTCTCCAGCGTCGTGAAAATACGGGATTGATTGATTGATTGATTGATTGGTTGGTTTGTTTGTTGGTTGGTTGGCTGGTTGGTTGGTTGGTTGGTTGGTTGATGGTTGGATGGATGGATGGATGGATGGATGGATGGATATTCATTATTTTACCCATATCATTTTGACAGATTACATATGCCCTCGGTTTCACCAATACTAGGCTAGGGCTTTAAGATGTCCTAACCCAAGAACACTCCAACTAAAAAAAAAACAGTAGTTCGAGTGAGGATCGTACTCAGAGCCTGAAACTTATGTGAAAACATTGTGGATACCGGAGAAATTGCTTGTTACGAACATTTTTGTGTCTGTATCAGTGCAGAAAAGAAGAAAACCCTACAAATTGTATCTCGTGTGATTGATGATAGCTGATATTTTTATGCACCATATATCTTTTCTTCCATATTTGTGATGAAACTGCATTACTGTAACTAAAGACAATGTAGGGCACACTTTTGTTCAGAAATATTTCAACTTATTCGAACCAACGTTATCAATCTATAATTTCTTGTCATGAACAGGCTGAGTAATATAGTTCTGTATTCACCGGCGGACTACTTTTTGTCGACGGATAAAATTTTAGCGATAAGTGAAATGGCGACGACTTCCGTTGGACGTTTGTTTGCATGGAATGTAATAGAGGAACACTGGGACCTTCTGTTTGAAAAGTAAGTGAACTAACTATATATACATCTTTCTGTTCATGGTTTTAGACACGTAAATAAATTCCAGTTTTCATCTTCGAATCTTCATTAGTATAACCCTTTATGACACAATCCCGAGTTTTAATGACCCTGAATAGATATTTTGAAAACATAGTGGGAAAAGGAGATAATGCTGGTAACCAGCATTTTCTCCTTTCCCCACTATGTTCTCCACCCTATCAAAGATAAAGTCATCATTTGAGTCACATTTAAATAGTCTTCTGCAAATGCTTTCAATTTGGACAAGTATACATTTTTGTCGTGTGATAAAGAGTTAAATAATTTACATTGAACATATATTCAAGCTTGTTTCTGCCGTCTATAATCACATTTACAGTAGTAATTTCTGAAATTCTTTCCCAAACGACAAATTGTTGGACAAGTCCAAACTGTGAGTATTTTCAGACGACAAGTCAAATGTGGCTCAATTTATGAAATTTGTCTCTGAAAGGATAGAAAACATTTTTGGAAATGTTTCGATAGCTTTCTTCGCCAGGGTCGTAAAAACTCGGAATTTTGTGATGAAGGGTTAATGTAGAAAACAGACTAAACTTTTTCAGTTTCAAGAGTATCTTGCCAGGATACGAGGTCGGTATTGTTTAAAACGTGTGCAAATTTTTATCGATTTACGTTGAGTGGTTTTAAAGTTAAAATAAAAGTCAACGTGTTTTTTTATCCACCCTCGTCTTTCATAAAAATAGTGTACACAGTGTAGATTCAAGATCAATCTGCTCGTTCAAAAACAACTAAAGGTGTGCAGGGGGCACTTAAATGTTGTGTCTGTGTGTTTGTTTTTATCGTAGATATGGAACAGAACTGAATCTCTTCCCACGATTGATGACCGCCATTACAAGATCTTTTAACTTACCTTATGAACTTCGACGGGTAAGATTAAAATCAGGAAGTATTTGTCTCCCTGGGCCTGTATTCACCAACCATTCCAAAAAACATTCTTCGTCTTATTTCGCAAGAATTTTCTGGATTTGAAAGTAACAGAGCTACTGATTGGCTAAACCAAATGGTTTAGCCAATCAGTAACTGTGTTACTTTCTAAATCTATAATTAGACTAAATTTGTTCTTATATGTATATGGTTGCTAAATACGGACTCTAAAGTACTTGTACATGTACTTAGTCTTACAATAAAAACACATGTTTAGAACAGAAACACGTCGAACAGTAAAAACTAGTATGTCATAATTTGTGATTGTCATGGAAACTTATCTTAAACACTGTGTATAGCTTATGTCAAAACGCGTAGGTTAGGCTGCGGAGAACTTGCACCCCGATATCGAACTTCCATATGAAGCAGAACTCTTCAGTTTTTGCTATGCCCAAAAGTACCTTCATTACCATTGTACATAGACCCTAGTGTTTCCTTTACCAGTACTTCGCACAGCACTCTTTCCAAGCCTGTGGCTGCTTTCCCACGTAAACATGGTCCAAACTATATGGGACAGTCAGAGAGGAATGGATCCTGTCGCAATGACAATCACCAGTCCTCGAAAAGAAAAATTGCCAATCTCTGATTCAAACCTGCGACCCCAGTAGTGCAAGTCATGCACGTTACAGACTGAGCTAACGGGCTTATCTCGCAAGGTTAAACTTCTTATTTACCCTTAACAACACACAAAAAATGGACCTGTCCAAATTAAAAGCATTTTCAGATGAGAAATTCTTTGCCGCCAAAAAGATTATTTCTATCTTTGAAATGGCAGCATTTTCTTCTTTTTCCACAATATTTTCTGTCAAAGTCGTTAAACCTGGCGATTGTGTGTTATAGGGTAAATGACAAAACTTTTGACTTGTTCAACGTGATATCATCTGAAAACGACAAATTCACTATTGCTCAACTGATTAGAGATGTTTTTGAAAGAGTGAAAAAACATTGTGGGAAAAGGAGAAAATGCAGGTTACCAATTTGAAGTTTAACACGCATTAAGATAGAAACAACGTGCTAACAGAAGGAAATAGCTCGTTTCGAGCGATTTCTACATTCGTCACAGTGTTTTCAGTAACTGTCTCAGTTTCCAAGACGGAAAAGTTGTGGTATATACACAGACTAATTCATCTGTTTTCAGCTTGAACGCCTGGCTGAAGAAAAGCAAAGTAATTCTGTGATTGGTCCCCGATTGTTTGCCAGCGCACTGTCACATGTACGGTCAAATATACGCTGGATAGGCGAGCATTATCATGACCTGGAGCAATGGATCCAGAAAGGACTTTAACTTCTTTACAGCAAAGTTTATGATATCTGAGCCATGCTCTGGTAAAAAGGGGCTAAATGTATCTCCGTAATGCATTATACCAAGGAAATCAGGCATTTTTATGGATCCATAAAATCCATTGTGTCTGGAAACCGATTAAATCATGAGGTAGAATGATCCTTGAACAAGCAGAAAATTTACCGAAAGCAAAATGTTTCGACCCATGTCAGCCTGCGCGGACTGCGCAGGCTGACATGGGTCGATACTTTTTGCAGATGCATTAAACCCCTTTTCGCAGAGCATGGTTTAAATAGATGTAACGTTATCTATTCTGCGGTATATAAGAAAATACAATTCTACTAAAATTTGAATGTTTTTGTGTCAAAGTGAAGATTGATGTGGCGAGCGATGTAGGTCCTGGATCAGAATGCACTCTCTAAATAGCCTGATCTTCGATCACCGTCGTCAGCTTAAACTTAATATGTTGTCTTTGTTGGCAAGATAGTTTATAGGCCTATATGCCTACTATCTCTGAAGAACTAAACCCTGTACAATATCACAGGCCTTTGAAGCTCCATTAGTCTATCTCGAAATGTCGGAATTTTCATTGCTCGATCACAGGACACTGTTACTAAAAATAGCACATTTGCGCATTCGCCTCTCTATCGTACTGTTATTATAATACGAGGCGGTGCCCAAGTGTGCTATATTTGGTAACAGTGTCCGATGATCGAGCAAAGAAAATTTTGATGTTCTGTGATAGACCAATTGAACTTCAGTGGCCTATGGTAATATCGATATTAATGGTTTTAAATTAGATATCTAAATACTCAGATATTACATTTCTCATTGCTAGTTTTTGTCAGAAAACCTTGCAAAAGATCTGACTGCACATTTTGAACAGTCTTGTCTCGTTTTGACTGTCCGTAAAAACAGCAAACGCTGCGATGGACGTCCAAAGAGTGAAAAGAAATGACTTCTGGCAAAAAAAGGCTAATGACCCATCTGGCCCACTTCTGTATCGGAAGTTTGGCATCTACTTTTCCTTTCTCTTTTTTATTACATTTTTGTCTGATTCATTTTTTTATTCATACCGTTGTGCATGTGTGTGTTGGAGAGACACACACAGAGGGAGCGAGAGAGAGGATATGTCTCAAATCTCAGGATACTGCCGTGTTAAAAATTTTCTAACTAGGCACATATTTCGCAAAGCCTTGAACGCCATAAGTCCCCTATTAAAGTCGATTGAACTTTCACTGATAACAACAACAAACGATCGATTGCTTAAATTAGAGTTTGACGCCGTTTTAACAGCTTAGGTCATATCACTGCGGTCAGTGCACCTACGCATGTGTTCCTGGCTTTCTCACACCAGTACTGACACAACTTTCTTTCTAAGTCACTGACTACTTTCTCACATGCATCAGAGGTGGGAGGCGAAAAATCGTCGGAAAGAAAGTTTGCCACAAACGGGTATCGAACTCACAACCACAAGGTCACGAGTCCGATACGCTAACCACTCGGCTACACGGGCGAGCCAAAACAACAAACACGGACAGCAACAACAATAACGACGACAACGAACAACAGCAGCAGCAGCAACAACAACAAAAAGTTTTGTTCGTGTCGTTAACGCATTACCCCTGCGGACGACAGTGTGCATGTTGCAGCGGACCATGTTAGATGTTAGATCAATTTTTGTACAAGAAAGAAAAGCGGCTGGTTTATAAAGTCGTTTCAACAAGCTCTCGGTAGTATCTGCAAGTATGAAAATTTATAAAGTATGTGCAGAGAGTGGACCTCGCATCAGTCATGAATAATTGAGAAGAAAAGAGTTTTAATTGTCACAGCGTTTCTGTCGTGTGTATATAAATTACACTGTATCCTGTTAAAACCCTGTACCACACAATCCCGAATTTAAACGACCCTGATTGAGAAGACTTTTGAAAACATTATGGGAAAAGGAGAAAATGCTGGTATTCAGTGTTTTTTTTTCCTTTTTCCACAATGTTTTCTACCCTATCAGTGACAAATCTAATAATTTGAAACATTCGATTTGTCGTTTGCGAGTGCTTTCAATGCAGACAAGTCTAGAATTTCCAATTTTGGTACAGATTTAACCCTTGACCATACTACAAAATTTCAGATCAGCATCATACTTTCTCCTTTTCCCACAATGTATTCAAATACCTTCTTCCTTCTGGTCGTTTATACTCGGAATTTTGTGATAAAAGGTTAATTTGGAAACTGATGTCCTTTGTGAGAATCGTAAACCAAGAGTAGTCTGTGCGTCTTTGCAATCTGATCTTGGTCAGTGCTCACCGATACAAAATTGATTGCTGACGTTTTTCTGGTCTGAACACACTTGATGCTGTAAAAAAAAAAAGAATGATTTTCTGCCAAGCAAACTACAGTAATTCTGTGTTCCCTAACAAGAGAGCCATAATTGCTCTGGGTCGCACATCTGAGCCTTTATGGCTCAACACGACCACTCTAGCACAATTTTGAATCCACATGAATAGGTGCTAGCACTGCCCGTGTTAATATCATTTACAACTACAATAGGTGAATGCTGAAAAACGTTAATCTGTTTGCTGTAAATAAAACTATGCCATGTAATTTAAATAAAACAAGACTAGCAGGTCTGCTTCATTCCGTTTGTACATCCGAATATCTTTTTTTGGATGTGTATTTGTTTGTCTGATGTTGAAAGCCGTTTGCAACATTAGGTCGGTTATATACTGGTAAAAAAAAAAACTCCAGAAATGCATGGATAGATGCACTAAACCAGCGCGATATAACTTAAAATGTTGAAAAATGTGCAAAACCCAATATTAACAAACATACTTTCCCACAAATCTGCTCTTCGGGACTTTGAGTCCTTTCTGTCTGTCTAAAAATGGTCCCATTTGTGCATCTACATTATAAGATTATGCACGCTATATGTATGGGAGTAGGTTGCAATCTATCTTTTCACCCTCATTTCTCTTCCCCCCCCCTCCCCCCGCCTTCCTCTACGGGATATGGGAGCATTATCGTCTTGACGATTACGATACTCCCCCCCCCTCCCCCTTCGTAGCTTCGCAAACCTCGAGTTTCTCATTTCGGGTCTCAAATAGAAAACGAATAATTCAAATATCTTTAACAATATCACCATTTTTATCGGTTTATTTTTTTTCTTTTTCATCGAAACTAAAATCTACCTTATTCCCATTATTTCTGATTATAATATGCCCTATTCGCATATTCCACTACGAATATGCCGATATATCAAACCCGGAATTTTACGTCCGGTGTTAAATCACTCAAATAGACTCCTATATAATTCAATGTAAATTCCGCTAATTCCACACATTGTCACATGTTCCACGACATTCGTTCACGAATAACATGCTCCAAATGTTTCAGAAACTTCTCTAATCCCTTGAATTTCCAACAAATACATCCATCATGACCGATTGGATTTTTCACAAAATTAGGTCAAACGCGTGTACCATGTCTTTTTCCTAACCATCACAAGGCCCGTAACCACATCTACTTCACAATTTCCAGCATCCACACACAAGAAATAGTCCTGAAAAGAAAGATGGATTTTAGCTCATTCAGCACAAAATACCCTATTTCAAAACATCAGGTGAAAATAATGTGAGAAAAGCAATCCTGCAATGAACCATGCACTATCAAAAAAAGGTTTCATTTTTTTTTTTAAGAACTACTTTAGCACCATACGACCCGGAAGTACTTCTCTAGGTGATTTGACACCGTCCGCTAGTTTGTTGTTATTCTGCTCACATGATCTCTAAATTTAAATCGAAAGACCTCCAATGTAACTTGAAGATTCAAGTGCAGGTAAGCTGACACTATCATTTCTTTTCAGTTTTTGTTTGACTGTAAGGTTTTTGTGCTCCTCGACCTAGCAAACAACAACGTTTTCTTCAAATCAGTTTGATCTGTACTGCAGCAGACGATATTCTTAGATTCTAACCACTGTCACCCAGTCTTGTGGTCCCTTCGTTCCAGTTTGATATCCAAAAATATTTTTGGTAGGCCTGCTTTTCTTTTTAAAGGAGGTAGGGGCTTAACTTTTGTCATAAGATTAAGCCACTATGAAGCAATCCCGTGTTTTAACGTTTAGAAACATAGAGGGAAATTAAAAGAGAAAATGTTTTCTTTCAGAAACAAATCACTGTAAATCTGTTTGAGCCACATAGAACTTGTCTACAAATAGCTTTTAATTTTGAGATGTCTGAAAAGTTTTTGTCTGGTTATGTGGTAATGTGACTAACCCATTACCACACAATCCTGAGTTTTAAAGATCCTGAGAAAGAAGCCTTACAAAAACATTGTGGGAAAAGGAGAAAATACTGGTAACCAGCATTTTCTCCTTTTCCCACAATGTTTTCTTCCCTATCAAAGACAAATTCCATCATTTGAGCCATATTTGAATTTTTATCTGCAAGTACATGTCTAATATTTTATTCTCTAGTAGATCTTAGGTGTTTAAAGTTTGTGAACCACTTTGCTTGTGGGACAAAGGCAGACATGTATATCATCAGCTTGATTGTTCAAGTTTGGGAGGTGGGGGTTTACCTATTATAACTCATATGAGCCATGCTCTGTGAAAAGGGGTTACATGCTTCTACAAAAAGAATAGACAAAGGCCAACCAGCACAGTCCATGGAGTCTGACCTGGGTCAAAACTTTTGGTATTTGTAAATTTTCTGCATGTCAATGGACCAGTCTATATTATGATTCAGTTTAACAAAATGAAGTTTACGGATCCATAATTATGTGATAACTTGCTTAATATAATGCATCACAGAAACACATTAAACTCCTTGTTCTCAGGGCAAAGTTTATATATGGTCAAAAGTTTTTTATTTCGCTACTGTAGGCTAGACTCTAGATCAGGGCAGTCATCACCATTTGAAATTTGGTATGGTCATAGAAGTCCTTTGATGAGTGGAGGAGAGGATGAGAAGTGGTATCCTCCCTCCCCAAAGGAGTATTCAGGAGACTTCCTCTGAGAAAGTTCTTGAATTTAAGATGCCAAAATAAGCAATTCTGATGTATTTAAGACTATTTATTCATTGGTGCTGCCAATACATGTACCATATTTGGCTGAAAAAGTGATGACAGACCTGTAGATTAGTTTGTCTGCTGCAACAGGCTATAGATCTAGTCTATTTCTAAACACAGAGGACAAGTACAGTGTTGTGCCTAGGAAGCGCAGTTTTTTTGAAAATTTCCCCCAAAAAATACAGAAGTGCAGGCTGTAAAATGCACATCGGGCGCGCTCAAATTCCTAATTTTCTCACTTTGCATTGTCAGATACCATGCAGTCAATTACTCCATTCTTTTCTGTTCTATAGTCAGTAGCAAATTGTAGACTGTGTCTCAATTTTTTTCACTAGTTGTTGCGTACTATTGAGCTTAGTACTGGTGACCAGTCTGAAGGGGTATGTAAAATTACAAGACTGTGTCTCGATTTTTTCAAATTCTTGTCGTTTAGTATTTAACAATATTTTGTTAAGCAGTCTATATGCATCATGGCAGGTAAACGTCAGCCACGCATTTCCTATATTAGGAAAAAAAAATCGGGAAATTTGACCAACATCAGCAACAATAACATAAGTAGAGCTCTCAAAATAAATCTGGCTCTAAATCCAAACAGAAAAGTAAGGAATTTCTGGGGTGTCCAGGCAAATTCACATGGTTACGAGTAGATTATTCCAATGGGTGTATGTCAGGCTTGTCGCGAATCTGCTTTGAATCTTTCAATTTTTTTTGAAACTGTTTGTTTGCAACGACGGTTGTAGTAATATGCATACAAGTGCACTTTACAGACATGAAGTCAACTTTATTTGAAATGGTCTTTGTCCCTCTGTTTTAAAGAATGTCCCCTAGGATTTTACCCAGGGACACTGGTGTCCCCCAATATTTTTAACCTAGGAACAACACTGCAAGTGCTGTTGAAATTAACCCTTTCCCAAACAACAAATTTCAGATTCTTTCAAATTCTAAAAATTGCCAGACAACACATTCAGAACTGGTACAATAATTTAGCTTAAGCTCTCTGACAGGGTGGAAAACGTTGTGAGAAAACTCAAAAGGAGAAAATGCTGGTTACCAGCATTTTCTCCTTATTCCACAATGTTTCCAAAAGCTTTCTGTTCCAGGGTCTTGAAAACCTAGGATCATTTTGTAAAGGATTAAAGAATGTGCATTTGTTTTTAGTAAAGAATCTTAGGTGGGACTTCTTGGGTCTTTCATCACACCAGTATTGAAAATGTTTTGGCACAAGTATGAAATAGATCTACTCTCTTTTTTTGTCCTTTTGCAATAATATTTTCACTATGTTTTTATCTATCAAACTATAATTAAACTAGATAAGATCTTTCTCAGTTCTACAAGAGTGTTTTTCAAATTCATCATCCGCAAATTGTTTCAGGTGGCAATGAGTTAACCTGCATTGAAGGTGGAAGATGGCCAACACAGACAGTGAGGGTGAGTCGGAAAAGGCCCTTCTGATACCTGAACAGAAACGTCGAGACACTCTCACTGGGACAGGTGTTTACAAAAGACGGTGGTATGTCTTCTTCGTCTTCTCTTTGAGCAGTTTTACCCAGGTAAGTACATTATAATAATGCGCCATGCTCTGTGAAAAGGGGGCTTAATGCATATGCAAAAAGTATCGACCTGTGTAAGTCTGCGCAGTCAGTAACATTTTTCTATCTTGAAATTTTCTACTTGTCAAAGGACCAGTTTACCTCAAGATTTAGTGAGCCATTAAACAAAATGGATTTTAGGGGGTCCGAAATCATGTGATTACTTGCTTGGTATAATGCATTGCAGAGATGCATTAAGCCCCCCTTTTTCCAGAGCATGCCTCATTTATGTTGTGTATCAATAGATTTTTTGCTTGATTATCACTCTGGAAAAGTTTATCAGCTATTAACTCTTTACCAGATGATAAAATTTTGGACTGGACCAAATTGAAAACATTTACAGATGACAAATTAGATGTTGCTAAAATGTTAATTTCTGTCTTTTATAAGGTAGAAAACATTATGGGAAAAGAGAAAACGCTGGTAACCATCATTTTCTCTTTTTCCCACAATGTTTTCAGAAGCCTTTTCTTTCATGGTTGTTAAAAGTAGGATCATGTAGCATGCATTACTCTGGAACATTGGTGTACAGTGAAGATAGATATCCATCTTCTTAGAACATGCAGTTTGATCTTTTATCTGGGCTGTCAAGTTTTGGTCAGGGATCTCCAGTCAAAACATCCATAACCCATTAACTCTTCACCACACAATAAAAATGTAGATTTGTCCAAATTTCAAGCTTTTGCAGAAAAAAATTTAAATGTGGCTCAAGTGAAAGAATCTATCTTTGATAGGAGAGAAAACATTGTGGGAAAAGGAGAAAATGCTGGTTACTAGCATTTTCTCTTTTTCTCACAATGTTTTCAATAGGCTTCTTTGTCAGTTTGTTAAAACTTGGGATTGTGTAGTAAAGGGTTAACAGACAACATAACTTTAGAATGGTCTGCAATGTTTTTTAAAAGCCTTTATTCTTTGAGTTATGAAACTCAGGATTTACAGTACAGGTATTTAAAAAAAAAAAACATTAAAGTAGGTCAAAGCTTTGTCATCCTGTGTTTCTGTTGTTGTCATGTAAAAACTTTGAGTTTCTGATATATCTTTCTTGTTTCTAAAAAAAAAGATTTACTTTGAATATGGGCTTGTTGTTGGCTATTAAAAGAGGAACCCATACCAGAGGGGCAGGTAACTTTTTAAAATATTTTTGTGACACAGTTATGTCCCTTTTTCAACAGAAAATTTTCACTCATCCAAGCATGGGCATCTTCCAAGGCTGTGTCTTATTTGATAAAGGGTTAAGATGAAAATTGTAAAGAGCCATGCTCTGGCAAAAGGGGGTTTAAGCATCTCTTTGTGTATATATTTTACCAAGCAAGTCATTACATATTTATGGATTTGTAAAATCAATTTGTCTTACAACCAGCTGAACCCTTAGATCGAATGTTCTTTGGATCTGCGGAAAATTTACGTGAATAAAAAGTTTCAATCCAGGCTAGCCAGGCTGACCTGGGTCAGTATGTTCTGTTTGCAGATGCATTAAACCCCCTTTTCACTGAGAATGGCTCAAATCTATCTTTATTGTTTTCAGGCCATTATGTGGAACACATGGGGACCTATCACAGAGTCATCTGAAGCTGTGTTTAACTGGGATGACAGTAATATTGGGATGTTAGCTAACTATGGCAACATAGCCTTTATGATTACAGTTCTACCCTTCTGTTACTTCATGGATGTGAAAGGTAATTATTATTTGATTGTATGCTTTTTAATGTCGTTTTCAACATTATTCCATATATATTGCAACAGCCAGTGCACCTATCCATGCTTTCCTGAAGTTTCTTTTACCAGCACTTCGCACAATTTTTTTAGCAAGCCACTGGCTGCTTATCTGTTTAACCATTGTCGAAACTATGATCAGTGGTGAGAGAAAAATGAATCCTGTCATAATGACTCACATCAATCTTCGGAGAGAAATTGGCCTAGCTGGGGATTTGAACCAGTGACTCTTTTTGCAAACATTTGTAGTTGATACATATGAATCATATGAATCATATGATAAGAGTGTCTTTCAAAGGATAGAAAACATTGTGGGAAGTAGGGAAAGTGTTGGTTTCAAGAATTTCCACAATGTTTTCTAAAGCTTTCATCCTTGAGGTTGTTAAAACACATGATTGTTTGAGGAAAGACTGATGAAGGTTGCAAATTGGTTTTTGACACAGTTAAATATTTAGTTTGTATTGTCACATTATCGTGGTTTGTTTTACTGTATACGTGGATATATACGCGTGTCGAAAAATTTGCGAATTCCCAATTATGGGCATTTTGCGTACAGATATGTTTCCGAATTCAAGAAACCGGTTTATTTGTTGGTATACTTGAAGTAAAATACGCGAACAGAAAATTTTTGAATTTTTCAAAATCACTAAATCGCAAAAATTTCCACATTGCAAAAATTTCCACTTATACGGTATTCAACCAGTCCAAATTTCTTTAGCTCTTTACAAAAAATGACAAAACTGTAGCTTTGTGCAATCCAAAGCACTTGCAGACAAGTCTTAATATGGTTCAAATGATGTTATTTATTTTCAAAATGATGGAAAACACTGTCGAAAAAGAAGAAAATGCTGGTTGCCAGCATTTTCTCCTTTTCCCACAATGTTTTCAAATGCCATCTCTGGTATGGTCATTGAAACTTGGAATGTTTGGTAAAGGGTTAGTTCTTTCACTCAGAAAACAAATTTTTGTACTGCAAAGAACCTAAAAAAAATCTTTCTATGATTTGAATAATCAGCACAAACTGAGATTTGATACATGAAACAGTACTGTGCAAATGTTTAATAGCTAAGAGATAGTGCTCTTTGAGCACAATATTTCTCTGTCATGAAGCTTTAACACTTTACCAGATAATCCCAATTTTAAACAACCCTAAGGAACAAGCCTTTCGAAAACAATGTGGGAAAAGGAGAAAATGCTGGTAACCAGCATTTTCTCTATTTCCCACAATGCTTTCTACACTATCAAAGTCCAATTCTATCATTTGAGCTACATTTAAATTGTCATCTGAAAAATCTTGGACATGTCTACAGTTATGTCATGTAGTAAAGAGTTAAAAGTGGTCTGCTACAAGACCAGAAAAGGCTTCTGGTGGTCATAATATGCTAGCCTGGGAGAAAATGGAAAAATTGCAGATTCTCACAAAGCTGCTTCAGTCAAGTCATGTCTTAGGTTACTGGAAAGTTTTATATCCTAGATCAGTGCTTTCCGTTGCTATATCCATCAACTGCAGAAGCACCTTAAGTCATGCTTTGTTCTACCTGGCTAAAGAGGTTAGTGTATCTGACTTGTGACCTGGTGGTTGCAGGTTTGATACTCGGTTGAGGCAATTTTTCTTTCACCTCTTACCTTGCATTTGTGAAAAGTAGCAAGTTGCTTGGAAAGAAAGTTGTGTCAGTACTGGTGTGAGATAGCCAGGAAATATGGGCATAGGTGCACTGACCACCTTGATATGACCTAAGCTGTTAAAAAGGTGTTAAACTCCAATATAAACAAAATGTGCTTTGTCCTCAGTAGGCTAATTGGTTTCCTCAGATATAAAGGAATTTCTTTGTGTAGGTGCAATTTATGTACCTGAAGTAGAATTCTCAGCAAACTAGCATTCTCATCCTTTGCCTCATTGCTTTTATAAGTTTTCTTTCTCAGTGTCAAAAAAAACATAGGATAATGTGGTAAAGAGCCAAAACTGTACAGTGCAAAAGTGGCATCTAAAAGGAAGGGTGAAAAAGTTCGATTTTTATATCAACAGGTCTTAGAATTTCCATGCTAATATGTACAGCCATGATAGCTGTTGGTGTTGGTATACGCTGTATCACCCTGCATCCTACTATAGCTACCTGGTAAGTACATTGGGCCTACCTTGTATCTTACTGCATTCTAATATAGCTACCTGGCTTGTACACAACATTTGGTCCACCATGTATCTCTCTTCATCCAACTATAGCTACCTGGTAGGTATACAATAGTTTGGTCTACCCTGTATTTTACTGCATCCAGCTATAGCTACCTGGTAGGTATACAATAGTTTGGTCTACCCTGTATTTTTCTGCATCCAGCTATAGCCACCTGGTAGGTATAAAACATTATGGTCTACCCACTATTTCACAGTATCCAGCTGTACCTGCATGGTAAGTACTCAACATTTGTTCTACTGTGTATTTCTCTACATCTAGCTATAGCTACATAGTGAGTACACAACATGTCAACATACAGGCTGACATGGGTCAAAACCTTTTGCTAGTTGTGAAACTTCTGTCTTTTCAAAGACCATTCTACCATATGATTTTGTTGGACAAATTGATTTCATGGATCCATTGTTATGTAAAGAGTTGCTTGGTAAAATGCATCACAGAGATGCATTAAACCTCCTTTTGCCAGAGCATGACTCATATCCATATTTTATGACTCTAGGACTGCCAACTTGTGTGCTGTACTAGTGGGTGCAGGAGGAAGTGTTCCCTTTGCTGGACCCCCACTCTTATCTTCTGTTTGGTTCCCACCAGATCAGAGAGCAACAGCAACAGCTGGGATATCTTTTGCCAACTATTTTGGTGTTGCCATGGCATTTATTATAGGTATGGATAATTTTAGTGTAACTCTTTACCACAAGACAAAAATTTAGACTTGTCCAAATTGAAAGGATTTACAGATGACAATTTAAGCATGGTTCAACTGATGGAATTTGTCTTTGATAGGATAGGAGACATTTTGGGAAAAGGAGAAAATGCTGGTTACCAGCATTTTTTCCTTTTCCCACAATATTTTCAAAGGGCTTCTTCCTCTGAGTCTTTAAAATTCAGGATTGTGTGGTAAAGGGTTTACAAGTTAGTATATTTAGAAGTGCCTTGTAACCTCTTACCACACAGACCCAAGTTTTGATGACCCCAAGAAAAAGAGCTTTTTAAAACTTCTAGGCAAAAGGAGAAAATTCAGGTGACCAGTATTTTCTCCTTTTCCTACAATGATTTCTATAATTTCAAATTCCATAATTTCAGCAAGTTTTGATTTGTCATCTGCAAACTCATTGGACAAGTGAAATATTTTGTCATCTAATAAAGGGTGAATAGATTGAATTTACAAAGCCAAAAAAAAAGGTAAAACATTGCCTGTAGATTTTCAGTTATTGAAAAGCTTATCCCTTTACCACACAACAAGTTTTTTCAGTCATCCATATTTGAAACATTTGTAGAGTAGAAACTAAAAATGGCTCAAATGATGAGATTTTTTTTTGAAAGAGTAGAAAACTTTGTGGGAAAGGGAGAAAATGCTGGTTACCAGCATTTTCTCCTTTTCCTACAATGTTTTCAAAAGCTTCCTTCCTCAGGGTCGTTAAAACTCGGGATTGTTTGGTAAAGGGTTATAAAAAATAATGATTAATTATATAACACTTGACCAAATTGCAAGCATTTGCAGATGACTCTTTAAATGTGATTCATTTCATAGAACTTGTCTTTAAAATGACAGAAAACATATTGGGAAAGGAAGAAAATGCTAGCACCCAGCATTATATCCTTTTCTACAATGTTTTCGAAAGCTTTTGATGGTTAAATTCAGGATTGTGTGGTAAAGGGTTAAAAGATGGGAATGTTCCATAAAGGGTTAAAGGTTTAAATATTGTTTGTATGTTTCTGATGATACTAATTTGTGTTATGTTTTGAGATAGACAGTTTGGTAATGGGTTTAAAGTGTTAGTTGTATTTTTATTTTCAGGTCCACAGTTAGTGACAAGCCCAATATACCATTATAGAAATGTTTCTCAGCATGAAAACATGACCCAAGGTTTAACACAAAGGTATGTGTCCTTAACTCTTTACAAAACAACAAAATCTTATACTTGTCCAAATTGAAAACATTTGCAGACAAGAAATAAGATCTTGCAAAACTACCAGTAATGGGTTTTGCTTTTAAAAGGGTTGAAAGCATTTTTGGAAAGAGAAGAAAAGGCTGGTTACTAACATTTTTCTCTTTCCCGCAATTTTTTCGAAGCTTTCCCCTTCAGGGTCCTAACAAAACAGGATTGTGAGGTAAAAGTCAATTTGAAAGGTTCTAAAATTTTGTTGTCTGGTAGAGTTTATAAACCCAGAGTTGCTGATGGAATAAAATGGAAAGTTTCAGTTATTAGAAAGTACCCAAAGATTTGAGCCACGCTCCGACAAAAGGGGGCTTAAAGCATCTCTGTGATCCACAGCACCAAGCAAGCCATCAAATACTTCTGGATCCATAATAGCCACTTTTATAACAACCCACTGAATCATGAGGTCGACTGGTCCTTGGACATACAGAAAATTGACCAATAGTGAAAAGTATCTACACAGGTCAGCCTGGGCGGGCAGTGCAGGATGACCTGGGTTGATACTTTTCGCAGATGCATAAGCCCCCTTTTCACAGAGCATTGCTCATTTATATTTTACAGTATGATGTATATTTGGGCAGTGATATTAACCCTTTAGCAAATGACAAAATTTTAGCTTTGTCCAAATTGAAAGCATTTGCAGACGACAATTTCAATTTGGCTAAAATAGTGCAATTCTTTTTTAATAGGGTAGAAAACATTTTGGGAAAAGGAGAAAATACTGGTTACCAGCATTTTCTCCTTTCCTATAATGTTTTCAAAAGCTTCTTTCATAGGCTTGTTAAAATTCAGCATTGTGCGGTAAATGGTTAATGTAATGAATACTCTGTGTATTGAATGGGCCAATGATACGCGTGTGTAATAGACTCACATGTGAACCAAATGACTTGGTAGTGGTATGAAGTCACTTTTAGAGACAGTTCTAGATTCCAATGCTTTGGAACCCCTTTTCAATCCATTATTGTATTGTTTTTAATTCATGCATAGATTATTATGTTGTTTTATGTTATTTCAGGTCAGTCATAGTACATCAAACTTTACACAATTACTCCACTGTTAAAGGTAGGTTCATACTGACTATATTTTGTTTATGCAATGACCATAAAGCTTTTGTCGAGAAGATATCACTGACAGCAACAAATTATGCAAAGTAAAATATTGCTAATTTCTCCACAATGTTTTTCAAAAGGTGTCTACTGAATGGCAAAAAAACTTATTTTTTTGTATGATTCAAGTCTTAGCCCACAAATAAGGTGGTTTTCCTTTTACTGCAGGATCATTAGTTTTGACAACCCAAGTGGAGAAGGCTTTTAAAAACATTGTAGCAAAAGGAAATTGGAGCCACAAATAATTATTTATTTGTCTAGCGCCAATCTTGATCAATACTGTAAAGTTTATAATGATGAAAAATCTCAAATATCAAATCTAGACCTCTACATTTCTTTTCCCCATTTTCCAGTCATTATGAGATATTTGTAGAAACTTTGTTCCCACAGGGGCATGGTTCACAAACAGTATTGATTCTACTATAATTATTTCTATTTGTTTACCGTATAATTATTTTGTTAAATTAGCATGCCCCTGTGGGTTTTTTCCTTGCAGACGTTGCATTCTGATTGATTATTGCTATAGTTCAATTTCCCACCTCCTGATTTGACACTGACATTATTAGTTTTACAGTCAGGTGGCAGGGGACTTGGAAACTTGTTCATGGCTGTGGTGAATCATGTTGCCCCAAGCCGAAGGCGAGGTGGTGACATTATTTGCCACAGCCGTGAACAAGTTTCCAAGTCCCCTGCCACCTGACCGTACAACGAATTTATTATACTGCAAAGTTTTACCATTCCAACGTGTGTTAAGTGAAATTTCCCTGTTTTATGGTCTCAAAAATTGAGTACGCTGATGAAACAGAATTTCCTGTCTGAGTGCCCCAATACAATGAAAACTTACGTCACTGGGATTTGACGTCACTGAAACCTTAGTGAATCGTGCAATTTGGTGTATAATCTTGATAATGTCACTGCAGTGGACATTCGTCGTATTTTTATTTAAACATGGATTTTAAAAGCTTCAAGGTAAGTAACTATGAATGTTAATGATTTGTTGGCAAAAGTAAACGACCATTAGTTGCCTCAAACGACCACTAGGTTCTCCTTTTGACGTTATGCACAATGTATGGGTTTCGACACTTCACAATTTGCTTACCTGACGAAGGGATGGCTCGTTTTAAACCCCGTGCATTTGTTTTAGAATGACATCAAACGGTAATAATGTATGTAAAGTTTGTTATTCATTTATTTTCAAAAATAATCCATTCTTTCCGTTTTAATGACAACCATCAAGGGAAACTAGTAATAATATGATGCAGGCTACTCAGTATATGTTTGTCTTGTGGGCGGCTTGTATCAGTCGATCGACGCCGCCATTTTGGATGTTGTGTTGAAAGTGTAGTTATGTATACTGGGCTTGCGAAAGGGAAACTGCTTTTACGTGGGTTTTGCCAGTGTACATGTTATATATGTTTGGAGCATATTATCCAATCAGATCATGAGAAATTTCTTTACAGTATAATTATAGTTTCTGTGTGCACTAATTGTGGCCAAAGTTAGCAGTCAAAGTTCATAATTTGCTAAGAAGGGCAAAAACAATCATATGTTTCATGGTTGGAAACATAACAAAAACACTAACCAAATCCTAAGAGAGATAGAGATTACAACATAAAAAAACCCCAGCATTCCAGGAAAGCTGGTTTTGAATTTACAGGGTTGAGGAAGGAAGAAACGTCTAGTGGACATATTGTTCCTAGTCATGCTGTGTAAATTTCTAACTTAAGCAACACCTCTGCATTCTTGTTTTTAGAAAAGTCCACTGAATTTCAGTTGAAAAGTTCTGTCCAAACATGTAGCATATTTATCAAAGTCTGTTATATCATAAACAATTGGTATGATTAAAAAACCATTCAACAAGGTTAAAAAACACATAGAAATTAAAAGTAAAATTTAGACAAACATCTTTGATGTACAAGCAAAATTTTTACTTTCTCTTATCCTAGGAGACCAGCAAGGGCAAATATGAAGATGAAATTTTCTTTTTGCCTTCTTTTTTAGAAATATCAAATATGGACAACTTAAAGAGTGACATTATGCGGCTCATGTATATATGTAAGTTTTTATTTTATCTCTTAAAGATGCTTCTAGATTTGTTCTTTAACTCTTTACCAAACAATCCCGAGAAAGAAACCTTTTGAAAACCTTGTGGGAAAAGGAGAAAATGCTGGTAACCAGCATTTTCTCCTTTTCCCACAATGTTTTCTACCCTTCCCAGAACAAATTTCAATTTTTAAGTCCGATTAATTTTGTCGTCTGCAAATGCTTTCAATTTGGACCAGTGTAAAATTTTGTCGTTTGGTAAAGGGTTAAACCATTACCAAACAAGAAAGTTTTAGACTTGTCCGAATTGAAAGCATTTGCAGACATCAAAATCAACCCTGCCAAAATGATGGGATTTGTCTTTGAAAGGGTTGAAAACAGGATGGGAAAGGAGAGGGAGAAAATGCTGGTTACTAGCATTTTCTCCTTTTCCCACAATGTTTTAAAAAGCTTTCTATCTCATGGTAATTAAAACTCATGATTGTATGGGCAAGGGTTAGATGACCTTTATAAGTTACTGATTAACTCTTTATCAAACATTCTCAAGATTTAGCAACATCAGCCACAAAGGAAAGCGTTGTGGGAAATCAGAAAATGCTGGTAGCTAACATTTTCTACTTTTCCAAGAATTACTTCAATTTTTTCAAAAATAAGTCCCTTCGGTTTTAGTCTCATTTAATTTGTTGTCTGCAAATTCTTTCAATATGGAGGAGTCTTAAGAATTTGTTGTCTGGTAAAGAGTTAATGGGGATATGAAATAGTTATCCCTTTGCCACAGTATTTTCTGCAATTTGATTGATGTGAATGATATAAATCTTTATGATTCACCTGTTGGTATAAAAACAAACAAAAACATTTCTTGTATTTCATTCAAAGGAATGTACATTAATTGTAGGGCAGACTAAATGCTAATGTTTAGCGGAATTTTGAAATTTTGGATACTTGAAAATACAATTAACCTTTTTCCAAACAACAAAATTCTATACCCTTCCAAACTGAAAGCATTTGCAGATGACAAATGTTGCTCAGAAGATGATTTCTAATAGAAATGATAGAAAACATTATGAGAAAAGGAGAAAATGCTGGTAACCAGCATTTTCTCCTTTTCCCACAATGCTTTAAAAGCCTCCATTCTCGTGAACACAGGATTGTTTGGTAAGGGATTTAACTTCAAATAACAATATGATGTATTGGTAGTTATATTTTAGGATAAAGTTATGGAAGACGTAGATCCAAGATTAGACTGCATGTTTTGTCCAGTTTGATCTTAATCTACACTGTCCACAAAAGTGACTTACATTAACCTTGTCAGCAAAAAAGACTGTTTTCTGAATGCCTAATATGTGTATAACATTTACACCAACATATACACATGATCTGAGAGATTTGTAAAATTAAGTGCATATTTTCCTTTTTAAAATTGTTGTTTGAAAGTTTTATTTATCTTTCAGCCATCAAATGGATCATATATTAATTCCATACCTGATATAGGTCACAATGATTGTACAAAAATGTGATAAAAGTTTCTGTATGTGCACAAGGTCTGTCATACATTTAAATGTATAGTGTATTCCTTGACTCTTGGAGTTTCAAGATTAATGTTTAGTTACCTTCGCAGACAGTTTAAATTGCAAAGAGTTGAAAACCTTATCTTTAATCTAAATTGTCCAGTTCATTGTGAGGTAGTCTAAGTTATTAAAGTTTAGACCTGAGACAGTCAATTTCTTTGTTATGCACTGTCATGCACTGTTATGCACTGTCAAAAGGTTGAGGAATATTGCTTGATATTATATGTCAGTCTGTATATCTATCTGTTCTTCCCTCCGTCCATCAGTCCTTTCTACCCTCTTGCTGATCTTTTTTTTTTCCTTTGGCAGAAGATATAAGCTCAAAGCAGTCTTACTTTTGCACTCTAAGAGTTTATTTAGATTTAGTTTTTAACCCTTTAACTTACAATCCCAATCTTTATCTACCCTGACAAAAAAGGCTTTTGAAACATCGTTGGAAAAGGAGAAAACGCTGGCACTTAAATGTTGTTCGTGAACAAACACTATCATTTGAAAAACATTTGAATTGTTGTCTATAAACTCCTTCAATGTTGATGAGTTTAAATTTTTGTTGTGTGGTAAAAGATTAAAGTACATGTAGTAGAAAAACACTCTTTTGTGTGATTTTTCTTGATGATCTGTATATCTTCAATAGGATATGGCATGCAACACAAGACAAGGGGCATTTGAACATTTGCGCAAAGTGTAGTCCCGGATCAGCCTGCGCAATCCCCGCTGATTTATCCGAAACGACACTTTTCATTTTGATGTAATTTTCTGTTTTGCACAAGTCTACTGTAGGACAAAATCTTAAATAGTCGTAAAGTGCCGTCTCAATTTTGTCCATTTATTTATTTCAGATGCTGGTATGGGTGGTCTTGTTTTTCTCTTAGTTGTGATATATTTTCCTGATAAGCCACCATTGCCGCCCAGCTTCACAGCTTCTGTAGAACGTGTTGAGTATATAAAAGGATTCAAGAGCATATTCAGGTTTATACTTTAACCTTTTAATACATGATTGTGTGTTTTCACAACCACAGGGTTTTCAACATTGTCCAATCTAAAATTTGTTGTTTCGTACAGATTTAAGATTACTGTTATTGTTGCTTTGTTATCTTGTGTGCCTTATTAGCTTGGCTATCTTCAAAAGAAAACATCGAGATATTGCCATAACCCTGTTGTCGTCTGCGTTGTCTGCCTTGTGGTCATGCCAAAACTTTGACATTTTATAATGTCTCTGTCATTACTGAAGATATTTGCTTCAAACTCAAACTAGTTTTTAACTGTCAAAAGGAGAACCCATACATAAGGGGCAGGTAACCATCAAAATATTCTTGACTTAGTTATGCCCCTTTTTTGACTTATAATTTTCACTGAAAATCATTCACCGCAGCCCAGCATTGGCACCTGCATGTGATGCTCCTGTTTTTCTACCCATTGATCTCCATGAATTAATGAAGATTCTGTAATTCAGTCCTTAGTAATTGATGTTGTTTAATTTCTGAACACTATATCAGTCAAGCCTTTCTTGCTAAATCTATAGCACTTAGAACTTGTTACCCACACAAAGGGTTAATTTCCCCAGATTTGAGATCAAATTCTAAATGACAATAGTTCAGCCTGGGTCCATATTCACAAATCACTCTTAGGAATAATCAAAGTTTAGTTTCAGATTTAGAAACTAAAACAACTTCTGATTGGCTGAACCGTTTGGTTAAGCCAATCAGAAGTTGTGTTACCTTCAAATTTAGAAAATTTTTCAGAATAAGACTAAGAATGTTTTTAGAAATGGTTGGTGAATATGGACTCTGGAGATTTGAGAGAGTTTATAGAGATTTGATAATAGTCATCACTGTAGAATCTCTTACAGCTGAACTTTGGTTCTACTTTTTACTTGTATATGCTGAAAAACAGCTATTGGCTTGGAAAGAATGTGGTACAACCCTAGCCTTTACCAAACACCAAGTGTTTTGAGTTGTCCAGATCAAAAGTATTTGTACATGACAATTTAAATGCGGCTGGAATTATAAAACTTAGGTATAAAAGAGTAGAAAACATTATGGGAAAGGGAGAAAATGTTGGTTATTGGCATTTTTTCCAGTTCCCATAATGTTTTCAAGAGCTTTATATCTTTTGTAAGGAACGCTCATTTAAGTTGATATTCATCACATAATTGAAATTCTTACATAAAATCACTAGTCTTGAATTAAAAATGAAAAAACAATAAAAAAATTTAAATGGTACATGAATATAGCCATATATAAAAGGAAAAGGGATGTTTTTTGTTGACTTTAAATGATTTGTTTGATACATAATGAGAACTTGAAGTTGACTGTGAAAGGTGACAAGTATTTACAAAATTTAAACCAATGTAACTGAAAAGTGATTTAAAGTGTATTATAACTATTTTAGTTGTTTAGTTGACGGACAGGTTTGTATTTTTTTTTTATTTATAATTTGTAGGAACAAGCCCTTGTGGCTCATCATTATTGCGTATGCTGTTCCAACAGGAGTACTTGGTGTGTGGAGCTCTGTTCTTGATGTCAATCTAAAACCACTTGGTATTTCCCAGGTATGTTACTCTAAAACTACTGAGTGTTTCCCAGATATGTCAATATAAAACCACTCAGTATTTCCCAGGTATGTTACTCTAAAACTACTGAGTGTTTCCCAGGTATGTCAATATAAAACCACTTGGTATTTCCCAGGTATGTCACCTTAAAACCACTGTACTTTTTCTAGGTATGTCAATTTGAAAACACTGGATATTTTCCAGTGTCAGTTTGAATTTGTTTGGTATTTCCCATGTAATGTATGTCAGCTCAAATAACCAGTTATCTCCCAGATATGTCAGTCTAAAATTACTCTACTCAAAAAAACACCCTATATTTCCCTAGTATATCAGTCTGAAACCAGTGGGTTGAGTTTTATTCTTATATGACTTAGTTTTGGGTGTTGGCTTGCTGCACATATAATGTGTCTCCATGAAGAAAAAGTATTATGCTGGAAATTGGTAATGTTTGTCCTGTTACTTGAATTTGTGAGACCTTCCTGACAGACATATTGAATTTATAGCAGTTTACAGATAAGTCTATGAGAGTTGAATTAATGAAAAAGACATTTTTTGAATTTGGGCAAAAAAAAAACAAAAACATAAGATACATGTTTTGCAATTTCCAGAGGCCAGAATATTAGATAAGGCAGACAGTGCAGATCAAGATCGGACTGCACCAACATTCCATGTAGTTAGAAACTGATCTACATTGTTGGCCACATAAGTTTTGCTTAGTGCTCCTAGTGCTTAACTTTTTATCAAAGGACAAAAATGTAAACTTGTCCAAACTGAACACAGTTGCAGACGATAATCTAAGTGTGACTCAGTTGATGGAACTTGTCTTTAATAAGGAAGGAAACATTGTTGGAAAAAGAGAAAATGCTGGTTACCAGCATTTTCTCCTTTTCCCACAGTGTTTTCCAAATGCTTCCTCCCAAGGGTCATTAAAACTTAGGATTATGTGGTTACGGGTTAATTTTTCAGATTTTTCTTCCAGAAAATTGCAGGTTATATGGGTTTCTGGCAGACACTTGCAGGTGGGATAGCTGGTCTGGTTATTGCCAGGTGAGTTTGACTGTGTTAATATTATTAATAAATGTACTCATTTCCTTACAAAACAATCCAGTGTTTCAATCATCATGAGAAGAATGCTTTGAAAATATTGTGGGAGGAGGAGACAACATGGATAATTATTATTTTAGACACAGTTTATTTTAGACAAAGTTTATTTGTTACCTCCAAAATCTTTCAAGTTGGTAAAGTCCAAATTTTTGTTATCTGGTTAAAGGTATCACAAACCTATAACTGTAAACGTTATTTTTAGACCTACGAAACACTGTCACATATTATATGAAAGACTAGCAATAAGACTTGAAGGTATGGGGAGTGTCATTTTTCACTTTATAATTTTCTATGGGTATGAAAAACACTGTGAGAAAAGTAACAATAGCTTGTTACAAGGAATTTTTTCTTCTTACACAGTATTTTAAGATACATAGATATTTTTGGCATAAAAAGTCATACTGGTACAGTGATGAGTTAGGTGGAATAGGCATTTTTTTAGTCTCCTAACCGGTGCATATCTTGAAAAATAAAATACTACTGTGTTCGGCCAGGCAAAGTCCTAAAAATTTATAGTTTCGCTTCTTTTTCAGATTTTCAGATATCTTTATGAGACGAATGAAAACATTCTTGATAACCCTGTTCATTGCAGCCATAGGGTCTGCTGTGTGGTTCACAATACTGTGTGAGAAATACATCCACTTTAACTTGGGTGAGTGTATCATTTATTATTATTAATTATTTATTATGAATCATATTTCTTTTTCTTGCATCTAATATGGAACAAGTTCTCTTAATCCGTCACCAAACAATCTTGGCTTTCAATGACCCTGAGCAAAAAAGCAAATGAAAACATTGTTTGATAACAATATTTTCTCATTTTCCCACAATGTTTAGTGCCCTTTGAAAGTCAAATTTCATGTTTTGAGTAGCATTGTATTTGTTGTTTGTGAGTTCTTTCAGTTAGAACAAAGCTTAAGTTTTATCACCTGGTAAAGACTTAACTTGAGAGTCTCTGTATATATACATGTAGGGATACCTGTTTTGTAAACCACTGATTGATTGATTTTCTGTTTATCTGTTGTCGTCTCCATTGCCCATATGGGCAACACCACCTGAAACCTGTTAGTTATGTCAAGGGGGATATCTGAAAATACAGGAGAAAACACATCCTAAGTTACCCCTGGTTCTTTATCATGCTAAGTCTAAAGCACCATCACACAGTACCTTGGTTTAATGTCTCATCATTTGTAAACCTTCCTATTTCAGTGTCACTGTATACATCTTGTATACTGATTGGGATATTTGTCAATGGAGCCATACCATTATTTTATGAGATTTCCTGTGAAGCCAGTTATCCAGTAGCGGAGGGTCTGACTGGTGGAGTTCTGACATTAGCCAATAACTTGTTTGGTGTGATTTTTCTCTTTGTGCTGTTGAACAAATCTATAGGTATGAAAACAATTTTAGCTCGGCTGTTTTTGAAGAAAACTGCGCAGTATTGCTGAAGCCATGTTATCCTTGTTGTCAGTAGCAGTGTCTGCATAGTCGTTGTCATGCAAAAACTTTGACATTTTACAATATCTCTGTCATTCATAAAAATATTCAATAAAAAAAACTTGGGCAAGTTGTTAACTATCAAAAGGAGAACCCATACAACAGAGGCAGGTAACAATCAAAGTATTTTTGACACAGTTATGCCCCTTTTTTGATAACAATTTTCCCTGAAAATCAAGCAACTGCAGTTGAGCGTTGGCACCTGCATGAGATGCTCTTGTTTTAATATAGCTTTTAGGTGAATCACTTCAATCTTAACCCTTTATCGTACAGTCCCAAGTTTTAACAACCCTGTGAATTGAAGCTTTTGAAAACATTGTAGGAAAAGGAGAAAATGCTGGTAACCAGCATTTTCCCCTTTTCCCACAATGTTTTCTACTCTATCAAAGACAAATCTCATCTTTTTAAGTGGTACTTGATTTGTCATCTGTGAATGCTTCCAATTTGGACATTTAAAAGATTTTTGTCATTTTGTAAAGAGTTAATGGGGTGACCATAACATGTGTGCTTGTTTTGATGTTGTAGATTAAGATCAGACTGAACAGAACTAGCTTTATGATCTTGGATCCACTTTGTTTGATACTATGTAACATGATATGTCCAAAACATATTGCACTATTTTGCAGTTATATCCAAAGGGAAAATGTCAGTTTCGTTAATGATTTGATAGTTTATTTATACATTGTTTCAAAACTGCATAGTCCATTCAGATTTAAAAAGTTGAAGGCTTAACATGGTAGAGTGGTCTTTAATTTTTTACCACACAATCACAAGTTTTAATGACCTTGATGAAGACGGCTTTTGAAAATGTGGGAAAAGGAGAAAATGCTGGTAACCAGCATTTTCTCCTTTTTCCCTACAATGTTTTAATTCCTATCAAAGACAAATTCTGTCCTCTGAACCACATTGAAATTGTCATCTGCCAATGCTGTCAATTTGTACAAGTCTCCATTTTTGTTGCTTGGTAAATAGTTAACATATGGGGTCTGAAACTAAGATTTACTGGTTCTTTACCCCAGCTACGCTAAAATTCTTTCTGAGAATTGTTGATAGTCAGTGTAACAGAATTAATTTCTCTTTCAGTGGTGAACATTGTTTGGACAATACTTATATTGGATAGCAGCCAGTGGCTTGGAAAGAATGTTGTGCAAAGTACAGGTAAAAAAAAAATACAGAAAGCGTGGATAGGTGCACTGGCTATGATATAACAGCATCAATGTTGAGAATGGAGCACCAAACAGACAAGCAAAGTTGAAGTTTTGTAAACTTGCAGTCTGTATCATAGCTTAATTTTTATAGCACTTGAGTTGTAAGCGAGGGGTCCAGGGTTCAAGTCTGTGTAAGGCCATTTTTCTCTTTCAAGTCACATTTACACTGCAGCAGAAGTTCAGATTGCTCATATGACCAATCAGAATGTATGCCACACCCTTAGCATAAGAATTATGTGTCTAATAAAAAAACCCTTAAAGTTGAAGATACAATCGCAAACATTTCAGATGTCATGTGTATTATAACTTCAAAAGAAAGCATGTACATGTACATTCCATTATTATATTTTTTCTCGTCTTTTCAAGGTACTTCTTGGATGAACTGGGCTTTACTTGGTTCTACAATTTTTGCACTTCCTTTACTCTTCCTGTTTCCTGAAAGATACAGACGCACTGACCTTGACATTGAAGTTGTTATACCCCCTAAAAATGACATTCAACATGGCTCTAGTGCTTCCAGTGGTACAGGAAGTTCTGAGTAATATTTAGTTTCACAGCTTTACAGTAAATACAGAGAGAAAGAGACTGAGAGAAAGACACAGAGCTGCACAGGAGAGAGAGAGAGTGAGTGAGAGCAAGCAACAAGCGAGTGAGCGAGAAAGAGAGAGACATAAAGCAGCATAGAGAGAGAGAAAGAGCAGCAAGGAGAGAGATGGAGAGTCAACAGAGACAGAGCAGTACAGAGAGAGAGACAAGGCAGCACAGAGAGAGATGGTTGAAGAACAAGAGGAAATTGAGTGAAATCCAGTCAGTTTCATAAAGCACTGTGGGTTATTTGAATTCATTTATAGATTTTTTAGCTCACCTGAGCACAAAGTGGTCACCAGCATTTTCTCCTTTTCCCACAATGTTTTCAAAATCCTTCCTTTTCAAGATTATTTAAACTTGGGATTGTGTGATAAAGGATTAACAAAACTTGTGTATCATTTGGTTAGTGTTTCAGTGTTCAACATTTGTTTTTTTTTTGACATTTTTCACACAAGTATTAGTTTTCCGGAGACAGCTTTGGAAAACATAGAAGAATATATCTATAAATGAGTAGAAAATATTGCAGGATAAGGAGAAAATTCTGCTTACCAGAATTTTTGCTTTTGCTACTATGTTTTCAATAGCCATCATTGTCAGGATCTTTTAGACATTAGATTGTTTGGTAAAGGTAAAGTGAAGTTTGTGGACGAAATGATAATTCTGGGTTCACATACAATAATCAGGCAAGTGATTTACTGTTTCTTCTGAATGTTTGTGGGAAATGGTTTCTGGAAAAAAAATATATGTATTTTCAAAGAATGTAAGTGCTTGCGTTGCAATATGATGGAAGTGTGAATTGAAGAAAAGTTTACAAAGTTGCCTTTCAAGTCTATCTAAATATTTATTAGAGAGATATTTACTGAATTATATAGGTACATTATTATTTAGTAGAGATATTTCTAAATGATTGTTTTTTTTATATGTGTGTGATAGATTTATTGTGTTCACATATGAAATGGATGATGTTATTACAAATTTTTTCTATTTATAATTTCATGAGTATTGATGAGATTCTTGTGATATCGCATAAAAAGACACACATGATTCAGTTTTAGGGGTCCATATTCACCAACCAGTCTTATTTCTTAATCGTATTCTATATTCTCCATATTTTCTATATTTGAAAGTAACATAACTTTTGATTGGCTATACGATTTGGTTTAGCCAATCAGAAGTTTAGTTACTTTCTAAATCTAGAATTAGGTGAAGAAAATTCTTAGGAATGATTGGTGAAGACGGACCAAGATGTCATTCTAGAGTTATTCAAGAAATCTGAGTTATTCTGTAAATCAGAGTAATCCTTAAGTTTAGAAAAAGTTGACTATGTTAAATGTATACATATTTATTTTTCCTTTTACAAGTGTGAGGTTTTGTGGTTCAAATTTCCATGAACAAGGAATTTTTTTTAGAAAGGTTGGTGAATACAGACAGACCAAGATGTTGTTCTATAGTTATTCAGGAAATCTGAGTTCTTCAAGGAATCTTGAAGTTTAGAACAAATTGATTATGTTGTATATATATAAATGTGTATTATTGTTTTTTACAAGTGTGAAGCATTGTTGTTCTAGGAAAATACAGTAGAGATTTACGTTGGAAAAAATTGACCAGCATTGTATGAGATTTTTGCAGACAGCTGAGATCAGGATCCATAGTGTCTGCCTGTTGATGCTGAAATATTAGACTTGCCCAAATTCAAAAGGTTTGCAGATTACCTATCAACCCTGTACCACACATTCCCCAAATTTTAATGACTCTGATTGAAGAGGCTTTGAAAACATTGTGAAAAAAGGAGAAAATGCTGGTAACCAGCATTTTCTTCTTTTTCCACAATGTTTTCTACCCTTTCTCACACAAATTTCCCAGTTTGAACCACATTTGATTTGTGATCTGCAAATGCATTCAATTTGGACAAGTCTAACATTTTGCAGTGTGTTAGAGGGTTAAATGCAAAGTCAACCAGTGGAATTTGTCAGTCAAGGATAGGAAAAGTAGAAAAAAGAAAAAAATGGGGTGAGTAGTATTTTCTACTTTTCCCACATTGTTTTCAAAGGCTTCTTAGCACTTTTGAGGTTTCTTAAATTTTGGATTGTATGGCAAAGGATGAGATGAGGAAGAAAAGGCATTTTTGCAGTGTCAAGGTTTTTTTATCTGAAAGTAGCAGACATTGTATATCGGATTGAATTTTCTGTGCCATTTTATCTTGATCTACGCTGTCCACAAAGGCATCAGAAGTTGTGCAAAATTCTCTAAGATTTAGTTAATAATTTGGAAGTGAAAGAGTTAAGATTAATTAAATCTACTGATGTGCCTCTTCCATCAATATTTATCAGCGCACACTCTTGTAGATACGCCATTATGGTATAAGATCCAAAATGTTAAGGTCCTGCTGAACTCAGTATTAAAGGTGTAAAGCCTTGGTCACACCGAGCTAACGGACGAGTAACGGATAAAAAATCATTTTATCCGTTCTTGTCCGTTCGTATCCGTTTTATGTCCGTTTCTTATCCGGTGAATCAGCTACTTGTCCGGCGATGTCCGTTCCGTCCAATGGGAAGTTTTGAGCATGTTCAAAACTTTCCACCGGACAAAACGGACAGAGACATGCAAATGATAGACTTTGGATGCATCTGACAATTTATACCCTCGGCATGTCACGTGACCGGTACGTTCCTCGTACGTTGGTGTTCGGTACATTTCCGTTCATCGTACGTTTTGTCCGGTTCTCATGCGTTGCACTTCCGTTTTATCCGGTACAAGTCCCTCACTCGTACGGTGATATCCGTTAATAGACCGTTTATTATCCTGTACATATCCGTTAAACGTGCGTTTTTTTTCTGTTACATGTGCGGTACTCGTGCGGTCATTGTGTGGCTTCCTCGCTCCACACACTGATCATGTGAGCCTCCAGCGGCAGAGGAGATGAATTTTGTCACCGGATAACCAAATTCTGTATGTTTTTGTCCGTTTCTCCCCCGTTACATATCCGTTAGCCGGTCTGACCAAGCCTTAAAATTTGTAAATTTTGAGGTCCTGGGTACGATCCTCACCACAAGTTGTTTTTATTTGACCATACATTTCAGGTGACACCAATTACTGTTTGGTTCTGACATGTTCAACGGTCTGTGTCTTAGATTCCTTTTCGTATGCAGTTCATTTGAAATTGATTTTCTTATTCATGTGATATGAAATATGTCCCAATACTGTCGTGATATGATTTACATAATTACTTTACCTTGCATGTGAATGCTCTAACCTTGTCAAAAATTTCTGAACTTTTGTGCAATATTATAATGTAAAAGTATTTCTGTTATATGTCTCTTCAGACCTGTTTATATATTTTTCATATGTAATCATGTCTTAAACCTTGATTCATGATAAGTGCTTATAGGCCATACTCTGTGGAAGGGAGGCTTAATGCATCAGCAAAACATATAAACCCATGTCAGCCTGCGCAGCTCATGCAGGTTGATCTAGGTCAAAACTTTTTGCTGTTGTTAAATTTTCTGCATGCCAAAAGACCACTCAACTCAGCTGGTGCAAAGACAAAATGGATCCATATTATGCAACTCATTTTATATGATGCAATATGAAGATGCATTAAACCCCCCATTGCCAGAGCATGGCTTTTGAAGTTTACAAAGAACATATTTCGAAATCAACTGCTGCAAATTTGTTTCAGGAAGTGTAGAGTTAAAGTAACAATAGAGGCTAAATGTAAACAAAACTGGTGTTTAAATGCATTTGAATTTATATCATGTCATTTAAAAAGTATGGAAATTATTGTGAAGATGACAATCTTTCATTTACGGTAGGTCCAAGTGTAAGTCGCTGACAGAGAAATTAATTTCAAAACTAGGTTAAAACCTGCCAGGTAGCTGTACCTTTTGTTTACTTTTTTCCTGATTTTAAAATTCTTTTTTCTGCCAGCGACTAACATATGGCCGGACCACATGATAACAGACTGTCATCTCCACAATATTTTCCATACTTTTAAATGGTATGATTTAAATTTAAATGTATTATGACAACTACTTTGATATTTTGGCCTTTACTTTACCAGATGATAAAATTTTAGACTTGCTGATGACAAATTAGATGTGGCTCAAATGTTGTGCTCAGTCCTTTAAGTTGTATAAAACATTGTGGGAAATAAAGAAAATGCTAGTTACCAGCATTTTCTCCTATTCCCACAATAGTTTCTAAAGCCTCTCTTTACAGGGCAGTTAACCCTGTATACCAAAGAATACCAACTTTTAACCACCCTTAGGTAAGAGGCATTTGAACACATATTGGGAAAAAAAGAAAATGCTAGTTACTAGTAATTTATCCTTTTCCCACAATGTTTTCTTCCCTTTCTGATACAAATCTTATCATTTGAGTTTAGTTTTATTTTTCATCTGCACATATTTTGAATTTGGACAGCAGACCAGTCTAAAATTTTGTCATTTGTTAAGGGATTATGTCTAGTCTGTTTAACATTCTGTAAAGATAGATTTTGAACCCTACTATCCCAAAAGACCAGAATGTCCTGTGCATTTTGAAACAATGTTATCAAAATGAATCAAGTTTGATACATGAATAAAAGTAAAAAAATTGGGGCCAAAGGATAGATTGCAATTTTTCCTGTTGCTGTAATATTTCTAGGAACTAGTCTACTGCAAGACTGGAGAGTCCTCTGCAGGTGGAAAGTAACTTTTTACTAAAAAAACAAAAATTTACATTTGTCCAAATGAAAGCATATGCAGGTGACAATTCAAATAAATCTAGCCCAAATGATGGAATTTTTCACAGGGTAGAAAACATTGTTGGAAAAGGAGAAAATGCTGGTTACCAGTGTTTTTAAAGGCCTTTTTCCTCGGGGTCATTATATTTCTGGATTGTGTGGTAAAGGGTTAATTGATATGTTAACATGCTAGTGTTTAAAGCTCAATATTTTTTTTTTTGTTGTTTAAATGGAATAGTCTATGAAATAAAATATTTGAGCCATGCTCTTGAAAAGAGGTTTAAATGCATCTTTGTAATTCACTATACCAATTAGGTTTTCGGAAAATATGGATTCATTTTTTCTATAAACCAACAAAATCTTGCGTCCATTGACATGCGAAAACCAGTAGCAGATAGTTTTGCCCTAGGTCAGCCTGCACCGAATGCACATGCTGACCTGGATCATTATCTTTTTGTAAATGCAATAAACCACCTTTTCACATTGCATGCCTCTTTTAAACATTATACTGTGGAAGTCTGTCTTTGTTGTATGAAATCTGTGGACAGAGTGAAGAACCCATGGCTCAACCATGCAGACTCAGGGTCAAGGTCACAGTTGAAGATCAAGTGACTGTGCCTCGAAACCAGGTTTGCTCCATACCCCCTTTATCCCTTGGAAGGACTTTCATAAAACTTTGTTCCATGTTTGGCTCAGTGAGGACACATAGAACTCATGATTTTACTGGTTACCAAACAATCCTGAATTTTAACAACCCTGAAGAAAAAGGCTCTTAAAAATACTTTGGGAAAAGGAGAAAATGCTGGTTACCAGCATTTTTTCCTGTTCCCACAATGTTTATTCAAGTCTGAAGTCATCTTTTCAGCTACATTTGTTTTCTGCAAATGCTTTCCATATGGTCAAGCCTGAAAGTTTATCATTTGGTAAAGAGTTAACATTCTGGTTCAAGTCAAGTCCACAATTGATGGTCATACTTTTAAAACTTTGATCTGCCCAACACGTAAATGCATGCCTCTTTTCTCTTAAGTTTGAATTTGATAAAATTTTCCCCCGTGAGAATTGAAAATTGAACAGCTCAACTCCCAAACAGGGTCACAAGGGAATAAGCCTTTAGTCTTCTGTCTGGACCATCTCTCCTTTACCTTTGGAAGGATTTTTTTTTTTGAAAACTTTGGTCAAATAATTGGCTCCGTTAACTGAAGTGCAGAACCCATGATACATGTTGGGTCTAGGTCACATCTGACGACTGCAAGTTTCAACATCGGATTTTCTGTCCACTTGGCTATTTTTTCTATAGGTTTTTAGAAGGATATTCATAAGCCTTTCACCAAATGACAAAATTTTAGACTTGCCCAAATTTAACCCTTTACCACACAATCCCAAGCTTTATCGACACTGAGAAGTAGGCCTTTTGAAAACATTGTGGGAAAAGTAGAAAATGCTGGTAACCAGCATTTTCTTCTTTTTCCACAATATTTACTAGACTATTTGATACAAATCCCATCTTTTGTACCATATAAATGTTATCGTCTGTAAGTGCTTTCAAAGTGGACCGGTCTAAAATATTGTCGCTTGGGAAAGAGTTAAAGCCATTAAAGACAACAAAATAATGTGACTTAACAATAGAAATTCATCTATGGGAGGGTAAAAAACATTGTGAGAAAATGCTTGTTACCAGCATTAACTCCTTTTCTCATAATGTTTTCAAATGCCTTTTTTCTCAGAGTCTGTAAAGGTTGGGGTTGTGGGGCAAAGGGTTAAATGGTCAATTCATAACTTTGTTAACTTCATGTTTCAACAATGCAGACTGAATGTCAAGGTCACAGGTAAAGGTCAACAGTTTGAACCTTTAATTTAAATGTTTGCTTAATATCCACTGCCCACTGCATTTCTGTTTTTTCTTCACAATGTTTCAAAAAAGTCTCTGGGTGGTAAAACTTTGGGATTGACATAGGGTTCATTTTTCACTGGATAAAAATTAATAACTATTAAGACATCATTTTAGTATACCTTTTAATATAATAAGTGTTTTTAATATCAAGGACTACAATACACAGATTAACTCTTTACCAGACAACAAAAATGCAGACTTGTCCAAATTGAAAGCATTTGAAGACAACGTCTGATGGCTTAACCCTTTACCAGACGACAAAGTTTTAGACTTGTCCAAATTGAAAGCATTTGCAGACGACACATTGAATGTAACTCAAAATATGGAATCTGTCTATCATAGGTTAGAAAACATTGTGGGAAAAGGAGAAAATGCTGGTTACCAGCATTTTCTCCTTTTCCCACAATGTTTTCAAAAGCCGTTTTCCATCGGGTCGTTAGAAGTCGTGATTGTGTGGTAATGGGTTAAAAGATGGAATTTATCTTTGATAGAGAAAAAAAAAAAAACATTATAGGAAATGGAGAAAATGCTGGTTTCCAGCATTTTCTCCTTTTCCTACAATGTTTTCAACAGGCTTCATTTTTGGGGTCATTTAACCCAGGATTGTGTGGTAGAAGGTTAACAACAATATCAGATTGTATATAAAAGCAAGATTTATCAAATCAACATACAAGGTGCTTAGAGGGAATGATATGCCTGTTACATAAAAACTTAAGTTTCAAAACTAGAGGCGCTTGAGCGCCTGTATCGCTCCACAGGCCTGATATTTCTATAGTGGCGAAAGGAAGTTTTTAACAATTATCATTCAATCCTGCATTTTAGCTCACTGAAGAAACAATTTGGTAGACAACCACCATAGGAACTTACCTGCAAAACAACAATGAAATCCAATGAATAGTTTTAGAGAAGAAATTTTTCAAAGATTTTACTTTATACCATAAAAGGAAAATGAGTCTCCCATAAAAGCCATGTTTTTTGACAGATCTTTTTTTTTTAAGGAATTCTGTAAACCTGTATCTAAGGAACATTCCTGCAAAATAATAATGCTATCCAAATAGCGGTTTGGGAGGAGGCAACCAGAATTCTTCATGGAACACAATTATTTGAAGGAATTTGAAAGAGGACCACCAAAGGAACATTCCTGTGAAATTTGGTAAAAATCCAGTCAATAGTTTCTGAGGAGAAGTTTTTTAAAGAAAAAGTTTACGGATGCACGCACGGACGAACGAACAGACGGACGGACGCACGACTGACACAACGCCATGACAATAGCTCGCTGGCCTTCGGCCAGTGGAGCTAAAAATTAAAAATTGGTGAGATTTTGGGAAAAGAAATACTGAACCCTTTTCATAACATTTCAGAAAGAAAGAAATATTAAGGATAATTTGTGAAGCTAAGCCAAAAAATGTGATTTTGAAGCCAAAAATTAGTGAGTATATAATTGCATCAAAGCTTGATGGTTGCTTAAACATGAATACCTAGACATGATATCCAAGATCAGACTGCAGTCTGATCTTAGTTTAACCCTTTACCAGACAAAAAGACTTTCCGAAACTGAAAGCATTTACAGAAGACATAGTGGCTCAAATTATGAAATTTGTCCTCGATAGAGTAGAAAACGCTGTGGAAAAGTCACCAGCATTTTCTCCCTTTCCAACAACGTTTTCAAGTCTTCTTTCTTAGGGTCATTAAAAGTCTAGATTGTGTGGTAAAGACTTAAAACATGAATATCTACACAATAGATCCAAGATTAGACTAAAACACAACCCTGAGATTTATTAACCCTTTACCACACAATCCCGACTTTTAACGACCCTGTGAAAGAAGGCTTTTGAAAACATTGTCGGAAAAGGAGAAAATGCTGGTAACCAGCATTTTCTCCTTTTCCCACAATGTTTTCTTCCCTTCCTTAAACAAATTTCTATTTTTTAGTTACATTTATTTTGTCGTCGCAATTGACCAAAAATTGACCTTATGCAAAGAATAATTAAAGAGTGAATATTTATATCATCAGGTATAATCAGATGGTACAGAAATTCCGTTAACAGTACATGTCTGGTTTGACCCTTACCGTGCCATAGTTAAAATAAGATGCTTTTGCCCATGACATAGATAAAGATCAGGCTGCACAGAAAGTGCATCTTGGATCTATGTCACCCGCCACATATTACCACTTCAAACCAGCAAAATCATGTTATTTCAGGTATTTTAAGTATTCTTTAAAGACACACAGAGTTGAAAAACGTTCATATAGTTCTGCATTCAGACAACAATAGCCAAAGCTAACTTTGGACAATAATTCAAGTGTGTAATATAATTATGGCAATAGAGGTAATTTATTTATGTCAATTTGTTGGAGTAATAACAACTCTGAAAGAGAAGGCTTTTGAAAACAGTGGGGGAAAAAGAGAAAATGCTGGTTACCATTTTGTTCCCCCACAATGTTATCTACCTGCACTGAAAGCGAAAACTTTTATTAAAACACCTTGGGGGGAAAAAGAGAAAAATCAGTAACCATTTTCTCACCGTGTTTTCTACCTTCCCAAAAAACATCTTGTTTGAGACTGGTTTAAAATTTTGTCGTTTGGTATAAAGTTAAAGTCTGCAAAAGCTTGTGAAATCATAATTCACATCTTAATTGTAAAAAGTTAAATGACAATGTTCTATAAATACTTAACAACAGTTATATAAAACAAGTCTGATGGCACAAAAATACTTAAATTCAAATGTTTACGGAATGTCTACAGATAAATGCAATGACTTTTTCACACTTATGACTAAATACATTTCAAAGATATGTTCTTTCCCCATTCATATAAACTACCATTTGGTTTCTTAAAGGGTGCTAAATGCATCTGTGATGTACATGTATAGTATCAAGCTAGTCCTCACATAATTATGGTTCCATAAAATCCATTTTCTCTAACAATAGACCGATCTCTGACATAGACTGTCCTTGACATGCAGAATTGACCAATAGCAAAAAGTATCGACCCAGGTCAGCAGGCGTGGATCAATGCTTTTTGCAGATGCATTAGCTTCAACCCCCTTTTCACAGAGCATGGCTCATGAGCAATTTTTCCAATAACATGTATCACTGTAATACAGAAAAAACAATTACTAGTATTTTGTACACAGACGGACACACGGACGGACAGACATTCTGATTCTAGTATACCCCCGAAAACATTCGGGGGTATAAATAACACTGCTGGTAACCAACAAAGCCCGAAACACTTCCTACTTCATCAAAGACATATCTCCTTCCCTTTACTGTACAATCCCTACTCAAAAGACCTTGGAAAAGATTTCTGAAAGCATTGTGGGAAAAGGAGAAAATGCTGGTAACCAGCATTTTCTCCTTTTCCTACAATGTTTTCTTCTCTTCCAAAAGCATTTTTTTTGTTTTTGAGCCACATTTATAAAGTCGTCTGCAAATGCTTTCAATTCTGGCATTTTTTTGTGTGTGGTAAAGAATGTACAGAGCCATATTTAATTCAATATATTCAAAACTATTTCAATTTTGAGAACTATATAGAAATTTGTCTGATACAAAATACAAGACAATAGCTTGCCTTCAACAACAACAGACAAAATTATTATAGAAACGAAAGATGTAGAAACATTCCACCACTAAAATCAATAAGGTAAAGTTCAAAGTAAAGGGTTGGATAGAAAACTGGAAGAAATAAAAAAATACCATACAGATCTAACCACAAGTAAACAAAAATGATACGGAAAACAAAGTAAACACCCAGTGACTAGTAAATGGTGAACCTGAGGAGGAAGAGTTTGGAAAACATTATAGAAAAAGGAGAAAATGCTGGCTTCCAGAATTTTTCTCCTTTTCTTACAATATTGTATATCCTTCTTCTCCACTTCCAACGATATTTCAACCTATCCAAGACGAATGTCATTATGTAAGACACATTTAAATGTTACCCCAGCAAATTCTTTCAATTTGGTCATTGAATCATTTAGTGAAGATTCAAATTTCACACGACTGATAAGACAAAGCCCTCTTAACCCTTTCCCACATTGAGAAAATTTTGAACCTGTCCAAATTAAAGCATTTGCAGAAGACAAATATGGCTCAAATATATGTTTTGTCTTTGAAAGGCGAGAAAACATTCTGGAATAAGGAGAAAATGCTGGTTACCAGCATTTTCCCCTTTTCCCACAATGTTTTAAAAATTCTTATTCTTCAGGGTTGTTAAAACTCTGAATTGTATGGTAAAGGGTTAATGAGATACAGAATGATTATTGTTTGGAAGAGGAGAATTTTTTCAGTTTTGAGTGTATGCACTGCAATAAAGGTTTACACAGTTTCTCGTAGCCTATTTCTGTAAAATGTAGATAGTCATACATGTCTGTATGACTTATTTCACCGGCTTTATTGACATACAGATCTGGATCTACAGCTAAGAATGAGGTGTTTGGAATGGTCTCTGTTTGTTCTGATAAGTTTTCATTGATCCTTGCCACTTTTTCTCGCACTTTGTTTGGATACTGTCCTCGAGGAGGGATGCCCTTTTCAAGAAAAAATAAAGCATAATTCAGTTCAAGATAAATTCAGCCCAGCTTTTCCTGTTAAGTCCTAGGTCCATATTCACCGACCATTCTTAAGGGCGCTTTTAGTCTCCAGAATTTTCTAAATTTGAAAGTAACACAACTCCTGACTGGCTAAACCATTTGGTTTAGCCAATCAGAATTGTGCTACTGTAAAATTTAGAAAATATTGGAGGATTAGGCTAGGAATGTTCTTGAGAAAGGCTGGTGAACACAGACCAAGGATAACCTGCTTATCACTAGATTCAAACCTAGAATCTCTGGCTTGAGAAGCTGTTGCCCTATCCTAAAATAATTGTCATAAAGATAACAGAAACATTTTGAAAACATTGTTGGGAAAAGGAGAAAACCAGCATTTTCTCCTTTTGCCAACAATGTTTTCTATCCAACTAAATACAAATTCCATCGTTAGAGTCACATTTAATTTGTTGTTTGCAAATGCTTTCAATTTGGACAAGTCTACATTATTCTCATCTGTTAAAGAGTTAAAGGTAAGCAATGATATACCAGAAACACTTACAGCCATACATAAAAAAAAATGTTTCCAACAATCCAGATGAGCAGACATGCGTGGGAAAGGAACATGACTGGATTTGAAACATGAATACATAGGAAAACATTGTAACAGAAGTATGCTCATTAAGAGGAATTTCTCCTTTTGCTATGAAGTTTTACACATGTGATCTGCTGTACAATACAAGGTAAAAAGTCATCATCTGAATTATGTACAGAATTAACACTTAGAATGGATGTATGGTGTTTTATGGCGCATCGATATCTAAGGTCATTTAGTGCACAAAAAAGATGTAATGAAAGGAAAGAATAGCATTTAAGAATGTGAGTCATGAGTATAATTATGATGAAGATGTGTGATGAAATGATAATATAATGGAAATAAAATAGATATACAGTGATAAGAATAAATTAACACTTAGAGTGCCAAATTAACTCAATTGACATTTTCAGTCTAAAAATAACATCCAAATAATTGCAATTTCAAGGTTGATTTTGTCAATGGCGTTACAGCAAAGTGGAGAGTATAGATCTAAGATCAGACTGCACATCTTGTGCAGTCTGATCTTGCTCTACACTGCACACACAGGCAAGTACAGTTGTGAAAAGTGCTTTAAGGGTTAAATCTTTACTAGACGTATGCAAGTTTCAGTTTATGCATGACTGGAAACATTCACAGACAACAAAGACAACAAAATTAATGTTGCTCAATGAGACTTGTAAATGTTAGAAAACATTTAAGAAAAAGGAGAAAAGCTGGTTAATAGTGTTTTCTCTTTTTACTCATATTGCTTTCAAAAGCCTTCTCCCTACCAGCAGTTGGTTCCTTACATTTTCAAAAGCTTTCTTTTTCAAGTTCCAAAAACAGAGGATTGCTTGATAAAGCGTTTAAGTACCAATAGTGGTCAAAAGTAAAAATGCTGGAGTTAATATGCATTTAAATTAAAACTGTACCATTTAAAAGTATGGAAGTTATTGTGAAGCTGACAATTTTTTATTGTATGGTCAGTCTAAGTCACTGGCAAAAAAATGAATTTTAAAAAATAGGTCAAAAGTTGCCAGGTTGCTGTATCTTTTGTTTACTTTTTACCTGGTTTTGAAATTATTTTTTCTACAAGTGACTAACACTTCGACTACAGTATCAGATTGTCATCTTCACAATAAATTTCATATTTTCATAAGGTATGATTAAAATTCAAATGCATTTAATTAACATCTGTAATGCTTACTTTAGGCCACTACTGGGCCTTAAATGGAATCAATTAATCATTACCACTATAATAATCTGTGCTTGTTGCTGCCTGGAATGGATCTGTTTGGCTATTTCAAGAACTCCGTCTACAACCTGCAGGAAAATTTATAAATAATGGAGTTTTATGATTCGTCAAAAAAAGAGGTCATATTTTGATGCGCAATGATCAAAATTGACAATGTAGAGTATTGAAAGATTTTTGAAGAAGAGGGCAATTGGCACTAAAGCATTCGCATGAGTAAAGTCACCTAAGACTGATAAAGCTGAAACGATCCTGGTTGTGATGATTTTAAACACATGAGATTTTGTCACGTACTTTTTACACAGCATGATCCATTTTTGAACTTGTCTGAGATATAATCAACACAAACATCCTGACAACTGTTCACGAGCATCACACTGCAGTTGTGACTTTTACTGTGAACACAAGGATTTCCAATGATTTGTCCCAGTGACCTAATTTTTAAGCCAACATGACCCAATTTTGAACTTGTCTAAGATATTATCAAGACAAACATTCGTCCCATTGACCTACTTTTCATGTAACGTGACCCAATTTCAAACTTGTGAGAGATATTATTCAGACAAACATTCTGACCAAGTTTCGTGTGTATTGGACTGAAAATGTGGCCTCAGGAGTGCACACAAGGTACTGTTGGTCTCTGGACGACGGATGAGAGACGAATGACATGGCTAGATCACAAAAGCTCATTTAGAGCACTTTTCTGCTCAGGTGAGCTAAAAAGACATTTAATTATACAAGAGAATACAGTAGTTATGTCTTCAGGATACAGAATAAATACAGACGGGCCAAATAGCTCTGTAAAATACAGGTAAAGATAGATTAGAAATGAGTAAATACTCTTAATTTTGATCTTTCTGAAAATACCACTATTCACTTCTTTGCAGGGCTCAACATTACCTTTGATGAAAGCTGTCCCCCAGCAACTATTTAGCATTTTTTGGGACATCCAACTTTCCAATATACTAAATCGCAGATATACATTTTGGCGCTGGGCACTGGTAGTACAGTCAAGTTCACTTTGAGGTATTCAAACAATAACTCAATCCTTACAGTATTAAACAAGAGCACCACATGCTGGTACCAGCGCTAGGCTGCAGTTACTTTTAGTTAGAGTTTAGTCGAAAAAATGGGCAGAACTGTGTTAAAATATTCTGATGGTTACCTGCCCCTGTTGTATAGGTTTACCTTTTTATAGTTAACAATTTATCTGAGTTTAAAGTAAATATCTTATTTAAGAGATATTATAAAATGTAAAAGATTTTGCAAGACCACGCAGATGATAACACCTGGGCTATGACAATACCTTGATGTTTTCTTTGACAACAGCCGAGGTAATAGCTTCCTCAGGGTTTATCGAAAGTGTGCTCATATGGGTGCAAAATCAACACAATGTAAAGATATATGTTTAACACTTTAGCACACAATGCCGACCTTTAACAACCCTGGGAAAGAAGCCTTTTGAAAACATTGTGGGAAAAGGAGAAAATGCTGGTAACCAGCATTTTCCCCTTTTCCCACAATATTTTCTACTCTTTTAAAGAAAAACTGCACCATTTGAGCCATATTGAAATTGTTGTCTGCAAATGCTTTCAATTTGCATAAGGCTAAAATTTTCTCGTCAGGTAAAGAGTTAATTCTTTACCACACGCCAAAATTTTAGACCAATTCATAGTGAAGTCATTTGAAACTAAACGTGGTGCAAATAACATTATTTGTATTTTAAAAGGTAGAAAACATTGTGGTAAAACAGAGATACTGCTGTTTTGTAGCAATTTTCTCTTTCAATCACAATGTTCAAAAGCCTTCTTCCACAGGGTTTTTTTTAAAATACAGGATTGTTTAGTAATGAAATACCAGTGAGAGGATCAGTGTTTACAAACCTGGAGGTCTGTGTTCTCATGATTGTTTGTTCCAACAAGAAGGACCACAACCTGAAATGACATCAGGCCAAACGTTCTAGATTTGTACCTTCTAAAACTGCATTAAACAAAGCTTTCTATATGTCTATAAATTCCGGATTAGTTTTTATTCAACACCATTTTAAACATTGTACTCTTTACCAAATGACAAAAATTTACACTCATCCAAATTGAAAAGATTTGCAGACAAGATATTAAATGTAATTCAAACTATGGAATTGTGTCTAAAAGTGCAGAAAACATTGTGGGAAAAGGAGAAAATGCTGGTTACCAGCATTTTTTCCTTTTATCACAATGCCTTCAAATGCCCTCTCTATCAGGGTCGTTAAAACTTGTGATTGTTTGGTAAAAGATTCAAAGAGCTTTCAGTTATATTGGGGCATCAAGTACACCTATCCATTAGTTTCTATAATATTTTCTACCAATACTTCAAGCAACATTCTTTCTAAGCCACTAGCAAATAGAAAACCTTGTTCAAGCATACCCTTAAACATACACTGCATGGTGTGGGGTTTAACTCTTATACCACATGGCCAAATTTCAGACTTGTCCAATTTCAAACCATCTTCAAACTACAAATTGAAGGTGGCTCAAATGATGGAACTTATCTTTGATTGGGTAGAAAAACATTGCAGCAAAAGGAGAAAATGCTGGTTGCCAGCATTTGCAACCAGCATTTTCTCCTTTTTCCACAGCGTTTCAACAGTTTTCTTTCTTAGGATCATTAAAACTTGGGATTAAGTGGTAAAGGGTTAGTTATAGTAGTGAAAGCTACTTCAATGGTAAATAATAAGTTCTACCTTTGGTTGCATGCTGTCCATTTCTCCATTTATAACCCTCCACAACACATGCTGTGTGCGGTCTCCACCTACACCAAAATTTAAGGCATGTAGTGGTTCAAAACTTTTCTTCCAAATCTGTAAGATAATACATCAAATTTGAGAAACATTATTTATTAACCCTTTACCAAACAATCCCTGGTTTTTACGACCCAGAGGAAGAAGCCTTCTGAAAACATTGAGGGAAAAGGAGAAAATGCTGGTAACCAGCATTTTCTCCATTTCCCACAATGTTTTCTACTCTTCTAAAGTCAAGTTTCAAATTTTCTATCACGTTTATTTTGTCGTCTGCAAATGCTTTCAACTTGGACAAGTCTAAAATTTTGTCGTTTGGTAAAGAGTTAATTACCAGTGTACAATATCATCAGTAATTATTGGTAAGGTAAAGAAAGTAAGCACTTGCAAAAGGACAACTTTTCAGGAAATATTTTGAAAAAATGTAATAATTTTGAAAGCTGCCAACAATAGTGAGTGCATCAATTACACTGTATAGATGTGTTTGTGTGTATTTTCTAACCCGAGTCAATGCAAGCTTTCCGATTAAGAAATCTTCAACCAATAGTGTGTACCTTATTGTCCTCTTATAACACCCCCTCCCCCCGGTGTGGGTGATTAACCCTTTACCACACGGCAAAATTTTAGACCTATCCAAATTAAAAGCATTTGCAGACGACAATTTCATAGTAGCTAAAATGACACAATTTTTCTTTGATAAGGTAGAAAACTTTGTGGGAAAAGGAGAAAATGCTGGTTACCAGCATTTTCTCCTTTTCCCACAATGTTTTCAAAAGGCTTTTTGCTCAGGGTCGTTAAAAGTCGTCACAGTGTGGTAAAGGGTTAATAGACGCAAAGAACATAGAACTTTTGCAGGATCATTATGACAATGCTGCCATCCTGGTTTTAGTCAGTCCCGATTGCAAAGCCAATTTAGGACCTGCTGTATTTAACACTGACTATCAACTTTATCATTAAATTTGCCGTCTGGTATGTCCAATCTCAGTTAAATAAAAGCTGAGAGAATCTCAATTAGAGTGGTAGAAGTCAATCAAGTACATATCAAACACTGTATACAAGTACCTCAGTCAATGCAAGCTTTCTGATTAAGGAATCTCCAATCAAAACTAACTCTGGTTCCCCTTCCTTAGCTTCATGCACATATCTGTTATGCTGAAAACAAAAGAAGACGAAATCAATATGTCACTTATAACAGTTTAACCCTTTACCACACAATCCTGAGTTTTAACAATCCTGGAAGAAATTAACCAGTTAGATGATGCAAAAATGTCAAAGACAGGTATTTGGTTAGTCCAAATATTTAGACATATACATGCTTATTTATCTTTCAACATTTATCTATCGGACATTTCATATTTTGTTTTGCTCATTGCAACTAACGTCTAAACAGGTCCCGTTCAGTTCTATGGAGCAAATCGGATCTCTCTAAAACCGGTATTATTAATTACGAAAGAGAATTTTCTTTACCTTTAGGAAGAACTTCATTTGAAAACATTCAGGCACTGTCGTAATAAACAATGGACAGATTCACTCAGAATTCTATCAAATCACTTTCATGTAGGATTGCTGATGAAGTGGCCACCATAGGGGTCCGTAGTTTGACTCCTGTCACCCACAGACTATATATTGTAAACAAGGGATTTAACTGTATATGTATCTTTTCTACCCCATCAGTTATTCTCCTATTTTTTTCTACAGCTGAGAGCTAAAACATTTTTCTACCAGAAAAACACAACTGTTTGTCAGTGGCTAATGCAGTCTGGCTGATACATTCGCTCGAACTTGTAAACTCGCTCAAAAATCTGCGCCATTGACACGGGTTTGTACATCCGTTTTCAAGATATAAAATGCACTTTAGATCCAATGAAACGCAGCATTAGCGGCACCCACCCTTTAAACATGTTTAAAAATACTACTGACCTATAGTCTTTATCTTCAATAATGATGAAACGCCTCAGAATTCGTTGAATTTGTGATCTACGTTCTTATTTCGAACAGCTGCAGCCATCTTCTGTCATGTGACATTGTTTGGAACGAGAAATTTCATCGGTTGATATGTACTAACAGTTGTGAATTCAACCAATGAAATTTCGAACAGCTGCTCACACCTTTTTGTCACGTGACAGTACGGTGACACTGTTTGGAACGAGAAATTTCATTGGTTTATATGTGCGAACCTCAGTACCGAATGTACGAACCCGTGTCAGTGGCGAAGATTTTTGAGCGAGTTTACAAGTTCGAGCGAATGTATCAGCCAGACTGCATTAGCCACTGACAAACAGTTGTGTTTTTCTGGTAGAAAAATGTTTTAGCTCTCAGCTGTAGAAAAAATTAGGAGAATAACTGATGGGGTAGAAAAGATATGTTGTTTTTTTGAAACCGGGGGCGAGTAACGGGCTGCATACAGTTAAATCCCTTGTTTTAGTCTATGGGTGACAGGAGTCAAACTACGGACCCCTATGGTCGCCACCATGTTTTCAGTCATGCAGATGGTTGCATAACAAACCAGAATTGACTTTAGGTTTAGGACCGAAATCTATTTCAATAATCAAACATATGGCCGTAGAGAACAAAATTTCTTTTTAAAAAAAGACATAATATGATTCTGTAAGTTGCATTAGCCCATTCATGGTGGTTCATTAGGAACAATGATATCTCTTTCACGGCAATTCATAACAAAACAGAGTGGTGTTGAATCAAAATGGATTTAGCTCATAAATATGCAAGTTTTGTACAAATATCCATCTTCAATCAAGAAATTTTAATTAATCTTACTTGTGGTGTATATTTGATTGAACAAGTTCAGTTAAAAGTATCCGAATTTGCTGTTCAAACGTTGACAAAATTCGATGTCTGAGTTTGCTGATGAACCTATGAAGGAACCGTTAAGACCTTACGGTACACTAATATTTGGTGTGAAAAAAACATCATAGCCCAGATAACACCCGATAATTTGTAATTTGTTATCGAAACCTCAACTCAATTTATTAGATAAGTCCAATTTACCCAACTTGTCTGTTGTCGAAACTACCGTCAATCTCTATTTATCCGTGAATATCTAACATCCGGCTATATGTGCAGTTAATAGCTGAGTCAATTTAATCGATCTAAATTTACTTGTCACCTGACTCATCCATCGCCCGTCCCCTTGAATATCTGTGATTGGAACAGGATCAATTGCACTGTGCATCTTCGAATCAATCTGTTATCGAATGTCAGAATAACCTTACTTTCGTTTTACAATATATTGATAACTCCGTGGACAGTTCCCTTCACTTTTTATGAGCATGTATAATTCCCCGCCCCACAGACAAACATAGACAAAATTTCCGGCCCGCGGCGGGCGGTATGACTAGATACCGAAAATAGCCTATTATCGCGAAAATACCTTCTTTCGCTACGAATCATGTTGTGTCTTAGAGGTTTATGCAGCATATTTATTTGTTTAGGATAATATATTATTAAAATACTCATGCTTATTCACGGTTTTCATGCAGTTCTAAGTGAATTTTTACGTAGTTCATGGTTGATTCATTATTTGAATCTAAATAAAAATGAAACTGATTTTTGGTGCGATATCCATTATTTAACCATTATCTCCCGGTAGATGGCATTCTACAAATACACATCTATCTAATTTGGGCATTCTGGGTACAGAACCGGACAACAACCGTTACTTTGAATTTCAAAATGAAATAAACGTTTACTCAATAAAACGCTACCTGGTGTGATTCATTCAGCTATGATCGGCTAGCATGTAGGCTAACAGCTTCGGTATAAGCTCTACTTTTCCCAGGTATACGGGGATGGGTGATGCGTCATAGCAGACAGGTCGAATCTTCGAAGAATATGACATGCGCAGACAACGGTATTTCACAGAGCAGTCTTCAACAGTAAGCAACACCTAAAAAAGTTACAAAGAAAGCTTTATCTCATCTATGCTTATATTCACGGTTTTCAAGCAGAAGTGAAATTTTACATGTATTTTCAAGTTTATTTTCACATTTATATTTAGGACTTTATCCAGGAAACAATCTTGATTATATGAAAATACCTTCTTACTACGAAAATAGATTCTTTCAGACAAAAATAGTCACTATTTTCCACTTGTACACAGATTTAAATTTCTCGATTTGAAAAAAAGGGGAAAGAAAAAAAAACAAATAAACTTAAAACAAGGCTAGATTTAAATTTCAGCTTTATTTATTAAAAAAAATGTTAAGCTAACCATTAAATCATAATGTTGTATCTTGAATTTGAGAGAAAGAATGATTACTAAGATTCGAGTAGTTATTAGGATGCTTGTAAATGTAAACAGTGTGACAAATGCAGTCATTGTTCATTATGAGCAGCGATTACATATATCGATATCCTTTAAAGGATCTAATTTGTTTTAACCAGGGATCGTAGACGATCCCTGTTTTAACTTTCTATCAAACAAGTAAATGTAGACCTGTCCGTTACTGAAAGCATTTGCAGACGACCACTTCAAAGTGGCTAAACTGATGGGATTTATCTTTAGATGGTTAGAAAACATTGTGGGAAAAGGAGAAAATGCTGGTTTCTCCTTTTCTGACAATGATTTCCAACTGCTTCTTCAGAAAACTTAAGATTTCATACTTTTACAAATCTCAGAATCAGTACCTACCTATACCCATACAGTAAAAAACATCTCAGTAGGCCTCCTAATCCCCGTTCCCAGGTAGGTATGAATTAAATCTAGTAAGTGTTTAGAGAACACACTGTCTCTGTCTATGTACCGGAGACAAACACAATTAATGACAACCTTGTCAATTTCAATACTACTTAAAAAGTGTGGGAAAAATGGAAATAAGAAAATAATAATAACAAATTTATTAAGGAAAAAAGGCATTATTGCCTATCACGACACATATATTTTTACAAAGATTTACATGTTGACTCAATGGTGGATATTGGTATGACAAAAACTTGATAAAGAGGAGCAACTCTGAAGCAAAAAAATCATTTTGTTTAATTATTGCTTACCTCCCTTCCACTTTAAGGTTATAAAAGTGAAGGGTATACATAATTAATTCACGAGCGGAGGACTCGTGAACGTAATGTTTTGAGTCACTTGAGGGTGTGGGTTCGATCCCCACGGCTGGCCATCTAAAATTACTAATAGTCTTTCGGATGAGACGTTAAACCGAGGTCCCATGTGACGGTGCTATACAGCGAGCATGTAAAAGAACCAGGCGTAACTTAGGATGGGTTTCGTCCTGTATCTGCACTATCCCCCGTAACAATACTAACAGCCTTCAGGGGGCGTCGCCCATATGGGCAACCGGTGGCGACGATAAATAAACGCAAATTCAATCAATCAATTAATTCCATAGATGTCTTCAAGACCGTTGTTATTTTCGATAAGTATTTTAAAGAACAGTTTAATGTCATTAATAGACATTATTTCTGAGAGGAATATTAAAAGAAGAACTGTTGTTTTCAACTGTTTTTCTTTTACTAACACTATCACTATCATTACTTTTTTTCCCAGTCATATCTACTCCAAAGGATAAGGAAGTATCAGAAGTAAATATTAAAGTGCTATGTTCTGTACCTTTTGTTTTATCAAAACCTCCATCTCATTTAACGTTCAGACTGAATCTTCTCTAAAGTAAGATAAAAGTAACAAATCTTTATCGTGTGATAAATGGCGACAAAGGAACAAGCTAATTGTGGTCATTATATGTTCTGCAACTTCTATGAAAGATAATGGTTACTATGATGTTTCAAAAAATAATTTTGTTCTTTAGATATTGCTCTAAAATTACTATAAAACACTGTGGGCCGAATCTTCTGAATATCAGGCCAAATCTCTTCAACATCGGGTCCGAATCTTCTCGAAAATCGCTGGTCGGCCTTGGGTCGAATCTTCTTTGGTCCGAATCTTCTGACATCTTTGGGATTACACCTTGCCGATTTTCAATCTTACTTCCGGTTATGAGGAAGCAAGTTTATGGAACAATATTCCGTGGTATAGAACGCGTCAAATTTGTAAAATAATCACCATTTCTACTGTATTTGTGGCGCAGAGAAGAAAATGGCAATTTCATCAGATGTTGAAATGAAAGATGCTAGTCCTGTAAAACAGCCAGAAAAAACTAATGCAGCGACCGAAGAACAACCTAAAGATCCACCTAAAGATCCAGACTTGCTTACCTTAGAAGGTCTCGTGTGTTCAGTAACTTTCTCTACATCTTTTTGTTTACACCCTAGTATTGTTTATAAGCACCGTCATACGCTATTTATTTATTTTACTTTCTTCATGTACGCTGGATTTTATCGATTTCTTCACAGGGATGCGGCCTAAAACAGTCAAAGTCCCCATACCTGAGGCTAAACGGTTCCAGGACGTTTCACCCCAAAACCGTTTCCTCCCCTAGTCGTTTCGCCCCCCAAGTTGTTTCCCCCTGGTCATTTCCCCTCTGGTGGTTTTGCCCCCACTGGTCGTTTTGACCCCCAGGTTGTTTCCCCCCAATGTTGTTTCCCCCCCTATACAAGGTAAAACTGAATTTCACCTTAGAACTTTTATAAATTTTTATAGCAGGACATTGGTGATATGTGGAAAAAAAATCAGAATATGGTCATGTATATTTTTTCAAACTTTAAACAGGTAAGTAAACATAGTTCGCAATTTCTTTTTTGGCATTTGCATAATTAAGTCAGTGAGACCTTATCAAAAATTAAATTCATATTTGTGTGGTAAAAGGTTAACAGTTATTACATTTAAAAGAAAGCAAAAAGATTCTATGAATGAAAGAAACTTATCACCCTAGCTTTACAATGACCAATTTTTCGGTTAACAGACAAAAAACAAAGTATCAAAAGTTGCTCAAATTATGATGTTAGTGTCTGAATGGTGGAACACTATGAAAGATAGGAAAATACTGGTAACCAGCATTTACTCTCTAGTAAAACTGCTGCCAATGTTCTGCTACTTTCCTTCTTCGATTATTGTATGCTATTGGAGACAAAACTAATCTCAGTCTAATCCCATACTGCACCTCTCTCTCCCACTCTCTCTCCCTCCCTCTCCCCTAAAAGCGCACCCACATTTCAGGAAAAATGCAAAATCTGGATCAAAGTTCACAACTTTCCTGTGTGATATCAATCAACCCTTTTTCCAATGAACCTCAGAAGTATAAATGATAAGACATTGAAATCTCTTTACACATTTGTATTTCTACATGAAGATATATAAATGCATCTATGCCTTTTGATAAAGATTGGTGCAGACATCAATGTTTTGTTAAAAAAACGAAAAAAACTGTTATGTATCCTCAAAATACTGAAAGTAATGCATAATGTGACAAAGGGTTTCATAATCAATTACCTGACTTCACAGTAACAAAGTCAAAATGACATAGATTGCATAATACGTAATTAACAAGTTGAGAATCGGGCCTAATAGGATTATGACGGCAAGTGATCTAAAGCCTTTTGACCAGCAACACGGTGGACTCTTTCAGCCAGAGAACAATTTTGGATGGCATTAATCCTTTAAAAGATAACCTTGAAGGTGAAAGAGAGGTATAGACTGAGATCAGGTCAGCGTCATGCGTTGTATCATCTTTGTCTACTATAGGTGATCAGCATCATGACAAAAGGAGATACAGTTATAAATGATTCTTTTCCCCCAATGTTTTTGTTTTTTTTCTGTTACTGAATTTTAATCAAGGACTGACTAGATCTATAGATAAAAAAAAAAACTCTGGACTGATATTCACGTTGTTTTTCAAATCTTAGCTTTACGGGTACTTTGTTTGGTCGGTAAACATGCAGCGCCTAAAGCAGAGAGTACAATGGCGAAAACAAGCTATCAAACAATATATCAGAAAACCAATGCTGCCATCCCTAACAGCTATCATAAGAAATAGAATGGCGGCGGCCATTTACTTCTTCCTGACATGAAATGCACAAAACTGACATAATTCCTTTCTAGTATCTTAGACAACGTTCAACATTTTCTCAAAGATGAATGATGATCAGCCCTTTCGTTGGTGTATAAAAGATTTTCTTGAAACAAAAGATATACCAGTTATGAAAACTTTACCTTTTTCAATCATTGCTCATCGACACTGTTAAAGAACCAACTGACCAATTTAAAATACTTACCTGGTAAAGGTGCTAATGATAATAATTAAAGACGTTTAATTTTGCATAAAGCATGCGTTTTCACACCTCAGCATAAATCTCATTAATTGCGTGAACATCGTGTGATTAATAACTCAAACCAATTTAGCAAGGTGATCAACGGTATCGATGAAAAACCGTAATACTTCAGTTTATTATATTAAAGACTACAAAGGACACTGACATCGGTAAACATATATATATTTTTTCTTTCTTCATTTTAGAAAATTATGATTAAAATTATTGTAATAATTCTTAATATACACTGTCATTCAAGAGTCTTTGAACCATTATTCTCTACAGGTGCTCATTCTCTCTCTGTCTCTCTCTCTTAACTTGTTTGGGGGCAAAATGACTAGGGGTGGAAATGGTTTGGGGGCGAAACGACTAGGGTTTGGGGGCGAAACGACTAGGGGTGAAAAATAGAGGCGAAACGACCAGGGGGGGAAACGTCTTGTTACCGGCAAAACGTACCCCAAAAATTAAGGTTAAATGTACCCTAAAAAGGAAGACAAAAGGTACCCGAAATAAGAATTATTCTGTACCATTTTTGATGAGATAAAAGTAAAATATGATTTATATTTCATCTTGAACAGGGTTCTCCCTACCTTCGATACAAAGATTACCCCCGATTCGGTGACCAGCTAGCTTGATCGATGAACTATGATGGACTGTTCAACATGCAAAGGACTTAATTGACTTCTTTAGTTTACGCATATCTAACGAAGTACTGATTACAAAAAAAATTGTAACCAAAAACACCAATTTTAAATGCTGTTACAACCTTAAACATTGTTTGAATCATGCATATTCCACCCTTCAATCTAGTGCTGGAAGCTGAATTGGTGCATGGGAAAGTATCCCCTCATTTCCGGCTTTCAGTACCTTTAGAACAGTTCATAGATAATTAAAGTACTAAAAGATGTACACCAAAGCTCAACTAAAATGTTTACTATCACAAAAAGGAACTGTTTTGAACATCGTATATGAACAGTTCTAAGTCAATTATTTTCAGTTTTTGAAGCGAGATGAAAGGGACAGATGAGTGTCATGGCGGCCATTGGCCCTCTGGTGACAGCAGCATCAGAATACCAGAAAAGCAAAAATGAATTCATTTTGGTCACTTCTTTCAATTTATATGCACCTCTGTTTTAAACACCAGTTTTATCATAAACTATCTGAAAATACTGAATATCTGAATGAAAATGTTAGAAACATTTACTCCAACTCTCAGGAAGCAGCAGATATTCTGGAAAAATTGTTCAATTTTAAGTGACCAAACAAAATGGGTCACAAAGTTCTCTGATCAAATTATAGATTGAAATCTTGTCACATTATTCCAGTATGCTTTCGTAATTTGCAAGAAAACTGGGATACCATATTGGGTTGGAAAACAGGTACCATTCCGAAATAGGTTGCTTGACCATAATAATTAACATGTACAAAAACACTCAAAGAGATCCTGGTTGTGATGATATAAAATACATGAGTGTTAGTGACCTATATTTTGACCGACTTGACCTATTTTAGATTGATTGATTAAATGGTGTTTTCCACTGCTTTCAACATTATTTCAGTCATATCACTGCAACAGCTCACATATTCATGTATTTCCTGGGTTTCACCAGTACTAGGCTAGGGCTGTGAAGTGTCTTGCCCAAGGTTGGCAAAAAGCCGGTCAATACTCATATTGACAGGGCCGGTGGTTTTAACCGGTTATAACAGGTCACTGCTGGTCAAAAGTGGTCGATTGAAGTGGTTGATTGGGTCGATTATATCACTGGCTTACATACCCGTCCTGTTTCTAAATTAGTCGTAAAAGCTCTCCTCCTACATTCTGTACATGAAGGTATATTAAATATTATCATCAGCATCATAGTTTTTGTCAATAAAGTCCTTTTTTATTTAATCATAATTCAAAAGACATTTATTTCTGGTCAACTGAAGAGGTTGATAGGGTTTACTTTCCTATTTGAACTTACATACAGTTCATTTCTTTTCAACCAAACAATTTTTAGCTCCACTGGCCGAAGGCCAGAGAGCTATTGTCATGGCGTTGTGTCCGTCGTGCGTCCGTCTGTCCGTCTGTCCGTCCGTCCATTCGTCCGTTCGTGCGTCCGTAAACTTTTTCTTTAAAAAACTTCTCCTCAGAAACTATTAACTGGATTTTTACCAAATTTCACAGGAATGTTCCTTTGGTGGTCCTCTTTCAAATTCCTTCAAATAATTGTGTTCCATGAAGAATTCTGGTTGCCATGGCAACCAAAGTAAAAAACCTTTAAAAATCTTCTCCTCCCAAACCGCTATTTGGATAGCATTATTATTTTGCAGGAATGTTCCTTAGATACAGGTTTACAGAATTCCTTAAAAAAAAAAAGATCTGTCAAAAAACATGGCTTTTATGGGAGACTCATTTTCCTTTTATGGTATAAAGTAAAATCTTTGAAAAATTTCTTCTCTAAAACTATTCATTGGATTTCATTGTTGTTAGCTCCACTGGCCGAAGGCCAGCGAGCTATTGTCATGGCGTTGTGTCTGTCGTGCGTCCGTCCGTTCGTTCGTCCGTTCGTGCGTCCGTAAACTTTTTCTTTAAAAAACTTCTCCTCAGAAACTATTAACTGGATTTTTACCAAATTTCACAGGAATGTTCCTTTGGTGGTCCTCTTTCAAATTCCTTCAAATAATTGTGTTCCATGAAGAATTCTGGTTGCCATGGCAACCAAAGTAAAAAACCTTTAAAAATCTTCTCCTCCCAAACCGCTATTTGGATAGCATTATTATTTTGCAGGAATGTTCCTTAGATACAGGTTTACAGAATTCCTTAAAAAAAAAAAGATCTGTCAAAAAACATGGCTTTTATGGGAGACTCATTTTCCTTTTATGGTATAAAGTAAAATCTTTGAAAAATTTCTTCTCTAAAACTATTCATTGGATTTCATTGTTGTTTTGCAGGTAAGTTCCTATGGTGGTTGTCTACCAAATTGTTTCTTCAGTGAGCTAAAATGCAGGATTGAATGATAATTGTTAAAAACTTCCTTTCGCCATTATAGAAATATCAGGCCTGTGGAGCGATACAGGCGCTCAAGCGCCTCTAGTTATCTATCATCATTCCTTATAGGTTAGATAATTGTTTATAGTTCTTCATCTCTCTCTCTCTCTCTCTCTCTCTCTCTCTCTCTCACACACACACACACACACACACTCTCCACCCCCCCCCCCCACCCACCCCTCCCCCCACAAACACACTTAGGTTTTAAAAATATAGATTATTCAAAATATGTTTTTGATCATAAAAGTTCAAAGGTAGCATCAAAAAGCAGCTCATATATAATTTTCATGTAGAAATGCAGAAAAAAGTGTCACCCATAAGCAAATGTGAAATACATGTGTTATTAATCTTTATGAATATTGAGGTACACATGAAGAGGGCTGTAACTGATTAACCAAACAATGGTTAATGATTATGTCTTTGAAGTATATATTTGTCTTTGTACACCTTTAAATTGCTTCCAAAACACATTAACAGGTGTAAAAGTTGCCCCTTTCTACCTCAGTGGGTGTGGCTAAAATTTAATTACCAAAGTGACCCTATTTGGGGTATTATACTTGACACCAGGCTTTATTTCTCAAGTGTGAAGTATTGACTTATATGCAATCAAGATATATCTTATCATCAAGCAGTTACTTAAGGTGTCAAAAATGAAACCTAAAGACCTTGTTTGGAACTTCTACACAGTTACGGAAACTGGCAAAAGCCAGCTGATGAGTACCCTTGGCAGGGATAAAACAATTTTTTTGCTCAAGTCAACTTTTACTTATAATTATTGATGAATTAAACCAAATTGAGAACAAAAAAAAAGAAAAAAATGCCCACAATAAATCATCCACTAAATAGCATAACTGTCCTCTTAAAACTCATCTGATCATCCAAATTTCCAAATGACCACTACAAATATTCAATCGACCACTAATGAGCAGTAATGACCACTTCTAGAGTATTGACCGGGGCAGTTTTAACTGGTTAAAATCGCCAGTTAAAACCGCCCCTGGTTTCGACCGCCCAACCTTGGTCTTGTCTAAGGACAATCCAGCTAAAAACCCAGTGGATTCAGTGAGGCTTGAACACGGGACTTGTAGGTCAGGAGTCTATAATTTACTCCTGAGCCACACAGGACCCTAACCCATTTTAGAACTTGTCAGAAATATCAGCAAGACAATATTCTGACCATGTTTCATGAGTTTCAGACTGGAAATGTTGCCTCCAGCATGCACATTAGGCTTTTCTAAGATTTGTCCCAGTGACCTACTTTTGACTTGTCTGATTTATTAACAAGACAAATATTCTGACCAATTTTCATAAGACTTAGTATCAAGCAGAAAAATAAGGCTTCTAGAATGCAAACAAGGTTTTTCTAATATTTGTCCCAGTGACCAAGTCTTTGACTTGGGTCACATTGAGTGAAAAAAGTAGGTCACTGGGTCTAATCTTAGAAAAACCTTGTGTACCCTCTAGGGTCACATTTTCAATCCAGTACTCGTGAAACTTGGTCAGAATTTTTTTCTTGGTGATCTTTCAGAGGAGATTAAAAAATTGGTGATGATGTGTCAAAAACTAGGTCATTACACTCTAGAGCCAGGTTTTCAGTCGAGTACGCCTGAAAGAATGTTAGAATGTTTGTTTTTATATATCAGACGTGTTTGAAAATGAGTCATTTTGGGTCATACAGGCTTAGGTTAGTGACTTTAGGGCCATGGCCCTCAAGTTTAAAATAGTTTTTTTTTTTCCTCAAGATTATTTGATAGAACATTGGATGTAATGTTAAGAGGTTAGTGGATTCATTTCTTTTCAGATGTTCGAGAATTTATAAAATATATAGACAAGTCAGTGTCAACTAAAGAGCCTCGTTACATGGCCAGGGCAACAAGAGGTATTGGTTCTGTGAGACATAGACTTAACCTGAATGTTCTTCGAAGGCTTGTTCAGGGATACATCCAGGCACCAGCTCAGTCTGGAATCAGAGATGAGATATTAGCATATCTTGAAGTTGTAAGTGTTTATAAATTTTGTGATTTGTTATGTGATTATCCTTTTACTTGAAGACAAAATTGTAGATTTATCCATACAGAAACCATTTGCAGAGCATAAGTTAAACACAGCTCAAATTATGGGATTTTCTCTGAATGGACAGAAAACATGTTTGAGAAAAGAAAAAAAAATAGTTAATCCTCAACCAAACAATCCTGAGTTTTGATGACCATGACAGAGAAGGCTTTTGAAAACATTGTGGGAAAAGGAGAAAATGCTAGTAACCAGCATTTTCTCCTTTTCCCACAATGTTTCCTACCCTTTTAAAGAGGAAATACAGTTTCTTGGTCACGTTTGATCTGCTGTCTGCAGATGTGTTCGATCTTAGACCAGTCTAAAATTTTGTCGATTAGTGAAGGGTTAAGAAGATTTGACTCTTTTCCCACAATGTTTTCCAGTGTCCTCTGCCTCAGGGTCACATAAACATGGAATTATATGCTAAAGGGTTAGAGCAGGAATTTGACGTTTTGATGTTTATTAAGAAATATTACCCAGTAGATGTATTGAAGGAAATATAGGATCTGACATGAGTTGGTGTTTGAGATAAAGTTCTACAGAAAATGTTATTAAGCAAGCCTTTGGCGAGCTCAATAACATTTATTTCTTGACGAGATTCATAAAATTTATCTCAAACACTAACAAATGTCAGATTCTTTTTATCACATAATGATATTTCACAAATTATAGATATGAAGATGCAAAACCATCTACAGATGCACCCGCAGTAACATCCATAAAATCAGATTCACTTCTGAGAAATACATACAAAATGACGTCAAAAATGACATCACACAATTGTGATATCAAACATGTATAAGATAAGAAATTCATAATGGGTATATTTCACTGAAAACAAGGGAGGCTATGTGATAAAAATATATCTTGTAATTTGGATATGCCTGGGGAGAAATTGATTAGACAAAGAGTAATAATCCTTAATCACTTGACCAACTGACATAATAAACCTAGTCATATGGTGAAGTGTTCGTATACCAACAATGTCATATGACCCATGTTCAAGACAGGTTTGATAGGAGGGGAAAGCATTTTCTCCTTTCACTACAATGTTTTCAAAAGGTTTATTTCTAAGGGTCTTTAAAACTTGGGATTGTTTGATGAAGGGTTTAAGCCAGGATGGTTCAGTATACGGGATGATGCGGATTAATGACCAGATTGCATCTTTTTTTGCATACTGATCTTGGTCTACTCTGGCTTCAAAAAGAACAACAAAAGTCATGAAAAGCATTCTTAAGGTTGATATTTGAATCAGTTTCAGACAAAAGAGGTAAATGGGTTGAGTCCATTCCGTCCCAAGTCAGGAAAATTATCTGCATTGTCTGTCAGCCCAGAAGTTGAAGTTTATCTACATCTCCTTGTTCTCATTTTCATGATAGACCAGAAAAAATTGAGTGAGGTAAGTCTTCCACTCCTCCTTATAGCCTAGCAGGTAAAGATCAGAATGCATGTTTTGTGCAGTCTGATCATGATCTGCACTGGCCGTAAAGGCAATTGAATTCATGAAAGGCACTCTAAGAGTTGTTACCGCGACAGGATTTTGAACATTCCTTGGACACTTTTACAGATGTTTACTTTTGAAAGCAGTGGGGTGGCTAGGAAAGAATGTTGTGTGAAGGATGTGTAAAAGAAACTCCAAGTATGCTTGGATAAGTGTGCCTGACACTGTCATACAAGGGATATGATTTAAGTTAAGTTTTCCATGTAAAGATACTCATATATATGGTTTATACACTTTCATTCAACATCTTGGAAAACATTTGGAGAAATGGAAGAGAAAAGTACATGTATCTGCAATTTTATCATATAGCACAAGTTATCACATGTATCACATTCATGTAGAGCCCTAATTGATTTAAAGGAATCTATTCACGTAAGAAGAACTGCCCAAATATTGCAATGTAAATATTTTTTTTACCATTATAATCCTGTCGCAGAGAAGATTTATTGATTGAATTGGAGTTTAATGCTGTTTTAACAGCTCAGGTCATATCATGGTGGTCAGTGTGCCTATGCTTGTGTTTCCTGGCTTTCTCACACAAGTACTGACACAACTTTCTTTCCAAGTCACTGACTACTTTCTCACATGCATCAGAGGTGAGAGGTGAAAAATCACCGGAAAGAAAGTTTGTCTCTTTGGTATTGAACTCACAAACACAAGTCCGATATGCTTACCACTGAGCTGCCCAGGTGGGCTTGCAGAGAAGAAGGTAGATCGAAGATCATTACACAGAAGAACTGGTAGATAGAGTAGCTCTTAGATCAGACTGCAAGTTCTGTGTCTTATCTAGACCCACTCTGACAGCAAAAGCAACATAAGTTTAGCTTATTGTTCAAAGGGTTTATTAAAATACCTTAAAAAGTACATTGCCAAAAAAAAAGCCAATCCTAGATGACTGTGAATGAATACAAAATTGAACAGGTATGGCCTAAATGTCACAATTCGAAAATGATTGGGCCTGAGAAATGGTGCGGTGCATGTTAGAGGTAGACACAAAATGTGGGAAAAATCTCAGGAAAATACAGATGATTAGACCCCAGGCAGAGCTGCTAAATAAATAATTTATACATTATCAGTGAAAGAAAAAACTCAAATGTTGCAATTTACTAGACAATCAAACTTCAGGAAGAAGCCTTTAGAAAACATTATAGTGAGGAGAAAATGTCTGGTAACCAGTGTTTCTCTTTTCTCCAGAAATGTTTTTACCCTTTCAAATAAGACTATCATTTCATCCTTATTTAATTTTAGGTTTAAAAATGCTTCGAGTATTGACTATGTTATTAGCTCTTTTAAGCACAAACTGCTCAAGCAATTGTAGTCAGTTAGTGACCCTGCACCAAAATTGATCAAACAATTTTGCTTTGCTTAATCGATGAATACACCTTCCAACAGCTTCTCCACCTTATATTGTCTGAAATTTCATTTCTACAGTTTTGATCAGGTGAGAGGTATGGGCCCATGATGACCTTTTTGTTTCATAATATTTTCTGGTGAACCACCCTTCCCATTGCAGTGTTTGAACCTTTTTTCCCTGACTTAGACTATTCTGTTTGATTTATGTGTATCAACTCTTTACCAGACAACAAAATTGTAGACTTGTGAGAGTGGAAAGCACTTGCAGATGACAAGGAAAGGGAAGAAAATATTGATGGAAAAGGAGAAAATTCTGGTCTCTGGCCTTTTCTCCTTTTCCCACTATGTTTTCAATAGCCTTCATCCTCAGGGTCTTTAACTCTTTATCAAACAACAAAATTTTAGACTGGTCCAAATTAAAAGCACTTGCAGACGACAAAATAAACGTAACTCAAAAACTGAAATTTGTTTCCAGCAAGTTAGAAAACATTGTTGGAAAAGGAGAAAATGCTGGTTACCAGCATTTTCTCCTTTTCTCACAATGTTTTCAAAAGGCTTATATCTCAGGGTCGTAAAAACCAGGGATTGTTTGGTAAAGGGTTAAAACTCAGGATTGTGTGGTAAAGGGCGAAGAGGTCTAACACAATATTCTTTTCCCACAAGGCTGTGACTTGCTCAGATAGACTAATGCAGAAACTTGCCAGTCAGAACAGAAGGACAATGGATATTTTGGCGTCAAAGTGCTATTTTTATCACTCCAGAGCTTACGAATTGACAGGACAAATGGATAAGGTTAGGGGGTAGGTAGTGTTCAGTGTTTCATTTACCTGTGCGTCCTGCGTCAGGGACGCAAAGAAATTGCCGAGGACGCAAAACTTTGAGATATGTGTATTTTCGAGACGCACTGATTTTGATATCAATGCCTTTTGCAAAATTTCGTTTGATCCCGATCAATTAAAGTGTTTACATTTTCTATCGAAACACCGGTAATTTTTCTACTTTAGACTGGTACCTTCATTTTCCGGTCTATTTTTAGCCTAAGTAATCTAGTCTATGGAATGGTTTCCGTTTTTCTTTTTATTCGGGTACACGGAATATCGACATCCAGCACGTACGTTATAGATCCTCTCCAAGGCATATTCTTACTTAATTGCAGAAAATTGTAGTCAATATGAATGAACAACTATCATTTCATGTCCTCATCGGCAAATAATTACTTTTTGAATCTTTTTTATACCCGGGCGATTTAGATATCCTCAGACGATTTCCATTTCGTTGAAAAAATTCCAGTGCGTAGATCTATATCTAAACGATGTAATGCGTAAGCAATGCCACCAAAAAAGAAGGCAAAATCCGATCACAAACAACAAACTTTAACTAGTTTGTTTACGAAATCACAAGAGTCTGACCTGCCGATTCATAGTGACTTACATACCGATAAAAATGTCGAGAATAATGAGAAATCATCGGCAGTTCAATCGGCGTGGATTCGGCCCCGGCCAGTTCGAAACCGAGAGAATTCAAGTCACACTGGCTTAAACTTTTTAGTTGGCTAACTTACGAAAGTGAAGAGAATTCATGACAGACAATTCATAAATCAGACCATACAGATTTTTTAACAATTTGAACAATATTTTTTTTAAAATGGGGTTTAACTCATTTCCACACGATCCCTAATTTTGACGCCTCTGAGAAAGAAGCCTTTAGAAAACATTGTGGGAAAAGGAGAAAATGCTGGTAACCAGCATTTTCTCTTTTTCCGACAATGTTTTCTACCCTTCTAAAAACGAATTCTAAATCTTCAATAACTTCAATAACTTTTATTTTGTCATCTGTTAATGCTTTCGACTTGGACAAACCTAAAATTTTGCCGTTTGGTAATGAGTTAAAAGGTGGGACTCGTAAAGTTGGTTTCAGACTCATAGTTTTTCATCCCAGCGAGTCCCAGGACTCACTTATAGCAAATTGTGAAAAAATCACTGAGTGTTTGATTTTGTTTAAATGCATTTACAAATTGTAATAGAGAGTGAATATAGCATTTTATTCTTTAACAAATGATCCTCTGTTTTAACAACCTTAGGAAGAAAACATCTTTTGAAAAGGAGAAAATTCTGATTACCATCTTTTCCTCACTTGCCAGGTAATTTCTTTCAACAGGCATATTTATACATTAAGTTCATAAGCCTTAATGCATATCTGTGATGCATTTTACCAAGCAAGTGATCATGTAATTATGGATCCATAAAATCCATCTAGCAATGGCTGAATCCTTTTGGTAGAATGGTCCTTGGACAGGTAGAAAATTAACCAAAAGCTAAAAGTTTGACACGCTGCCCAGGCTGATTAGAGTTGATACTTTTGGCAGATGCATTAAACGTCCTTTTCACTGATCATGGTTAAAATTTATCTTGATCTATATGGTAATCAAAATGTTGGTTCAACCCTTAACCCTGTACTAACCGACAAAGTTTTAGACCGTTCCAAGTTAAAAGCATTTGCAGACAACAAATTAGAAATGGCTCAAAAAGTGACTATGGCCTTTGAAAGGGTTGAAAACATTGTGGGAAAAGGAGAAAATGCTGTTTACCAGCATTTTCTCCTTTTCCCACAATGTTTTCCAAAGCATTCTTCAAGATTGTTAAAACTTGGGATTTTGTGGTAAAGGGTTAATGGCTAAGTATTCCTGCAGGTTTTTCCACACAAGGTTACAGACATCAGTGCTGAGGACTGACACTTACGGGCAGGCTTCATTATTGAATCTGCTTCTCAGAAATTATCTCCATTACAACTTGATAGAGCAAGCCGACAAACTGGTGTCAAAGTCTTCATTTCCTGAGAGCTCATCAAACAATGAATGGGCAAGGTTTTTGTACTACTTAGGTCAGTTAGTTGACATAATTTACTATTTGCCTGTGTAGTGTTTAACACCATTTTCAACATTTTAGTCATATTGTAGAGGCCATTTTACCCATCCATGCCTGCTTCTGCAGAGTTTTTTTTTTAACCAGTAATTTGCAAAGCATTCTAACCAAACCTCTGGCTGTTTTCCCTCATAAACTAAGTTGCAACAACTGTCAGTTGTAGGATAAGAATGAATCCTGTCATATTGATTATCACCATGATCAATCTATGGAAAGAACTAAGAATTGAATCAGCTATCCCTTCCTCTTAGGCCCAGTTCAGCACCAACTGAGCCAAAGGGTTTGACCAACAAAATTCACCGGTGTTGGATGGTTGCATACACTGCCATGCATAAATATACATTTTAAGCCTTAACCCTTTGCCATACTATCCTGAGTTTAACTCTTTACCACATGACAAAACTTTTATACTTGTCTGAATCAAAAGCTTTTTCAGACGAGAATTTAAATATAGCTCAGATGATGGAATTTGACACTGATAGAGTTGAAAACATTGTGGAAAAAGGAGAAAATGCTGGTTACCACAATGTTTTGTAGAGGCTTCAGGGCTATTAAAACACAGGGATTTGTGGTAAAGAGTTAACACTTACGAAAAAGGCTTTTAAAATCATTGTGGGAAAAGAAGACAGTGCTGGTAACCAGCAGTTTCTCCTTTTCCCACATATTTCAACCATAAAGAAAAATTCCATCATTAGACACATTTTTCTCTGTAAATGCCCTCAATTTAGAGTCTAACATTTTGTCGTTTTGTAAGAGTTATAAGGCTTAATAAATATAAAAGACTTCCTCAATGTGCTAAACAGATCAAAGCAGTAATTTGATCGATGGATTTATGTCTAAGGCCTCTGTCAACAGTATTCAGTCATTTCACAACAGCACATGCATTTGTACCTTGGTTTTACTAGTACTACACTGGGTACTGAAGTGTCTTGCCCTAAGACACTCAAATGAAAAACTTTACGCTGTCAGAAGTTTGAACTTGGCCTCGAGATTGTTAAGCTTATACTTCATTACTGAGCCATGGAAGACTCTAAGGAAAAGGTACAGTAAACTCCACTTGTAACGATATCGCTTGTTGCAATATATCCCTTGTAACAATATTGTGGATAATTTATATGAAAAAGAAGTTTTTTAAGGTAAGCAATATCTTTTTATTGTTTTCTTACTTGTTGTAAGCATGCTATGCATAATGTAGTAAACATATAATCGGATAATTATTGGACAACACCGAAAGTTGGGTCAGCGGTTGTAATGATATTTGGATATAACAATAAATTTATTGGGTCTCTTGAATATCGTTCTAAGCAGAGTTTACTGTATACGTTTTAGAAAGTCTAGTACTGATGAAACCCAGGAGGCATGTGAATAATTGGATGGTCACCGTGATATAATTGAAATAATGTTGAAATGAGCCTTTAACATCTAAAAAAAAAACAACATAACTTATATGTTATTGCAGGTGTGATCAAAGCTGCACAACTGGAATATTCTGAGGCACACAAACATCTATTACAGGCACTGAGGAAGGCCCCTCAACATGCTGCAGTTGGTTTTAAACAAACAGTAGGTTTTCTGCAGTAATATTAACCCTGGGATCGCAAAGCACAAATGTAGCTTTTTTTTATGAGAGAGAGAGAGAGAGAGAGAGAGAGAGAGAGAGAGTGTGTGTGTAAACTAAGATCAGATTGATGTCTATAGACAGTGTAGATCAAAGATCAAAGACAGTGTAGACTAAAGATCAAGATCTTATCTTGGATCTACCATGGCTGTTTAGTTTGTGAAATTTTTTGAGGCCCACATTCATTTACAGCAGGCACTATGACAGGCACATTAACATGCTGCAACTGGTTTCAACTCTTTACCACACAGTTTGGATTTTTAACGACCATGGAAAATCTTTTTGTACAAGCATATGAGCCATGCTCTGGCTAAAGAGGTTTCCATGCATTTTGTCTAATAACCAACTGAATCATGAGGCAGAATGGTCCATGGACATATAGAAAATTATTGAATAGCAAAAAGTATCGACCCAGGGCAGCCTGCTGGACTGCGCAGGCCAGCTTGGGTCAATACTTTTTGCAGATGCATAAAACCCCCTTTACACAGCACTTGGCTCACTCAAATGAAATTATACTGTATCAGTTCATTGATCCATTGTTTTCTAACCTTTGAAAGAAAAAAATCTGGTTTTGAGTAACATTTGATTTGTCATTTGGAAATGCTTTCAATTTGAAAAAGGTTGAAATTTTGTTGTCTGGTACAGAGTTAAAGCTTGGAAAGTACTTAACAATATTTTTTTTCTCTTTCCAGGTAAACAGACTGGCTATTGTTGTAGAACTACTTCTAGGAGATATACCAGATAGATCTGTATTCAGAACTCCAACAATGAGAAAGACACTAGCTCCTTACTTCCAGCTGACTCAAGGTGCTTTTTATATTGTGTGTCGGTTTTTAACTCCACTTGCCAAAGGCCAGCAAGCTTTATTCATGGCCTTGTCCCTTTTGTCTCATTCTGCCCATGGTTCTTTCCACCCATGCTTTAGCATTTATTTCAGTCATCTACTTCTTTGAACTACCAATTTTGTTTTTATGAAACTTCACAGAAATGATCCTGCTATGGCCCTCTTTAAAAATTGATTACATGAAAAACCCAGGTTGCCATGGCAACAAAGCTGAAAGTAATAAAAATCTTGAAATTTCTTCCTCACCAAAACAGCAATTTGAAATTTTCTATAGGCTAACCAAAGTGGTCCCCTATTTGGTCTGTTTTAGACTTCTGGATGTATTTTTGATCTGGAAAAGAACATGGCTGCTTTTGGTTTGGCTTATTTTACTGGTGATAATCAGTTTTAGTTGATCTTATGGTGTTTACTTTGGCTGACCTTACAATAAGAGATTGTCATTTTCACAATAATTTACATACTTTTAAATGGTATGATCTAAATTAAAATGTATTTTAACACCTGTATTATTTACTTTTTGCCGCTATTGGGACTTAAGTGCAAACGATTAGAAGGAGCAATATTTGAAGGAAAATCTTGAGGAAAAAGATAAGGTTGTTTGAATGGTATAGGAAATACAGAAAAGGAGGAACTGTTCTATTTCCCATAATGTTACATATTCACAAAAGATATATGCCTTTACACCAGATTTTTGTCTTTGCTTTGAATTGTCTGAAATCAACCTGTATAGTCTTTAGTCCAGATTTTTTTTCTATGCTATTTCAGCTGTCAGAACTGGTAACCTTCCACGCTTCAATGAAGTGTTGTCTGAATATGGTGCAAAATTTCAGAGGGAAGAAACTTACACCCTGATTATCCGTTTACGACACAATGTTATCAAAACTGGTGTTCGAATGATAAATCTATCATACTCTCGTATATCTTTGATGGACGTAGCTCAGAAACTTGGCTTGGATAGCCCAGAAGATGCTGAATATATTGTTGCTAAGGTATGTATTATGTTGTTTTTCCTAAGTGAGCCTTTGTGATCATACTGTGTCCAGCATCTATTGTGCCATATTTTCTAAATGTATTTTTGTATGTATTAACTTTAATGATTTTAGTTTAAGATATCAAAATTGCAATGCTAAGGCTGTTTTGCCAGTATATCCTAGACAATAGTGGATCATGCAGATCTGAAATCAACTGCTTTTTCCTGTGCAGACTGATCTTGATCTGAACTGTTGGCAAAAGAAAGTTTGGACCTGATAAGAATTCTGAAGAATAAGCACACTCATACATTGATATTGTTGTGAAGAAGGTCTAATGAGCTCTCTACCAGACAACAGTGTTAGACCTGTTCTCATTGCAAGCATTTGTGTATGTCATGAAATTTGACTCAAATGATGAGATCTGAAGCTAGAAAAAGTTGTGGGAAAAGGAGAAAATGCTTAACTTTCCACAGGGTCATAAAAACAAGGGATTGTGTGGTAATCTGTTAAAAGCTTCCTTATATGTGCATAGATAATTCAAATTTGATACTTGATCATCACCTGTGGTTTTCAGCTGTTTGTCAGAATATCCTTGATCAAGACACTTCAGAGCCCTGGCATAGTGCTCATGACACCAAGAACAGAAGTGAATAAGCTGTCACTGTGATTTGATTGAAGTTGTATCCACACGACAAAATTGTAGTGTAGTTCAAATTGAAAGCATTTGCAGACCACAAAAGAAAATGTGGATCGAATGATGAACTTTGTCTTTGAAAGGATAAAAAACATTGTGGGAAAAGGAGAAAATTTTGGTTACCAGCATTTTCTTCTTTTCCCAAAACGTTTTTCAAAAGCCTTATTCCTTAGGGTCGTTGAAACTCGGGATTGTGTGTCAAAGGTTAAAAAGTGACATGAAAAACATTTCAATGAACCAATCAGATCTTTGCATTTTACAGGCAATTAGGGATGGAGTGATAGAAGCAACAATTGATCATGAGAAAGGCTATGTACAATCCAAGGAGACTGGAGATATATACACGACTAGAGAACCAATGGCCGCTTTTCATCAACGTATCACTTTCTGTTTAGACATACATAATAACTCGGTTAAGGTAAATATCTATAGTCTCAATGTTCTTATGCTGTTATTTCTTATCAAGATAAGGAGCAAAGTTGAATGTTTAGCTTGGCTGTTTTCGATGTTTGTCATAGTGCAATAATCTTTGGCATTTTATAATATCTGTTTCATTACAGAAGATATTTACTTCAAACTCAGACTAGTTGTTAACTATACAAATTAGAACCCATACTTCATGGGCAGGTAATCATCAAAATATTTTTGACATAATTATGCTTCTTTTTCCTGTTACAGTTTTCATTGAAAATTAAGCAACTGCAGACCAGCACTGGCACCTGCATGTGGTGCTCTTGTTTTTAAGCCAGATTGTTTTTTATGTCAGAAAATAAGATACAATTTAAGTTTGTAAGACTCAGAGAATCTTTTGATTGTTATTTGTTTATCTTTTTCATTTTACCAAACCTTTGTAAATCCCATCCCCCTCCAAAAAAGAGAGAGAGAGGTGTATCCATATCTTAGTTTTTGGAACAGTTTTTAGTCCCCTACCAGCAAAGCTGAAGGGGACTTTAAGTTTGCACTCCGTCCGTCCGCTGATTTTTGACGGAATTACGGGCCTTGGACTTAGAAAATTTCACCAAAAAAACAGTTTTCCGGACTTTTTTTCTAAACACTGGCAGATATTGAGCTGATTTTTGGTGTGCAAGTCAACCACCATGAGTTACAGATCAAGTTTGAGTTTTGTTCTGGTCCACTGATTTTTGGCGAAATTAAGGGGCTTGGACTTCACCAAAAAAATAGTTTTCCGGACTTTTTTTCTAAACGCTGGCAGATATTGAGCTGGTTTTTTGGTGTGTAAGTCAACCACCATGAGTTACAGATCAAGTTCGAGTTTTGTTCCGGTCCACTGATTTTTGACGAAATTACGGGCCTTTGACTTAGAAAATTTCACTGAAAAAACAGTTAACCCGACTTTTTTTCTAAACGCTGGCAGATATTGAGCTGTGTTTTGGTATGTGAATTTACCACCATTGCATGCACACCCATATATGATCATGTTCGAGTTTCGTTCCAGTCTACTGATTTTTGACGAAATTACGGGCCTTGAAAATTTCCTTTTACAGGGGCATTTGTGTTCCACAAACACATCTTGTCTTAGTAAAATTTCTTCAGTGAACTTACATTTACAAGGAAAAATGTTTATATATCTGGCTTTCATTAAAGCATTGCATACAAAGATAGGACATGATGCTTATAATTCTGAAAGGGGGTCAAATACGTTCTTTCTCCTCCACGGAGTTTCACAAACTATACGTGCCAGTGATATATACAGCCGGTAGGGGACTAGGTATTGCTATGCAATACTATCAGAATGCTTGTTCTTATTGTAAAGTTTGTAAGAAGGTTTTCCATGTAAGTAGAAACATTAAGCTTCATATGAGAGATTGTCTGTCCAACACAGTACCTAGAATAGGGTATTGGTTAGAATGGTAATCTGAGACTGTTCTCAAAAGAAATAAAACAAATTTGATTATCTACTCTTAGACCCAGTCAAATTGAAAGCACTATCAGATAAGAAGTAAGGTGTTCCTCGAATAAATGGATTTGTCTTTTAAACAGCAGAAAACAGTGTGTGAAAAGGAGGAAATGCTGTTACTTCTTTTCCAATATTTTTAAAAGGTTTGTGTCTGGTAGTCATAAAAACAAGATACATGTATCAAGGGGTAAAGGGTCAGGTACATACACCTACCATGTAGCGTTTCCTTTCAGGCCATGAGATTTCCACCAAAATCTTACAACAAAGATTTAGAATCTGCAGAGGAACGTCGAGAGCGAGAACAGCAAGAATTGGAAAGTGCCAAGGAGATAGCAGATGAAGATTTTGATGGTTTTCCCTAGAGGATTGAGTACAAAGAAGCAGTTGTTTAATGATATATATGTAGATGAAAATCATCATGGGTTACCCTTAACTCTTTACAAAATGACAAAATTTCACACTAGTCCAATTTCAGAGCATTGGCAGACGACAAATTGAATTTGGCCCAAATCATGGAATTTGTCTATGTAAGAATAGAAATCATTGTGGAAAAAAGGAGAAAATGCTGAAAAATCAGCATTTTCTAGTTTTCCCACAACGTTATCAAAAGACTTCCTTCTCTGGGTTGTTAAAATTCGGTATTGTGTTGTATAGGGTTAATGCTTTGATTATGGTACACTTTACATTTGTACCATGGTATATCTTTACCATGTTCTCATGAATAATAAATGAAGTATTTCAGTGATGTTCATTATGACATTTTATGGACTTTTTTTACCAATGCATAGAAATTACAAATTAGTTGTATGCAATAAACTTCCTTGTCAAATTTAATGATAAAATCTTCAATTTTAGTTTTCAAAAAGAATCCCCAAATTGTCATCCCAGCTAGACATTGTTCTGATGAGTTTTTCAAATGAAACATGACTATCAATAGTTGAACAGCAGTAGCTCATAGATATCAATGAAAACATTATTTTCTCAGTCATATCCCATAAGTGGGAGTGGAGTGTAAACAAAGAGATAATTGCAGTGGCTGATCATGGAAGATAATCTACTATCTGAAAACGTATCATACAGCTACAGAAAACTTCTCAAACTGTATTTTCAGCATACCAAAGGTTCCATGGCCTACATTTGTAATACAGGTACAAATTATCTGTAACTCTCTACCAAATTAGTCCTTTACTTTATGACTGTGATGAAGAAGGCTTTTAAAAACATTGTTGGAAAAGCAGAAATGCTGGGAACTGGTATTTTTCTCCTTATCACAAAATGTTTTCAATCCTTTCAAACACAAATACATTTGAGTCGCGCTCTGTGAAAAGGAGGCCTAAATCTGCAAAAAGTCTGTGCAGGCTGACATGGGTCAAAACTTTTTGCTATTGGTCAATTTTCTGCATGTGAAATGACTAGTCTACATGATTCACTCTGTTGTTACTTGTTGGAAAAAATTGATAGATCCACAATTATGGGATGGGATTGCTTAGTACAGTGCAGAACAGAGAAGCACCATTATACCAGAGCATGGCTCCCATTGTTTGAAACAAATCTAACTTGTTGTCCATAAGTATGGACAAGTCCAAAATTTTGTTGCCTGGTAAAGATATACAGGATATTTCAAGAGCTTATTCACAAAGGACACGTAAAAAGTTGCATAATACAAGCGAGTCTTTTGCATTTCAGTATATTTATATTTTTGACGTATATATATTTGAAGCTTGTAGATACTGCAAAATTAAATGGATGGTTTCACTGAAGATAATTGAATAATAGTAGTTGTGATCCTTTTTTCAGTAAGTTTTTAGAATTATGTTAAGAAAGTAGATTGCTGAGGGCAGAGCCTGGTATCTCAGTTGGTAGGGGTCGTGAATTTTAGTTCAGCCAAGCTCCTTTGGAGGTACTAGATTGATGATAGTCATTGCAATATTATGCATTCCCCTCCCATTGCTGATCATTGTCTCCACAGTGATTATGTGGGAAGCCAGCTGTCAGCTTGAAAAGAGTGTTGTTTAAATTTTGGAAAGAGAAAAATCCAGGAACACATGCATAAGTGTACTGGCTGCTGTGATAGGACTTAATGAAATAAAGTGCTAAAAACCAAACAAAAAAAGAAAAGATTACTTGCAATATATCTGGAAACCAAGGGGCATATTTGATTTTACTGCTTCAAGTAATCAAAGTGCTTTAACCTGACATCAAAACCATTACCGATTGATGATGGTGACTGCAACAGGATTCATTTCTCTCTCATCCCTGATCATGGTTTGGATGTTGGTTATTTGGGAAAGCAGCCAGTGTCTTGGTAAGAATATTGTGTGAAAGACTGGTGGATGAAACTCTAGGACAGCATGTATAGGTGCACTGACCACTGTGGTACTACAGAAATAATGTTGAAAATCGGCATTAAACACCACACAAACAAACAGAATCTTTAGCAGGCAACAATATTATGGACTTGTCCATGTTGAAAGTGTTTTCAGAGAACAAAGTAAGTTGTTGCTCAAATTATTAGATTTGTCTTTCAAAGACCAGGGTAGCAACCATGAGATATATGGTTTGTTGCGTTTAATTCTTTAACCCACAACAAAGTTTAGATGTGTCCAAATTGAAAGCATTTGCAGAGAAAAAAAAAAAAATAGTAAATGAGACTCAAAAATTGAGTTTTTTTTTTTTGGGGGGGGGGGGGAGGGTAGAAAACATTATGGGAAAAGGAGAAAATGCTGGTTACCAGCATTTTCTCCTTTTCCCACAATGTGTTTAACAGCTTTTTTTCTCAGGGTCTGTAAAAGAGGGGACCATATGGTAAAGGGTTAACAAACAATCCGATTACTGATAAATAATGTTTGATGGTAAGGTATATATACTCTTCACAAAACAATACCGTATTTTTTTTAAAATCCTGAGGAAGGAGGCTTTTGAAACAATGTTAAAAAAAAGGAGCAGCATTTTCTCCTTTGGTATTTGTTGTTGATAGGTTTGTCCTATTAGTCACTCTTTAGCCATGCGGTATTACAGTATGATCAAGCCTATTGTTCCCTCAGACTGTGACGTGTTTGTGTTCTTAATCCTTTACAATACAATCTTGAGTTTTGACAATCCTGAAGAAGAAGCCTTTTGAAAACATTGTGGGAAAAGGAGAAAATGCTGGTAACCAGCATTTTCTCCTTTTCTCACAATGCTTTCTACCCTATCAAGGACAAATTCGGTGATTTGAGCCACCTGTAGTTTGCCATATGCAAATGCTTTCAATTTGAAGAAGTCTAAAATTTTGTGTGTAAAGAGTTAACAAGAAATTTCCCTATCTGCCACAATGTTCATGCACTGGCAAAATGAAAATGTATGCGAACATGCAGATACTAAGTATTCTTATGTTACAAACCCCTCCTTCAGTTTTGCTGTCATTGTTCTGGAACTTTGTACAGTTATTAAACCCTTACCACACAGCAAAATTTTAGACTTGTCAGTATTGAAGAAATTTACAGACAACGATTCAAATGTTTTTCAAATGATAGAATATGTCCTTGAATAGAAAGAAACATTGTTGGAAAAGGAGATTATGCTGGTTACCAGCATTTTCTTCTGTCCCACAATGTTTTCAAAGGTCTTTTTTCTCGGGGTCGTTCAGAGTCAGGATTGTGTGGTAAAGGGTTAACCACAAACCATAGTTTAGCAATGTTTAGATGTTTGGTTTTAACCCTTTACCATGCCAGCCTGAGTTTTAACAACCCTGGAAATGAGGCTAAAAAAAAAAAAATGGAGGGAAGTAAGAGAAAATGCTGATAGTCTGCATTTTCTCCTGTTTCCATAATTTTTTCTTCATTTTGAACAACAAATTTTATGATCTGAATTGCATTTTATCTGCTGTCTACTTAATACTTTTAATTTGGACAGGGCTAACATTGTGTCATGTGGTAAAGAGTGAATTAATGATAGAATGAAAGAATTTATCTCTGACAGGGCAGAAAACATTATGGGGAAAGGAAAAAATGCTGGTTACCAGCATTTTCTCCTTTCCCCATAATGTTCTATAAAGGCTTCTCTCTCGAAGTTTTTAAAACTGTGGATTGTTTGGTAAAGGGTATAGTCATGCCTTCCCTTCCAAAGTTTATGTCAGTTATATTGACAAGTTTAAGTTTTACATGATTTCATGTAACATGCAATTCATGTTGAATTTTCCGTTTATTTACAAAGCAGTTTTTGAAATCTCCAGTTTCAAATGTGTTGTTGGAGGTTAAGATTTAAGCAAAGTCTATGAGATAGAAAAACAGTAAAATATAAGCCTATGCTCTGGGAAAAGTGGATTTAATGCATCTCTGTTCTGCACCATTACAAGCAAGTTGTCATAATTATGGACCCTCAAAATTCATTTTGTCTATTAACCAATTGAATAATGAGATAAAACTGTCCTTGGACATGCAGAAAATCTGCAATTAGCTAAAAAGTTTCAAACCCTGTCAGCCTGCAATTACTGCGCAGGGTGACCTGGGTCCATACCTTTTGCAGGTGCATTAAGCCCTCTTTTCACAGAAGATGGCTCATGTTGATTTTTTTTTTCTCAGCTATTTCGCCAAATATTCAGACATAAACAGCCGTGACATTGTAATATATGCATCATTCATATCAACAGAGGCTTTCTTTTTTTGTCAGCATGGCTGCTTTCGAAGAAATTGTTGAGGTATTGTCATAGCCCTGGTGTCATCATCTGCGCCTCTGTGCCAAAACCTGTAACATTTTGTAATATCTGTGTAATTACTGAAGATATTAACTTCATTCTCAAACTAGTTGTTTCCTATAAAAAAGGGGAACCCATACGTTAGGGGTAGGTAACCACCAGAATATTTTTGATAGTTATGCCCTTTTTTCAACTCAAGAATTTTCAAAAACTGACATTTTATAATACAATCAATATCTCTGTCATTACTGAAGATATTTACTTTAGATTTAACTATTAAAAGGGGAACCCATATAATAGGTGCAGGAAACCATCAAAATATTTTCTGACACAGTTTTGCCCCTTTTTCCACTTAGCAATTTTTACTAAAAGCAACTGCAGCCAAATGTTGGCACCCCCATGAGATTCTCTTGTTTCGTTCTAAAGGGGTTGATGTGACTAATCCATTACTCGTATTTCAACCAGGAAAAATATTTCACACAAGTCGTGACAAGTCAAATCATGAAAGTGTGACAGAAGGAAAATATAGCTGTAATTGCAAGAAATTAACTAATAACTATTTTTTTTCATTTCTCATTAAATTTTATGTATGAAATTATGGTTTGCTTCAGATTTCAAAAATATTAGCCTAGCTCTTTACCAGAAAACAAAATTTTAGAATTATCAAACTATACAGTATTTGCAGCTAGCAAACTAAACCTTGCTTAACTCTTTACCAAACGAAAAAATTTTAGATTCCACCAAAGTGTAAGCATTAGCAGATCATTGACAAATTAAATGTGACTCAAAAGATGATTTTTGTAGAAAACATTTTGGGAATTTTAAAACTTTTTAAAGGTTTTACCAATACCAGACATTTGGGAATACCAAGGAAATTTTACCCTTTACCAGACAACAGAATTGTAGCCTGTCCTGAATTTAAAGTATTTGCAGACAAAAACCTAAATTTGTTCAGATTGACGTATTTGTCTTTGAAAGGGTTGGAAACATGGCGAGTAAAGCAGAAAATGCTGGTTCCCAGCATTTTCTCCTTTTCCCGCAATGTTTTCAAAAGGCTTATTTATCAGGCTTGTTAAACCACAGGATTGTACAGTAGAGTTACCCAGAATATCTCTCAACATACAATTAACAGTGTAGATCAGATGGTGTGTTCTTTGCAGCCTGATCTTGTTCTATACTCTGCAAAGGTGCTTTAATTTTTATCTAAGCATTTGGAGAGGTATCTCATTAATGCACTGCACCAGCTAGTTCTACATATAGGTCAACCAAAAAACTGGAACAAGGCTTTGCTTAACAAACAAGAAACATTGCAGTAAACAAGTGGTAAATTGCTATGCAACAAGTACATACACCTTTTCCTCACAATATTTTCAAAAGTTATTCACTGCAGGGATGTCAAAATTAGTGACTGTTTGGTAAAATTCTATTCAGGAGATAGATGAAATGCTCCTTTGACTCTTTACCAAATAAAATGTTAGATTCATACAAATTCAAGCCATTTGCAGACGACAAGTTAAACAGGACTCAAAGAATGGGATTTGTCCATAAAAGTGTAGAAAACATTGTGGGCAAAGGAGAAAATGCTAGTAACTAGCATTTTCTCCTTTTTCTACAAAGTTTTTAAAGGCCTTTTTTCTCAAGGTTGTTAAAACCTGGGATTGTGTGGTAAAGGGTTATTTCCTTATCAAACAACAAAAATCAGGCTTGTCAAAATTGAAAACATTGCAGATAACAAAAACATGTGGCTGATTAGCCATAAGACATTGTAGAGAAAGGAGAAAATGCTGGCTAAATAGAGTTTCCTGGTAAAGGATTTACTGCAGAGTTACTTGACAGATTACTGTACAAATAAATGTATGACTTACTACACCTTGCAATTGAAAACTTTTGAATACACTGAAGGAAAAGGAGCAATTTCATGGTAGGCAGCATTTTTGCCTTTTTTCACAATGTTTTCTACCCTTTCAAAGAGATACTTCACTAGATCCACAGTTCTTCTGTCATCTGCATGTGTTTTTAAGTAAAACTATAAGTCTGAATTTTTGTGGGGTGGTAAAGGGTTAACTCTTGACCACAGACAAAATTTTAGGCTAGTCCAAACTGAAAGTATTTGCAGACGACAATTTATATATGCCCCAAATGATTGGGTTTATTCAGCATTTTCTCCTTTTCCCACAATGTTTTCGTAAGTCTTATTTCCCAGGGTTGTTAAAACTCAGGATTGTGTGGTAAAGAGTACATTTGTAAGAGTCTGAAATTTTATGGTCTGGTAAGGAGTTAGGAACACATGAAATGTGAACAAGGCTAAGGGTCACTGGTACTTGTATTAAGTGTTTCCACTTGATAAATCATGATATACTTACAACAGATTTTTACCAGTCTCACTTAAATCACAGGACAGTTTGTATAGTCTCTATATACCCTTGGACATTCACTTGTAACTGGACAATCCTTTATTTAATAACCTTGAGGAAAAAAAAAGGCATTTTGGAAAATTGTGGAAAAAGGAGAAAATGCAGGTTACCATTACCAGTATTTTTTTCCATTTCTCACAAGTTCTTTAAAAGCCTTCTTCTGAAAGGTTGTGTAAATTTGGGATCGTCTGGTAAAGAGCCATGTTACATGTATAATATCATGGTGTTATTGTTTGAACACAGTCTCTTGTTCATGGTCCATAAATATAGAACAAATACCATGCTCTGCGAAAAGGGGTTTAATGCATCTGCAGAGGTATCAACCCAGGTCAGCCTGCACAGTCCATACAGCCTGATCTAGGCCTAAACCTTTTGCTATGGGTCAATTTTAGCTCCACTGGCTTAAAGTCAGGGGGCTTATGTCATGGCCTGGTTCTGTCATGCGTCTGTCTGTGTTAACTTTTGTTTCAAACATCTCTGAAACTAACCATCCAATTTTGATGGAACTTTACAGAAATGATCCTGTCATGGTTCTTTTCAGAATTTCATGAAAAAATTTGATTCCTTTGAAAACTCTGGTTGCCATAGCAACAAAACTGAAAAATACTGAAAATCTTTTCTGGAACCATAAGGCCCAGGGCTACCAAATTTTGCATGTAGCTTTATCTAGTGGGCCTCTACCAAGAGTGCCTAAATTATAGCCCTGGGGTCAAATTTGGCCCTGCCCGGGAGAGCCACAAGTTTTACATGGGCTTACATAAAGAAAACATAAAAAATCTTCTTGTACTTAGCCATAAGGCCACCAAATTGTGTATGTAACTTTATCTAGCGGGCATCTACCAAGAGGGCGCAATTTATAGCCCTGGGGTCAAGTTTGGGCCCACCCCAGGGGTCTCAAGTTTTACATGGGCTTATATAGTGAAAACCCTAGAAATCTTCTTGTTACTAACCATAAGACCTAGGGCTACCAAATTTTGCATGTATAGTTACATGTGTCTTAGAGACCTCTTCCTAAATCATTCAAATAACAGCCTTTGGGTCTTAAGTGGGCTTGACCCACAAGTCACAAGTTTTACATAAGCTTATATAGTGAAAACTTTAAAAATCTTGTTTCTGATCATGAGCTATAGATGTAGTATTTTATGAGTGTTGTCATCTTGTAGGCATCTTCCAAAATTGGCCCCACCAGTGCTTACCAAGTGAAAATTCTAAACATCTTGCTCCAAACCATAAATTCTAGGGCTACCAAATTTGGCTTATAGCTTCATGTTGTGGTTCGCTTCTGAATTTGTTCAAAATTTAACCCTGGGATCAAAATTAGGCATGTCTCAGGGGTCTCATGTTTTACAGGGCCTTTTATTGAGGAAACTTTGAAAATCTTCTTGTTTATAACAATACATTCCAGACCTGTATTATTTTGAAATGGGGCTTTATCTTGTGGAGCGTTACCAGGATTCAAGTAATTATAGCTCTGTGGTCAAAAATTGCTTTGCCCTGGGATCATAACTTTCTTGTGAGATTTTATAGAGAAAATTTTGTATGCTTTCTAGTGCGAAACCAATTGGCCAAGAATATGTAATGTTTGGCGTGTAGGGTTTTTACTTATTAGCCAGTGGATCAATACAGGGCCGTAAGGGCCCTCTTGTTTGTGTTAAAAGGACCAGACTACCTTATGATTCAGCCAGTTGTTATACAAAATGGATTTTATGAGATGCGATCACTTACTTTGTATGATGCAAAATGTAAATTCATTAAAGCCCCGTTTGCCAGAGCGAGGATCATATTAGAATTCAATTCGGAAAGCAAGATCAAAGATCTGTGCAGTCCTTTGCACAGGGATGTAAAAAAAATCTCAGTTGCCAAGAACTGCTCTACAGAAAATAACTCTTTCTGTTAGAAGTTGTAGTTCCATTACATACAACAATGTTGATATTAACTACAAAACCCTCTTCTTCTACAATTTAACCCTTTACCAAACAATCCCTGGTTTTTATGACCCAGAGGAAGAAGCCTTCTGAAAACATTGTGGGAAAAGGAGAAAATGCTGGTAACCAGCATTTTCTCCTTTTCCCACAATGTTTTCTATTCTTCTAAAGTCAAGTTTCTATTTTTGAGTCACATTTGTCGTCTGCAAATACTTTCAACTTGGACAAGTCTAAAATTTTGTCGTTTGGTAAAGAGTTAAACCATTAGGCCTACTACTTACAACATCATAGACTGAACAAGATACCATCAATAGGAAACGTGGTGTTTGCTTATGTGTAAATGAAGTCAGTGACCTATGCAAATTTGGCTCATCCTGACATATCCCAACACAACCTTTTTCATCCTCATTTCTTTGGCTGGTGTTGTAGGTCTCGTCTAGTTATGAGTTTGTCCAACCAAGAAAAAGTGATTGATGATTTATTGATTGCTGTTTTATGCCTCTTTCAACGGTATTTCAGTCATATCACGGCCACAGCTTAGTTATTCATGTAGATCTGTCTTAGGTTTTACCAGTAATAGGGTAGGGCTCTGAAATGTCTTGCCTAAGGGCACTCCCAGGAAAGACCTAATGGATCCAGTGAGGCTTGAACCCACGGCCTCCAGTGACGTGTCCTACACTTTACCACCAAGCCACACAGGACCCCAAAAGGAGATTTGTAAAAGCATGGAAAGTTAATCTAAAAGTGGACTATAGAAAGTATTCTGAAATGCCATTTCATCACATTGATCAGAATATGTTCTTCATTTGCGTTTTTAAATTAAAGATCAACGATCTGAAGCTTTTCATGACATTTCCAGTTGTGACAATTAAATTGGCCAAAAGCGCTTGGTAAAGTCATCGGTTCGAACCGGACTGAACAAAGTCAGTGGATTGGATCGGGCTGTACCGGGTCAGACTTAATAACCGGATTGGACCGAATATGACTTAATAACCGGATAGGACCAACCAAATTTTATGTTTACCGAGGCCGCATATTCAAAATTCGATAGTCTGTCAGTACTTTCAATACTTTGATTTACTTATTCTCTGAAAAGCATATACTTGTAAATGTTCAGGCAAGCTATTCAGGGCCTCCATGGCCCACTTGTTTAATTCAGGGAGGAAGATTAAGGCCTTGTGTGCCCTCCGTTGTTTTGACCCTTTATTTGCCTCGGGAACGTATAAAATAGATTTATCTGTATATTCATTTACGATCTGTAATCAGGGCATTTTGGATCGATCCTCATTGGATCCCCTGGCCTGACGAGAGTGTCAGTGGACTAAACATCTATCCTTTGGCAGACCACTGCAGTGTTACTGTATATTGCTCTGCAGAAGCCAGGCATGGGAAGACATAAATAAGCCGTCGCACATCAACTTTTTTTTGTTGACAGTCTGTAGTAGGCATAATAACCCTATTAATACCAGACAATCTCGTTAACAACCCTCAGACCTATATAAAGCTCTGAACAACATTTCCTTCTGTTCTAACAATGTTTTCGCACTATCTGAATGACAACTGAATAGATCTATAGATGTGGATCTATAATTGGTTTATCGTCTGCAATGCTTTCACTGTGGACGAATCTTTTGTCGCCTGTTAGGAAGATCTCTCCTGGTAAGTTGTGCACTTTGCGCCGTTTTACATGACGCACTAAATACCTTTCGGTCATTGCCAATCCCCCATGTCATAGTCGGTTATCAACCCTTGCCCCCCGGAACTGGATACGGGCCAAAGTCCGGACTGGTCTATTACTGAATACAGATGTAAAGCCTATAAAATCGATTTCTAACCAAAAGGCTTAGATCTAGCATGCATCCGTTTCTCTCTCTCTCCGTTCCAACAGATATGCCAGTCTACGCCTTCATATCTTTCGAATTTTGTAATATCAAGATGTAGCAACAAAAAAAATTACATCATGATTTCGAGAAAAAAAATGCACTTAACACAACTAAAGCAGTATACGCCCCTCTGAGGTTACCACGTCATATTTTACTGTCGGCTCTACCCACAGCATGTATAATTCACGTGGGTCCGTCTGCCCAATCATGACCGGGGGATTCCCGCGAGGATCTATTGACGTCATATGTCATCTTCCAAATATGGAAATCCTCTCCCCACCCATTTTGATCTTGCCAGGGTCGGGGACTCGGTGCAGTTATATTCGTGCATTTCATTAATAGTGTTTGATCAGATGTTATTAATCAATTTTACTACTTTAAGAGAAAACTGTTAATAATTTTTTTTTTATTTATTCTTCCGCTCCCGAGGGTGTACTTTCGACTGTAAACGGAGGCCGTGGATCACGAGTTAATCGTGTTATTAAGACCCATCCCCTGGGGTCGAGGGAAATTCACCGACTGACAACCACTTGTTGGGACCAGGAAGCGTACGTTGATATTCTACGACTGGTACGTAATTTTATATATTATTTGACATGGACTGTCATTTTGTTCTTCTCACTCTCTGCTAATGAGTTTAAAGCTGCGGTTTGTTTACAATATAGAAAATGCCACGATTTGTTGTAGAAAATTAAACCGTGGGTGGGAGCACACGGATTTTCTACACCACCGGCCGCCATGTTGAAACAATATCATTAAGGCAGTACTCTTAGAAAACTGCCATCATAAGCTTTCAAAAAAGCAAATGAAACCTGGTTTTATTTCTAGGGATCGTCTGCTACATTCAGCTGATCATTCATAATTGACACATGTAAACAGGTGTTTCTCTACGTCTGAATGACCTTCCTTTACGGAATTTGGCTCCACTAGATGGCGCTTTGAGGACTGTCAGAGCAGTAGTTTCGCTTTTCATTTAAATCGGTTTTCAGTCATTCAATAAAATAATGCATACTTGGTGAAACTCTGGTAATTATAATAATAATCTCACAGAAAATTGATGAAATACAAGTTTTCCATATCCCCATTGAAACCGAGTTTTGGAATTGGAGCAATATTTTAAGCCATTTAGAAATGTAAAAATGAAAGTAAACAGAAACAAAAAACATTTGGTGCCTCTTGAAAATAAACTACAGCTTAATCCTTTTATCATGCAGACAGTGAGTGAATCTGAGTGAAAAAGCTTATACACCAGAACTGCTGGTAGATCTAATGGTTAACAGCATTTTCTCCTTTTCCCACAATGTTTTCTGCTCATGTATACTTTCAAAGACAAATCACATGATTTGAGCAAAGTTTGAGCAAACACTTTCAAATGGCCAACTGGTATCATACCATTTAAAAGTATGGATATTATTGTGAAGATGACAATCTGTCATTGTACAGTCAGTCAAAGTGTTAGTTGCTGACAGAGAAATTAATTTCAAAACTAGGTTAAAACCTGCCAGGTAGCTGTGTCTTTTGTTTACTTTTTGCCTGATTTTAAAATTCTTTTTTTTTTCTGCCAGCGACTAACATATAGCCCAACCACATGATAATAGACTGTCATCTCCACAATATTTTCCATACTTTTAAATGGTATGATTTAAATGTATTATGTCACCTGCTTTAATATTTTGGCCTTTAATGGCCCCTATTATTTCTGATGAGGAGGCCAGTCAGCCCTCTATATTTGATTTCTAAAATGAACCCTGTTGTCTCTGTGCCAATTCTAGACTTACCCATATTAACCCCTGTAGTACTAATAAAAACAATATGGACATAGATCTATTTGAAGAATTTTAGATATGTTTTGTCAGAATACCTTGCAAAGAACAGGAAAGTAATTATCAAAGATCTGATGGTATGTTCTATGCAGTCTGATCTTGATCTACATTATCTTTACCAAATGACAAAATTATGCACATGTCCAAATTTGAAGCATTTGCAGGGGACAAATAGAAGGTGGCTCTGATAATTAAAAATGTCTATGACAGGGTAGGAAACATTGTGGGAAAGGAGAAAAGCAATTTAAATCTGGTTCAATGCTACAAGATTGAAAATATTTTCAGACAATGTCTCGGCTGACTGAATTTCTTTTAATTGATGTTATCATATAAGGAATACTTTTTCCACAATGTTTCTGGTTATACTTTTCTCACAATGTTTCTGGTTAACAGCTTTTTGTCCTTTCGCACTGTGTTTTCAAAAGGCATCTGCCTCAAAGTTGAAAGAACCTTGGAAATTTTATGAAATGATAATTAGCTTGCTAGTATTTTCAGCTTTAAACCGCTGATGTGTTCAAAAGCTGATAATTGCATGAAGGTTGTAAAAACAGGAATATGAAGTAATTACATGTACTTAATTTTGTTTTACAGTAAATGCTGCATTTGGGATGAGTGCAGCACAGCCGACCAATGCATCCGAATGGCAGTTATACCGAGTTTTACAAAGAGCGAACCTTCTACAGTATTACGATACTTTTGTAGCACAAGGTATGGTGCATCACTTCTACATGCTTGCTTCGTAATTTCTTTATAGCCTGTTAACCCTTTCCTCCATATATACTCGTTTTAACACAATGAAGAAAAAAGCTTTAGGAAAAAATTGTGAGAAAAGGTGAAATTGCTCAAAATGAGCAATTTCACCTTTTCTCACAATGTTTTCTATGCAATCTGTATCTTAAAACCCACTAGTAGCCACATTTCAGTTGTCGTCTGCAGCTTCTTTGAATTTGGGACAGTCTCAAAATGGTGTATTAGGTAATGGGTTAACTTTATACCATGAAATGAAGATTTAGAATTGTCCATATTGAATGCATGGCTGACAACAAATTAAGTGATGTCGTGTCATGGATTTATCTTTCAAAGGATAGAAAACATTGTGTGAAGGAGAAAATGGTGGCACTCAGCAATTTCTCCTTTTCAGTCAATCTTTTTGGGTCAAAGCCTTCCTCAGCAGGATTGTCCAAACATGGGACTTTTTTGCTTTTTAGGTTAACTCCTTACCAAACAGCAAAATATTAGAAGTATCCAATTTGAAAGCATTTGCAGAATGACAAATAAGGTATGATTCAAATGTTTGAATTGGTCTTAAAAAGGGTTAAAAAAAAATATGGGAAAGTGGTTACGTGCATATTCTCCTTTTCCCACAATGTTATCAAAGAGCTTCTTTTTCAGGGTTGTTAAAACTCGGGATTGTGTGGTAAAGGGTTGAGGTGGAGTCTCCGAAACATAGACTTTAGTCCAAAATCTGCATACTAAAAAGTACATGTTATTTAATCATTACATCCTGTACACAGTAACACTTTGATATTTTTTGTCTTGAAGCCACATTCACAAACACTGTGACAAGTGAAGAAATTGCTTGTAGCATCCTACTATGTTTTAATTACAATATTTTTCCTTGTCTCTATGTCACATTGTGTAAGAGCTAAACTCTTTAACAACAAAATTTTGGACCCAACAAAATTGAAAGCAATTGTAGATAACAAAATGAATGAAGCTCAAATGATGATGTCCATCTTTGATAGGGTAGAAAACATTGTACGAAAAGAAGAAAATACTGGTTATCAGCATTTTCTTTTTCATCATTGTTGTTTAAACGCAGGATTGTTACCCTAAGTTTCACCTCTCACCTCTTACGCATATGAGAAAAGTATTCAGTAGCTTGGAAAGAAAGTTGTGTCAGACCTGGTGTGAGGAAGCCAGAAAACATGTGCCTAGGTGAACTGACTTCCGTGATATGACTTAAGCTATTACACTACAAACAAAATGCAGGAAGTTACCTTATTTCTGTTAATTTCAGGTGGAGATGATGTTCCACAATTATGTGAAGCAGGAGAGGAGGAGTTTCTAGAGATTATGGCTCTTGTAGGAATGGCTAGTAAACCTTTACATGTCCGCAGACTGCAGAAGGCTCTGCAAGAATGGGTTGCAAATCCAGGTACTGCTCTGATTAACCCTTTACCACACAACAAAATTTTAGACCTGTCCAAATTAAAAGCATTTGTAGATGACAGTTTTAACGTGGCTCATATGAAATGATTTTTCTTTGATAGGGTAGAAAACATTGTGGGAAAAGGAGAAAATGCTGGTAACCAGCATTTTCTCCTTTTCCCACAATGTTTTCAAAAGCCTTCTCTTTTAGGGGGCGTTAAAAGTCGTCATTATGTGGTAAAGGGTTAACCCTTTTCCAAATAATCCCTTGTTATAATGACCCTGAGTAAGATGGTTAGAAAAAAAATTGTGGTTGAAAAGTAGAAAACTGGTAACTAATATTTTCAACAATGCTCTGTAGACTTTAGTCTTTCAGGGACTAGTTCCATTATTTGAGCCATGTCAAGCCCTTCACCACATGAATTTGTCACTCCCAAGTTTTGATGACCCCGAGGAAAAGAACTTTTGAAAACATTGTGGGAAAAGGAGAAAATGCTGGTAACCAGCATTTTCTTCTTTTTCCAACATTGTTTTCTACCCAATCTAATTTTTCATCTGCAAATGCTCTGAATTTGGACTAGTCCAAAATTTTGTTTTTCAGGAAAGACTTAATTTATCAAATGCAAATGCTTCGAATTTGGACCAGTCTAAAATTATGTTGTTTGGTAAAATGTTAGCACATTGTCAGTTGCACACAATACTTCGAGCATGTAACATATCTTTTTATTATACTGTAAAGAAATTTCTCACAATCTTACTGGGTAAGATGCCCTGAACATATATACACTGGCAAAATCCACCTAAAAGCAGTTTCCCCAGATGGTTGTATCTTTTATGTACTTTTTACCTGGTTTTAGAATTCATTTTTCTGCCCGCGACTAATTCATGGACTGACCATACAATTGCAGACTGCCATCTTCACAATAATTCCATACTTTTAAAAGGAATGATTTAAATTGAGATGCATTTTATCAACCTCATTGTTTACTCTTGGCCACTATTGGGCCTTTAAGTATTTCATTTGTGCCAAATTGACTTGTTGAAATGTTGACTGACAAATTGACAGGTTAAAAATACACTCGAGCAAAAAGATTATTCCTGGTCTGAATGTAGAAAGGTAATTCTAAATTTCAATAACAAAAATCCCCAACTGGCATGATGGCTACACTGTATGTTGAAGATTTTTTTAACTCTTTACCACACATGCAGACGACAACTAAAATTTGAATGAAATGATGATTATAGTCCTTGAAAGGGTCAAAAACATAGTTGGAAAAGGAGAAATGTTTTTAAATTTGACTTTTTGAGATTTTTCTTACCATAGCTAAATTGTTTGCCAAACAATCCTGTGTTTTAATGACTCAGTCTGAGAGAGAAGGCTTTTGAAAACATTGCTCAAAAAGAAGAAAACTTTGTTAACTTGCAGTTTTCCTTGTACTAAAGTGTTTTCCATCCTGTCAAAGACAAATTCTATCATTTGAGCTATCTTTGATTTACTGTTTGCAAATGCTTTCAATAATATGCACAAGTTTTTCTAAATGTCTTATGTTAACCCCTTACCAAACAATGCAGAGTCTTAACGAACCTAACAAAGAAGAATTTTTTGAAAACGTGGAAAAAGGAAAAAAATGATTGCAATCAGCATTTTCTCCTATTTTCATGTTTTCTGCCCTTAAAAAAACAAATTTCAATTTTTGAGTCCCACTTGTTTTGTTGTCTGCAAATGCTTTCAATTTAAACAAGTCTATCTGATTCAGTTTGTCGTATGTTAAAAGAATAAGCACATTTATCACATAAAACCTCTCCCCGGCAGTGTATTAAACCCATGACTTATTTTCGATAATACACTAGTGTATTATTGTTTTTTGGGTCCCGGTTCTGATCAATTTTCAGTCATGAGTGCGTGAAGCTTGAGAAACCAACCACAGTAAATGCCGGAAATTTTACTACTATGCCGTTTCACGGAAAACTGATGTCATTTTTGCTAAGACGTATGCCTGTAGAGAGTTTCTGATTTTCATGTTTAATAAAAAGCAGGAAATGCAGCGAAAGCTTTTTAAAACAACAAAATTGCTGCATTAGTTGCACTTACCCCATCTAGAGAATGTTTTTTTCTTCTTTCGGTGTAAATGTCATGGAGCTATCTACTTGTGTATTTACACATTTGAAACCAAACTACAGTTATAAACATGGACCCATGAACGGTATATGGGCAAAAGGTGATGGGGCAGGATATTTTTTGTCTGTCATTCGTGTTATGTGATAAATAGAATCTCACATTCGTGTTTATGTATTATCCTTTTTTTCAAACTCGTTGACTAAAATGTATTTGATGCTCAACAAGGCTCGCGTCATACAATTTTAGTCAGCTTGTTTCATAAAAATGATAATACATAAACACTCATGTAAGATCCTCTATGTCAATCACGCTGTATATTTTTCAGCTGCATTTCAAGGTACTGGGACTTCAACTCACGTGAGGGAACCACCTACCCAGGTCTTTTCTCTCCCTGTCACCACTAGTGTGGAAACCCAAGACACCTCTTGGACAGGTCAAAGTTCATCAACACCCGTAAAGAGTGTCAGTCCAGTTAGTATGTTGTTAAACTGCAAAACAGCAGATCTGCAGCCTTCCATGCAAGTAAGTTGCAGTATTTTCTGAAAATTATCGACCTTGACTAAGATGCAATTTGTATCAAACAACCAAATTCTATAGAAGACCAGGGTCTGTATTAACCAATCATTCTTAGTTTCATTACAAGTCTAATTCAAGATTTAGAAAGTAACAAAACTTCTGATCGGCTGAACCATTTGGTTTAGCCAATCAAAATTTGTGTTACTTTCAAGTTTAGAAATTCTTGAGAATGAGACTCAGAATGTTCTTAAAAATTGTTGGTCAATTTGGACCCAGTTTTTATTTTTACATCCCTTCTTGAATTAAACTTAATTGGCCTTGCAGTAGACAGCCACTTACTGGAAGAGACCATGTCTCTGAATACAGGATTGACTTAAATGATAAATAATTGATAATTGTGATACAAGAATTATAGTAAATTCATGTTAAAGCAAACATGCTTAAAGCAAATGATAACTTTTATTGATCACAATTTCAATCTTTGCTCCAGGCTTTTCTGATACAGACTTTGATGCAAGCAAGTTAAGGCATTTTCTGAATACTGATAGATGTTTAAACCCTTACACTGTGAGATGAGTGAAAAGAGAAATCCTAGTTTTATCTTTTTACCAAACGACAAAATTTTAGACTGGCACAAATTGAAAGCATTTGCAGCCAACAAATTAAATGTCATTCAGATAAAATAATTTGCCTTTGAAAGGGCAGAGAACAGTGTCGGACAAGGAGAAAATGCTGGTTACCAAATGTTTTAGCCAATCAGAAGTTGTGTTACTTTCAAATTTAGAAAAGTCTGGAGAGTAACACCAAAAATGTTCTTAGGTTGGTGAATATGGACCCAGAACCAATTTTACACAATTTTCCGATGGGTTGTCCATTCCAGTTTTTACTACAAATATTACATTGTATTACATGTTGAAAAAAAAGAACCAAAGTTTTACTTTATTTCATATTGTAGCAGCAGGGAAATCAAACCAAAAAGAGACCAATATCCCCACAGCCCCCGCCAGTCCTTCTAGAAAACCAGATCAATGAGATTGCAAAAATAGCTGCCAAGCTTGCCAAAACACTGCCAGTCTTTGAAGCTAAGTCATTGAATATGAAGAAAGAAATTAACAAACAGATTTATGTAAGTTATTTTTGTATGATTTATTAATGACAATATTTTGGATACATCCAAATTTGGAGTATTTGCAGACAACGAATCAAATGTGGCTCAAATGATAAAATTTGTCTCTGAAAGGATAGAAAACATAGTGAGAAAAGGAGAAATGCTGGTAACCAGCATTTTCTTCTTTTCCCACAATGTTTTCAAAAGCTTTCTTCCTCAGGATGTAAAACTTGGGGTTGTGTGGTAAAAGGTTTTTTTTTACTACAGTTTTGGCTCACTGATATTAAGGGTTGTTTGAAGCCTATCAGTGTTTTTAATACGTTGTCACTGGTTAGCAAATATTTTAACAAAAATCAGAAAACGCTGCTCTTTTGTTATCTTACACTGATGAAGACAGGTGCGTCCCAATGTATATAAACATGCACACATGATGACGGGGGGTCTGGCAAATTTAATAATCAAAAATGCTAAAAATGCATTTAAAAGATATAAGAAAAGTGATGACTTTATGCCATAATGTAGAGTATGTTTTTCTTGAAAGACTGCCTCTCAAAATGCTTTGACAGTATTTTAGAAACAAAAAAACCCCCAAATACCAGGGAGATGGGGGATTCGTTTACATGATGCTCCTTTCATGCGTCTAATGCAGTGATTGAGTGCTTCAAAAGCTGCTCATGCAAAAGAACTTTTATGACAATTACAGTGTTATTCAATTGTCAATTTGTTCAAAACTTGCTGTTTTTTCATAATTGTAGATCTGTCAGGGGTGGTCATACCTAGGAAAATATCAAGACATCCATGAAAATGACACTCCCCCATCTCCTCATCTCCCTGGTATTGGAGTGTAACTTTGATTTTTTCTGAAGTAGAAAAAAGGAAAAAAATAATTACAGATACTACAAATGGAGGCACCAATTGGATGTAGATGATGTATATCCATAATCATTTTCTCAGCAGTTTGGTTTTGATCTACAGCATGCCATTTTCATTATACATGTTGCCACGTCTAACTCTTTGAGTCCCAGATAAATAATGTGAACATTTTTAAAAATAGGATAAAGAGAGAAAGACAGAAAAAGGGCCATCTGATCTTGACCTACCCTGGCTGTAAAAGCAGCAGTACTTGTGAAAGGGTTTATCTTGGCAAAAATTATGTTTGTCTTTGTTAACACTTTACCAAACCAAAAAAGTAGACTCTACCAAAATCAAGGCATTTGCAGATGACAAACCACATGAAGCTCAAAGGATCATTTCTGTCTTAAAACTGACGGAAAATATTGTGGGGAAAAAGTAGAAAATGCTGTTTACCAGCATTTTCTCCTTTTTCCCACAATGCTTTCAAAAACATGTTCCCTTGGGATCGTTAAAATCCAGGATTGTTTGGCAAACGGTTTAGGGTAAATGACTTTATATACTTCAGGAACTTATGAGTATATCTAAAGACCATCCTGACAGGCTGGAGTTGATGAGAAAATATGGTGCTATTTATAGACGGTTTGACTCACAAAGAGTGTATGAAAAATCCATGTCATTGCACGAGGTAAATTTTCTATCCAAGTAACTATCCAAGTCTGATGAATCTGATTGTTTGAAGTAACATATTTAAGGAAAAATTTTAAGACGATTTTCCGGCAAAGTTGTCACATTGTTTCATACTAATTTAAGTCTTTACCAGAGCTCCATAATTAACCCTTGACCAAACAATCCCGGGTTTTCACGACCCTGAGAAAGAAGCCTTCTGAAAACATTGTGGCAAAAGGAGAAAATGCTGGTAACAAGCATTTTCTCCTTTTCCCACAATGTTTTCTACCCTTCCCAACACAAATTTCAATTTTTGAGTCAAATTAATTTTGTCATCTGCAAATGCTTCGAATTTTGACTAGTCTAAAGTAATGTCGTTTGGTAAAGAGTTAGAGGCTTGTGCTTGACATGATATAATTTATGCTTGAAAAAATGGTGGGAAAAAGGACAAAATGCTGGTTACCAGCATTTTCTCCTTTTTCCCTCTGTGTTTTCAAAAGCTTCCTTCCCTTGGGCATGAAAACAGGGGATCGGTAAAGTGTTAACTCCTTAACAAATGACAAAATTTTAGACTTGTCAAAATAAGAAGTATTTGCAGATAACAAAATGAATGTTACTCAAAAATTGAAATTTGTTTGTGGAAGGGTAGAAAACATTTTGGAAAAACTAGAAAATGCTGGTTACAAGCATTTTCTTGTTTTCGTACAATGTCTTCAAAGCTCTTTTTCTTATAGGTCGTTAATACCCGTTATTGGTAAAGCTTTTATGAGATTATCTACAAATAAAGATAATGTACACACATATTACAGGTATGTGTAAATGAGGCAGCTGCACAATTATGCTTTCATATGCCAAGCTTGTTGACGCGTAGAGAAGACCTGTTCCCTTTAGCACGACAAGTCGTGAAAAAAAGTGGTTACCAATATTCCAAAGGACATTCCAGGTGGGTACATGTAGTCTGAGTACTCTTTTTCATTCTAAATAGTTTCTAACCCTTTACCACACAATCCAAAATTTTAATGACCCGTCAAATAAAAACTTTGGAAAACATTTTGGGAAAAGGAGGAAATGCTGGTAAACAGCATTTTCTTCTTTCCCCAAAATGTCTTCTAGCCTATCATAGATAAATTCCATCATTTGAGTCACATTTGATTTGTCGTCTGCAAATGCTTCCACTTTGGACAAATCTAAGATTTTCCCCTGTTTTGAATATTTATTAAATTATTTCATACAGGCTTTGTTGAAGTCAGACCACTTAACATTACTTAACTATTTACCAGACAACAAAATTTTAGAAATGTCCAATTTGACAGCATTTGCATAAGACAAATAAAATGTGGTTCAGATTATTGGTTTTGTCTATGAAAGGGCAGAAAGTGCTGGTTATATTTTTTCTCCTTTTTCCAAAATCATTGTTTTCAGAAGCCCTCTTCCTTGGGATGGTCTACACTCTGATTTTTTTTTTGCACAGGTTGTGTTGACAAATTATATCAAGTAGGGACTTTTTCTCAGCATGGCTTATTTTCTGTATCAAATTCTATTGCAAGACAGGCTTCTTAAAGATTTATGTTCTGTCTATAACAATTAGGGTTCACTTAGCTGTAGGGCAACAGAGCAATACAGGGCCATCATATTCCTCTTGTGTAACAATTATTCTGCGAATAAAATCTGTTGTAATTCTATTAATGCAGAGCTTCAGATGTGTGCCCACAAAATCCCAGTAAAAGGTTTAAGCTAGAAAACCTGATTGATGGAACTCCTAGTGGAGATAATATGGATAGATCTCAGAGAGAGGTAGGTCAAAGTATTGTGTTTAACATCTACTTTTATAAATTGTAGAAAAGTATAGGTAAAAGTATTGTGTTGAAGTTAAACTTGGTTAAACCTCAGAGAGAGGTGTTTCATAGTGTTGTGTTGAAGTTATACTTGAATAAATCTCCTAGAGAGGTGGGTTAAAGTGTTGTGTTGAATTGATCCATTGATAGGCCATAATTATAGAGTGGTAAGTCAGATCATTTTGTTGGAATTATACATGGATAGATCTTAGAGCTAGGTTAAAGAATTGTGTTTAAAACATACATGAATAGATCTTATACTGGGATACTTTGCTTGCTTTTAGAATAATCAGATAGTTGACCATTTGGTTTCATCCTGATTTTTATTGTAATGAAATTTCAGGAGAGGTTAGCACAGATCACAAAGGAACTTTCTCAGATCTCAGAAAGCCAAGAGAAAATTATCGGTGATTTAGAGATAGCCAAGGAAGGAAGTGATATGGAGAGAATTGAGACTTTGCAGACATCTCTTGAACAGATCACCAACAAACATCTTCGCTTACTCACAGAACAGAGCGAACTTCTTAGAAAACAAAGGTTGTATTTTCTGTATAGTTTCCTGTCCTGAGTTTATATTGAATTCCCCTTTCACCTAGCTCAGTTATATACTGGTAGTTCCACAAAACCAGTGTATTTGGGGAGTACTTTTGAATCAGCCTGTCTGTCTTCCACTCATCCTTGTATGTGTACTTGGGCATTGTATGTCACAAACACCTTCATCAGCTCTAGCAGTTGGGCTGTCATTGTACTGAAAATTTGGCTGTCTTACCTCCCTACAAGATGACAAACTTTTTGTCCAAATTGAAAGCGTTTGCAGAAGAAAAAATAAGTGCACTTCAAAACACGAAATTTGTGTTCCATAGGTTTGGAAACATTGTGGGTATAGGAGAAAATGCTGGTAACCAGCATTTTCTCCTTTTCCCACATTGTTTTTAGAGGTTTTTTCTTCAGGGTCGTTAAAAGTCAGGATTGTGTGGTAAAGGATAAATAAGGCTGCAGATGTACAAGACCCAAATGTTAGACAGCTGACTTTATGCAGTAAAGAATGATCTCCCCTTGAACTTATAATACATGCAGTTAAACTGTAGGTACAAAGACAAAACTGATTGAAAGCAACGAATTTAACATAGCCAAAGAGATGCAGTTTCTCTTTAAAAGGGTGGAAAACATTGTAGGAAAAGGAGTAAATGCTGGTTACTAGCATTTTCTCCTATTCTCACAATGTTTCTAAAGGCCTCTTTCACCACTGTTGTTAAAACACAGGATTGTTTGGTAAACAGATAGATGAATTTTCATAATTATATTTTCCTTTCCTTTCAGCAGTGATATTTATGACGAGACAGATGCATCGCTGGATAGAGATGGTAGTTACCCTTTTTTATTTGCTTTACGCTTCACCACTCAATCCTGATTTTAATGACCTTGAGGAAGAAGCCTTTTGATAAAATCATGGCAAATGGAGAAAATGCTGGTAACCAGCAATTTCTACTTTTTCCACTAATGTTTTCTACCCTTTCAAAGACAAATTCCATCATTTAAGTTCCAGATTTAAATGTTGTCTGCAAAGGCAAACAAATTGCTGGAAATTTCTCCATTTCCCAGCATGTTTTTAAAAGCTGTCTGTCTCGAAGTTGTTAAGTTGGGATTGTGTGGTAAAGGGTTAAACAAAGCGATATTTCTAGACCATGATGAAGATGACTTGAAAACATTGTTGAAAAAAGAGAAAATGCTGATAACCAACATTTTTAAGTAACCCTCATTAAACTGGAGAGCTAAAACATCAAAACAGGTTTACCTTTTCCCAAAAAACAAGTTTTTGACTGTTTAACATTTAAGCATCTGCAGAAGATGAATTGGCACAGATGAACTTTAGCTATCTGGTAGGCTAGAAAACATTGTGGGAATAGGAGAAAATGCTGGTTACCAGCATTTTCTCCTTTTCCCACAATATTTTCAAAAGCTTCTTAGGGTCATCAAAACTCCGGGCCTTGTGTTGAAGGGTTATGCAGATGTGATTGTTGTTGTAAACAGAAGTGCAGTGTTAGAAACTAGACTTGTAGCTGAGCTTTGTAATTTACACAACTTGCAAGTCCAGGGGTTTTGGGTTTAATACCAACCTTGGCTATTCTTTTCAAGGATTTTTGGTGAGTCATTGCTAAAAAATTCAATTTTCTCTCACTGCTGAATATTGTTTCGATGATGTTTTCGTGGAAAACAGCCAGTGGTATGGAAAGAAAGTGCTTAACTCTTTACCAAACAACATAATTATGGACTGGACCAAATTGAAAACATTTGCAGATGACTAATTAAATATTGCTAAAATGATGATTTCTGTCTTTGATAGAGAGAAAACATTGTGAGAAGAAGGAGAAAATGCTGGTTACCAATGGTTACCAGCATTTTCTCCTTTTCCCTCAATGTTTTCAAATGAGTTCTCCTTCAGGGTAGTTGTAAGATGTGATATTGTGGTAAAGTGTTTAAGAGAAATCCTTAAGAGGGGCACTGACCATCACAATATACCGGTAACTGAAAGAATGTTGAAAAGTGTGTCAACTCGGAGCAAATAAAAATTTTTGAACCCCTATTTTCAGATTCCTTTTTTGGGGGCAGCGGGTCATCATCTCCATCTCAGAGTGAGGGACCAGAAGTTACTGCACCACATTCTGTACTTCGGGCTCTATTTTCCGGAGTTCAAGGTCAGAAGATATTAAAAGGGGAACCAGGAATGAAAAATACTTTATTCGATGAGGGACTAAGAATAGCTCAACAATATGGACTTGGAGACTTTGCTGAAGAATTGAAAACTTTGAAAGATAATGACCAGGAGGAGCCTAGTGAATCTGTGTCTAGTCTGATACCCAGTACTGTTACAGGGAATTTTAGTAAAACCAGTCAAGTTTCATTGAATGGAACCAGTCTGGATTCTAACATGGAAAATGGTGGAACCGACTTATGTGGCAATGGAGATGGGAGCCAAAGAAAATTGATGACTGTGAATATGGAAGCAGAAAAGACTGCAGATGAGGAACCTGCCAATGGAAGTTAAGTCACCAAAAGATTTCAAATTTATTGTTCAAATAGGCTCATTCTTATTATCAAAGATAATTATATGAAGAAGTTAATTATTTCACTGCAATATTTAGTCACTTTTTCATAATATGGAAAGATTGAAAATGTTTCCAAATGATCATTGGACCCCTTACCCCATGGACTTAAGAAAGAAAAAAAAAACAGGTGGGAAAAAAGTAGTGTTGTTCTGCATTGAATTAAAGGGGGAAAATCAACTTCGATGCCTTAATAGCATATTTCATCAACCTTAATCATGGAAACAGTTCCTTTCTATTATTTAATAAAGAATAATTCTGTGTTAACGCTTCTCCTCTTGACAAAAGTTTCAACTTGTCAATGAAAAAGTAGTTTCACACAACACATCACTACTAAATGGAGCTTAATTATAGGATTTGCTTTTAAAATGGAAGAAAACCTTGTGGGAAAAGGAAAAAAGCCTTCTTTGTCAAGGTCATAAAACTTGTTATTGTTTGGTAAAGGGCTAAAATGACCTAGTTTATTAATTCTTTATCATAGAATTATGAAAAATTTGTATCTGACAGAAAAGACTGAATGGACAAATAAGCCATGTTCAGGCAAAAGGAGGTTAAATGCATCTCTGCGATGCATAATACCTAGCAAGTTATCATATAACTGTGGAGCCATAACAACAACCAACTGAATCATGTTAGAATGCCATTACAACAACCAACTGAATCATAAGTTAGAATGGTCCTTTGACATGCAGGAAATTTACAAATAGCAAAACATTTCCGCCCATTGGTCAAAACTTTTTGCAGATGCATTAAACCCCTTTTTCACAGAGCACGGCTTAAGATATTCATATGGTACATGTATTTCATTGTATCTGAAGAGCAGTGGTAGCAACAGCTGTACTTACTGATTGTTCTTGTGAGCAGTCTTGACTTAGCACTTCTGCTGCACTATCGTCTGCTCCAGAAATACTTTGGATTAGCTGATATCGTTGAACCTGTCTCAAAGACCAGCTGCTGTGAGCAACCCACTCTGTCAGGAGATTATCATTTTTGATCCCACATCTCTTTCCATTTGAACTTAAATGTACTTTCATCAACTCTTTACCACACAATACAATTTTAGACTTGTCCATATTCTAAGTGTTCTCAGACCCAAAAACAAATATGTGTTCACCTGAAAATTAATACATATAATTATGTGTAACTACATGCTTATTTGTAAGTGCTGTTTCTAATCAGAGGTCAATTAACATTGAAGATACAAGACATTTTCACAGGGGAATATAAATTCCTCCCTTAAGGCCTTTATCTAACAAATCTGTCCTGATAAAAGTCGGGTTGTTTTTCCCCTGAAAACAGCATGGGAAAAGAAGAAAATGCTGGTAATGGGCATTTTCTCTTTCTGAAATGTTTTGTACCCTTTTAGAGACAAATCCGATCTTTCAAGCAGCCTTCAATACTTTTAATTCGGGACAAGTCTAACATTTTGTGGTTTGGTAGAGAGGTAACACTTTACCAAACATCAAAATTTTTCACTTGTCCAAATTGAAAACATTTGCAGACGACAAAATAAATGGAACTCAAAAGTTGGAATTTGATACCAGCGGTATAGAAAACATTGTGAGAAAAAGAGAAAATTGTAACCTGGCATTTTCTTCTTTTCCATAATGTTTTCAAAAACTGTCTATTTTAGGGCTTTAACACTTGGGATTGTTTGGCAGCAGGTTAAATATTTCTTACTTGTGTTACTTGGACTAGTTGGTGGTGTGTCTGAAATAAATGTGTGATACTTGTTAGCTCTACTGTTTTCGAAGAAAACATCCAGGTATTGTCATAGCCCTGTTGTCATCTGCATCGTTGTGCAAAAACGTTGATATCTTTGCTATCTCTGTTATAACTGAAGATATTTACTTCAAACTAGTTGTTAACTATCAATAGGGGAACCCATGCCACAAGGACAGGTAACCATCAAAGTATTTTTAACAGCTACTCCCCTTTTTTCAACTTACAATTTTCACTGAATATCAAGCAACTGTCGCTGAGCGTTGGTACTGCATGCCGTGCTCTTGTTTAATGTGTTATGACTATCTCATGTGATGTTGATGGTGATTTTGTTGTCATGAAGTATTTATTGATTATAAACTTACTATGTTAAATGAATAAATGATTCTATCTAAATCAACTCTTCTGTTCTGATAGGGTTTCCCCATGCACTAGATATCTATTGATTTATTTCATTGAAATGATCTCCTCCGCTGAAAAAGACCTTTTTTGATAGAAACATATTGGGAGTATGTGTTTTGCTTGCACCTGTGGCCTTATTGCTATTGGTCCAAAATGAAATTATACATTTAGCCCCTTTTTCCATAACATGGCATTTCATGAAATGAAAACAATTAATGATTGCCTGTGGCTTATGATAAAGAATATAAATATGAAGTTTCATAAAATTTTGTCCAGAAGTTAGAGAGATATTGGTACATAAAGGAAGTATACATCAAGGCCCCTTTTTCCATGACATGACATTATTAAAAAAGAAAAAAAAAGTTGTATCAGCAGACTATCTTAAGGAACACATGTATGGAGTTTCATCAATTTTCATCAAGGATTTTTGAAGACATCTGTCAGGACGGAAGGACAAACAGATGGTTATTGGTCTATGATTATATTATACTTTAAGCTCCCGTTTTCGATGACATGGCAATTCATTTAATAAAAACAAATAACGGTTGTCTGTTGCTTATGTCCTTTTGAAGAGATATTGGTCCATAATAGAAATATACACCAAGCCCTCCTTTTTCCATGACATGCATTTGCGGATGACATGTAATGTGGCTTAAATGATAGAAAGTGTATTTGAAATAGTAGAAAATACTGTTTGAAATACAGGAAATGAAGAAAATGCAGGACCCTGGTCAGGGTTGGTAAAACTCTTCCTTATGTGGTGAATGGTTAAAAATTATGAACCATGCTCTGGCAAATGGGGGCTTAAGGGATCTCCATGATGCATACCAAGCAGTCATCATGTAATTATGGATGCATAAAATCCATTTTTGTTTAACAACCAACTGAATCATGAGATAGACTGGTCCTTGAACATGCAGAAAATAAACAGATAACAAAAAGTTTTGACCCATGTCAGCCTGCGCAGATTGTGCAGGCTGACATGGGTCGATACTTTTTGCAGATGCATTAAACCCCCTTGTCACAGAGCATGTCTTGTATAGTTTTGATCCAAGAATGCACTGCATGTTCTGTGCAATAAGTTCAAGCCTTTAGCAAACAATCCTGTGTTTTTACAACCCAAAGACAGAAGTCTTGAAAAAATTATGGATAACAAAACACAGCGATTTCCTTTCTTTCACACTATTTTTTTGTTCCCTTTTGTAGGCAATTCTCATAGGGTCAAAGGTTTGAATCCCAAGCTTGACCAATTTCTTTCTGTGGATTGATGATAGTCATTGCGACAGGATTTGTTCCTCTCTCACCACTGATCATTGTTTTGACATTGGTTAAGTGGGAAAGCAGCCAGTGGCTGCCACGATATAACTGAAATAATGTTGAAAATGTCATCAACACCATATTATAATCAAACACAGTAGACACGCGGCCATGATAATTTGCCATTATGTGGGGTGATCAGAAAGAACGCGGACCACCCGATTATTTCAAAAACTACTTTACTTAAGATAACAAAAATTTGCACAGATGAACATTAATTACCTGGTTACTTACTCAAGCGTTTAAATGACGTCACAGGCAAATAAGAAAAGAGTGACGTCATTTCAATGACATCACATACTGCGTTAGCGGTTCACAATGTCGGATGACGTTTTATTTGAGCAGAGAGTAATTATAAAGTTTTACGTTAAACTCGGAAAGTCTTCATTGGAAATTAAGGCCGATTTAGATAAAGTTTATGGGGACTCAGCACTTAAGAAAACCAGTATTTGTAAATGGATTGGACGATTTAGAGAAGGACGCGAAACCGTTGAAAATGACCCTAAATCTGGCCGTCCATCAACATCAGTAACGGACAAAACTATCGCGGATGTGCAGCAGCATGTAAAGCAAGATCGTCGAGTTACTGTCAGGGAAATAGCTGACACATTTAGCATTTCCTATGGAAGTGCACAGGAGATTTTAACTGACAAACTTGGAATGTCGCGTGTTTGTGCAAGGTGGGTGCCTCGGCTACTGACGCCCGAGCAAATGGGGGTTAGGGTCGGAATTTGTTCTGAAATTTTAGAACGCATTAGGAAAGAAGGATCAAACTTTACTGATCATATTGTGACATGCGATGAAACATGGGTACACTTTTATGAGCCCGAATCTAAACAACAAAGCAGTGTATGGAAACATCCAACATCGCCGTCCCCTGTTAAAGCCAAACTTTCTAAGTCTGTTGGTAAAGTTATGTGCATCATGTTTTTCTCTTCTCAACGTTTTCTTCTAAATCATGTTGTACCTATACATACTACAGTCAATGCTGAGTATTATGCCAGCATTATTCGAATGAATTTAATACAGGCCATCCGAAAAAAACAGCCGGAACTTCTATGGAGAGGCGTCATTTTACATCAAGATAATGCTCCCGCTCACAAAGCCAAACTTGTACAGGAAGTTTTGAAAAAACTAAACATAGAAACATTAGACCATCCTGCCTATAGTCCAGACCTGGCCCCATGTGACTTTTGGCTATTTCCTGTTTTGAAAGATTCTCTACGTGGCACGCGCTACGAGAGCAGAGAGGAGCTAACCCATGTCATGACCGGGTCGTTGAGAGTGATGTCACGTGACGGGCTCGCGCACGTATTTCGCGCATGGGAATCAAGAATGAATAAGTGCATAGAACACAAAGGAGGTTACTTTGAAAAACAGTAAACATTCCAAGTTGATTTTTATAACAATATTCCGATAAAGGCACTGGTCCACGTTCTTTCTGATCACCCCTCGTATTTGAGCAATTTTTAGTTTATCTGCAAATCCTTTAAATTTTCACAAATCTAAGATTTTGTCACCTGGAAAAGAGTTATCCATGCTGTCTGCAATAGCATCTGTGGAAATATGCTTGAGATTAACCCGCATCCTGCTAAGTAAATGAAATGAAATTTTTGAGCCAATACTAAAGCTTGAATTTTGCTGTTTCAAGGGTAATTTTTTGGGGGACAATATGTCCTTATTGGACAGAGTAGATCAAAGATCAGACGGCACATTCTGTGCAGTCTGATCTGGATCTACACTGCAAAAGGTCAGCGAGTCATGCTTAGCAGACTTAGGGTTAATGGACCAATGAAGGGTGTAATTTAAGGCAGATACAGGTATCGGATTTTCTTCGTCAGGATACAAAACACCTGTTTTCTTTGTTTTTTGACTCCACCGACTAAAACAAGTTAATAATCATGGCCCTGTTTCTAGTGTGATTGACTACATGGTGTTTAATGACTTTTCAACATTATTGCAGTTATAGAGTGGCAGCCATTGCACCTATCCATGCTTTCCTGGAGTTTCTTTTTACCAGTGCTTCACTCAGAATTCTCCCCAAGCCACTGGCTGCTTTCCGACATAACCATCGTCAAAACAATGATCAATTGTGAGAGAGGGATGAATTCTGTCGCAATAACCATCATTAATTCACGGAAAGAAATTGGCCAAGCTTGGGATTCAAACCATCAACCCTCTCTTCTCAAGTCCTATTCACTACTGACTGTGTTACCGGGCTCAGCCTGTTTGTGTGTGTACATCTGTGTGTTAACTTTCATTACATCTCTGGACCAGTTTTGACCAAACTTCACTGAAATGGTCCTACATGTATTAAGAATTCCTTCAAAGAATTTGATTCCATATAGACCTCTGGTCACTATGTCAACAAAATGGAAAAGTATCTGAAATGTTTTACCATTTGCTACTCAATCCTAAGTTTTAATGACTTTAAGAAAGAAAGCTTTTAAAAACATTGCTGGAAAAGGAGAAAATGCTGATAACAATCATTTTCTATTTGTGCCACCTTTGCTTTGTAGTCTGCATATTTGAATTTGGACAATTCTAAAAGTTTGTCTTGGGGTAAAGAGTTGAAAATCTTCTCTACAACCACAATTTGGAATTTTCTGCATTTTTTACCGAGATGATCATGCCCTTGGATGGACCTCTTTCAAAGGTCTTAATATAATTTGATCGGAATATAGCTGCTATAGATTTCACTTTCTTTTTATAATTTATATGCTGTCAGATCATACATTGTTGAAGATTAACTCATGTTCTCATTTATGACATAGATGTAGTTGTAAGCAGCAATCCCCCATGATTATCATTATACTACACTACAACAATTACCACACAATCCCAAGTTTTAACACATAGAAAGAGGAGGCTTTAGAAAACATTGTGGAAGAAGGAGGAAAATATTGGTAACCAGCATTTTTCCCTTTTCCCACCATGTTTTTTATCCTGTCAAAGATAGCAATCATCATTTGATTTGTTGTCTGCAAATGCTCTCAATTTGGTCCAGTCCAAAATTTTGTTGTTTGGTAATAGGTAAAGTTTTCTTGATAGAAAATGTCCAGAGACTGTATCCACCAACCATTCTCAAGAACATTCTAAGTTATATTCTCAAGAATTTTCTAAATTTGAAAGTAACACAAGAGTTACTTTCTTCATCTAGAATAAGACCAAGAATGAAGCAAAGAATGATTGGTGAATATGGATCCTGCAGAATTTGTCATAATAATTTATTTTGATATTGAAGTAAATGCTCAAATGTGTTGAATATAATTACATAAAACATGAAGCAAGGTTTGTATCATTCTATTTCTTGTACCAAAACTCTACTTCTCATGCCAAATAAATGTTTTTGTGGTACAAGACCAGTGCCAGCATTTCCTCCTTTTCCGACAGTATTTTCTACCCTTTCGAAGATAAATCTCATCATTTGAGCCACACTTATTTGTCTGTAAATGTCTTCAGTACTGACATATCTAAAACTTAGTCGTCTGGCAAAAAGAAATTTGCCATTTTGAGTTATTTCATTTTGTGTATAATTCAGTATTAGTTGTTTTCATGAATATTGGCGAGTTCTGATTGGCTGAAAAAATTTTTTCATAGCTCCATGAAAAAAAAAAAAAAAATTAGGCAGTGCTGGAACTACTTTTGCAGTCAAACTAATGTAAACAAACATGTATAGATCTATGAGATTTCATAATGTTTTTCTTTCTGATTTTATGTCCAGTCTGAATTTCAAATTGCTGGCAAAATTTATTTTCTCTAATATTGAAAAAAATATCCAACAGAAAATTTAAAGAGAAAGTTTAAAACTTAGTCACCTTGCTGGGTTCTAACTATCTTATTTTCAACTTACTTGTAGCATATTGAACTTCTAATAATAAATCTACTAAATCTGCAAATGTTCAATACTATAATGACGTCATGAATTACGTCATTTTTACGTCATAAACGAGCAGTTTTACCCCGGTATGGAACATGAATGAAATGGGCATTAAATAAATATGCAATGTTGGATTTACAAAAAAAAAAAAAAGCAGTTAGAATTATTTAAGTGCATATTTGTTGTCTATGATATTGAATTATAAGGAATGAAGAGAATTTTTTTTTGTTCTCATGGAGTAAGAAATAAAAAAACCTAATCACACTTTTGTAATTAGGTTTTTTTTTCATACCTCCATGAAAACAAAAAAAAGTTCTCTTCATTCCTTAAATGATCACATCATTGAAAAAAACTTTGCATGGATAAGAATAAAGAACAGGAGGCTATCTTTTCAAAATCAACCTTTATTTACAATATACATAGATCTGCATTATTTACAAATAAACTTGCTCAGAGGATATCGTCACTATACAGTATACTGTTGAAAATATGTGTAGAGTCATGTAAATTTCCTGAAATATCTAGATCAAAATACATATGAGCTGTGCTCTGTGAAAAGGGGGCTTACTGCATCTGCGAGAAGTATCGACCCAGGTCAGCCTGCGCAGGCTGACCTGGGCTGAAACTTTTTGCTATTGTTCAATTTCCTGTATGTTTAGAGCCAAGTCTACCTCATAATTAAGTCTGTTGTTAGAAAATGTGGCTATTATGGAGCCATAAGTATATGATCGCTTGCTTGGTATCATGCATCACGGAGATGCATTAAGCCGCCTTTTGCCAGAGCAAGGCTAATATACTTTGTGTCATGTTTAAATATGTGTAAACTCATACACGAGCCATGCTCAGTGAAAAGGGTTTTTAATGCATCTGCAAAAAATGATCAATCTCAACCAGCCTGCACAATCTAGCAGGCTGACCTGAATTAAAACTATTTGCTATCGGTCTACTTTCTGCATGTAACAGGACCATTCTACCTATGATTCAGATTAGACAAAATGGATTATAAGGTTCCATAATTACATTATGACTTGCTTGGTATAAAATCATGCAGATAAGTTAAAGTCTGATTTGCCAGAGCAAGGCTCATAAATATGTGTCACATCCATTTTCTGATCAAAATTTGCGTAAAGACATGTTTATTTTACAAAAACATCAAGACCTGTTTTAACTCTTTACCAAATGACAATATTTACACTGGTCCAAATTGAAAGCATAAGCAGACAAGTTAAAAAATGCTACCGAAATTACGGGGTTTGTCTTTAATACAGTTTTAAACATTGTGGGAAAAGGAGAAAATGCTGGATATCAGCATTTTCTCATTTTCCCACAATGTTTCCAAAAGCTCTATTTCTGTGGGTTCTTAGAAGCTTGTGACTGTGTTGTAAAGGGTTAGGTGACACAGCTGATGACATCAAATATTAAGTGAAGACAAAGTCCAAACTTATATTCAATCAAGTAAAACTCTTCATATCACAAAATTTTAGATGGGTCTATATTCAAAGAATTGCACACAACTAAATACATCTCAAGTAATTGAAATTGTCTTGGTAGGGTAGAAAATATAAGAAGAAAAGGAGATATTTGTGTAGTTTAGTAAAGAGGTAAATACAAATAAGCTACACAAATCCATGTGGAAAAAAAAAATAGCCCTGTGTGGAGACATGAATGATCAACGAGATATTGTGACAGGTGAACACAATAGTATCACAGTTATATCAGTATAGATCATCCTTTTTTATCTGAAAGTAAACAAACAATAAACACCTAATTAGAATTTATCATAATATACCTAAATATGATCTGTTATCTAACTAACAAATACAACTTGAAAGAAAAATTTTCTGTATCAGTCTAGTACCATGAGTAGAGCATAATTGTGTGTACATAGACTACTTCTGTGTAATAAAGTTTGGGACTTCCAGCCAAATCCAAGTTTACATTCCGCTAGCATGACAAGGGTGAAAACCCAATTTAAGTACTTACAGACACTTCGATTGTTATCTACTGTCATCTACTTTTTTTCAAAAATCCTTTTTATGCAGAACTTGATTTTGTCCGATTTTAATGTCCATTACATACACATGTTCTTTTGAAAGTGAGTAAATTCGTGAACATCAGCATCACCATTACTAATTATAAGTTTGACTCACCTCCTGTGTTAAAAAAAAAAAAGAATGAACTGTTCTTAACAGTGACAGTAAATAACAATCATTGACTACTTTTTCAGTGTTTAAGAAATAGTTTTTAAGCCACATTTGTTGTTAATTTTTTCTTGTAGCGGCTCGAGGACAGCAACTGCCATTTTTAAATGCATATAGATCTATGCAGACTTACCGATATCTATGTATATTCATCCGCCATTCATATTTATTGTACATACATGTACAATAAAATGTAGTTCTCTGATTTTTTGGTTATTCGTATTGATTTTGTGATGTTTCTTTACAGTTATAGCGGTGAGGTATATCATGTTGCTTGTGTAAAAAAGTGCGCATCGGATTTGACCTTCTGTCTCATCCAATAAGCACCTCTCTACACATGCAACTCGACATGATCTGACCAAGCAGATCATCTACAATACAGACCTTATATCATTTGCAACACAGTCCTAGTATCATCTAAAACATGGTGCTAAGTTTATGGTATGGATCTTACTCAGAATCCAAAAGTGTATCCACCATCATTTCTGTTGCCAGTGAAGAAATTTTCTCTTTGCTGAGATCCAACAACTGTGTGACCCTGCATGGCAGCCAACTGGACTGCATTGGGTGTGACTCCAGGGGGTGGTGGCTGAAATCACAATTAAACCTGCATAAGTGACCACTTCTATTTCACGTCCAGTGTTTTGAAAGGCCAGTATTTTATTTCTCAAATATAAATGTTAAGAAGGAATTAACTTGTTTGAAACCTTCTCCATACAATGACAATATTTATGACCTCAAGGCTTTTTGAAAACATTGTGGAAGAAGGAGACCAGCATTTTCAGGTGCCATTTCTTACATAATGAGACCTATCTTTGAAAAGTTAGAGACAATGTGAGAAAAGGAGTAAAGCTGGTTATGGGCATTTTGTCGTTTTCCAACAATGTGTTCAAAAGCCCTCATCATGGCCATCGTGGCATTATTTGGTATGCATTAAATTTGATGCTGTTCAGGCCAAACAAAAAAATATCTGTGTTTAGGATTTCGGTCCGAGATGCTGTAGGTAGGGTAGGTAGGGAATTTTTTTTTCCCCCAGAAGCTCTTTACATGGACCATGTACTGAAATCACACTCGACAGATAATTATTTTTATTCGTCGCGTAAAAAGTGTAGGGTCGGCAGTATTTTCTAGGTAGGGTTGGGAATCCCTAAACACATATTTTTTTTTTTGATAGGCCTCAGTAGGTTCTGGGCAGAAGTCGTTTGAAAGCACTGTGGATATATATTTGATGCTGGTGGACATTTACTAATCAAAAAAACTTAACTCTTTACCAAACAACAAAATTTTAAACATGTCCAAATTGAAAGCATTTGCAAAACATAAATGAGGCTGAAAAAAATGGCACTTGGCATTCAAAAAGTAGGAAACATTGAGGGAAACCGAGAAAATGCTGGTTATCAGCATTTTCTCCTTTTCCCACTATGTTTTCAAAAGGCTTCTCCCTCAGGGTCATTTGTAGTCAGGGTTGTGTGGTAAAGAATGCATGTTAAACTCTGTGGGCTGATAAGTAAAAGAGGAAAATATTACAGGAATTCTTGGCTGGGAAACGCCATCAAATCTTGCCCCTGAATCCCAGAGGCCTGGAGCCACAACTGTTTGTTGAACTGGATATTGAACTGGGTACTGCCCTGGCATCATTGGTTGTGGGGGCATAGCTTGAGGCTGGCTGGGGTACTGAAAAAGCAAAGATTTTCCGTTTGTTTTAATGGTGTTTAACTCTTTGACCAAATGATAAAATTTTTGACTGATCTAAAATGAAAGCATTTGCAGATGACAGTTTCAAAGTGACTCAGATAATAAAACTTGTTTCTGAAAGAGCAGAAAACATTGTGGGAAAAGGGGAAAATGCTGTTTTCCAGCATTTTCTCCTTTTCTTACATTGTTTTCAAAAGACTTAAATCTTTGGGTCATTAAAACTTGGGATTGTGTGATAAAAAGTCAACTCTTTTCAAAATTATTTCATTTCTACTGCAGCCATCAGTGCACCTATCCATGCTTTTCTGGAGTTTTTGTTGCAATCACTGTTCAAGCCACTGGCCGCTTTGCTATATTGCCAGTGTTGAAACAATGATCAGCAGTGTGAGAGAAATGAATGCAGAAGCAATGACTAACATTAATTCTGGGAAAGATACTGGCACAGCTGGGGATTCAAACCAGCAACCACCTGGTTGAAAGCCACGTATTTTATCAACTGAGCTACCATAATCGGCAGAAACTATTAGATGACAAAGTTTAAGACATGTCCAAAAGAAACAAAAAAATACAGGTATATGTCCCCATTTGTCTATAAATCAATTCATTTATAAGCATTGATGGTAAAATCTGCTAATCTTAGGCACCAGCAAGCAAAAAAGAATCATATCACTCTAACCCTTTACCATACAATCCCAAGTGTTAACAACCCTGAAGAAAAAGAAGATTTTTGAAAACATTGTTGAAAAAGGAGTAAATGCTAGTTACCAGCATTTTCTCCTTTTTCCACATGTTTTTTACCCTATCAAAGGAGAAATCATCATTTGCGTTACATTCATTTTGTCCTATGCAAATGCTTTCAACTCAGTCTAGTCAAAAAGTTTGTTGTTTAATAAGGAGTTAATCTTTTTGTTTGAAAATAAAGCACAAGCATTTCTGGTGCTTCAGTATCTTTCAAAGTGTGTATGTCTCAGCTGCTGTGTTCAAATGATTATATATCAGAGCAATCAAGAGTACACAAAGGTTAATGCTTTACATTCCAAAGGCGTCATGTCCATTTCACACAATACCCTAGTGCGTACGGTAATTGTAGAAAAAATGGGAACAGGTGAAACATTCTTTTATCACTTTATAGAATAACTCCTTTTTCAAAATTGATCCTAAAACTGCACAGAAAAATAACATGAACATTTCATACCGATAGTAAAAAGTGAAACAATTCTGAACCGCTGGTTACATACGCCCTTGCATACTGTATGATCCAGTTTGTTGTTGTTGTTAACTGTACCCTGATCATATTTCACTAAAATGTATGTGCATTGCTGACAAAATCTTGTTTCTCACCAATAATCATTTAAGCATTTCCCTTGTTCTATTATGACATTTCTTCTTTACCAAATGACCAAATATTAGACTTGTTCAACTTAAAGGCATTTGCAGACGAGAAATTACCTGTAAGTGTGCCTCAAATCAAGGGATTTGTCTTTGAAAGATTAGAAAACATTGTGGAAAAAGGGATCCTGGTAACCAGGCTTTCAAAAGCCTTTTTCCTCAGGGTTGTTAAAACTTGGTAATGTGTGGTAAACAGATGGCCTTTGACAAATGAACGTTACAATTCTCACATACAAAGAGGATTTTCCTACTCTTACTCCAGTAATAAAATCCCAGATCTTAGTGATAAAATCTCTACTTTGTCAGCATAGCTAGACTCCAAAGTTGTAGAATTTTTCAATAGAAACATAACCTTTGATTGTTTGAACAGTCACTTTTGTAGGTCACAAACACTGATAAAAACAAGAGCATCACACGCGAGTGCCAACGCTCGACTGCAGCTATTTGATTATCAGTGAAAATTCTAAGTTGAAAAAGGGGCAAAAGTACATAAAAAATATTTTTATGGTGACCAGCCCTTCTTAAATGAATTTTCCTTTTGATAGTTAATATCTATCCAAATTTGAAGTAAATATCTTCGATAATAACAGATATATTACAAAATGTCAAAGTTTTTACATGACAATGACGACAGGTCTATGACAGTATCTCGACTTTCCTTCGAAAAAAAGCTAAACTAACAAGCTTTTGGTGGTCAGATCTCTCACATGGGCTTAGGATTGAATTAGTTGTGGACAACGTTACCTCTGTGTATGGAGGAGGAGGCCCCAAGGGAGCACTTGGTGCACTGGGTGTTGGATTCACCATAGGCTGCATATCTATAAAACAGAAAAACAACATGGTATCAATTAGAGTAAATCTTTCAGCACAAAATAAAAGAGCCATGCTCTGGCAAAACGTGGTTAATGCATCTCCATGATGCATTATATAAAGCAAGTCATAACATAATTATGGATTCATAGAATTCATTTTGTTTAACAACTGACTAACTCATAAGGTAGACTGGTTCTATGACATGCAGAAAATTGACCAATAGCCAAAAGTTTCGATCCAGGTCAGCCTGCGCCTGTCTATTCTTTATGAATCAACATTCATTCACTCATGTTTGTTTTTCTTTATTAATCCTTTAATTCTGATTTTGTCTAGTAAAAGTTGCAGATACTCAACCTCTAGTGCTGTTCTTATTTCTAAGATTTGCTTTAGACACTGTATTTACTTGAAGGAATGCAGCTTAGGCCTACTTAATCAGAAATCACATCATTTGTCTTAGAAGTAGAACTTGACTTAAGTATACACATTGCACGGAGACACTTATGACAACCAGGGTCAATGTTCACCAACCACTCTTAGTTGCATTCTCAGTCTAATTCTAGATTTAGAAAGTAATACAACTTCCGATTAGCTAAACCAGTTGGTTTAGCTAATCTAAACCAATTGGTTTAGCCAATCAAAAGTTGTGTTACTTTCGAATTTAGAAAATGTTTGAGAATTACACCAAGAATGTTTTTATGAATGGTTGGTGAATATGGGCCCAAAAGTTGCCTATATACTTCAATTATGGTTGTTAACAGAAAATGAGAAAATGAATCCACATGTCATGGACACAGATACATGACTACATACTGAATGGTTGTTGATATGGGTGATACGATGGATACATGTATTGTGGATACTGCTGGGTTGGATACAGCTGAGGTGCTGGTTGTCTCGGATAATTTGCCATCTTTCACTCTGTATCAATAGTATCTGAAGCAAGCTTTGTCACAAGTATCTGAAACAAACAAATGGAAAAATTTTAATGTTTACACTAAATAATCAGCACTAAGTTGCAATATTTTTTCAATTATATGATCCTTATTTGATCTTTTTACAATATCAATGACACATGAAAAGCTTTACCACAAATCTCAGGTGTACAATTCAAATTTCTACTTATATTGGAGTTTCTGTTTTGAAAAGCATGTGAGCTATGCTCTTGCAAAAAGGGGTCTAATGCATCTCTGTGATCAAATAATTATAGATCCATAAAATCCATAAAACGACTGAATCATGAAGTAGATGGTCCTTGGACAGGTAGAAAATTGACCAGTAGGAAACAGTTTCAACCCAGGCCAGCCTGCTCAGGCTGACCAAGTTGATACTTTTTGCAGATGCATTTAACCACCTTTTCACACAGCATGGCTCATATACTAGTAGTCAAAGTAAGCAGTCTTCTTAACAACTATTACACATTAATCACTTTCTACAATAATCTTATTGCTGTAGTATGAACTTGTGGGAAAGCTACCAGTGTCTTGTGAAAAATATTGTTTGAAGTACTAGTGAAAATATACTTCAAGAAAGCATGGTTAGATGCACTCTCTACCGCAATATAACTTACCTGTAAATAATGTTGAAAATTGTGTTAAACACCACACCAACAAATGCATGTAGTTTTAAAAGCTTCTAAAGGTAGTCCTACGTATAAAAATCGTTTTTTCTACCCTAAAATACCAATGAAAGTAACCCAATAACAATAATTTGGACAAAACACCTGTTTTCATGCTGTAATTTTCCCCACCCCATTTTAAATCTCTTTGACATCTATCTGAAAAAAAAATTGCTGAAGTTGTTCTGGTAACCTCATCATCTTTTGGACACATGTACATGATCAAAATTGATAAAATTGTCTTTGCAAAACTAAGCCCTATCAGAGTATCATATCTGAAAAAAATACTTGAAAACTATTTAAATATGTGTTTCTGGTAATGTGAGATGAATAATATGAATGGGGTTTAAACTGTTTGATGCAAAAAATTGATTTAATCAAATTGATGACATGCCTCTAGCTACACTGATGATATCACAGGAACCCCATTAAAAAAAAATTTGTCGGTTGAAATTTTGAGGGGGCTACCTTTTTGTAACAGGCATTTTGAGGTTTTTGCGTTTTACTGGTTTTAGGGAAATATTTTTTTTGATAGAAAAATGATTTTTTTCGCCCTAATCCTGTCAAAATTCATACATTTGTATTTAGCTTATTGTAGTAAGTAACTGTCGAGTTGTAAAGGAGGACGCATACCCAGACTACTGGTATACAGCTACTCCTGATATACCATTTTTAAAAGGACCCAGGGAAAAATGTTTTTTAGGGAACATTGTGGGATAAGCTTTTCTCACGTATACTACCCTTTCACTGACAAATACTATCACTAGGAGAAATCTAATCCGTCTCTCGCAAATGTTTTCAAACTGAATGTCTTAACTCTTATCGTTAGGTAAAAAACTGAGAAGAGGGAGTTCTATTTTATGACTCTCGAGGACTTGACTAATTCACACCTGAAAGTAATGTTCAATAAACTGTATTTCTCTGTACCATGAAATCTGATCTTTTTCATCTTTTGCAAAGAAGAAATAGGTCCACCAGGAACTCAAATAATTAGTGAACTTTAACTGATTTACCTTGTGTCTTCGTCTTTTGTTGTAAACAAGATGGTAAACAAGGAAGCTGACTTTCACTTTCGTTGATAACTTAAGCGACCTAATGCAAAATCAAAGTACGGCAGGTGTCGAATTCCTAAACTGGTTCCCACTGTACATTATACAGTTACAGATTCCATATCGGGACTTTGTCACATTACTAAGTTTGAATACACGACTGTATGGCATTAAAACTGAAAATATCACTTTTCGAAAACTTTAAAGGATTGAAATTAAACGTTAGAAAAAGATACTGAGCATGGCGCATCTGCAAATCTCTCTTAAAATTTTAGTCTTCAAATTTTGCTGTGTGGTTAAGAGATAGCTGCTTCTTTGAAACTTAGGTGGATGTAATATGTGGCGGGAAAATTCATGATTGACCTTGAGTAGAGTAGACTAGAATCCAGAATCATCGCTATTAGAGGCTGTCACTCTATCTCAATACTACTTTCTCCAAAGTAGTTTTCCAAGTGCTTGAGTGGAAAAAAAAAAAGGGTTGAAATGTAAGGCTTCCATTGACCAGACAATGGTAGACAACTGCAAACACCGTAGATCTGATTTCAGACTGCAGAGATGTGTAGTCTGATCTTCATCTACATTGTCAGAAAAGCAAATGGACTGCCTAATAAACCTAATGTGCATTTCAATAGGAGATGAGACCAAATACTGATGTTTTCAGATGTTTTAGATATGCCAAAACATCACATGTATATGTTCGATGACGCTTTAGATCAAAAGAAGACTAGGTAGATCTATTGTGAGTCTTATCTAGATCTTATTTCTGTGGAAAAAGGTAAGATTAAGTTGGCCTTTCTAGAGTTAATTCTTTCATAATTCAGCATTAGTATTCATCAACCATTCCTAAGAACATTCTTAGTCTTTTTTGCAAATATTTTCTAAATTTTGAATGTTCAAACACGAATTCTGATTGGCTAAACATTCAGTGTAGCCAATCCAAAGGGGAGTTACTTTCTAAGTGTAGAATAAGACTATGGATTAAAGTAAAAATGGTTATATGGACCCTGAATATACAGTACATGTACATAGGCGTAGCCAGGATTAAAGTATTTACACACACAATGAGGCATAAATTGCCATTGTGAGAGGAAGCTGGAGGGTGGAATTCATTGTAACTTATTCTAGGAATTCCCTAGTCTTTGGTGCATCAATTTTACTAATCTATTCAGTTTGAAAAGGCGTGCGAATCTAGAGAAAAATCAACATATAGATCTATGTGATATTTGATTTACAACTTTGGTCATAGATTTTTTATATGCACATGCGTATTGTGCATAATGGGGGCTATGCCCCTGCATGTACATGTTTAGGGTATCATTTTTTTTTTTTTGTTTCAGGTAAAACAGGTATATCTTATACCAGGTACTACATGTAACTCCTTTGCTAGTGTGTGAAACATTCTTCTAACCTTTTACCAAAAGATTCAGTGTTTGACCTCAAAGAAAAGGGCATTTGAAGTGAGTCTATATTTTGTAGAATGGTATGGTATAGAGTTAAACAATAAATGTAAACAATGTGTGTGTGGGGAGGGTGTGAGTGGGGTGTGGGTTTGAGAGAAAGAAAGAGTCAGTTACAAAAGGCTGAGAATAAAATGAAAAGTTAAAAAAAAAAAAAATCATATAACATATTCTTGTAACTGTGTTTATTTAGAAACCTAAAAATAAAGTGCAAAAATAAATGAATGAGCAAGGTCTACATTCTATCACAGATAAATAATATCATAAATCACACTACTACAAAATATATCACAGATCTCTACTCCTCAGTATCTGGCTATAAAATCAAAATACTATCACAGATATTTATCTCAACTGAATATTTTCAACCCTTAAAGCTCTACACATACCTCTTTACCACATAACAAAATTTCAGACTGGTCCACATTCAAAGCAGTTGCAGATGACAAATCAAATGTTGCACAAATTACTTTACTAAATATTTCTATGAAAGGGAAGAAAACACTGTGGAAAAAGGAGAAAATGCTGGCAACCAGCATTTTCTCCTTTCCCACAATGTTTTCAAAAGTCCATTTCATTGGGGTTGTTACACTTTGGGTTGTGTGGTAAAGGGCTAAACTTACTTTCTTAAGTACAATTTTTTTCCTACAGCATGCAGTAGAAAACTTTTGAAACAAATTTTAAAAACTATGGCACTCTAAGCTCGAGATTAGTGGAAAAAAAAAATGTCACTAACAATTGTCTTCTTAGTTGATTGAATAATTGGTTGATTTTTTATTGCGCTTTCAACATTAGTTCAGTTATATCACAGAAAAAGCTCACATATTCGTTTGTGTTCTGGGTTTTCATCATTGCTAGAAAAGGGTTCTAAAGTGTCTTTCCAATTATCAGCTTGAAAAAAGTAAGGAAAAATCATGTTCACTGGAAGAATCACTTCTGAGCTATTTCTCTATATGTCAGACTATTTGTAATTTTCATGGTATAAAGTAGGTGCCTTGAGCTATGGCTTCTATGAAGATGTGTATTATGCCATTACTGGTACATTCTAATTGTAATACAACCAAAAACTCATTCAATTTAACCCTTTGCCACTCAAGCTCAAGTTTTAACCACCCTGAGAAAGGAGCCTTTGAAAAACATTGTGACAAAAGGAGAAAATGCTGGTAACCAGCATTTTTCCTTTTCCCACATTGTTTTCTACCCTATCAAAGATAAATTATATCATTTGATCCAGATTTACAAGAGGAAAACAACATTTCTTCAGCTGTATGGAAATCATTGTGAAAAAAAGAAGTAGATTTGCAATAAACAATTACTCCCTTGCACACATTGACATAATAAACCCTTCATTGTTAAAATTTAAACTAGTTTAACTAATTACCACACAGTCCCGACTTTTAACGACCCTGAGAAAGAAGCCTTTTGAAAACATTGTGGGAAAAGGAGAAAATGCTGGTAACCAGCATTTTCTCCTTTTCCCACAATATTTTCTACCCTGCTGGAAACAAATTTCAGTTTTTCAGTTACGTTTATTTTGTCGTGTGCAAGTACTTTCAATTTGGACCAGTATAAAATTTTGTCGTTTGGTAAAGGGTTAAGAAAGAAAACAGACTGATGACTGAGTACAATCATGTACTTTTGCCTTGGCACCAAACGTGAGTACATAACTTCTGTCTAGCCATGGAACATGAATACATAACTTCTGTCTACACATGGAGCATGAGTATATAACTTCTGTCTAGAAATGGAACATGATTACATAACTTCTGTCTAGACATGGTACATGAGTGCATGACTTCTGTCTAGACATGGTACATGAGTACAAAAATTCTGTCTAGAAATGGAACATGAGTAGATAACTTCTATCTGGAAATGGAACATGAGTACCTAAGTTCAGTCAAGACATGAAACATGAGTACATATGCTTTTGCCTAGACACCCAGCATGAGTAACAGGGCTGATTGATAAAATGTGATCCTTGTATTGTAGGAGTTCAGCAGAGATGTCCTTTTCAGCCCTGTTATTTCCTGACCATACAAGGCTGTGTATCCAAAGATGAGTGAACAACTTTGGTGGAGGTCCATTACATGAAGCTACATGCAAATGCAAAATTTAGTAGCCTTAGACTTTACAGTTAGGAACAAGACTATTTTGGTAGTTTTCAATTATATACTCCTCACAAAAAGTTGAGCAACAACGAATTACCGCTGCACTAGAATTTTATCATTACACAAACAGACAATTTCATTATATAAATGTAATGATTATTGAGTTACAAACCAGTCCAAGCAATTCTGTACTTCTATCAGATAATGTTTCTCACTTTTAGGCTTTTGAAGCAAGGCACTGTCTAAATCCACATGCAAAAAAGTGGTTCCACACTACCCAGATGTTTTAAGATCCCAAAATCCGTTCAACCTGAATTTGGAACACAGTCAGTACGCGGTATGACCACCATTAGCACGAGTACAGGCTTGAACTCTTCTGGGCATTGACCAGATCAAGCCGTCCAGCTGTTGTTGTAGAATATCCTGGCATTCCTGTCTCAAATATTGCTCAAGGTGTTGGAGGTTCTGAGGCCTCACATTTCCATCATTGACACGTCTACCGAGAATGTCCCACGCATGCTCAATCGCACTGAGATCTGGAGATCTTGCTGGCCACTCAAATTGCCCGGAAGAGTTCAAGCTTGTATTGACACATCAACGCATCTTGAGTTTTTACCTTTAGCAATGTCAACAATTAGGCTGATGGCAATTTTGCCTCAGGCACTTTTGTATATGGCATTTTTACTTACAGCATTTTTATCACACATACCTCATAAACAGCAGACAAAAAATGATAGACAGACAAGGAAAAAGTGGTGATCATGACAACTCAAAATGATTTCTGTGTGCTCAAAGGAGCTAAAAATATGTGGCCATACATTGCTTGATTACCTTTTAACTTTTTATGACAAAATTTTCGACTTGTCCAAAATCAAATCATTCGCAGATGAGAAATCAAAGGTGGCTCAAATGATGAAACTTGCCTGGGAAAAAGGAGAAAATACTGGTTACCAGCATTTTCTTCTTTTCCCACAATGTTTTAAAAGCTTTTTCTCCTTGGGGTCCTTAAAACTAGGGACTGTGTGGTAACAGGTTAAATAAATGTGCTACAGTCTGTATGGTAATAAAACATCAAACAGAAATAGCCCCCTATACAATGTCACTGAATACTAGGAAGTCTAATCAAGTAATGTTCAAACCAATTATCAATGAACTCTAACAAAGTGTACATTGACAAGAAGATTTCCAAACTTTCGTGGCAGAAAAACATTTTTTTTTCCTTTTCCATGAAAGGTGAAGTTTTGGAACAAAAAACAGAATGATACAAATCTCACTTCATGTTAAATATTTAACTTATCTCAGCTTAACCATTAGTTATTCATGATCTTGACCTTAAACCAGCATGTAAAATGATGGCTTTGATACATTTTACAAACATTTCACCAACACTAGTTGAAAAATCCTTCCAGAAAGCAGATAAGAAGTAAAAAGAAATTCAAGGCTGAATTACTTGACCTTAAACTGTGATCTTTATTGTAGGTGTTCATGGTTAAGCCATAGATTCTGTACACTGTCTCACATAGGTGAACATTTGACAAAACTTCGGATTTTGTTTGTATTGTGTTTAACACAGTTTTTAACACTATTTCGGTTATATTGCAGCCATCAGTGCACCTATCCATGCTTTCCTAGAGTTTCTTGAACAAGTACTTTTCACAATATTCTTTCCAAGCCACTCGCCAACTGCTTTGCTACAAAACCAATGTCAAAACATTGATCAGCCATGAGAGAGGAATGATTCATGTCCCAATTACTGTCATCAATCCTTCCAAAACAATTAGCCGAGCTAGGGATTTGAACCAAGGAGCACCTAGTTTCAAGACCTGTGCATTACTGACTGAGCTACCAGGCCTGGCTAGAATTTTTGGGAGTTTTCTGAAGATATGCAGCTGACAAATAAGTGTTACAGACAGACCACCTTTTTTTACCTGTGACATTCGATCATGACTTTGAAGCAGCATGGGTTAGGCACATTATCTTACTGAGCAAACTGTTTGACCAAATTGTGATGATTATCCTTCCTAGGGTAAGGATTTATGGACATGAAATTCAAGACTCAGCCACATGACCTTCAATTATGACCTTGAGTCTGCAGAATGAGTGTCAATAAGGCTCAATTCTGAAACAGCCTAGTACCAAAACAACTAAGTGTTGAAACAGCTCATTATCAAACAGGGTCCAATTTTATTTGAAAACTATTAAAGTTCTTACAGTCATTTGGAGAAAAAAGAATAGTTTTTATTCATTTTACTAATAATATGAACTTTAATCACGAGAATCAAGAACGATGGTCTGCTTTAACTAATTTGTGGAGACCTTCCTGTACCCCTTTTCAGGATATCTGTCGTTTTCCACATTTGTAGTTTGTACAAAACAGAAGATGATTACACTATTAGAAAACAAACCCTAACATACAGTATATTTATTTTTGAAGAATGCCAATTTATCATGAGAAAAGAACTTGAGGGAACAAATGAGCACACATGATAGTGAACTTCGGACAAGAATGCAGAGTAGAACTTAAGTTTGTGAAATCTAGGTCCAAGCTCGAGAAGTAAAATTCATTTTTTAAAATTAGATTAGAACAAGAAAGTTATGAAATTCATCCTGATAAAATTGACTGAAATAAAAGTAAGTCAAATTTCAAAGGTAGGTCTTTTCGGTACCAAAACAGTGGACCATTTTGGAAGCGTGCTGTTTTGACCCACTCCCGAGTCTGCATGGCTAAGCCTGCATGGCTGAGCCATGAGTTTTTGCACACTATGTCACTGAGGTAGTAAACATCTGACCCAGTTCAAAGCAAAATCTTTGAAAGGGTTCAGGAGATATGAAACCGTATGAGATAAGAAACCCAACAAAAACAGTGTTACAGGAGGACAGGTGCAGTGTTAGATGAAGGCCATTCTTATGCTCCTACTTGGCTTCATGATAGGGGATTAACCCTTTACCATACAATGCTGAGTTTTGACAACCCTGAGTAGGAAACCTTTTAAAAAAAATGGTGGAAAAAGGAGAAAGTGCTGGTAACCAACATTTTCTCCTTTTCCTACAATGTTTTCTAGCGTATCACTGAAAAATCCAGTCATTTTAGCCACAAGTAATTTACTGTCGACAAATACTTTCAATCTGGGCAAGTCTACAATTCTGTCGTGTGATAGAGAATTAATCTCAAGCACAATCCAAAATAACACAAATATACACAAATGTAAAACACAAACAAAGGTACATAATTATAGAGGATAAAAATTACATTTCTGTGGGCTAAGAAAACTTTCTGAACACACTTTAAGAATACATACAAGTTATTTTCTCTTGCTGAAAAAAGTGATTAAAAATGTGACTATCTTTTCTCTTACAATGAAAAATTAATGAAATGGATGTATACAATGACTAAATTTACAAAAATACTGAAATCTAAGGCGCAAACAATTTATTAGCAAAAAAAAAATCATACAAAGTAGATCAAGATCAGACTGCATGTTTACAGCAGACTGATCTAGATTCATATTGTCAGCAAAAGTGGCTATAGCTTTGAATGATATTTAACCCTTAGCCTGCTGAGCATGACTCGGTGACTTTTTGCGGACAGTGTAGATCAAGATCAGACTGCACAGAATGTGCAGTATGATCTTGAATCTACACTGTCCGATATGGAGATATTTTTCTCCAAAAGATAACTTTGAAATTGCAACATTCAGATTTTTTCTATTGGCTTGAAAGTTTCATTTAACTTATTTAGCAGGAAAAGGGTGAAGGTTCAAATGGCCTGTCTTACTAACACAAAGATACATGTATGTAACAAATATATAATACTAATACATGTAACAAATTCTATAACCCTTTTCCAAAAAATCTTTTTTTCAGCTCTTTACCAGACATTAAAATTTTCGACTTTTCCAAATTGAAAGCATTTGGAGATGACAATTCAAATGATGTAACTTATCTTTGATAGGACAGAATGTTTTAGAAAGACGTTTTCCTCAGGGCTGGTAAAACTCCGGGTTGTGAAGTAGTGAGTTAAACAACCCTAAAGAAAAAGGCTTTTATAAACATTTTGGGAAAATTTTATTTGTCATCTGCAAATGCTTTCATTATGGAAAAGTCTAAAATGTTGTTGTCTGGTAATGGTTTCAGAATTGGTAAAGCCACACAATAAAATGTAAGGCACTTTGTATGTATATATGTGTGTGTCGTTGAACGATACACTGTAAGGCACTCGGTCTGTATGTGTATATGTGTCCTGGAGTAAAGATCTCTAATGCCTGCCAGCCTCTGGTGGAAGTTGTTGCCCAGATCTGTGTAAGTATGTACGTCTGTTCAGGGAAACAAAAGAAGACAAATTATGTGATTAATTGTATGGTGTTTCGAACTGTTTTCAACATTACTTCAATTATATTGCCCATGTTAGTGCACCTTTCCATGCTTTCCTGGATTTTGTGCTACCAGTACTTCACACAATATTTTTCTCAAGCCACTGATTGCTTTCCCACCTAATCACTGTTGAAACAATGATCAACAGTCAGAGAAGAATGAATCCTGTTGCAATGACTATCATCAATCCTCAGAAAGAAATTGGCTGAGCAGGGGATTTGAGCCAGCAACCCCCTGTTCTCAAGTCCTGTATGCTGCTGACTGCGCTACCAGGGCTCAGAAGACAAATAACCTTACACTAACCTGACAACATAGTTTTAAGACTTGTCCAGTTGCACTCACAGACTGCTCATTAACCCTCACCCACACATCCCTACTTTTGTGGAAAAGGAGAAAATGCTGGAAACAATGTTTTATACCATTCCCAACTGAAATTTTAATTTTTCAGTTACATTTATTTTGTAGTCTGCAAATGCTTTCAATTTGGACAAATTTAAAACTTGATCATTTGGTAAAGAGTTAAATGAGGCTCAAATGATGTGATATGCCTTTGCAAAGGTATAAAATATCATGGGAAAAGGAAAGAGTGCTGGTTGCCAAAATTGTTACAACATTTTCAAAAGCCTTCTTCTCCAGTACAGCATTATGATATTAGCACTTGCTGACATTTTTCTTTTATTTCTTGCTGAAGGTTACTTTTGAAAACATTGTTGCAAAAAAGAGAAATTGCTCGTGATGAGCAATTTTTTGTTTGTTTTGTTTTTGCAACAATACTTATACTTATTGTACTGATGGGTTAACACTTTACCAAGTGACAAAATTTTGGACTAGACCAAATTGAAAGCATTTGAAGAACAAATTTAATGTACCTGAAATGATGATATCTGTTTTTGATAGGGTAGAAAACATTGTGGAAATAGGGGAAATGCTGGCTACCTATATTTTTCTCCTTTTACAACAACATTTTCAAAAGTTCTTTTTCCTGGGAGGAGGGGGGGGGGGCGGCTGTTGTTAAAACTTGGGGTAAGGGTTAACACAGTTTTATACCTCAAACTGATTAAAAAACAAGAGGGCCATGGTGGCCCTGTATCGCTCCGCTTGCTTTTTAACCCTTTACCACACAAATCGAAGTGTTAATGACCCTGAAAGAGAAGGTTTTCAAAAACATCGTGAGAAAAGGACAACATGTTGTCAGCCAGTATTTTCTCCTTTTCCCACAACGTTTCCTAACCTATCAAAGACAGAAATAGTCATTTAAGCTACATTCAATTTGTCTTTTTGCAATGGCTTTTAACTTGGTACAGTAAAAAAAATTTGTCATTTCTTAAAGAGTAAAATTAACGTATAATGCGCTTAACTGGCATTGACAGAGACATACAGCATAAAAAGTCTGTATGGTAATAAACTTACTTTGAAAACATAACCTCCACCCCACCTGCCAAACAAAAACAGTCATCTCTTTTTAAATGCAAAGATAATGTCGGTGAATACAAGCAGGTTTATTTATTAGCATGAAAGGTAAAGTTCTGAAAAAATTTGAGTGATAGAAACCTCACTTTAAATTAAACATTCCATTCATGTGAGCATAACCATTAGCATCAAAATAAATCACTCTCCCTTAAAACAGAACATTTCCTCTCCAAAAAACTTGAATACCAAATTCCAATAATGTATAAGTGCAGTTTGATAATCAAGAGAGGTAAATAGTAACAAACTTTATCTTGTATAATAGGAGTTATTTCCCTTGATTACTATTTTAAATTACAGTCACTATATAAGCCCATGTTAAACTTGTGATCTCCGGGGCAGAGCCAATTTTGACACCAGGGCTATAATATGAAGGAATTTGATAGAGGTCCATTAGATAAAGCTACATGCCAAATTTGGTAGCCCTTGGCCTTATGGTTTCAGACAAGAAGATTTTCAAAGATGTTCAATATTTTTCAGTTTTGTTGCCATGGCAACCAGAGTTTTGAAGGAATCAAATTCTTTCAAGAAATCTAAAGAGGACCATGGCAGGATCATTTCTGTGAAGTTTCATCAAATTTGGATGGGTAGTTTCAGAGAAGAAGAAGTTTGAAAAAAAAGTTAACGGACAGACGGACGCACGGACGGACGGACGCACGACGGACACCGGGCCATGACATAAGCCCGCTGGCCTTTGGCTAGTGGAGCTAAAAAAAACAATCAAACTTCAAACTACGAAGAAGCTCCTGAACATTTTACTATGCTAAAAGGAATGTTTTAAATGACTATTGTATGATTCCTCATTTAGTATATTGGGTAGCACTAGAAACTTCTATAAGCTTTTGAAAGATATGTTCATTTATCTATAAGGTCCTTCATCTTTTACCACATAATCCAGATTTTAACAAACCTGAGGTAGAAGACTTTTGCAAACATTGTGGGAAAGAAGAAAATGCTGGTAACCAGCATTTTCTCACAATGTTTTCCAACCCTTCAAAACATAAATTGCCATTTTTTGAGTCACATATTTTCTGTCATCTGCAAAATCTTCCAATTTGAAAAAGTTTTAAATTTTGTTGTTTGGTAAAGAGTTAATCCTCATACATTTTAGAAGATTGGTAAAAATTTAGGTTTCTTATATACTTTTCTCCCTTCTAGAAAATAGCCCAGCAGCAGCAGTTTTCATTGAGATTTCATTCAGTAAATATCTTATGGGTTTAGTTTAAACATATTTATTTTACATCGATTGAAAAACAAGCTCTTACAACTTATACATGTACTTATCTCTCTCAATTCTGCTTCCTGGGAACTACACCAGTACTCGTGCCGAATGTGTGGGCCAATGAAAGATCCCAAAGTTGACACCCGCTCCCGTGTATCGAACTCGGGACCCTATGGTTACTAGGCCGACGCTCGACCTAACAACCACAGACACCACAATGGGTTATGGGTTTCAGAGGGCTATGACCCATACAAATCCTTATCCAAACAATCTTGTGTTCTAACAAGCCTGAGGTAAAAGACTTAAAGAAATGTTGTAAGGTAAGTAGAATCAGCATTTTCTCATTTTCCCACAATATGCTCGAAGATTATGATGACAAATCTCATAATTGTTTTCACCAAATTGCATTTGTCATATGCCTACGATGTTTAAATTGTATTGTCTGGCAAGGAATCATTACTTACAACAAAGCGTTGGCCTCCTGCAGTTCTTGTATTTTACGTTCTGTCTCCTGCATCCACTCTGCATATTTCTCACCCCAACCTTGCTTAATCTACAATGAAATATTACCACACAATTTTAACCTTTCCCAAATTTAAAGCATTTGCAGACAACATATCAAAGGTTGCTCAGATGATGAAACTTGCCCTTAATTGAGTAGATAACATTGTTGGAAAAGGGGAAAATGCTGGTTGCCAGCATTATCTCCTTTTCCAACAATGTTTTCCAAAGCCTTCTTGATCAAGGTCGTTAAAACTTTGCATTGTGTGGTAAAGGGTTAAATGGACATATTTAGAGTTTTTTCCCACTGCATCAAAATTCCTCGAAAGAAAATGTTAAATACCACAAAATACATGTTTATTTTTCTCTGAAAGGAAAAAAACAGGACAGTTACAGAAACAAGAGGGCCATGATGGCCCTGAAGTCGCTCACCTGAGCCTTTTGACCAAACATGATCCATTTTAAATCTCTTTCAAAAGTGTACACAAGGTTTTTCTAAGATTTGACCTTGTGACCTAGTTTTCGACCCGACATGACCAATTTTCAAACTCATCCAAGATATCATCAAGACAAACATTCTGACCAATTTTTAAGAGTATTGGACTAAAAATGTGGCCTCTAGAGCGTACACAAGGTTTTTCGAAGATTTGGCCTAGTGACCTAGTTTTTGACCGAACATGATCCATTTTCAAACTCGTCTGAGATATCATCAAGCCAAACATTCTGACCAATTTTCAAGAGTATTGGACTAAAAATGTGACTTCTAGAGCATACACAAGGTTTTTTCTAAGATTTTACCTTGTGACCTAGTTTTTGACCCGACATAACCCATTTTCAGACTCATCTGAGATATTATCAAGACAAACATTTTGACCAACTTTCAAGAGTTTTGGACTGAAAATATGGCCTCTAGAGCATACACAAGGTTTTTCTAAAATTTGACCTAGTGACCTAGTTTTTGATCCGACATGACCCATTTTTTAACTCGTCTGAGATGTCATCAAGACAAACATTCTGACCAATTTTCAAGAGTTTTGGACTGAAAATATGGCCTCTAGAGTGTACACAAGGTTTTTCTAAGATATGACCTTGTGACCTACTTTTTAACCAGACATGACCCATTTTCGAACTCGTCCAAGATATCATAAAGACAAACATTCTGACCAACTTTCAAGAGCATTGGACTATAAATGTGGCCTCTAGAGTGTGCACAAGGTTTTTCTAAGATTTGACCTAGTGACCTAGTTTTGGCCAAGCATGATCAATTTTCCAACTCATCCGAGATATCATCAAGACAAACATTCTGACCAAGTTTCATGAGTATCGGACTGAAAATGTGGCCTCTAGAGCGTACACAAGATTTTTCTAAGATTTGACCTAGTGACCTAGTTTTTGACCCAACACGACCCATTTTCGAACTTGTCGGAGATATCATCGAGACAAACATTCTGACCAACTTTCATGAGTATCGGACTGAAAATGTGGCCTCTAGAGCGTACACAAGGTTTTTCTAAGATTTGACCTAGTGACCTAGTTTTTGACCCAACATGACCCATTTTCAAACTCGTTCGAGATATCATCAAGGAAAACATTCTGACCAACTTTCATGAGTATCGGACTGAAAATGTGGCCTCTAGAGCGTACACAAGGTTTTTCTAAGATTTGACCTAGTGACCTAGTTTTTGACCCGACATGACCCATTTTCGAACTCATCTGAGATATCATCGAGACAAACATTCTGACCAACTTTCATGAGTATCGGACTGAAAATGTGGCCTCTAGAGCGTACACAAGGTAAAAGTTGACGACGAACGACGGACGACACACAGCACAATCACAAAAGCTGAGGACTTCGTGCTCAGGTGAGCTAAAAACAGCTGACCTAAAAATGGACAAGATGATAATCATGAAGTCAAAGAGCTGATCACAACATACCTTGAGTTTATACTGTTCCTCAGTTTCACACCATTTTGCCTCCTTTATACTGAGTTCTGTAACAAGATTGTTGATTTTTTCTCGTAAGTCAGAGTTCTCTAACTTGAGGGCCGCATTGTCTCCCTCAAGCTCCTGTATTCTTGCCTTCATCTGATATAGATCCCCCTCATGGCTAAAGGCATTTTCTCTGTTTTGCTGAGAAATAAAAAATAAAATATTCTCATAAATCTGAGTTCTCCAACTTAAAAGATCTCATTGTCTCCATCAAGATTCTCTTATTTCTGTCTTCAAACAATCCACATCTCTCTTGTACTAACAGTTATTTTCTTGGTTTTGCTAGCTAATAAAATGTAAAATGACAATAGTCATGAATCCTATTCCTACTTTATCACATCAATCTAGGTCTCAACACCAAAACACCCTAAAATTTCAAAATTCTATATTGAAAGTCCAATGGAATGATTTCAAAGATAAAAAAAATCTAAATTCATTATATATGCATTAACACTAAACCTTAAATGAAACAGATCTCAGAAAGAAGAGAAAAAGACAAGATCCTACAAGAATCCAAGTTCGCCATTTCCCATGTTGAAACCACAAGTAGAATTTTTAGTTGGAGGGTTTCTATGAAACAAAAAAAACAAACAAAGAAAACATTGCACATTCTAATCATGTTTCTGCCATATTATGTCACAAACAAAATGGACAGTGTAGATTCAAAATCAAAAGGCTCCTATTGTGCTTTATCACATAAAACGGCCTCCAGCCGTGTATTAAATCCATGACTTATTTTCGATAATACACTAGCGTATTATCATTTTTTTGATCCCGGTTCTGGTTACTTATGAAGTTATGAGCGTCTGATGCTGGCGAAACCAACTGCAGCACATCCAGAAATTTATGCTTCTGCGCCAATTCGCGGGAAAATGACGTCATTGTTGCAAAGACGTATACGTGCGGAAAAATACTATAATTTTCATGTTCAATAAAACAAGAAATACAGTGTAAGTCATTTAAAGTTAAGAAAAGTGTGGAAATACTACGATTTACCGCTATTTTAAACAGTTTTATTCTACTTTCGATGTCCATGTTACAGAGCTATCTTTTTGTGCATGTACACATTTCAAACCGAACTGCATCTATAAACATGGACGAGTGAATGGTATATAGGTCATGAAGGTGATGGTGCTGAATACATATTTCTCTTTCATTTGTTTTGTGAGATAAATAGAATCTCACATTTGTGTTTACGTATTATCATTTTTATCATACTTGATGACTAAACTGCATTTGATGCTCGCCAAGGCTCGCGTCATATAATTTTAGTCAACTCGTTTGATAAAAATGATAATACATAAACACTAAAGTAAGATCCTCTATGTCTGCACGTGATCTACATTGTGTGCAAAAGGCTTATTTCGATCTACACTATCGTAAAAGGGCAGTCTGGTCTTGATCTAAACAATAACAAAAGTTATGCTAAGCTCAGCTAAAGTTTATCAAGGCAAATCTTTTTCAACCCTCTCCCAAGCGACAAATATTAGGCTCCTCTAAATCAAAACCATCTAAGCATCTGCAGATGAAAATTTTGGAGATGATACAAATGAGCTGAAGTTCTCTGACGAGGTTAAAAACATTGTGGTAAATGGAGAAAATGCTGGATACCAGCATTTTCTCCATTTCCCAGAACGTTTTTAAAAACTTTCTGCCTCAGATTGTGTGGTAACAAGTTAACATTCAAGAACATACTTTGGAGAGTCTTTTCTCCATCTCTTTCATGTCGGACACCAGTTTATTTCTAAGTTCTGCAAGCTCTTTACGCATGTCAGTTTCTTTCTGTGAGGCTTGTCGAAGTTCTTCACTATGCTTCTTCTTCAATTCGTCTATTTCCTCAGCATGCTTTTTCTTCAGGTCTTCAATTTCTTTATTTTTGGATGCAGTTAGATCTTGAATCTTTCTTTCAAGCTCAGCAATTTTAGCTTCGTATCTTGGATCTCTGGAAAAGTAATGAGTTTATTACCTCTACAAACAAATTTGTATCAGGCAACTTTCAAAATGAGCCATGCTTTGGCAAAAGGGGGCTTAATGTATCTCCTTGATGCGTTATACCAAGCAAGTCATCACATAACTTTGGATCCATAAAATCCATTTTGTCTATTTTCTCTAGTCACTACAATGTTTTAAAAGAAGGTAAGAAGCAAGAGGAGAAGAGCTTTCTGCAGGAGATTTTAAGTTAAATCTTTACGGGACAAAAATTCTTTATCTATCCATATTGAAACCATTAAATGAGGTACAAATGATGGAATTCATCTTTGAAAGAGTATAAAACAATGGGGGATGAGGAGAAAATGCTGGTTACCAGCACATTTCTCCTTTATTCAACAATGTATTCAAAAGCCTCTTTCTCAAGGTTGTGAAAAGGAATGTTTGGCAAGGGTTAAGTCTACCAAACAACAAAATTTTAGACTGGTTGAATTCAAAGCATTTGCAGACAATGAAATAAATGCTATCAAAAAAAAAAAAAAAAAAATGAAAAATGTTTGCAAAAAGGTAGAAAACATTATGGGAAAAGGAGAAAATGCTGGTTACCAGCATTTTCTCCTTTTCCAACAATGCTTTCAAAAGCCATTTCTGTCAGGGTACCGGTAGTTTAAATTTAAAATTGTGTTGCAAGGTTAAAAGTTCTCTGTACCTTTTGAAGCCTACTTCCACAACTTCTCTTTCCCTTTTAGTAATGGTCGTATTTTTGGCCTTCCTTAGGTCGTCCAATCTTCCTTTAAGTGTTGACACTTCCTGCTCCAGCTATTTTAAAGTGATCAAAAATAAACTCAGCCACGCTCTGGCAAATGGTGAGTTAATGCATCTCTGTGATGCACTAAACCAGGCAATTTATTATATAATCATGCATCCATAAAATCAATTTTGTCTTACATCTAAGGTACACAGGTTCTTTTAAAAGCAGGTAATTAACCAAAAACAAAAAGTTTTGACTCATGTCAGCCTGGGTGGACTGCACAGGCTAACCTGGTTTGATCCTTTTAGTACATGCATTAAGCATCTTTTTCACAGAGCATGGCTCATTTGTATTCGAGCCATGCTTTGGCAAAAGGGGATTTAATTCATCTCCGAGACCAAGCAAGGCATCACATAATTATGGATCAGTACAATCCAGTTTGTCACAATTTACTGAATCCAGAGGTAGAATGGTCCTTTGGCATGCAAAAAATTTACAAATACCAAAATAATTCAACCTGTGTCAGTCTGTGCAGACTACACAGGCTGACATAGGTCGATACTTTTTTCAGATGCATTAAGCCTCCGTTTCACACAGCATGGCTCACTTGTGTGAATAGGGTAAAAAGACAATGCTATCCTGTTGTAACATTTTGTGCAGCCAATCTTCATTTTTTTTATCAAAATTTTAGACTCTTCCGTATTGAAAGCATTTGCAAATGACAAATTCAATTTTGGCTCAAGTCATAGAATTTGTTTGTTAAAGAGAAAAGGAGAAATTGTTGGCTACCAGAATTTCTGCTTTTTCCATGATTATTGCAAAAGTCCCCTTCCCAATTTCAATACAATGATTAATTGATTGATTGACCGATTGATTGATTGTATGGTGTTTCAAGCCATTTTTAATATTATTTCAGATATTACATTGTACCAGTACTTCACATGGTATTCTTCCTGAGCAACTGGCTGCTTTCCAACGTAACCTTCATCGAAACAATGATATGCAGTGAGAGCAAGGATAGTAAAAACATGTATATGTTAGAAAAAAAAAGGGTTGGAGATAAACATACCTCTTTCACCTTGAATTTGAGACTGGCTATCAGTTCAGTGTTAGCTTTCTCAGCCTCTGCTTTCTTACTCATTCTGAGAGGATGTTCTTTTACATTCAAAACATACACAAGTCGGCTGTAAGGGAAATAAAGAAAGAAAAATCAATAACATAAACTCAAACTTCATAGTTTCATCACACACTAGATTGATATCTAAATAAAACACTACTGGTAAAAGTAGACAGTGTGTTTGCCTAAATTCGGAGGGGTAGCTTTGATATTATTTATATGTTCTTGAAGTACATGGTAACAAATTCTATTGACAGTTTAAGTCATATTGATTTAGGTAAATGACACAACCTTGACAAAAACTCCTCTTGTGCCACTGCTGGTTAAAACTATCGTGAGTGGCGGCCATTTTGTATGTTTTCGGGAACGTATATTACTCCAGTAACAGATGAAACGAACTGTTTTTCTTATGTTAAACATTTGAATTGAAAATATTTGTATTTCAAACGAAAGGTTATTGAATATGCAAGCAACAGGTATGTTTAAATCCTAGTTTTGTGCTTTATTTGTGAAATTATGTAAGTTCAAATTTGTGCACAAAATCTGTGCAGAGGTTTCAACTGTTTTTGTCTTGATTGTCTCTGTACCCAGAGGCGACTAGTCAAAAGTAACATCACCTTTGGGGACAGTTATCTGTAGCCTATATTTCCGTCTATTCCATAATAGGTAGGACATTAGGTCAGTCTCAATAATGAGATGCTACGGTGATTTTTTTTCACATTTGGACATTTACTGTGCACAGTACCGTCTCAAGTCCATCATAAAATTCCCAGTAGCAAAGATAGAGCGCTATACTGACTTTCTGTTTTGTCGGTTTAATCAAATAGCAGCGAAATGCAATTAACTTTTAGTAACAAACATGACCAAAGACAAATTATTAAACCTTTCATTACCTTAAGAGCTTCTAAGGCGTTTGTAACATGTAAATCTCGGAAAAAAACTGACGAAATCTATCGTGTGTGGTGGCCATTTTGTGTGTTTTCGGGGACGGTTTACTCAAGTAACAGATGAAATGAACTGTTTTTTCTTATGTTCAGCGTTTAAATTGAAAATATTTGTATTTCAAACGAAGGATTATTCAATACGCAAGCGACAGGTATGTTCAAATCCCAGTTTTGTGCCCTTTTTGTGAAATTATGAGAGTTCAAACTTGCGCACAAAATCTGTGCAGAGATTTCAACTGTTTTTGTCTTGATCGTCTCTGTACCCAGAGGCGACCAGTCAAAATGTAACATCGCCTTTGGGGACAGTTATCTGTACTAGACATTAGGTTGAAAACCAATAACCAATTATTAGATGGCAAAGTTACAATATAAGACGTTTACTGTAAAGGATCGCTGGAAAAAAACAAGATCAAAGAAGTATTTTTAATAAAATATATGGGGACGTTTTAGGGAGGGTCAGACGTTTAAACCATTTCGGAATGGAAATTGGGGACGTTTGGATTGTGGGACGTTTTAACCAGTTACCGTCTATCAGCCTTGCATGAATGTCTATACACCGATCTCAGTAAATATAGCAATCAAATTAAATATTTGACCTTTCTTGGACCGAAATTTAGATGAACCACTTTCAAAATTTGTTAAAAAATAATCCTGTCCAGTCCACTTCCAGATTTTGTAACCAGTCGTTCTTCTTCTTCGAATGGGTAAATTCACCGCGATGCAGCGATTCCCTCGTAATAACCGGATTGAATGTGCCTATTTCACGTGGGGGGGGGGGGGGGAAAGAGAGAGAGAGAGAGAGAGAGAGAGAGAGAAAGGCGGGAACAAAGGTTTTCATGTGGTGAATAGTTCTTGCCTCATTGATGATTCAACGGTACATTTATTAGCATACATCTACGTCTAGAAAAACTAGGGATCGATCGTAAATGGGGGCGGGAGAGGGGGTTTGGTTCGGTTGGATCTCGTTTGTAATAACCGTCACAACCCGCTAGTTAAAAAAATCTGTTTTTGTGAATATTTGCCTATTCCTGTATTCAGAAAAAGACAGCTGTGCTGATCATGTTAACAGGTCATACCTGGTCCTGCACTGTACATAAATTGCCCTGGTGGGTAAATCAAGCATTGGGCAAGCCTCAGGCAATCTTCGCCTGCCACGACTCGGCCAACTCTGTGACCACATCAAACGATCAACAGATCGGCCGAGCTTTGGGACGATCCTCGGTTCAAATACATGAAGGCTAATTTACACGGTATGTTTATCAGATTATGATAAGGCAGGTCTGCTTCTTAGTGTATCTGTTTTTCACGTTTGTAAACACTGTATCATCTTTCTCGTATTATGTAGAAAACATCTTCAGTTGGGGTTATATAACTGAATGAATAATACAAATAAGGATGACAAATTTTTACATATAGATATATGTGCCCAATTCTGTGCAGTCCGATCTGACGGAAAATTAGATATGGCTGTAATTATGTAATTTGTCTTTGAAAGAGCAGAAAACAATGTGGGAAAACCAGAAATGCTCCTAAAAAGCATTTTCTCCTTTTGCCACAATATTTTCAGAAGATTTTCTGTTTTCTGAGGGTCATAAAAAACTTTAGTTTGTTTGATGGAATGTTATCTCCTTATTTATATAGAACGACAAACAGACCCTACAGGTATAATTACTACGAAGATAAATGGCTTGCATCCGGCACTGACTGGTCCGTTTCGTCTGAAAAAAATCAGACAAAATAGATAGATAGATAGATAGATAGATAGATAGATAGATAGATAGATAGATATCTATTTTGTCTGATAGATCTATATGTTCTACTTCCTCTGCTTTACAGATCTGCAAGCAAATCCCTCATTTAAATAAGGCTTATACTATGTGATCTAGCATATCTTTGCGGAAGAAATGAAGAGGCAGGCCGTGTAAAATGACCTTTAAGATGTAGTTATGGAAAAATAAAAGAAATCTTAAACGATTTTTCAAGTTTTGAAATGTGTTTTCGTGTTTGTAAAAATCGTCGTAGCCCGCTAGTTTAACAAAAAAGTTTACTTTTATCAAAATCGTGTGACTTTTCCTGTATTTTAAATCATTTGTTTGACCAAATCAAACAAATAATCCAGATTTTCATTCTTGTTTAGAAAAAGTAAGAAGAGACTGAATGAGATTGGTGATCAAAATAAAGAAATCGCTACAAAACTGTACATTACTAGATTTGATCTTTATTTACATCGACAGCGCCCCCTAACGGTACATCGACCATGTTTGAAATCATACTTGGTAAGCCTTATACCAACGACGAGAAATCACGAAACATCCATTTTCTCCGTGAATGATATTTCGTAAATAGGACAGGATTCTAATGATGGAGTTCTATATTATTATTCTGTAGTTTTTGCCAATTACCACCAGCCACAAATGAGGTCTTTTTTTTAGCTAATCCCTAAGAGAAATACTAGATTGACTCCATTGAAATCCGTGATCCACTCAGCTGTTTTGTCATTGTTTTGAAAGACCCTTTGAATCTTCCCTGAGCAATTATCTCTCAAGATATATTGAATGTCCATGCTACTTTGGAAGAGTCTGTGTATCGATACATGTTTAATAGAAGTATCTGTTCCCAATGCAGCGTTCTTTTCTAAGTGACGGGGAAAGGGATTCCACTCTAAATCCCCCAAAACTTGCATATGGAGTGTGTGCCCGACTTCAAAATATTTAAAAAAAATGTTGGCATTATTTCAGGAACTCCCTACACCCTCAAAAAGACTTTGCTAAGCACTTTAACAGATTATGCGAATGACTAAAAGTTTTACGACAGTCGGTCTGACAGTTTTAAGTTCGCTATTGACAAATTATGGTGTCAAAAGAGGTTTGAAACCTCCTTTATTTATGAGAGACTCGTATTTTTTACAACCTGAACTGCAAAAATCCATTCAAAATGTAATAGTGGTAGAGCCGACAAGCCAAGTTGGCTTACAGTGCTCCGAAGAACAGACGGGCATGAACGTTTTTCCAGACTGAATCAAAATCTGTCGAACCTAAAAACATCCCACCAAACAAATTTTGTGGCTCTTGTAGCTCGGATATATGGCTTGAACAGTGAAAAATTGTGACAGACAAATGACACTAAAGACTATCTCCTTCCCAAACCATTTGGTTGGGAGATAAGGTTTCGCAGTTCAAGATTATTTTAATAAAAACTTACTATGCTTGTTAAAAAAGTTGATCTTTTGTGTTCGGTAGATGACACTGAACGGAAGTCAAAGAACATTCTAGAACTTTAACCCAACTGGTGCACCGCAAGTGGTTGTAAATTCTTTTTTGTAAAAAATATGCTGTATTCTGTTTGAAACAGTGAGCTGTAATTTTATTCTCTTTGGGTGACGCCAGACCGTTTGATCGATGGCACAGATATTTTAATCGGTCTTCCTATTATGTAACAGTCATTTCCCACAGTTTGACGGTATTTCACCATGACTTTAAATGATCTTTGGGGAATAATACAAGAAGGAATGTTGTAATGGTTAATACTTAACTCCAATAGTTAGTACAGATAACCGTCCCCAAAGGCGATGTTACTTTTTGACTGGTCGCCTCTGGGTACAGAGACGATCAAGACAAAATCAGTTGAAAGCTCCACACATGCGGTGCACATTAAATGTCCAAATATGAAAAAAAATTACCGTAGCATCAAATTACTGAGACTACTCCCGGAGTATTCACCATTTCAATTTTCATTCCATTAATTTCTTGCATTATCCCCCTCCCAAAATACCATGTAAAGTCCACTGTGAGTTCCTGGTATTTTACCAGAATTGGCAAATGTCATGCGATCCTATTTTGAGTTACGATATTCCTCCATGATGTCTTATTGGGGTCTCATTGGTACTCCCATTTCAAAGGCTTGCCCTAATCTTAGTTTTTTTTTGTTGTGTTTCAGCAAGCCCCTGTGTCAGCCATTCTTCAAGAGCTTCTAGAATGAATTTGATCATACCAGCATCTTTTCTAATGGTTGTATGTGGCAATATTTTTGTTGACTGGTAATGTTACGGGCACGGATGGTTAGATAAATGATTAATCTTCACAAAAACACCATAATTATTAAATAATGAAACCGTTACCTCTTCATAATTCCATGTTTTAGAAATGTAAATAACTAGATATCCGTTTACCTGTTACCATGGAAATCAAAAGTAGGTTTGTGATTTACTGTGCATGTTAGGGGGATTGTCTGCCTTTCCTGCGGGGTGGAATTTCGGCCCCATGGCTCCCAATTGAAACTAGTATAATTTTTCCCAATTCCACGATATTTTGTCCCACGTAGACACTAAAAAATCACTTCAGACATTTTATGTATTGGTCAGTGATTTAGGCGGGTGAAGACGGAAATATACATCATGGAAAATTCCAACAGCGCAAGAAAAAATGAGATGCTTTGCGTATGTCCAGAAGTTTACAGTTTGCAGAAGTTTTTTCCGCAAATTCATAGTAAAACACACTTTGTCACCCTATGTTTTAAGGTATTGTAAATCCATTGTCCTTGACACCAAATTACAATGACAGGAAAAGGATAAAACAGATTGTGCTAAATAGTTAAGCTTATACCAGTATGAAAATAAATGACATATGTTTTGTTGTAGCCTATGACAATTATTTTCAAACTAGTATGGCACAAAAGTATAGTGCGAACTGTAAAAATTCCTCTCCGCAATTATTTTTTTTTACTGGGCTTTATTTTATACTGTATTTGGTGTTCCACAGGAAATGATAATTATCTTGTCTTTCTGCATTATGTTAAAACACTCAGAATTTTTTTTCTGCAGATGAATCATTGAAAAAAAAAAAACCCTCAAGAAAATCCATCAAAAAACAAATACCAAATTGACCCCTCCTATCAAAGATGCTTCAAAGTATCTGATTTAGCCTTGATAATGACTTTAATTAGCTGATCTGCATACTCACCCCATAGAAAAAAATACAGGAGCTAAAACCACCATATCACCTGAAAAATAGATGATCTTTATGCGATAGAGAGAGAGAGAGAGAGAAAAAAATACGGGACAACCTACATAATTTAGAAGGGGGTTGGTACTAGACTTGAGCTAAGAGCACTAGAACAAGTTTAATCCGTAAAGCGCCTTTCACAACTATAGTTGCCAGTGCGGACAGTGTAGATCAAGATCAGGCTGCACAAAATGTGCAGCCTGATCTCTGATCTACACTGTCCGCTTTGGTGAAACACTAGACAAAAGTAACCATGAAATTGCAATTATTTAGGTCGTGTTTCCAGGTTGAAAATGCCTGAAAGGTTTATTTAGCACTCTAAGGGCTAAAAGACAAACAAGTAGAACATTCATACAAAGAAAGCAGACTGGAAAAACGGCTTGAATGGAAACAATTTTTTTTTTTCTCTATGAAGAAGTGATTCATGACAATCAGGTGATCTGATAGTTTGAATGCTAAATCTGACTCAAAGTTTGTATTTGGAATAAGTAACTTGCAATTTTCACTAGACCACCTGAGATTTCTATTAGATCATATTTGCCAAAAACAAAAAAAAGTTTAAAATAGATGTGTTATTTTACTATTATTGTAACAAAAACAAAATCCATATGTAATGACAAGTAATGAAGTGATGATCAACAATTAATGTTGGTCACAGATAATCATTTTGATTATGATTTCTTGACACTTTTACAGTAGACAACATTTTAGACATTCATTTTTAAAGTATTTGCAGATGACAGTTTTGTCCACCTGGGGCTCAAATGATAGTATTGGAGATGTACAGAACTATAAACATTGTTGTATATGTTATAAGTCCCTTCAACAGCAGATCTTCCTTTCTTTTTTCATACTGTCAGCATGGCAAACAAAAAATTTTTCTGAATCAAACAACATTTGCAAACTCATCCTTCCTCTTGGCATTTACGCTTATCATGCTAAATAACCAAAGTGAAATTTTCAAGCCAAATGTAAAAACCCCAACAATACTACTTCAAACTTATTTTTCGGAGAATCTCCTCATCGGACAATGTAGGTCCAAGATCAGACTGCAGGTTCTGTGCAGTCTGATCTTTACCTACACAGTCCGCAAAAGGTCTGCGAGTCACACTTAGCAACCTAAGGGTTAAACGATCTTTTAATCTTTTCATCTAGATCTACTTTCATAAGACATTAGGGGTGTATCTAGCCCAAAATAAGATACATGCCAAAGTAATACCGTGGCGCAAAGTGCCATGAGGACAGGGAGGGGGATTTCCAAGAGGGGTCTGAAGGACCTTTTTCAGAAATTGTTTGAATTATAGAAGCTATTTGGTGACCTCTGGTGATGTTTTTATGCAAAGTTTTCTTCCTTTCTTTTCCTTTTTATTGCAAAGTGTACACAACTTTGTTTTTGCGTACAGGCAGCAACGCCCTGTAGTCCTGAACATAATTCGGATTACTTTACAAATGAATCATTAACATCTTTCTGTCCAAATATACATAAACTTCTGAGAACATTATAGATTTTTGGCTTGACAAGTCTCATCTTACATGGAAAAACTTTTAGAAAGTGAAAGTATTGAAGACCTTTGTCCCATATTTATCGTGAATGCTACATGTATTTAATGTCCAAATGAATCATGATCAGCAGTAAAATCAACATTCTACATTAAATACAGGGGGTTTCTCAAATGGCAATCGCTTTGCAGTGGGCACCGACTAAAACCTGGACAGTAACGTTCTTGTTGTCTTCAGAAAATTCTGTCATTTTACTTCTATTGATTGCCCCCTTTTGGAAAATATAACACCACCCAAGGGAGGTTAAAGAGACAATGTGGACTGGTAGGTCCAATGGTCGCCAATTAAAATGATACAAAAACCATTTGTTGCAAATTTTAACTAGACCATCTGGACTAGCTTGATGCAGTCTCCAGACAGACCTGTCTCAATGTTGAACCCTGCAATAAGCCTAGAAAATTGCAAGTTTATGTTACACAAGGCAAAAAAAACTATATTTCAAGCAATACACCTTGCCTGGTTCTTACATATTTAGGACTGACTTAACCTTTAAGGTGCCTTTCACGACGATAGTTGATTTTGTGGCCAGTGTAGATCAAGATCAGGCTACACAAAACATGCAGACTGATCTTTGATCTACTCAGTCCTCTTTGCTTAGACATTCTAGACAAAAGCAACATTGAAACTGCAACTATTTGGTTCTTATTTCTAGATTGAAAATATGTGCGTGGATAAGGATAAGTCGGTACAAGTCGTCAATTTAGCCTGCTGGACATTATTTAAATACAGGTAAAACTGCAGTTGTCTTATTTCTTCTATTTTTCTTTTCCAGGAAGATCATTGATGTTCCAGTAGTTTCAGTGTTAATGTGGTTCTATTGTTCAACTAATTGTTTTACGACTCCAATCATTTAAAACATTCAGACTGCTAGAGGTGTTTTTTTTGAAGTTCAGAGTGAACGGTAACAGTGAATAGTTGTCTTTGAAGTTTAGAGTGAAGAGTAAAAGTGAACAGTCGTCCATACAGATAGACTTATACAGTGTATTGGTATTCTTGGATCAAGAGACTGTTAAGGTGAAACGCAGGTTGCCTGTAGGTCATCATGGCAACAACAAAGATGGATATTGCAAACCATAATCCCGCTCAAAATGATCTCAAATCTGATGGAGGGTAGGTAAAATTTGGTTTTATCATTTTGTTGATCGCTGACTAAAACCTGGACACTAACGTTCTTGTTGTCCTCAGAAGATTGTCATTTTACAAGTCTAAAATTTTTTTTGAGCTAAAGAGAGGCAGTAAGCCTCTCTTTACCTCAATAAAAATTTTAGACTTGTCCTTCAAATTCAAAGCATTTACAGTGGACAAATTAAATTTGTCTTAAATGGTGAAAAGTAGAAAACATTGTGGGAGAAGGAGCAGACCACTTTGAAGACATCCTTGTAAAATGGCGATTATTAGGTTGAATTACGGTTTTACCAAATAACAAAATTTTAGTATTGGCATAATTGAAAGTATTTGCAAATGACAAATCAAATGTGCGTCAAATGATAGTTTTTACATTAGTTTTTACATTTCTGTAGATATCAATAGTGAAAAAAAATTCGACACACAAAACTTTCTTAAATCCAATGCTAGACACAAGAATTTTTAAGAGATTGTATTACATTTACAAAAAGGATACATCACCGTCATGATGAATTTTACCACTTTTATTCTGTATTAGAGGGATCTAGTTGGCTCGTGCCTAAGTACTGTATTTAGTTATTAGCTTTTACCTGTAATACTGTGCATGTGTGACAGTCTTCCTGCTAAAATTTTTTATTATATTAATGATTGCTAATTGCACCAAATTACTAGGTTTGTAAGCAATCTTTTTATACGCCCGTCGAAGACAGGACGTATTATGGGATCACCCATGGCGTCTGGGTGGGCGGGCGGGTGGGCGGCGTCCAGTTCTTTGTCCGGAGCATAACTTTGTCATCTCCAGTCCGACTTGAAACTTGGCAATTGTATTTGTTGCAATAATACGGAGTGCAGTGCAAAAGAACCAGAACTCTGCCTCGTGCTGTCATTATTTCCCTTTGATCGTCATTTTTACAGCATTTTCTGCTTGTCCGGAGCATAACTTTGTCATCTCCAGTCCGATTGACTTTAAACTTGGCAAATGTGTTTGTTGCAATAATACGGAGTGCAGTGCGAAAGAACCAGAACTCTTCCTCGTGCTGTCATTATTTCCCTTTGATCGTCATTTTTACAGCATTTTCTGCTTGTCTGGAGCATAACTTTGTCATCTCCAGTCCGATTGACTTGAAACTTGGCATATGTATTTGTTGCAATAATACGGAGTGCAGTGCGCAAGAATTGTAACTCTACCTTGTGCTGTTTTTGAGTTATTTCCCTTTGATCGTCATTTTTACAGCATTTTCTGCTTGTCCGGAATATAACTGTCATTTTTAGTCTGAACATCTTCAAATTTGGCAAGCATAATTGTTGAAAAATTACGGAGTACAGTGCACAAGAACCATAACTCTTCCTAGCACGAATTTTGAGTTATTCCCCTTAGATCTTCATTTTTATAGCATATCTTGCTTGTCCGGAGCATAACTTTGTCATCTTAAGTAGGAATGACTTGAAATATTGTATGCTTATTTGTTGCAATATTTGGAAGTGCAATGTGCAAGAATTGTAACTCTACCTCGTGCTGTCTTTGAGTTATTTCCCTTTGATCGTCATTTTTACAGCATTTAGTGCTTGTCCGGAATATAACTTTGTCATCTCAAGTCAGAACGACTTCAAACTTGGTATGCATGTTTGTTGCAATATTACGGAGTACAGTGCGCAAGAACAATAACTCTACCTAGTGCGGATTTTGAGTAATTCCACTTTGATCATCATTTTTACAGTATTTCTTGCTTGTCCGGAAGGGAACTTTGTCACCTTGAGTCAGATTGACTTGAGACTTGGTAAACATGTTTGTTGCAGTTACAAAAAGTGCAATGCACTGGAGCTGTAACCTTACCTAATGCCCTTTTGGAATTATTCCCTATTCGTTATTTTTTTTTTACAGCTTTTCATGCTTCTCTACAATATAACTTTGTCTTTCATGTTGGAATGACCTGAAACTTTATATGCATGTTTCCTTAACATTACGCCTCAGCCAAGATCAGATGCCAATTTTAACCCTGCCTTATGTTATATACCTGTATCTGGTATATTTTCAACCATATAGTACAGATTACTTTTGCTGGTGAAAGCTTAAAGTCATGGTTACATGTTCCGAAAAAAAAATCAGTGATATCTTTCACCGAAATTCTTCAGTCGCGGTGTAAGTGGTCAAAAAATGGCAAATAAATAGTGTTATGCTGTAACATTTCAAAATGGGATGGTTTTCAATTAAAAATTTCTCTTTTCAGATATGATTAACATAACTCATACTTTGATAAATGTATGCATGATTTTGTACCTTTTCTTTTGAAGGTTGAGCAAAATCCATCAACAATGACCCGATAAATAAATAAAATACTGAAACCACCCAATTGTTATGCGTTTTGTACTTTCTGTGATTTGAAATTTAAAGGGCAAATCAACAAGTTTCAGATATGGTTAATTTTCAAATCTACACTTATCAAATGGTAACCTGGTAATGTTGTAATTTGAAAAAAAAAATTAGTAAAAGTACTTTTTTTCAATTCATATTTCTGCTTATTAATTTTTATTGCATCGCTTATCTCCCTTACTTATTGTTGCGTCCCTTGATTTGTGACGTCATAGGAGAGCTTGTTTCAATATGGACGTTGTTTACGATAGTGAACTGAGCAATATTGAAGACGAAGAAATAGACGATTCTGGGCCAGTAAGGCCGTACATGTACGAGCCAATTTTTAAAAAAAACTTATTAAGTTCCCGACACTTTTGAAGACATTTCCCCGACACTTTAGTTTCATGTCAAATAACCCTTTTCTTGACTTTTACGATTGATAATCGTGAGATGTTAGTTCTAACTATTTGTTGATGGGTCCTTGTTGATATTTGTACCTTGTAAAGAATTCTGTAAACATTGACGGGTACAAGTTTATTCTCTCGTGGGTGAAGGGTTACACAATAAATCACGATTTTCATGAGAATAAGAATATTTTGAAATGCTGTTAACCAGCATGAAATTTGATAAAAGAATATGTTCCGAGATTATTAAGACTTAATTCTCAAAATTATTTTAAAAATTATTTTAGTTGTTTTTCTTACCATACAGAAATACATGAACATCAGAGAGAGGGAGAGGGGATCTACCTGTGTGAAATACTTTTTTGCTGTTTACCTTGTCCACATGATCCATTCAATGCAAAAATTTATCATACATGTATAGCTATTGTATGTTCCATATAGAGCTTCTCTGTGAAAGTCTTAAACTCTGAATTGTAATTTGTTCAGTTCTTGTTTGTCTTATGCAAATTGTTTCAATTTGGGTACATCTCAAATTGGTCTACCGTCTACTAGGGACTGAGCGGTTAATACTGACATTCCGGTCAAATTGCAGTATAGACGACTTCAGATTCATTGTAAAAACATAGAAAGAGCTGGTAACTATCAATTGGTCCTTTATCCACAATATTTTCTATTTTTAACTCTTTACCAAACAACAAAATATTAAACAGGTCCAAATTGAAATCACTTGCAGACGACAAAATAAAGATAAATATTTCAAAAATTGAAATTTGTTTCCAGCAGAGTAGAAAACATTATGGTTAAAGGAGAAAATGCTGGCTACCAGCATTATCTCCTTTTCCTACAATGTTTTTAAAAGGCTTCTGTCTCAGGGTCGTAAAAACTAGGGATTGATTGGTTAAGGGTTAAATATAAATCCCACACATTAGGCACGAGTTTTGTTTTGGTTCCCAGTAGAGTATCCGAAGAGATTAGTACGAGTTGTATGAACTTGTTTCTCAAGAGGTGTAAAATACATGTTTAAATTGTTACCAAACATCAAATTTATTGACTCAACCGAATTGAAAGCATTTGGAGTCAGCAAACTAAATTTTACTCACATGTTTGGACTTGTCTTTGATGGGGTAGAAAACATTGTAGAAAAAGGAGAAAATACTGGTTACCATCATTTTCTCCTTTACCTACAATGTTTTCAAAAGGTTTTTCTTTCTTTACAAGGGTCGTTAAAACAAAGGATTGTTTGGTAAAGGGTTAAACTAAGTTAAACTAAATTCCAATAAACAATCACATTTTATCGGTCATATTTAAATGCTGTGGATTTGAAATATTCAAATTTTTTATCATTTGGGTAAGAGTTAGGCTAAACCCTTACACAGATGGCAAAACTTTAGACTTGTCCACTCCACACCAAAAGTATTTGCAGATCACAGATCAAATGTGGCCTTGACAATAGGTTTTAGGGTAGAAAATATTGTAGGAAAAGAAGATAACTCTGGGAATCAGGACTTATTCCTTTTTTCACCCTGTCCTCAAAAACCTTCTCCATTAGGGTGGTTGAAGATCAGAATTTTGAGATAAAAGGTAAAAGAATTGGTGTGTGAGCCTGGTCAAAAACATTCTGTTTCTTAATTTAAAAGAAAAATGTGTTAATTTAATTTTCTCACTTTTGTCTGAATATGAGAGAAAATAACTTGTGTCAAATTATATGCATTTTCAAAATTTTCATACTGACATGTTCAAAACATTTTTCTCAGTAGCCTGTCTAGAAGACATAATATGGATAGGAAAAGGAAATATCCACAAATCAAAATTGTATAGATATAATTCAAAATTTGTTCAAAATGCATGTAAGTTGTCAAATCATTTTTAGCTCCACTGGCCAAAGGCCAGCGAGCTATTGTCATGGCGTTGTGTCCGTCGTGCGTCCGTCTGTCCCTCCGTTCGTTCGTTTGTCCGTTCGTCCGTGCGTGCGTCCGTAAACTTTTTCTTTAAAAAACTTCTCAGAAACTATTGACTGGATTTTTACCAAATTTCACAGGAATGTTCCTTTGGTGGTCCTCTTTCAAATTCCTTCAAATAATTGTGTTCCATGAAGAATTCTGGTTGCCATGGCAACCAAAGTAAAAAACCTTTAAAATCTTCTCCTCCCAAACCGCTATTTGGATAGCATTATTATTTTGCAGGAATGTTCCTTAGATACAGGTTTACAGAATTCCTTAAAAAAAAAAAAAGATCTGTCAAAAAACATGGCTTTTATGGGAGACTCATTTTCCTTTTATGGTATAAAGTAAAATCTTTGAAAAATTTCTTCTCTAAAACTATTCATTGGATTTCATTGTTGTTTTGCAGGTAAGTTCCTATGGTGGTTGTCTACCAAATTGTTTCTTCAGTGAGCTAAAATGCAGGATTGAATGATAATTGTTAAAAACTTCCTTTCGCCATTATAGAAATATCAGGCCTGTGGAGCGATACAGGCGCTCAAGCGCCTCTAGTTAAGAGTGAAATGTCAAAGAGAAGTAGTGTATGGGATAAAAGCTGTAACATGGGTTTACTGTCACCAACAAACATTACAGTGTAAAGGGGTGAGATATGCAAATGTTATGTAACCATTTCCTGTATTGTTTCAACTGGTCGGTGATGGATTTACATTTATGACCATGATTAGGGGTAGCCAGATACTGATTTCACCCTTTACCATACAAACCCAAGATCTAGTTTCCAGTACTCAAAGAAAGAGTGTTTGAAAAACAGTGTGGGAAGAAAATGATGTTTGCTGTTCAAAGAATGATTATTATCCCTTGAAAGTTTACATCATTTGAACAATGTCGACTATGTTATTTGCAAAATTTATGTTATGAATTTGGACGAATCTATAATTTTGTTAAATGTTGAAATCATTTGAAAAAGGGAGAAAACGGCAGCATTTTCTCTTTGTTCAGAATGAAGTGGTAATGTAGAAAAGGGTAACAATTCATGTATTCCAATTTCAAGAAAAAGAAATTACCTACTTCATGTTGGATTTTCTTTTTGGAAATTGCCGTTGCGGAATGTCTGTCTTTCGGAGTTTCGGTTTAAGGCCTATCTCCTTTCGACTCGGAGTTTCGAATAATGTCGGCACAGCATCAGGTTTTAACCGCAGGCTAAAATTCCTATAACCAACTTCTTTTGCGAGTTTTGGACTTATTAAGAACTGACTGTCATCGAAGTATTTCAGACACAATTTCGAATGAACCGATGGCAAAAAATCCTTCGCTACTGTCCGGCCCCGGTTTAAACGTTGAATCCATAGTTTCCTCCTTTTTAATTCCTTCGGAAATTTGAAAATACTACTTCTATGAGTTCCCGAATCGACGTTGCAGCCATAGGCTGCACAATTTACCATTTTTTCGTCTCAATTCTCAGTTAATACTCAGATATCTGCATACAATCATCCGCGTTCCTACTTAATGTCTACTGACAGTATACACAGAGTGACTCGACAATGACGTCACACATGCACGGGAGATAAACGAATCAGGGGAAGTAAGCCATGTACCATTTTTAGGGCCGTTTATCAGCGTGACAATTCGGCCGTGGTTTATGGCATGTTACAGGGTGGTATTTATGAAAAATGACGGACACATGTTTAACTGACATCATTTGCAGCTGATTAAAGGAAAAAAACAGTCTGGTCAAAATATTTTAGGATTTGCCCTTTAAAGATACCACCATAAAATTTAGTTTTATATAAATCTTTGTGATTTTTGCAGTTATAAATAGTTTAACACCACTATGAACGAATAAAACCCACCTGGAACCAACTTGCATTTGGAAATTTTCTTGACAGCAATTTTTATATACTGAGAAAAATGTCACACTAAATCTGTCCTGTCCGTAGACCACCCAGTTTTCTAGGACAAATATCTAAAACCAATATAATCATTTTATCCTGAATAGACCTCTGTCTACTGATCAAATCTGTGCAAGAGGTTTTGAATTTACAATGCTTTCCAACAATTCACAGCTCAAAAAGTACCAAATGTCTTGTCCGTAGAAAGATGTCTTGTCCGTAGATCTCTAATCTTTGTTATAAATATCAATATTAATTCATAATTTGACATGTTAACATTTATTTCTGACTTGAATTTTAATTGTTACGATGTCAGTATACCATAAAAACTTCATTTAAATTTCATTTTAATGTACAACTTGAATTAAAATGTTTTAACATTGAAAAAAAGAAAAATATTTGAATCATACTTTGGAAATTTTTGATGTATCATATAAAATGGGCACATTCTACATCTTTTTATATTCACTGGGGTTCAGTGAAAAACAAACAAGTAAAACAGAGTATTTCTTTTGGTTTTGGTTAATGGATTGCGTATTTGAATTCTCAAAAGAAAGGATTGTGTATTTGAATTCTCAAAAGAAATGATCTACGGACAGGACAAATACAAGTATGTGAATGAGTAAGTGGGCTCGCTGCGAGTAAAAGTCTATCATGTCCGAAACAGTAATGAGATTCTTCGTACTCTCATCCATACGACCATCTCGTGCTGGATTGGACAGTGGCGACGATTCAAGACATGCATGTATACACCATCGGATGTAGCTTCTGCACTTTCGTTTCGACATAAGCCATCCAATGTGTATACTACGCGTTGCAAACTACTCTCTCTATCTCTAATTGTCCACGTCTCTCTGTCTGTCTGCCGGTCTGTCTGTCTGTCCCCCTCTCTCTCTCTCTCTCTAACCCCCTTATTTTTACTATTGCACTATTGTTCTTTTCTACTCTTACACCGTGTTGTAACGAAAATATTGTATAACCTTTCTATTTTTTTATTATATCTAAAATGTTTGTATATCAGAATTAATCTCTGTAAAGAGGAAATAAAGAGAAGAATAATATAATAATGCCTTTCATTTTATTGAATGGTTAAAATGGAAAAGGCATTTCCATACAGTAAAATTTAAGAAATGTTTTTGACTGTTAAGATGTCTTGTCTGTAGATGACTTAAATTACAAGTCTGTCAAATGAGATTACAATTAATCATGACTTTAACCCTTTCCTAAACAATGTCTGGTACTGACAACCCTATCAGGGAAAAGTTTGGTCAACATTATAGATCTATCCAATTGGAAAAAGACGGTTAACATCTAATGATGCGATCGACGGAATGCAATGGTGATAGATAGTTGACATTTGGCATAGTCGGTTGATCATCATACAGCAAACGTCAGTTGATCCGGTGATCAAGTTAGAGGTACATACGGAATCGGCCGAGTTCTGACGAATGAGATAATTGAGTGTTGTCCATTACCTTTCAACTTTCCGATGAATTTTTCAGTCGATCTTTTGAGTAAAAACAATTAATTAAGAACAATGTTCCATGAAAATCATATCTCTTTTTTACCTTTACTGGACTATATCTCGTACATTGTACATGTGCTTGATATTATCGGATAAACAAATTCCAAAATGAAGAAATTCCTGGGGACTGAAAGGAAAGCTCCAGATCAGCCTAGTGATCAGACTTGTGTGAAAGTGGAATTTAAAATAAAAAAAAAAAAACTGGAAGAAAAAATAGAGACAAGTGGTTTCAAATTGGGACAAGACTTTTATTGGATTTAGAAATTGGATGCTTATGGCCAAGTTAAAGCTATGTGTACATCTACTGCAGTACATATACTTGGTGTTTGAATACAAATTTATATTTGTAAATCAAAATTTACAGTTTATAGATGTTTATTACTTGTGTATGAAATTCATCCTGACTGTATGGAATCCAACTTCTGCAGGCTGGAATCCAACTTTTCAGTTTGGAATCCAATTTTTTCCTGAGTTGCATTCCTGGAATCCAACTTTCAAAATCCTAGTGAGAACGCTGGTATAATTTTGTTGTTTGGGAAAGGGTTAATGGACTGAATATACAGGTTGATGGAATGTGCATTGAAATTCATAAGACAAACAATGTTACATGTTTGCAATTGATATTTACTCACACTGGGCTTATTGATTTGATTTCCATTCATATCAACCCTTAAACAGACAACAAAATTTTAGACTGATCCAATTTGAAAGCCATTGCAGACAACAAAATAAATGTAACTTAAATCGAGGGAAAAGGAGAAAATGCTGGTTAGCAACATTTTCTTCTTTTCCCTCAATGTTTTCAAAAGCTTTCCACCTTAGGGTTATGAAAACCTGTCATTGTTTTGGAAAGGATTTGACATTTGCTTATCATTGTGACTAATTGTATCGCTCTTACAATGCACGATGAATTATGACTTATTATTACTGAACATGTTTTGTAAGACTGAGAAACTAAATAAGTAGCAAAACTTCGACATTTTCTAAAATTTATTTTTAAAACTAGAAAAATGTCCTGTCCGTAGATTTTGTTAACCTTGATTATTTTACTCCATTAAAGAATAAAAAATCTGTGAAATTTTAAGTTTAAATGTATTATTCAGCATAGCAAACATGCACAAATGCATAAAGATTAACAACTAGCACTGTATTTGGTATAATATCTGTTTGCAGTTGCTCTTTGTATATATTCCTGTTACTTTTCTTGTTGGAAATTGCATATTCTTTACATTTTTGGAGTGCAAATTATGTTTTGTTGTTCTACATAATCATACCTGTTCCATTTGTTTGTCAAACATAGAAAAACATGGCAAAACAAAGGGCTAAAATGTGTTTGATGATGATGATATATACAAAATGTCCTGTCCGTAGAAAATTTGGTTTCATTTCTCTGTGAAATTTTATGAACACATAAGTTAATGAAGAATCAGCAATTACTGGAAAACTATATATCATTGGAATCGTATTTTTTTTATAGTTTATCATAAGATCTATCATTTTCCACACATGTTAACTGTATTTTAGACATTGCAAACAATATGAAGTAAGATAAAAAAAATCTCATGAAAAAAGGAATAAAACGGGGCAAAAAAAAATTTTTCAGTGATTTTCACAGTTAAATTCTTGTAAATAAGGCAGTTAAATACAAGATCTTTCAATTAAAAGTTTAAAATTTTATGTTTCTGTTAAATAGCATTGAAAATGAAGCTTTAAAAAGCATTGTGTATTTCGTATTTTTACTCCAATTTTGAGAATAATTGTGGAAGCAACTTCTTAGCAAATAAGTTTCTATTTACAAAATATGTAAATTATGAAACCTTGAACCATACTGGAATAGAAAAACATGAAAAACAGTCGAAAAACATACTTTGAAAATTTGAGTAAAATGTTACACAAATTGGCATGTGATCTTGGCTGAGGCGATTAGACATTCATGCCTATTTCAATCACTTACATGATTTGTGCTGCACTACTATTTTCCTCTACCGGACCTTTACGATTATTATTCCCCCTCGGCAACTTGTGGTGGGATGGGCATATCTTGCGACAATTTGCCACTCTTGTTTGGTCAATGGCATGTTCGATGATTGCCATCACTTATGTATAACATGGAAATTCACACACATTGAAATTTTCTTGATTTTCATACTTTAGCTTTCGGGCAAGCTTGACACAGGCTACTAGCTCGAACCAGTAATTTGCTAGATAGTGTTGTTTGCCTAAAAGTTGAACCCTGTATTAGACGTATCGATGGGAGCACTGGGAGATTGAGACGTGGCTGGTTTTTATGCTATGGCTATCTAGGTGGTCATACCTGGCAATGGCTTCATGTCAAAACTGACATTAATGGAACATATTTGTAAATGATGGTTCAACTTTAAACAACACTACATTGAGTGTGGACTTCAGTATCCATTGATGCATTTCAACTGTTTTGTATTACACTAAGGTTAGAAGTAAAAGTCTGAAATCTTTTTCAAATTTTTCTCTTCAAAATGAAATATCCCCTTGTTTTTGTGAACAGTAAATATTGCTTTGAGCTTAGTCATGAATGGAAATAACTATTTCTTGTATACATTGCAGTGACCAGGGCTGGAAGGCTAAACTGAGACTCCCTCCAAAGGATAATAGAATTAAAACTACAGTAAGTATTGTTCATTTCAACTAATCCATGCACCACACTGTCTCAAAATTGAGATAAACAAGGTATGATAAATTTTCAAATTATGACTTGAATAATCTTGAAAGTGGCATATAAAACCATTCAATCAATCAATCAATGAATGAATTCACTTTAACCTTAGAGCAACATATAAACTTGTCAGAGAGACACTTTCATACTAGAAATAATAAGAAGAGTAATTTCAAGATTGCTTTATCCAAAATGTCTTTTGAAGGGGGGGGGGTGTGAAGGGAGAGGGTAGATAAAAGATCAGTCTGCACATATTGTCAAAATTTCTGATTAAACACAGATAAATACTACTGGATATATTTTTCTATCCAATCATATAGAAACTATACCATTCAGCAAGAAGGTGCAATTTTAGGCCTGTAAATTACAGGATGGATGTTTACCAATGTTTAACAGGTTGTCTATTTCAAGTACATCAGATATGATGTCATTATCAGCAGGTAACCAGCATTTCCTCCTTTCCCCACAATGTTTTCTAGCCTTTGAAAAAGAAATTCTATCATTTGAGCTAGGTTCATATTGTCGTCTGCCAAAGCTTTCAATATGGATGAGTCCAAAATTTTGTTGTGTGGCAGAGAGTTACGATGCAACATAGCCCATTTATGAAATTAAGCAGAAAAATAACATTGTCTTACTTTTGTAATTCTTCTTTACTGATGATTTGCCTGCCATTGCTTTACTTAATACATTAGTAAAACTTTTATTAACATTTTCAACCTGAATAGCTCCACTTAAGGGTTATTGGTAAAAACAGTGGATATTATCCTAGAGGCACAAGTCTTTAGAAGTTGCTTTGGCTTTTGTGCTACTTTTTAGGTAAATTTTGCACTGAATTGCATTGCACCTTGTATCAGTTTAGGGACAGTGTGATGCCAGCTGTGACAGAATGACTGATAAATTTACTAGACAGCATGGCCAACCAAATAACTTAGAACTTAGTATGTTGTACACTTTATAAAATTCAGGACAGAGTGCCGTTCAGTTTCTGAATAGAAAGTGTTGTGAAGTGTATACCAGTAGGAAACTGTTGGGATTATATGCTTTTATCAAATTTAATTGTAAATGAAATCCTTATATTATTAAATCTGCTTTTGTCCTATTCACTGTGTGAACAATACTGGACCATCATAGTCCTTTTTACAAAGAGATATATATACATACAGACCAGGGTCCAAAGAATCCACTAGTCCGCTCGTATTTACGAGTAAGAAATGGATGAGGACGAGTGAATTATCAGTCATGGTCGTCTGGCAGGGCAAGTGGTAAATAGGAGGTATTAAACAAATAAGTTTTCAGATGAACAGGCAACTTACAAGGAACAAAATGGCCATGCAATTATTGAATAAGCGAAATGAGGATATTCAGGAACACAAATATTGAAACAGGCTATAAAACGAGCTGGTTCTCGTGCCAAACAAAGACCGGTTGCAAGTCGGCCTAATGATATAACTCGGTACCTTTCATTGCAAATAAAAATGCTTTAATATGCTTTGGGTAATTAAATGCGAGACTTTGCTTATAATTATTATGAACAATATTGACGCAAATACTTATCTGAAACCAGTTCGAAAAACTTTGCTGTTTTAGGTTTATTCATTTCTATTGCTTAACAGGATAAATGGTACCGGCTATTGAAACCCGGTATTTAAGGATCGTTGCTACGCTAATATAATTAGTGTTTCCATTTCGTCTGAAAAAAAATGTCAGAGTCCAAAATTAGAAGGGTTTTTCTCATCGGACAAATATAAAACAGGGCAAGTGTTTTTTTTGAAGTCACTTGTCCTGCAGGACGAGTGCCTTTTCTGAAAATTGTTGGACGCTGCAGACCTAAAAGGATCTTGTCTGAAGTAACAAGGCCTGCAACTTATATTTAGATGAAGCATCAACTGTAGGTACTCCAAGAAAGTAGTACAGGATTTTGCACATTGTTTCTATATATTGCTGTGTTTTTAAAGTTGTTCTTATATACTAAGTAGAATGATTCATGACCATCAGGGTCCTCTTGCTCATGGTCCCTAGAATGGGTGTTAAAGATAAAATTGAATGTACAGATAAATGTGTTACTTTAATACAGGATGTCACAAACACAAAAGGAAATGAATTTGAAGATTTCTGCCTGAAGAGAGATTTACTGATGGGTATTTTTGAGAAGGGCTGGGAGAGCCCCTCCCCCATCCAAGAGGCTAGCATTCCAATAGCCCTGACTGGCAGAGATGTGTTGGCGAGAGCAAAAAATGGTACAGGAAAAACCGGTGCATACGCTATTCCCATATTGGAACGTGTAGATACAAATAAGGATGAAGTACAAGGTAAAGTTAAATACTGGTACAAAATTTCAGGTTCTTTCCATACTGAATAAGTGTCCTATGTGCTCCATTGCTGAAGGTAGAGGGTTTGCTCTCTGCTAGTCCAAGGTTTGATCCTCCCCAAGCACATGGTTTTAGGCATGAGCGTCCTTTGGCAAGACACTTCAGAGACCAAGCTTTGCTCCGGTGAAAGTCTGGACAAAAATTTCCTAGTGAGCTGTCACTGTTATAACTGAACTTGTTGAAAGGACAAAATGATCATATTAAGTGTGGCTTAATTAAGGGTTTGCCTTTGAAAGGGTAGAAAGCAATTGTCATTTTTGGAAGAGTGAAAAATGATGGTAACTGGCATTGTCTCCTTTCCCACGTCTTTACCAAGCAATAAAATTTTAGATTGATCAAATTGAAAGCATTTCCAGATGACAAAATACATGTCTCAAATCATGGAAATTATCTATGAAAGGAAAGGAAACATTCTGAGAAAAGGAGAAAATGCTGATGATCAGCATCAAAGACAAATTCCATCATTTGAGCCAGATTTGAATTGCTCTCTGCAAATGGTTTCAATTTGGACAGTTGTACATTTTTGTTGTGTGGTAAAAGAGTCAAATGCCAAACTAAGGAATTTCTTTCCAGCAATGTGTGTTGTACCCACTAGAGAGTTAGCCTTACAGACCAGTCAGATTTTGATAGAGTTATCCAAACATATTGGGGCCAAAGTTATGGTGACGACTGGAGGAACTAATCTTAAAGATGACATTATGAGATTGTATGAACCTGGTAAGGTATAGATTTATCAGAGGGGATCCTGTGTGTCTCAGTGATGAAGATTTAGGATTAGTAATGCGGAGGACTTGTGTTTAATCCTCACTGGAGTGACTGATTGTAAAGATGACATTTTGACCAGGACTTGGTGTTTCAATGAATAGTTGCCTTCATTTTTAGCTCGGCCGTTTTGGAAGAAAGTGTCAAGGTATTGCTATAGCCCTGTCGTCATCTGTGTGATCATCATGCAAAAACTTTGACATTTTATAATATCTCTGTCATTATTGAAGACATTTACTTCAAACTCTGACTAGTCACAAACTATTAAAAGGGGAACCCATACAGCAGAAGCAGATATAAATTAGATTATTTTTGATACAGTTATTCTCCTTTATTGACATAAAATTTTCACAGAAAATCGAGAGCAACTACAGCTGAGAATTGGCACCCGCATGCAGTGCTTTTGTATAAACTCCAGAGGGCACATTTTCAGTCAGATATTTTAGAAAAGTAGTCAGATTGTTTGTCCTGATAACATCTTTTTCGTGCTTTAAATTGGGTCATATTGGGTTCTAGAGTAGGTCACTGGGACAAATCTTAGAAAATGCCTTTAGTGCACTTTTGAGGCACTCATGAAAAGTGGTGAAAATACGAATCCTGTTCGCAATAGGATGGATAATATTGTGTACAAATTCCATCATTTGAACCACATTTAAATTGCCTTCTGCAAATGTTTTCAATTTTAGACAAGTCTACATTTTTGTCATGTAGTAAAAAGTCAAGAAAAGAAAATTCATATTGGCTATATTACACTGATAGAATGGAAGGTCACTTGTTAGGAATTTCTCTTTGAAACTCTTTGCAAGAAGACTGAATTTTAATTAATTGATTGAATTGGAGTTTAGAGCCATTTTAACAGCTTAGGTCATATTACAGCAGTCAGTGCACCTATGTATGTGTTTCCTGGCTTTCTCACACCGGTACTGACACAACTTTCTTTCCAAATCACTGACTATTTTTCTCACATCTATCAGAGGTGAAAGGTGAAAAATCGTGAGAAAGAAAGTTCGCCTCAACCGGGTATGGAACTCTCAACCTCCAGGTCGCAAGTCTGATGTGCTAACCACTGAGCTAACGGGCAGGCCTGAATTTTAAACATATCCATATTGAAAGCATTGGAGATGACAACTTGTGGTTCCAATAATGCAACTTGTTGCTGAAATGGGAAACATTGTGGGAAAGGAGAAAATGATGGTCAGGTACTTGCATTTTCAGGTTTTTTCAGGATGTTTTCTATCTCTTGGTTGTAAAAAATAAAATTATTTGTTATCTCTTACCCTGCTAAATAACTAACATGAAACTTTCAAGTGGATAGTAAAAACCTATATGTTGGTATTTTAAATTTATTTTTTGGGGAAAAATATATCCCTGTCGGACAGTATAGATCCAAGATCAGATGTCTAACTTAAATTTTGTCAGATCTTGATCTACATTGTCCTATAAGGATATATTTTTTTTCCCCCAAAAAAATAAATTTAAAATACCTACATTTGGATTAACATGAAACTTTCAAGTCACTAGTAAAAACCCAAATGTCGCTTTTTTAGATTTATTTTTTGGGGAAATTAAATCCTTATCGGACAGTGTAGATCCAAGATCAGACTGCATGTTATGTGCAGTCTGATCTTGATCTCCACTCTCTGCAAAAGGTCAGTGAGTCACGCTTAGCAGTCCAAGGGTTAAAGGATTTATGCTGTTTTTTTTCCCCACAAATAGACTGAAGAAAGATTTTATTTTTCAGTGCATGTGATTGTTGCCACGCCAGGAAGAATCCTAGATCTAATGAATAAGAACCTAGTAAAAATAGGCAAATGCGGAATATTGGTGTTAGATGAGGTACATGTTTTCTCTTTTATCATAAGATTTTGCTGTATAAATAGGCAGAAATTGGCATGATTTGATTTGTTAGATTTTATGTAAGATAACTTAAGTCTGAGATAGCATCTAAATGTCTGATTTTATTTAGATGAAGCAAAAGGATTCAACTGAAAAACTAAACTAATGTTTTTGATCTCCATCAGTAGAATTCTTCAAGTTACAAGTGCATGTAGGCCTTTTACCTGGACTACTTGTAAACAAAAATCAATGGCTACATGTACGAAATACAATCAGATGCAATTATTTGTACTAATGGAGGTGCATTTCATTGCAATGCAATGTCTGATGAGTATGTATGTTCAGGCATTTATTTCTTGTTTGTTATTCTTGTTGGGGTTTAGTGAATGGTTTGTTTACATTATGTGTACCATATTTGACGTAACAATGTCATGCTGTCTCTCGAGACTTGTTTGTTTTCTTAGAAGAGAGCTCAAAAAGAGATAACTGTATTTGAGTGGCGATATTAAGTATTAAACCGTCACCCTTAGAGCCCAAAATCAAATGAATTTGGTTTTGTCATTCAGATATCATTTAAAATATGTTTACAGGCAGACAAGTTATTATCTCAGGATTTCAAAGGCATGTTAGACAGCATCATTAGTCATTTACCAGTGGATAGACAGATACTTCTCTACTCAGCCACTTTTCCTCTCTCTGTTGAACAGTTCATGGTGAGTTTTTACAAAATTGACAATCTGACTGATTTAGGATCAAGTTTGTGAAACAATGACAATATCTGTAGTATTAACAAGAGAGATAGTGTCTGTGTGCATGAGATTTCATTGAGTCTGTGAAACTCAATGTTACTGTGAAAGCTGAGCCCAACAGAGTTCCATCTCCTTTTTTTAATAGCATAAATGATCAGTAAAAGATCTCAAAACTTCTTGAAAAAGGAGAAAGCAAAAACCGCTATGAACAAATTTCTGAAAACCATCTACAGCTTCAGTATAGCAAAGCAATAGTTGGGTCCTACGATCACTGCACTGGGAATCACTAATACTCTTGTCACAGATAGCCACTTAAAAAATGCAACATCACTGACTTAAATGGAAGTACACGTCCGGCACACATCGAGATCTAATTTTAGATGATTTGGGTTTCCAGAGGGTTAATTTGTGCAGTTACTGTTAAAAATTTTGTATTTTTCATTGTTTTCTGTACTGATGTAGTTGGATTAACAAGTGTTTTGATTAATTTTTCTCTGTGTCTCAGGGATGCAATGAGCTTTGGTATTTTGTGTCCCAGCAAATTTTCATGTGTGTACAGATACTTTATCGATATAAACAGAAACCCTGATATGTTTTATGTACAAATTAGCACATGAACAACTGCTCAAAGCTGATGCACTTTTGGCAAAGATGTGATTTGACACGAAATATAGGCCTAGATTATTTTGGATTTACTACCTTAGTGGCAGTTGATTATCCACTGAAAGTGTATGTAATGAGTCTATTGTGTCAGGGAAAAAGCCACATTGAGAAAAGTATATTTTTACTTTTTCAAGGGCTTGGGGGTTGCAGGCTGCATGTATTTATTACTGTCAGTTTGATTGAATTGAAATGGTGATGAGCTGTAAAGGAGGCATGCAATAATAGAAGTATTGGACCAACTTTCTGAATAGGTTCAGAATGGATGTTACAAAAATTGATTGCTGTTACTTTTTGTTTTTCCAGAAAAAACATTTACAAAATCCCTATGAGATTAACTTGATGGATGAGTTAACATTGAAAGGTGTGACACAGTATTATGCATTTGTTCAAGAAAAGCAGAAAGTTCACTGCTTAAATACACTCTTCTCAAAGGTAAGAGTTAGTACGCATATACAGATGACAATTTGAAATGAGTACAAATGAGCTTAAGTTCTCTGATAAGGTAGAAAAACATTGTGGGAAAAGGAGAAATTGCTTGTTACAAGCATTTTCTTCTTTTCCAACAATGTTTTCATAAGCTGTCTTCCTCAGGGTTGTTAAAAGACAGGATTGTTTGGTAAAGGGTTAACAATCATTTGCCATATGATCACATGTTGGGAATGACCCTGAGGATAAAGCTTTTGAATACATTGCCAGAAAAGGTGAAAATGCTGCATTTTCTCCTTTTCCCACAGTATTGTCGACCCTTTTAGAAAATACAATCTCACCATTTCAGCCACATTTTATTTTTTTGCCAGTACATGCTTTCAGTCTGGACAAGTCTGAAATCATGTATTCTGGTAAAGAGTTAATTTGACCCATTACTGTACAGGGTATTTGTTGAGTAATCTATAAGTTCTACAAATGACACAAAAAGCAAATATTAAAAGAATGAAGGTATTTTTTTTTTTTTTTTTGTCCCCAAAACAGTTTCAGGGGCATATAGTTTTTGTTTGGTCTGTCCGTCTGTCTGCCTGTCTGTCTGTCAATGATGTTTTTTGTGTCCAAGCCATAATTTTTTCCCTATTACTTAATTTCAAAATGCATTTGCACAAATAGTTACCATATGGATATGATGTGTCATAAGCAAGACTTCTGTCCATAGGTCAAAGGTCAAGAACACAGCAAGATCAATTTGGGGTCATGTTCATATCCAACTTTGTAATACAGGGGTCCTGGGTTCTATTCCCAGATCAGCTGAATTCCTGCTCAAGGATTTATGATGGTCCTTGCTACAGGTGTTGTTTATCTCTTACCACTGAACACCGTTTCCACAATCATTATGTCAGTGGCTCTGAAAGAATGTTGAACCAATTACTTTTGAAAGCAACTCCTGGTAAGCATGGATAGATGCACCAGCTGCTGCGGTATTAGTGAAATAATGCTGGAAATAGTGCAAAAACAAAACAAAAAAATTAAGTGTATATAATTTCTTTCTTTATCTTATCAACTGCATTACACCCCATATTTGTTTTTATATGAAAATTCAGACATTGAATGTTTTTTGAAATGAGCTGTTGTTGTGTTTTTGTCCTCCCCAGTTACAAATCAACCAGTCAATTATATTCTGCAACTCTACTCAACGTGTGGAGCTGTTGGCAAAGAAAATTACAGAGCTTGGCTATTCCTGCTTCTATATTCACGCACGGATGAACCAGCAGCATAGAAATAGGGTGTTCCATGATTTTAGACAGGGATTGTGTAGAAATCTGGTTTGTTCAGGTCAGTTTGATAACCTCTTAAGTTTTTTTTGTGAACATTAGAAAATTAAACCATAGAGCATTTACGCTCTAGTTAACTGTGAGCTGTGCTCTGGCAAAAGGGGGTTTAATGCATCTCCATGATACCAAGTAAGACATCACAACTATGGATCCATAAAAACCATTTTGTCTAACAACCAGCTGAGTCCTGAGCTAGAATGGCCAATTGCCATGCATAAGACTACAAATAGTAAAAACTTTTGACTCATATCTGCCTTCACAAGCTGACATGTGTCGATACTTTTTACAGATAGATTAAGCCTCTGTTTCACAGAGCATGGTTCAGATCTTTTAAAATCTTTAGAACTGAATGGATTGTAATATCACGGTTATCACCTAATTTCAAAATTGGTACTAAGATACAGAATTTCTCTGACAGAGTAGGAAACATTGGTGGAAAAAGGAGAAAATACTGGTTACCAGCATTTTCTCTCTTTCCTCAAATGTTTTCAAAAGGCTTCTTTTTCAGAGCCATTAAAATGTGATTGTTTGGTAAAGGGTTAAGCTGAAATTGTTAGGGAGGAAATGTAGATTAAGATCAGACTGTTTTTTGCAGACCCAGTAGATCTAGATTACAGAATGTGCACAGAATGTACAGTCTGATCATTGGTCTACACTGTTGATCATTTTTGTGAAATATTCCGGCTAAACACTCTTTACATTTCAGTGTTTGGGTCTTTTTTCCTGGCTGAAAATGCGCATTTGAATTGTTTAGGGCTCTAATGGTTGATTTCTTCACAAACGTTAAAATTGAAGAGTTTTCTTTATTCATGTACTTACAGATGACAAAATCAATATGGCTCAAACTAGAAATGGATAGATAGCTGTGGCTCATATTATGGATTTAGCATTCTGAGATTTCAAAATTGATGATAATATTTTGGCTTGCAACACATGAAAAAGGGCATTCAAGCATTTGCGTAAAGTGTCGTCTTGGATCAGCCTGCGCAATCCGCGCAGGCTAATCCGAGACGGCACTTTACGACTACATTAGATTTTGTCCTTCAGCAGACTTTCACAGAACAGACAATTATATAAAAACGGAAAGTGTTGTTTCAGATTAGCCTGCGCGGATTGTGCAGGCTGATCCGAAATGACACTTAACGCTAATGTCTGAATGCCCCTTTTCGCATGTTGCAGGCCATATGATAAAAACTGCTTCAAACTGTAGCTGTACTCACTATCGCTTCCAAATATTAACCCTTTACCAGAGTTTTAACGTATAGAAGGCTTTTGAAATCATTGAGGAAAAAGGAGAAAATGCAGATACCAAAATTTTCTCCTTTCCTACATTGTTTTCTACTCTATCCAAGATAAATCATCATTTTTATTTGTGGTCTTCAAATGCTTTCAATTTGGACACGTCTATAATATTTTTGTGTACTAAAGAGTTAACAAATTCTAACTTACAAGAGAAGCCAGCTGCTTGGTTGGCTTAATGTCTTGGCTGGTCTGATGGTTAGACTCACAATTGAATTTAGAAAGGTTGGTGAATATTTTGACTCTTTACCAGATTTGGAAACTTGACTTGTCAAAATTCAATGCATTGGCAGACAACAAATTAAAATTGGCTAAAAAATTATATTTGCCTTTGATCAGGTGGAAACCATAGTGTGAAAAGGCGAAAATGCTTGTTACCAGGATTTTCTCCTTTTCCCACAATGTTTGCAAATAACTTCTTTCTTAGGGTTGTTTAAACATGGGATTGTGTGGTAAAGGGTTAACGGTATTTTTTTTCACAGATTTGTTTACAAGAGGTATAGACATACAGGCTGTGAATGTTGTGATAAATTTCGATTTCCCAAAGCATGCCGAGACGTATCTCCATAGAATTGGTAGATCAGGCAGATATGGGCACCTTGGTATCGCAATCAACCTGATAACATATGATGATAGGTAAACTATTCGTATTGCATGACCCAATTATTATCATGGAAGGTGATGGTGAATAGCACAACTTTTAAAAAAGATTTTGACAAACTGTTTCAGATGATGAGATTTGAGACTTGACATGATTTGATAATAGGTATATTGTATCATTCATTTTTGAAGATGTGTTTGATCTAAACTGCTAGCTAAATAAAACAGAGATTTAGGTTTATGTGAAATAATTAGAAAGCTGTGACACTATAATAAATGAGCTATATTCTGTGAAAAGAGGGCTTAATGCATTTGCAACAAATATCGACCCAAGTCAATCTGCATAGTCCAAGCAGGCTAACCTGGATCAAAACTTTTTACTATCAGTCATTTTTAGCTCACCTGAGCACAACATGCTGAAGGGGAGCTTTTAGGATCACGCTGTGTCCATTGTGCGTCGTCAACAGTTCTTTAAACATCTTCTCCTCATAAACCGCTCGGCCGATTTGGACCAAACTTGGCTGGAATGTTCCTTGGGAGGTCCTCTTTAAAATTTGTTCACAGAATTTGATTCCATCAAAAACTCTGGTTGCCGTGGCAACCAAATGGAATTTTCTAAGAAATGCTTTAAAAATCTTCTCCTCTGAAACAGCTGGTCAGATTTTGAAATAATTTCACAGAAATGTTCCTTGGCTGACCCTTTTCAAAAAGCGTTCGTGAAATTTTGATCCGTCGAAAAACATGGCCGCGGTGGGGGCTCTTCGCATTCTATAAAAATCTTCTCCTCTGAAACCGTTGGTCAGATTTTGAAATAATTTCACAGTAATGTTTGACCCTTTTCAAAAATTGTTCGTAAAATTTTGATCCGTTGAAAAACATGGCCGGGGGGGGGGGCACTTTGCATTGTGCGGTGTCAACAATTCTTTAAACAACTTCTCCTCCTAAACTGCTGGGCCAATTAGAACCAAACTTGGCTGGAATGTCCTTGGGAGGTCCTCTTTAAAATTTGTTCACAGAATTTGATTCCATCAAAAACTCAGGTTGCCATGGCAACCAAATGGAATTTTCTAAGAAATTCTTTAAAAATCTTCTCCCCTAAAACAGCTGGTCAGATTTTGAAATAATTTCACAGAAATGTTCCATGGGTAACCCTTTTCCAAAATTGTTGGTGAAATTTTGATTCGTCGAAAAACATGGCTGCGGTGGAGGGAGCTCTTCGCATTCTTTAAAAATCTTCTCTGATCAAGAAGCAAGGGATGCTGTAAATATGAACATAGCCAACATAAAAATTCCTTATACTGACAAAAAACAACAAATAAATGAATTTATCAAGTCTGAATGTCAAATTAAATGGCAACAATGTTTTAACAACAAGCTTTTAGCAATCAAGCCAAATTTTAATGATAAATATGAATTTTATTGTAACAGAAAAAGTCAAGTAATTTTAACAAGATGTCGTGTGGGACACTTAAGGTTTTCACATGTGCATCTTTTAAATAATGAGAGAGCACCACAATGTATAAACTGTAATGAACCTTTAACTATAAAACATATTTTATTAAACTGTAAAAATTTCGACCGTATACGGTCAAAACATTTTAGTGTTGATAGCATACAAAATTTATTTTTACATGTACAACAGAATAACATTTTAGAATACCTAAAAGAGATAGATTTTTATAATAAAATATAGACTCTAATATAGATTTTAAGTATCAAATTAACATTTTATTATTCCATTTCTAAATATTACCTTCATGCGCGCTAAATGACCACAGCTGTCGATGCGCCTTAAAACACCAAATAATAAATAATATATATAATAAAAATCTTCTCCTCTGAAACCGTTGGTCAGATTTTGAAATAATTTCACAGTAATGTTCCTTGGGTGACCCTTTTCAAAAACTGGTCGTGAAATTTTGATCCGTCGAAAAACATGGCAGTGGTGGTGGGGGGGGGGATGCTTTGCGTTGTGCTGTGTCAATAATTCTTTAAACAACTTCTCCTCCTAAACCGCTGGGCCAATTAGAACCAAACTTGGCTGGAATGTTCCTTGGGAGGTCCTCTTTAGAATTTGTTCACAGAATTTGATTCCATCAAAAACTCTGGTTGCCATGGCAACCAAATGGAATTTTCTAAAAAATTTTTTAAAAATCTTCTCCTTTGAAACAACTGGTCAGATTTTGAAATAATTTCACAGAAATGTTCCTTGGGTGGTGACCCTTTTCAAAAGTTGTTCATGAAATTCTGATCCGTCGAAAAACATGACGGGGGGGGGGGGGGGGGCCCTCTTCGCATTCTTTAAAAATCTCCTCTAAAACCGTTGGTCAGATTTTGAAGTAATTTCACAGTAATGTTCCTTGGGCCTTGGGTGACCCTTTTCAAAAAGTGTTCATGGAATTTTGATCCGTTGATCCGTCGAAAAACATGCCGGGGGGGGGGGGGGGGCTTTGCGCCGTGCAGTGTCAACAATTCTTTAAACAACTTCTCCTCCTAAACCGCTGGGCCAATTAGAACCAAACTTAGCTGGAATGTTCCTTGGGAGGTCCTCTTTAAAAAGTGAATTTTTCTAAGAAATTAATTGAAAATCTCCTTCTCTTAAACTGCATGTCAGATTTTGAAATAATTTCACAGAAATGTTCCATGGGTGGCCCTTTTCAAAACTTGTTCATGAAATATTGATCTGTCGAAAAGTATGGCCATGGTGGGGGGGGGGGGGGAGGCTCTTTGCACTGTATGGACTTAAAGAAATTCTTTGAAATTCTTCTTCTCTTAAACCACTTGTCAGATTTTGAAGCAATTTCACAGAAATGTTCCTTGGGTGCCCCTTTTGAAAATTTGTTTGCGAAATTTTGATCCGTCAAGAAACATGGCTGTGGTGTTTGGGGGCTATTTGCACTATATGGACATGAAGAAATTCTTAAAAATTCTTCTCTGAAACCACTGGTCAGATTTTGTAATAATTTCACAGAATTGATCCTTTGGTGACCTTTTAATATTCATCAAAAGACTGTGCAGGTATTTTGATGAAAAGGGCTATTGCAGACGTCAACCTACCAGGTAAGTGCACTGGTGAGAAATGCTGATCAATATGCACACTTTCTACTTGATGTATTTGATAGCTATGTATTGCAAGAGGTAATATAAAACTGTTATCTTTGGAATACATGCATAATATTTCACCAATTATCAAAATGGCCTCTATCTGGGTGTTAACTGCCTTGTTGTTCACCATTTGTGTACTTTATGATAGATTGTTTTCTGAATTCTATACAAACTTTATATGCTGAATTCTGATTCGTCAAAAACATGGCTGTGGTGATGAATGTAGGGGTGCTGACAGATTTTGAAATGATTTTTTCAGGTGACCTTTTCAAAATTGCTTGTCAAAATAATGATTTTGTTTCCAAAATTTCAATACTTTAGAAAAATTGGCTATGGTCGTCTCAAAAATTTAGATGAGCGAACCAGGGCCATCTTGGCCCTCTTGTTCTACATGTCAGAGGACCAGTGTACCTCATGATTCACTCGTTGCTACACAAAACGGATTGTATGGATCCATAATTATGTGATGTCTTGCTTGGTAGGATGCATTACTGAGATGTATTAAACCCTCTTTTGCCAAGCATGGCTCAAATACAGAAACACCTGGTACTGCCTATTGGAGTAATTTCTATACCCTGTGTATTTGTCTATAGATAACCTTGTAAGGGTTTATTATAGTACTAGTAATTAACCTTTTCCCAAACAGTTTCCTTATCTACAACCCTAACAAAGACAGACCTTGAAAACATTGAGGATATGAAGAAAGTGTTGGTTAGCAGCTTTTTCTCATTCTCACACAATGTGTTTTACTCTTGAAAAGACAAATCCCATCATTTCAGCCACATTTAATTTGCAACCTGCAAATGCTTTCAATATGGATTAGTCTAAAAATCTTGTGTTCTTTGATTAAAAGCTAAAGCAGATTATCTTTTTCCTGGTATTCCAGATTTTCTCTCCACAAGATAGAAAGTGAATTGGGAACAGAGATCAAACCCATTCCAAAGAACATTGATAAAGCATTGTATGTGGCAGAGTACCACACAGCTCCTGACGAGGACGATGAACCCCACGCAAAGACAGCCAATGGGGCTCCTAAAGGATAGGGTGTTGGAGGGGTGGTGTGGTAAAATTTTTCCCACAAAATTGTTGATGATGGCATTATTTTTGAGAGCAATGATTCCTTCACAGACTTGATTGGGTCTTGATATATTTGAGATGGAATTGATATTTAGTGAACAAACTCCCAGAGAAATGATCCTGAAGGAAAGATCTCTTTCTTGTGGGTAAAACTTTACCAGTAGAAATATTTTGTCTTGTGATATTGGATGGTTAAGTATTTTGCTGTTAATAAATGTTCATGTATATATGTAGTGGAAGCAGCTAGCTTCATTTGTATTGCACAGAATGGGATTTCCCTGAACTTTAGGAGACATAGTTTTTCATAATTTTCATGTCTCTGCCACCTTAACTCTTGAAGCACTTCATAGATAATTTCCACATTTAGAAAAATAAACAAAAAGGTTATGACCTCAAAGGTTGTTTTAGCCAGAATATTTCACAAAGTAGCATACAGTGTAGATCAAGATCAGACTGAATGTTCTATGAAGGTTTAATTTGATCTGAAAAAGGCATTCTGGTACTGTATTCACTAGCCATTCTTAAAAACATCCTTAGTCTAATTCTAGATTTATTAAATAACACAACTTCTGATTGGCTAAACCATTTACCATTTGGTTAAGCCAATCAGAATGGTTGGTGAATACTGACCCTTATCTTGATCTACACCGTGTACAAAAACATTCAAGCTGTGCAGTGCTTCATGGGTTAAGTTTGTGAAATATAAATTGTTTGAATGCCATCTCGTACAATAAATCAGTAGGCAAGGAGCTGTTTTGATCATGTTATAAGAAAACAAGATGTTGGCAGCTATTCTTCTGTTTTAATTCATCTTTGTGACTTAAACAAAAATATATTAAAGATATCCTAAACTTTCATTACATCAACCCATAGAGTGCTGTTCTCAACTTTATTCATTTGCCAGCACTGCTAATCAAAATCAGACTGCACAGAATGTACAGTCTGATTTCTTATTTACACAGTTGGTTACTTTGTAAAATATTCTAGTGAAGCAGCTTTAATCTGGCTCATGCAATTGAAAAAATCTCATTTCATTAATATGGTACTCTATTCCCCTCTTACTGCATATTATCAAAAGTTACAGAGGATAAGAACTCTTCATTGATAATTTTGCAAAAGAGGGAGTTTTAGATAACATGTCTAACATAACTGAATTATGTTAAGTTACACATATGTTTAAGTTCATCTGTAACTTTTGATATCGAGTTGAGTAAAAGATGTCGGGTTTATCTGAATTTTTTTTTCAGACATTTTTGATTCAGATTGACTCATATTCATCAAAACGGAGAAATGGCAAACTGAGTTTGAGAAAACCTTGTAAATATGATGTAACATAAACCTAATTCATTGTCAATCAATGGATAAACCTGAATTGTGACTTAGAAGATTTTTTTGATAAACTGGCAAACAAGCGCATCATGGTGATAATGGCAAAATGTTAAAGTGATACAAATTTGCATAGATCTCTGTTAACCCTTAATCAAACAATCTTGAGTTTTAATGACCCTGTCAGAGAAGGCTTTTGAAAACATAGTGGGAAAAGGAGAAAATGCTGGTAACCAGCATTTTCTACTTTTCCTCAATGTGTTCTACCTTTCAGAGTGAGGAATTTCAGTTTCTTGGTCACATTTAATCTGTCATCTGCAGATGCTTTCAATCTTGACCAGTCTAAAATTTTGTTGTTTGGTAAAGGGTTAAAGCATATATTCATCTTCCTTGGATATGGGCTTTAGTTGAAGAAAGTTCTGAAATTGAGGATTTTTTTTTTAATTGACTGAAAAGAAAGGTTTGCTGATTATTGGAGGTTAGATCTCCAGAAAAAAATGTGGATTGGTGCACTAAACACAGCCATCAAGCTGAAATAATCTTGAAAATGGCATTGCTCACCAAAACAAACAAACAATACTCAAAGAATTTATACTTGCTGTGGAACTGTTAAAAGTTAACCTTTTACCAAACAATCCCATGTTTCCCTGGGGAAAAAAGCCTTTGGAAAACGATGTGGGAAAAAGAGAAAATGCTGGTAACAATCAGTTTTCTCCTTTTCCTGCAATGTTTTCTTCCCTGTCAGGGACAAATATCATCATTTGGTCCACCTTTATTCTGTCTTCTGCAATTGCTTTCAGTTTGGAAAAGGATGAAATTTGTCGTTTGGTAAAGAGTTAAGGTATTTTTTCAACTGTTCTGTTTATTTTTTTTCCAATTATTGTAGATTTCTAAAGATTTCCTGTTAGGCAGATATTTTTCCTGGCCATGTTTCTGTAATGAGTGAAAATATTACACAGTCTTCAAATGCTTTTTAAACTCTATACTAGTCAGTCACAAATTTTAGCAACCTTGAAGGAAAAAGGCTTTTGGAAACATTGTGTAAAAGGGAGACAGTACTCAAAACCAGCATTTGCACCTATTCCTAAGTGTTTTCTACCTTTCTGAGACAATTTCGATGAGCCTAAAATTATGTTAGGTTATCTGGCAACAGTTAAAACCAACCAAAATTTTGCAAATGTGACAAACAGGAAAGATGAATATTGAAAGGAAAAGAAAGTACCATTGTTAAATCTAGAACTTAGGAAATTAACTCTGTTCCAGATAGATTGGAGTTTATTGTACAGATACACTGGTCCATATTGAACAGATAGACTGGGTTAAATTGATAGCATTTTATTATGACACAGTGACTGTTTCTGAAATGACATGTTTTTGAAAGGGTAGAAACAGTGACTGTTTCTGAAATGACAAGTTTTGAAAGGGTAGAAAATAGCTCAGGACAATACTGGTGACAATTTTTTTCAAAGACGCTAATTGTTAGAGACAATTGATTACAAGATTGTTTGGTAAAGCGACAAGGAGCAATTGCTTGTAACAAGTATTTGCTTCTATATCTTTAATGCCTTTGAAAGTTGCCTTTTACAGGCAGTTAGTCATTTTTGTGTTGTAAGAAATTACAGAAGTTTGTGTAACAACACAGTTTTCAAATTGGTCTAACATAAATGGTGTAAATTAGCATATTTTTGAATATCAGTCAAGCCATTTTCTATACAGAATGGTACAGTTTCATATTTGACAATTTTAACAAGCTTATTATAGATGATTTTACTCAATCTGAGCCATTGCTTCCAGTAATCCCACCATTCAGGCTTTACTAAGATATACCATGGGGAGAAGTGTGAAAAAGAAAAGGCCTTTTTTTTTAATGTATTGGAAAATTTGTGAGTAAAGGAGCAACTACTTTTGATGAGTGGTTGCTCCTTTTCCTCCAATGTTCTTAAAGTTCTCTCAACAGAGAAAATAAAAAGTTCATGCATGTGTTGGTTCAAAGGAGATAACAAAGATGATTTCAATGTGGGCCATTCCTGTAAGACAAATTATCTCCCTTGTCAGATAACAGCTTGGTCCTTTCACCTGTATTCCTTCGTTTTTATCCTTGATTCCCTTGGGGATATTGCAATAGACATAAATTGATTAATGATTATATGTAAGGTCCCCAAGAAAATTTAAAGCAAACACTGTTCTCAATCATCAGAGAAATGCATATATATATATATATCGAATTGTAAAACATTATTACTACATTTGGTTGAGATTTTACCTAAGAACATATTTGTGAAGTGCAAGAAAATCAAGGATAAAAACCAAGTAATCCTCTCATCAGGATCAATTTTGTTCTGGAGAGGAATCAAGGGAAATAACTGATCAATGCCTCCCCTCCCTTAAAAATAACCCCCCATTAGGAAAGCGTGCGTAAATCTGCCTCTATTGCAAAAATATGGTTCTAATAGGAGACTAAGTGAAATATATGTAAAGTGTTTTTTGACAGTAAACATGACCACACAAAATAAGGAAAGTGACAGTGATCTGTAAAATTGTGTATCTAGGATGCCAGGTTTATCAAGAGACCATCATGTGTTCATATACATAAGATGTGTACTGATTGTTGTTTGAACTTTTATACAACTGTACAAATAATTCTCTAGTCTCAGAGTGGACTGGACCTCATGGAAATGTGAAACTTGTCAACATTTGAGGATTCAAGATGTGTTGGATATTTGTCTCAACCCTTGGACTATCATATAAACAACGTAGAAATGGCAGTCTACAAAAAAATTGAGGTAGTACATTTTCAGTGTTCATGATATGGGGAGGCTTGTGGACCCAACATAAGTTCCAGATTGGACAAGGTACAAACACTGCAAGGAAAGGAAGATGTTCTCCCATATTTTGAATACCTTTTGGGAAAAGGAGCAACTGGTTATTGAAAGCAATTGCTGTTTTTCTCATACTGTTTGAATAGCTGTTTACTGCAGAAATGTAAAGTGTTGTTTTTGTATGGTAAGAGTTCAAACATCAGAAGTGTGAACTTTGAATTTGTCAAGAGGAAACACATATATTGATAGTGAGGTGATAGCACACAGAGTTGAGTTGTGGAACTAAGTACTTGAACTGTTGTACTGATATAAAGTGATTTGTCAGTAAGTTAGACTGATGTCTGAATAGAGGCTCAAAGTAGGAGGGAAAAAAATTTACAAGAAAAGGACATAAGTAATGAAAATACATAAAAACTCCAGATAGTGACTGGTTACAGTGTTTGTGTATAAAATGTTTGTCTCTGCTATTACAAGTAAAACACAGCCAGGGATGCCGGAAAACTGACAGGTCAAAACTGCAGAAATCACAATTTCAAACTAACTGGACGTAAGCTATATGAATTTTGAAATATTGATCATTGAACCATTGACTTGAACTACATGAATGTTGTACCATTAACTGTTGAACCATCACTATGCGAATGTTGAAACATTATTCCTTGTATCATGAACGTGAACTGCATGAATGTTGAAACATTATCCTTGTACCATATACTTGAACTGGATGAATGCTGAAAGATTAATCATTGAACCATGGACTTGAACTACATAGGTGTAGAAATATTGATTGTTGGATCATGGACTAAAACTAAATGAATTTTGAAACATGATAGTTGGACCATGGACTTGAATTATGTGAATGTTGAAACAATAACTGAACCATGGAGTAAAATTTTTGAATGTTGACATATTAATCGTTGAACCATAGATATGAAAAGTTCTACATGAAAAAGCAGAGTGGAAGTTTTTAGACAGTAGAAAAATAACAATTCTTACAACTATCAGGCTGTTCTTGAAATTATAACACAATTTCTGACAGTTTTTGTCCAGAATGTTTTACAAAATATCGGACGGTATGGACTGAGAATCAGATTTGTTGTATTGTGCAGTGTTGATCTTGTCCACAAGGCACTATTATACTTGTGACACAAAGGGTTATGTAGATGAAGGAGATTTTTTATCAACTCTAGGATTGAACACAGTGAAATGTGTGAAGATAAGTTTAAATGGATTTACTACAAGACAAAAGAGATGGGAGCAAAGACTGTGTATTGTTTGAGTCAAATTTCTACACAACACATCTTGCCTGGATAGTGACTGATAGAGACAGTTCAACTTATCCTATTCTAATGCCAAAATAGTGCAACACAGGGACAAAATTGACAAGTGAATAACCTTGAAGTATACAGGGCCCGTATTTACCCAGCACTCTTGATATCAATCTAATTCTTGGCAATTTTCTAGATTTCAAAAAAAAAAACACGATTTCTGATTGGCAAAATCAGCCAATCAGAAATTGCATTACGATGAAATGTAGAAAATTCTTGAGAATAAGACTAAGAACATTGTTGAGAATGGTTGGTGAATACAGGCCCATGTTGATTATAGACCTTACAAAGGAGTGAATACTATTATTTAACCGTTTACCATACTATTCTGTTTTTATAATCTTTAGCGAGAAGGCCTTTGGGAAACGTAGGGTAAAGAGAAAAAACATGCTGGCAGCCAGCAAACTCTCCAATTCTTGCAATGTTTTCTACTCTTTTTTTAAGACAAAGCCCATCATGTGCGTTTGTGAGTCAAATTAACCCTTTACCATACAATCTTGAGTTTTGTTGACCGGAAGGTAGAAGCCTCTCGAAAACATTGTGGAAAAAGGGGAAAATGCAGGTAACCAGCATTTTCTCCTTTTCCCACAATGTTTTCTACTTAATTACAGACAATTGCATCGTTTGACTTACACTTAATTTGATGTCAGCAAATACTTTTAATTTGGACTAGCCTAAGATTTTTTCATGTGGTAAAGAGTTAACTTTCTTAAATGCAAATGTTTTCCATTTGAATGAGTTAAAAATTTTGTCACCTTTTAAAGGATAAATTAAAAGCATTTGGGAAAAGGAGCAAATGCTTGTAACAAACTGTTGCTGCTTTTTCTACAATGTTTGTCAAGTGCTGGGGTAATTTGGGTGGCATTTGTGTGTTATTTGTTTGAATAGAAATTCTTCACACTTTGGATGTTGATTGATTGGAAAGAATAATCGCAAGGATAATTCTGATCATGGTTCAAGTTATGATGATCTTAAAACATTACAGTGTAATTCGGTGGAATTGATATTTCAGCTGATCTCAAAATATGTACAAATTATGTTAGTTTGTGATGGCAGACTGTGGTGACATTTTATTTTTGTGTTCTCCCTTCCACCAAACTATTCCAGGTTTAACCACCCCAAAGAAGAAGCCTCAGAAAATACTGTGGAAAAAATAAGAAAATGTTGGTAACCAGCATTTTCTCCTTGTACAATTCATTCTACCCTTTCAAAAGAAATGCCATGGTTTGAGTCATATTTTTTTTCCAGAAATGCTATTGATATTTTCATGTCTAAGATTTTGTTGAGAAAACTGGTAACAAGTTATACACGTAAGTCCTCCTGCAAGTTGTGAAAGAACTGGTGTGAGCCAAATTGTTTGTATAGTGCCTCATGAAGTATCTTAACCCTTCATCTTACAGGTCTAGTATACCTAGATTTGATGTGAGAGAGAACAGGATAGTTTGGATGTATTTTGATTGAGTCTTGCAGTATGTTCTAGGCAATAAATTTGTCCAATATGCATATTTATCTGGTGTCATTCAGTCGCAAGATTGTGGAAATACTGGATATCATTTGTTTTTAATACTATCTGTAGATTAAGTCTTTGCCAAGCGACAAAAATTAAGCCTTGACGAAACAGAGAGTATCTGAAGACTACAAATTCAAAATTGGTACATATTAGCTGAAGATCTCTGATAGGGTTGAAAACACTGTGACAAAAGAAGGAAATGCTGGCATTTTCAACAATGTTTTCAAAATCTTTCTGCTTTAAGGTGGTTAAAACTCGGGATCGTGTGGTAAAGAGTTAACCCTGTCCACAATGAAAAAATTTAAGACTAGCCCAAATTGAAAGCATTTGCAGATGACATATTTCATGCCATTTAAAATATAAACTTGTCTTTTAAAGTGTAGAAAACATGATGGGAAAAGAAGAAAATGCTGGTTAGCAGTATTTTCTTCTTTTCCCACAATGTTTTCAAAAGGCACGTGTCTCGGGGTCTTTATAATACAGGATTGTGTGGTGAAGAGTAAATGTTAATGAATGACCATGAAGTCATGCAGGATTCAGTGTATCCAATGTGACAGATCTTGATAAATGAGAATTACACTGTCTTAAAGCACTTTTTCATAGTTCAAACATATGTTGTGATGTTTATACAACATAGATTTTTACTGAAAAACAATCAACAATGAAAGAATTTTTATGTTTTTACCCTTTAAACCTTTACCACACAATTCTGACATTTAATGAAAGAAAGCTTATGAAAACGTGGGAAAGGGAGAAAATGCTGATAACCAGCATTTTCTCCTTTTCCCACATGATTTTCTACCCTATCAAAGACATATGTAATTATTTGAGCCATATTGACATTGTCGTCTGCTTTCAATTTGGACAAGTTGACATTTTTGTGGTGTGGTAAAAAAAGTTAATAGATATTTGCTTTTGGAAACATTGTTGGAGATGAAGAAAATGCTGTAAACCATCATTTTCTGCTTTTCCAATATAGTTTTCTACCTTTCAAAGGCCAATCCCATTCTAAGCCACAATTGATTTTTCAACTGGCAAATGCTCTTAAGATGGAGGGGTCTAAATTTTTATGTCTGGCAAAGGTGTAACTCCTAATCAACCTTCATCTATAGCTCTGACATATTTAAATCTCCAGGAATTTCGATTAGGTATCTGATTTATCCAGCATTCTGAATAAGATGGTAAATGGAATTTCTGTTGCCCAAGAGGTTTTTTCTTGACCAATCATAAGGGTTGTTATGGAAATATTGTGAACAACATAGTAGTGGGCAATTCAGTTGGCCAAGAGACTTTGTTTTGACCAATCAGATGGTTAGTTATGGAAATATAGCATTGACCTGATGTTGGTATTCTATAATACATGTCATATATGGAATATGAAACTAAAATTGAATCTACATGATGCTGTATATTTTTGACTGATTGTTTTGTGAACAAACACATCAGCATGTAAGTTATGAATGGTGTGACATATAGCTATTAAGTTATTTCTTGTGTGCCTTATGAAGGATTTCAGTTAATATATTCAAGTGTAACCCTTTACCGAACAATGCTATATTGTAACATTTGATAAAAAAAAGGCTTTGCTTTTGGATTCTATGTGGAAAAAAGGCAGAAAATATTGTAATTTCTTCAATTTTTTCTACCCTGTCAAAAGGAAATCCCTTCATTTCAGCCTCATTTAACTCTCACTTCTGAATAAATAAATTGCATTTCCTCAAAGGCTAAAAATACATTTCCTCTGCAAGATCAAGAGACAGTTCAGTCATAATCTAGTATGTACTAGTGGACAGTGCAGATCAGAGATAAGACTGCACATTCTGTGCAGTCTGATCTTGATCTGCACTGTCCACAAAAGCTTCTTGTGTCGTCTATGGTATCGAAAGAGTTAAAATATCATATGCAGATGTTTGCAATTTGGACAAGTCTAAAATTTATGGTCCTGTAGAGAATTAACAAAAACAAGCCAACTAAGTCAACATGTTATATATAGAAGGAATGAAAATACAGTTGACTTATAGCAGATGCCCTAAATACATATATTAATGTAGAAAAGAACAAAAAAATACATGTATTTAGCTTTAGTTGGAGATCAACAGTTACGTTACAATTGCTGTTCTCTTTGGTCCTTAATCCTTCACTGCACAATGCCGAGTTTAATGACCCTTGGAAAGAAGCCTTCAGAAAACATTGTTGGAAAAGGAGAAAATGCTGGTAACCAGCATTTTCTCCTTTTCCCACAATGTTTTCTACTCTATCAAAGAAAAATTGGTCCATTTGAGCCACATTGAAATATCGTCTGTAAATGCTTTCAATTTGGACAAGGCTAAAATTTTGTCATCTGGTAAAGGGTTAAAGCAGTGAATAAAAGAACTGGACTAAATTGGTAAAACAGATGTTAGTATTGTATTTAAAAATTTTTTTTGCCAGAATATTTAAAACAACTAGCACACACTGTAGATTTAAGATCATGGTCTGTGCCGTCTAAGATCATAGTGTATGCTGTTTGCAATTTGATCTTATCCTCCTGCACTGTCTGCAAATAGGTGGTCTAATTTTGGTTTATATTGTCAACAAAAAACAACTCAAGTTGAGCATTGTGCTTTCAGGGTTATTTCTCTAAATCATTTATGTGTTTTGTGATGTTATATTTACCACCCATTCAACATCAAATTCTTATATGGCCTACAGCATGCAAAAAAGGGCATTCAGACATTTGTGTAAAGTGTCGTCTTGGATCAGCCTGTGCAGGCTAATCCGAGATGACACATTCCATTCTAATGTAATTTTCTGTTTCACTCAAGTCTACTGTAGGACAAAATCTAATGTAATTGTAAAGTGCAGTCTCAGATCAGCCTGCGCGGACTGCACTTACACAAATGTCCGAATGCCCCATTTTTCGTCTTGCATGCCATATTATCCAATCAGATGGCTTGTCTGATTGTCATAGAACATCTCAGTCATTGCTTTGGCTGGTCATAAAATTTTAGACTTGCTATAATTGATGTATTTGAAGATAGCAAATTACACATAGCTCCATCGATGATTACTGTCTGTAAAAAGGTAGAAAACTTGGGTAAAAGGAGAAAATGCAAATTACACATAGCTCAGTCGATGATTACTGTCTTTAAAAAGGTAGAAAACATTGGGAAAAGGAGAAAATGCAGGTTTACGAGCATTTTCTCCTGTTCCCACAATGTTTTCAGTAAACCTCTGGCAGGGTCATTAAAACTAGGGATTGTGTGGTAAAGAGTTAAATAAATTTGTAACAAAACATTATTTTGATTGTGCTTTTGTAAACCCCTAGACTGCCAAGGAACTAGTGAGACATTTTCAGAGAATATAATGTGCCATGCATTGGCAAACGAGGGCTTAAAGCATCTCCATAATGCATTATACCAAGCAAGTTATCACAAAATTATGGATCCATAAAATACAGTTTGTCGAAAAACCAGCTGAATCAAGAGGTAATACAGTCCTTTGACATGTAGAAAATTTAGAAGTGGCAAAAAGGATTGACCCATGTCAACCCGCAGGGACTGTGCAGGCTGACATGGGTCGATACTTTTTGCAAATTAATTAGACCCTCTTTCCATAGAGCATGGTTCAAATAGATTGAATTATTCTAGAACTTGTCTAGAAACTCACAAACAAATGAGCCATGCTCTGTGAAAAGGGGGCTAAATGCATCTGCAAAAAGTATTGACCCATGTCAGCCTGTGCGGTCCGCGCAGGCTGACCTGGGCCGAAACTTTCCACTATCGGTCAATTTTCTGTATGTACAAGGACCAGTCTACCTAATGATTAAGTCGGTTATTAAAATAAGTAGGTATTATGGATCCATAAGTATTTAATGGCTTGCTTGGTATCATGCATCATGGAGATGCATTAAGCCTCCCTTTTGTCAGAGCATGGTGCAACTACTTCAGTAAAGATTCAAGACTTGCACATTTTGTGAATTTGGATGAGAACTGTCCAGAAAGACATGGATACTTCTTGGCATTCTAGGGGTCCATTGTTTTAGATATGGGGAACATTTTGCTTTCAAACTTTCTTGTCTCTGCATGATAAAATACAGCAGTATGCCGACAGTTAGTGGGTTATTTTAACTCTTTGCCAGATGATGAAATTTTAGATTCTTATGTGTTGAGCTAAGCAGGTACTACTTCAGTAGTTTTTGATAACTTTTTGAACAAGTTATACTACACTGTATTTTGTCTTTTTCTACATATACCTTTCAGAATGAATGTATCAGATACTTATACTGTTTAATTAGGTTAAGAATGCATGATGAAGATGTGCAGCAATTTTGTGGAGACTGTTCCTCATATCTATAATATTTTTATTGTCTTATATTTCCATGACGTTTTGCATGGTTTCAAATGGTGGTTAACTGTGTATTTTGTTTTATAGCCAGCAACCCCACAAAGTTGGGGCCGAGAGCTGTGTAACATTGAACACACTTGCCCCATATCTACATACTATGTAGAAACAGTAACCCCACAAAGCTGGGGCCAAGAGCCATGAAGTATTGAACACGCTGGCCCCATGTTCATATAAGAATAGCCAGCAACCCCACAAAGGTAGGGGCAAAGGGCTGTGTAATATTGAGCACATTTGATCCATATTTGTAATTACAGGAACAGCCAGCAACCCCACATTGTTGGGGCCAAGGGCTGTTTAGTATTTAACACATTTGCTCCATGTGTATATTAGAACAGTCAGCAACCCCACAATGTTGGGGCCAAGGGCTGTGTTAACGTATATTGAAGACATTTGATACAAGCACACATAGAAACAGCTAACAACTGTACAATGTGGGGGCCAAGAGCTGTGTGGCATTGAAAACATTTGCTCCATGTGTATATTAGAACAGTCAGCAACCCCACAGTGTTGGGGCCAAGGACTGAGTAGTAGTGAACACACCTGCTCCATGTGTATATGAGAACAGAAACCCCACCAATTGGAGGTTAAGGGCCGTGTAATGTTTGGTACACTTGCTCCATGTTTATAAAGGAACAATCATAGCAAAGCCGACCGCTTTCTTTTAAACAAAACCTCATCAACAATAGGATTATGATCTTTTATAGAAGTGGGCTATTTGTTAAAGTAATTAGGTGTTTTGATTATTGCAAAGAAACTGTATTAGTGCAGAAAGAACAGAAGTCTTTTTAGATTGTAAACTTATGTGTTGAAGTTTTGTTCAAAATTGCTTTGATGAAAGACATTTCCAAAACTAGTTTTCGGGGAATACTTTATGTTGTTTTAGATTACGCCAAGTAGGTTGTTACTTTGTTTTTTTGCAATTCTATGGGGTAACAAAGTGGCCCTGGAGATGTCTTTCATTGAAGATTAGTATTATAAGTATGTACAGTGTTTACCCATATCTGAAATAGTTTCAAGAGTAGCACATTTTAGGGTCAGAGTATGCCACAAAAAAAATGTAGAGAGATCAGATTGCTCATTGTGCTTTGTTTGATCTTGATCTGCACAGTGGGATTCTATGGGTTTAGCAGACCGTTATAGAAAAAGCAATGATTTGATAAAATTTTCGTAAAATGTTTTTTTTTTTTTCCCCTGAAATTATTCGTACTTATTTGACCAGAGTCTAAAGGTGTAAGGTCTGTTGTAGAGATCTGGGTAAACATGGGACAATGATAAAGGGCCACTATGTAAGAGAACATTTACAACAGCGCCATGTCATGATACACATGAGTAATCCTGTAAGAATGCTGGGTTGGAAGAGTAAATGAGTCATGCTCTGGCAAAATGGGGCTTAATGCATCTCCTTAATGCATTATACCAAGTAAGACAACACATAAGTATGGATTCATGAAAGCCATTTAGTCTGACAACTACATTTAGGGTTAGAATGGTCCTTGGACATGCAGAAAACTTACAAACAACTAAAAGTTTCTACCCATGTCAGCCTGCAGAGGCTGACCTGGTTGATACTTTTTGCAGATACATAAAGCTCCCTTTTCACAGAGCATGGCTTACATACATGAGATAACTGGTTTGGTTTTGTGATAGATTTATATAGTTATTCCATTACCAAGTAGGACTCAAATAGGACTCTACATGCCTGTACTGCTGGCAGATTTTGAAATAGTTTTGAGAAAAGGACAAAAAAATTTTCCTTTTCTGGCAATATTTTTTATGATATGATTTTTTAAAAAAAGTCCTTAAGTCAAAAGGGATCTGTTGACCGATAGGATATAGGATTATTTTTTAATGGGTAATGGCAAAGTAAACAAGTAAGATTGATGACAAATGACTGACAGGACCAAAGTGTCTGTCTGAACATGGTGTGGTAAATTTCTCCAGAGGGAGGGGTGTATTTTTTTGGGTGGATTATATTGCATTTTCACCAGTACTTTGGTTATGGATGATTGTTTTTGACTTGGACTGAACTGATATTTTTGAAAATGGTGGAATTGTAACTTAAAGTGATTCTGTTGAGTAGAAAAATTATTGCCTTCAAGTATTTTGCAGCAGTTAACCTAGATTTTGAAATGTTTGTCTTTTAACCCTGTTCAAATCTAGAGTTCAAACGACCCTGAGGAAGAAGCCGTTTGAAAACATCGTTGGGGAAAAAATGGTCATTAGACCATGCAGTCTTTTCTCAAATTGCGCTGTAAGAGGTAGTCTTATTTTGTTCTGTATCAACTGCATAAACAACTTAAATGTTCTAAATATATTTTGTGGTTTGACCCTTTACCAAACAATCTAGGGTTTTCATGACCCTAGGAGCCCGCCCAGGTAGCTCAGTGATTAGTATATTTGACTTATGACCTGCTGGTTGTGAGTTGGATACCCGGTTGAGGCAACCAGCATTTTTTCCATTTCCCACAATGTTTTCTACCTTGTGCTAGAGCTGAAGCTCACTTGTACCAATTTTAAATGTGTCGTTAGCAGATGTTCTGAGATTGAAAGGGTCTAAAATTTGTTGTTTGGGAAAGGGTTAAAAAAAAGTAATTACCGTGACTCTGTTTTCACACACAGTGCACTTAACACTTATGTGTTTTTGCGGCCTTTGTAGATCAAGATCAGACAGCCATGAAAAAGGCATTCTTATCTTTGCTTTGAATTGTTTGTGTCATTTATTCAATATTTATGGGTTAACTGTAGGTTACTGCTGTATGATGCTTGGGCCGGCCTATCCGCTGTTTAGGGGTGGTGGATCTTGTTAACAAAGTCATTTGTGAATGCTTGATACCTTTTTGACTCGTGAACCATTTTGAACGAAATGAAATCGAGTTAATCTACAAGTAATTTCTTGTTTTCAGCGTCCTTTTTATGAGCAGCAAACTATTGGTGGAAATAGTGTGCAAAAAGTGATCAATTTCTCCTTGAACTGCAATGTGTCCACACTTATCCTTGTATTAATTAAGCCTTTACCACACAATTTGAAAACATTGTGGGAAAAAGGAGAAAATGCTGGTAATCAGCATTTTCTCCTTTTTCTCACAGTGTTTGCAAACCTTCCCAAACAAATATCAGTTTATCAGTCATACTTAATTGGTCGTCTGCAAATGCTTTGAATTTGGACCAGTCTAAAATTTCGTCGTTTGGTAAAGAAATAAACCCAAAGTCATACTGAGTATTCTTATTTTACAAGGATTTCCAAGTCGTCTGCTGAATATTTTTTTCGTGAGAGGTATTGAGTTAACCCTTTACCAAATTAGTCTATGTTTGAATGACCTTGAAGAAGAAAACTTTGGGAAACTTGGTAAAATCAAAAATGGAAATTATTGGTTGCTGCATTGTCTTGTACTCTTCCAAAGGCAAATTCCATAATTTCAGCCACAGCATATTGGTTCCTTGCAAATTTCTTCTGGCCAAGAGGAGAACATTTGTGGATTTTCATAAGATAAATGTGGCTCGAATGATTGGATTTCTTTCAGAGAGGAAAACAAGTTCTGCTTTTCCGAGGGCGTTTTTATAGTATTGTACCTCAGATGCATGAAACCGGGGTATTGTTTGGTAAAAGGTTTTTAACATTTGTCGACCATAACCCTGTACTACAAGATTCTGATTTTAACGACCCTGAGAAGGAAGCCTTTTGAAAACATTGTGGGGAAAGGATAAATGCTGGAAGCCAGCATTTTCTCCTTTTCTCACAATGTTTTCTATCACATCAAAGACGAATTCCATCATGAGAGCCACAGTTAATTGTAGTCTGCTAATGCTTTCAGTTTGGACAAGTCCACATTTTTGTCGTGTGGTAAAGGGTTAAATTACCTCTCTATTTTGGTGCTGGACTGTCCAGATTGTGAAAGGGTATCGCTGATTCACTAAAATGACTGATGCTGTAACATTTTGCACCACCCTTATTACACAGCCATTCGAAAAATATTACTTGAATTAAAGCGAAATAAAATGGAAAATCTAAATGACTTCATTGTTTATTTGTTTGTATACCAACGTCTTTAACCCTTTGTGCACCATAATAATGACAGCCTAGGATTACTGTGAACGCAGGAAAACTTGGTATAGCCTTGCGGTTCATTGGTTCACGGTAGTTACGGTCCGATCAAGAAGTCACTTTTAACAGAGTATAGAAAAAATCGCCAAATAATTTTTATGCTCACCGAACGGGGAGCATATAGTCGCCGCTTCGTCTGTCCGTGCGTCCTTCCGTCCGTCCAAAGCCATTTTTCCACAACCCCTGGACCAAATTGGATGAAACTTCATATATGAACTCCTTCGGATATTGCGCCGATGTATTTTTCCCGGTTTTCCAATTTGACGCTGTGTCTTGGAAAAAGGGGTGTTCTGGTAAAATTCCAATTTTTACTAATATCTCCTCCAGTTTTCGTCAAAAATTTCATGAAACTTCACATTTATATTGTTTATTAAAAGTTTCACCATGTGCCCTTTTTTTTTAATCTATGCAAAACCATGTTACGGGAAAAGGGTGCTTAATGTCATAACTTTAGGTTTTGTTTTTTTGGACTGAAAAACATTTCCCAGTTTCTTCAAGACTATTCAACGTATATGTTGCTGATCAAAAGCCCGAGACCATGATTTCATTCTTTCCTATTTATACTAAGCTGTGTTATAGAAAAAGAGGGCTTAATGACAAACTCAAACACGAAGTTTATAAATGTTTAATCTGATTTTTTTTCAGACAATTTTGCTATTACTGTAAAAGTAATGTTTGATTTACAGATTGTTCACATTGACAGTAAGTTTTACTCCACTGTTCCTAGAGTTATGCCCCTTCTTTATTTAATTATTTGAACATTGGCGAATGCAGTTTGGCAGACGGGACCGAACACAAGTAGCCTGTTTCACCCCCACCCTCCTCTCTCGTGACCAACCATTTACCGACAGCCTTCACTTTCCTAAAAAGAGACCTGTTCGGGGAGCATAATCCGTCTACGACGGCTCTTGTCTAATTTCATGTTTTACTTGGAGTCATAGAAAATATTGAGTTTCATCCAAACATTTGAAAGAAAATCTACCTTGACCTTCACCACTGTCCCGCTGCCATTTTGAAATTGATTCATGTGACTTCGATTGTTTTCGTTAAAATAAATCGAGCAACATGATATATTTGGCGCCAATTTGCTGTCACATGAATTGAAAATATTGCTACATGACATAGCAGATGATTTGAATACGTCATCATGTATGTTTATAGTAAACCTGCGAATATTGAAGGATTTTCGAGGGTGGGGTAAATGGTGTCAAGCATGTTGGTGCCGATGACATCGTTTTCACTGCCGGTTCATTTTAAGCTCACCTGAGCACAATGTGCTCAAGGGAGCTTTTAGGATCATCCCGAGTGCGTCGTCCGTCGTCAACAATTCTTTAAACATCATCTCCTCCTAAACAACTGGGCCAATGTCAACCAAATTTGGCAGAAATGTTCCTTGGGAGGTCCTCTTTAATAGTTGTTCACAGAATTTGATTCCATCAAAAACTCGGGTTGCCATGGCAACCAAATGGAATTTTCTAAGAAATTCTTTAAAAATCTTCTCTGAAACCGCTGGTCAAATTTTTTTCAAATAATTTCACAGAAATGTTCCTTTTGTGACCCTTTTCAAAACTTGTTCTCGAAATTTTGATCCGTCGAAAAACATGGCCGTGGAGGGGGGCTTTTTGCGTCGTGCAGTGTCAACAATTCTTTAAACATCTTCTCCTCCTAAACTGTTCGGCCAATTTAGACCAAACTTAGCTGGAATGTTCCTTGGGAGGTCCTCTTTAAAAGTTGTTCACAGAATTTGATTCCATCAAAAACTCTGGTTGCCATGGCAACCAAATGGAATTTTCTAAGAAATTCTTTAAAAATCTTCTCCTCTGAAACCGCTGGTCAGATTTTTTTCAAATAATTTCACAGAAATGTTCCTTTGGTGACCCTTTTCAAAAGGTGTTCGCGAAATTTTGATCCGTTGAAAAACATGGCCGTGGTGGTTGGGGGGGGGGCTCTTTGCACTGCATGAACTTAAAGAAATTCTTTGAAATTCTTCTTCTCTTAAACCACTTGTCAGATTTTGAAATAATTTCACAGAAATGTTCTTTGGGTGCCCCTTTTGAAAATTTGTTCGCGAAATTTTGATCCGTCAAGAAACATGGCTGTGGTGGTGGGGGGCTATTTGCACTATACGGACATTAAGAAATTCTTAAAAATTCTTCTTCTCCGAAACCACTGGTCAGATTTTGAAATAATTTCACAGAAATGATCCTTATATTATGCCCCTTTTTTAGCTCGGCTGTTTTCGAAGAAAACATTGAGGTATTGTCATAGCCCTGTTGTTGTCGTCTGCGTTGTTGTCGTTGTGCAAAAACTTTGACATTTTGTTATATCTCGGCTTCCTTTCAACACATGTACTTGAAACTTGGAATAATTGTTCACTAGTAAAAGAGCAACCCATACAACAAGGGCAGATAACTCTAAAATCATTTTGTCCAAATTATGCCCATTTTTCGACTTAGAATTTTAACTTACTACCCAGCACCCAACAGCAAGTCGTTGGCACCCGCATGCAGTGCTCTTGTTCGACTTCATATTTTTAGCCACTGTCGGGCATGTACTCTTGTTCAAGAAATGGTCCTTGAATGACCTATCCCAAAATTTATTTGTAGAATTCTGATTCGTCAAAAACATGGCTGTGGTGATGATTGCAGGGGTGGTGACAGATTTTAAAATGATTTTCACAGGTGACCTTTTCAAAATTGCTTGGCAAAATAATGATTTTGTTTCCAAAATTTCAATACTTAAAAAAAAAATTGGCTATGGTCCTCTCAAAAATTCAGGTGAGCGATCCAGGGCCATCTAAGCCCTCTTGTTCTTCTATTCTTAACTTTAGTTTTAAAGTTGGCCGAGGTCAAGAAATGTCCGACTCAAGGTATTTACACTCAAAATAGAGGCCAGACAAGCCGCTAGAGGACGCTGATGTTTGACCAGCGATCCCATGTTCTCAAGTCCGGTACGCTACCGACTGTGCTACCGAGGCCCGGCAGAAGAAGAGTGCGTGTCAGACAGACAGACAGAAACTGCGAGGTACTGACCAAAGAAACTCCGGAAATGCATGGATAGGTACACTGGCCGCCGCGATATAAAACTGAAATAATGTTTGAAACGGCGTTAGACACCATGGTATGTAAAGTACGAGTTGCTTCCCTTTTCAAGAGACGAGTCTAAGTGCTATAGTCCGGAGGGTGAAGGACTCTAAGGGTTATTTAACATTTTTTCTCTTCAGAACACTTACAAAGAAATTGACTAGTATTCATCTTCTTATTTTTTTGAGATTAACACTGATACTTGGTAAAAAACAAAGTTCCAAGGAACGGATAGCTCGCTGTACGCGAAGATCAACCTGGGTCAAAACTTTTTGCTACCGGTCAATTTTCTGCATGTCCAAGTTGTTAGACAAAATGAATTTTATGGATCCATAATAATGTGTGTAGCATAATACATCATGAAGATGCCTTAAACACCCTTTTGCCAGAGCTTGTTTAAATATTTGAAAGCTTTTCCTCATTTGAAATCAACGGCAGATTTCTGGCTTGTCGTAGATCAGCCTAGTAGCGCAGTCAAGAACATAGAGAGGCCTTTGGTTCGAACTCCTCAGCTTGGTCAATTTCTTCACGAGTATTGATTATCGCCGTTGCGACAAGATTCATGTCCCTCTCAACGTTGATAGTTGATTTGACAATGGATGTGTGGGAGTAGTGATTATTGGTTTTTATTTTCCTTAAAACATGGATAGGGATGCGCTAAATGACCTTGTCCTCGAACGAGGTCACCCCCAAATGACCTACCTATGTGGGTAGACAAGCCTATTAATCAAATTCTTATCTGATTGAGGTGTCGGGCACATAGCGCCTGTCAGAAGTCCGCTGTCAATCGAACTTTCGGATCCTCCCGAGTCTAATGCATCGAAGTACGACTATATTTCAGAGCCTCGCAGACATTCAGAGTCTCAGTGCCAATCGAGTTAAGCCTGGTTTCCACCTTTTGGGACTCTCAAAAGTCTAATGCATCAGTCTGCGACTGTATCTGACACAGTCAAAGATTTTCAAGAACCGCAGGCCCAATCGAGTTTAACATAGTTTTTACCTTTCGGGACGCTCAACTGTATTTCATCGGTTCACAAATGTCTCTTACACCCTCACAGACTTTCAGGAACCCCGGTTGGAATCGATTTTAAAAAGCATAATCACAACCTATTAGTCTAATGTGCAAGCCTACGACTTATCTGACACACTCTCAAACTTTCAGGAACCCTGGTTCAAAAAATCAAGTTATGCTTAGATTCGACCTTTTGGGAGCCTAAAAAGTAAAATGCACTGGGCTGAGACTGTCTCTGGCACACTATCAGATTATTAGAAACTCCGGTTCCAATCCACCTAAGCATAATTTTCAGCTTTTGAAACATTTCCAAGTCTAACGCATTAGTCTACTAAAGTCTTTGACACGTTCGCAGACTTTCAGGAACCCCGCTTTCAATCTATATAAGCATAGTTACAACCTATTTGGACCCTTCTGAGTCTAATGTTCAGATCTGCCGCTAATCTGACACACTCTCAGACTATTATGAACCCTGGTTCAAATCAAGCATAGTTTCGACCTTTTGGGACCCTAAAAAGTAAAATGCACTGGTCTGGGACTTTCTCTGGCACACTTTCAGACTTTCAGGAACCCGGTTTCCAATTCATTTAAGCATGGTTTCGATCTTTTAGGACCATTCCAAGCACTGGTTAGCGACTGTCAATACCCTCGCATATTTTCAGGAAGCCTAGTGTAGATCGAGTGAAGCATAGTTTGAACCACAAGGGGTCCTTCAGAGTCTAATGCCTTTGTCAGCGACTGTCAGGAAGCCTAGTACCAATCAAGTTAAGCATATTTTCGACCTCTAGGGACCCTCTCGTGTCTGATGCACTGGTTTCTGTCTTAACCGTGCAACACTCAGAAAAAAAAAAGTTATTGTCCAGTAGACGTTTGTCTAGTACAGGCTCAGCCAATTTCTTCCCTAGGTTTGGTGATAATCATTGCGACAGGATTCATTCCTCTCTCACCACTGATCATTGTTTCGACGATGGTTATGTGGGAAACCAACCAGTGAAATGGAAAGAATATTGTGCTGCGTGCTGGTAACAGAAACTCCAAGAAAGCATGGATAGGTGCACTGGCCGCCGTGATGTAACTGAAATAATGTTTAAAGAACGGCGTTAAATTCCCTATGAGGTATGTCCATAAAGTTCGTGGACAATGCCGATATTTATTAAACTTACGCACCTCCGCGAGTTTTTTTTTTTTTTCCTCGATTACCTTTGGGTATATCTTAAGCATTATATGTAAAAAATGCAAAAATATTGCGCCAACAATAAGTAGGATACCGATCATGCACCTGACATCTTGTCAATACAATTTCAGAAAACAAAATTGTGACGTCAAAAGGACGTAAACAACATCTGCCCCGGGTTCTTATCGGTACGCGCAGGCTTGGATCAATAAATAAAAAACAATGAATAGTAGCGGCACCTTTTTTCACATGTCGGGTGAGAAAAGTTTGCTCTTAATGATGATATAAGTTTCCTGTGCCTAATTTGTAAATTTGCTTTTTAACAATGTCCACGAACTTCACGGACGTGCCTCGTACAAGTGTCTAGTACACTTTAGCTTGTCAGTGGTATGAATATGAGTTAAGAATAGGAAAAAAGGAGGATTGCTGAAAGGAACATATTGAAATAATGTTTAAATAAGCTGTACTTTGAAAGTGTACTTGAATTTTTGATATCTGAATACAAGGTTTGTTTATGTGTATCTATAAGTCTTTGCTTAATTGTAATTATATATTGATATTCCAACCATTTTGATGATTCCATGCATAAGTTAAGCCTAATTCATTTAGTAATATTTTTATTTTTATTTGATAAGCCCAATTATTTCCGTCGTACGTTATGTTTAAATCGGCATCGTTCTTCATTGATTTGTAAAGTAACTTAATAAAAGAATTCTCGTCTTGTTTTAGAATTTTTGCCCAATATTTAAATACCATTATTTTATTTTGTACTGATAGCGGATATCTGCCGGTTTCTCCATAAAGCCCTTCTCAATTAGTAGATTTTTTTAAACGCAAAGTATCCGTCTTAAGAATTTACAGTGTATTGATTCTGGATCATTTCCTTCATGTACATGTAAACATAAAATCTCAGCACCATAATTAAGAATTGAACCAACTAGACTGTTGAATAATTTGCATTGTTCCTGGATATCCAGATCTAATTGATTGAAAACAATGAATAAATTGTGTAGAGTAGACGACGCATGTTGAGAAAGAGTTTTCCGTGTTCTGTTCATGTTTGCATTTTTAAAGAGATAAACACCCAGGTATTTAAAGGATGTCACCATTTCAAGAGTCGTATTATTCAAGATGAAATCAAACTTGGTAAGTCGACCTCTTTCAAAGATCATAATTTTTGTTTTATAGGTGTTGATTTTTAAGCCCCAGGTGTTACAATATGTAGATAAATCATTTAACAAAGAATGTAGAGCTTCTGGTGTATGTACGAATAAAACCGCATCATCAGCAAAAAGTAATAAATAATTTTATTTCGTTTAACTCGAATAATCCTTCTATATTTTCATTTATTTATTTGAATGTAGTTTTACGCCGCTTTCAACATTATTTCAGTCATATCACGGCGACAGTTCACATATTCATGTATGTCCTGGGTTTCACCAGTACTAGTCTATGGTTCTGAAGTGTCTTGCCCAAGGGCACTCCTGTGAAAAGCCCAGTGGAGCCAGTGAGGCTCGAGCCCGGGGCCTCCAGGTCACGAGTCCTTCACTTTACCACTGAGCCACACAGGACCTCTATATTTTCATTAAAACTAGCAACAATGTCGAAGTACAAAAACAACAGAGAAGGGCTTGGATCGCCTTGCTTTGCACCTATGTTAGAGATGAAGTAGCTTGATAATTTCGAGTTAAATGTAACTGTAGCTTTAACAACACTATACATACCGGTATTTTGAATTGCGTAAACAAACTTGGAACTGACATTTTCTTCCAATAATTTTTTAAAAAAGGATACTCTATTAAATTCATCAAAACATTTTTTCAAAGTCTATAAAAGCACAGTAGAATTTCCTTTTTAAATCGAATGATTTCAAAATGATCGAATATAGCATAAAAACGCAATCTATGGTAGATTTACCTTTTTGAAAACCAAATTCATTTTGTATTAATTTATCATGTGTTATGGACCATTGGGTCAGTCTAGTAAGTAATATTTTAGAGTAGCCTATACAGTGTATCTGTGCAATAACATTTATAAGTGTAATACCCCTACAGTTTTTTGGATCATCTATATTGCCTCCCTTATGTATTGGGGTTATTTTACCCGTTCTCCATTCTATAGGGTAAGTTCCAGTTTGATAAATACGGTTAAACAATTTTAACAAAAATGGAGATATTTCAGGAAATGCATGTTTGTAAATTCAGTGATAAGATGATCTAATCCACTGCTTTTGCCAACTCTTTGCGGAAAAAAAACCCCAGCCTTTTCTAATTCTAACATACTGATTTTCCTATCGAGATCCTCGTCGGTAATTTCTTCGTTTCCAGAAATGTTGCAATTTGTGGTTTTTAGATTACTTTCTAAATTCTGTGGATCATGATCTACATTGTAACGAGACATAGAATAATAAACGTAAATTTCGAGGTTCTCTGCATAATTGCGACATTTATACTGGTTTTTGATTTTGCTCCAAAACAGTTTTGGCTTATATTAGCTTAATTGCGTTAATTTTTTTTTTTTTAAATTAAAATTAAATTTTGTTTTAGCAGAATGTTTAGTGGTTTTATAATGTTTTTTCCATATCTCATAGGATTTTGAGAGCAACCCTAACCGGGATCAAACTTTTAGATTGTGGTGTCCGATCTTGAACCCATATTTTTCAACACTTTCACGTATTGTGGTGAAGCAATTTTGAATTAAATATCTGTGTAGTCTCTCTTACACTAGGCTTAACCCTTAGGCTGCTAGGCGCCATTAATTGGGCGTGCAGTCTGATCTTGGATCTACTCTGTCCGATAAGGAGGTATTTTTCTCCAAAAAAACATTTAAAATAGCATCATTTGGGGTTTTACTATCAGCTTCAAAGTTTCATTTAACTTATTTAGCAGGATAAGGGTTAATTGAATAAAACAATGATGATAAGGCTTACAATACGCGAAAAGGGGCGTTCGGACATTTGCGTAAAGTGTCGTCTCGTATCAGCCTGCGCAGTCCACGCAGGCTAATCCGAGACGGCACTTTACGACTACATTAGATTTTGTCGTACAGTAGACTTTCACAAAACAGAAAATTACATAAAAACGGAAAGTGTCGTTTCGGATTAGCCGACGACGACACTTTACGCAAATGTCCGAATGCCCCTTTTCGCATGTTGCAAGCCAAATGAAAATAACCCATTGACATACAGGCTGATTTTCGACGTATTTGGTATTACAAGTAATTTATGCTTTTTTGGTAATTTATCGGGAAATAATGATGGATTATTAGTTTTGATTATTCATGGTTACGAGCAGTGAAATTAATCTTAAACACAAGTATTTCCGTAACTCTTCAATTGAAGGCGGAAACAGTAGTTCCCGCACAATAGTTACCTAGGTAAACAGTGCGAGAAATTCAATCAGAGGGAAATATGGTGTAATTTACGCGCATTTACCATACGTTTCTCGCGCTTTACGTAATATTGTGACGCGTTTTTATGTGGGCGGGGGGGGGGGGGGGTGCGCCACGGGGAATTACCGAAAACAACTGTACTGGATTTTGATGAAAGTGCCAACAAAAAAGGGGTAAGAATCATTAGATAAATAGACTATTTATTCTTTCTGAGTGAAAGGTCGAAATTTCATCTAGTGAACAGCATCGGTAATATTTTCACTCGTAGCTGTGTCACATTCACTCGATGAATTAAATTTAGATCCTTCACCGAAATAAACAAATATCCTCCTATTAGATCTTATTCTTTTCAAAGTGTTTTATTTCTTGGTTGTAACTTGGTTGAACATTTTTTCTTGTATAAGACTTTGTTTATACAAAGAACTGTTTAATCCCTAACCATACAATCCCCAGTTTAAGCAACCCTGAAAAGGGAGACTTTTAAAACCTTTGTGGGAAAAAGAGAAATTGCAGTGGTAACCAGTGTTCTCTTCATTTCCACCAACGTTTCCTGACTTTATTTTTAAAATCCCATTATTAGGGACAAATTTTAATTTGTCCTCTACAAATGTTTTCGGTATGGAAATGTCTAAAAAATTTTCATCTGGTGAAGAAATTTTTTTATCTGGTTGCCTTTTCGACCAGTCAGAGGAAGAAGGCCTCAGTAAATATTGTGACAAGAGGAGAGAATGCTAGGAAACCAGAATTGTCTCCTTTTCACTCAACGTTTTCTACCCATTTTGAGACAAAACACAACCTTTGAGTCACATGTAAACTGTCGGCTGCAAGTATTTTAAAACTGGACAAGTCTAAAATTTTGTCGTTTGGCAAAGATTTATATCTCAACATTTGAGTCACATCCCCAGTCAAAGATAAATTTCATCATATGAGCTACACCAAATTTGTTGTCAGAAAATGCTTTCAATTTTGACAAGTCTTATATGTTGTCGTGTGGTTAAGAGTTAATGGAATAGGTTTCAATTTATATGGAATATATTAGCCTACAACAGTCGGCTTTTCTGCATGATCGGATCATGTCGACTTTCGTATATAAAGAGGTGCGTATTGGATGAAACTGTTTGGAACCGATCAATTTTCCTCATGCTAAAGGAACAGTACGCATCATGACTCAGTCGGTTGTTTGACAAAATGGATTTTATGGATCCACAATTAAGACAAGACTTGTGTAAAAAGTCTACTGTCCGCGCAAAAAGACACTTGAGGCCAAAAATATTGGCAATGCGTTTCGTGTTCCATCATTGAAAGACAGGAAAGGTATAAAAGTAGAAACTCGAATAGAAAATGTGTACCTCGCAGAGTGAAAATGGTCGATCCTTGACATTATACTCGTATCTAAGATCGATACACTCAATTCTCGCGCACGCGTGTTTAACTATGTAACCCTTTACCAAACAATCCCTGGTTTTTACGACCCAAATGAAGAAGCCTTGTGAAAACATTGTGGGAAAAGGAGAAAATGCTGGTAACCAGCATTTTCTCCTTTTCTCACAATTTTTTCTACTCTTCTAAAGTCAAGTTTCAGTTTCTGAGTCACATCTATTTTGTCGTCTGCAAATGCTTTCAATTTGGACAAGTCTAAAATTTTGTCGTTTGGTAAAGAGTTAACAAACGACAAAAGATTTGACTTAGATTTTAAAAACTTTACCAGCCAGGGTCGTTAAAACTCGGGTTTGTGTGATAGAAAAGTGTTAAGACCATAAACCTTTACCTGTGATAGTAAAGTGTTAAGACCATTAACCTTTACCCGTGATAGTAAAGTGTTAAGACCATAAACCTTTACCTGTGATTTACCTGTGATAGTAAAGTGTTAAGACCATAAACCTTTACCCATGATTGTAAAGTGTTAATACCATAAACCTTTACCCGTGATAGTAAAGTGTTAAGACCATAAACCTTTACCTGTGATAGTAAAGTGTTAAGACCATTAACCTTTACCCGTGATAGTAAAGTGTTAAGACCATAAACCTTTACCTGTGATTTACCTGTGATAGTAAAGTGTTAAGACCATAAACCTTTACCCATGATTGTAAAGTGTTAATACCATAAACCTTTACCCGTGATAGTAAAGTGCTAAGACCATAAACCTTTACCCGTGATAGTCAAGTGCTAAGGCCAATAACCTTTACCCGTGATTAGTGAAGTGTTAAGACCATAAACCTTTACCCGTGATAGTCAAGTGTTAAGACCATAAACCTTTACCCGTGATAGTCAAGTGCTAAGACCATTAACATTTACCTATGATTTACCTGTGATAGTAAAGTGTTAAGACCATAAACCTTTACCTGTGATTTACCTGTGATAGTAAAGTGTTAAGACCATAAACCTTTACCCGTGATAGTAAAGTGTTAAGACCATGAACCTTTACCCGTGATAGTAAAGTGTTAAGACTATAGACCTTTACCTGTGATTTACCTGTGATAGTAAAGTGTAAAGACCATAAACCTTTACCCGTGATAGTAAAGTGTTAAGACCATAAACCTTCACCCGTGATAGTAAAGTGTTAAGACCATAAACTTTTACCCGTAATAGTAAAGTGTTAAAACCATAAACCTTTACCTGTGATAGTAAAGTGCTAAGACCATTAACCTTTACCCGGGATAGTAAAGTGTTAAGACCATAAACCTTTAACCGTGATAGTCAAGTGCTAAGACCATAAACTTTTACCCGTGATAGTAAAGTTCTAAGACCATTAACCTTTACCTGTGATTTACCTGTGATAGTAAAGTGTTAAGACCATTAACCTTTACCTGTGATAGTAAAGTGTTAAGACCATTAACCTTTACGTGTGATTTACCCTTTGATAGTAAAGTGTTAAGACCATAAACCTTTACCCGTGATAGTAAAGTGTTAAGACAATAAACCTTTACCCGTGATAGTAAAGTGTTAAGACCATGAACCTTTACCTGTGATTTACCTGTGAGAGTAAAGTGTTAAGACCATACACCTTTACCTGTGATAGTAAAGTATTAAGACCATTAGCCTTTACCTGTGATTTACCTGTGATAGTAAAGTGTTAAGACCATTAACCTTTACCCGTGATAGTAAAGTGTCAAGACCATAAACCTTTACCCGTGATAGTAAAGTGTCAAGACCATTAACCTTTATCCGTGATAGTAAAGTGTCAAGACCATAAACCTTTACCCGTGATAGTAAAGTGTCAAGACCATAAACCTTTACCTGTGATAGTAAAGTGTCAAGACCATAAACCTTTATCCGTGATAGTAAAGTGTCAAGACCATAAACCTTTACCTGTGATAGTAAAGTGTCAAGACCATAAACCTTTACCCGTGATAGTAAAGTGTCAAGACCATAAACCTTTACCTGTGATAGTAAAGTGTCAAGACCATAAACCTTTACCTGTGATAGTAAAGTGTCAAGACCATAAACCTTTACCCGTGATAGTAAAGTGTCAAGACCATAAACCTTTACCCGTGATAGTAAAGTGTCAAGACCATAAACCTTTATCCGTGATAGTAAAGTGTCAAGACCATAAACCTTTACCCGTGATAGTAAAGTGTCAAGACCATTAACCTTTACCCGGGATAGTAAAGTGTTAAGACCATAAACCTTTACCCGTGATAGTAAAGTGTTAAGACCATAAACCTTTACCAAAGGATCCCGAGTTTAAACCACAGTGAAAAAATGCTTTTGAAAACATGGTGAGAAAAGAAGAAAATGCTGGTAACCGGCATTTTTTTCCACCAAGTTTTCTACTACACCAAAGACAAATCCCATTCTTTTTGCCATAGTCATTTGTCGTCAAGAAATGTTTTCGATTTGGACCTGTCTGAAATTTTCGTGTCCAGTTAAGAATTAATCTATCATTCAGACAGGGTCTGTATAGCAAGACTTTAATTTGATCGATTACATTGAAGATGGGATAAAGTCCAACAGTAAATGATATGGCTAATTCTTACTTCCTGAACGAAGATTTTTTGGTATAGTGCAGTCGTCTGGGAATAAAGAGCTACTTTTTACCTTCTGATATTATTTTTATTTGATTCTTGAACGGTGCTCTAATATCTCTTCTTTTTTAAAGTGGTTATGTCTCATGTCCTTGGCAAGGCTAGCAGAGGTAGATCAACGTAAAATTTTTGTTGTCAGATCTTGGCGAGCTCTCATCGAGGTGGTGAGAATTGTTAAACTGATCACCAAACGACAACATTTCACTCTTGTCCAAATTGGAAGCATTTAAAGACGTCAAATAAATAAGTGTGGCTAAAACGATAAAATTTGTCCTTGATAGGTTAGAAAACACTGTGGCCTGTGGGAAAAGGAAAAAATGATGGTTACCAGCATTTTCTCCTTTTCCAATGATGTTTTCAAAGGCCGTCTTTCTCAAGGTCGTTAACAGTCGGGGTTTCGTGGTAAAGGGTTTAATTCTGATTTACTTATGTAAAGTCAATACATAGTTCCATAAGTGGTTGTCGTTTTGAATGGTTGGACAAGGAAGAACCAACCAGACCAGTGATGAAATTCGTTCTACTCCCTAAAGACAAAAAACAACAACAAACACAACAACAACAACAAAGGTGAAGTAATTTATTATGAACCAAATGTTTCTGTCAGATGATATAATTCTCAAGACATGTCCATGTAAAAGAATTTGAGCCATGCTCTGGTAAAAAGGAGCTTAATGCATCTCTGTGGTGCAAGTCTCATGTAATTATGGATCCATAATTCCATTTATGTCTAAACACCGGCTGAATAATGTGGTTGACTGGTCCCTGGAGCTGCAGGAAATTTACACATAGCAAAAAGTAACGACCCAGGTCAGCCTGGGTGTACTGTGCAAGTTTACCTGGGTCGTTACTTTTTGCAGATGCACTAAGCCCCCTATATTACCACACAACCCCGTGTTTTAACGAACTTGTGACGGGGGCTTTTGAAAACATTGTGGGAAAAGGAGAAAATGCTGGTAACCACAATTTTTTTCTACCCACATCTAAAATAATATGCGTAATAGAAGACACATTTCATTTTGTCCAACGCATTTTCAGATGGTAAATGAAGCTTCTAAGCTGCTTTGACGATTTTAGTTTTATTGGATTAGTAAATATTGTATCATTGGTTACATTAGGAATATATGACAATAGATTTTGTGGGTATAGAAATCCATAAAATGTTACGTACAGTTTTTGGTGTTCTTGCAGACAATGTAGATCTAGCTAGGATCACAGTGGTACTTATAAAACTTTTTATTCATGCTCGTTTCAGCTGAGCATAAAATTTTAAAATTTTACAGAACTAACTTGATACACCTCACAGAGCAACTTTTAACTTATTCGAACTTTTTATCTCCTTCCTCTAATAGAATGGAAGTCTTCATTTGAGCCATGCACTGACAAAAGGGGGCTTAATGCATCTCCGTGATGCTCGATACCAAGCAAGTCATCACAGTATTATACATCCCAAAAATCGTTTTGTATTACAACCTACTGAATCATGAGATATACTGGGCCTTTGACATACAGAAAATTGACCAATAGCGAAAAGTTTCGGCCTGGGCGGACTGCCCAGGCTGGCCTGGGTCGAAACTTTCCGCAAATGCATTAAGCACCCTTTTCACAGAGCATGGCTCATTTGTTTTTGTCGTACTTGTAGAAGCACCAATAAAATTGAAAATTTCAGCACTAACTCACTTGAGCATGACCTCAATGGAGGGGAATACCTGTAAAAAGTTCTATGGGTCTAGATGACATTCTTATTTATGAACATAAGATGTATACGAGCTATTTGTCTTCTTTCTTACATCTTATATGCATGTCATATTTCATGTCATTATTAGAAGTGTATGCTGTTTGGTGCTAATTCCATGTTTCTACCTCTCTATTGCCTGCATCATTATCAGAACTTGATATTTACTTGATACTTGATATTTACTATTGTGCTTGTGTTGATTATGAATTATTAATTTTTCCTAGCTATTTCCTGGTGCATCGTCCCATTTGTAGTTTTTCCAAGTGCTTACCGCATGTTTCTAGAAGTATTTTACTTTCTTTTAAATACGTTTTATATTTGTTCTACAGAAGCAGACAACATGGTATTCTTAGGCAAAGGAGACAACTGTGTACAGTTTATAGTTTTGATAATTGATAATCAAGCTAAAAAGATAATGGATCCCCGAGGCGCTAAACTCCATTGTAGAGGTAGCCAGTGTCCGGTACATCTAAAATGCCAAAAGGAGTCCTTTTCGCGAAAACTTTTCGCAAAATTAGTCAAGTTGACTCCTTTTAGCCAAAAGTACTTTAGATTTTACGAAAATGAGTCAGTCCCTTTGACCAGTTGACTCCTTTTCGAAAAAAAAAAAAACTTTAGATTTTTATGAAGATAAGACAGCCCTTTTCGCAAAAAGACCTTTACATTCCACAAAAAAGATTCTCAAATTAGGACTTCTTTTCACAAGATTTGTCAGTATGGTGTTTTCAACATCATTTCAGTTATATCGCGGCGGCAAGTGCACATACTGGTCAGTGCTTTCCTAGAATTCCTAGAAAAAGTATTGGCACAATATTCTTACCCAGGCACTGGCTGCTTTTCCAGACAACCGTTTAGCTAAAAGCGTTAAAAAAAAGGGTGAAACAGGAATGATTCCTGTTGCAATAACTGATCATCAATCCTTGGCAAGAAATTCGCAAAACTAGGGATCCGAACCAGCAACCCTGGTCACAAAACCTGTCCGCTACCAGGCTCGGCTTTACGAAAGGAACTTTCCACTCCCTGTCACGAACGAGTACTTTAGGCTTACCGCTTTTCACTCAACAAAAATAAGTCCTTTTTACAAAAAAGACTCCTTTTTGCAATAGGAATATGAATGCAGAACTTCAAAGTTCATGACAAGAAGCCTTTTTCCATTTCGTGATAACGATACATTGCTTTCAAGAAAAAGACTCAGGGTTCAGGAAAGGAATTCAAAGCATTATTTAAAAAAAGGGGTGGGTGGGCATTGCTGTTGTACTAATTGTGGTTTAATTTTGTTTTCAGATGATACGTTTATTGCAAAAAAAACATACCCTGTCCGCATGTAGGCTTACAAATCACAATACAACTGTTCATAACGTCGCCAAATTTATTTATATAAGTGTTAGAACTGGAGGGTTACATCAGAATCAGACAACACAGATGTGATCTACATCTTCCGCGATATACATATACATACATGGTCAGATGTGGCAGTAAGGATTAAATTACCAACATCATATTTCCAATTATATTTTTAAAGCAGTTTCTCCGAGGGTCGTTTCAAACGAATTGCTTTTGTGTAATTTAAGCAATTGGATATGGTAGAAATATTTTTTTTTACATGAAATAAAATAAAATCATCACATTGAAAATGACGTTTGACATTGTTCTTGTCGTGGCATCATACACGGCTCACCTAATTACAATGTTTTTGACAAAGACAGCGACTACAACTAACGACCTGGCAACGAGAATCAACGGATTTTGAACATTTGATACACGTAAACATGGCGGTTAACTTGTTAAGTAGTGAAGCAATACTGCAATTGATTAATTGAATTTGCATTTATTTATCGCCGCCGCTGGTTGACCATATAGGCGACGCTCCCTAAAGGCTTTTAGAAAATTACGGGACATGGTGCAGAAGAATGAGGACGAAACCCATCCTGAGTAACGCCAGGTTCACTGACGTGCTCGGTGTATAGCACCGTCACACGGGACCTTGGTTGAACGTCTCATCCGAAAGATTATTAGTAATCTTAGATGGTCAGCTGTGGGGATCGAACCCACTCCTCAAATGGCCCGAAAGCTGACGTTCACGAATCCTACGCTCTACTAATGGAGCTATTAGGGCTTGTCCAATGGCACGATTGATTGATTGAATTTGCTTTTATTTATCGTCGCCACCGGTTGCCCAATATGGGCGACGTTCCCTGAGGACTATTGGTTTTGTTCAAGGGGATAGTGCATGATACAGGACGAAACCCATCCTAAGTTACACCTGGCTCTTTAGTGCTCGGTGTATAGCACCGTCACACGGGACCTCGGTTGAAACATTTCAGACAAATAGACCAATTACCTATCTTCTCAGTCACATACTAAATGATTTCTTTAATTGATTTATGATAATTTCACGTAAATCAGTTTACCAAAGCATTTGTTTATCCTTAGGAGAATAATTAACTTATACCTATATTGTCACACTTATTGATAGGTTTGGTCAAGGTAAGCAATGGTATAATCATGGTGCGAAATGGTGAATTTAAGGCCAAAAGTGGTAAATATATAGTACAAAATAGTCATAAACGGAATGGTGCGAAATGCTTTTGGTAGGGACTGACTACACACCCGTGTAATACTCCATTTTTCGTGAGAAACAACAGGGAGCAACTACATGTACTATCATGATGCGCCATCTGCCATCATAATATGACATGTCTTACGCATGTAAATCCAATTCTTGTTAGTGATACTATCACAAAGGCCCCTAGTTTTCGCCAAAATATGCATAAACAAGCATTTTAATGGAAAGCTAAACAGACGTGGGAAACGAAATAATTTTTAGGATAAGTAAGGAAGATGAAGGAAATCATTATGTCAACAGGGACATAATGAAGAGAAGCACATACCACTTAATAAAAACTTGTGGAAGAAAGAAAAATGGAATTAGCATCAAACATCATGCAATAATAAAAATGACACATAACATGTAATATGCATGAACAATGTATAAAATCTGACCTAGATAAAGATAGTAGGCTTCGAAAACCAGTATATACATGCACACGTGATGTGGGAACTATGATAGCGGGGTAAACCCTCTGCCAAAAATATACATGCAGTTGTACCACGAATAGAAATTTAATTTTCAAAATAAGTTTGTCATCTAGACTCAGAGTTTTGACGGATATTCCCCTCTATAGGACCTAAAGTTTTATCAGCATGGGCCCAGATTGCACAAAACATACAATCTGATATTTGATCTACGTTGTCTGATATGCTGAGATATTCTGGTTAACCCTTAAACATACAATCGCGAGTTTTAACGACTCTGAGGAAAAAGGCTTTTAAAACATTCTGGGAAAAGGGCAAACGCTGGTAACCACTATTTTCTCCTTTTTAAACAATGCTTTTACCTTGTCAGAAAACGACAGCTCATTTGTACCAACTTCCCATTTGTCGTCTAAAGTTATTCCTAATTTGTAAGTCAACAATTTTGTCATCGGGGAAAGGTTTAAAGAAAATATCTGTAACATAGAATGAATCGTTGGACAATACTGAATGAAGAAAGGGGCTATTACTTAATACAAAAAATTGTCTCTGTTTCAATTGTGTTATCCACACAGCTGTAAAATATTATCTTCGTTTAATTCAAACGATTTTTGCAGCATTCCAAAAATAGTTCCTTTTTTCTTGAAATAGCCTATTCAGCAACAGTTTCATTGGACTATTTTCGATAAATATAAAAGGAACATTACAACAGTCTACATTTTGTGTGGTCCGATCAGGTGCGAACCTCTCTGCACACTCAACTCGACCTGATCCGCTAACACAGAGATGTAGACTTTTGTTATTATTGTTGCCTTTACTGTTGTAATGTTCCAATCTCTTTATATAAAAAATCACATGATTAAAATAATAATAATAATAATAATGATAAAAAAAATCAGATTTTGTAAGAGAGTCGCACATTTTCGAGGTTTCACGGAAAGAGCCAGACATGTATACATAAAGTTCTACAAAGATTACATGTACATGGATGATAAGACATAGGTCTGTTTATATACATGTTTTAGATAATGTATGATTTTTTTTTTCAGATCCATTATAGGGATATAGTAAATGAAAATACAACTTGTCACTTATGCACAGTTTTGTCACTCGGATTTCTCCACATCACACAATAATGTTCTGTGTAAAGAATCAGCTGTCCTGAAAGTAGATGAAATAAGGAAAATATGTTGGCTCATTGGATAAAAGCCATTTATATAACTGGTCGACATTTATCAGTGGCCAGGGAGTGGGCATCATAACATGTTGTTTTAAATGTATACTTATAACTAGCACGATGTGATACACTAGGAGGGTTGATCGGGACGTCTGTAGACTATTCGCATAACTTCCACATTAAAAGTCGTTTTTCTACGAACTTTACATCTTAGATCAAACCCTTATTACTAGCTTGCAGTTAAAAACAAACTAATCTTATGGTATTTGCTGAATTACCAATGTCAATGGCAACGCACATCGGTATACCCGGAGCACATAAAATAAACGAATTCATGATCGACCCGTACCGCATTTGCATGGCTTTTCCTTTTGCATACAACTCCTCAAAATCATATGCTGTCTGATAACGTTCCTGGCATCATTTCCGGAAAATTTGACGTTTTTATCTCCGTTTTGTAAGATTTAAACAATTTTCAAGGCATTATCACAACCGACATTTTAAAATCATGACGTCAATTGGCGACGTGAAATTTAGGGATGCAACTGAATCTTGCACGGGATTAGAAAAAACATCTACTGAAACTTTTAAGTTGTTGCAAAGTTTGAGTACGATATGGAAATGCAACAGGGTGCTCGTTTTTAAGTGGCATAGAGATTTTGTGAGGGAAGAAGTTCGAGCTTGATGTCCGTTACAAAGACACAGAAAATTTATTCAAATCCTAGAAAAATACGTTGAAAAGTTTAAGTCTTTGACGTTGTCACGACGTCAGAAGCTGTTCGCTGGTGTGCACCGTGTACGTGTTACTGGCTTGTTGTTCGGTGTTGTTACCTTTTTTGTAATTGTTGAATATTTTTACATAAATCTTATGCATCGCAGAAATAAAAAGTTTCAACCTTAAAAAACATGAAATACACGATCACAGATTAATGAACGATTTACTCCATAGCAACAGCATACGAAATTTCCGATTAACCCTCGTATTTTCAAGACATTAGATACTTTTACAAAAACTTAAAATCAAAACAACAACTATAAAAGAGACATGAACAAAAAGTGTAAACAAATATTGCAAGAAATAAATGATACAAACTCATTTAAGATATTGTTCACTTCGAGATTTTATTCTTTTTATTTGAAAACATACATTTCTAATTCATTGCACAAAATAGCGCAATATACGTTAGATCTATAACAAGACACTGCATGCGTGTGCTTTTTTCACCGAAAATTCTATTTGAAAAAGGGGACATAATTGTGTCATAACATACTGATGGTTATCTACCCTTCTTGTATGGATTCTTCCTTTGATAGTGAACAATTAGCTCGAGTTTAAATCAAATATCAGCAGGGGCCGTATTCACGAACCATTCTGAATTGCATTCTTAGTCATATTCTAGATTTATAAAGTGAAATTCCTGATTGGCTAAACCAAACACTTTAGCTAATCACAAATTTCGTTACTTTGAAATTATTGAAATTCTTGGGAATCAGACAAAAAATTGTGTTAAAATGATTGGTGAATACAGACACATGAAATGCCAAAGCTTTCGCAAAACGACATCGACATCACAGCTGTGACAATACCTCGACGTTTAATCGTTTAATCGAAATCAGCCGACAGGACAGGCGTTCAGCCGAAATACGCAGAATCGGAAAAGGAGCAGAATATACAAAGTAGAAGCAGAGAGCGCTACAGATACCCGACTTCTGATATTGCTGGTGATGATAATGGTAATGATGATTATGATGACGATGATTTTACAGAATGTGTGATCAAAAAGACAAAGCGTTTCTATCTAGGTGGTTTCAGATCATCCATAAAAACTCAAAAGCTAGTAAATTATGTGACAAATAGAGGTTTAAAAGTTACTATGATAAGGGTATTTGGTCTAGGTTCAGGTAGATCTGTTACAATTAGGCTAAATGTTGAAGCCGAGAACTCGGGTAAACTGTTAGAGTCGGGATTTTGGCCTAGAGGTGTGATATGCAGAACATGGATCTCTAAAAAACAATACATGAAAAAATTTCATTCCAATAATGATGCTTTAGACATTGATCAAGAGGATGAGGATTTTAGCGCAGATATTGCTTACAATGGCCGAAAGAGAAAAAATAGGTTCAACGCCCCGACATTCCGATCAGAACGTAACGACTATGATCAGCATCAGAGCTATAGCAATTACTATAGCGGTGATGCTGATTATAGAGTTGACTCATATGACAGACATGACAATTATAAAAGTTATGAAGACAGCAATCATTACTATCGTCATGGTAGATATGATTATTAGTACAATTAGTTTAAAGGGCAACAACTCTGTCAAAAGTTAGAAAACTGCTCATATGAAAGTTTTATTTTACATTGTGTATGCTTATTTTCAATTATTTCACATCATGTCAACCATTCATGTATGCTCTTGGAATGCTACCGGCTTAATGTCAAGTGCACTATATCTCAGTGATCTGCTTGATTCTGAAATCATTGATATATGCGGAATATCTGAACATTGGTTATATCCAACCGATCTGCATTTTCTTAATAGCATAAACCCGAACTATACAAGCTTGGGTATATGCGATTCAGATTTAAATGTATATCGAAATAGAAGCGTCGGTAAAGGAGGTGTAGCCTTATTGTGGAAAAAGAAGCTTAATCAATCAATTTCTCCACTTTGCATTGAAAGTGACAAAATAGTAGGTATACAGTTGCAATTATCACGTGACACCTTTGTGTATATTTTACAAGTATATTTACCATGTTCTAATCACAGAATAGAGCAATTTCGTGAGCATATCGAGCAACTGTTCAATTTAATAAGTGTGCTATCACAGCTAGGGTCAGTTATAGTAATGGGCGACTTTAATGCCCATTTAAATGGCTCCAGGTACATTAGACAGATCGATAGGAGAGGTCAAGATCTCTACGACCTGATGTCTCAAGTCGGCATGTTTAATGTTACGACTTCATCCTTATGTGAAGGAACGAGTACTAGCTACGTTTCTTATGATAAACGTCACGAATCACTCATTGACCATGTATTTATTACCGCTGACTTAGTTCAGTCTATTTTTTCATGTCGTATCCTTGATGATGATTGTTTAAACGTATCGTGTCACCGTCCAATATGTATTAAGCTTAGACTAAGTGCGTTTAAGCATCCTGGTCATGTCGAACACATGAACAAACCTGTTAAATGGCACAAAGTATCTGAAGCTCAAAAATGTGATTTTCAAGTCTCCCTCTGTGATAGTCTTAAAAGCAAAGCAGATGCAATACCTACTGAAAGTATCCCCAATTTTATAGATAAGCTTTACCATTGCATCGTTATGTATATCAATGATGCGTCCGATGCGGAACTTCCGCACTCGTGCTATCGCCCTTATCTTAAGCCGTATTGGTCTACCGATCTACGGAAGTACCATACGACTATGAGAAAAAAGCGCAATGATTGGATTTTAGCCGGTAGGCCTAGGGGTGATGTTTTTATCGTATATAGAGAGTACAAGGAGGCTAAACGTGTTTTTCGAAGGATGCATAGATTAGCTAGTACCAGGTACCTACAACAAATAAATGCTGATATTGACAATGCAGCGGGTATTGACTCTCCGTTATTTTGGCGATTATTTAACTCAAAACAAAAGCAAACACAAATTATGTCAAATGAAATTAAGTTCGAACATTCCGTGTTTCGAAATTCGTCTGAAATTTGTCGTGAATGGGGTACTCATTTTGCTAATCTCTATTCTGACACTGACAGTGAATCATATGATCAAACGCACTGCGATTACGTCACACAATGTGTCTCTAGAATCGACAGTGAAGCTACGGTGGTCAATGATGACCATATTTCAGAAGACGAAGTGTCGTCTGCTTTATTGTCGTTAAATTTCGGCAAAATGTGCGGGGTAGATAATGTCAGTAACGAACATCTTTAGCACGGAGGTTTATTGTTGAAACACTATCTTACATTTTTATTAGATTTAATGTATTGTTTTAACCATGTACCTATAGCACTTAAACGTGGACTCATCTTAACATTGTATAAAGGAGGTGGTAAGCCCAAAAACGAAGCAAATAGCTATAGAGCTATAACCCTTTCCTCGTCCATTTTGAAATTATTTGAGAAGGTTTTACTGGGGCGTTTACAAACGTCAATTAATAAACCGTTACATGACCTTCAGGGCGGCTTTCAACCTAATATGGGTAGTCCTATGACTTCGTTCATTTTTAACAGAAAGCATAAGTTACTGTAAAGATAAACACAGTAAATTATTTACTTGTTTTCTAGACGCGCGACAGGCATTTGATCGTGTTTGGCACGATGGTCTGATCTTCAAGCTGCATAATTTAGGTATTTGCACGAAACTTTTAAAAGTTGTTATTTCCATGCACAGGGATATGTTTAGTAAAGTCATGTACAAAGGATATTTCTCCGATTGGTTCCCTGTTTTACAAGGGACCCGACAAGGAGGGGTCTGGTCCCCTTTTCTTTATTTAGTCTACATTGACGCGTTGATTTGCGAATTAGTATGTAGCAATTTCGGATTTCAAATAGAAGGACTTAGTCTTTGTGCGCCATCATTTGCAGACGATATGGCTCTTTTATCACTGTCATGTAAAGCCTTGCAGAAGATGATGGGTATTTGTTTTAATTATTCAAAATTATGGAGGTTCCAATACAACCCAACGAAATGCTCAGTTGTTGTTTTTAACGAAACCAAACGTTCTTTCCAGAAAAGATCACGTTCCTGGGTAATAGGAACATATGAAATAATGGAACTTGAGAAAGTCAATCATCTTGGCATTTTTTATGACAAATACTCATCATCGTCTACAGTTGTAAAACACTATGATCGCAAATTAAGGGGTTCTTTCTTTGGGCTAATAAAAGAGGGTCTACATAGAAATGGACTTAATCCAATTACAAGCTTCAAGATATATAAATCTGTTGTATTGCCAAGGGCTCTTTTTGGATCTGAAATGCTGCAGACCCTATCAGACTGAGACACTTTAACCCTTGAAAGGTCACATAGACTGTGTTTGAAGCAAATACAGGGTCTTCGAAACAGGTCACGTACAGATGTAGTTCTTGGCTTAGTTGGCGCTTTACCTATTCAAGCGTATATTGAACAAAGAAAAATGAATCTCTTTGGTCAGTTATGTCGGTTACAAAGGGACTGTGTGGCTAAAAAATTATTTCTTTATCGTCTCTGTTCTTTTTTCAATAACGCTTCATCTCAAGGTTTTGTCCCTGACATTGTGAATACTTTTACGAAATATGATTTACTGTACTTGTTGGATAATTACAGGAATTTTGGTGTAATTCCAGAAAAACAGGTCTGGAAACGTTACTTTTGGCCAAAAATAAAAAGTTATTTTGTCAATGAGTGGGAGCTAAGGACCTCGTCACCGGAGTTTGCATTATACAGACAAATTCAAGTCCACTTTTCCTTCAGTCCATTATGGTACTTTGCTCGTAGTCATCCAGGTCTCCTTAATGCATGTTTTTCAGTTGCGCAACTACTTGCGTACCTTCCGCTTTTAAACCCTGTCTGCTCCCGCTGCGAGAAGGATGATATAATTTTAAACATCACTGAACGCATATTAACAGAATGTGAAACTGTAAATGGTTGCAGAATATTTTTTTTATCGAACTATATACAATAGTTTTGGCGCAGCTGTACTTAACTACTTGAGGGCATTACACAGTAATAATTATGTTAAGGCTCTCTTTGGACTGGATGAAAATCTAGAGCTCATCTTGGGTATAAACATTGACTACTTTTATCATAAAGTTGTTAATTTTTTACATGTAATTTGGAGGTGTTACAGCCTTAACTATATATCTGCATGAAGTACTATGTAGCAGTCATCAGTGTAATGTCACTCACAGTCAGGGCTTTTGTATATTTGCTATCCCTTTGAGTTAACTTTTCTTTTCGTTTCGGTTAAGTTTTCTACGTTGAAGGGAAATAGCCCTAAATCCAATTCTCTCTCTCTCTCTCTCTCTCTATATATATATATATATATATGTGTGTGTGTGTGTGTGTGTCTCTCTCTCTCTCTCTCTCTCTCTCTCTCTGTATATATATATATATATATATATATATATATATATATATATATATATAAAGAAGAATAACATCACATGGGAGCATATATCAGTAACATTTATTGCCAACCGGTTTCGCTTGAAAGCTCATCAGGGCAACAATAACAATAAATCACGTAGCAACGTTACGTTGCTACACACATAACGCAATAATTGATGACGTTATGACTTAATGTTCAATTTAGGCATAAATTTATTGATAAATGATTGTTCTTTAAGTAACCTAGCTGAAACATTGTCGTTATGCATTTTAAAGAAAGGAAAGATCGAGAATTTTGGAGAAGTTTTAGAACATTTGTCTAAATGCGAACTTAAAGGCATTTGGCATTTATATATATGTGTGTGTGTGTGTGTGTGTGTGTGTGTGTGTGACTCTCTATCTCTCTCTCTCTCTCTCTCCCTCTATTTGTTTTTTTTTTTGTAAACTAAATGTTCATTTGTAGTTGTATGTTCGTTGCATTCTTGTATTGTAACCTTGTATTATTGCTTTGTATCATTTATTTATATCTTCAAACATGGAGGAAATAAAGAGTAATAATAATAATAAATTTCTGTATGGTCAGGTCAGGTCACGTCGAGTGTGTAAAGAGGTGCGTATCGGATGAGAACGACATTCGAATCCAACGCGAACCTTTTTACACACGTAACGAGACCTGAACCGACCACATAGAAATGCAGATTTTTGTAATATTCCTTTTAATTATATACATTCCCTTTAAAACTGTCAAGAAAATAAATCACAAAATGATATAATAGTAATAATAATTTGACAGAGAGAGAGGCTAACGTAAATACATACATGTACAATTAGTCTGTCAATACGATGACGTTCTACACAGAATGCACGCCGATACAGAAAACCCAACACAGATTACATGTCTGATACGGAAAACGTTTAGAACTGGAGTGTTGTATGTGGGCTTCAGATCAGTTTCGTCGGTATTTTGGTTAGATCATCTCTAGATCCGAGTATGTAATAAAATCTAAATCAAACCTGGAATGTCTACGCTATTGTATGATAATATTGATGAAAGGAACCCTACACGTGCAATAGTTGGTCTTTCGGCAGTATAATGAACGATAGATGATTAAGTGCATTAGTAGTCGGAATGAATACTTACACCAAACTGCAGATTGGGGCCTTGATCTAACTTTGGTCTTCTGATTTCGTACTGAAAAATAGTAGCAACAATACATTCAATAATCACTTAAGGAGACATCTTTTTAAAACACGAAGGTAACGCAATAATTGTTCATTTTTCTTAAAATCTTTTTTTTTTTTCAATTCCATTGATATTCGTCTCCATCTATTCTTTAGTAAAGTCTGTCAAGAAACTGAAGACAAAAAAAATCGCTCATCATATGTACATAGTCTTGTTATAAAACTTTGAAAGTCATACACATCTACTTCAGATTAAGTTGGTTATCTTTGTACACTGATATATTATTTTTTAGACGTAACATTTGTTGCAGGCAGAAGCCTATAAGAGTAGGCACAGTACACCGTATCACAGGTTCAGTTTATTTTCATTTTTTTTCACTAAATATATTTCAGGACGATTTTTTATAGGATATATTTGTCGAACATAAGTTAATACACGCTCAAAATGATTTGCTTGGTCCTTGGTTTTAGGAAATCCCCGGCATGTAAATTTATCATGCAACTTTGGAAAAATACACTTACTTTTTCACCAGACCCTAAGTAATTGTACATGAAGTCCCACGAGTAGTTGGAATGTAACTGTGGATTATCATCATGACCGCCATCATGTGCTGTAAGGAAACATTGGAAGGCATTCACTTGAAAAAGTTTTGGCTTCAATGTTTAAAAAAAGGCGAAACATTTCCTTCTACGATGCTCACCTGAGCATAGTTGAACAGTTATTTAAGAAACGCTTAAAGGAAAAAGTTAATCATCAAATAAACAAAATATAAAATTCTTGTTCAAGATGTTCGGAAACAGCTTGCTACCATGGCTAACAAGTTTTTCTTTTTAGTTATTATGACCCAATCTTTGATTCCATGTGGCTCATAAGAGAACTTACCAAAGATTTCACAGCGTTCGGGGAACTAGAGTGCAGATAACGCTTGCAACAAGCGTAACAAATTCTGGACCTTATGTATTCCATGATAAAAACTCAATGCAGTTTCATTTAGAAAAAAAAATCCTAAAATACATTTTACCTAGATGTGTTTCCAGAAATTGTACATAATATGACCTTTATGTGAAAAGATCAACGTCAGCTTGTCGTTAGCGTTCTTTGTACTATGCTGGACAAGGAAGATATCATTCAGAATGGGACTCTAGATAAAATTCATCTATGTGTATAAGTCACTGAGGAAAAGTCTTTTAAAATAAATAAAGTGCAATCATTACTTTCCCCCTCTCCCTCCAGCAATTTATGCTCAGATAAACTTATAGCTCATAAATGTGAAAAAAAAAACCTCTTCTTTTTCAGGAGGAGGAATCACTAAAGATTGTTCCAGTAGTTTTCATAGACTTACTGTGCAGGCATTTCCATTTCAAAATAAGGAAACCATGTCAACAGAAAGAAAACAGATATGAATGAGGAGCATAAACGGGTATACATTATACAAAACGTGAAGGCATGTCTGGAATCCACACTGACTGTAATGATTTATCCGGATAAAATACATTCGACTTGGCTCAGTCTGTCTTTTTCACTATTTACAAAATGCGTTTTATGCTTAACTGTCCATAGTTTACGGTAATTTTTCAATGCTTGTGTTTTTACTGCATGTATAATCATAATATTCTAAGAGGTAAAAGGAAGGTACCTCCCCAATCTTGTGAATGCCTATCCCACTGAAGATGGTAACTTCTGTGTAAGTTAAAACTATGACTGGAACTTGAGTCATCATCTAAATCAGCAAAACCATATAATGGTCCCTGGCGACACAAAGAATTGTATCTTGTCGCCATGTTTCCGGCAAAATATCGTTGAGTGTTTGGATCTCTATTAAAGACAAACAGATAAATGGAAATATGGTACAGGTAGTTATTATTTGGCTCGGCCATTTTTGGACCAAGTGAGCAAAGCAACTTGTAAAACAGTGCTAATTAAAACTCTCGTCCAACCGATATTCATTTCCTTGGTTTAAGGAAGATTTTTATTGCAGAAAACAATCAATTGTCAGTTCTTAAAATTGTATTTTCAAGCTCTGTTACATGTATCTATCTCTTTAAAGGCGCCAATGAAATGAAATTCAAGTATTGGTGATATAGAGAATCCTGGATTTGCATTGTGAAGACATGAAGGCATTATTTTGGGTCTGAATGTCTCAAAAAATCAGACATTGTAGACCAAAATTAGAATGCACCTATCTGGTTCTAATCTACATCTACAGCAAAAGTATTTAAGCATTTGCTAAACAATCCACAGTATTAACGACCCCTGACAAAGATCACTTTTGAAAAGATCTTGGGAAAATGAGAAAACCATAGAGTTAACCATTATTTTCTCAGTTTCCCACAAGGTTTTCTATCCCTTCAAACACAGAGCCAGTCATTTGAAAGATATCTAATTTTTCGTCTGAGAGCTTTTAATTTGTTTAATATTTTGTTGTTTGGTAACGGTTAAAACCGGGTCTTCTGTGTGTCAGTGATGGAATGCAGCCAGTAGCTGAAAGAGAACGTTAAATTTAGAAATTCTACAAGCTTGGTCCCTCACATTTATCACTATTTCTGAATGATGATGTAAACTGTAAGTTTGGTTTCCCTGAAAAGCCATTTACAAAAATATCAAGAGAGTTTACAGCACTACACAGGATGAAAAGAGGACCGGAGCCTGGAATCCTCTTGATTAAGGATAGTGATCTATACATTGTACGCACTAAGTTGAGAACTGCATAATAAGTATCTTGGGAGAAGGAGCAAGGTTGTAACCCGCAGTTATCCCTTTCCTGCATGTTTTCGATAAAATTTGAAAATGGTTTTTCCAAGAGATGTTGTTTGTGTAATCTGTAATAGTTTTTATCCAAGATGGCTAGAATCAGAGGTTCACACTTTATAATCAAAGCGCTGAAAGCACTGATGGCTAGGGGCAAGTTGAAAGTGCATATATGCATAGAACAATATGTATTCAACCATGAGGTATCCATTTCAAAAGTAAAAGAAAAATATTCTTGTGTACTGTTGTACTTTTTTATTTTTCATGCATATCCAAAGGTTTAGAAGTAGTGAGTGGATGCATCAACATACTGCATCCTTATGTTGCGAAAATTCAAACAAGAACTACACATACCATTTTTTCCAAGTGCCAAGTGCATTTTATGTTGTCAAAGTCCATAGCAGTACTAGTACTTGTTGAAAAACAGTTGCAATGATTTTTATTAAAATGAGGAATTAAAAAACAAAACTAACGTAGGTTTGAGAGACATTTTATGCGAGGCAGAAAACACAACTCTGTGTGAGTGGATTAAAATAAGACTGGTTTAGTTCCAAATTAATTTTATGTATCACAGTTTAATATTTTAAGTATGGTGTGTGAAAAGTTTTTTTTTTCACATTCCAGTTATTTTCTTCCTCATCTTATTTTTCTAGACTTAATAAACAATAAGCAAAATGCTACTGAAGCTTGTCATTTGTGCCATATTGTCATTTAGTGCATGACTTAAAGGAAACTTGTCGGAATGTCCAACATCATGAGCAGCAACAGCAGAATTAGAAACGAAAACAACAACAACAAAAAAGTTATTCCAATGTCACTAGTCACTAAAAGTTTTTAATATGTATGTAATTTGGAGATTAAAATGATAGTTTTTCATACCATATATAGGCTGTTATATGACAAATAAACCAAATTTTGTCTTAGAAATGAGTGGTATGAGATGATAATGTCTTCTTGATAAGCAAATGGATAGCAATTTTGTCTACGTATTTCCCTTCATGCACAATATCTTAAATCTTGTGCAACACATTACATAAATTCAGAAAATTGTTTAGGTTAACAGTCTTGAAATCAAGGTTGGCAAAAGGCCGGTCAGTATTAGTATTGACTGGGCCGGCGGTTTTAACCGGTTATAACCGGTCAATACTGGTCAATTGAAGTGGTTGATTGTGTCGAATAAATCACTGGCTTACATATCCCTCCTGTTTCTAAATTAGTCTTAAAAGCTCTCCTTCTACATCCTGTACATAAAGGTATAATAAATATTATCATCAGTATCATAGTTTTTATCAATAAGGTTTTTTTTCATATAATCATAATCCAAAGACATTATTGCTGGTCAACTGAGGAGGTTGATTGGGTTGACTTTTCTATATGAACTTCCATACAGGTCAGTTCTTTTCAACTGGACAATTTTTATCTATCATCATTCCTTATAAGTTATATAATTGTTTACAGGTCTACATCTCTCTCTCTTTCCCTCCACCACAAAAACACATAGGTTTTAAAAATATAGATTATTTAACATATGTCTTTGATCATAAAAGTTCAAAGGTAGCATCAAAAAGCAGCTAATATATAATTTTCATGTAAAACTGCAGAAAAAAGTGTCACCCATAAGCAAACATGTGAAATACACCTGTTTATATTAATCTTTAGCAATATTGAGGTGCACATGAAGAAGGTTGTAACTGATTAACCAAACAATGGTTAAGTACATGTATATATTAATGTCTTTGAAATATACGTTGTCTTCCTACACCTTTATAAATTGTTGCCAAAACACATTTAAAGATGTAAAAGTTGCCCCTTTCTACCCCAGTGGGTGTGGCTTAAATCTAATTACCAGAGTGACCAATCATGTTTCCCTATTTGATACTTGACACCAGGCTTTATTCCTAAAGTGTGAAATATTGACTTATATGCAATCAAGATAATAAACAGTTACTTAAGGTATCAACAAGAGCGGAAAATTTTCGCAAGATACGCCTGTCCCAGCGCCAGTTGTCAAGGGGGGATAATAATCATAAAGGGCAGCTAGAGGAAAATAGTAGTGCAGCAGAAATCATGTAAGTGATTGAAATAGGCATGAATGTCTCCTGTAATATTAAGGACACATGTAGTTAGCTCTAAAAAAGTTAAACAAAGGGAAATAACTCCAAAACCGGACTAGACAGTTACAGTTCCTGTGCACTGCAGATAGTTACAGTTCCTGCGCACTATAATTGCAAATAACATGTATATAAAGTTTCAGGTCATTCCAACATGAAAGTTATGTTGTAGAGAAGCATGAAAAGCTGTAAAAAAAATAATGAATAGGGAATAATTCCAAAGGGCATTAGGTAATGTTATGGCTCCAGTGCATTGCACTTTTTGTAACTGCAACAAACATGTTTACCAAGTCTCAAGTCAATTTGACTTGAGGTGACAAGCAAGAAATACTGTAGAAATGAAGATCAAAGTGGAATTACTCAAAATCCGCGCTAGGTAGAGTTATTGTTCTTGCCACTTGTACTCCGTAATATTGCAACAAACATGCATACCAAGTTTGAAGTCGTTCTGACTTAAGATGACAAAGTTATATTCCGGAAAAGCACTAAATGCTGTAAAAATGACGATCAAAGGGAAATAACTCAAAGACAGCACGAGGTAGAGTTACAATTCTTGTGCACTGCACTTCCAAATATTGCAACAAATAAGCATACCATATTCAAGTCATTCCTACTTAAGATGACAAAGTTTTGCTCCGGACAAGCAAGAAATTCTATAAAAGGGGGAATAACTCAAAATTCGTGCTAGGAAGAGTTATGGTTCTTGTAATTTTTCAACAATCATGCATATCAAATTTGAAGATGATCAGACCAGAGATGACTTAGTTATATTCCAGACAAGCATAAAATGCTGTAAAAATGACGATCAAAGGGAAATAACTCAAAGACAACACGAGGTAGAGTTAAGAAATAATCTTTCTATCGTGGTTTATCGTTCAATAAACCACAGATATGAGTTATGAGGCACAATAAATAATCCACGAGGGCGATAGCCCGAGTGGTTTATTAATTGCGCCTCATAACTCACAACGTGGTTTATTGAACGATAAACCACGATAGAAAGAAGATTATTTCGATTCTAACATGACCAACTCTTAATGAAAGGAAAACAAATTCATACTAAGAGTAATTTTTAAACGCGGATGCAGATTATATTCCACTGAATAACTTACTTACTAACTCTATACAGAATGACGTCTTTCTATATAGAATGACGTCACTCTATATAGAATGACCACGCTTTCATTGCACTGTGTTTATAGAGCCGAATTCACGTGTCATGTTAGAATTATGGTTCTTTCACACTGCACTCTGTATTATTGCAACAAACACAAATGCCAAGTTTCAAGTCAATCGGACTGGAGATGACAAAGTTATGCTCCAGACAAAGAACTGGACGCTGCCCGCCTGGACGCCCGCCTGCCAGCCCCCCGTATGCTATGGGTGATCCCATAATACGTTCTGTCTTCCACGGGCGTATAAAAGTGAAACCTAGAGACCTTATTTGGAACTTTTACACAGTTATAGAAAACTGGCAAAAGCCAGTTGATGAGTCCCCTTTGAAAGGATAAAACATTTTTTTCACTCAAGTCAACTCTTACATATTGATGAATTTAACCAAATTGAGAACCAAAAAACATCTCCACAATAAATCATCCACTAAATAGCATAACTGTCCTCTAAAAAAACTCATCTGCCCATCAGAATTTCCAAATGACCACTACAAATATTTCAATCGACCACTATTGACCAGTATTGACCACTTCTGGAGTACTCACCAGGACGGTTTTAATCGCTTAAAACCGCCCCTGGTTTCGACCGCCCAACCTTGCTTGAAATTTCACACATGTTTGAACCATTGTATGAATGTGTGTACAACATGATTTTGTCATCATTATGGTGTCATTGACAAAGTTATAGCCCCTTGCTTTTATAGTTTTTCAACTCTGATTTTGTACCACACAAGATTCTAAGTACATGTATACTGCAATGGTTCTTTATATATGAAAACAAATTTGCATTTCTACATGAATTTTCAAACACATCTTTTCTATTTTTCTTGATCAATTTTAAGCTTCACTAGAAGAGTTTTTGCCCTTGTATGAGAGACAGTCCAAATTTCTTTGACAAAGACAAAAGACATTCAGGAATTTGAGTGCAGTGATTGCATTCTAGTTTATATGTGCAGTATACCATTACATTTTACTACATGATAGAAGAAAGAACATGCCACCATTGTGCTATTTAGACTAGTCAAACTTGAATTATATCAGTCACCACTGTTCTCATCCTGAAGATTGGTCTAATATAAATGAGCCATGCTCTGCGAAAAGAGGGCTCAACGTATCTGCAGAGAGTATCAACCCAGGTCAGCCTTTGCAGTCTACAAAGGCTGACCTGGGTCAAAAGTTTTTGCTACTGGTCGATTTTCTGCGTGTGAAGGGACCAGTTGGCTTTATGATTCTGTCCATTGTTAGATAAAATGTATCGTATGGGTCCATAATAATGTGATGACTTGCTTGGTATCATTCATCATGGAGATACATTAAGCCGCCTTTTGCCCCAGCATGGCTCAAATATTACACAAGTTTCAGTATGATGATCTTTTACAAATGATAATATTATGTCATAATCCCTCAGAACTTTCATTTAACATAGCTCTGAGTCCCTCCTCTCCTTGCATTTGAATCATCTGCAGGAATGCTTCTTTTGCCTCTACACTAACCATACCACTGCAAAAAAAAAAAGAATATACTTGTCATCAAACAGCAACATTTTCTTTTGGAAAAAATGGGAGATGTAGGAATAAAGAAAATGCTGATTTTTTTCAAAACAGAAATCTTTATTCAAAATCAAGGATGATTTAAATTTTCTGATTAAGTGGGAAATGTGATGGGCAAAAGGGAAATTCTTTGTTATTAACACTTTCTCCTTTTCCCATAACCTGTTCAAAAGCAGTCTACTAAAGAGGTATAAAAAGTTCTTTTGAGCAAAGTCATCAAACTTTTCCATAGAAGGAGTGGGGGCGCTTTCTGTATTACTGGGAGAAGGGATAAAAATAAGATACCCCTAATGCCATGTAATTTTCCTCTGCAAAGAGAATCAATTTTGTTTAACCCACAAAATTCTATGAGTTGTAGCTCTCAAGATAACAGAGAAGTAATTTTCCTCTGCAAAGAGATTCAAATTTGTTTAACCCACAAAATTCTATGAGATGTAGCCCCGCTAGATAACAGAGAAGTAATTAGACTATTTTTGGTATAGCTGAGTATTCTGGCTTTTGACCCACTTTTTTGACAACAAATGAATGAGTAGAAACTTGTGACTGGAAAAAATATATAGACATGTTTATTTCACGGGCTCCTGCCTATTTGCTGGCAAATTTACCACATGTCTTTTTTAAAAAGTGTTTTCACCCAATGAGAGCATTTTCTAGAAATCTTTTCACATTTAGAACTTTGATCTGCAAACTTTTTCTCTCCATTTAACCCTTTACTAATTAATCCCTAAGAAGAAGGCTTTTGAAAACATTGTGGAGAGAGGAGAAAATGCTGGGTACTAGGATTCTCTCCTTTTCCCACATTTTCTACCCTTTCAAAGATAAATCTGATTTTTTCAGCAACAGTCAGTTTTGTTGTCTGCAAATGCTTTCAATTTGGAAGTGTCAATACTTTTGTTGTCAGGTAAAAGATCAATAGAGGAGAATCATTGATGTACCTTATTTCTTTCTAAAAGCCATCCAAAGCAGCTTTTTCTCTTACGAATCTGAAACATCTGCCTTGTTTGGAATGTATTCAAGTATTGCTTTTTTTCCCCGTTTTTCTCTGCAATAGGCTGCATGTTGAGGGTTGACAGGACTACTGATGACTACATGTATTTACTATCCTCAGTCACCTACAAATACCATCCATCATAGCTGGATAAAAAATACGAAAAATAATTAATGTTTTTTCTCATACTTCACCTGCATTTTAACAAATTCATTTTTAAATAGAACATTTTTTTACCAGCCTGCAGAAGAAGTCCAAAGAAAACTTTGTGAGAAGTGGGATAATTGCCTTTAAGAAGCAAGTTCACCTTTTTCCACGATGTTTTTAACCATATTGGACTGTTTGATTTACAGTTATAGTACCAATTTTTATTTTTTTTCAGCAGATTCTTATTATTTGGGTTCATCTCAAAAAGGTTTGATAGGGAATGAGTCAATTCATGAGCAGGTCAGGAATTTGGCTGGAATGGTTGAAACAATCAATACTCCATTCATTAAAACCCTATGGACATGTTTTTTCCTTATCATACACTCTTTACAACATTACAAAAATATTAACATGTCCAAACTGAAACACTGGTAGCACAGTGGTTAGTATATCTGACCTGCGACCTTGTGGTTGCGGCTTCAATACCCTGTTTCAAACTTTCTTTTGTGCGATTTATCGCCTCTGACCTCTGATTCATGTGAGATAGTATTCTGGTTTGGAAAGAAAGTTGTAAAATAGTATTCTGGTTTGGAAGGAAAGTTGTGTCAGTGCTTGTGTAAGACAGCCAAGAAATGCACGGATAGGTGCACTGGCCGCTATCATAATTATGGTCTAAGCTGTTACAACGGCATTAAACGCCAATAAACTTTACTGGAAGAAATTAATCCATTTGCAGACAAAAATTCAAACATGGCTCAAATAACAGAATACATCTTTGATAGGGTAGAAAACATTGTTGGAAAAGGAGAAAATGCTGCATTCCAGCATTTTCTCCCATTTCCACAATGTTTGTAAAAAGTTTTTTCTCAGGGTCGTTAAAATTTGGGACTGTGTGGTGCATGTAAATGTATATAACATAATTAACATTTATGACTACTTTTTACCCTTTACCACATAATGCCAACTTTTAACAACCCCTGGGAAAGAAGCATTTTGAAAACATTGTGGGAAAGGGAAAAAAAAAAAACAGCATTTTCTCCTTTTTCCACAATATTTTCTACCCTATCAAATAAAAATTGTACCATTTAAGCCAGGCTGAAATTGTTGTCTGCAAATGCTTTCAACTTGGACACGGCTGAAATTTTGTCATCTGGTAAAGGCTTAACCCCACTACAGAGGGTCCGACGAATCACCGAAATACCACAAAAAAGACAAATCTGTTGTACTTCAATAGAAATCAGAACACAGCAATAAAAAATTAGGGGTATTTCGGTGTTTCGGTGATATTTCGGTATTTCGGTGATTCGTCGGACCGCACTACAGATGTCGGATGATTTTTGAAAACATTGTGGGAAAAATGCTGGTTTCCAGCACATTTTCTCACAATGTTTTTAAAAACTTTCTCTCTCAGGCTTTGTATTGTAAATAATTAACATAATTAATATTACAATATATTCTCTTACCAGACAATGCCGACTTTTCATGATCCTAAAAAGAAAAAAAATTGAAAGCATTGTGGGCAATGGAGAAAATGCTTGTAACCAACAATTTTCTCTTTTCCCATTGTGTTTTCTGTTCCTCCACAAACAAATTTAAAATCTTCAATCACATTTATATTGTTGTCTGCAAAAAGCTTTCAATTTGGACGAGTTCAAAATTTTGTTAACCCCACCAGGGATCCCTGACCCCACTGCAGATGATAACTTTTGAAAACATTGTTGATTAAAAAAAGTAATCATTTCTCATGAGCATTTCCTCCTCTCCAGTTCTTCTCTGCTAAACAGCTTTATTGCAACAGAATAGATTTCATTCGTACAGCTGCAATCAGGCGAGTAAAAAAAAAAGGAAGGGGTTAATCAAATTATATTCTGTAAACAAAATGATAATAAAAACGCCTACCTAAACCAGCAGTTTGATGTTGGCTGCGAAATGAGGCATTCCATTCCGCTTCTATCTGTGTTTTTTTAACAAACGGGACACAAGGAACTCTCGAACATTTTGATCACAGTTCCGAATCTCGCTTTACAATTTTGAAGTCATCGTTGTTCGCAAGCTTTCGCAGCTGATTGTGGAAATCAGAGTTGCAGTTATTCAGTGTGAAAATAGGTCTTCGTAGCACTTTCAATTCCAAGTATAATCGAGTTCTTCTATCACATGTTTATCCAATTTTCACGTCGTAACACTCCGTTTTACTGTTTTGTAGGCGTCCTCGCACTCGTCACAACTCGGCCGATTCTGTACCTACATCTAACCTCGTCCGTATCAAGGAGATTTCCATTTTGAAATGAGAATCACGTGATTCTATATATAGCGCGCCACTGACAGTCGTTTAGCAACGACATAAACAACCTCGATGAAGTTATTCATATCTGTTTATCTGTCGGTAAAAATTTCAATCGAAATTGATAAACCACGTTAAATAATGAATGTACGAACTGTTTGTCAACTGAACTGAAATACAGTTTGAAAGGTTTCGATAGAAAATTGAAACTCAAGTTCTCTTTTTTAAGAGGAGCCTTACAATTTTCAGAACGGTTAACCGGCGTATTTCCGGGTATGTATCGATCTGATGCATATTAATCCACCAGTTACAGCCGAGGGATATGATGGCTCCCATCACCCGAGGTATGCCGAATGGGTGTCCTCGGTGATCTCTCGACGCCATTTTGGATATTATTGGTAACCTCGTTTTCGATAATAATATGAATCGATGCGGGGAAGCAGCGTCTATCTGCCGATCGATTACGGTCTTAGCCGAACCCGTACGACTTCGGCGATGAAAGGCGATGTCACACGAATCCCGTTAGGGTGCCCTATTCTCAAAAACACCGATAAAACGTTTGCTTTGAAAATGTTTTCCTTTGCACTTTCTCGGTCTAGGTAGATACCGACGTCCTCTTTCCATTTCTATTATCCATTATGGATAAAGAACTCGTAAGGTGTAAGGCGGTTTTGAAGGGCGTTGTTTGCACATGTCATATTCTTCGAAGATTCGACCTGCGTCATTTCAAGCCAATCAGTTGCAGTTTGAACAAATCAGAGACACCGAGTAGCGCGCATTTATACATGATGTTAAGAGTGGTTGCAGCTTTTGTGCAAAGGTTCAAAACGTGGTTACTAAGGCTAGGCGCCGTTGGCCCCTAGCCCAAAACTGCATGGTGGTTTTTAAACAGGTAGAGTTGAATTAGGGCAAATTAGTGAAACAGACCTGTTAATTTCATTTTTAAATAAATGACCCAACAAAGAATCAGATAAGTCAATATCAGACTGATTTTCAGTCAAAATGGCTTTCTTTGCCATAGCTCTAGTAACTGCACATGACGGGTAAAGGTCAGGAATTTCCTCCTCAATTGCATCGGGTGATTGATCCATGCAAGGTGTGTCAGTTACAAGTGGATTAACAATTACCTTATCTCCGGTTAAGTCATTGCCTAATAACAAATGAACACCTTTAAAAGGTAAATTTTCTCTAATACCAACAGTCACTGGACCATTAATTAAGTCTGACGACAAATAAATGTAATGAAGCGGAACATGAACAAATCCACATTCTACACCCTGAATAAAGACACTTGTCCCAGAAGAAGTCTTCTCAGAAAAAGGCAGGACATCTGCTAAAATAAGAGATTGAGAAGCTCTAGTATCACGTAAAATTTTAATAGGGGTAGACTGGGCAAAATCACTTTTTAGTGACACAAAACCATTTGACAAAAATGGTTCATAAATCTCCATAACGGTATCAGGCTCAGGTACTTTGGCCTGGACAAAGGTTTGGTCTTTAAAACATGACTGAGGTGAAGACTTTAATGAAGTAAAGCCTGTAGGCTTAAAGCTTTCTTGTTTTTCCCGTTTTCTTTTTAAAACAGGACATTCAGAAATGATATGGCCTAGTTCTTTGCAATAATTACAAGTGGGTTGAGATAAGGGATTTTGATCTTTGGCTTCATAAGGAGACTTGGGTTTGGGACTTTTCTGATTGGAATTGTCATTATTTTGATTAAATTTTGGTTTAGGACCAGTAGATGAATAAAAAGGGTTTCGAGGGTTTGATTTATTTAGAAAAGAGACCTTATGGGTCAGGGCAAAGTTGTTTGCTAGGCAAGCAGCTTCTTCTAAAGTTTCAACTTCTTTCTCGTCTAAGAAAGTTTTTATATCTGAATTAATGCACCTTTTAAATTCTTCAACTAACAATAATTGTCTAAGTTTTCCATGATCTGAATATATTTTCTTTGAATGGTACCATCTATGAAATAATTGTTCTTTAGTTCTAGCAAATTCAACATGGGTTTGACCATTTTCTTTTCTGCAATTCCTAAATTTTTGTCTATATGCTTCAGGTACCAATTGATAAGCCTTTAGAATCAATTCCTTAACATTGTCATAATTAGAAAGCTGTTCATTACTTAGTCGAGAAAAAAATATCGCGAGCCTTTCCAGTTACAGCGCTTTGCAAAAGTAAGGTCCACTGCTCTTTTGGCCATTTCAAATTTTCAGCAAATCTTTGAAAATGTGAAAAGTATTTATCAACTTCCTGTTCTTGAAATGGCGGAAAAAGTCTGAGGTGTTCTGTTATGTCAAAGTCATTAACCATATGCAAATATGTTTTTTCTTTATTTTCTATTTCTAATTCTTTCATTCTTATCTGAAATTGCCTATCCTTTTCTCTTTCTTCTAATTCAGCATACCGGTACATTTTTTCTTTTTCTAACTCTAATTTTAATTTTAATTCTTTTTCTTTCACCCTTTCTTCTTGTTCTAATTTTAATTTTAATTCTTTTTCTTCTTTTTCCATCTGTAGTTTTAATTTTTCTAACTCAATATTAGTTTTAAGGTCTGTCTGAGACACAATAATTAGAGACAGAGCAGACGAGTCAACTGTTTCTTCATGAACCAAAAACTGAACAATAGAATTCTTAAATTCATGCTTTAACATAGTACCTTTAATGGCAGTCAGTTTATAATGAGAAGCAAGATTTAATAAATCAGACTTTCTTGCCAAATTTAACAACTCCTGAGAAGGCTCAGCAATAAATTTTTCAAGATCAAAAGACATGATTGCTATTTGCTGGTTCAGTAGGATAAAAATCAAATTTTATTTTTTTATTATTCTTTTTATTATCTAGTAAACCTTAATACTATGACAAGTTCAAAATAATTTCAAAGTATATCCAAAATGACCAGATAATCAATCCCGGACGAGCCCCCAATTTCTGTTACAAGCCAAGCGTAACGAGAAAGAAAACCAGCAACAAGCCTTTAACAATTAACAGTACTTATTAATGAATAAAGACAAAAGAGTACAATAAGAGTTAAGTTTGAATGAAATTTTGACAATAATTTTTAATCTTAGAACAAGAAATAGAATAAGTCCCTCAAAATTAAGAATTATGTTTAGACTACAAAAAGTATGAAATTTCTGGTTCCTAAAACCTAAATTAACAAAAGTTTTAACTTGCAGATAGATATGAGCAATATGTTTAATAAAAAGATAATTCCAACTTACAGATGTATATTCCACTTTTTACTAATTCTGTATCCTCAAAGCCACAAGTCTAACTTCAAAATCCCACCCACCAAGTAAGTCACTCCTATTTATATCAGGTTGGAAAATTTTAGATTAGTCTTTTCTAGAAAGATGACAACATGGATTGATAAACAACTTGTTTACTAACAACCTGTTTCTAAAAATAACCACAATGGAAAAACCAATGAATGTTCTTTATGTTTCTAGAATACTCTGAAAACAGGTTACATGTATATCCTATTTACATAACAAACTGGAAAGGTTCGTGATATTTTTTCTCAACTAAGTAATGAACAGCTTTCTAATTATGATAATGTTTAGGAATTGATTCTAAAGGCTTATCAATTGATACCTGAAGCATATAGACAAAAAATTAGGAATTGCAGAAAAGAAAATGGTCAAACCCATGTTGAATTTGCTAGAACTAAAGAACAATTATTTGATAGGTGGTGCCATTCAAAGAAAATGAATTCAGATCATGGAAAACTTAGACAATTATTGTTAGTTGAAGAATTTAAAAGGTGCATTAATTCAGATATAAAAACTTTCTTAGATGAAAAAGAAATTGAAACTTTAGAAGAAGCTGCTTGCCTAGCAAACAACTTTGCCTTGACGCATAAGGTGTCTCTTTCATAAATAAATCAAAGCCTCGAAACCCTTTTTATTCATCTACTGGTCCTAAACCAAAATTTAATCAAAATAATGACAATTCCAATCAGAATAGTCCCAAACCAAAGTCTCCTTATGAAGCCAAAGGTCAAAATCCCTTATCTCAACCCACTTGTAATTATTGCAAAGAATCAGGCCATATCATTTCTGAATATCCTGTTTTAAAAAGAAAACGGGAAAAACAAGAAAGCTTTAAGCCTACAGGCTTTACTTCATTAAAGTCTTCACCTCAGTCATGTTTTAAAGACCAAACCTTTGTCCAGGCCAAAGTACCTGAGACTGATACCGTTATGGAGATTTATGAACCATTCTTATCAGATGGTTTTGTGTCACTAGAAAGTAATTTTGCCCAGTCTACCCCTATTAAAATTTTACGTGATACTAGAGCTTCTCAATCTCTTATTTTAGCAGATGTCCTGCTCTTTTCTGAGAAGACTTCTTCTGGGACAAGTGTCCTTATTCAAGGTGTAGAATGTGGATTTGTTCATGTTCCGCTTCATTACATTTATTTGTCGTCAGACTTAAATAATGGTCCAGTGACTGTTGGTATTAGAAAAAATTTACCTTTTAAAGGTGTTCATTTGTTATTAGGCAATGACTTAACCGGAGATAAGGTAATTGTTAATCCACTTGTAACTGACACACCTTGCATGGATCAATCACCCGATCCGATTGAGGAAGAAATTCCTGACCTTTACCCGTCATGTGCAGTAACTAGAGCTATGGCAAAGAAAGCCATTTTGACTGAAAATCAGTCTGATATTGACTTATCTGATTCTTTGTTGGGTCATTTATTTAAAAATGAGTTTAAGAGCTCTATTTCACAAAACCTGTCTGAAAGTCAGACAAATTCTAAACATAATTCATCAGAGTTTAATTATATATCTTCACCTTTAGTTAATGAAGGCCATGATACAAGGTCAAGGTCAAAACTAAGTGAAGACCAACACAATGATCCAGAAATAGCACCTTTATTTCAAAAAGCTGTTAGTGAAACTAATCTTTCACCGGAACCTGTCTGTTTTTATTTAAAAAATGGAATATTAATGAAAAAGTGGCACCCTCCTGAAGTCTCTGTTGATGATAAGTGGGCTGTCAATCATCAAACTGTCTTTCCTAAATCTTATAGATCAGAAATATTAAGGTTAGCGCTTTAAACACCTATGTCAGGTCATTTAGGTATCAATAAAACCTATCACAAAATTCTTAATCATTTAGAGAAAACTCAATGTAAAATGAAAGAAAGATATGGCAAGAATACTAAAAAAAGAAATTTTAAACCTGGAGATAAAGTTTTAGCTCTTCTACCAATTCTTGGTAGGCCTCTTCAAGCAAGATATTTTGGTCCTTATTCTGTAGAGAAAGAGGTCAGTGACTTAAATTATCTGATAACAACTCCTGACAGGCGAAAGTAAAAGCAATTATGTCATATTAATATGCTAAAGGAATATGTTGATAGGGATAATACAAATATTTCGCCAATAAATGTAGTTTCCTCAGTCCCTCAAAATCAAAATCACATTAACCATAAAGACATAAATTGTGAAGAAATGAACTTTGATAAGTCTAACCCTATTTGTTCAAAACTTCAGAATTCTGACATTTTAAGAAATTTAGATAAAATACTTTCACATTTAGATAATAATAAAAAAGATAACATTTTCTATCTTCAGACAAAAGAAAGTTTTACTTCTTAAAATTTTCTTTTCCTTTAGGAGGGGAAGTGTTATGTAATAGGATATACATGTAACCTGTTTTCATTATCACTCTGAATACAGAATATTCTAGATACATAAAGAACATTCATTGGTTTTTCATTGTGGTTATTTTTAGAAACAGGATTGTTAGTAAACAAGATGTTTATCAATCCATTTCTATAAATAACTTGTTGTCATCTTTCTAGAAAAGACTAATGTAGAATTTTCCAAGCTGATATAAATAGGAAAGACTTACTTGGTGATTTGGATTTTGAAGTTAGACTTGTGGCTTTGAGGATACAGAATTAGCGAAAAGTGTTGGATTTAATTTGGAATATACATCTGTAAGTTGGAATTATCTTTTTATTAAACAGGTTGCTCATATCTATCTGCAAGTTAAAACTATTGTTAATTTAGGTTTTAGGAACCAGACATTTCATACTTTTTGCAGTCTAAACATAATTCTTAATTTTGAGGGACTTATTCTATTTCTTGTTCTAAGATTAAAAATTGTCAAAATTTCATTCAAACTTAACTCTTATTGTACTCTTTTATCTTTATTCATTAATAAATATTGTTAAAAGCCTTGTTGCTGGTTTTCTTTCTAATTACGTTTGGTTCGTAACACATGTTATAATGCATTTCTCAGAACATCTTTGTGTTCCCTAATGCATGACGTTCGCCTCGAGTACAGTCTGAGATCATTTTTTTCTATACAGTCTTACGTTTGTTTGTCAAAACTGGCACAGACCAATTAAACTATTTGTTGCGACAGAGCTATATAGACCATGATAAGGAGACCGCAATAAGGAGTGATCAAGAAATGGTTAGTGCCTAGGTGATAGTGTGAGAGAGTTTCTATTTCAAAGAGATCTACTGGGATAATTATAATCTCGCTAAAAAAATCACAGATGTAAAGAAGGCGATAGCTGGCAAATCATCAGTAAAGAAGAATGACATAAGAAAACAAATCAGTTGTATATGTGTTTCCTTACGGGGCTACGTAGTTTCTTTGGATATTTTCAGATTTCGCGCCAGAGTTTAGGAAAGACTTGTGGGAATGCTACATGACCAAAAACATGTGTGGATTACGATGAATGGTATTTAAATCAACATGATGACGTCATACCTGATGTAATAAATATAGACGTAGTCACCAATCGCGAAACGATCATACCTTTATTAAACGCGTAAAAAAAATTTTTTTTTATTGTAAGTCACCAGGCTATCAAGGTTTATAAAGGCTGTTCATTAATTCTGGCATTTCGGTTTTTAATGCACACTGTAAAACTTACCTGTATCTCATCCATTTCAAAACTTTAGAGTATTCTCCCATGACATAAAATATCCTCTGAAAATATGTCAATATCTATTAGCTTCATATAGCCATGTGGTACGGAGGCCTATCAGTGTCATAATTAGACGAATGATCCGCGTTTTCATGTTACATGCACACTTTTCCACCAGGGGTATGCCTCCAAATATAGCATGTAGGCTAAAGACCACGCAATATAACGCTTGTTTATCTTTAATTCGGGTTATGTGATTAACAGGATATAATGTAAATATGTCCAAAGAACGTGTTATTAGCTGGTTGAAACCCTTTGCTAGAAGAACTGGTTAAGTGTAACACACAAGTGACCCTTTCAAGTGACATATCTCAAATATTACACAACTAAATACGGGATTTTGTGTTGTAATTTCTTTCCTGGTGCTTATATTTGATACGAACAGGGTAATAAAAATAGATATCACGCGAGACCGAAGGTCGAGTGAGATGTCAAAATTTTCTTACGCAGTGAGAAGCAAATACAAGCACCAGGAAAGTAACTACAACACAATATTCCTTTTATTACGTACCTACAACATTCAACAGCAAAAATTATTCAATTATTGACATTTTATTCGAAAATGGTAAAAAAAATGAGAAAATTAATGACGTGGAGGGAAGTAACTCTGTTTAATGAATGGCGGATGAGTATTATAGCGTAACATTTTGACTAATCAAATCGCAAATAAAAGAATGTTTAGTCTGTGCGCGAGTCATCATTCCATATTTTGAAACGTATTTGACAGAGTGACGGATTTTTTTCTGTCGTGTATGTTATTTTATCCGTTTGTGACGCACGCATTTAATTCGGAAAATTTTCCATCTTCTTTGATATAAACTTTTTAAAAGACTCAAGCACATAAGTAAAACTGAAGGCCAAAAATTTATTCAAATACTACCGCTGTATGATAAGGCTGGTGGAATGATTAAGCCTATGTCTCCTTTATACAAGAACTATGCCGTTATCCACAGCTTGACAAGTGGCCAATCCGAGAGTAGTTTAACTATTTGCCTATCATTAGACAAGTTAAGATGTAACAATTTAACTACAGACAAGTAGCAATAAAAAAAAAAACGTTTATAAATGTACAGCTGTAAGCCAGATGACACTGATTTTTATGCATAACTTCTACATTTATCAATGGATTTCAAAATAATTTTGCACAATTGTTCTCCTTAACAAGTACTAGTGTCATGCAAAAAGTTTGTTTCGATACGCCCAAGGTCAAGGTCACAGTTGAAGGTCAAATGTTTAAATTGACCTTGTCCGGAACATAACTTCTACATTTATCAATGGATTTCAAAAAAAAAGAAAAAAACTTCGCACACTTGTTCTCCTTAACAAGTACTAGTGTCATGCGAAAAGTGTTTCGATACGCCCAAGGTCAAGGTCACAGTTGAAGGTCAAATGTTTAAATTGACTGTTCAACCCAGTTTTTACATCCTGCTAAGCAGAATTGTGATATGAAGATACAGTTTTGGTTTTTAAAAAGACTCACCCAAAGAACTATGCCTGAGAATATTGAGGCTGCAACCTACCCTTCAACTATAGTCCAGTGTGATAATATTCGATCCAATTTGTTCCTGTCTCATAGAGGAAGTCCAACAAAGTAATTATTATTGCTATATTTCTCACTCTCATTCCTCAAGTTAAGATCTTCATAATCCTGAGTATAAGTAATCCTCAGTTGCAAGATTAAGAAAAACGCTGAATAAAAAGAAGTTAATGCTCAAAACCAGCATTTTCTTCTTTTTTTCACAAAGTTTTCTACCATATGCAATACAAACCATATAATTTATTGTCTGCATATTGCTTTCAGCTTGGACCAGTCCTCAATTTTGTTATCAGGTATAAATAATCTTCTATCTGCTTGGCTATATATATAACAAACCTTCTTAACCCTGTCTAAGCTGTTATCCAAAACAACAATTTTCTGTAATACCTATTGATTCACTCATATGACATATCTGTGACCAATACCATTTAGCGGGGGCATCCGTGTCTCTGACACACCTATTTCTAGTTTGTTTTTTTTTATTTTCGAGTGTCAACTTTTTGCACACGACCCCACGGAGGCTTAGAAAAGCCTGTAATGGGTCAATTTAAATGGAGCATTGCCTACTCTTGAACATGGAAACCCTGCTTTAATCGAAGTGATACACATTTATTTGGCTGGAATAATGAACAATATCTTGTTATCCTTCATTGGTATCATATATAAGATTTGGGAATCTGTGCAGTTATTATCGAATGGAAAGTAAATAGAAGACGTCGGTATGTTTACTGTATCGCATATTAGAAAAAGCACACTCCGTAGGCATGATGCACGATGTAGGCACTAATTCGACAAAAGATGTTTGTGTTGTGTAAAGGGTAGGATTATAGCAGACCGTTCTGTGACTTTCATGCAGGTGCACGTCCAATGAATATCCATGCATCTATGACTGAGGAATATATGACTTTCAATGCAAAAGTCGAAAAGTGGTGAAATAAGAAAAGTAAAAATAAATTACAGTAAGAGACATGGATTTGTTTTAAAGATAGATTGTTCTACAGATCAACCTTTCAGGTTAATACATTTGCTAGTTTATTTGCTGCATACAAAGAATGGTAATGATCTGAGAAAACTTCATATTCAATATATTTGTAAAATAAAAAAATAAAAAAAAGTTTTTCTGACAAAAAAGAATATCATCTCTATAACAGTGATATCATCACTATGAAAGTGATATCATCACTGATGAGGATATTAACTCTATCATTGGTATCGTCTAATGATGGTAATAAATGCAGCGTGTCTTACTTGACTGATAAATCCTTATAAATCATGGGTAGACATTTGTTAAATAGAAAATATAGCACTCATATTTATACGACACATCCTTACAGTCAGAGAGAAAGGAGAGGAAAAAATGCTGTTAAAACGTGATGGACTATGGACAATTTCAATACCCGGTAGGGTGTGTAAATATATATAAGTTACCGATATATATGGTGTTAGGTATAAAGAAACTCAAGGGATTTGTCTTCGATTTAAAACCGGAAACGACAACAGTGATTTCTTTGAAGGTAACCAGAGATATATGTATTTTCTATTGTTACGGGAGACCACTCCTTCATGCATGGCTTCATCCCGGTTTAAATACAATACCTAACAACTGTGTTTGGGAGAATTCTCTTTAGCTAAGTGGTTATGGTGTTGGCCTTTCGTCCGGGCGTTCTAGGTTCGAATCCTTCCCGGTCCCTGTATTTCTGTTATGCATTTGTTCATTTGTTTCTTTGTTAAGGACTTTGTTCGTAAGATGGGGGCCGTCCGGAAGTGGCCATTGAGCCATTAATCCGATTTGTTGTCCAAAAACGGACTTTCTGCCTAATAAGGCTTTGAGTCATCAATAAATGATTACTTGAAGACGGGGTGTGTTACGGGAGACCACTCCTTCATGCATGGCTTCATCCTGATTTAAATACAATATCTAACAACTGCCCTAGGGAGAGTTCTCTTTAGCTCAGTGGTTATGGTATTGGCCTTTCGTCCGGGCGTTCTAGGTTCGAATCCTTCCCGGTCCCTGTATTTCTGCTATGCATTTGTTCATTTGTTTCTTTGTTGCGGACTTTGTCCGTAATCTGTGCAAACTTGCAACCGTCAAGGGCAAAATTTGGCATGGAGATACAAGAATGATTATAGTTTCATAAACTAAAGATGAAATGGGTTAAAAGTTGGCTGAAAACGACTAAAAATGTATCTTTTAAAATTTTAATAAAAATCGTGGCTAAAACATAATGACCCGCGCCAAGGCTCAGTCTATATGATTGTTGTCAACTCGTCAAATAAAAAATGATAATAGATCTTAAGTAAATACTCTAGTCACAGCTATATACAGGGTGGGCCAATGAAATGTCACCACTTTTTTATCGTACACAAGTTTTTGAAATGAGAACTTATTCGATAACTTTATTTACAGACTTGTCACAGAAGCATCAAATTAATATTTGACACCAAAGGTTTCCGACCTTGTCTTTTGTTTTCCGCAAAGTTTAATAATTTGTGACATTTCAATCAACGCTCCTCTTCTCTGGATTACAGCTGCAACATGCACATTGAAGTTCGTGATGACATTGTCACACATCTCAAGAGGGATTCTCCGAATTTCCTGACGGATGTTGGTCTTCAGGGCCTCAATGGTCTGTGGGTTTTTGTAGTACATTCTCTCCTTCAGGTATTCCCACAGGTAGTAGTCTGCGGGGGAAAGATCAGGAGAGTAGTAAAGCTATGGGTTGCAGCTGTAATCCAGAGAAGAGGAGCGTGGATTGAACTTGTCATCAGTTATTGAACTTTGTGAAAAACAAGAGACACAGTGGGAAAATTTGGAATCAAATGTTAATTTGATGCTTCTTTGACAAGTCTGTGAATAAAATTTTCGAATAAGTTCTCATTTCAGAAACTTGTGTACGATTTTATTGGCCCACCTTGTTTATATAGCATAGAACTGACTGATAATTAGTAAATGTAATCAAAAGTACGGTCCTTGTATATTCAAAAAGACATTAATTCTTTACCACACAATCCAGAGTTCTAACGAAGAAAGCTTTTGAAAACATTTTGGGAGAGGAGAATATGCTGGTAGCAATCTTTTCATATCTTTCAAAGACAAGTCCTACCATTTGAACCGTATTTAATTGTCTACTGTAGTGGGACGCTTTGATAAAAGAGAAAAGTTTTTAAGCTTTGTTATGTAGTACCTTTGGCAATAACTAGATAAATACGACATTTTCAGTTCTACTCATTGAAATCTCTGTATTTCAGGAAAAAGAAGCAATTAGTTTTTAAGCAGTTGATCTTTTTCCTATAATGTTATCCACACTGTACGAAAACTTTGTTTTCCTTTATTTCAAAATATCGTAGTTTCTGTTAGAGAATCCTATAGTTTTATGTCTTGAAATAACATGTGCAGCAACAGTTTCAGCCGTTGGTATTTATGAAATGTATAAAATCACATCACAATAGTATTTGTAAAACAGATCTCTCCTTATCACATAATTACGGTCTGTTTACAGAATCACGTGTCCTGAAAGCAGAAGAATAAGATATTTGTGTTGAATCATTATCAAACAATCATAGTAAAGCTTTCAAAAATACGCCAATGTTTAACTTTTACTAAACAACAAAGTTTTGGGCTTCTTTAAAATTCAAAGCATTTGCAGATGACAAATTAAAAGTGACTCAAATGGTGAAAAGTGTCTTTTAAAGAGTAGACAATAATGTTGGAAAAGGAGAAAATGCTGGTCAATATTCTGCATGCCCAGGGACCAATCTTCTTCATGATTACGTCGGTTGTTAAAAAAAGTAGCTATTATGGATCCATAAGTATGTGATGGCTTGTTTGGTATCATGGATCACGGACAGCGTGTCTTAATTTTAGGAAACCTTATAGAACAGCGGCACAATGTGCTTAAAAATAGGTTGAATCTTAAGCATGCTGGATACCACATAAAGTGAGCTAGGCTCTGTGAATACGGGGTGTGGGGGTTAATGCATCAGCAGAGAGCATCAACCCATATCAGCCTGCGCACTCTGCGCAGGCTGATATGAGTCCAAACTTTCTGTTGTGTGTAAATTTTCTACACATCCAAGAACCATTCTACCTCATTTTGCAGCCGGGTGTAAGACAAAAGAGATTTCATGTATCCATAATTATGTGATGACTTACTTGGTATAATGTACCTCAGTAATGCATTTAACCCCTTTTTAAGCGCTTTGGTGGGCAATGTTGATTACGTTCAGACTTCACGTAATATATAGGTCTGATATCAAATCTGCATTGTCCAAACCATTGTAGATTGTGACTAAAACTACCTAAACAGTGTTGGGTCTTTTGACATTGTTATTGTATTGTTTAAATTTGAGACATGTGAAAAGGGGGCTCTATGCATCTCGGTGATGCATTATATCAAGCAAGTCATTGCATTATTATAAATCCATATAAAAAGATTTTGTCTAGCAGCCATCTGCATCATGAGATAAACTGGTCCTTGGACATGCAGAAAATTGACAAATAGAAAAATGTTTCGACCCATGTCAGCCTGCGCGGACTGTGCAGGCTGACCTGGGTCGATACTTTTTGCAGATGCATTTAGCCCCATTTTTATGGAGCATTGCTCTTTAATGATAAATAATAATTTTTTATCATAAAGAATACTTACACCAAATAGTGGATTGGGACCTAGGTCTAGCTTCGGTCTTTTAATTTCATACTGTAAAAATACAGCAACAGTCAATCAAATAAGCAGGATACATCTTTTGAGAACACATAGGAAAGAAGCAGTAGCGAATTTTCCGAAAACGTTTTCTTTGCCATCCACTTCTTTTTTATCTTTATTTCTATTCTGTCTTTATAGTCCAACACAGTTGATCAAGAAACTAACATACCAAACAAAGAATCGCTCATCACGAACATATTCTCTTATAAAATACCGAAAGTCATGTACACAAAGATAGGGCAAATTTACATCAACTTGATAGTCAACTTCGAAATCTTCATTTAAACAATAAGTCGTGTTATAGAAGTAAGATAATGTTGCTCTAAGGATAGCTCAATTCAACTGATGTGGTATACTGGTCTATATCCAACAGATAGACATGAATGTCTAGCTTGTTTTTGTATAGGGGGACACCTACACTGCCTTGCTATATAAACATGCTGATTTTGTACAGACGTGGTCGAGCTTTAGCCTTGGGACCTTGAGGTCCTGGATTCAATCCCAACCTTAGGAGGCTATTTATCAGTACTGTTACAATGATACAATACTTTTTTATCACTGTTTAAGCAAATTTAAAGTTAGTAACGTTTTGTTATATTTAACTTTGCATAGAAAAATCACCAGTTTATAACACCATCACAGAAAGACTGGATAAATTGCACTTACTTTTTCTTCAGGCCCTAAATAATTGTACATGAAGTCCCATGAAAAGTTGGACTGTAAGTGAGCATCATCATCACCGCCACCAAGCGCTGTAAGGAAAGATTTAAGCCATACTCTGTCAAAAGCGGGCTTGATGCATCTCCGTAATACATGGTACCAAGCAAGTCATCATAGTATTTTGGATTAATAAAATACATTTTGTATAACAATGAAGTTAAGAAGTTCACTGGTACTTTGAAGGCAAAAAGTTGACCAATTGCAAAAAGTTTCGGCCCTGATCTGCCTGCGCGGACTGCACGGGCTAATCGAAGTCGACACTTTTTGCAGGTACATTAAGCCCCTTTTCAAAGAGCATGATTTTATAGGCATTGTGTACCCCTTAATGAATAGTCCGAGTATAGTTGAACATGAAGCAAGGGAAACTTATGGAAATTTTATACCTAACATCACTTACATAATTTATTAGATCACACAAATGATCTGAAAAATTCTTTTTCTAAGATGGAAACTACAAAAACTGCTACTGCAGAGTTAAAACATTTTTCAGTCATTTGACCTAACCTTATATTTTATTCCATGCAGCCGTTATTAGAATTTTACAACAAATTGTCAAAATGAATAATCAAACAGAGTGGTGTTTTGTTTTGAAAGAAAAAGACGGGTTTAGAGTGCAAAGTTTTAAAACAATTAGCTAAACTAGTTTTTTGCCTCATGTGGCCCATTGTACAAATTTAACCACATTCAATCAAAGAAACCACTATGATAAAAAGAAGTAGCTTTAAAAAAATAACAAAAAGAATTTGTGTCCATATGTGAGTCATGCTCTGTGAAAATGAGGCTTAATGCATCCGCAAAAAGTATCGACCCAGGCAAACCTGCATTAAGATAATCGACCATCTAATCTAGAGTTTTTTTTACTCATATGGCCCATTATGTACAACTGAACCACATCAATCAAGAAAACCATTTCAAAAAAATGCAGCTTCCACAAACACCCAAAGAAAATGAGCCGTGTTCTATGAAAAGCGGGCTTAATGCAACTGCGAAAAGTATCGACCCAGGTCAGCCTGCGCAGTCCGCGTATGGTGACTTGTGCCGAAACTATTCGCTATTGGTCACTTTTCTGTATGTACAAGGACTGGTCTACCTCACAATTAAGTCGATTTTTAAAAGCAATGGCTATTATGGATCCATAAGTATATTATGGATCACGGAGATGCATTAAGCCCCCTTTTGCCAGAGCATGGTTCGTTAATGTGTTTCCAACATGTGAGTCACGCTTTGTTAACATTGGGCTTAATGTATCTGCAAAAAGTATCGCTGAACTGGGCCGAAATCTTTTGCTATTGGTCAACTTTCTGCATGTCCAAGGACCAGTTTACCTCACGATTAAGTCGGTTGCTAAACAAAATGGATTTTATGGATCCAGAGTTATGTGATGACTTGCTTGGTATCATGTATCATGCATCATGGAGGAGGCATCTAGACCCCTTTTCACAAAAAAGTATGTATATATATATGATAATTTGACATTTCTTTGAAAAGGCAAGGCAACGGTTCGGTCAACCTGACCTCTTGGTGCGAACGCCCGGTCGGGTAGAAAGTTGTGTCAGAACATGTACTGGTGTGAGAAAGCCAGGAAACACATGCGTAGATGCAACATGCGCCGTGATATGACCTAAGCTGTTAAAATGGCGTTAAACTCTAATACAAACAAACAAATCATGGTGCGAACGATCTCTGTAGTATGAGGGACAAGATATATAACGGATGTCAACCAAAGCGACCAATAAGAAACACACAAACTACCATTGTATATTAACCCTTATCCTGCTGAGAAACTAAAATGAAATTTTTAATTCGATGATAAAATCCCAAAATATTGCTACTTCAATGTTATGTTTTGGGTATTGATATCTCCATATCGGACAGTGTAGATCCAAGATCAGGCTGCACGTTATGTTCAGTCTGATCTTGATTTACACTGTCCGCAAAAGGTCAGCGTGTCGCGCTTAGCAGCCTAAGGGTCAAGCTTTTACCACACAATCCTGAGTTTAAAGAACTCGACAGACAATACTTATGACAAGGGAAAGATGCTAGTAACCAGTATCATCTCCTTTTCTCACAATGTTTTCTACCCCTGTAGAAGCAAATTTCTTCAATTGAGCCACATTTGATGTCTTCTGCAAATACTTTCAATTTGAACAAGTCGAAAATTTTGTTGTTTGCTAAAGACATAAAAAGATAAAGGAAGATTTCACAGTTACCTCCCCAATCTTGTGAATGCTTATCCCACTGAAGGTGGTAACTTCTGTTTAAGTTAAGACTACGGCCGGAACTAGAGTCATCATCTAAATCAGCATAACCATACAGTGGTCCCTGGCGACCCAAAGAATTGTATCTTGTAGCAATGTTTCTGGGAAAATATCGTTGATTGTTCGGATCTCTGTTAAAGACAAACAGAAGAAAAAAGAAATTATGTACAAATAGTTGGTTGGCCGGCACATAAAAGGTCTTAAGAAGCAAATCGATTTTTTAAACGGTAGTCGCGAGTTCAAAACCTTATTCAAATAGAGTCATGCTATGGCAAAAGGGAGTTTAATGCATCTGCGAGATACATTATATACAAGCAAGTCATCACATAGTCATGGACCCTCTTAAATCCATTTTGTTTAAAAATCAACAAATTCAAGTAGTAGATTGGTCCTTTGACGTGCAGAAAATTTAAAGACAGCAAAAAGTTTCGACCTATGTGAGCCTGTCCGAACTAAGCAGACTAACATGGGTCAATACTTTTTTGCATTTGCATTAAGCTCCCTTTTCACAGAGTATGGCACATGTCATAGATTTTCTTGGTGTGAGAAAATATCCGTTACATAGGAAACATTCTTCATTTCAGTGAATGCTGTATATCTATCCGTTATATAGGAAACATTCTTCATTTCAGTGAAAGCTGTATATCTGAAATGAAGGTCAAAGATTGCCAGAATGAGAAATCTAGAGATTACTATTTGAAGTCATTCTGTGGTCAGAGTATCTTGGAAAATACCAGAACCTATGCGCCTAAAATCAGACTGCACAATCTAGAAAGTCTGATTTTAGTCTGCATTACCAACAAAAGCATCTCAATTTTTACCTAGTGATCCTCAACTCTTTACCAAACGACAAAATTTTTTGCTTTACCAAATTGGAAGTATTTGCAGACGATAACTTGAATGTGGCCTAAATGATGATTTCTATCTTTGACCGGGTAGAAAACATTGTGGGAAAAGGAGAAAATGCTGGTTTCCAGCATTTTCTCTTTTTCCCACAATGTTTTCAAAACCTTTTTCTTCAGGGTCTCGGAATCATGTTTAAATAAACTTAAAAATTATGGTTAGTTGCTAGAAAGTATTCAGAGCTTGAACAAGTTTGGTCCCTCAAATTCGTCATCATTTCTACATAAGGATACACGTACAAGTAGACTAGCTTTAACTCTTAAAAGGGATTTTAAAGCGGTTTATAACCATTTCAAAGAAAGTTGTACACCTTATACGAGTACTTTATCAAAATTGAAGATGAACCTGTACTGCTCTGGAAATGAGAATGATTTTACATTTCCGTAGAGGACAGCCAACAAAACGTGGAGGGAAAAAGAATAATTCATTTCTCATCAGTCGTTCCTTTTCCAACAGTGATTAACCAAAAAATTACCCATTCCCTCTGATTTCTTCTTTTTTAAGACTTCAGATAGATCTAGCTTTCATTAATTCTTAAGTTTCAGTTCATAAATGTTAAAAAGTCTTCTTTACACATAAACTAATTACAAAAGATATTAAACAACATTTTGCATCCTGCATATAAACGCTTTCTTAAATATCTTGAGTACAGGAGCAAATGCTTGTTAAATGCAGTTTCCTACAATGTCTTCGATCTTTTGGAAAAATAGTCTTTACCTTTCCTTCAAAGAAGTGTAAGTGTCCTTTATACAAGTTGTAATAGTTTCTAATCTATATGGAGTCAGAATCAGGAGAGAGCTTGGACCCCAAACAACTAACCTTGATTCTGGACAGTCCGAAATTTTTTCGGACATGGAACCTATAAACAGATTTGCCACAGATCTATGCTGAACGTGAAAGAAGACCGCGATAAGAATGGATTAGGGATTATTACTGCCCGTACCACTGTTATAGAACAGCGGTCCGTGTCTGAAGTATGAATTTAGCACCGCACGTTGGGTAAATACATTCTGGGTGGAATAATGTCAAATAAGATACTGGATGTAGTAAATAAAATCATGCTTTGTGAAAGGTGGTTTAATACTGCAAAAAGTATCGACTCATGTCAGCCTGCACAGTCCGCGCAGGCTGACATGGGTCGAAACTTTTTGCTCTTTGTGAATTTTCTACACTTGCAAAGGACCATTCTACTTCATGATTCAGCCGGTTATTAGAGAAACTGAATTTTGTGAATCGATTTTTATGCGATGGATGACTTGGTATAGTGCATCACGCAAATGTATTAAACCCCTTTTTCCCGGAGCGCCGCCCATTTGTCAAATATTTTGGACAATTTAATCAAAGAAAGTTTCCTCTTACATGTCCGCTGATCTCTCTAACGATCTCCTCGATACTGCCTTAGATTTTTTCCTCGAACGTCTTATAAACATCACAACAGCTGTTACGAGGAAGATAGAAAGTAGAAACATAGAAAGGCCAACACTTAATCCAATAATAAGGCCAAAGTTGTCTGAGGTGGAGATAGCCCTGAAATGAATAGAAAGTATTGGTTATCCACACAAGGAGATGACTTGCCTTCTGGATCAGTGCGAAGAGTTCCAGATCAGATGAGCAGAACGTGTAAACATCTGATGACAGAAATGAGCCATGTTCTGGGAAAAGGGAGTTTAATGCATCTCTGTAGGGCATGATACCAAGTTAATCGTCACATAGTTATGGATCCATAAAATCCATTTTGTATAACAGCCGACTGAATCATTTGGTACACTGGTGCTTTGACGTGCAGAAAATCGGTCAATAGCAAAAACGTTTCGACCAGGTCAGCCTGGACAGCGCAGGCTGACTTAGGTCGACAATTTTTGAATATGAATAAAAGCCTCTTTTCACAGAGTATGGCCAATTAGCAGAAGTATAGCAACATATATTTTTTCTTATTTTCTATCAATGAGTATAATTATGTTCAAATTCACTTTAGCTGATTATTCCAATATATTTTCGTCTAAATGTCCACCTAAGTGAATATGATAACCAACACCTTTGCATTTTAAATGGAACCCATCTAAAATAAACTGAATTAAAAACTCAAAGAACGCAAAACTCACAGATGTGGCCCCGATTTCACTTTATATATTCTCACCTCTGATGCATGTGAGAAAATAGTCTGTGACTTTGAAAGAAAGTTGTATCAGTACTGGTGAAAGCTAGGAAACACGTGCTTAGTTGCACTCATCACCACGATATGCCTAAGCTGTTAAACGGTGTTAAACTCCGATTCAATCAATCAATTCACTTTATATAATTGTCTCAAATTTTAACAGTTCAGGTTATTGGGAATGCCATCATAGCAGATATAGATTTTCTCCAGTTCTCATGAGTCATCTCACAATATACAAACATCTAGAAAAGCAGCCAGTGGCTTAGAAAGAATACAGTCCGAATTATTAGTAAAATGAACTCCAGGAATGCATGAATAGGTGCACTGGAATAAGGTTGAAAATGGCGTTAAATACAATACAATCAATCAACAAACATCGACTTACTGACACTGGACACCCCCTGTTGCTTCACTACATTGAAATCCAGACTGGCAACCTTGCACCTCTTCGAACAACTCACATAGAGAGAGAGAGTTATTAATCGGAACTGAAATCAACAGAGTCCGTATTCACAAACCATTCTCATGAACATTCTTAGTCTAATTCTCCATTTTTATTTTTTTTAAGGTAACAACATCTGATTGGCTAAACTATTTTGTTTAGCCAATCAGATGTTGAGTTACTTTCAAGCCTAAGAACATTCTCAAGAATTAATAGTGAGTACGGACAGGTATCGGTTTATTTTTTTCTTTATATTTTCTCCATTAGCTGTTATCTATATATGGAACTGGAATACACCAAACAGTGTTGTCATTGTGTCTTCATTCTTATCAACTGAGACCAAAAAATATTGTCAATGTGTCTTCATTCTCATTAACTGAGACCAAAAAGTATTGTCATTATGTCTTCATTCTCATTAACTGGGACCAAAAAGTATTGCCATTACGAGTATGTTTTCATTCTTATTCATTTAACTGAACTTAGTGCTCATTCCAATAGTTAGTTTAAACATATTTTATTGCCATATACATGTACATGTTAACAAAAGCGATACATAAACAAAACTTCTGGTGCATGGAATGACACATGTAGATTGGCAAAGGGGTCTGGCCACAAGTTCTCACAACTTAGATTCGGCCATTCCCCTTCTCCAATTACATGTTTAAGAAACAACAGTCTTAATGGCAGCTAAAAAAATTTCAAACATTTCAATAGTTAAGGAATAATAAAGAACAAGAGGGCCAAGATGGCCCTGGATCGCTCATCTAAATTTTTGAGAGGATCATAGCCCATTTTTTTGAAGTATTGAAATTTTGGAAACAAAATCATTATTTTGCTAAGCAATTTTGAAAAAGGTCACCTGTAAAAATCATTTCAAAATCTGTCACAAACCCCTACAATCATCACCACAGCCATGTTTTTGATGGATCAGAATTCTGCATATAAAGTTTGTATAGAATTCAGAAAACAATCCATCATAAAGTACAGAAATGGTGATCAACAAGGCGGTTAACACCCAGATAGAGGCCCTTTTGATAACTGGTGAAATATTATGCATGTATTCCAAAGATTACAGTTTTATATTACCTCTTGCAATACATAGCTATCAAATACATCAAGTAGAAAGTGTGCATATCAGCATTTCTCACCAGTGCACTCACTTACCTGGTATAGATTGACGTCTGCAATAGCCCTTTTCATGAAAATACCTATACAGTCTTTCGATGAAAATTAAAAGGTCACCAAAGGATCATTTCTGTGAAATTATTTCAAAATCTGACCAGTGGTTTCAGAGAAGAAGAATTTTTAAGAATTTCTTCATGTCCGTATAGTACAAATAGCCCCCCCCCCACCACCACCACCACAACCATGTTTCTTGACGGATCGTAATTTCGCAAACAATTTTTCAAAAGAGCACCCAAGGAACATTTCTTTGAAATTATTTCAAAATCTGACAAGTGGTTTAAGAGAAGAAGAATTTCTTTAACTCATTACCAAACGACAAATTTTTGGACTGGATCAAATTCAAAGCATCTGCAGACAACAAATTAAATCTTGTTAATATGATGATTTTTGACTTTGATAGGGTAGAAAATATTGTGTGAAAAGGAGAAAATGCTGGTTACCAGCATTTTCTCCTTTTCCCACAATGTTTTCTATTGGCTTCTTTCTCAGGGTCGTTAAAAGTCGGGATTGTGTGGTAAAGAGTTAAGTCAATACAGTGCAAAGAGCCCCCCTCCATGGCCATGTTTTTCGACGGATCAAAATTTCGCGAACACTTGTTGAAAAGGGTCACCTAAGGAACATTTCTGTGAAATTATTTCAAAATCTGACCTGCGGTTTCAGAGGAGAAGATTTTTAAAGAATCTCTTAGAAAATTCACTTTGGTTGCCATGGCAACCAGAGTTTTTGATGGAATCAAATTCTGTAAATAATTTTTAAAGCGGACCTCCCAAGGAACATTCCAGCCAAGTTTGGTCCAAATTGGCCCAGTGGTTTAAGAGGAGAAGATGTTTAAAGAATTGTTGACGCCACACGACGCACGACGGACGACGGACGACGCACGACGGACACAACGTGATCCTAAGAGCTCCCCTTGAGCACGTTGTACTCAGGTGAGCCAAAAAACACATAATGAAATATCTGAACAACAAAGACTAATGTACTAGATAAATATAAGAGTGATAAAGATAAAAAGATAGATTATCAGCCGGGATTCGAGATTGGACAAGTCTGATCAAATGGCGACTCATATAGGATAGGCTTGAGGTACGTATAACAATCGGTCATTCAAACCTTCCTGAATCTTAAATAAATCCTTGGACAGAATAAACTATTTCAATGTTATCATTAAAGCTTAAGTTATCAGATCCAAACAATAATAAATTTAAACTTAAAGGGTGGTACTTGCGAAGTTTGCGAAATGATATCAATCTCTGATTGTTATATGACGGGCAGTGAAAAAATAATGCTCATTCCAATAAAGGTTAGTTTTACTCCGAAAAACTCAATTAAGTACTTGTTAAATACAGGAAGACATGGATAAATTAACCTTGCCGTGGTATAACTGATTTATTGTTGAAAGAGGCACAAAACGTCATTTAAACAAACCCCGACAAAGAACGAGTGCAAGACTGAGTTACAAAGAAAATTTGGTGGAGATAGAAAACAAAAACCCTTTCTGAACAACAGAATAAAAAGTTTTGAGACAAAGGAACGCTTGTTGGTAAAGGTGTTTGCACCTATATCCCAGTTTCTTTCTGAAATGTTCATACTACTGGAACATAATCACAATCTTTAATCAATACAACCTTTACAAAACCATTCCGAGTTTTGACATTGCTGAAAACTAGACCCTTTTCCACATTGAGGGAAAAGCAGAAATTACTTGTAATAAACAATTTCTCCTTTTCCCAAAATGTTTTATCCCTTTAAAGAGAAATCTCATCACATTTATAAATACTGTCGCCTGCAATTGCTTTCAATTTAAAAAAAATCTAAAATTTTGTCGTTTGGTAAATGGTTTATATTCGTATTTGTTTTTTCATCACAATAAAATCTGCCCTGAGTATAACAGATAATTTGGCAATAAAAGAGACTGATCACGATGGTCGACCCAACATTTTTGTTAACGCCTTGTTGTTCAAAGAATAAACTCTTTACCAAACGACAATATTTTAGACCTACCCGAATTAAAAGTGTTAGCAGACGACAAAAGGAACATAGCTCAAATGATGATTTCTGGCTTTTATAGAGTAGAAAACATTGTGGGAAAAGTAGAAAATGCTGGTTACCAGCATTTTCTACTTTTGCCCACAATGTTTTCAAAAGCCTTCTTCTTAAGGATCGTTAAACTCGGGTTTGTGTAGTAAGATTAATTTGCACATGGGAGACAAGATTCTCAATACCGATCGATATGAATTCTTGAACCATTTTCTGTGAACATCATTTAGAAGCTTCATGCAGAAGCAAACAATCCTTATATAGTGCTATCTTAGTATTATTCTAGCATTTTACCTTCTCTGTTTCCAACTGTCATGGCCAATGGATAGACTGTTTGATTCAGGAATGTGAAAGATTCGTTTCTCGCGAAATTGTACAAAGCCTCCGTAACCGCACTTCCTGCATCAGTTGAGTCTGCATAGACCGGTGTGAAGTTGACTTTGAGACTTCCTCTCCTAAATACCAATAAAAACATATGTAATCATTTAAAGAATGAAAGCGAATTTAAGAAAAAAATGTGAATTTATCTGCACTGTTTTTGTTAAGATGATGTGAATGCATCATTCTCTGACAAAAGGGAACTTAATGCCTCTCCTTGATACATTATATCAAGCAAATCAATATATAATTATGGATTTATGAAATCAAGTTTGTCTGAAAATGGACTGAATCCTGGCGAAGAATGGTCCTTTGAAATGCAGAAAATTGACCGATAGCAAAAGGCTTCGCAAAACTGCACAGGCTGACCGGGTCGATACTTTTTTTTCAAATGCATTAAACTCCCCTTTCACAGAGCATGGGTCAAATGAAAAAGGGACTGTGTGAACATTGAAGGGTTAGCTTTAATCAATTAGCAGTCGTAGAATTATTAAGTAATCAATTAGTAGTCGTAAAATTGTTTTTACTTTTTTTTTAAAGTTCGAGCCAATATCTGATCATTCCATTATTGTCGTACATATTTTCTTTCAGAATCTTAGTCCTTAGATGCCAAGACACCATGGAAGTATGCACTCGGAATCCGTTTTTTTCTATATGGCGGCTCACCAACCGCCTATATAAAAAAAACGACACTTTGAAAAACCACGATTTGAACCTTTGATTTCCCGCAGGATTATGCCTTGCCTATCAGGCTAAGCAAATAGTCATAATTACAAAAGAAAAAAAAATCTTCTTCCACTTGTACTTTTCATTTTGTTATAATGCGGTAATTATATGTTCGAATGGCACTTATACTAGAGAATATCAATGTAAAACTCCATATCCACCCCCTACATCATGAATAAAATCTTGTAGCATCTCAAATAAATGTACAAAACAATGGAATTCCGACTTCTTTTTCGGTTGTCTGTACCGTAAGAAGAAAAATATTAAAAAAAAACGGAAATATATCGACTTACTCTAGCGATATGATCACAACTGATTTCAGATCATCTCCTAGTGTTCCTCGGAACAGGTTATACAGCTGTAACAATAAAAAATTAAAACCTGCAGATTCTTCTTACAATGAAATCGAGCAAAGTAAACGTTTAATTTCAATACCCTTTTATGTGTCTGATAACCGTTATATGGACGCTCGTCCATATAATGGTTATTGGACACATATAACGGTACTGCGAGTTTTCCATTGACAAAATTTTCTTTAAAGTTTTTCTACATAATTGGAAATACCTTTTTTAAAGACTAATGATCATATGGCCTATTGCTACCGTCTAGATTCAAATGTAAACAAAAACCCCATAGTCACCAAATAATGCCCCACAGAAAATAGTTCTTTCCATTAGAAATCGTAAATCTGTTGAATATAACAATGTTGACATGAACTACGAAATCTATACCACTCCAATTTGAACGATGTCTACCTACAAGGAATATATGTCATCGATACGATACAAGATGTTTGCGTATAATTATGTAAATCAAGATAGTGACCTATGCAAACCAGGCTAATCTTTACTTATCCCAACGCAAATTTTTTATCCCTTTTTTTTCGCTGGTTTTGTAGGTCTAGTCTAGCTATGAGTTCATCCAAACGATAAGAAAGTAAAAAAAAAAAAGGGGGGGGAGTTAATCTGTAAATGACTTCTAGAAAGTATTTAGATGTCGGGTCATCAAACTTATATGGTCCTATCCTCCCCCTTCTGAAAAGTGATAATGATAATACTAATTAAAAAACTAGAGGCCCTTGAGGCCTGAAATCGCTCTATTGGCAGTGATTTTGATTTTTTGCTAGCATACATTATGAATTCGTGATGCAAAAAGAAAAAAGACAAAAACACAAAAAATGGGGGGGGGATGTTCTTACAAATGGGCTTCACCCCACTAAGACAGCATAAGTAGGCACGGTGAATTGAACAAACAGTGGGAAAAAAAAATAAAGTGCAATTTCTGAAAAATAATTGTTTGAAATCCAGCCAAATTTGATAGGGCTTTAGTACGCCTTGTATTAAAAAATCCTAGCAAATTTCAAAGAAAGGTGACGAATAATGTGGACTTTGTTGAGTAAACAATACTAAGTTATCAAATGGCTGCTTTTCCTGCACAGATTATTAGACTTTATTCACTTTTAATAGAGTTCAATCCCTTGATGAACCAAACAATCTTTGAAAGTTTCAAAAGAATTGGATCAAAACTGTGGACTTCATTGCCTAAACAAGAGATGGAAATTTGCAACTTCAAATGGCTACTTTTCCCATACTGTTTGTTGGATTTTTTTTCAAAATCAATAGGGTTCAAGCTATTGATAAGATAAACAAACTGCAAGTTTCAGGAAAATCTGACCACAAATGCAGAGTTTATCGCGTAAACAAGAAATGGAAAATTTCAACTTCAAATGGCTACTTTTCACATACTGTTTGTTAGATTTTTTTCCAAGATCAATAGGGTTCAAGCTATTGATGAGATAAACAAACTACGAAAGTTTCACAAAAATCTGACAACAAATGCAGACTTTATCGCGTAAACAAGAAAAGACAAACGGACGGACGCACGGACGGACGGACGGACGACGGAAACCATACCATGACATAAGCTCTGCTGGCTTTCAGCCAGTAGAGCTAAAAAAAAAGTGGGTGGTTCTCCTTTTTTTTTGTGGTATTTCCTTTTGTGACAAGTAAATGGTCTCTTACTGCTGACGATGGGTAAATTCACCGGATCGAACCGGATCGGACTAAAAAACCGAATTGGATAGGAACGAATCGGACTTATTAACTAGAGTGGACTGGATAGAACTGTAACAGACTTAGCCCTTATCCTGCTAAATAAGTGGAATCATTATTTGAGCCGATAGTAAAAACCAAAATTTTGCCTTTTCAAAGGTATTTTTTTTTGTGTGTGTGTGCACAAGATGTCCCTATCGAACAGTGTAAATCAAAGATCAGACTGCACGTTCTATGCAGTCTGATCTTAATCTACACTGTCCGCAAAAGGTCAGTGAGTCGCGCTCAGCAGCCTAAAGGTTAAAAACCCGATTGACTGTTTTCCTTCAATTTTGTATGGACCAACCCAATTATATCTTTACCAAGCCTACTTATTCCACATTTTCTAGTATTTCAGTCTTTCCGTACTTTGATTATTTATCTTGCTCTCTAAAAGCTGAGGTTTTGATGCAACAGCAGCAATATTGTGTATTTGAGTAATCAAAGCTCAATGTACTTCAAAATATCAAAATATCGAATGGGGAAAATGTTGATCACTTTTCGCTGATATTCATTAAAATGAGAGAGAGACGTGAGACACACTTACTGCTGATGCTGTTTCATTGACATAATAGTCATATGTAGCCTGGACTTGCAAATTTACTGTTGGTGGAATGTTGTAACTCAATACAATATACACTGATGCAGATGTTTCACCATCTGAAAGTGAAATTAAAAAAAGAAATGAAAATAAAGAAATGTTTGTTGAAAAGAAGATGTTTTACAGTGGCTTAATTTCATTCGGTATAACTGGATAAACTTACGAAAATATGAGGGTAGGCCTACACACATAACTGTTTTCAATATAGCGTGCTGGCAGATTGTTTACTTATCCTTGTTTTATAGACCTGAGATAGGTAAGAATTGACTGCTATCTTCGTAGCAGCTATCTGACCTTTAACTGTTAAAAAATATCAGCCTTTCACCCCTCCCCACTGCTGAAATCTGTTGAAAAAATGGAGATATAGTCACAACTGCTGGTTATGTACAAGCAACTGACCATATTCTTACAACTATTCCTTATAAAAAAAAAAACCTTTCTCTGAAAATTCATTATTAGGACCAATTACACTAGTTTCGGAGTAGCTGAATGCGCTGGCTATTGATCCACTTCTTGGTACTGATAAAGAATGAATAGATTGTAAACTATCAGCAAGCCTTGTTGCTGCTAATCGATGAATCGGAGTCTTGATTCATACCATAGCAAACTAATGTAGTTCAGAATGATTCTTTTCTCGGGCTATTTGGAAATTTAATATTTTCATAAGCGTTACCCAATAACCCAATACTACTTTGTAACAAAATGAAAAACAGTGGGGGAAAAAGAGGCAATTGCTCGTGAGGATACTTTTCGTTATTTTACTTCATACTGAACCACAAAAGAGTTCAATATTCATATTCCAGTAACTCTTACACCGTCTAACTTTTTTACAGATATTTCTTGTTTTATGTCTACACAGCACAAAATACCGAACCATGTCTGTACGTTCTGGCCTTTGATCTTGATCCTCATTTTCTGAAAAAAAAGTTTCTGGGTTGTCTTTGGCACCAGTGGGCTAAGGTCTGTTAATTCCGCAAAAATCGAATAATTGCATTAGGTAAAGATTACAGCTTGTTTGTATACTTACTTTCTATAGGAATGGGAGTGGTTGTTACGTTTCCTGAAATAAATAGTAATATAAAGTTGTTGTACGCTCTTATTCCAATCAGGCATATTTAATGAGTTACGTGGAAGAAGAAGTCATAGCGTTTAAGTGTTTCCTCGTTATGAAAATTATTTATTGGAATAGACTCTGTCACAATCATTTTGAAAGAACTCATGTGCGACAGAGAGATTTTGGTATTAAATGCTTTAACTCTTTCACTGCCAATTATATATATTTCACTTTTTCAATGGCTACAAATATAATTCCACTGCAAAATGGAGAAACTGTTTGGTCATAATCTAAGATAAATAGTGGACAGTGTAGATCAGAGATAAGACTGCACGTTCTGTGCAGTCTGATCTTGATCTACACTGTCCACAAAAGCTTCTTGTGTGGTATCCAGTAAGGAAAGAGTTAAATACACAAGCAATTTCGTTGAAATGATATCCCCCGCCGAAAAATGTACTTGACCGCGTAACTTAAAATCGCTCCCAGTCGGCTATTTTTCATCGAATCAAAAAAAAAAAAAAGAGTGTATCGGTGGAATGGTTTATTGTTCACATGTATAAAGTTTCACGAAATTCCGTCCACGGGTATTGAAGATATTCTTCCGGACGGAAACACGGACGGATTGACGGACGGACAACGCTAAAACTATATCCCTCCGCCTCATCGTTAGGTTAGGCAACGTCCTATGAACCACGTGCTTTGATTGTTGATCAAAAGACGTTGCAAATTGTACCTGTGGAGATGAAGTAGGAATGGGGTCGGTGATATTTCTTTTCATGAAAATTCCTTGATTTTTAGACAATTCCAATAAACATCAACTTGTCCTAATTATGAAATCAATAAAACTATTGTTCTTGCTTTTTATGCTTTTATCTTGAAACTTAAATATGAAAATATGTCAGCCATTGACTGACCAACACAGAATTATGAACAATGGTATAGCTTGGCTGAAACACAGATGAAAAAGAATAATGAAAACCTACCGAGCGAAACACACTCGTTTGATTGATTAACATAACCAACTAGACAAGAACATTCAAATCCACCGTCAACATTATGACATCCACCATTTGTGATATTACAAGTAGAGCTGTTTGCACATTCATTGACATCCGTTTCACACTTGTCACCTGTCCACGTGGGCAAACAGTCACAAAGACCATCAACTGTATTACATGTTTGGTTCCGGTTTAAAGCGTGTTCTGGTATGCAACCACATGTGTTACTGCAGTTTGTTCCGTACTTGTTATTTGTACATTCTGAAAAAGGGCAAAAATGGACCTAAAACAATTCTTTCTTCCTCATTGATCTTTTCATTTGAGAAAAGCTCTGGCAAAAGGAGGCTTAATGCATCTCCGTGATGCATTGTATCAAGCAAACCATCACACAGTTAGTTTAAACTTTATTTATTATGTTGATACAAATACACATGTAAAATAAAAGAAATGATACATGGTATAACAAGTTTCAAAGGTTGATAGGTAGGATTGGAAAACAAGCTAAGAATAACTTATATTAATTCCTCTCCTAAAGATGTTTTCATACTTATTAAAAAATACCACATATTGAGATGCCATAGCTTTAAAGTAAAGAAAGTAGATATGATACCGGAAATAAAGACAAAAAATATAGAAATGATAACCACTTCCTGTTTTCTTCTCCCTTCACTTGGGAGTTCACAAAGCGTAATATACAGGTGGATTTAGGTTATTGAATCATAGCAACGGAGATTGAGATTGAGATGACGACTGGCTCCAGACACCCAGCCTATGAAGAAAATCTTTTTGACGCTAAAATAAAGTGATGGACACAAGCAAATATGTACTTGTTTTGTTCAAAGGTAAGGTGTTCGTTTCCATTTAATAAATTGGAGGTGATAAGCGGACATGGAATATCATAAAAATTTTGATTACGTAGCTGATGATACTTAGGACAATAAAGAAGGTAGTGATCTACAGTTTCGATTTGGCCACAGGAACATAATGGTGAGTCGATTAGAGATCGTCTGTGTAGATCATGGTTAAGCGAACTACATCCTAAGCGTAAGCGTGCATGTAAGATCTGTCCCTTTCGTGTCCCAAAATTAAGCAATGGAGATGATTTTTGTAAGGTGCGGTTTAATACTGATTTAAACTGTGATAAGGACGCGGCGTTTCTTGTACTTTGTGGCAAGGTATTCCATTCCCGAATTGTGCGAGGTAAAAAAGAAGAGCTGTAGGATTGGGTCCTTGCGTTTACACACCTGATACTCCTTAAAATGTATCTTCCAGGATCGGTTTGATCACGCCCAGGGATAAGATTTGACAGGTACGTGGGTGATAGACCGTTTAACATTTTATAAAGTAAAATGAGTCTATGTTTACGTCTTCTTGCTGCTAGTGTTTCCCACTTAAGATCGCATAGGAGTTTCTGGATGTTACAATATTTAGTAGCACCAGTAACAATTCTAGCTGCTTCGTTGTGTCGATTTCATGTTTCAAGGTTTCTGTGCAATTATCCCAGACGACATCTGAATATTCTAAGAGAGGTCGAATAAAAGAAAAGTACATTCGTTCGAGGCTAGACCTATTTAAAAAATGTTTGACAGTTTTCATCATTCCAATTCTCTGCCAAGCTTTCTTAAGTATAAAAGATATATGGGATGACCATTTCAGGTCTTCAGAAAAAGTAACACCAAGATGCATATGTGAGGATACATTTTTTATGGCCACATTATTCATGTAAAGGGAAGGATGTTCAGGTTTCTTTCGTTTCCTTGAAAATATAATAGACTCTGTTTTTGAAGGATTGAAAGAAACTAGCCAGGTTTTAGACCAACAATGAACAGCTTCAAGGTCTGTGTTAAGAGCTGTCGCTGCCTGATCTGGTGTTTCCACAATTACATACAAACTGGTATCGTCGGCAAAAAGACGAACGTTAGTGTTGATTTGGGACACTATGTCGTTTATATAAATTAGGAATAATAAAGGCCCTAAAATGGAGCCCTGGGGGACACCAGCATTGATAATAGACCAGTCTGACGAAACGTTAGAGCAAACAACACGTTGTTTCCGTAATGTTAAGTAAGAAGAAAACCATTTGAGGAGAGGTCCACAGATACCAAGCGAAGACAGTTTGTGGAGGAGACCTCTGTGCCACACTCGATCAAACGCTTTGGAGATGTCACAGAACACGGCACGGACCTCAAGTCCTTCGTCCAAAGCTCGGTTTATGTCATCATAGATAAAAATTAATTGGTTAGTAGTAGAGTCACCTTTGATAAATCCGGACTGATACTTCGTCAAAAGTCTGTTATCATTCAGGTAGTTGTATAAATATTTGTGGACACATCTTTCAAATAATTTACCAAGACAACTAAGCAGAGAAATTGGTCGATAGTTAGATGGCTTGGATGGATCACCCTTTTTAAATATAGGTGTAACATTTGCTAGTTTCCAAGCACTGGGGAAGTAAGATAAGGCAAGAAGTGAATTAAATAGGTGAGATAAGACAGTACATAATTCTGTAGACCCTTCACACAGAAGTTTTGGGCTAACAAAGTCAGGACCACTAGCCTTAGAGGAATCAATGAGAGAAATTGCGTCTTTTACGTCGCATGGAGTAATAGTGAGATGCGACAAGGTAGATTCGATAAATGTTATGTTGTGTGGTAGTTGTTGATCGTGATCGTCCAGCGTCGATTGTCTAGAAAAATACGAATTCAAAAGTTCCGCTTTGGATATGTCTGTAGATGCTTCCATATTGTTATCATAAAGAGTTGGAATGGTGCATGTTGTTTGCTTTTGTGTTAGTCGTTTAGCGACTTTGAACCATGTCTTTGGTGAAGTACTGGATGAATTGATTATTTCAACTAATTTATTTTGGTAGTTTAATTTGGCTTTGCGTATATGTTTTGTTACAGTATTTCGCGCTTCTCTAAACTTTGACCATGTTTCAACATTGTTTAGCCGTTTGGCTTCTTTATGTAATCTTTTGCGTGTTCTAATAAGTTTGCGTATTTCAGTGTTCATCCATGGAATATCGTTTGGTCTGACAGTGATTGTTTTGTTAGGAATGGTTTTAGAGGCGACTGAAATGATCTTGTCAGTAATATTTTGTATTGTTTTATCGGGGTCATTGTCATCTGTAAGCAAGTTCCAGTCTACGTTTCGTAGTTTATTTCTATATTCATCGTAGTTACCTTTGTCATAAAGCCAGATGTGACGTTTGAACGACTTAAATTTAGGTTTGTCAAACTTGAGGACAGCAACGACTGGGCAATGGAAACGGGTAAGTTCAGGAATAAATGGGTCGGCAACGAAGCTTGAAATGACGTGATTCTTATTTTTGACAAAAATAAGATCGATAAGCGAGCTTGATGTTTCTGTAAAGTGAGTCGGTGTGTCAATCAGTTGGTGTGCACTGTGTGATGCGATGAGATTTTTTATCTTATCTGAAGCCTGAGAGAGAAAGTGCATGTTAAAGTCTCCAGTGACGATTATGTTGTCATACGATTTGTCGAATGCTTGGTCTAGACTCTGTTCCATCAAGAGCCATTGGTCATTGTTTGAGTCAGGAGGACGGTAGAATCCACCTAGTAAGATTTTATTTTTACCCAGCTTCAGTTCAACCCAGAGTGCTTCTACTCCTTCAATGGACAAATCGTGTTTTTGTTCGGCGTAAATGCCGTCACGAACGTAAATAGATACGCCGCCGCCATTTCGACCCTTTCGATCACAGCGGAAAGGACACTGAACATTTCTAATAAACAGATCGGCATTTGATACGGAAGGATTTAGCCATGTTTCTGTTAAGACAACAATATCGTAAGGTTGGGTTTCGACTTGCAAAATATCTAGTTTTGGTCTCAGGCTCTGTATGTTTAGGTGCATAACACTGATGCCCGATTTAAGTAATTCACAATACGAGGTAGTTGAAGAAGTAGAAGTATCAGAGGCTCCAGAATCCATACCTGGGTTAGGATGCACATCTCCAGAGGTAAGTATATATAAAAAGGGTAAGTAGATAAATGTAAGGAACTGAAGGTAAATACTGGTGTCGGTAATTGTGATATATGTATAGAATAGCGAGATTTGTATTTCCTGGCGATGTGGCTGGGGATTACGTAGTAAGCTTATCATCAAGGAGGGTGGTATCTGCATACAGTTGTGCATAGGGCCACTATGGCCAGGATTAGATGTGCTGGAAAACATTTAGGAAGGAGTGCGGGAGCCGAAGTCGCCATCAATCTACCGTTGCAGTAAAAGCAGAAAATAGAAACAAGAAGCAAGTTAAAAGAAATCGTAATAGTACTAATCATAGACTTGTACTTTATGAACGAGCCTTGGTTTTGTGGGTTTTCAGTATGCCTTTTCAGGTCAAGAACAAAAATGGAGATCTCATATCTTTACGTGAGGACAAAGTGTAACTTTCAAAGGTGAGTACATCAAGACTTAGAGGTTTAACATGGAACAGGAAATGGTAGGTTCAAAATGCATTTAACAAATAGTATGACGTGGGACTCTCTTTTTCACACATTCACACACACACCCACACACACACACGCACACACACCCAGACACCCCCCCCACACACACCCCCCCCACACACATATATATATATATACACACACACACATATATATATACATATATACATACACATACACATACATACACATATATACACACACATACATACACACACATACACATATATATATATACCCACACACACATACACATATGTATAGACGAGTAATATGGACACTCATACACATATATACACTTAAAGACAGACATACACATACATATACAGTATTAATTTTCTGCAATTACATGTCCTGCACTTGCATGCACATCCAAACTGATACATGGACATATTTACAAATACAAGTATAAAAATAGACTTATACATACATGTATATACAAATCATACTGGGTCTCCACGACATGAGTCTGCGCTTGGCCTTCAGTACGAAAGTGTACACACACACAAAAAAAGAGATAGGTGGGAGGTGTGATTTTTCCAAAAAAAAAATGGATTTAAGTTCTAATGTTAATGATATCTTGTGCTAACTCCTTTCCTACTGAATACGTTTAACAACACTTTCGGGGAGATAGCATAAACCCAAATATTGCAAAACCAGGGTTGCTTTTTTTTTTTTTTTTTTGGAGAAAGTTAACTCCTTATCACACAGTTATAGACCCATAATAGCCACTTTTTTTAACAACCGACCTAATCAACAGAAAACTGACCAATAGCGAAATATTTCGGCCCAGGTCAGCCTGCGTGGACTGCGTAGGCTGACTTGGGTCGATACATTTCGCAGATACATTAGCTGCCTTTTCATAGAGCATTGCTCATTTATATATAACAAGTCACTGAAGCCATATTGGAAAACGTAGCAAATGGAGCCACTCAGAGTAACGAGTAATTGCTCCTTTCAGCACAATTCTTTCATAGGAATGTATGTATTGAATTTTGATTTTTGTAATTTGTACAAAAAATTTAAAGCGATACTTTGTTAGGTGTCTGCTGCCATTTGAAAGGCAGAAATCGAGAAAATGCTTAGAATGCCTTTGGATGCTTTAAGAACTTTTTCTGCCCAGTGTTTATCAGGATCATATAGACCACACAGAACGAGCAGCCTGATCTTGGATTTATGTGTGAGGTCTTGGACTTACACCCACACTTCCATACCTTGGTGTCTAGTTTTGTTCGACAATTAAACAAAGATTACTGAGTGTTCTTCGCCACTAGAGACAATTTTCACATTAAGGTAAAAGCTCAATTGTTCGTGCACTCAGATCAAAGTAACAATTATTTGTGTATGCTAAACCTGAAACTGTGACATACTCCGATATCTTATTTTATTTCATTTTTTAATCAGAAATATTCTTGAAGTACATATACATGTACATGAGGCTGTAGCAATCAATATACATGCATTCTTGATATGCTGCCATCATTTGATATCTTACCCTGTTGTCAGCTTTGTTATTTAAAGTAAATGAGCCATGCTCTGTGAAAAGGGACGTTAATGCATCTGCAAAAAAGTATCGACTCAGTATCAACTCAGGTCAACCTGCACGGACTGCGCAGGCTGACCTGGGTCGAAACTTTTTGCTATTGGTAAACTTTCTGATTATCCAAGGACCATTTTACCTCATAATTCGGCTGGTTGTTAAACAAAATTGATTTTACGGATCTCTGATTATACGATGACTTGCTTGGTACAATGCATCACGGAGATGCAGTACGCCCGGTCTTGCCAGCGCATGCCTCAAATTTATGTATACTTCAATTCATTGTCTACACAGAAATTCGTAGGATTCTTTGGTCTTCTTCTTGGGTCATACACATTACATCAGCACCCGATTGTATAAACGTTGGTTAAACTAACCCAGGGTTAAACTCTAACCTTGGGTTAACTTTTAACCAGTTTGGTTAACTAACCAAACTGGTTAAACACTTGTATAAAACAGATAACCAAACTGGTTACTTAACTAGAATGGTTAAATTAACCAAAAGTTAACCCAACAAATATATCCCGTCATGCAGTTCTCTTTCCAAGTTTTCACGCGCGATACGTCACAAATGTATCCCCTCACGCACATTTTACCGCTCATACAACATAAAGAGAGTGCTTTTGATAATTAAGGAATGAAGAGAATTTTTTTGTTTTCATTGAGGTATGAAAAAAAAACCTAATCACACTGTATGAAACCGCGAAGCGGTTTCATACAAAAGTGTGATTAGGTTTTTTCTTCATACCTCAATGAAAACAAAAAAAAATTCTCTTCATTCCTTATAATTCAATATCACAGACAACAAATATGCATTTAAATAACTCTAACTGCTCTTTTTTTTTGTAAATCCAACATTGCGTATTTATTTACTGTCCTTTTCATTGATATTTCAAAGCGCGGTAAAACTGCTCCTTCATGACGTCAAATGACGTAATTCATGACGTCATTACAGTATTGAACGTTTGCAGATTGAGTGGATTTATTATTAGAAGTTCAATACACTAGAATTAAGTTGAAAATAAGATCGTTTAAACCCAGCAGAGTAACAATGAGTTTTCAGCTCTCTCTTTGAATTTACTGTTGGACTTTTTTTTCAGTATTCAGAAAAAACAAATTCAGCTGGCAATTTAATCTTCGGACTCGATATAAAATCAGACCGAAAAAACATTATGAAATCTCGTATATATATGTTTGTTTACATTACTTTGACTGCAAAAGTAGTTCCGGCACTGCTAAATTTTTTTTTTTTTTTCATGGAGCTATGAAAAAAATTTTTCAGCCAATCAGAACTCGCCAATGTTCATGAAAACTATTAATATTGAATTATTTGATTATAAAAATGTATTTTTATACTAATACCGCTGTTATTTTGGGTTTAAACACATATTTTAGTTTTTGTATAGTCTCCGAAGTCTACAAATGTAATTCAGACAAAAATCTGAGATGTCCGGTCGTATTACGATAAAATAAAGGCTGTCGAAGTGGTTTTGTCCGTACCGAGTGTATCTCTTCCTGCTTGAAAACAGCGATGACCTCATATTCAGATGCAACGATCTATACATCGGTTTTAAAGACAAATACGATGACTACATACAAGAATATGTCTTAGGTAAGGTTCGTGTGTTTTATATATGCAATAGGACTTTCTATCGCAATATTTCTTTCGGCACTTTGAATGACCCGGAAGTTGTGTCATAGGTAACTATTCAGTAAAAGTTTTGTTTGTACATTATCCGCCAATATTTGAACAGAAAATGGATAAATAAGTCCGTAATCCCACACTCCCACCTTCATTACGATTCTACATAAAATGATCGTGTATCAAGACAATGTTTTTGGTCAGTGATTGAAAACAACATAACGGTTGTCACAGGTGAAAAACTACCCAACTTTCGAAAACAATCTTGATCCAGAATCCCATGTTGTATCTCATGTTAACTTGACTAAAAGTTGAAAGATTTAGAGTAACATGACGAATATGCTTGATGTTGAAAGTTATCATTATTTGCCAATTTGTAATCTTGCCTCACTTTGGCTTGTTTTTGTACCATTTAATAATAAACGAACTGAGGCTGGGAGCTCTATGCAAACAGACATATATAGCTATATACATGTAGAAAGTAGCAATCATTCTTAAGTAGATCTAATTTGTCAGACGATCAGATAACTAGTTGATTTCTGATTATCAGATGGTGATTGGATTTTTAAAACGTGTATGGTAGATCTATATCCTTCAGTATATTCCACTGAGCACCCACAACATGGGTTTCATCTTGTTTTCATTATGTGTTTTTGTTTTATTCTGATAAATACAAAACTTTCATTACTGTCATTCTCATCCTAGGTAAATAAACACATATTTGAATGATGATGGTAAAGTGGTAAAGGGATGGTGTAATTTATTTAGCATGGTAGAGCATTATGTCTGATTTTCAAGAACTTGAGTTCAGCATTCTTGGAAAATGACAGGTATGTGTTGTTCAACAATCTAGTTGGTTGAATGTTACCTGTAACTTTTTTGCCGCCAAAATGAAAAATAATAATAAATTCAGCTTATTTCAAAGCCTGAAAGTAGATTACTCTTGTACTGTAAGATGGTTTTGCTAAAAGAAAAACAGCATCAGGTAGCAGATTGCACTTTCTGATCTTGATCCATAGTCTCGGCTCTCCAAAAGCTATTTTAATCCCCACTGGCAGTGGAAGAGGTAAGAGAAATTAGGTACTGGAAAAATATCTGTCATATCTATGGACTAGTGAATCTCACATATAACATGCATAAATTACTTTTTTTGTCACGTTTATGTTCTCTGATTATGCTTTATCTTTGATAGAGATATTTTTGCTCCTAATTCAGTTTATGGTAGAAGTGATAGACATACCAGTGTTTTACAGACTTCAAGCAGTTTAAAATTAACTGCTACCTTACTCATATCTTGTATACAACTGACATATATTTACAAAGATGAGCACCAAAAAATATATAGCCTTTGAAGCAGTTACTAGTTGTACATCAATGAGTTGTAAAAAGAGAGTGTGAAATCATTTTTAGATCCACTGTGGTAAAAAGATCTACTGTCAACAGAAAAAAAAATATTGTCATAAATCTACTTCATTGTAGAGACTTTTAACAGGTCTTTGTATTTTTTTTTGCCAAAGATATTTTCTTTTGTTCTTAGAAATCGAAAGGTGAACAATGTCAGAAAAAAGGGTTATAGTTGCTTTCATCCAGTAGGTATCAGACTTGGTAAACATTACAAGTACCAGCAGTCAAGTTAAAAACAGAAATCTGTGTCAGTCATAATACACTTTGAAAGGAAATTTCAGTACAGGTCTATACATTTTATTATATCACTTTCAATCAGTCATTTTCAGTAGATTTTTTTTTTGTGGTAAATTTCTCATAAAAGGAGTGAAAGGTTTAGACTGAAATTTGACTGCTTGTAGAAAGGCTGCATAAACATGTAGACTGATTTTGGTGTGCAATGGTAGAATTTTACTCATGGAAGGTAGCATCAAAGTTACAAAAGTGGGCTGGATAGATCTTTGCTATTGTCATTTAGAGATGACATCCATCACATAACAACTCTGTACCAAATAAAAAAAAAATTAGCACTGGTCCGGATTTAAAACATTTGCAGACAACAAATTAAAGTGTGGTTAAATGATGAAATAGTTGAAAAGGTATAAAACATTGTGGTTAATGGAAAAAATGTTGATTACTGGCATTTTTCCATTTTCTCACAATGTTTACCAGGTCTTTTCTATGGTTGCTAAGACAGAATTGTTTGGTAAAGGGTTAACACAATGAATTTCACTCCTTTAAAGATTGAATTTCTACTTTAAATAGGTAAAAACACAGACATTCAGTACAGAATGATAGTGCCTGGACAATGCTGTACCAAGTTTACACTGGGCAGGTGTTTTAGTGTTATGAGAGATTCAAATGGAGAGCCATACATTCAATCAGTCAAACTTTTGAGTAATTTAAGTGTCCTCAGTGTGTCACAATGTGCAAAAGATATTTGAACATGTCACTTGTTCAACCACTCTTTTTCTTTTAAACCAAAGCTATTTGAACCACTTAAAATAGCACATAAAAATGTATCACCATTTCCTATCAATTTAGATCAAGACCAGACTGCAAAGAACATGCAGTATGATCTTTGATCTATACCTTTCTTTTGTGTTAACAATATAATGGTAGATACTTGTGAAATTATATTGCTATTTTCACTTTTTTTCCCAGACTGGAAAAAGTCCATTTAACTCTTTACCAATAGACAAAATTGTAGACTGCAAATTGAAAGTATTTGCAAACAACAAATTAACTGTTGATCAAATGATGATTTTCCCTTTTTAGAAAACATTTAGGAAAAAGTAAAAAAACTGGTTACCAACATTCTCTCATTTTTCAGCAATTTTTTCTTGGGATCATTGAATCATGTGGTAGAAGGTTAAATTGAATTCTAGGGATTATATGAATTTGTGTATTTCAGTACATGTTTTTTTGACAATTTTGGATATTTAATCAGTTTATTATATAAACTTTAGATGGGTATAACATTAGTCATGACATGTTACAGGAATATATAACTTAAAATGATAAAACTGTTTTTGTTGCTGTCCCACATTCAGGCTTGTATTGACATCACTCTCCAACTGGAGATAAAAACAACTTTTTATGCCCCTGAAGCTGGTAGCTTCAAAAAGGAGAAAGTGCTTGTAAAAGTTGATTGCATATCAACCCATTACATTTTTGATGCTGCTGAAAGAGCACATTATCCTCTTCTATAAGTATACATCCTAAATGTAAGGTGAAATGGGGTTTGGAAAATCTAAAAATAGCTTTTTAAGTATAGGTTTTATTTGTTTGTGGAAGAAAGACAAAGGTTTATGAAAGGAATACACAGATTATGTTCCAGTTGTATGGTGTTTCACATCATTATCATTATTATAAGTTTCAGTTTTATCATGGCGACCAGTGCACCTATCCATGCTTTCCTGGAATTTTTGTTACCAGTACTCACCACAATATCCTTTCCGAGCCACTGGCTGCTTTCCCACATAACCATCATCAAAACAATGATCAGCGGTGAGAGAGGAATGAATCCTGTCACAATGACTATCACCAATCCTCAGAAAGAAATTGGTCGAGCCACGGATCAAACTAGTGACCTCCTGTTCTCAAGTCTTGTACACTACCGACTGAGCTACAGGGGCTTGGCAGATTATGCTCTAGACATGTAGTCGTATCGAATTATGGGAAAAACTGAAAAAGCCATTTTTTTTGTCGTAAAACCCCTTTCTGCAGTCACTGGCACAAATTTATTTAAGTCAAAGGCGCGTATTATGTATTTATTGAAGTCAAAAACCAAAGTTCTTGATCCAATTTAAATTTCTGACTACATGAATGTGAAAAAAAAAGGAAAGAGTACAGAAAATCCCTTGGTGAAAATAGGTAGAACAGATCTGATTTGAACCCCGAACTCCTTTTCCGGAGACAGGTGCCATATCCATTAGGCCATCAAATTCTTATTCCTGTATGAGCGTAGATTATCATAATTAAATATAGCATACATTCCCTGGTGCATAAATTAGATATTATCTTTGTTTTTAAAGAAAATAGGATATTATATCATGGGGAAAATCAATTAGACTTCACTATTTGCTCTTATTTGTAAGTCACTTTCAACATTCAGGGTACAGTCCCGACAGGGGAGACTACACACTGTTTTATCACCCAGGAAAGTTGCAAAATCGCAGGTTTCCTGCACACTTTTATCTGTTAATGAAGGCCGCTCCATATTCAGACGGACATAAAATTTCAATGTGGGTGCCATCAACGCATCCCACAACTCCAGAAAAAAACTGCCGATCTCGTAAAACCCATGTCGTGTGGTCCCTCGTTTGTCCCCGGTCGTCGTGAATTTTATGTAGGCCTACCGGTAGACCTAGATCTACGTCTTTCGAAGTAAACAGTGTCTTTTGAGCCTAACCCTTGCGATGGTTCTGGGCAAATTACGGATATCTACCCCAAATGTGTCCACAAAATCAACCACGAAAAACTTTAGGACAATACTATGCCTAGCTAGGCTAGATCTTGATGTCAATGTAAGTTACGATTCGTCCCGTGTTGAAGTCGATCCCCTAAAAGTTTTTCTAGTCTGTCTATACAGGAATCATACATATACAATCTCTTGTCTAAATTTGCCGCTTCAAACCTAGATCTACATCTTCGTCGAAGTTTTTTGTCGTCGAATTCGTAAGTTTGCACATTTAATCGTCGAGATTGCCTCGGTTGTCTAGCTACCGGTGTAACAAGGGCGGCCATGTTGTTTTTTGGTTAAATGGTTAACCGGTATAGTGGAGGTGGGTTAAATTTAACCGGAATTTGATTCTGGTTAAAGTTAACCAGATCTTTATACAATCGCTAACCAATAATTTAACCCAAACTCTCTCCTAACCAAACTTTTAACCCAGTGGTTAAATTTAACCAACATTTATACAATCGGGTGCTGATGGCTACGTTATTATTACTGATATAACCTCTGTGAATGAAGTGTTGTTAGTTGAAAAAAAAATGTATGTCTTAATAAAGGTTCAAGTTTCATATATCAACTCATGTTTTTTTTTTTTTAATCTGTAATAATTCAATATTAATAGTTTTCATGAACATTGGCGAGTTCTGATTGGCTGAAAAATTTTTTTCATAGCTCCATGAAAAAAAAAAATTTAGCAGTGCCGGAACTACTTTTGCAGTCAAAGTAATGTAAACAAACATATATATACGAGATTTCATAATGTTTTTTCGGTCTGATTTTATATCGAGTCCGAAGATTAAATTGCCAGCTGAATTTGTTTTTTCTGAATACTGAAAAAAAAGTCCAACAGTAAATTCAAAGAGAGAGCTGAAAACTCATTGTTACTCTGCTGGGTTTAAACGATCTTATTTTCAACTTAATTCTAGTGTATTGAACTTCTAATAATAAATCCACTCAATCTGCAAACGTTCAATACTGTAATGACGTCATGAATTACGTCATTTGACGTCATGAAGGAGCAGTTTTACCGCGCTTTGAAATATCAATGAAAAGGACAGTAAATAAATACGCAATGTTGGATTTACAAAAAAAAAGAGCAGTTAGAGTTATTTAAATGCATATTTGTTGTCTGTGATATTGAATTATAAGGAATGAAGAGAATTTTTTTTTGTTTTCATTGAGGTATGAAGAAAAAACCTAATCACACTTTTGTATGAAACCGCTTCGCGGTTTCATACAGTGTGATTAGGTTTTTTTTTCATACCTCAATGAAAACAAAAAAATTCTCTTCATTCCTTAAAAGAAGTTTCATTACTAAATTACAAAAATCGAATGAAATTCAATCAAATATTCGTGATAACGTGGTAAATACGGAAACAAAAATGTTATCTCTATGCCAGGGTATACTTGTTCAAAGTGAGATGCAATCATAGTAAAACAAAAAATAAAATTTGTCATCATTTTACTTTTTAATGCACTTGAAAATGATCTTATGAAGATACGAAGATATAGACTATATTTGATTTTTTCGGTGAAAGATCTAAATTTATTTCATCGAGTGAACATCATCGGTAATGTCTTCATGAGTGGCGGCCAATATTACCGATGATGTTCACTCAATGAAATAAATTTCGATCTGTCACCGAAAACAAAAAAAAAAACAAATGCTCTATTTATATCATGCTTCTAAGCCCCTTTTTTGGGGGACTTACATCAAAATCCATTACAACTGTTTTTGGTAATTTCCCCTGGCGAACCCCCTCCGCATAACAACGCATTACAATATTACGTAAAGCGCGAGAAATGTAGGGTAAATTACGTCATATTTTCATCTGGTAGAATGGTATGCGCTATTTGCCTAGGTAATTAGTGCGCGGGAACAACTGTTTCCGCCTTCAGTTGAAGAGTTGGAAAAGAAAATGGGTATTTTTCACTGGTCGTAAACACGAACTATGAAACAGTATTTCACCGTGATTTCTCGATAAACTACTGAAAAACATGAAATAAATCAATTTTGCTCTGCCCATGAAATGTATCTATCCATATAATAATGAGCATACAATAATTTTATAGTAAAAACATGTATAAAACATAGCCTTGTATTAAAAGGCTTCTCAGATAGAGAGTGAAAACACCTTTGTTTATAGACAGACGAAAAATGGACATAAAGTTACCTCTCCCTACCCATCATGAATGTGTAGCTGAAGAATATCTAGGCGAATGAATTTAATATTTCACATATTTCGGAGGAGGGAGAATTATATTTCGTTAAAAGGACTCTAATTTTTACCAAGATCTTATTATGATACATCTGAAACTTGTCGAAATTCTCGTAGCCTTACATTGTCATGCCTTCTTTATTTAGCATCCCCTTTTCTTTTAGTTCTTTCCCCCTTTCATCTTAAGCAAAAAATCATGTTTTTATGTAGTTTTTCAAATAACTAAAAATGAAAGGTTACAAATTCTGATAAGTTATGGAATATGGAAAAGGGGGATTAAACCTAAGAAATGAATTTCAAATGATGTGTTATATGGGACTACACAGGTGTACATGTATAAAGTGTAAAATACAGCCCTACCTGTACAATTATTTTCAGTTCCTCGTTGACCTATCTCGCAGCCACATCTGAAGGACCCAACTGTATTTATACACTTATAGGTACAATTGTCCTGTCCTACAGCACACTCGTCCACATCTAAAGGTAAATGATTAGTCATCTAAATATTTACCGCTCTAGATAAATGAAATGATTTTTGTCATCACAAAAAGCAAAGATACTTTAATTTAGAAGTAGACAGACAAATAATGAGCCGTCCTCTGTGAAAAGTACATCGAAAAATGCATGATACAAAGCAAGTCATCATAATTGGCTTGCAACATGCGAAAAGGGGCATTCGGACATTTGCGTAAAGTGTCGTCCCGGATCAGCCTGCGCAGTCCGCGCAGGCTAATCCAAGACGGCACTTTACGACTACATTAGATTTTGTGCTACAGTAGACTTGTGCTAAACAGAAAATTACATAAAAACGGAAAGTGTCGTTTCGGATTAGCCTGCGCGGACTGCGCAGGCTGATCCGGGACGACACTTTACGCAAATGTCCGAATGCCCCTTTGCGCGTGTTGCAGGCCATTAATAATGGATCCATAAAATCCATGTCGTGAAACAACCGAATAAATTATGAGGTACACTCGTCCACTGATAGGAAAATTTGACCAATAGCAAAATGTTTCGAACCATGTCAATCTGCCCTTACTGCGCAGACTGACCTGGGTCGACACCTTTTGCAGATGCATTAAGCTCCCTTTTCATAAAGCATGACTCAAATGGAGGTACCGTATGAAAATTTATTTGATATTGTCAGTATCTCATATGCTGAATCACGTCAATTCGTTTCATCCAATTTTGCAACCAACGGATACATGAATATGTGAGCGGTCGCCAAGATATGACTGAAATAACGTTGAGAGCGAAGTAAAACACCATTCAATCAATCATTTAGTGATAAAATTACATAATTTCGAATTAGGCATAAACACACATCCCCCACACAGACTCCGATATTTCATGCATAGCTTTCGATTAGCATTCCAGGGTCTGTATTCCTCAGCCATCCTTATGAATATTCTAAGTCTTTTGCTGGAGAATTTTCTAAATTTGAAAGAAACACAACTTCTGATTGACTAAACCATTTTGTTTGCCAAATCAGAAGCTGTGGCACTTTCAAATCCAGAAAATTCTTGAGAATTAGACAAAGAATCTTCTGAAGAATGGTCGGTGAATACGGACCAAGGATTTCTATAAATACTTGGCTATAGACATTTGAGACTCACTCATACCATAAACAACACGAGTAACTTTCCATACCATGTAATTACACATTTCTTTTGATGACTTTATGAAAAAAAAGTATGACAAGAGATTTCTTTATTATGATCACTTCGCTTTTCCATTTATTTTGAAAATAGGGCCCCTTAAAAAGATGTCTTTAAACGGCAAAACTTGTTTGTTGGAAAGGACTTAAATTGTTTAAAACTGTCACTCTAAGATATACATTTCTAAAATCTTTTTTGCTTTGAAAAATGATTATAAAAAAAGTAAAAAAAAGATAAACATGTATGGAGATGGAAGTAATAACTATGTTCTTCTACAGAGAATTTAAACTCTTAGGTTATTAAAGTTGACCCTTGAGGCATGGCTGTCTCAGAACCTAGGTAAAGCTGCTTTAGTGGATACTGCAGATCAAATATCGTAACTTAATGGCAAGTTGTTATAGATAAGAATACCTTAAAAAATTTTCATATTTAATACATAACCCAATGTGAAACACCTGGGCAAAGCCTTTTTTTTTTATCCAATATATAATCATTATTCAAATAAATCTGACAGGACACTATTTAACAAAGTTTTGTATAAAATGTCAGAGCTCTAGGCTTAGTTATTCTAGGAAAATGTACAATACAAAAATACAGCAGAGATCGACATTTACATAAGAAAAATAGATCACAGTTCAAACTCAAGCAAATATTTGCACGAGATGTGTATAACTGCGTATACTGACTATTGATGTCATGTTCCAATGCCAACAGACCTCTAGTTCTGGAGTAGAATTCTTCTTATTTTTTATATCATTATTATCGTAGGTCTTTCTCATTTCCAATAATCGAGGCAATACTGGTTTGATTACCAATTTCTTATTATTATTATTATTTTTTTTTTTTTTTTGCAATAAACTATGGATGCTGTTTATGATATTTTGAGTATATTTGCCGAGCTCTTTGAATTTCTAAGGCTGCTTTTAGCCTCTTTGACATACTTATGAAAAAGATCATCAAAATATTTGCAGTTTTGAAAGAAGAAAACCAAGTGGTCATTTGCGGGAACTTGTATTAAAATTTGCCAGGTAGTAAAGGTGAGGGTGCTAAGGGAAATTGTAGACAACGCACTCCGGAGTCGGCTCATTACACATCAAATAAAGATCGCCTATAAGCACTTTGTTCTTAGGTTAGCCACTGACATGTCTTTGTGTGAAGCATTTAAATAGTTGCAATTAAATTTTTTCAAGAAACTTTTGGTCTCTTTATGACTGTAGGTAAACGCCCGATAGACAGTTATACTACATGTATGTCAATATCGTCGTTTCTTGGAAATAAGCCATCTATAACATTGAATGTAGCACTGCACCTTGCACAAAAAGATAGCCAAACTGCAATGAAACCGGTACTTTTTCAATGATGTTACTTTGTAAAAAGTGTAGTTTAACATTATAGAATATTATGTACTACTGCTGAATTACCAAAAAAGTGAGTGAAAATCGACGAAAGTGAAAATCTGCCATAAGTTGAGTAATCAAATACAACAAGCTTGCTTAGACTTCTTTCTCATTTCACTATCCCTAAACACTTTTACGGTTTCCTCCTCAATAGAAAATAGTTTCATGTCTGATCACTCTATTATTTCAACACATCTACAAATAAATGAATTCCAATATTCTTTAGGCCTGTGGAAGCATAATAATGCGCTACTCACTGAACTTGATTATATTAATACAATAAACACAAAAATTGAAGAAATAAAAGAACAATATGCACTTCCAGTATATGACAGAAATCATTTAAAGGATATTCCTAACTCCGAAATTCAATTTACAATTAACGATCAATTATTTCTTGAAACATTATTGATGAAAATAAGACGCAAGTCAATTTCTTACGGTTCACATAGAAAAAATGTGAAAAACAAAAGAGAACTTGAAATTCAATCGAAAATAAAACTCTTAGAACAGAATCTCAGTCAAAGCAATTCAGACGAAAACTATTCATTGACAAACGAATTTGAACAATTACAACATGAAAAAATGAAAAGTTCGATTATACGATCAAGAGTTAAATGGAATATTGAAGGTGAAAAGCCAACAAGATTTTTTTGTGGCCTTGAAAGATCAAACAAAATTTCAAAAACTGTTCAAAAAATAATTAAAGATGATAGATCTGAAATAACAAATCAAAAACAAATTCTTGAAGAAATTAAAGCATTTTATGAGACTCTTTTTACCTCAAATCAGTCTGACTTTTCTGATATAAATTTTGATGGCTTTATTTTTAATCTTGAAATTCCGAGACTTTCAGTTAAAGAATCTGAAAGCATTGAAGGTAGAATTACTATAACAGAAGCATCTCAGACCTTAAAAAATATGAAAAATAGTAAAAGTCCATGAACATCCGGTTTTAATGCTGATTTTTACAAAGTTTTTTGGGGTAAATTGGGAGATTTTGTTGTAAGAGCGCTGAACGAGACATACACCGTAAATTCATCATCTGAAACCCAAACACAAGGTTTGATATCTTGTATCCCAAAAGATAATAAACCAAAAGTATATTTAAAGAATTGGCGGCCAATTACTTTGTTGAATACAATTTATAAAATAGGAACAGGATGCATTGCAAACAGAATCAAATCATTCCTTCCTAGACTTATCCACACTGACCAGTCCGGACTTATAAAAGACAGATACATCGAAGAAAATTTACGACTGGTATATGACTTATTACATTACACTGAAGAAAATGATATTCCTGGAATTTTACTTTTAATTGACTTTGAAAAAGCCTTTGAAACCATTTCTTGGTCTTTTATCAACAAAACCCTTGAAACGTTTCGATTTGGACCATCAATTATACGATGGTTTAACATTTTTTATCAAGATGCAAAATCAACAGTTTCTCAATGTGGATTTCTATCTAACTTTTTCAAAATCGAAAGAGGATGTCGTCAAGGAGACCCCTTTGTCCAGCTATATCTTCATTTTATGTGCCAAAATATTATCCATTAACATCAGAAATAACAAACATATAAAAGGAATAAAAATTAATCAAACAGAATTTAAACTTTCACAATTTGCTGATGATACAAGTATTATTCTTCACGGATCTGAAGGATCCTTAAATGAAACATTAAATGTTCTAGCGAGATTTTCGAAACTATCCTGTTTAAACAATAATTTTGATAAGACTAAAGTTATTTGGATTAGAAAGAAAAAATACAATTCTGATACTATCAAAACAAAATGGAAACTAATATGGGGCCAAAATAAATTTGAATTGCTAGGTATCATTTTTCATGTAGACCTAAATAGAATGATTGATTTAAATTTTTTGGCAAAATTTAATGAAATAGAAAACATAGTAAAAAAATGGAATCGACGTGTTCTTACACAAATTTGTAAAGAGTCTACTGATTTCGAAGATGAACCATTTGTTTTTTGCTCTACCCAATCCTTCTGAAAAACTGCTCTTGAAACTAAACAAGGTTTTCTACTCATTTATTTGGGAGGGTCATCACAAAAGACTATATAGAAGGTGGACTAAAAATGTTAAGTATTTAAGTTTACATTAAAGCACTTAAAATCACTTGGATAAGGCGCTTATTCAAAGATAATGGTGGATGGGCAAATATCATTAAGGAATTGATCGACATTGAAAAGTTGTGTTTATGTGGAAATGATTACATAAAAAGCCTAACTGAAAAAATCAATAACCCTTTTTGGATAGGCACGCTAAAAGCACTAAGTCAACTATTCGATAATATCAGAATTGAGAGTACTAATATTGCAGGTTGTCCTATTTTTTACAATAGTAATATTCACATTTCTGCAAAAAGTTTTTATTTCAAAAAACTGTTCAATGCCGGTATTCACTGCATTGGAGACATACTTGATTTTAATAGTTGTTTCCTAACTCTCGACCAGTTAAACACAAAATACAACATATCAGCAAATTACTTAAACTTTATACAGATAAAATGTGCTATTAACGAATAGTTTAAAAAATTGTTGATACAACGTCAAGATATAATTTTACAACAAAAACCACTTCTGTCCCCATACCTTCAGATCATTCTTAAAGATTCGCGGGGTTCAAAACGTATCTACCAATGTCTAAATAAGAATAAAGATGAGCCTGCCTTCAAAAAAAATAAACATCGATATTGACAAATATGAATGGAAACAAATTTTTTCTTTACTATTTTTAGCGACAAGGGACACATACATACAGTGGTTTCAACTCCGTATAAATCATCGTATTCTTGGAACAAACTATTTGTTGTATAAAATAAAATATATCGATTCCGTGAAATGCACACTTTATTCCAATGATTAAGAGAAAATTGAACATTTATTCTGGAATTGTCCCAAAGTTCAATAATTAATACAAATTACTTGAAACATGATAATGCCATTTACATGGACCTTGACATCAGTAAAATGTTATTTGGTTACACAAAAAATTCAAAAAGTGCTAAAAACATTCTCCTCATTCTTTTTAAACTGTATATTCATAAATGTCGAACGTCAAAAACACACCAAGTCTTACGGGTGTCAGAAACTTTATATCTTATAAATATAAAGTTTTAAAGAAAGTTGCTATTGAAACAAGAAAACTAGAAGAATTCGAAATAAACTGGAATGATTTTGGGTCTTTTCTAAAAGAATAATACAGTAATTAACAACTTTATTACTACCCTATTTTGTTTTCAAACGCTGGGAAGATTCGAACATTTATTATTACTTATTTATTACATCTGTTCTTCACCATTCTATGTTCTCACTTTTTTTTTTCACTTTCCAGTTTCTTATTTTTTTTTTTTTTTTTCAGTTTTTTCTTCACTTTTTTCTTGCAAATAAAAAGCTTTTTGTTCCTTGTTACATTTACACAAATAAATGTCAGAGATTGTAAGATGTGGAGAGGGATAGATCCCCGACCCTAACACATCAATATACGGGGACAATAAACATTAAAAAAAAAGTTGAGTAAGAAGCAGGAGAATCGAGCCCGCCTTTTTGGTACAAAATTGAAGCAAGAACCCAATAGAGAAATATAAAACAATGAAGATGCAAACTGAAAATAAATGTTAACAGTTATGACATTACGACATACAATTTCATTATTCTCTTTCAGAAACTAAAGGATTTTGTTCTTCTATATATCTGTACTGATATTCTACCATAAATTCCTTATCTAGATTACATAGGGAAAAGCCTACGAAAGGTCTGGGTAAGTTTTAAGTATTTGTTGTTGTTGTTTCACCGAATGATACCTGAACTTCTTTTTTTTAAACTTTAACATAAAAAAAAAATCTCTTTATTTCCATAAACTGATTTTCAAATAAATCAATATTTCGAGAGAATATGTCTGTAATTTTTTCTCACCCTACAGTACAAAAGTTGTTTTCCTGATACAAAGACCCCAGGTAAAAGAAGTGGTGATTTGTCCCACTTTCGGTAATTTGTCTCTCTTCCTCAACCCCTCCCCCCTCCATAAAAAAATTCATAAACAAAAAGTAAACAATATACAGCCGAGAAATATATGTGAAAACTGTATTAAGATCAATACGTGACTTTTGTTTCATTTTAGAAACTTTTCCTTATACACTTATATGTATCTATAAGATACATATTAGTATGTAAGGCACAAAAAATAAAATGAAAAATTTGTCAAATTTGAAGTTGAAAACAGTTTTCACGGATTTTTTTTTTTTTTTTTTTTTCTTTTTGTGAGACATGTAACCCAGAGTGAGATAAATGACCGCGTCTTTTACCCGTGATTAAGACGATGGCGCTCACCTTCACAAGTACCGTCAGCTGACTGGATATATCCCATAATACAGTTACATACAAAAGAACCATTAGTGTTTACACACATCTTCAAATCATCCTCACATATTGTGTTGTTTACACATTCGTTAATATCATCTGTACAATTTGTTCCATTCCAACCTGCCTCACACTTACAGTGTCCGTCAACTGGGTCACAGGTTTCTGTGTTGAAAATTTCACACGTACATTCCTTTGTACAATCGGATCCATATCTGTTGCCTGTACAGACTGAAAAATAATTTTGTTTGTAAATAATAGTCAATCGGTTGGTGTATACTGCTTACTTATCCATATGTATAGTGTCCGTCAACTGGGACGTGTTTTTGTATTGACAAAGTCACATTTATTTCTGTGTAAAGTAGAACCCATATCCATTTCCTATACAGACTGAAAAATAATTACGTCTGTAAATAAAAAGATGTAAAATGTATACAGCTACATTGAACGTTGTCCGTCAACTGGGTCACTAATCAATATGTTTCAATGCCACATGTACAGCCCTATGTACACTCGGATTCACATACGTTTCATGTATTAACTAAACAATAGTTATTAAGGTATTAAGCCATAAACTGCTAAATAAATGAAACGAACATTTCACCTCAATAGAAAAGAAACAAATATTGCTGAGTTGATTTCCCCGGAAAAAATACCGTATCGGACAGTATAGATCAAAGATCAAACTGCACGTTTTGTGCTGTTTGATCTTGATCTACACTGTCCGCAAAACGCATTGAGTCACGCTTAGCATCGTAAGGGATAATACTAAATCGACTACTGTATACGGCTAAAAAAAGATCGGCTCTATCTATAAAGTATCAGACATCCTATAGAGAGATCTACTATATTTGCAAAAAAAGTCTATCGATATTACGTAATGTATTTAACCTTTCCCAGTAGCATACCATGTAAACGAAACCCGTAATGTAGAGCTGCAACGTTAACTCATTACATACTAAAACAAATTTCCAGCTTTTGAAAGGTTTCGGGAAAAGTCTAAATGAAATATTGATAGTCAAGATGAGTCAAGATGTAATAAATGAATACGTAAGAAGCATTATGTCACAGGAGAAGTATCTTATGAACTATTTTCTCCTTTTAAAGCTATTCTTGTATAGTTACTTTTCTGTAAGAAGCAGGAGTGATGATGCTCTGTTACAAATTGGGTTTAGAAATATTAGCCTGAGAGACAATATGTCGACCAATAGCATCTTACACTTACCCTGGCACTGTCCTTCTGATGTCGTGATGAATCCATCACTGCATGTACAAGTGAATGATCCATTGTTATTCGAACAGGTAGAATTAGGAGGACATAGGTTATCTGGCTCGCATTCATCGACATCAGTATCACACGTGTAACCTGTCCAGCCATTCTCACACGTGCAAGACCCATTGACATTGTCACACTTGACTGTATTTGATTCTACACATGTACAGTTGGCAGTGCAGTTATCTCCATACGTCCCATCATCACAGACTGATAATGGAAGGAAAGGTATATAATTTACAAAAGCCATTGTATTGTATGTAGCTCGATTAGATTAACACGTGGCTATGTGGGTTTCTACTGCAGGGACTGCAATTTTTACGATACAGCACCAGTACAACATTATTATGTGCTCTCTCTGTCTTGACATATACCCAAAACACTGCTAAAGTACCCTAATTACCGAGTAAAAGCAACGCCCACACACACACAAAAATATCTTCAGGATCGTTTTTTCTCTACCTGCATCAACTAACATACGAAACCAAAATTTGGTTGATTGGTAAAGTCGTTCTTACTATATACTATTTCAGATCTTTACTTTTCTCTTTTCATATTGTGTCAGTCATACAGTATATTTACAAACGGTTTTCCTCTTTTAATCATATGTATGGCGAGAATTTGTTCTTTTAGCATCTGCTACAAATGGTGTAATGACTTATATTGTGTTAAAACTGTGTTTTCTGTATTTTATTTATCATTTTTTTCATTTTTTCGTATTAGTGAAAAACGAGATGTTTATGAACCGATTCCCGGAATTTAAACATGTCTAAGGTGGCCAGCTTTATGTCACTTTATTGACTTTATATATAGCTAACATTTGAGGTTATATAGCTTTCGTATTTATTGGTTAAAAAGTAATCCTTAAATTGTATTTAACTGTAATATATAATCCTGTAGAACTAATCACATATAAAATGCACTTACCTACACAGGTGGACAAATCTACATCCAACTTATAACCAGTCTCATTGCAAACACAAGCATAACCTCCTTCTTGCTCTATACAGGCTTGTGAGCATCGCTCTGGGTTTATGGTGCATTCCGGGATATCTAACATTTCAAAATATTGCAGAGGAAGCTATCAACATTTATAACTGGTTCTTCTGGACTACACAGACCATTCACTTTGATCTTGAATAAATACTTTTCTATTTCATATGTAGCATTTTGAGGTACTGAAATTTGAACATTTTCCTACTATGTCATTGTACATTGAATTATCGATAATAATTGAAAACAAAATTATAAACTCGATTTTAGGGCAATGCTGTTGTTCTAGGCTTCTTCTCTCTAGGATACCAAAATAAGAAACATTTTACTAACCCTTTCACTGACAGTGATTGCACGAGTAGCTTTTTGCAGATGTTGCACAATAAGACACGTGCTAATTTCAACGTTTGGCAGACAAGCCTTTTCCACTGGCAAGAGAAGTATATAGTTGTATAAAGTGATAAAATAATTGTCCTATTTATGTTTATAAGACCAGGCGTTTGAGTACAGGGTACTTCTGTTCTTGCTTTTTACGAAAAATTAGACCTAGATACTTCTGAAAAAAAAAATGTCGTATGTTCTTAGACAGATTCTGTCCGACACTGTTTGTATTGAAAGAGAAGATAGTTTACATACCTATACAGACTGTCCTTGAATCCTTTACAAATTCGAAACCTTTGTTACATTCACATGTATCTATACCATTAATACTGGTACATAGTGAATGGTTTCCACAGAGCGTGTCATTCTGACACTGGGCAGCAGCTGGAATTTATAATATAATATTTATGAATGTTAATATCAGAGAAATTTGAGAAATTTGAGAAATATCAAAATTTTTTCTCATTATACGTATGAGTGAATTTGTTTTTTGTATACTGTTCCACCTTACTTTCAACATAATTTAAGTAATATTGCAATGACCTATGTACCTATCCATGGCCTGGGATTTCCATTACCTTACTTCGCACATTAATTTTTGCAAGCCACTGGCTGCTTTCCCACATAACCATCGTCCGAAGAATAATCTGTGGGAGAGAGAAACGAATCCTATCGCAATATCATCAATTCTCTGAATGGAATTGGCCGAACTTGTAAATCGAACCAGCCACCCACCTTGCTACTTTGAAGCCCTATACTAAGGGTTCGTTGTTTCGAACCCCTAGCGTTAAAAAAAGAATAAACTTTTTTTTTTCTTAAAAACTGAAATAAGATTAAAAAGAAAAAAACTATTTTAACAAGAATTTGATATTCTGTAACGGATAGATACTTGTAAGAATTGTATATATTGAAAATTGTTATATTTGGCATGTCTTCGCTTTAACCGCTAAAAAGAAATAAGTATCCAAAACATAAGTTTCAGAATTAATAATGTTTGCATAAAAATACAATAATCTGCATGTTTATTAATTTGACAGATCATTAGAACAATACTTACGAATACATGTTTGTCTGTCTGTCAGTTCTAGTTTGAAACCTTCCCTGCATGTACACCTGTAACTGCCCTGTGTATTACTACAAATTTGTGAACAGCCATGTTGCCCCGAGCACTCATCAATATCTGAAAAAAAAACCTAATTCATTATACATTTACGGGAAGAATACAAAATGCCAAGAATTGAAAATACTGTAACTTATGAATAATCTACGACATCATTCGTGTAAATCAGCGGTGTATGAGAACAATTGTTTGACGAACAAGTTTTGGTAAACATTCAAAAAAATAAATGAGGAATATTAATAAAGTTATCAGTATTCATGAAAATTTCCTTTGAAGATCTATATTCAAGTGATATTTAATGTAATTTCTAATTAGATTTGATATGTTACGCGTCAATTAAACGAAACTTGTGTCATAATTAAGATAAGTTTTCGATTTTTTATAATTGTGCATAGACATATTTATCAAATACATAGAATAATAAAGTACACAAAACAATACATATACATCCAGCCGGGACAAGTCACAACGTCACTTAAAGAATACGACGTCGAATATAACGAGTTTTCAACAAGCACGCATACACTTTTCATGTCGTTTTATCTGTGAACTGTAGGTTTCTAAATAACACTCCAATACAAAAGTGACAACAAATTTCCAAGTTTTGTTGAAATAGTCCTAACTCTCATTCGGCGGTCCTCGTGTTTGAGATAATAAACTTTGCTAACATCCCTTTATCTATTGAAACTTTCGTAATAAGGAAGATAATTATGGGCTTATAATTATGTACTTACTATGGTGATATCAGGTACCATTCGGCACAGATTATTATACCTGCTAACTTATGAGGGAAGGCCAAACGATCCTTAGAGATACTAAAACAGGGGGTATTTTGAAATATCATTTGCCGTATTGGGGGAGGTCTTTATTTGCATAGAATATAATTTCCTTCTTTAACTAGACCTGCAGAGATATACCTGAACAAGCAGTTCCATTTTGAGTAAAACCAGGCCTACAGAAACATGTGTAATTTCCAATGGTATCAATACATATCTGGTCACACTGATTCAATGCAGGGTCTGTACACTCATTAATGTCTGCAACAAAAACACAAACCATCTATATTAAAAAAAGAAGTAATAAAAAATTTTAAAAGATATCTGGGCCATGCTCTTTGAAAAGCGTTTCTATGCATTAATTTATAGAATGGACCGTACAAGCTGACATGGGACGATATCTTTTGCAATTTACCCATTTTCTATATGTCAAAGAAACATTCTACCTCAGGATTCAGTCGGTTGTTAGAATAAATGGATTTAAGGGATTAATAATTATATAATGACTTGCTTGGTATAATGCATCAAGGAAATGCATCAAACTCCCTTTTCACAGAGCATGGCTCACACTTTCTTTTCTTTTCTTTTTTATTTTTTTTCATTCTGTGTGTTTAACAAGGATTTGCTACCGCTATTCCATATTTTGTCAGTTATTCTGACCAAAAACGCGTTGAAGTTCAAGCAATGCTATTTTCTACATTTAGTTAAAACATTAAGGACTTAATTACAGTTTCTAGTGTTGGTATTTGCATGTAAGGTAGGAAAATAGATACGCTACTGGACTCTTTCAGTGCTAAGTGTAAACACGGCCTAATCGACAGCTAAAAATACAACCTTTTGAAACTTAGAATTTGTAACTTATAAGCTTGAAAAAAAACAAACAAACAAAAAAAATAAATAAATAAACAAATAAATAAATAAAAAAAAAAAAAAAAAAAAAAAAAAAAACAGGCGCTATTGATCGAAGATCAGACTGAACATTGTGGACAGTCTGATATTTATCTATGACTTGCACGAAAACCCCTGTTTTCCACTATATCGTTAAAAGGGTTAAAACATTTATAACATAATCTATTTTGTTCTCTGTATGACGGTATGAAGAATTCTGCATAGCTAGAAAAAAAAATCACCCAAACATTTTAAGTCAAATAACTGATCTAGGAGCCGTAACCATGCACTGTGAAGGGAGGTTTGATGCGTATGCAAAACGTATCGATCCAAGTGAACCTGAGCAGTCAACAAAGGCTCACCTAGGTCAACATTTTTTGCTTTGGGTTAATCTTCTGCATATTGAAATACCATCCCACCTCATGATCTGGGCTATTGTTGGACAAAATGGATCATATTAATCCATAACAATGTGATGACTTGTTTGGTATTATGCATCACTGAGATTCATTCAAAGCCCCTTTCGCCAGACCATGGTTCAATTTGTGATAACATTTTTCTTTCTTATGCTTAACTTATACACGGGTATAATTTCATTATTCATTTCATTACAATGAAATCTCATTAATGATTGTCGAATGTCTCCATGACTGCATATTTATGCTAGCTAGAAGACTTTAATGTGTTTAGATCATTAAAAGCAACAACTGACGATAGCTTCAGATTATTAAGTTAGTTAACATAAGTTACAGGGATTGATTTCAAACTTTTTCAATCATTAAAATAGATTGTATTGTATGACAGAATGTATTGAACCAAGGTAACATTTCTCTAACTGCAAATTAGAGACAACAAGTAGTTATTTCCAATAATGATGTGAGAGATTTAATTTCCATAGTGGCAACAAATTTTGTTTAATTAATGGGTTTTCGGTTTTCAAGTTAGACGCAACAACAGCAACCCTTTGTTAGAAAATACATTCTCAGACGGCTGTATAATTTTCAATGATACTTACTTTTACAACTGCCTTCAGTTGTGTTTTCAAAACCAGGCAGACAAGAGCACACATAAGATCCTGGAGTGTTTATACACTGTTGGTTATCCCCTGAACATGGGTCTGGTGATGCAGCACACTCATTTCTATCTACATCACACAAAACACCTGACCAACCAGCTTCACAAGCACAACCCATTTTTGAGTCACAAGAAGTTGCTCCAACTCCGCAATTACAGTCATTATTGCAGTTTTCTCCCCAGTGAAATTCATCACACACTGGAAATTTTAATAGACTTCATACAAACAACACAATTTGATAGGTTTATCTATAACTGAATATTCGAGACGATTTTCATCAATATCCACACAAATATGGAAGATCTAAATACATGAATGTGACCGAGAAGGCTAGAAGTCATTACCATTTTCAATGTTGAGTCGAGGAATACATTTTGCTGTCATGATACATTGTAAATTCTAGTAGATTAACTTTCCTAAAGTGTTGCAGCTTTGAGAGAAAACAAAAAATTGTGACAACTGTATGTTTTTGCCTTAAAATTACATGGTGGTTATTCCGGTTATTTAACTATCATCTACTGCTCACAATTCATCTTGGACATCGCTTTCAAAATTGTTCTGTATCCATTGCATAACACATGTGAGCACGATTCCTGGCATTCCAAAGTTGTATCAACTCAATCAACGATGCACACATGATCATATCAACTATGATACATATCGTCTCTTAAAACTGTATTAGCAATACGTTGCTTTCGCTGTGGTTGTTTTCTGTAGTTAACTACATTCATGGGAGAAATTCAATTTACTGCGACCTAAAGGATCTGACACGAGTTAATGAATCAACTCAATAAACAATATACACATGATAATATCAATTACGATGCTTAACGCCTCTGAAACCATATTAGCGATACGTTGCATTTGTTGTGTTGATTTTCTTTATTTAACTACATTCATTGGAGAAATCAATTTACGGCGACCTAAAGGATCTGACATGAGTTCATGAATCGTTTAATTTTCCTTGACCTGTTTTAAAAAATTCTATCTCAAACGCCAACAAATGTCAAATTCTCCTTCACATAACTGTATATAAAGAATTACTTTAAAAAAAATCATAATTATGAGAAACCTTAATATTCATAAGTGAGACCTACTCAATGCTTTAATATAAGTCTACCTGAGGAATTAAAACAGTTCCAAAGAAGCTAAAATATAATTGAATATGTGCTAGAATTTGAAATCTGAAAATGAATCAAACCTTTGCTTTACCACCATCATCCATTCTGTGATTGAATTTATTGACCATGAACTTTGTGTCCGACGTTGTATTTGGAAATAACCGACCAGAAGATAATGCTTTAACAAATGACGTTACGTATTGCTTCTAAATTACGTCACAAAATCTGATCTCAAACGTGTGTTAGATGAGAAAATTTAAAATGTATATATTACATATCCACTGAAAACAGAGGAGGATATGTGATAAATATGAGACTTATTCCATGCTTTTCGGTAGTTTATCGAGCAATAATGGTGGAATATGGTTTGATATTTCAAAGTTTCAACCAGTGAAAATACTGATTTCATTTTTTCTAACTCTTCAATTGAAGACGGAAACAGTAGTTCCCGCGCACTAGTTACACTGTACCTAGGTAAACAGTGTGTGCCATTCAAGAAGACAGAAATACATGTATAAGGTAATTCACCCTACATTTCACGCGCTTTACGTAATATTGTAATGCGTTGCTATGTAGATGGGTTACGCAACGGGGAATTACCGAAAGCAACTGTTCTGGATTTTTTTTCAGTGAAAGATGGGAATTTATTTTATCTCGTTAACATCATCGCTAATATTTTCACGTGGTTGCGCCACTCGAGAAAATATTACCAATGGTGCTTACTCAATGAAAAAAACTCGATCTGTCACCGAAATAAACAAATATCCTCTATATCTCTTCATGGCAGTTTCGGGATGAAGTGAAATTTATTTTAACACTAAATCTATTCATTGAGTTGTGTAATTTGGAGTATGTTTATTGTTGTGCAATATTTAATGTTTGAACTGTACGAGAGAAATTGCGTCATTCTATACCATATGAGATTTGAATGTGTTATGCTGACCAATTTATATGCGACTTTATTTTAGATAAACCTATTATATGAACCAGACTATTAAATCTTTGAGTCATATTCTGTGAAAAAAGAAGCTTAGTGCATTTGCAAAAAACATAACCCATGTCAGCGTGCACACTCTGTGCAGGCTAATTGGGTCAACCTTTTTGCTTTTGGTATTTTTTTTTGCATGTCAAAAGACCAGGTTACCTCATGATTAGGTTTAGTGTAAGGCAAATTTTATTTTATGGATCCATTTATCTGGTAACTTGCTTGACATAATGCATCCTGGAGATTCATTAAACCCCTTTTTCACAGAGCATGGTGCAATTTATAGTCAAACTGGAAGCGACAGGTTCACCTGTACAAGTTCTCCGGTCTTTTCCGAGTTCATATCCCAAGCTACAAGAACATTCATATCCACCGTTAGTATTAACACACGTATCTTTCTCTGTACATCTGTTCAAGCCCGAACTGGAGTGGCATTCATTAATATCTGAAATGAGAACGAGAACTGTGCTACCTTAGGGAAAAAGATCAGGCAAATATGGAAATAAAATGACAGATTACAAAATGTGTTAAGTCCATATTGTCATATTCATGTGTAAATCATGTTTAGACGTAAAATAGGTGAATGCCACATTAAGAATTGAAAGTTTGTCACACTTTCCAAACCAGAAAAGGTTAATTCATCATTCATACACACAAAGCTGGTTATCCATAAGTACGAAACAAGAATCATGAACTTCATGACTATTAAGTTAGTTCACTCGATCTTGTACATGTATACGTAAATGATCTTTTCACATATATTGGGGCCAAGTTTTGTTAAAAGAGGGGTTAATGTATGTGCAAAAAAGTATCGACCCAGGTCAGTTTGCGCATACCGCATAAGCTGACCTGAATGGAAACTCTTTTGCTATTGGTCAATTTCTGCATTCCAAAAGACTACTATACCTCATGATTCAACCGATTGTTTTACAAAATTGATTTTAACGATTCATCATTATGTGATGACTTGTTTAGTATCATGCATCATTGAGATGTATTAAACACCTTTTCGCCTGAGAGTGACTCATTTTTAATGAAATAAGACGGAAAGCAGCTGGATAAAACAGTGAGAACCTATTTTTTTTTTTTTTTTTTGAAGATAAAAACATACATTCTATATTTAACTACGTCGATAACTGGTATACTTTGAACTCTTTCACATGTGGAGATAAACAAAAATATTTCAGACTTATAATCAGGCTGGTATCATCTATTTTCTGGGCATTATACCAAAATCAGTGATAAAGTCAAAAACAGTGCTTACTATAGTATTTCTGTCATGATAAGTTTTGTTTGCAAAGATTTTGTGATGGGAATATTTAAAAATAATTCAGTGCTATCTCATGCTCATATCTAAACTGCAGTCGGATCTTGATCTACCAAGTTCTTGAAAATAAAACTTAAAGTGTCTTTGATAAGCCGAGCGTTCATCGTGTCTCGAGCAAATTTAAGACTGATACTAGCTGGGCTTAGTTTAAAATTTTGCTCGAAATAAAAGAAAAAAAAATATAATACAAAATGTATACCAATGCAAGTTTGATTGTTAACTCCGAGTTCAAATCCAACATTGCATGAACACTCGGGTTGTTGATCTATAACTCTACATATATGTGAACACTGTACTTCTGGAAACAAGGTACATGGGTCTGATACTGAAATATAAAATGGTAAAATGTTTTTCTTTTAACTCTTTGGTTCCTGTTTGCGACTAGAGGGCTTTTTCCGTACAGTGTAGATCAAGATCAGACTACACAGAACGTGTAGTCTGATCTTGTATCTACACTTACCGATTGGGAAATTTCTTTCTCCAAAAAGTACATTTGAATCAGCAAAATCTTGGCTTTTACTATCGACATGAAAGTTTTATTTCACTTATTTAGCCAGATAAGGGTTTAAGTTCTAGCCGTAGGTCACAAATTATCACTGTGAAAAAATAAAGGTATTGAATGCATTTCTGATAAGGGTCGACCATGAACAGACTGACTTTTTTACTACTTAATATAACAATAATCACATGTAAGGTCCTTAATAGCTAAAAAAAAAAGCACTTTTCTACAAGTGACGACTATATTGATTACACGATCCATATACTTTCAACATCCCGATGTAGAGGCGGGGGTCTTCCAGGAATTAACCCTTTACCAGACAAAAAATTTGCATGTTTGGATATGTCATTAAAAGAATAAGATTTACTTCTTTTCCCACACTGTTTTCAAAAGCTTTCGTCTTTAACGTTGCTAAAGCTCGAGGTTGTTTGGTAAAGGATTGGGACATGATTTTTAGTCACGTACACGAAAGATGCTGATGGATTGGCTAATTTTTAGTATAGTTTACTTAAGTGTATGGTCCGTATTTCAATTGAATGGAAAAGCAATTCAAAATTGTTACCTTTTGTGCATTTTCGTCGGTCATCATTCAATACAAAACCAAAGTAGCATTCACACCTGTAGCTACCTTTAGTATTTATGCAAGTTTGCTCACATGCTGACACTCCCGAGAGGCATTCATCAATATCTAAAATGTTTAACAAACGTTTAAGAAGCTTAGAACAACATTTAATTTCATTAAAACATATTTTTGATACTTGTCTAATTTTCAATAAGGAAAAATACCACTTATTTGCTGACACACTACATGTACATGTAGGTAAACTAAGAGCCTCCTATGATCGTATGTTTATTGTCTGCCCTTCCCTGGTTATATGATGTTAAACGTATTTGATATTATTACCCGAGTTCTTACCCCTCTCTTGTATACTGGGACCATATATGATGATTTTAAAAATAATACGACAATAGCTGATATTGCTCGAAATAGCACATTTTAAGGCGTTCTGATTTTTCTAACATACAACTCTGTATGTAAAAGTTCTGACGCATGACCTCATGAGGCGGTGATTGAACCAAGGACCTCTAGGTAGCAAGGCGAACGCTCTACCCCGTCGCAACAAAAGCTAGCTCTATAGCAAGGCAGTATAAGTGTCCCCTTATACAAGCACAAGCTATACATTTATATCTGTCTATAGGATAGACCAGTATACTACGTGTATATAAAGTACAGGTTCTCTATAGATAAAACTAATCCTTTGGAAGCCTCATTCTAATCTTGCATATGGAATTAAATTTCAGTGATGACCGCAACACTATAGTCTAAGATTTAACGAAAGTCAAATGTTAACCTAAGCATTGCGTAGTATTATCCTCGTCTACTGTGTACCCCTCTCTACAGCCACAAGCAAAACCACCTATTGTGTTGACACACTGTTGGGCACAAGTATTCAGGCTAGCATCTGTGCATTCATCAGTATCTATTAAAAAATTAAATATGCAGAATTCTTCAAAGCACAAGGCACAATATTAGCTTCGTTTGATGACATTGTATAGAGGGTGCAATCTGATTTAGAATATGCACTGTTCACTAATTGTGACTTTTTCTGTTAAGTACTCTTGAAATATTTAGGTGTATTCTATCGTCTTAAAATATGGATTGGGTGCTCAAAAAGTTAAAAACAAATTTCTAAATATGAAAATCTTTTCAGTTTCTAGCACACTTTTAAAAAAAACTTCTATGAAGCCAGTTAAAGCTGTGATTACCAAAAGACTCTTTCTTGACCCCCTGTCCAGAAAAGAAACAGGCCGTTTCTTTTTATTTTTTGCATAATAATTCACCTGGGTAAAACTATACATCAGCATAAAGAAGTCATTAAACGTTCATTCCTTCAAAATTAAAAAAAAAGAGAAAAGAAAAAATCGTAAACTTGATGCTTCTGCTCTCATATTATCTTTTTGTGTACAAAATAGTCTTCATGCTTTACGCATTGATCACAAAATGTCATTAATTCATACTTACTTTTCAAACTAAGTTACTTGATAGACATCAAGCATTGCAATAATGAGTCCTTTTGGTTCATTTGTCATTAAGTTTTATTGATTGTTTACACACTCAAGCCTGTGTAAGCTTTTACCAAAATGACACCGTAGTTTCAAAATGTACCAGTTACCGAACGGCAAGTTGTCTCATTATTATTATTAAGAATGAAATATCAACACGAACAAAACTAACAATACATTCTCACCAGAACAAGTCCCGTTGCCATGAATAGAGTATCCGGTTCTGCAGTCGCATGTATATGAACCATTTGTATTTGTACAAACTTTGTTGATATCGTCACAAATATTAGGATCCACACATTCATCGATATCAGTGTCACAGTCAGTACCAGTCCACCCATTTTTACAAATACATCCTCTCACATTGTCACAGCCGTCATATCCTCGACCACAATGACAAGTATTACTACAATTTTCTCCATAGTTCGGAATGTCACATTCTAAAGAGGAAGAATAAAAACTCAACTCTCGAACTCGAATAACAAAATAATGTAATATTGGAAATAGACTAAAATATGAAACAAGTCAATACAACACAGATTATCAAAAGATGTATATCCGGTTTTAGACCACACGTTCTCTTCACCTTGATCTTGATATATATCTACAAAAACAACTGAAGTTGTGCTTATTGCTCGATGGATTAAAAATGAATTATTGCACAGGGTTTCCATAGCTTTAAAAACGAAGTTTCAATGTATAAGGCATTCTTTGTGATAAGGGAGCTTCATACATCTGCAAAACGTATCATCAAAGGTCAGCCTGCTCAGTCCGCGCAGGCTGACATTTGTTGAAACTTTTTGCATATGGTAAATTTTCTACATTTTCCTTTTAAAATTTAAATTTCTTTTCAATAAAGTAGTCTGGAAGTATTCAGGAACTTGCAAACAACATGACATTTAGAAAAGTGCCTTAAACTATTTCCCTTGTTGATAAAATATGCAAGGGTTGATTGAAAACAGGACAAAAACGAATTGTACATTTCTGTGTTACAATTATATTCCTAATAATTGATTCAAAAGAGAGCTATAAGTCATAGTATTTATTTCATGTCAGTATAAGATTCGGTAAAAGGGATAAACCAAATATTGAACTAAAATGCAAGAGAGAACTGAAGAATAATTGTAGCGACTTGGTCTCAGAGCAAATGTCATTAAGCTGACGAAAAAGCTAGAAATAAAGGGACGAAAGCTGCTCAATGTGATTCGTCTTAAATGACAAAAAGAAATATGAATTGAAACGCCGTGACTACTGGATACATAGGAGATTTTCGTAATAAAGAAAAGTACACAATAATATTTTATGACTAATGTCAGCGAACGTATGATAAAAAGCTGAAGCACATATTAAAATACTGCTACTAATAAAGAAAAATCCAGCTTACGAATAATACAGTTACCTTCACAAGAAACTTTATCTGGGCTCAGTTTGTATCCCGTATAACAATAACAGATATAACTTCCATGGGTATTATTACATCCTTGTGAACAAACATTCTGTGTACATTCATCGACATCTGTTATAGAAACAATCAGACATATTCAGTGTAGTTTAAGGTGTTTACCATATGTAGTTTTTTCGTGTCATTCTCAATAGTGGATCATGGAAAATCTTGTATTAATGAACTCGATTAATATAAATGATATATCATCACATGTGGCTTAGATATATTTTTGGAAAATCTGGGAAAATTTGATAACTTTTGATAAGTTATAATCGTATATGTACGCGAAAAAATATATCATTTGGTGAGTGTATAGCCAGACATCACCCATTCAACCATTCAATCAATCAATCAATGTTTGTGCTGAAAAAATGTGGGATCTGTTGTTAACAGTATAGGATGAGGACGTACATGACGGATGACCCACGTAAGACGCCATACCATGACGCTCATTTAAATGTCTCAATGAGCACTTCCCACTCAGGCGAGCCAAAATTACAAAAAAATTCCTCCATGCGCATGACTTGTTCCCTGCTCGAAAAGTAAGACTGGAGTTGCGAATAATAGTTTTGTTCACTTTCGACTGCACATAACAAAGCTTATATATGGTAAAAAAACCATGTTTGTATTCTATGAATTAGCTCGACATAATAATACAAGTATGTTTTGTCACATAACTTTCTCTCAACAACTCAATTTTATCTATCCCGTTTCTTCCTTCATGGAGCACAGAAAGTTTAAAGATCATACAGTACTGAATAATAGGAATAATAATAAACTACTCTACCTGCACATGAATTATCATGCACTTGTAATTCGAAGCCACTATTACAAAAACACACTGAATCATTTGTACTGTTTAATGTGCAACCATCTGCATTGGAACAGTTGATCATCCTGCAGGCAGTTTCTAGCAAATTTGCTGAGACACAAGAAACAACACCAGATAAAGATTTTGAAAGACATTGGTAAAAACGATTGCAATAACGGTAACAGGGTCTGTATTCACCAGTCATTCTTAAGAATATTCTTAGTCATATTTTCCAAGATTTTCTAAATTTGAGAGTAATACACCTTCTGATTGGCTAAACCAAATGGTTTAGCCAATCAGAAGTTTTGTTTCTTTCAGATATAACAAATGTCTTAAGAATAGTACTTGGAATATTCGAAAGAGTGGTTGATGAATTAGGACCCTGAGGAAGGGCTAAAGGCTCTTTAAATATAACTTTTCTTATTTCAGGTCCTCAGAGAAACGATTCAAACTTCTCAAGATATCAAAGCTATTAATCGACCTTTTGCTGTAAATATTTTTCTTTTTAAAGAACAGAAAAGTGTGGCAAAGGTAATAAGCTATGACAACATAGGTCGCAATATTTTCACATGTATTCGTGTATTAAACCTTCACCACTCAATCCCGAATTTTAACGATCTTGAACAAAGAAGCTTTTGAAAACACTGTGGAAGGAAAAAACGCTGGTAATCAACATTTTTTTCTTCTTTCCATGACGTTTGTCCCTATCAAAGACAGAAATCGTCATTTGAGCTAAATGTGATACATGTATGTTGTCTGCAAATGCTTTCGATTAGATTTTGCCTCTTTTTCTAGGTTTTTTCATAACTGGCTGTTTCATTTATTGTATGGGGGTATATACCTAACTCGCATATATAAATCATTGACTACTCTATAACAGAACTTTAGATTCGACCATATTCAAGGCATCTCAGACAAGTAAAATGAGACTAGAACAATGTGGTTTGTGAGAAAAGGAGAAAATGTTGATTTCTTAAAGTCGCCTTTGTCAGCGACACGTTAACACTTTTTTTTAAATGAAAGATACAAAATGAAGATTGTGCAAATTAAAGACTGTTTTTTTTTTTTTTTTTTTTTTTTTTGTTGTTGTTGTTTTTTAATATCCCGCAGACAAGATATCAGACAAAACAGATCGAATCACATACTCTGTTTAATCTGATCTTAATCAACATTGTTTAGAAACCCATGTTAAGATGCAGAGCCCTCCAAATGCTGGGTAACAGTGTTTCTCTGACATACAAAGACAGGAGATGAAAACGTGCGCTCCTAGAACTGGTGGCAAAGCTTGCACCGCATCTTTTAGAGCTGTCTCATTTCCAGCAGTTTAAACCTTGAACAGACTGTAATTGGTTTTTACATCTAGCAACAAAATATACATTTATTTCATGCTTTTCGTTTAGTTTATCGGGAAATAATGTTGGATTACAAGGTTTGATAATTCATGCTTACAACCAGTGAATTTTACCGTAAATGTCTCCGTAACTGAAGTCGGAAATAGTTGTTATTGGGCACTAGTTACCTAGGTTAACAGTGCGTGCCATTCAACCAGACGGAAATATGACGTAATTTAGGTGCATTTACGCTACATTTCTCGCGCTTTACGTAATATTGTAATGCGTTCTTAAGAGAGGGGGTACGCCACCGTGAATTACCTAAAATAACTGTACTGAAAAAGGGTTTAGAAGCATGAAATAAATGGAATATTTGTTTTGTTCGGTGAAAGGTCGAAATTTATTTCATCTCGTGAACATTATCGGTCTTCGGTGAAAATATTACAGATGATGTTCACTCGGTCTTTCGTCGAAAAGAAAAACAAATATCCTCTCTCTCTATATATATAAATAAACAGAAAAAATATATATATATGTGTGTGTGTGTGTGTGTGTGTGTGTGTGTGTGTGGGTGTGTGTGTGGGTGTGTGTGTGTGGGTGTTACAGTAAATCTGTGATACTAGGAATTTCATGAAATTCCTGAAAAAATTAGGAAATTCGTGAAATGACTGTTTCACTTAGGGATTTGGCGAAATGCCTGATTTTTTCAGGAATTTCGTGAAATGACTGAAAATCGTGAAACAGTTTTACACAGATTTACTACAGGCTTTTTCATAATTCAGGAAATGTGTGAGATGATGTGTCTTTTAAACAGCTCTTATGCTACTTAATGACCAACTCTTTATAACTTGCTGTTTTCTTTTTTTTTTTTTTTGTTATCAATTTCATTAATTAATCACATGCTTATCGTCATGGTTAAGAAAATCTGAGTTCATATTACATTTTATTGATTCAGGAAATGTGTGAAATGATGTGTCCTTCAAACAGTTGTGTGATACTGAATAACTAACTCTTTATAACTTGCTATTATTTCATTAATTAAACACATACTTATTGACTTGTTCAAAAAAATTGAACTCATATTGCATTTTATTGTAAAAAAAAATCTGACATGCACTAATATTCTCAATATTCATTCTTAGCTCTGCTGGCTGTCTGTTCGTCCGTTTGTTAGCCTTTTTCTTATTTACGTAATAAAGTCTGCATTTGTCGTTTAATTTTCGTGAAACTTGCAGTTTTTTTTTTCTTTAATATATATATTATTAAAAGCTTGAAGCCTATTGATTAAAAAAAGGGTAACTATTAGTAAGCCAAAAGTAGCCGTTTAAAGTTGAAGATATACATGCACACTTCTTGTTAACGCGATTACATCCTTGTCGGCCTTTTTGATTAAGTTCTTTTAAAACTTGCTCACATTATGTGAATCATCAAGGAATTGAACCCTGTCTAAAAGGCAGAAAACCCATCAGTCAGTTTAGGAAAAGCAGCCATTTGATGACTAAGTCTTCTTTACTCAACACAGTCCATATTATTAGTCACATTTCTTTGAAACTTGAAGAGATTGATATATACAGGAGTTTTTAAACCCTATCAAATTTTGCTGGATTCCAAAGTATTGGTTTTGACAAACTTTATTTCAATTACCTCATTATTTGTTCAGCTCACCATGCTTAATTACTATGTTATTTTAGTAGGTTCAAGCTCAGTTGCAAGAACCCCTCCCCCTTTTTTGTGTGTTTGTCTTTTCCCTTTTTGCATTATGAATGAATGATTTATGCCAGAAAATAAGCAAATTCTCGGTCAGTAGAGCGATTCAGACCCTCAAAGGCCTCTAGTTCATGTAAAATCTTGTCAAGTTCATTTTTCATGTAGTTTGTCAAATAGGTAAAATTTCATGAATAAATATAAGAATAAACAAGTCACATTTTAGAAAGACACTGATGAAAAAGATGTGGGAAAGGAAAAAATCTTTATATCCAGTATTTTCTCCTTTTCCAGCATTGTGTTCTATCCTTTCTTTGACAAATTTTAACAGAACAGAACAGAACATCGTTTATTTGACAAAAAATTTACAAAGTTTATAGTCATAAATGTTGTATGAATAGCGTTTGAACCTTAAAATTTGTTGTCTGGTACAGAATGAAAATATTTCAGTCATGCAAATATGAATTGGAATTTATCAATATCATATTGCCAATCATATTATTAAAGATGAAGTCATTTCAGGAATTTCATGAAATGACTGAAGGTATTTTCTAGTCATTTCACGGAATTCCTGAAAAAAATCAGGCATTTCGCGAAATCCCTAAGTGAACCAGACATTTCACGAATTTCCTGATTTTTTCAGGAATTTCATGAAATTCCTAGATTCACAGATTTACTGTAACACACACACACACACACACACACACACACACACACACACACACACATATATATAGTTTAGTTGTTTTATATTTGAAATACACATATTATAGGCACGTTACGTCTTACTTTTAATTTACCGATCTAACTTACTTGTGTCGGTCCGGTAATAACCGGGTTATTTTTTCCGTATCTCTCTCTCTCTCTCTCTCTCTCACAGTTGTTATAACAATGCATCCTGCACCTCATCTCTTTGGAGTAAAGGTCGTCTAAAAGCTATGTAGAGATTTAAAGCAACAAGGGAATACAAGCAATGGACAAATATTGTTAATTGTTCAAGATTAAAGTTAAATGTAAATAATGTCTTACTCTGTTCGCAGCTTAAAGTACTCGTGTTATACATATAGCCCTCATAGCACTCACACTGAAAACCCCCAACCGTATTGTTACATATTTGGTCACACCCACTGGTGGCCTCGTCGCATTCATTAATATCTGAAATAATTGATTAAAAGCATTTCATTAATTTCTGTTTAAACAAAAACTTAAAAGAAACGCATATTTCTACTTCCCATAAAACAACGCTATTTCAAGCCAAGCATGTCTGTAAGTGGCAAACAAATGTTTGCAACGATATTAGTTTGCAATGATATAACTAAATGTAATGTAGAGCCAAGCGGGCCCGAATGCTTTCATCTTGAATTCTTATTTAATGTGACGAGTCTTAATGATATAACAAATCCAACAGTCTTCCTTTATTTACTGCCAATCTATTTAGTTTATGCTTTAGAGAAAAATCTCTTTCCCTACCGCAAACGCTCTATTTTCATAGAACTTTGTCCTAACATTCATAAAGGATTGACTTTGCCCTTCTAGATACAAATATGAGGAAAAATGCATAAAAGGAATTTTCATATTTTCTTAAATGCATTCTACATATATCAGCCTTTCAGTACTTTGCCGGACTTTAAATTTTTTCAGTAGTTTTTGAAGTTTTCCTTTTTTCTAAAGTTATGACTTTCGAAAAAATAAAATGCTTGAAATTATATAAAAGTTTCTGAAAAAATGGAGTAAACGCTTGTTAAATTTCCCCCCCCCCCCATTCCGGACAAGATTATGTTTTTCTTTCTGAGCGAGGAACACAATGGAAATAAAGGGTTCTTTCCCTAATTTGTGATATCCTTGGTAGTGATCGGCCTGATATGGTTCATTGCATATCTATTATATTTAACATTTTTTGTAAATATGTGGTGCGCTTTTCTTAAGACCATTTGATGTACATTCAGTGCATACTACTACTACTACTAATAATAATAATAAAATGAAATACTAAAAAGCATTAGTTTTTTTTTTTTATTTTTCGTACGTAATACAAATTGTAAAAAGTTAAAAAGTACCATCACAAGTCTGGCCGTCAATATTAAGTCTGTATGTGAAATTGCAAGAGCAGGAAAAACTTCCCTCTGTATTTGTACAAGTTTGGCTGCAGTTACCATTCATTGTATTGCATTCATCAATATCTGTGGAAGAAAACGTCATTCTATGAAATCTCATGGCCATGGTTCCTTTCTTATAACCAACACAAATTTTATCTATTTGTAAAGCCTATCGATTTACCATTTTCGTTATTCATTTTGATACAATCACCTTTGCGCCTAAAGTGAGAATTAGCGTGACAAAGTTGTATCTCGATTATGTTCGATTTCATAATACATGTACTACTCTTTGTAGGCTCTGCACTATTTTCAAATCATCCAGATGGACCTCTACTCGTCAAAAATAATGCTCTTTCTTAAAATTTTGCTTAAAGCACTTTAAAGCTACGATATATACGGAGAGTATTCTACTAATGAGCTTTTTTGAACAGCCTGCTATGATCAAGAGTTAATATGACTTCGTTGAGATTTCGCCGGTTTAACATAAACGGTTGTAACTAACTTTTTTCCCAGTATTTCACAGGAGAAGGAAAACCGATTAATCTTTTGATGAAAGATGAATTTGATCTGAGATATTTTCAAGAAATATTTTGATGAATTATGTATTGATGAATAAATATTACAAAACTGTTAAAAAAAAAGTCATTCTTTATTCAAAAAAGGAGTTACATCAGTTTTGCCTTGAAGTAGCAATTTGTTCTGCATTTCTTATCTAGAATTGTGTCTTTGAAGGCATTGTGATACATGTAAATAGAAAAGTAGCCCTAGTCCACAGTGTTTCTCTATCGAAAAGATTAAAAAGTCATTTTTTATTCTAAAAAGGAGTTACATCAGTTCTGCCTTAAACTAGCATTTTTTTCTAAATTTCTAATCTAGAATTGTGTCTTTGAAGGCATTGTGATACATGTAAATAGAAAAGTAGTCCTATTCCACAATGTTTCTCTATCGAAACTTTACTTTTCTAAACACAAAACAAAGAAAATTCCTTGGCTCTAGTGTTTGAAGGATTACAGAAACTTAAAATATGGTGAATGATTTGGAAATTACCTCCACATTTTTCATCCTCATCAACCATATAACCTATCGGACATCCCCCGCAGATATAAGGTCTTGTATCATTTTGCTCTTGCTCTTCAGCTTGATGGAATGTAGCATTTTTGTCTGTACAGTTACGTCCTACAGCGCAAGGGTCGTCTTGACAACCGTCGTAATCTTTTTCACAGTCTTCACCTTCATATATATATTCATCAAAAATATTAATTCTTTCCCTAAGAATTGTAATAAGTCATAACCATCCTCTAACTGACAGGCTTAACACCTCATGAGGTATAAAAGGATTGCCATCAGTTTTCGTTGAACAAAATTGGTCTCTACTTTTTTCCAAATATTCAACTTTTTTGTCTAAGAATCATTGAAAACGTGAGTATTTACAATCAGAAGTGTTGTTGCTGATGTTGTTATTTATAATTTCAGAAAATGAATGCAATGCCTCCATCTCATAGCTTAACTTGATACCATTTGGGCATTACTACCTGCGAAACGAATGGATTGCGTCAATTTCCCGATAAACACAGCAGCAAAAAAAAAACAGTTACGCTCCTGGCAGAAAACGTAATAACCCTTTCTTTACTAGATCTTTTGATAAATTAAGAAGATTACAATAGCGACAATGGTATCTACATCTCATCTTTAATGTTAAGCAATGTATGTAATGTAATGGTTCTGTACTTGCCTTCCCAGTATTCTGAACAATTACATGTGGCAATTTTAAACGTTTCAGTTGTATCATTGTTCTGTCGAAATGTTGTAAAGTCACATGAGCCATGCCCAGAGCAGCCTGTACACACAACAATGATAACGTTGATAGCTTCAGCATACACATTCTGGTTGTCAATAACAGTAATGCTAAAAAGATGAAAAATAGTAACTAACTTTACTTACCATACAAGCTCTTTCAAGTCAAGCTTCATGTCAATGTCCGTTACAGACGACAAAGAAGAGAAAGGATTGAAGGAAAGCAAGTGTCTTTCGGAATATGAGTAAAATAGTTTGTATACTCATACGCCTCTTGATGACAATTTTATGAAACCCATAAATGGTTTTTAAGGATTCTTAGGCCTTTTATGTATCAATTCTAACATTTCTTAGCCATTCTACGTCCTATAAAGTTACTTCCACATGGAAACGGGAAAAAGTATAAGTTACAGTGACCAATAATTTTCTTACTAGGCTACTTACTCGAACTTATTAGGCAGTAACATATGCATGAAAGCTTTTACAAGAAAAAGTATATCTTCATCAACATCAAAACTTTGGTGCGAGGCTTTGAGAGCAAATGCGTAATTAAGGTTGTAAAAACATAGGAGGCTGACAACCTTTTTAAACACGGAGAATTTTACCTAGCTTCATTTATCAGTGCAGGGTATTTATGATATCGAACAAAAAGTGACAATGAAAAGAAAAAAATCTTTCAATCAGTGACTATGACTTGCTTTTTGGATGGTTTACCCCATTGATAAGCGCTTTACTTTAATTTTTACGGCCAATGGCCATGCCTAATAAATTCATGTTTCAAGATCATACTACAAAAAAAAGGCAAGTTGACCATGTAAAATTAAAAAAAACTGCGTTTTTAGTCATAGAACAGCTACTATCTTGAAGGAGAATACATCATTTGAGAAGTTCTTCAAAAACTTTAGTTATGATATGACCACAATTTTGTATTGGATGACAATTTTAAGTTGGACACTAAATGACAAACAAAGCACGAAAGGCGCAAAACATGGATCAAGGTTTAAGGAACCAACAAGCGCCAACCTAAATGAAGTGCCTTAGTCTTTCATCTTCAAAGGGTGTACAATAAGTATTAAATAAGTGTTAAATGTTAAATTTGTTGTATTCAGTTGCAGATCTCTTTAGATCAACTCTTTACCAAAAGAAAGAATTTTAGACTTGTCCAAGGTCAAGCATATGCAGACGATAGACTGAAAATGACTCAAACCACAGATATCGTGTTTGAAAGGATTGAAAACATTGTGGGAAAAGTGTCACAAAAACTCCGGGCTGTGTGGTAAAGGGTTCAGTAAGACACAAAAAGTGCATTTTCAAAACTATATATTGTCTGTAATCTGCTCTTATCATTTTGAAATAGAGGATTTTTTTTTTCGGTGAAAAACCGTAGTTTATTTCATCAAGTGAATATCATCGGTAATATTTAAATATTACCGATGGTGTTCACATGAAATAAATTTCGATCTTTCAGTGAAAAAAAATCTATTTATTTCGTGCTTCTAACCCCCTTTTTGGTGGGACTTTCGTCAAAATCCAGTACAGTTGTTTTCGGTAATTCTCCGTGGCGTATCTCCCCCACATAAAACCGCTTTAAAACATTAAATAAAGGACGAGAAATGTAGGATAATTGGGTAAAAATTACGTCATATTTCCGTCTGTTTGAATGATACGCACTGTTTACCTAGGTAATTAGTACGCGGGAACGACTGTTTCCGTCTTCAATTTAAGAGTTACGCAAATATGTACGGTTAACTTAACTGGTCGTAACCATGAAGTATCAAACCTTATTTTATGCTTTTCGGTAGTTTATCGAGAATAATGGTGGAATATGTTTTGATATTTCATGGTTACTACCAGTGAAAAATACTGATTTCATATTTTTCAACTCTTCAAGTGAAGGTATAAACAGTAGTTCCCGCACTCTAGTTAGCTAGCTAAACAGTGCGTGCCATTCAAGAAGACGGAAATATGACGTAATTTACGCGCAATTACTCTACAATTCTCGCGTTTTACGTAATAATGTAATGCGTGGCTATATGGAAGGAGTACGCCACGGGAAATTACCGAAAACAACTGTGCTAGATTTTGACGAAAATCCCAACGTGTCCCTGGTTCGATCCTCAGCTCGTCGAGTTTTTATCCCAGGACTGATGACACTCATTGTGACAAAATTCGTTTCTCTCTCACCACTGATTGTTCTTTAGACGACGTTTGGGTGGGAAAGCAGCCAGTGGCTTGAGAAGAGTATTGTGCTAAGTAATGGTTAAAGAAACTCCGGGAAAGTATGGATGAATTCACAGGCCGCCGTGATATAATTGAAGTAATGTTGAAAGTGGCGTTAAGCACTGAACAAACAAAATAAAACATCACTACTGAAATGATCAGATAAGAGTCTTTCATGTTTCTGATGTGAATGGTAGAACTAATTTTAACTCTTTACAAGACGAGAAAATTTTAGTCTTGTCGAAATTGAAAGCATTTGCTGTCGACAAACTAAATGTTACTCAAAACATATTTCTTTTTTCAAAAGGCAGAAAACACTGTGGGAAATGGAGAAAATGCTTGATACCATCATTTTCTCCTTTTCCGACTATGTTTTAAAACCTTTTTATTCTCAGCGTCGTTAAAACTCACAGTGTGTGGTAAAGGCTTAAGTACCCCTGGTAATGCCTTTGGCAGCACAAAATGATAATGAAATATTTAATAGCCTGTTCAACCCGGTGAAACATATCCCGTTGCAAACGCCATCAGTTCAATTTCTATTTAAAATGGAGGACCTGTGCAGCTCAGTGAAAAAGAACAGGACTTGCAGCCTTGAGATCGCGGGTTCGAGCCTCACTGGACGCACTGGGTTTTCCATGGGAGTGTCCTTGAGCAAGACATTGCAGAGCCCTAGTTTAGTATTTGAGGAAAAAACCTAGGACATACATGAATGAGTGATTTGTTGCAGTGATATGACTGAAATAATTTTGAAAGCGGTGTTAAACACCATTAAATCAAACAGTCAACCACTTAATTTGGTTTTTAGTAATAAACACACAAATACCTGAGATTTCTAGGCTCTGTGCTGTTCAAATTAACTGTCACTGTAGCGCTATTGTTTGTTTCGGTGCTTATCTTTGCAAATGAAGAATTTGATAGAATCGCATATCTGAAAACGCCATCATCTTGCCCCAGAACATTAAATATACGGTTTTCCTTTAGATTGGTATACAAATATCCCTCGTCGTTGATCACGTTAAGTCCCGATACTATTGATATAGTTGGAACTTCATTTGCTGTTAAAAATAAGAAAACTAGGAAATCTCATTTCATAACTGCATTGCAACGAGCAGTGACTTTAACACACCCCCATGAGTTCAAAATATCTGGATCGTAATGTTCTTTACAGAATCCCGAATATGGATTTTTAAGATTAAGGTTAGAGTCCCGAATATCGATATTTGCACGGAAGAGTAATCTGCAAAAATCCGTAGCAATATGTCATCATTATTTGTCTAAACGCCCTTAATTAAGTATTTCTAGCTCAAATATGTGTTGTTTCTATTCAATAAATAAGTATAAAATAAGGAGGTTGCCACATCCAAAATCAGCAGTATACTCATGCAACAGAAGTAGTTATTTCACACCTACAATCTAATTGCCAATAAAATCGCTTAAACACTACCTGTTGAGCACATGATATCTGAATCTATATTGGACTCTGCAGAGTCCCGAATATGGATTTCTTCACAGAGAGGCAAGAGTCGGCGAATATGGATTTTTCGAAACGAGGCTAGAGTCTCGAATATCGAAATTTGCCCGAAAGAGTAGTTTACCGAGGTCTGTTGTCATAAAACAACTTCATTGGCTTAAAAAACCTGTTTTGTAATCTTTTAAATGTATATTTTGTTTTAAATTGAAATGGCCGAATACTTTTCGTTTACTTTAAAGTCAATACAGAAGTGTGAAAAAAAGAGGTCATTTAACTTGCTTGGGTACTATACTGAATTCAGTTGGGTTCGTACACTGCAGAACCAGTCTATATATAGACTGGTTCTGCAGTGTACTCATCCAATAGAATTCAGTATTGTACCCAAGCACGTTAAATAACATCATGGTCTTAGTAGAATGAAACGTTCAACAGTCCCTCACATTATGTTGTTTGGATTTACGATCAGAAAATACTGCTGGTATGTCCAACATTTTATAAATTAACACCGATGACTTTTCACCAAATGACAAAATTGTGGACTGTTCCATATTGAAAATATCTGAAGACGACAAATCAAATATGATGAGATTTTTAAAAACTATTGCTGGAAAAATTAAGGTTTCCATCATGTTCTCCTTTTCAAAAGAATATTAGTTCAGGAGTGTTGAAACACGGGATTTGTTTTTAAAGGGTTAAAGGTACAAGCTAAACAAAACCGATCAAATGCCTTCAAAAATTGATAATGATAAGTCTGAAAAAAAAAAAAGTAGTATTTGACTATGCATTAGGAACAAAAAGAGATTCATAAATACCGGCCTCCTCCGTTACAACATCTGCGCGATCTTGTGTTAGCAAAGTACTGTTTGCTATTTCCTCATCTCCAGTGAAGACAAAATCAAAGATACACTGAGCTCGTCCTTGTCCACACTTCTCTTCAGCCTGTTGAACCAAAACTGGGTCAGCTTCTTCGATAAAGTTAGGAACAAAGTCAGTGCTAAAATTGGCACGGGATATTCCGTCATCATATCTAAATTTGGATTCTTCTTCAGATGTTTTCCCTGCAAAGAATTATTTGAATTGACGCAGATATTTTGTGAAACGAAAAAGAAGAAATATCTTTCTTTATAAAGAACTTATAGAATAGCGCTTTTATGCGTTCACAGAAATTTGAAATGCGTCTTTTTCTGTCTTCATAACAAATCGAAGATGACGCGTACAGAGACCTTATAAAGACAAACTTTTGAACGAGGTTTATGTATGCAACAAATAAGGGATAAAATTCGGGAAAAAAATGCTTAGGAGGTACATGACAGTAACGTTACACCTTCTACCTTAGTTATATCTGTAAAGCCTCGGTTGTATACAGTTTTTCAAACATGAAATAATTCAGCCAGAAAACTCTTCGCTTTTGTCGAAACATTTTCTGAACGTCCGGACACATGTTCGCTTTAACATCTGCAAGTTTAACAGACAGTTTCCCTATTTCTATCATGACTGTTTCCATAGGTAAGTAAACTTGTACAAACATCCAGCTCAAGAAATATCTGAAGGAAAGCCTTTCAATGAAATAGAAGACATTGTTTGAAAAGTAGGAATTGCACGATACAAACCGTTTTTCCTTTTCCGACATTGGTCTCGAAGGCAGTCCAGCTAAGGGATGTATGAAAGATTAACGCTTAACCTGCTAATTAAGAAAAAATGAAACTTTCAGGCAGATAGTAAAATTCCAAATGTTGCTATTTCAAACTTATCTATGGGTAAAACTATCTCGTTATCGGACAGTGTAGATCCAAGATCAGACTTCACGTTCTGTGCTGTCCAATCTTGATCTAAACCGTCCGCAAAAGGTCAGTAAGTCGCATTTAGCGGCCTAGATGTTAATTTTGAACATTCACAGCTAAAAACATAGTCTAACGCTTTTTCAGAAGTTAGAGATACTACATTCCCTGGCTATCTTTTTCAAGATAAATAGAACTGCCCCTTACATGTTTGGCCAAACGCCTCAAAAATTATCCTCTCTGTTGAATTATAAGCTAATGGTTGGTCTGAGTATCTTGGTATGAAGTCATCATCTGGATTGTTATTAAAGTTTCCAAGTAAACCTTCAGTTTGATTCTCATAAGTTTCTGGTAGTCCTATACCAAGTTGTAGAAGCTTTTTGCCAAGTGTTACATTAAAAGAGATACCTGAAAACGGGACAAACATGGTTTTATGATAAACAAATGATACAAAAGTTCGTCTACCGTTAAATGTTTTGTATGGATCATGTAAACCATATCATATGCTTCAGAGTATATAATTGACCCTTCTGCTCCACTACAAAATGATCTTACGAACGAGTAAAACATTCTTACGCAATGTGTTATGCATAAGATATTCTTAGCATTGCTAAATCACACAAATGACACAAAACTTCGTCTACCGTTAAATGTTTTGTATGAATCATGCAAACCATATCATATGCTTCAGAGTATATAATTGACCCTTCTGCCCCACTACAAAATGATTTTACTAACGAGTAAAATTTTCTTACGCAATGTGTTATGCATAAGATATTCTCAGCACTACTAAATCACACAAAAACAAGTACAATATTTCAAGTATAAAATACTTGTAGGATCGAAAAATATTTTAGGAATTAACAGTACAATCTGAAATTACTAGCCACAAATCCATTCTTACTCATATAATATCCAAAAATATTCTTAACACTGATAAGCACACAGACACAAGTACTAGCTTTGAATCGTGCGAAACTTGTAACAGGAGATCTGTCGCTATCACAAGTGTGATATGATTATCGAAAAACAAACTTTATCTGTAAGCATTAAAAGGATGAATACGCATATATATGAGGTTCTTAAAATCAGACTATATAAATAATGTGTTACATAACCAAGATCCATAGACTATAACAATACACTCAACACAATGCTTGCTACTTCTACATTTTTAATTTTTGCGTGAAATAAAATATAAAGATAATAGCTATTTAAGGATGTTAAATCCAACAAGACTTACCAAGTTCTAAGAAAGTGGACATCAACGTGTCACCTGACCTTTCTAAACTGAGTTTCTGGCTTAAATCGTCATCAACAATTGACAATGAGTCATTATTAAAAGCATCTGTATAATCGTCAAAGCTTGTTTGATTATCTCCGGCATACACAATCAAGCCACTTCTGTTAGCATTAAGTTCTGCTTGCATCCACACACCGTCCCCTGATACAACAAAACCTGTAAACACGGTTGCCAAGGAGATGTTGCCATCCGCCCTGAAAGCCCTGTCTGTACGACACTGTATCTGAAAGTTGTCTATTGTAATGTTTAGGAGGATATACTCGTCGTGTCCATTGAAAGTGTAAGTTCTGTTGTCTAACGATGTAATATGAGGATCCCCAAACGCCCATGCTGCAGAAGGAAATTCTGATGATATGCAAGGATAAAAATTGACATACTCTATTTTCTAAATGTGTAATCATTCAAACATATTTCTATCGCTTCATTTGTAGTTTTCACTTGAAAGCAGATATGATCTTATGATACTTTGTGGCATTTTTATCAACGAAAACTATTCAAATGTGTATGAAGACAAAAGATCAAAAAATTTATTTAACACTTTCACACCACACTCTTGAAAAATACTTTTTTTGTCAGGCAACTGACCACTTCTAAACCGTTATGACAGAAGTTGGATTCGTTCGCCAGATGATTTCACACAATCATAAATGTATTAAGCTTAAATTCATGCCTATTATCTACAGTTTAGAAAAAAACAAACAAACTGATTTTAAATTGCAGTTCTTTCAGGCACAAAAGAAAAAAAAAAAAAAAAAAGAAAAAAAAAAAATAAAAAATAAAAAAATAAAAAAAATAAGTAAGTAAATAAATAAATAAAGAAACTTTGTTTTTTTCTTTTTCCCTTCCAATTATTTAATATAAATGCTCGGACAACCGGAGCTATAAAATGTTTGTGCCAATTTGATTCTGGTTGTACTTAGATACAAAAATACCCTCTCAAACATAATGCGTCTGTATAATAATACTCACAAAACCGGAATGGAAATCTCGTATAGCAAGTGTGTTGGGGACGAACTTGAAAATACAAATTACATAAGTCTGCCTCTTCACAACAAATCTGTTTATAATACAAGTCCTCGGAAACATGCTGTTGCGGATGAGTCCAGGGGTGGTATCTAGTAAAAGATCCTGCCGATCTGCCTGCTCTGATGAAAGTGCCCGTAAATCTGTCATATTCACATGTCTGAAAAATATCAAAATGACAACAACTGCGCTGATGGATAAATGATTAAAATTGAAAGTTTTTTCTTTTTTGAAATAAAAAAATCACGTCCAGGACATCTAACAAAAATTACGGCAGATCAGGTCAAACACTTTCTTTATCATCTGAGCGTTGACCTACACTGCCTGTTAAAACATCTCGAGTTATTCTTATAACCGTAAGAGTTAATAAAACAACTGGGCCCAAACTCTTAGTTATTATTCAAACTGACACTTTAATGTAAAGGACTGAATTTTTAATACGAATGGTGTCTCAAACGAATTCGTAGCAGATCGTCAAACATAACTGCATAAGATTGGGAAAAAAATGAATTATCTGTACTACTAGATCAGTGGACATGTAAATTAGAACTCATCCCCAAACAAATATATAACGACGATAGACTTTAGCTCATCATTTCTACTAAGTTAAATGTATTTCAGTGCAGAACCATAGGTACAATTCTAAGCTCAAAAACAGAAGACTTTTCAAGTTATATCAATGTCAGTGAAATTGCCACTGAGTTACAATCTGTTAAGTATTCCCATAGTTACCCTGATTTTTGCCAGCGAAATCTCCTTTGATAGCTTTCTTCCTTTTGTTGTACAAAGTACATGTATGAGTCTTTTCCCGATGTTGAAACACTTTTGCGTTATAAAATGAATGTTATTTGTGCACAGTAATTGGTAGACAGGCAGGCAAGAGAGAGGATAAATCTGAAATGAGTGTACCAGTTAGATTAACTGAAAGGGATAGGTTTGAAGTATAAGACAGAACTATGATGAACAATTTTTACCTTCCCATATGGAAAATATCTAAAAGATGGTCTAACAGGAACTGAAAATGTTGGTTCTGTTCCACCAAACCAAAGCCACCATGGAAAAATGAACCTTCTGTCAAAGAACAGGAACCAGCTAAAGCAAGGACATTGGGGCATTCGATTCAGAAGGTTATTGTACCACGGGAGATTGTTCAGCTCTCTACTGTGCCACTGTCTACAAGCTAGTTCACTGTCTATGTCATCCGACTCAGGATCAATGTACTCATATTGCCCAGAGCATTCTAGAAAATAAAAAAAACAAACTCAATTTAGATGCAATATGATTGTGAGAGGCTCCATATAAAGTGAATGATAACAGACATAAAAATTAAGCAAAAGGTGGTTTAATGCATCTCCTTAATACAATTAGACGAAATCACCATGAATCAATAAAATCTATTATGTATATTACCTACTTCATTTAACCTGACCCAGGCCAACGTCATTCACATAAATCAAAATTCTATTTTTACCTTCGGCATCATATGGGGCTGCCTTTGGTTTTTGTCTCGAATGGTCACGTAAATATTCCATACGGTATGCTCGAACTGAATTGCTTACCTGTACTTTCCCTTGTATACATAACTTCCCCCCAAAAAAGTCAGAGTTCTACTTATATACATGTACCTACTTATATATACGGCATAAAGGTCAGGATTAGGTTAATTGAAGTAAGCAATAACAACTGTCTAAATTTTGAGGTGCAGTGGTCCTGTTACATGAATGACATTTAGTGAAAAGTTTTGACCCAGGTCAGCATGCGCCGACTGTGCAGACTGACTTGGATCTTATATTTTTTCTAGATGCATTTAGCCCCCTTTTTACACAACGTGGCTCTTATATTAACTGATTTTCCAATACATTCCATTGCCTATTTCAAATTTCAGCCAATAGTTTGAGCGTAGTCTAATTTTTTTTTTCAGATTTACTCTCATGTGGACGTGTGTGTTTGGCAGAAAAAAAAAACCACGCTGTTGCTGGATAGCTCGAAGTATTTCGCCAAAACTCACATAAGTTGTGAAAACTTTGAGGAAACGAAACATTTTTTCAAAATGATGAATCGTTTCTTTTCTGACGATCGTTTTACAATTCCTTTATATGCTTAACAAAAGCCTCAATGGCAATAACTTAATGGATAACTGATCAGTTATTCATAGTCGCCTAAATAGACAATATTACAGAAAAAATGGAGCCAGAGGCTAACTTACATCAATTGCAATATATTCCTTAAACATTCAACCACGAGGAAAAAAACTGAACCTAAATAGGCTATGGTTAATTTCAGATTACTTTTAGCAAAAATGGTCTTAATAATCATAATAGGAACTTTCATTGCGAGCTAACGAATGCCCTATTGTCTTTCTTTTCGGAATACCTCCAGAAAATAAATTCTTGTCCGGTCGCCGTAAAAAGCTTCCATCGCGGCTATTCCTGAAACCATTGGCAAGTCCATTTTCTATCAACCCAATAAAGACGCTGCCATATTGTATATTCATTCCACCGTCTTTATAGTAATAGAATGAATATGACTTTGTGCCATCTGTTACGTAGACTACTTGAAATGTCACCGTCTGAAATGGCATATAATCTGAATATGAGGTTCTTTTATATATGAGCAATGCCTGGGAAAAGAAGGTATAATGCATCTCCGTGATGTATTAAAACAAGTATGTCAACATATAATTCTTGACCCGTAAAATATAGTGGCATATTTATGCCACGAGATACGACATAGCTATCATGATAAATTTAAAAAACTACCGCGATAAATCAAAATTTCCTGGAAATTTCATCGAGATAGTGAAAAGTTTCCTGAAAAATATCACGATAAACTTTGTTATCTAGAAAACTTTAGACTGATCAGTAAAAAAATTAACGCAAAAGTTCTCAATCGTGCACGAAGCTGACATTCGAGATAAAATTATCGTAATAGTTCTACCCGTTTCTCGACATCTATAAATATCTCGGTAGTTTTTGACTTCAAAAGACTGAAGTAAGTAAAAATTCGAATTATTGATAATTGTAGCTTAATTAATAAATTTTGACAAGACTCGAAATGAACAGAAGTCTGTAAAATCACAAAGACGACTCGAAATGCCTCCTACGAACAACTTTAAAATCATTCAGGGAAAAGGAAATTCATAAGATGTTCCGAAAGCGTATCGAATTACAGATACCGTGAATGTCAGTTGTGGACACGAAAGAAAAACAAAATCATGACAACAGTTAGAATTACCGGGATATTTTTGTCGTGAATTTTTTTATTATCTAGATAATATTTCCAGGAAACTTTGTTTTATAACTATACTGCTCTTAAATTATCGCAAAAGCTATCTTGTATCTCGCGGCAGAAATATGCCACCTTAGTTAAATCAATTTTGTATGACAACTAAATGAATCCTGAGATAGACTTGTCCTTTGAAATGTAGATTATTAGACCAAAAGCTAAAAGTTTCGAGCCAGGTTAGCCTGCGCGGACTGCGCAGGCTAACTTGGGTTGACACTTTTTGCAGATGCAGTTAGCTTCCTTTTCACAAAATATAGCTCATTAATGCAAGTACTTATTTGTTAGAAATGATCACGAAAAATCATCCTCCGAAAAGGCAAACAATTGGATATGGGGTTCCTTTGGGTACCAGTTATACAGAATGAAATATCACGATCTTAAACGGCAAACAAATTGAGGTTTTCTTATTATTTATTTATATATTTATCTGTTTGTTTATTTATTTATTTTACACGTCTGTAATTTATAAGTATATTACCTAAAATGTCACCGTCTAATCATTAAAATAAATGAATCTGGTGTTTTTAGTGCTGTATTGTAACATTCGTTATTCCGAAATGCAATGATAAAAAGACATACGTGTAGTTAAACGCATGGTTTTGGAGAGAAAATATATGCTCTCGTACAACTAGAAATGCTGCTATACTGTTCTCCAAAGAAACAATTTATGTGTTATGTATATGATAGGTAAACACCTTAGATATTACGTATGAGCATACATCCTTTATTCAAAGTATTTTTAAGTGTTGATGTTGTTGTTGATGTTGTTATTGATGTTGTTGTTGTTGCTGTTGTTTTAATTTTTGATAGGGCGGATGAACCAGTAAATCAATTAATTTCTTGGTCAAACTCATAATCACTTTATCAAGTTTTGACATATTTTTTATTGAGACCTATACAAGTGCTGCCTTTAGAAACAAAAAGTCACAAATTGGGTTTCGTGGGGTAGTTCGGATAAGATCTATAATTTCAAACAACGTCTGAGTATCTTTATGTGTATACATGTGCAATTAACATATAGCTATATATGAATAGTATTATCTCCTTTATATTAAGCATTTAATAGTTACTTAATGTCTTTAACGAATAAGATTACATATAATCCTTTTCTATTTGAACACTTTTTATGATCAACGTATCATTTTGTTCAAATCCTTTTATTTATTATTCTATCTTATTTTGTCATTTAAAACTTCTGATTGGCAGGGACTGGCCAATCGCTCAGTATTGTCTTTCATAAATATCAAGATTATGCATCTTTACTCGTTTTCATCCAATTTTGTAACCAATTTTATCTTTATTTTATGAAATTATAATCATTCTTTTACCTTCGTGCCAAATGTTGCCCCTGACGGTTGCAAGGTTGCACAGATTACGACGGATAGAAAATGCAAATCATTCTATTGCGGCTAGCCATAAACATAACAACCACAGTTTCCGATTTAAATCGATGAGAAATCCTTGGCGTCTCTCATTCCATACACCTTATATCGGTTTTTTATCTACGTTTACACGGCCATCTAGATTCTACACATTGTAAAGTTTTAACAGCGTTTGTTTTCTCCCTTACTGTAAGGGTGCATCTTTAACATTTTTGTATCAATTCATTATTGTGTTCAGATTTTTCAACCACAATCTCAATTTTCCTTTAAAACTTCTGAATAGCAAGGACTGCTCAGTCACTCAATATTGCCTTTCATAAATATCAAGATTACACATACTTTTTCCTTTTAACATTTAAAGAATCAATTCATGATGTGTTCAAATCTTTTAGCACAGACCTGAAAACTAAATGACCAAACCTGTCGATGCGCCATAAAACAACATTTATTCATCCCTGTATATCATTTTCAGTGGTAATAAATTACTTTAAACAATGTCATAAGAATTTGTTTGTGGAAAAAATTTAAAACAAAAAAATGTACATTCAGTGGTAAACAAAATAATCGCAATGTTCACCTTCAACTTTGGACTCCCTTTTCTGAATTAGTTTTGATTAAAGGTCAAACCGCACAAAATATGCATGTTGAGTTTAGAACAATGCTGAATGAAAAGACAAAAAGGCGTTGAAATTGTAATCAGTCGGTTGTATTCTACAATCTGAAATTCTTCATTTCATTTCTAAGAATTTTTGGGATTTCACGACTGTGACAAAAGTGAAGATAAAGAAGGACAAGTTGTGATAGGGTTTATGAGAGAGATATTGAGGTAAGGCGTGAAAATAAGCTCACAAATACGTGAATGAATGGTAGAATGTATTGACTGATTGAACGGTAAACTGTATTAATTGATAAACTGTATGTATGGTACATGTCATTCACAAATCTTACCTCATTGTAATACCCGTAGTATGAGTAAAAATGAGGAACTCTATCCCAGGTTGTTATTAGAATAAAAACAGGTTGGATGTTTTGACCCTGACTTTGTTGAACAAGTGTCTTAGCGACTTCGATCTCCGGTGCGCTAGTGTTATCCAGAGCGTCTATGTAGCGGTAAAAGATATCACCAGTTCGATATGTTACCAAATCACTGAAGTAAGGAGCTAGACAAGAACGTTCCAAAAAGCTGAATCTGGATTCCCCGTGTAGTGGAATAAAATAGGTCTGGAGTCGTTTGCCGAAACAAATTATTCCGTTTGGACACACCTGTAAGAAATTCATGAGTACCTTATCCACAACAACAACTTAAATCCACCCGTTACAAATTTTCTTGCATAGAAATCATTAAATACAAACAAAATATAGTGTTGTGGTAATTTTCCTGGTGCTTTCAACGACAAACATTGCAATTGTTGATATTGTATTCGAAAACGACGAACAAAATGAAACAAATAATGCTTTAGTAGGTAGTAACTTCGATTTTATGAAATGTGAATGAATATTATAGCTTAATATTCTGACTTAGAATTGTATTTAACACTATGTAGATACGGATTTTTTTTTTTGCCGTGTGTGATATTACATTCGCGTGCGACACAATTTATTTGAGCCGGAAATTTACAGGTATATAACTAAACAGTTCATTATATGTTAGTGAATTTCCGGCTCAAATACGTGTGTTGCAACCTGAAAAATAACACACACGACAGATACGGTTCCAAATATGGTATGATGACGTATCTCGCGCACTGACTAAGCATGCATTGATTTGCGATTTGATTAGTCAAAATATTACACTATAATGTTCATCCGCCATTCTAAAAAATCAGAGTTACTGCCCTCCATACCATTTATTGTCTCATTTTGTTACCCGTTTTTGAAAGATTAAAAAAATTCAAATATTACAAAATTTTTTCGTTGAAAGTTGTAGGTATATAATAAAAGGAATGTTATGTTGTAATAACTTTCCTAGTGTTTGTATCTGCTTCTCGCTGCGTAAGAAAATTTCGACATCGCGCTTCACCTTCGGTCTCGCGCGATAACTAATTTTCTCACGCTACTCAAATCAAATAATCAGGAAAGTTACTACAACATAAAATTCCGTATATGTCTGAAAATCAATGGAATATGTCTAGTTTATCCTAAGCGATAATGAGATGAGCCATGCTCTTTCAAAAGGGGATTTAATGCATCTCCCGTTATTCATTTTACCATGCAAATCAGCATATAAATGGCCTGCAACACGCGAAAAGGGGCATTCGGACATGTGCATAAAGTGTCGTCTCGGATCAGCCTGCGCAGTCCGCGCAGGCTAATCCGAAACGACGCTTTCCGTTTTTATGTAATTTTCTGTTTTGCGCTAGTCTACTGTAGCACAAAATCTAATGTAGTTGTAGAGTGCCGTCTCGGTTTGCGCAGGCTGATCCGAGACGACACTTTACGCAAATGTCCGAATGCCCCTTCCCGCGTGTTGCAAGCCAAATAGGATTTATGAAATCCATTTTGTTTAACAGGCAACTGAATCATGAGGTACAGTGGTCCTTTGACATGCGGAAAATTTACATATAGCAAAATGTTTAGACCCAGGTTAGCGCAGGCTGACCTGGTCGATAATTTTTGCAGATATTCCAAACCCCCTTTTCACACGGTATGGCTCCAATGAATGGAAGATGTATAGTACATCCCAAGCAATAACTAAATCATATGGACATTTAAAACGATTACCTTTAGTGTTCTTTTTAGACCCATTCTCTAACAAATTTATACATTGTAAACCAAAGATCACAATATAAATTCCGTGCTGCCTGAGTTTGATGTAGGCTGTGTTATGTAAAGCGGTACTAAAATGTTGATGATGCAATCGTAAATCAATACGGCAGAATTGAAATGCTAGTGTGCGCGATGACGTGCTGTAGGGATAGTGTAAGTCAAGACCGGACTCAACTTATGGTGCATTCTTATCACAACCCTACACATCCATCTCACTAGTATTTTCTATATTTGGCATGTATTACAATATGAGACAAATGAAATTTCATTAAATCTAGCAGTAATCGTAAATAAAATCAGCATTGATGAAATTATCCAATGAACCATTTACCAAAGAATCCCGAGTTTTAATGACCCTGAGGCAAAACGTGTTTGAAAACATTGTGGGAATAGAAGAAAATGCTTGTCATCAGGTTATCATTTCCAAAACAAATTCCATCATTTGAAACACTTCTAACTTGTCGTCCTCAAGTGCTTTTGACTTTGGACATATATGATATTTTATCGCTTGGTAAAGAGATCAAACCATCGTAAATTTCGATTGCAACATCACTCCAATTCAGTTTTACTTACATATATGTTTCTGTACTTTTGCCCCCGAAAGGGAACCCGAAAATTAGCGTTTATTGCTCCATAGCATACTTCATCCGATTTCGGCATTGTAAAATCGATGCTGGGACCATATAAGTACGGAAAACCTGAAAGGAAAGTGGTGATTCTCTAAGATTTCCAACAGAATGTGTTCACCTACGAGTAGCAGTCAATCAAACATCTCAAATTTTAGATAAGCCGTGCTCTAGTAAAACGGTGTTTGATGCATCTCCATGGAGCCGTATACCAAATAAATCATTGATCTATAATGATTGATCCATAAAATCCCTATTGTTTAACAACCTACTGAATCATGACGTCTACTGGTCCTTTGGCATGCAGATAAAATGACAAATAGCAAAAACTTTCCACCAGGTCAGCCTACACGGACTGCGCAGGCTGACCTGGGTCGATACCTTTTGCAAATACATTAAACCCCCTTTTGGCAGAGCGTGGCTCAAATATATTAATCCATTTGAAATGCGAGGCCGAAACTCAAGGTGTCTTTGGCAGAAGTTTAGCAGCAGTTCTGATTGTTCCAGATGGTTACCAAAACTGCTGCTGCTCCAATACAAAAACAGTCTTTATGCATACAATTTTGATGTTAGCGGGCAAAAGTAGAGGTTTCTCTTCCTGTCATTCATTCATATTCATTTTTTCCGTGCGTATTTGATAAACCAGCGGATTCAAACTTATTTATTGATACTATAAGTATTCTGAAAATAACAAAGGTTTAAATCTACATGTGCATGCTGAGTTGTGATATCCATAAAACATAAAACAGGCAAAACAATAACAAAATTACTCTGGACGGAAAGGTAGTAGAATCAGATGAAAATATACCATAACTGATAACATTCAACCACTATGCATAAACTTAAAAGTCCTTATGTTTTTTCTAATAGTCCTTATATTTAGCTTATTAGAAATGTAAAGAGAAATTTTAACTATAGAATTAATAGCCTGTTTTTTCTAGCTAACCTGAGCAAGAAGTTATCAAGTTGAACTTTTGTGATCGTGCTATGTCCGTAATAGCATTACCATCTTGCGTTGCACGACTTGAGCTTTACAATGAGCGGACGTGTCCACATTTTCAGTCCTTTACTCATAAAAGTGTGTCTACATCTTTTAGTCATGATGATGTTTTGGACGAGCTCGAAAATGGGTCACTTGGGTCAAAAAGTAGGCAACTGGAATGAATCTTAAAAATACCTTGTTTCCACCCTGGAGATCATATTTTCAGTTCAGCATCCATTAGAATAAGTCAGAATGTTGTCTTGATCGGTTGATTTTGAAAATGGGCTACGTCTAGTCAAAAGGTATATCACTGGATCAAATTTTAGAAAAACCTTGTGTGTACCCTGGACCTCACATTTTCTGTCAAATACTCATAAAAGTGAGTCAGAACGTTTGTCTTGATAATACACTGGTCGAGTTTGAAAATGGGTCACGTCGGGTAAAAACGTGGATCACGTGAGACAATTCTTACAAAAAAAAAAAGAAAACCTTGTAAGCATCTGGATACCAAATTTCTGGTCCAATACTCATGAAAAGTGGTCAAAATATTTGTATGGATGACATGTCAAAATGATGAAATCTGAAAATTAGTAAGGTTGTGTGAAAAGAAACCTAGAATAACTTCGCGTGCACCCGAGAGGCTAAGTTTTCTGTTCAATGCCCACTAAAGTTAGTCAAGATCTCCGTCTTATTTCCATCTTGGTCGTCATTGAAAATTGATAACGTAAGGCTACAATCTAGGTTAGTGGGGCAAATTATAGATAAACCTTGCGTGCATTCTATAAAGCACAATTTTAATCTAATGTTCTTTAGCCCTAGTCAGAAACTTTGTCTTGGTAATACCTCGGCCAAGTTCGAAAATTGGTCATATCAAGTCAAAAAGTTGGTTGCTGGTACAAGTCTTAGAAAACATAATGTGTGCACTCTAGAGGTCATACTATTAGTCCAATACACATTAAAATTAGTCAGGATGCTTTTCTTGATAATATCTCGAACAATTAGAAAACCGGATCACACTAGCTCAAAAGATAGGCTATGTCACTGGGACGGGACGAATCATAGAAAATCTGATTGTCGGTCTGAATGTTTGTTTCGATTATATGTTGAACATGTTTGAAAATTCATCAGGCCAGATAAGAAAATGTCGGTCCGTGATGCAAATGTAAAAAAAAAAAAAAAAAACTTGTGTGCACTCTAAGGGGCACATTTTCGGTCGAAAGCTCACGAATTCTTTTTAGAAAGTTTATATGTATCTTGCACAAATCTAAACTTGGTTGATCTTAGATAAAAAAAAAAGCAGGGCCCGGTTTCACGAAAAAACTTAAGTCCGTACTCAGCTCAACTGAGTTTACAGGCTTAAGTCCGTTAAAATGCTGAATTGAGTCTGAAACGTTGAGTGCGTTTCACGAACGCGTTCTCAGCCGAGTCGCTTATTTCGTTGATTTTTCAAACGTCTTAAGCGGTATTTTTGCTACTCTTCGAAAACGGAGGTAATAACATGTAAAAGTTCGGGAACAACTGTCAATATCGTTGTCGTCTGTAATAAATCAAAATCGATTTCCTTGCATTAAAAATGTACATACAGTTGTAAAAAGCCATTTTACGGAATTCTAGCCGTGTATTCATGCATCAATATTCACGTCACCATCGTAAATAAACTGGTTTGCTGTGGTACTAGTCAAAATTTATTGAAATTGTTTCATTTTCGAGGCCAAAAAACGAGGAAATTAAAAAAAAAAAAAATATGTACAACCATGATTCGCACTGAGTCACTTTATGACAGTGAGGTCTATTTCACATGAATAAAATGTGTCTTGTTAAACTGTCCACAATGCACTAAATATATAGATCTAGGCGGGGATATCAAAGTGCCAGTGAGGTTCGCCCGCCCTGGTAGCTCAGTAGTTAGCATATCTGACTCGTGACCTGTAGGTTGTGAGTTTGATACCCGGTTGAGGCAAACTTTCTTTCCGGCGATTTTTCGCCTCTCACCTCTGATGCATGTGGGAAAAGTAGTCAGTGACATGGAAAGAAAGCTGTGTCAGTACTGGTGTGAGAAAGCCAGGAAATACATGCTTAGATGCACTGACCGCCGTGATATGACCTAAGCTGGTAAAACGGCGTTAAACTCTAATACAGTCAATTAATCAAAGCTAGTGAGGTTCAACAAACTAGCAGCAGTTTTAAGAGAAAGATCGCCTAGCATCTCATTCTGTGATACGCTATCATGCAGCTGAAGGAGATGCACACCTGAATAGATTTGAGACCACACTTTAAACATGACTTTATTATTTGTAGCCGAAAACTTTTAGATTTGAACTTCTTGACTTCTTGAACATACAGCGCACAGCTCTGACTTTGCACCAATGCTTAAAAATTCCCCCTTTATAACAACACAGCCCCGTGGACAGCGACTTTATACAACTGTTCATCTTACGTGAAATTGATTGATTAAATGGTGTTTTACGCCGTTTTTAACATTATTTCGGTTATATTATGGCGACCAGTGTACCTATCCATGCTTTCCTGGAGTCTCTTTTACCAGTACTCCGCACAATTTTCTTTCCATGCCACTGGCTGCTTTCCCACATAATCATCGTCGAAGCAATGGTCAGCGGTGGGAGAGGAATGAATCCTGTCGCAGTGACTATCATCGATTATTTGAAGAAATTGGCCGAGCCAGGGATCAAACCCATGACCCCTGTTCTCAAGTCCCCCAAGCTACTGACTGAGCTACTGGGGCTCGGCTCTTACGTGAAAGAAGGCACACACTACTGTACATATCCAAATTAAGAGGGGACTAATATGCAAGCGTTTGCACGTGGCTTCCACGGCATCAAATACTTGTATGAAAACATGCATGTGGAATTATTTGTAATAGACTGGACAAATATCCGAATTTGTCAAAAAAGATGTACTGAAATATATAAATGGGTTAATCCCTAGAGTGCAGTTTAAACCTTTACCACACAATCCACAGTTCAAATACCCCAAGAAAAAAGGCTTTTGAAAACATGATTGGAAAAGGAGAAAACGTTAGTGAGCAGTATTTTCTCTTTTTGTCTAAATGTTTTCTACCAAAAAAAAAATTATCGTTTTATCAACAGATAATTTGTCATCTGCATCTATTTTTTTTACCCTCTCAATTTGATCCAGTCAAGAATATTGTTGTTTGGTGAAGAGTTAAATGGACTTTTCCAGTCTTGGAAAAAAGAAAATAGCAATATAATTTCACAAGTAGATTATCTACTATAACATTGTTCACGCAAAAAAACAGTATAGATCAAAGATCAGCCTGTACACTCTTTGCAGTCTGATCTTGATCTACATTGTCTGTAAAAGGTAGCTTGATCCTGAGCTAATTGTCCATGAAAATGGAATATCTAACTGATTGGACATTTGCAACAAAGCTTTTAAATAAACTGTGAGTTAAAAAGAAGTGAGAGCTTTATTGATTTTGAGTATATATTTCACCAAAAAGTTTCAAAAAGTTAAAATAATATTTGGATGATAGATTACGACTGACTAGGTTTGCAGAAGTGACTCGAGCCAATCTAGGTATGAGTTTTTGAGCTTTTATGAAGTAGCAGAATTACACGTTTGGAACAGTCAATCAGAAAAATGGGAGCCTCCATGTGTTCACATACCTACAAATGACACATTAGTTAGGGCACATTGATAGTTGAACATTAATTTTTCTCTCATGACTCTGGAACTTACTCACATAGGGCATATACTTATAGCAGAGGAAAATATTATTTTTAGCCGCATCAAAAACATAAAAGGATCATACGCAATACACTTTTACAAGCACAATCTCTTTTTGAAGCTAACAACCTCAGGGGCATAAAAATTATTTAAACTGCAGTTGAAGAGGAATGACAATATGAAATTTAATGTGGGTCAGTGTCAAAAACAATATTATTATGTTACTTATTTCTGTAACATGCCATTACTGATGATTGTATACACGTAACTTTTGTACTAAACTGAGCAAATATCCAAATTAGTCAAAAATACATGCACTGAAATATACAAATTGTTTTAATGGTACCCTTAGAATGCAATTTAACCCTTTATCAAAAAGTCCAGAAAACATTGTTGGAAAAGGAGAAAATTCGTAATTAGCCTTTTCTCCTTTTCCCATAATACTTTTTACCCATCAAAAAGAGTAATCATCTTTCTATCACAGTTAATATGTCATCCGCAAACGTTTTCAGTTTGGTCCAGTCTAGAATTTTGTCTTTTGGTAAAGTGTTAAATCAAAATTAATGGACTTCTTCTAGTCTGGGATAAAAAAGGACAATAGCAATATTATTTCCAAGGTATCTGCCATAATACAAAAGACAAAAGAACAGTATAGATCAAAGATCAGATAGCATATTCTTTGCTCTCTGATCTTGGTCTACACTGTCTATCTGAGGAAGTCTGATCTTGAGCTAACTGTCCTTTAAAAAAAGAAAATCTAGCTGACTGTACCTTTGCAACTCAACTTTTGAATTAACTACTTTTTCACTTGCAGAGTATTTAATAGGATATGGTGGTACATGTATGTTTTCATATATATACTGAAGTGGTTTAAATAACTTGGGTTAAAAAGAAAAAGATTTATTGCACAAATGACATATTCAAGGATCTTTTACCAATTATGACACACAGTTGACTAACACACACTATTACACAAAAGTCCAAATGATTGAATGTAAATTTTGCAATGGCTCTCCATTTGAACCCCTCATGACACCAAAGGACCAGTCTGGAGAAAAATTTGTCTGGTGCTGTCTATACATCATCATACTGTACTGAATGCCTTTTGTTTTACCTAATTAAAATAAAAATTAAATATTTAAAGGGTGAAAATTCATTGTAACCAAACAATTCTGTTTTAGCAACCCTAGGAAGGACTATGTAAACATTGTGAGAAAACGGGAAAATGCTAGTAATCAACATTTTCTCCATAAACCACAATGTTTTATGCCTCTTAAGATTATTTTCATCATTTGAGTCAGACTTAATATGTTGTCTGAAAATCTTTTCAATCTGGACCAGTCCTACACTTTTTTGTTTGGTATAGAGTTGACAGATGGGTGTCATCTTAAAATGAAAATTTCAAAGATCTATCCAGCCCACTTTTGTAACTTAGATGCTATCTACCATTCATTTTGCCTTTGTACACCAAAATCAGTCTTCATGTTCATGCAATCTTTCTACAAGCTGTCAAGCTTCAGTCTCAACCTTTCAGTCCTTTGAGAAATTTATCACAAAAAAGTCTATTGAAAATTATTAATTGAAAATCATATTGAAAACTGTAAAGATGTGGCAGTCAAGGTTATGGATATTGTATTGAAAAATCCTTTTAAAGTGTATTATGACTGTCACAGATTTCTGTTTTTAAATTGACTATGCAGTAACTAGTAATGTTTACAAAGTCTGATACCCACTGGAAATGAAAGCAACTACAACCATGTTTTCTCACAATCTTCACCTTTTCATTTCTAAAAAGAATATATCTTTGACAAGAAAATACACAAACCCTTTTAAAACTATCAACAATGAAGTAGATTTTAAAACACATTTTTTTCTGTTGATAGTAGATCTATTTACCACAGTGGATATGAAAAAGATTTCAAAAATTTTTTTTTGACCATTGATGCAGCACTGTTTCACAGACTATGGATTTTGATGCTCATGTTTGTAAATGTATGTCAGTTTCAGAAAAGATATAAGTAAGGTAGCAGTATAAAACTGGAAAATTGATTGAAGTCTGTAAAACAATTGTTTCTCTATCACTTGCAATCATAAACTGGATTTGGTGCAAAAATATCTATGTGAAAAATAGAGCATAATCATAGAACACAAATGTGACAGGAAAAAAAATCATCTATGCATGTTAAATGTGATAGAAAAAGTTGCCTTTAAATGTAAAATAATAGTATATATTTGAAGATGATCTGTGAGCAACTTCATTACTCTATGGACATGACAGATATTTTTCCAGTAACCTAATTTCTTTTAGCTCTATCTGCCACTGGGCAAAAATTAGCTTTTGGAGACTGTAGATCATGATCAGAGAGTGCAGTCTGCTACCTGATGCTAATATTTTACCAAAACCATCTTACAGAGCACTAGTTATCTACTTTCAGACTATGAAATAAATTTATTTTGGCAGCAACAGAGTTCAAAGAAACAATCAATTTGCAAGATTGTTGAACAAGACATACCTGTGTCAATTTCTTAGAATGCTGACCTCAAGGTCCTGAATCAGAAATGTTGTGCAATGGTAAGTACACCATCCCTTTATCAATCACTTCACCGTCATCACTCAAATATGTGTTTATTTACCTAAGATGAGAGTGACAGACATGAAAGTTTTGTATTGAAAAAAATAAAACTAAAAAACAAAATGAAAACAAGATGAAACCTATGTTGTGGGTGCTCATTGGAATTACAGATGACTATCTACCATACAGGTCTTAGAGTTCCAATCACCATCTGATAATCAGAAATCAACCAGTTATTTGATCCTCTGTCAAGTTACTTGAGAATGAATGTTACTTCCTATGTGCCTGATTGTTTGTCATACAGCTCCCAGCCCCAGTTAATTTGAAGCCAAACTGAAGCCAGGTGATAATCGATAAATAGGCAAATAGTGATAACTTTCAACATCTAACATGTTCATCCTATTACACTTTCATTTAATTTTTAGTAAAGTTCACAAGAGATGCAAAACATAATTTCTCTTCAATATGTGCCTTTGTAATGAATAACCAAAACCTTTAACTTTAAAAAAAAATATAGGCCAACACACATACATACAGATTTTGAGATTTCTGTTTCAAATTTAAGATTGTTGCCATTACCTGAATAATTATCGGACTCATAGTAGATCTATATATCTACATTTACAACACTGGATTCTGTACCGAGTTTGTTTTTAAAAAGTTTTTCACCCATGTCATGATAACCGATACGTTGTTCTGAATCATTCAATCAAAACATTGTCCTGATACACGATTATTTCCATAAAGGTAGAATCGTATTCAGTGCAAAAGTGAATTTATGCACTGATTTTTTCATTTTCTTTTACTGATTAGTTACCGATGACACAACTTCCGGGTCATTGAAAGTGTCGAAAATCTGTATTTTCGTTACGAAATATTGCGATAGAAAGTCTCATTGCAAAATATAAAATACTCAAATCTTACCTAAGACATATTCTTGTTTGTAGTCATCGTATTTGTCTTTGAAAGCCGTGTTTAGGGTCGATATCTCCAAGGGACGATTTCTTCAGCAGCTTAGAAAAGATCCTACACAACATCTGTCTTGTATATTTCGAACAGAGACGATCCTTGAAAAATTTCCTCCATGTTTAAGATTTGAAATAGGGAAATTCTGTCTCTAAATAGACGTTCTGTCGGTTTACATATTTCCAGCGGCGACATGTCCGCCATATTTGAGCAGACACAAAGCAACTTAAGCCAGCATAGGGGTAGACTCAAATTAACAGACTCAACTCAAGGTTTTGAGATTGTTACTGAGTCTGTTAACTTTCGTGAAACGCAACTTAAATAGCCTAATGAACTCAACTTAAGTCAGAAACTGAGTGCGTTAGCGGATTTGAGCAAAATAACGGACTTAAGTTGTTCCGTGAAACCGGGCCCAGGTCATTTTGGGAAAAAAAAAATCGCGTATACTCTAAAGGCCAGGGCCCGGTTTCACGAAAAAACTTAAGTCCGTACTCAACTCAACTGAGTTTACAGGGTTAAGTCCATTAAATTGCTGAGTTGAGTCTGAAACCTTAAGTGCGTTTCACGAACGCGTTCTGAGCTGAGTCGCTTATTTCGTTGATTTTTTAAACGTCTTAAGCGGTATTTTTGTTACTCTTCGATAACGGAGGTAATAAATTGTAAAAATTTAGGAACAACTGTCAATAACGTTGTCATCTGCAATAAATTCAACCGATTTTTTTGCATTAAAAAAGTATATGCAGTTATAAAAAGCCATTTTACGGAATTCTAGCCATGCATTCATGCATCGGTATGCACGTCACCATTGTAAATAAACTGCTTCGCTGCGGTTCTAGAAAAAATTTATTGAAATTGTTTCATATTCGAGACCAAAAAAACGAGGAAATTAAAAAGGATATACATGCGTGATTCGCGCTGATTCACTTTATGATAGTGAGGTCTATTCCACATGAATTAGCTGCGTCTTATTAAACTGTCCACAATGCACTAAATACATAGGCGGGGATATCAAAGTGCCAGTGAGGTTCGCCCGCCCTGGTAGCTCAGTGGTTAGCATATCTGACTCTTGACCTGTTGATTGTGAGTTCGATACCTGGTTGAGGCAAAGTTTCTTTCCTGCGATTTTTCGCCTCTCACCTCTGATGCATGTGTCACTGACTTGGAAAGAAAGCTGTGTCAGTACTGGTGTGAGAAAGCCAGGAAACGCATGCGTAGATGCACTGACCGCCGTGATATGACCTAAGCTGTAAAAACGGCGTTAAACTCCAATCATTCAAAGCTAGTGAGGTTCAACACACTAGCAGCAGTTTTAAGAGAAAGATGGTCGAGTATCGTACTCATCTGTTTTCCTGTAATATCATGCAGCTGAAGGAGATGCACTTCTGAACAGATCTGAGACCACAGTCTGAACATGACCTTATTATTTCTAGCCGGAAATTTCTAGATTTGAACTTCTTGAACATACACGGCACAGCTCTGACTTTGCACCGATGCTTAAAAATAGCCCCCCATAATAACACAGCCCCGTTAACAGCGACTTTATACAACTGTTGATCTTCCGTGAAAGAAGGCACACACTACTGTAGATATTCAAATTCAGAGGGGACTGATATGCAAGCATCTGCAAATGGCTTCCACGGCATCAAAAACTTGTATGAAAACATGCATGTATTATTTGTAATAAACTGGAGAAATATCCGAATTTGTCTAAAAAGATGTACCGAAGTATACAAACTGGTTTAATCCCTCGAGTGCAGTTTAACCCTTTACCACTTAATCCACGGTTTTAACGACCCCTAGCAAAAAAGCTTTTGAAATCATGGTTGGAATAGGAGAAAATGTTGGCAAGCAATATTTTCTCTTTTTGCCTTAATGTTTTCTACCCAATTAAAAAGGGAAATTATCATTTTATCAACAGATAATCTGTCATCTGCAATTTTTTTATGCTCTCAATTTGGTGCAGTCTAGAATTTTGTTTTTTGGTGAAGAGTTAAATGGACTTTTTCAGTCTGAGAAAAAAAGAAAATAGCAATATAATTTCACAAGTATCTACTATAATATTGTTTACACAAAAGAACGGTATAGATCAAAGATCAGCCTGTACATTCTTTGCAGTCTGATCTTAATCTACACTGTCTGTAAAAGTGGTTTGATCCTTAGCTAATTGTCAATGAAAATGGAGATCTAGCTGATTGGATTATGCAAGTAAACTTTTAAATAAACTCTGAGTTAAAAAGGAGTGAGAGCTTTATTGATTTTGAGTATACATATTTCACCAAAAAGTTTCAAACAGCAAAAGTATGATTTGCATGATAGATTAATTTCCGACTATGTATGAAGAAGTGACTCAAGCCAATATAGGTATAAGTTTTAGAGCTTTTATGAAGTAGCAGATGTACAGTTTGGAACAATCAGAAAAATGAGAGTCCTTACCTGGTTTGGAGTGAAAAAACAAGAGGGCCATGATGGCCCTGTATCGCTGCACTGGCTTTTTAACCCTTTACCACACAGATCAAAATGTTAATGACCTTTCAAGAGAAAGCTTTTGAAAACATTGTGCGAAAAGGACATGTTGTCAGCCAGTATTTTCTCCTTTTCCAACAATATTTCCTACCCTATCAAAGACAAAAATAATCATTTACGCTACATTCAATTTGTCTTATGTAATGGCTTTAAATTTGGTCCAGCCAAAAAATTTATCCTTTCTTAAAGAGTAAAATTAACGTATCACACACTTAAATGGCATTGCAGAGACATACATCATAAAAAGTCTGTATGGTAATAAACTTACTTGGAAAACATAACCTCCCCCCTGCCCAACAAAAAAAAAGTCATATCTTCTTAAGTGCAAATATTATGTCAGTGAATACAAGCAGGTTTATTCATTGGCATGAAAGGTAATGTTCTGGAAAGAAAACTGAATGACAGAAACCTTACTTTAAATTTAATATTCCACTGATGTGAGCATAACTATAGCATCAAAATAAATCACTCTCCCTGACAACAGAACATGTCCTATCCATTGAATATCAACATCAATCATGTGTCATTGTAGATTGATAATCAAGGGAGGTAATTAGTAACAAACTTTATCTCTTATAACAAGAGTTATTTCCCTTGATTTCTATTTCAATTAAAGTCAATATATATAAGCCCATGCTAAACTTGTGATCCCTGGCACGGGGCCAATTTTGACCCCAGGGCTATAATATGAAGAAACTTCTTAGAGGTCCATTAGATAAAGCTACGAGGGTTGATCCAGAAATTCATACAATGGGTTAATAAAACTTTAGGAGTGTTGACTATCAAAACAAAAATTATACAGTCATTAAATGTGACATCTGTGCAATAAACATGGATATTTTTAAATGTGTACATACAACAGTGATTGTCCAGTGACAAATTTAAGACATAAGCCACGCACCTGGACGGGGGAGCAAGAACGTCAAACGCGACGTCAACTTGACGTCATCATTAACTCTTCTCTACATAGTCCCCATTTACTCTCACACTTCTGTTCCCGACGTACCCACATGCTGAAAGTGTCCTCATACCATTTGGAATCGAACTGTTGAACAATTCTCTGTGTGACTGTTTTAAGTTCGTCCTTACTATCAAAGCGGAGTCCCCGAAGCTGGTCCTTTAGTACAGGAAAAACGCGGAAGTCCATCGGTGCGAGGTCCGGTGAATAGGGAGCATGGGCCAGTCGTTGAAATCCCAGAAGATCAATTTCCAGTTGCATGGATGCGGCGGTGTGTCCAGGGGCGTTGTCCTGGTGCAGCACAAACTCATTAAGCGGAATTCCCGGCCTCTTCCTTGCCAGCGCACGTACAAGATGTTCCCGGAGAAACTGAAATTTCATAAAAATACTAAAATTATTTTCACACCTTAGGAAATGTTTTGGACTTAATTTGTAAATAACAAACTTTTTAAAGATGTGTAACAGAATAAAATATATATATCTTTTTTTTAAAAAAGATATCTAAATATTGATTAGATAGAAAAACGAAAGATTTTTACCTTCGAAAAACAGTCTGCCGTCACTGTCTGACCATCCGGCACCTGGTGGATAAGCAGCAGTCCTTTCCGATCCATAACAAACACAAACGTGTGTTTTTTCATGGAACTGACGACTTTTGCCTTCTTAGGTGGAGGAGATGCAGGCGTCTTCCATACTGATGACTGGCGTTTTGACTCGGGCTCAAAATGGTGGAGCCTAGTCTCGTCGAGCGTAATAACTCTGTCAAGGAATTCGGTACCTTCCCTTTTGTAGCGTTTCAGGAACTCTCGCGAACAGCTAACTCGTCGCTCCATGTCATGTGCACTTAACAGCCGCGGAACCCAACGTGCACTGACTTTTCTCATTTTCAAATCCTGTGTCAAAATTCGTTCAACAGTTCCATAAGATGCCCCTATTTTATCAGCCATTTCACGTACTGTCATGCGTCTATCACTGTTTACCACAGTTCTGACGTCGTCAATCAGGTTGTGACGCACTGCAGGCCTACCTTGGCGTTCATCACCCACTATTGAAGTCCGACCCTCCTTGAATCTCCGGTGCCTCTAAAACACAAGTTCTCTACTGCACTTTATTCCCGTTTTCTCCATCATCTGAAATGTCTGCGTTGGTGTATGACCAAGATGATGGCAGAATTTTATAACTGACCGGCATTCTAATTTTGGTGTTGACGTCATGTCACTATTTCCTTGGATTTTTCTATCTTATGAAAAATGCTGTGTCTTCATAACAACTTTCACAACGACGTATACAACATGACGTCATGATGTCATACTAGCGTCATACTAATTTGCGCCAAAAAATTCAAGCTAAGATTTAAGAAAACTTGATTTATTTAACAGGTATTTAATTTTTTTTTGACGCTCCCCCGCTTAAGCGTACATATATTACTATGGTAATGCAGTTTAAGGCCGCTAGAGATAATTTGGTAAAAATTTTAACTTTTATGCAGTTTGTAGATACTGAACTACAATATTACCAAATTATACACTGAACAAGCTAGTAATACGGAAGTAATAGGCCCATTGTACGAATTTCTGGATCAACCCTCGTACGTGCCAAATTTGGTAGCCTTGGGCCTTATGGTTTCAGACAAGAAGATTTTCAAAGATTTTCAATATTTTTCGCTTTTGTTGCCATAGCAACCAGAGGTTTTGAAGGAATCAAATTCTTTCAAGAGATTCTGAAGAGGACCATGGCAGGATCATTTCTGTGAAGTGGCATCTAATTTGGATGTTTAGTTTCAGAGAAGAAGATGTTTGAAATAAAAGTTAACGCACGCACGGACGGACGGAGGCACGCACGGACGGACGAACGCACGGACGGACGGACGGACGGACGGACGACGGACACCGGGCCACGACATAAGCTAAAAATTCCTCCATGTGTTCACATAAATACAAATGACACATTAGTTACAACACATATTTGAACATTTCTCATGACTCTCGAACTTACTCACATAGGGCATATACTTATAGCAAATGAAAATATGATTTTTCAGCAGCATCAAAAACATAACAGTAACATACGCAATAAACCTTAATAAGCACAATGTCTTTTTGAAGCTAGCACAATCTCTTTTTGAAGCTAACAGCCTCAGGGGCATAAAAAATTGTTTTAACTGCAGTTGAAGAGGGATGACAATATAAATTTGAATGTGGGTCAGTGTCAAAAGCAATGTTATTAAGTTACTTTTTCTGTAACATGCCATTACTAATGATTATCGTCCATACATGTTATGTTTGTAATAAACTGAGAAATATCCAAATTTAATTTGTCAAAAATACATGCACTGAAATATACAAATATCTTTAATGGTACCCCTAGAATGCAATTTAACCCTTTATCAAACAATCCAGGAAACATTGTTGATTGATTGATTGATTGATTGATTGATTGGTGTTTTACATCGCTTTCAACATTACTTCAGTCATATCACGGCGACAGCTCACATATTGGTGTATTTCGTGGGTATTACCAGTATTAGGCTAGGGCTCTGAAGTGTCCTGCCCAAGGACATTCTAACTAAAACAAAACATTGTTAGAAAAGGAGAAAATTCATAATTAGCATTTTCTCCTTTTCCCACAATATTTTTAACTCATGAAAAAGATAGCAATATCATTTCCAAGGTATCTGCCATCATGCAAAAGAAATAAGAACAGTATAGATCAAAGATCAGACAGCACATTCTTTGCCATCTGATCTTGATCTACACTGTTTAACACAGGGAGTCTATCTTGAGCTAATTTTCCATTAAAAAAGGAATATTTAGCTGAATGGACATTTGCAACTACACTTTTGAAAAAACTACTTTTTCACTTGCAGATTATTCGATAGGATATAGTGGTATGTTTTCCTATCCTTAACTGGTTTAAATAGCTTCGGTTTAAAAGAAAAAGATTTATTGCACAAATAACATATTCAAGGATCTTTTACCAATTATGACATACAGTCGACTATTACACAAAAGTTCAATTGATTGAATGTAAATTCTGCATTGGCTCTCCATTTGAACTCCTCATGACACCAAAGGACCAGTCTGGAGAAAAAATTGGTCTAGTACTGTGCAGGGATCATCGTACTGTACTGAATGCCTTTGTTTTTACCTGTTTAAAACGATAAAAAATTAAATCTTTAAAGGGTGAAAATTCATTGTTAGCAAACAATTCTGTTTTAGCAACCCTAAGAAAGACTTTGTAAACATTGTGAGAAAAGGGGAAAATGCAAGTAATCAACATTTTCTCCATTACCCGCAATATTCTATACCTTTTAAGATTATTTTTATCATTTGAGCCACACTTTAATGTGTTGTCTGAAAATCTTTTCAATCTGGGCCAGTCCTACATTTGTTTTTCTTTGGTATAGATTTGAGTAATGGGTGTCATCTCTAAATGCCAATTGCAAAGATCTATCCAGTCCACTTTTGTAACTTAGATGCTATCTACCATGAGTGAAATTTTGCCTTTGTACTTGTAACAAAATCAGTCTGTATGTTCATGCAATCTTTCTAAAAGCTGTCAAGTTTTAATCTAAACCTTTCACTCCTTTGAGAAATTTATCACAAAAAAAAAGTCTATTGAAAATGATTAATTGAAAATGATATAGCAAACTATAAATGTGGCAGTCAAGGTTATGGACAATGTACTGAAATATTCTTTTAATGTGTATTACGACTGCCGCAGATTTCTGTTTTTAACTTGACTATCAATAACTTGCAATAGTTACTAAGTCTGACATTTACTGGAAATGAAAGCAACAACAACTATGTTTTCTTACAATGTTCACCTTTTCATTTCTACAAAGAGAATATCTTCGACAAGAAATTACACAAACCTGTTAAAACTATCCACAATGAAATAGATTTTAAAACAATATTTTTTCTCTGTTCATAGTAGATCTCTTTACCACAGTGGATCTGAAAAAGATTTCACTACATGTTTTTATAACCATTGATGCAGCAGTGCTTCACAAACTATGTATTTTGGTGCTCATATTTGTAAATGTAAGTCAGTTTCAGAAAAGATATAAGTAAGGAAGCAGTATAACTTGCTTGAAGTCTGTAAAACAGTGGTTTCTCTATCACTTGCAATCATAAACTGAATTTGGTGCAAAAATATCTATGTGAAAGACAGAGCATAATAAAAGAGTACAAATATGACAGGAAAAAGTCATCTATGCATGTTAAATGTGAGAGAAAAAGTTGCCTTTACACGTATATATTTGAAGATGATTTGTGAGCAACTTCATTACTCTATAGATATGACAGATATTTTTCCAGTATACCTAATACATGTATCTTTTACCTCTTTCTCTGCCAGTGGGGACTAAAATAGCTTTTGGAGACTGTAGATCATGACTAGAGAGTGCAGTCTTCTACTGATGCGAATATTTTACCAAAACCATCATACAGTGCACTAGTTATCTACTTTCAAACTAAGAAATAAGTTAGATTTATTTATTTTGGCAGCAAAAGAGTTCAAAGAAACATTCAATTTGCCAGATTATTGAACAAGACATACCTGTCATTTTCTTAGAATGCTGACCTCCAGATCTTGAATCAGAAATGATGATGTGCAATGCTAACTACATCGTCCCTTTACTAACCATTTCACCGTCATCACTCAAATATGTGTTTATTTACCTAGGATGAGAGTGACAGAAATGAAAGTTTTGTATTGAAAAGAATAACACTAAAACACAAACTAAAAACAAGATGAAACCTATGTTGTGGGTACTCATGGGAATTACAAATGGATATCTACCATACAGATTTTATAATTCCAATCACCATATGATAATCAGAAAACAGCCAGATATCTGATCCTCTGTCAAGTTACTTGAGAATGATTGTTACTTCTATGTGGCTGATTGTTTGCCATAGAGCTCCCAGACTCAGTTCATTTGAAGCCAAACTGAAGCCAGGTGATAATTGATAAATAGGCAAATAATGATAAATTTCAACATCTACCATGTTCATCTTAATACACTTTCATTTAAATTTTAGTTAAGTTAACAAGAGATGCAAAACACAATTTCACTTCAATATCTGTATCACCAAAACCCATAACTTTAAACAAAGATATAGGCCAACACACATACATACAGATTTTGAGTTTTCTGTTTCAAATTTAAGATTGTTGCCATTACCTGAATAATTATCGGACTCATAGTAGATCTATATATCTACATTTACAACACTGGATTCTGTACCAAGTTTGTTTTCAAAAGTTGGGTAATTTTTCACCCATGACAACCGATACGTTGTTCTGAATCATTCAATCAAAACATTGTCCTGATACACGATTATTTCCATAAATGTAGAATCGTATTCAGTGGAAGAGTGAATTTATGCACTGATTTTTCCATTTTCTTTCCAAATTTTGGCGGACAACGTACAACAAGACAGTTGTCATAAACAAACCTTTTACTGATTAGTTACCGATGACACAACTTCCGGGTCATTGAAAGTGTCGAAAATTTGTATTTTCGCTACGAAATATTGCGATAGAAAGTCTCATTGCAAAATATAAAATACTCAAAACTTACCTAAGATATATTCTTGTATGTAGTCATCGAATGAATTTGTCTTTAAAAGCCTCGTTTAGGGACGATTTTTGAGTTTAGGGTCGATTTCTCCAGGGGACGATTTCTCCAGCAGCTTAGAAAAGATCCTACACAGAACATCTGTCATGTATATTTCGAACAGAGACGATCTTTGAAAAATTTGCTCCATGCTTAAGATTTGAAATAGAGAAATTCTGTCTCTAATTAGACGTTCTGTTGGTTTACATCTTTCCAGCGACGACATGTCCGCCATATTTGAGTCGACAACAAGCAACTTAAGCCAGCATAGCGGTAGACATAAAATAACAGACTCAACTCAAGGTTTGAGATCGTTACTGAGTCTGTTAACTTTCGTGAAACGTATCTTAAATAACGAACTCAACTTAAGTCAGAAACTGAGTCCGTTAGCGGATTTGAGCAAAATAATGGACTTAAGTTTTTTCGTGAAACCGGTCCCAGATTTTCAGTCCAATACTCATGGAAAGTTGTCACATTTTTCTTTTTTTTTTTTTTTGTCTTTGATAATATCTTTTAGGTATTCAAAAACGAGTCGCGTTAGGTTACTGGGGTAGTCTGGAGGTCACATTTTCAATCCACTGTTCATGAAACCTAGAACGTTTGAAATTGTTGTTTTACATGAAGGCCGAAGGACGTACTGCCAAAAGTCATCATAAAGAAATACTGGATAGAGAGCTTGTTCTTCATTTAGATACATCAAATTCATTTATTATAATGACAGATTGCATCGTTGATGTTTGAGGGAAAAAGCGCTGGCTATATAATAGAGTACACTTGAATGTAAAATGCTTTGTAATGGACCAACCACTGACAACAGTTTTTCATTTGATCTTGTATTTTCACATGTTATTGGTGTGGCTGACACAATTGAAACATACGGATTAGATTATAATGCCGAAAAAAATAATGCTCACATAATATGCTTTTGGTAGACCTATTTAACAAAAATGCTGATAAATAAATACTCATGTAAGATTCTCCGTAAAAAATTTAATACTTTAGTGACTACTCTTGGTGTAATTGTCCCAAAGGAACAAAAGCTCTGATGAGCAATTTAGGGCCATCATAATACTCATAAGTAGTTCTATGGAGTAACGTAACCATTAAAGAAAACGGGGGAAAAAGATACAAGAAATCACATCGACAGGCTTAAAAACTTCAAACTTACCACACTTTGATGGAACTGTGGTTGTAGTTGAAACACTTGAGTGCACATTTGTAGTAGTATCCGTTATACTTGTAGAAGGCTCAGTTGTACTTGTAGCAGACTCAGTTGTAGTTGTATTAGGCTCAGTTGTACGTGTAGTAGGCTCGGTTGCACTTGAAGTAGACTCGGTTGCACTTGTAGTAGACCCGGTTGTACTTGTAGTAGGCTCGGCTGTACTTGTAGTAATCTCAGTTGTCTTTGTAGTAGGCTCAGTTGTACTTGTAGTAGGCTCAGTTGTACTTGTAGTAAAGTCAGTTGTATTTCTTGTAGGCTCAGTTGTATTTGTATTAGGCTCAGTAGCAATTGTAGTAGGCTCAGCTGTACTTGTAGTAGGCTCAATTGTACTTGTAGTAGGTTCAGTTGTATTTGTAGTAGGCTCAGTTATACTTGTAGTAGGCGCGGCTATACTTGTAGAAGATTCAGTTGCACTTGTACTTGGCTCAGTTGTACTTGTAGTAGACCCGGTTGTACTTGTAGTAGACCCGGTTGTACTTGTATTAGACTCGGTTGTACTTCTAGGAGGCTCTATTGTCCTTGTAGTAGGCACAGTTGTACTTGAAGTAGGCCCAGTTGTACTTGCAGTTGGCTCAGTTGCACTTGTATGAGGCTCAGTTGCACTTGTAGTAGGCTCGGTTGCACTTGAAGTAGACTCGGTTGTACTTGTTGCAGGCTCGGATGTACTGGTAGTAAACTCGGTTGTACTTGTAGTAGGTCCAGTTGTACGTGTAGTAAACTCGGTTGTACCTATAGTAGGCTGAGTTGTACTTGTACTAGGCTCAGTTGTTCTTCTAGTCGGCTTAGTTGTACTTGTAGTAGGCTCAGTTGTACTTGTAGTAGGCTCAATTGTACTTGTAGTAATTTCAGTTGGTCTTGTAGTAGACTCAGTTGTACTTGTAGTAGGCTCTGTTGTACTTGTAGTAGGCCCTGTTGTACTTGAAGTAGGCACAGATGTACTTAATATAGGCTCAGTTGTAGTTGTAGTAGTCTCCGTTGTATTTCTAGTAGGCATAATTGTATTTGTGTTAGGTTGAGTTGTACTTGTAGTTGTCTCCGTTGTACTTGTAGTAGGCTCAGTTGTACTTGTAGTAGGCTCGATTGTACTTATAGTAGACTCGGGTGTACCTCTAGTAGGCCGAGTTGTACTTGTAGTAGGCTCGGTTACGCTGGTACTAGGTACGGTTGCGCTTGTAGTAGACTCGATTGCACTTGTAGAAGGCTCGGTTTCACTTGTAGTAGGCTCGGTTGTGCTTGAAGTAGGCACGATTATACTTGTAGTAGATTCGGTTGTACTTGTAGTAGACTCGGTTGTACTTCTAGTAGGCCCAGTTTTACTTGTAGTAGGCTCAGTTGTACTTTTAGTAGGCTCAGTTGTACTTGTAGCATACTCAGTTGTACTTGTAGTAGGCTTGGTTGTACTTGTAGTAGGCTCGGTTGTGTTTGTAGTAGGCTCGGTTGTGCTTGAAGTAGACACGATTATACTTGTAGTAGACTCGGTTGTACTTCTAGTAGGCCGAGTTGTACTTGTAGTAGGCTCGGTTGCGCCTGTACTAGGCAAGGTTGAGCTTCTAGTAGACTCGATTGTACTTGTAGTAGACTCGGTTGTACTTCTAGTAGGCCGAGTTCTACTTGTACTAGGCTCAGTTGTACTTCTAGTAGGCTCATTTGTACTTGTAGCAGACTCAGTTGTACTTGTAGTAGGCTTAGTTGTACTTGTAGTAGGCTCGGTTGTACTTAAAGTAGGCACGGTTGTACTTGTAGTAGACTCGGTTTTACTTGTATTAGACTCGGTTGTACTTTTAGTAGACTCGGTTGTACTTCTAGTAGGCGGAGTTGTAGTAGGCTCGGTTGCACTTGTAGAGGGCAAGGTTGCGTTTGTAGTAGACTCGATTGTGCTTGTAGTAGGCTCGGTTATGCTTGAAGTAGGCACGATTGTACTTGTAGTAGACTCGGTTGTTCTTGAAGTAGACTCGGTTGTACTTGTAGGCTCGGTTTTACTTATAGTAGACTCGGTTGTACTTCTAGGAGGCTGAGTTGTACTTGTAGCAGGCTCAGTTGTACTTATAGTAGGCTCGGTTGTACTTATAGTAGACTCGGTTGTGCTTGAGGTAGGCACGATTATACTTGTAGTAGAGTCCGTTGTCCTTGTAGTAGGCTGGGATGTACTTATAGTAGACTCGGTTGTCCTTCTAGTAGGCTGAGTTGTACTTGTAGGCACGATTGTACTTGTAGTAGACTCGGTTGTTCTTGAAGTAGACTCGCTTGTACTTGTAGGCTCGGTTTTACTTATAGTAGACTCGGTTGTACTTCTAGGAGGCTGAGTTGTACTTGTAGCAGGCTCAGTTGTACTTATAGTGGGCTCGGTTGTACTTATAGTAGACTCGGTTGTGCTTGAGGTAGGCACGATTATACTTGTAGTAGAATCTGTTGTCCTTGTAGTAGGCTGGGATGTACTTATAGTAGACTCGGTTGTACTTGTAGTAGGCAAGGTTGTACTTGTAGTAGGCTCGGTTGCGCTTGTAGTAGGCACGGTTGTACTTGTAGTAGACTCGATTGTACTTGTAGTAGGCTCGGTTGCACTTGTAGTAGGCTCGGTTGTACTTGTAGTAGACTCAGTAATAATTGTAGCGGGCTCAGTTTTACTTCTAGTAGGCTCAGTTGTACTTGTAGCAGGCTCAGTTGTACTTATAATAGGCTCGGTTGTACTTGTAGTAGATTCGGTAGTACTTCTAGTAGGCCGTGTTGTACTTGTAGTAGGCTCTGTTGCGCTTGTAATATGCATGGTTGCGCTTGTAGTAGACTCGATTGTATTTGTAGTAGGCTCGGTTGTGCTTGAAGTAGTCACGATTATACTTGTAGTAGACGCGCTTGTACTTGTAGTAGGCTCGGTTGTACTTATAGTAGACTCTGTTGTACTTCTAGTAGGCCGAGTTGTACTTGTAGTAGGCTCGGTTGCACTTGTAGCAGGCACAGTTGTATTTCTAGTAGGCTCGGTTGTACTTGTAGTAGTCTCGGTTGTGCTTGAAGTAGTCACGATTATACTTTTAGTTGACTCGGTTGTACTTGTTGTAGGCTTGGTTGTACTTGTAGTAGGCTGAGTTGTACTTGTAGTAGGCTCGGTTGCGCTTCTGGTAGGCACGGTTGCGCTTGTAGTAGACTCAATTGTACTTGTAGTAGTCTCGGTTGTATTTGTAGTAGACTTGCTTGTACTCCTAGTAGTCCTAGTTGTACTTGTACTAGTCCTAGTTGTACGTCTAGTAGGCTCAGTTGTACTTGTAGCAGACTCAGTTGTACTTGTAGTAGGCTTAGTTGTGCTTGAAGTAGGTACGATTATACTTGTAGTAGACTCGGTGGTACTTGTAGTAGGCTCAGTTGTACTTGTAGTAGGCCGAGTTGTACTTGTATTAGGCTCGGTTTCGCTTGTAGTAGGCTTTCTTGCACTTATAGAAGACTCGATTGTACTAGTAGTAAGCTCGGTTGTATTTGTAGTAGGCTTGGTTGTACTTGAAGTAGGCACGATTGTACCTGTAGTAGACTCGGTTGTACTTGTTGTAGGCTTGGTTGTACTTGTAGTAGGCCGAGTTGTACTTGTAGTAGGCTCGGTTGCGCTTGTAGTAGGCACGGTTGTGCTTGTGGTAGACTCAATTGTACTTGTAGTAGGCTCTGTTGTACTTGTAGTAGGCTTGGTTGTACTTTTAGTAGGTCGAGTTGTACTTGTAGTAGGCTCGGTTGCGCTTATAGTAGGCACGGTTGTGCTTGTGGTAGACTCAATTGTACTTGTAATAGACTTGGTTGTACTTGTAGTAGGCTTGGTTGTACTTGTAGTAGGCCAAGTTGTACTTGTAGTAGGCTCGGTTGCGCTTGTAGTAGGCACGATTGCGCTTGTGGTAGACTCAATTGTACTTGTAGTAGGCTCGGTTGTACTTGTAGTAGGCTCGGTCGTGCCTGAAGTATGCACGATTATACTTGTAATAGACTCGTTATAACTTGTAGTAGGCTTGGTTGTACTTATAGTTGACTCGGTTGTACTTCTAGTAGGCTGAGTAGTACTTGTAGTAGGCTCGGTTGTACTTGTTGTAGGCTCCTTAGTACTTGTAGTAGACTCGGTTTTACTTATAGTTGATTCAGTAGTAATTGCAGTGGGCTCAGTTGTACTTCTAGTAGGCTTAGTTCTACTTGTAGCAGGCTCACTTGTACTTATAGTAGGCTTGGATGTACTTGTAGTAGGCTCGGTTTTGCTTGAAGTAGGCACGGTTGTACTTGTAGTAAGCTCGGTTGTACTTATAGTAGACTTGGTTGTATTTCTACTAGGCCGAGTTGTACTTGTAGTAGGCTCGATTGCACTTGTACTAGGCACGGTTGCACTTGTAGTAGACTGGATTGTAATTGTAGTAGGCTTGCTTGTACTTATAGTAGACTCGGTTGTACTTCTAGTAGGCCGAGTTGTACTTATAGTAAGCTCGGTTATACTTGTTGTACGCTCGGTTGTACTTGTACTAGACTCATTTGTACTTGTAGTAGGCTCGGTTGTACTTATAGTAGACATGGTTGTAATTCTACTAGGCCGTGTGGTACTTGTAGTAGGCACCGTTCCGCTTGTAGTAGACTCGGTTGTACTTGTAGTAGGCTCAGTTGTACGTGTATTAGGCTCGGTTGTACTTGTAGTAGGCTCGGTTGAGCTTGAAGTAGGCACGATTATACCTGTAGTAGACGCCGTTGTACTTGTAGTAGGCTTGGTTGTACTTACAGTAGACTCGGTTGTACTTCTAGTAGGCCGAGTTGTACTTGTAGTAGGCTCGGTTGTACTTGTAGCAGGCTCAGTTATACTTGTAGAAGGCTGGGTTGTACTTGTAGTAGGTTCCATTGTGCTTGAAGTAGGCAGGAATATACTTGTAGAAGACTCGATTGTACTTGTAGTGGGCTCGGTTGTACTTGTAGTAGACTCGGTTGTACTTCCAGTAGGCCGAGTGGTACTTGTAGTAGGCTCATTTGCGCTTGTAGTAGCCACTGTTGGGCTTTTAGTAGACTCGATTGTACTTGTAGTAGTATCGGTTGTACTTGTAGTAAACTCACTTGTACTTGTAGTAGACCTAGTTGTACTTGTACTAGGCTCAGTTGTACTTCTCGAAGCCTCAGTTGTAATTGTAGCAGAATCAGTTGTACTTGTAGTAGCATTACTTGTTCTTGTAGTAGGCTCGGTTGTGCTTGAAGAAGGCACGATTATACTTGTAGTAGACTCGATTGTACTTGTAGTAGGCTCAGTTTTACTTGTAGTAGACTCTGTTGTACTTCTAGTAGGCCGAGTTGTACTTGTAGTAGGCTCGATTGCGCTCGTAGTTGGCACGATTGCGCTTGTAATAAACTCGATTGAACTTGTAGTAGGCTCGGTTGTATTTCTAGTAGGCTGAGTTGTGCTTGAAGTAGGCACGATTGTGCTTATAGTAGACTCAGTTGTACTTGTGGTAGGCTCGGTTGTACTTGTAGTAGGCCGAGTTGTACTTGTAGTAGGCTCTGTTGCGCTTGTAGTAGGCACGGTTGCACTTGTAGTAGACTCGATTGTACTTGTAGTAGGCTCGGTTGTATTTATAGGAGGCTCGGTTGTGCTTGAAGTAGGCACGGTTAAACTTGTAGTAGTCTCGGTTCTACTTGTAGTAGGCTTGATTGTACTTATAATAGATTGGGTTGTACTTCTACTAGGCCGAGTTGTACTTGTAGTAGACTCGCTTGTACTTATTGTAGGCTCGGTTGTACTTGTAGTAGACTCGGTTGTACTTGAAGTAGACTCAGTAGTAATTGTAGTGGGCTCGGTTGTACTTCTAATATGGTTAGTTCTACTTGTATCAGGTTCGGTTGTACTTGTAGTAGGCTCGGTTGTGCTTGAAGATGGCACGATTATACTTGTAGTAGACTCGGTTGTACTTGTAGTAGGCTCGGTTGTACTCATAGTAAACTCGGTTGTACTTATCGTAGGCTGAGTTGTACTTGTAGTAGGCTCGGTAATACTTTTAGCAGGCTCAGTTGTACTTGTAGTAGGCTCGGTTGTACTTGTAGTACGCTGGATTGTACTTGTAGTAGGCTCGGTTGTGCTTTTAGGAGGTTCGGTTGTGCTTGAAGTAGGCACGATTATACTTATAGTAGACTCGGTTGTACTTCTAGTAGGCTCGGTTGTACTTGTAGTTGACTCGATTGTACTTCTAGTAGGCTGAACTGTACTTGTACTAGGCTGAGTTGTACTTCTAGTAGGCTTAGTTGTACTTGTAGTAGACTCAGTTGTACTTGTAGTAGGCTCGGTTGTGCTTGAAGTAGGCACGATTATACTTGTAGTAGATTCGGTTGTACTTGTAGTAGGCTCGGTTGTACTTATGGTAGACTCGGTTGAACTTGTAATAGGCCGAGTTGTACTTGTAGTAGACTCGGTTGCGCTTGGAGTAGGCATGGATGCGCTTGTAGTTGACTCGATTGTATTTGTAGTAGGCTCGTTTGTACTTGTAGTAGGCTCGGTTGTACTTGTAGTAGGCTCGGTTGTACTTGTAGTACGCCCGGTTGTACTTGCAGTAGACTCGGTTGTACTTGTAGTAGGCTCGGTTGTACTTGTAGTAGGCTCGGTTACGCTTGTAGTAGGCACGGTTGCATTTGTAGTAGACTCGATTGTACTTGTAGTAAGCTCGGTTGTACTTGTAGTAGACTCGCTTGTACTTCTAGTAGGCCTAGTTGTACTTGTACTAGGCTCAGTTGTACTTCTAGTAGGCTCAGTTGTACTTGTAGCAGATTCAGTTGTACTTGTAGTAGGCTTAGTCTTACTTGTAGCAGGCTCAGTTGTACTTATAGTAGGCTCGGTTGTACTTGTAGTAGGCTCAGGTGTGCTTGAAGATGGCACGATTATACTTGTAGTAGAGTCCGTTGTACTTGTAGTAGGCTCGGTTGTACTCATAGTAGACTCGGTTGTACTTCTAGTATCCTGAGTTGTACTTGAAGTAGGCTCGGTTATACTTGTAGCAGGCTCAGTTGTACTTGTATTAGGCTTGGTTGTACTTGTAGAAGTTTCCGTTGTGCTTGAAGAAGGCAAAAATATCCTTGTAGTAAACTCGGTTGTACTTGTAGTACTATCGATTCTACTTGTAGAAGGCTCGGTTGCGCTTGTAGTAGGCACGGTTGCACTTGTAGTAGACTCGGTTGTACTTGTAGTAGGCCGAGTTGTACTTGTAGTAGGCTTTGTTGTACTTTTAGCAGGCTCAGTTGTACTTGTAGTAGGCTCGGTTGTACTTGTAGTAGGTTCCGTTGTGCTTGAAGTAGGCAGGAATATACTTGTAATAGACTCGGTTGTAGTTGTAGTAGGCTCGGTTGTACTCATAGTAGACTCTGTTGTACTTCTAGTATGCTGAGTTGTACTTGTAGTAGGCTCGGTTTTACTTTTAGCACGCTCAGTTGTACTTGTAGTAGGCTTGGTTGTACTTGTAGTAGGTTCCGTTGTGCTTGAAGTAGGCAGGAATATACTTGTAGTGGACTTGGTTGTACTTGTAGTACGCTGGATTGTACTTGTGGTAGGCCCGGTTGTACTTGTAGTGGGTTCGGTTGTGCTTGAAGTAGGCACGATTATACTTATAGTAGACTCGGTTGTACTTCTAGTAGGCTCGGTTGTACTTGTAGTAGGCTCGATTGTACTTCTAGTAGGCTGAATTGTACTTGTACTAGGCTGAGTTGTACTTCTAGTAGGCTTAGTTGTACTTGTAGTAGACTCAGTTGTACTTGTAGTAGGCTCGGTTGTACTTGTAGTAGGCTCGGTTGTGCTTGAAGTAGGCACGATTATACTTGTAGTAGATTCAGTTGTACTAGTAGTAGGCTCGGTTGTACTTGTAGTAGGCTCGGTTGTACTTGTAGTAGGTTCCGTTGTGCTTGAAGTAGGCAGGAATATACTTGTAGTGGACTTTGTTGTACTTGTAGTACGCTGGATTGTACTTGTGGTACGCCCGGTTGTACTTGTAGTTGGTTCGGTTGTGCTTGAAGTAGGCACGATTATACTTATAGTATACTCGGTTGTACTTCTAGTAGGCTCGGTTGTACTTGTAGTAGGCTCGATTGTACTTCTAGTAGGCTGAATTGTACTTGTACTAGGCTGAGTTGTACTTCTAGTAGGCTTAGTTGTACTTGTAGTAGACTCAGTTGTACTTGTGGTAGGCTCGGTTGTACTTGTAGTAGGCTCTGTTGTGCTTGAACTAGGCACGATTATACTTGTAGTAGATTCGGTTGTACTAGTAGTAGGCTCGGTTGTACTTATGGTAGACTCGGTTGAACTTGTAATAGGCCGAGTTGTACTTGTAGTAGGCTCGGTTGTGCTTGGAGTAGGCATGGATGCGCTTGTAGTAGACTCGATTGTATTTGTAGTAGGCTCGTTTGTACTTGTAGTAGGCTCGGTTGTACTTGTAGTAGGCTCGGTTGTACTTGTAGTACGCTCGGTTGTACTTGCAGTAGACTCGGTTGTACTTGTAGTAGGCTCGGTTGTACTTGTAGTAGGCTCGGTTGCACTTGTAGCAGGCACGGTTGCATTTGTAGTAGACTCGATTGTACTTGTAGTAAGCTCGGTTGTACTTGTAGTAGACTCGCTTGTACTTCTAGTAGTCCTAGTTGTACTTGTACTAGGCTCAGTTGTACTTCTAGTAGGCTCAGTTGTACTTGTAGCAGATTCAGGTGTACTTGTAGTAGGCTTAGTCTTACTTGTAGCAGGCTCAGTTGTACTTATAGTAGGCTCGGTTGTACTTGTAGTAGGCTCGGTTGTGCTTGAAGATGGCACGATTATACTTGTAGTAGAGTCCGTTGTACTTGTAGTAGGCTCGGTTGTACTCATAGTAGACTCGGTTGTACTTCTAGTATGCTGAGTTGTACTTGAAGTAGGCTCGGTTATACTTGTAGCAGGCTCAGTTGTACTTGTATTAGGCTCGGTTGTACTTGTAGTAGGTTCCGTTGTGTTTGAAATAGGCAGAAATATCCTTGTAGTAGACTCAGTTGTACTTGTAGTACGCTCGATTGTACTTGTAGTAGGCTCGGTTGTACTTGTAGTAGGTTCGGTTGTGCTTGAAGTAGCCACGATTATACTTATAGTAGACTCGGTTGTACTTCTAGTAGGCTCGGTTGTACTTGTCGTAGACTCGATTGTACTTCTAGTAGGCTGACTTGTACTTGTACTAGGCTGATTTTTACTTCTAGTAGGCTTAGTTGTACTTGTACCAGACTCATTTGTACTTGTAGTAGGCTCAGTTGTACTTGTAGTAGGCTCTGTTGTGCTTGAAGTAGGCACGATTATACTTGTAGTAGATTCGATTGTACTTGTAGTAGGCTCGGTTGTACTTATGGTAGACTCGGTTGAACTTGTAATAGGCCGAGTTGTACTTGTAGTAGGCTCGGTTGCGCTTGGAGTAGGCATGATTATACTTGTAGTAGATTCGGTTGTACTTCTAGTAGGCTCGGTGGTACTTATAGTAGACTGGGTTGAACTTATAATAGGCCGACTTGTACTTGTAGTAGACTCGGTTGCGCTTGTAGTAGGCATGGTTGCGCTTGTAGTAGACTCGATTGTATTTGTAGTAGGCTCGGTTTTACTTGTAGTAGGCTCGGTTGTACTTGTTGTAAGCTCGGTTGTACTTGTAGTAGACTCGGTTGTACTTCTAGTAGGCTTGGTTGTACTTGTAGTAGGCTCTGTTGCGCTTGTAGTAGGCACGGTTGCACTTGTAGTAGACTCGAATGTAGTTGTGGTAGGCTCGGTTGTACTTGTAGTAGACTCGCTTGTACCTCTAGTTTTACTTGTACTAGGTTCAGTTGTACTTCTAGTTGGCTCATTTCTACTTGCAGACTCAGTTGTACTTGTAGTAGGCTTACTTGTACTTGTAGTAGGCTCGGTTGTGCTTGAAGTAGGCACGATTATACTTGTAGTAGACTCGGTTGTACTTGTAGTAGGCTCTGTTGTACTTGTAGAGTACTCGGTTGTACTTCTAATAGGCCGAGTTTTACTTGTAGTAGGCTTGGTTGCACTTGTAGTAGACTCGATCGTACTTGTAGTAGGCTCGTTTGTATTTGTAGTAGGCTCGGTTGTGCTTGAAGTAGGCACTATTGTACTTGTATTAGACTCGGTTGTACTTGTAGTAGACTCTCTTGCACTTCTAGTAGGCCTAGTTGTACTTGTAGTAGGCTCGGTTGCGCTTGTAGTAGGCACGGTTGTACTTGTAGTAGACTCGATTGTACTTGTAGTAGGCTCGGTTGTACTTATTGTAGACTCGGTTGTACTTGTAGTAGGCCGAGTTGTACTTGTAGTAGGCTTGGTCGTACTTGTAGTAGACTCGGTTGTACTTGTAATAGAATTAGTAGTAATTGTAGTGGGCTCAGTTGTACTTCTAGTAGGCTTAGTTGTACTTGTAGTAGGCTCGGTTGTGCTTGAAATAGGCACGATTATACTTGTAGTAGACTCGGTTGTACTTCTAGTAGGCTCGGTTGTACTTATAGTAGACTCACTTGTACTTGTAGTAGGCCGAGTTGTACTTGTAGTAAGCTTGGTTGTACTTGTTGTAGGCTTGGTTGTACTTGTAGTAGACTCGGTTGTACTTGTAGTAGACTTAGTTATAATTGTAGTGGGCTCATTTGTACTTCTAGTAGCCTTAGTTGTACTTGTAGAAGGCACGGTTTTGCTTGAAGTAGGCACAATTATACTTGTAGTAGTCTCGGTTGTACTCGTATTAGGCTCGGTTGTGCTCATAGTAAGCTCGTTTGTGCTCGTAGTAGGTTCGTTTGTGCTCATAGTAGGCTCAGTTGTACTTATAGTAGGCTCAGTTGCAATTAAAAAAGGCTCAAATGTACTTTTATTGGGCCCAGTTGTACTTGTAGTAGTCTCAATTTTACTTGTAGTAGCCTCAATTGTCCTGGTGGTAGACTCGGTTGTATTTGTCGTAGGCACAAACGTCCTTCTAGTAGGCACAACTGTACTTGTAGTAGGCTCAATTGTACTTGTAGTATACTCTGTTGTACTTGTAGTAGGCACGGTTGCACTTGTAGTAGACTCGGTTGTATTTGTTGTAGGCTCGGATGTACCTATAGTAGGGTCAGTCATACTTGTAGGAGACTCAGTTGCTCTTGAAGTAGGCTCCGTTGTACTTGTAGTAAGCTCAGTTGTACTTGTAGAAGGCTCGGTTGTGCTTGAAGTAGGCTCCGTTGTCCTTGTAGTAGGCTCAGTTGAACTTGTAGTAGACCCGGTTGTGCTTGAAGTAGGCACGATTATACTTGTAGTAGATTCGATTGTACTTGTAGTAGGCTCGGTTGTACTTATGGTAGACTCGGTTGAACTTGTAATAGGCCGAGTTGTACTTGTAGTAGGCTCGGTTGCGCTTGGAGTAGGCATGGTTGCGCTTGTAGTAGACTCGATTGTATTTGTAGTAGGCTCGGTTGTAGTTCTAGTAGGCTCAGTGGTACTTGTAGTAGACTCAGTTGTACTTGAAGTAGGCTCAGTTGTACTTGTAGAAGGCTCAAATGTACTTGTCCTAGGCTCTGTTGTACTTGTAGTTGCCTCAGTTATACTTGTAGTAGGCTCAGTTTTGCTTGAAGTAGACCCAGTTGTACTTGTAGTACGCACAGTTGTACTTGTAGTAGGCACTGCTGCACTTGTAGTAGATTCGGTTGTATTTGTTGTTGTCTCATTTGTACTTGTAGCAAGTTCAATTGTCCTTGTAGTAGGCTCAGTCGTACTTGTAATAGTCTCTACAGTACTTGTAGTAGGTTCAATCTTACTTTTAGTATGCTCAGTTGTATTTGTAGTACGTTCGGTTGTAGTTGTAGTGGGCTCGGTTGATCTTGTAGTAGGCACGGTTGTACTTGTAGTAGACTCGGTTGTACTTGAAGTAGGTTCGGTTGTACTTGTAGTAGACTCGGTTGTATATGTTGTCGGCTCAATTGTACTTGTAGTAGGCACAGTTGTACTTGTTGTAGGCTCTGTTGTACTTGTAATAGGCTCCTTTGTACTTGTAGTAGGCTCAGTTGTACTTGTATAAGGCTCAGTTATACTTGTTGTAGGCTTTATTGTACTTGTAGTAGGTTCATTTGTGCTTGAAGTAGACCTGGTTGTACTGGAAGTAGGCCCGGTTGTACTTGTAGTATGCCCGGTTGTACTTGTAGTAGGCACTGTTGTACTTCTAGTAGCCTCGGTTGTACTTGTTTCAGGCTCGGTTGTACTTGTTGTCGGTTCAATTGTACTTGTAGTAGGTTCAGTTGTACTTGTAGTATGCTCATTTGTACTTGTGGTAGGTTCAGTTGTACTTATAGTAGGCTCGGTTGTACTTGTAGTGAGCTGGGTTGTGCTTGTAGTAGACCCGGTTGTACTTTTAGTAGACTCGATTGCATTTGTAGTATCCTCGGTTGTACTTGTAGTAGACTCGATTCCATTTGTAGTAGGCTTGGTTGTACTTATAGTAGTCTCGGTTGTATTTGTTGTAGACTCGGTTGTACTTGTAGTAGGCACAGTTGTACTTGTAGTATACTCGGTTGTATTTGTAGTAGACTCAGTAGTTATTGTAGTGGGCTCAATTGTACTTGTAGCAGGCTCAGGTGTACTGGTAGTAAACTCGGTTGTACTTGTAGTAGGCCCGATTGTACGTGTAGTAGACTCGGTTGTACTTGTAGTAGGCTGAGTTGTACTTGCACTAGGCTCAGTTGTACCTGTAGTAGGCTCAGTTGTACTTGTAGTAGGCTCAATTGTACTAGTAGTAGATTCAGTTGGTCTTGTAGTAGGCCCTGTTGTACTTGTAGTAGGCCCTGTTGTACTTGTAGTAGGCCCTGTTGTGCTTGTAGTAGGCACAGTTTTACTTGTTGTTGGCTCAGTTGTACTTGTAGTAGTCTCCTTTGTATTTGAAGTAAGCCTAGTTGTATTTGTAGTAGGTTCAGTTGTACTTGTAGTTGTCTCCGTTGTACTTGTAGTAGGCACAGGTGTACTTGTAGTAGGCTCGATTGTACTTGTAGTGGGCTCGGTTGTACTTGTTGTAGACTCGGTTGTGCTTGTAGTAGGCTCGGTTGTGCTTGTAGTAGTCTCGGTTGTACTTGAAGTAGGCACGGTTATATATGTAGTATACTCAGTTGTACTTGTAGTAGGCTCGGTTGCGCTTGTAGTAGGCACAGTTGTGCTTGTAGTAGACTCGTTTTTTCTTGTTGTAGGCTCGGTTGTACTTGAAGTAGACTCGGTTGTATTTGTAGTAGGCCCGGTTGTACTTGTAGTAGACTCGGTTGTACTTGTAGTAGACTCAGTAGTAATTGTAGTGGGCTCAATTGTACTTGTAGTAGGCTCAGTTGTACTTGTAGTAGGCCCAATTGTATTTGTATTAGACTCGGTTGTACTTGTAGTAGACTCAGTAGTAATTGTAGTGGGCTCAATTGTACTTGTAGTAGGCTCAGTTGTACTTGTAGTAGGCTTAATTGTACTTGTAAAAAGCTCAGTTGTAACTGTAGCAGGCACAGTTTTACTTCTTGTAGGCTCAGTTGTACTCATAGTAGTCTCCGTTGTATTTGTAGTAGGCTCAGTTGTACTTGTAGTTGTCTCCGTTGTACTTGTAGTAGGCTCAATTGTAGTCGTAATAGGCTCAGTTGTACTCGTAGTAGGCTCAATTGTACTCGAAGTAGGCACGGTTGTACTCGTAGTAGGATCAGTTGTGCTCGTAGTAGGCTCGTTTGTGCTCGTAGTAGGCTTACTCATAATTGGCTCAGTTGTACTTTTATTAGGCTCAGTTGTAATTTTAGTAGGCTTAGTTGCAATTATAGTAGGCTCAAATGTACTTGTAGTGGGCTCAGTTGTACTTGTAGTTGTTTCAATTTGACTTGAAGTAGGCTCAGTTGTCCTGGTAGTAGACTCGATTGTATTTGTTGTAGGCTCAATCGTACTTGTAGTAGGCTCAATTGCACTTGTAATAGGATCTGTTGTATTTGTAGTAGGCCCAACTGTACTTGAAGTAGGCTCAGTTTTACTTGTAGTAGGCTCAGTTGTACTTGTAGCATACTCTGTTGTAGTAGGTACGGTTGCACTTGTAGAAGACTCGGTTGTATTTGTTGTAGGCTGAGTTGTTCTTGTAGTAGGCTCATTTTTACTTGTAGTAGACCCAGTTGCACTTGTAGTAGACTCAGTTGTACTTGTAGTAAGCTCAAATGTGTTTGTAGTAGGCTCTGTTGTACTTGTAGTAGGTTCAGTTGTACTTGTAGTAATCTCAGTTGTACTTGTATTATGCTCTGTTGTACTTGTAGTAGGCTCTGTTATACTTGTAGTAGGCTGAGCTGCACTTGTAGTAGGCTCAGTTGTACTTGTAATATGCTCTGTTTTACTTGTAGTAGGCTGAATTTTACTTGTAGTATCCTCTGTTATAATTGAAGTATGCTCGGTTGTACTTGTAGTAGGCTCGGTTGCACTTGTAGTAGGCTCGGTTGTGCTTGTAGTAGACCCGGTTATACTTGTAGTAGGCACGGTTGTACTTGTAGTAGACTCAGTTGCACTTGTAGTAGGCTCATTTGTACTTGTAGTAGTCTCGCTTGTATTTGTTGTCGGCTCAATTGTACTTGTAGTGGGCTCAATTATAATTATAGTAGGCTCAGTTGTACTTGTAGTAGGCTCAGCTGTACTTGTAGTAGGCTCAGTTGTACTTGTAGAAGGCACAACTGTACTTGTAGTAGTCTCTGTTATACTTGTAGTAAGCTCAGTTGTGCTTGAAGTAGACCCGGTTGTACTTGAAGTAGACCCGGATGTATTTGTAGAAGGCAGAGTTGTACTTGTAGTAGACTCAGTTGCACTTGTAGTAGACTCGGTTGTATTTGATGTAGGCTCGGTTGTATTTGTAGTAGGTTCAGTTGTACTTGTAGTAGGTTCAGTTGTACTTCTAGTAGGCTCAATTGTACTTGAAGTATGCTGAGTTGTAATTGTAGAAGGCTCAGTTGTACTTGCAGTATCCTCGGTTGTACTTGTAGTAAGCTCGGTTGTTCTTGTAGTAGAACCGGTTGCACTTCTAGTAGACTCGGTTGCATTTGTAGTAGGTTCGGTTGTACTTGTAGTAAACTCGGTTCTATTTGTTGTAGGCTCGGTTGGACTTGTGGTAGGCTCAGTTGTACTTGTAGAAGGCTCAGTTGTACTTGTATTAGGCTCTATTGTATTTGTACTAGGCTCAGGTGTACTTGTAGTAGGCTCAGTTGTACTTGTTGTAGGCTCGGTTGCACTTGTAGTAGACTCGGTTGTATTTCTTGTAGGCTCAGTTGTGCTTGTAGTAGATTCAATTGTACTTGAAGTAGGCTCAGTTGTACTTGTAGTAAGCTCAGTTTTACTTGTAGTAGGCTCAGTCGTACTTGTAGTAGGCTCTGTTGTACTTGTAGTAGGCTCAGTTGTACTTCTAGTAGGCTCAGATGTGCTTGTAGTAGACCCGGTTGTACTGTTAGTAGGCACAGTTGTACTTGTAGTAGGCTCAGTTGTACTTGTAGTAGGCACAGTTGTACTTGTAGTAGGCTCAGTTGTACTTGTAGTAGGCTCAGTTGTACTTGTAGTAGGCACAGTTGTGCTTGTAGTAGGCTCAAGTGTACTTGTAGAAGGCTCAATTTTACTTGTAGTAGGCTCAGTTGTACTTGTAGTAGACTCAGTTGTACTTGTAATAGGCTCAGTTATATTTGTTGTAGACTTAGTTGTATTTGTAGTAGGCTCGGTTGTACTTGTAGTAGGCTCGGATGGTCTTGTTGTAGGCTCAGGTGTACTTGTTGTAGGCTCAGCTGTACTTGTAGTAGTCTCCGTTGTACTTGTAGTGGGCTCAGTTGTACTTGTAGAAGGCGCATTTGTGACTGAAGGTGGCTCAGTTGTACTTAAAGTCGGCTCAGTTGTACTTGTCGTAGGCTCGGTTGTACTTGTATTAGGCTCGGATGGTCTTGTATTAGGCTCGGTTGTATTTGTAGTTGGCACGGTTGCCCTTGAAGAAGACTCAGTTGTTCTTGTAGTAGACTCAGTTGTACTTGTAGAAGACTCGGTTGTATTCATAGTAGACAGAAATGCACTTGAAGTGGACTCTGTTTCTGCACTTGTTGTAGTAGGCTTTGTTGTACTGTTATTGGACGTTTCTTCACTTGTTGCACTAGGCTCTGTTGTACTGTTACTGGACGTTTCTTCACTTGTTGTAGTAGGCTTTGTTGTACTGTTATTGGACGTTTCTGCACTTGTTGCACTAGGCTTTGTTGTACTATTACTGGACGTTTCTTCACTTGTTGTAGTAGGCTTTGTTGTACTGTTACTGGACGTTTCTTCACTTGTTGTAGTAGGCTTTGATGTACTGTTACTGGACGTTTTAACATTTGTTGTAGTAGGCTCTATTGTAGTTGTATTAGAAATTTCTATACTGGTAGTTGTAGAATTCGTTGATGTTCCTGAGAAATTGACAGAAGGCAATCGATGTACATACTAAACAGGTCCTTTTGAGTGAATATTTACTGTCTATTTGATTACGCATTCACAAGATATTATTTTGAAGGTTTCCCTAAATCTAAATATAAAAACTGTAAACAAAACTTTGCAGTAGACAATGGAGGTTGTTTTTAATTTTTTTTTCCAGGTTGAAATTACTTTATTTTTCAATTTGGAGGGAAAAACAGGCTTGTTGTCTCCACAGAGGTATTATTTACAGTCATTTACCCTTTGCTATTTTATAGCGGCAGAGTTCAGAGTTATGTGCACCACGTATTGATATTTATCCTGTACAAGAGATTGATGTGTCATAGCAGGCAGGTTAATTTTGGAAGAATATAACATGCGCAGAAAACTTATTTGATTCAATTCGGTAATGACAAGTTTCGTTTTAAGCCACTCAGACACAGTCTATTCCAGTTCTTTACTACACGACAAAGTTTTAAAACAAAGCAACTGTAGACAAAAAATAGCATGTCAAGGTTTTCATTTTAATGTTTACGATACGACGCTGGAAAAGGAGTTTCCAGCATTTTTTTTTTTTTTTACAACTCTTTCTAGGGCTGTGTTGTTTGGGATCTTCTACACAGGTTATTGCGTAAAGCGTTAAGACAAACCAGAATTGATACCAGGCATAAAATAAGCATAGCCAACTTTCACGGACATACCTTATCAGCTGTCTCGCATACCAACAAATCGATGAAAATAATCGATACCATACGTAAAGGTTCGGGAATTTCCGGAGTTTGGCGAACTTAAACCGTGTATACTAGTAATCGATATTCGATAGCCCGCAGCTATAAAAGATAAGAGAAATGTAACATTACGTAACAGTAGCCTGTTTCAAATTTACAATCCTTGCCGAAACTATATATCTGCCCTGGCTTTTTTTTTCGGATTTCAACCTAAACCCTTTGTCTGCTAAAGGACAGTGCAGCCCTCGAAGATCAGTATCAGACTGCACAGAATGTGCACAGATTGTGCACCCTTATCAGACTGCTCAGAATATTGTTTTAACATTGGTCATTAGATACAGCAAGATTTTTCTTAGGAAAAGACCATTGAAATTGTTATATTTGAACTTTGTCGGTTTGTAATTACTAGTAATTCATTTCTTGGTTTACGGGTTAAGTTTGGATTCTCTGAAACATAACTGATCCCTGCTGTCCTGTTCGACCCATAAACTGCTCTGTGCTGACAATCTAGACCAATAATTAGTAAATTGCACAAAAACAGTAGTCTGATCTTGAAATCTAATCCATCCAGATGCACATTTGCTGAGTATGTAGAGTAATAACAGGCTGCACAGAACAAGTAGTCTGATCTTGGACCTAATCGATTCTATACGTCGACTTCTTTTTTTGGTTATAAAAATCCTTGATATTGCAATATCAGTAGGTTGATGAATCCAGTAAAAAAAATTCAGCCTTTTGGGAGTTCCGGTTTAACACTAAAGTTATCATACACTCCCGAGTCTAATGGACTTGAAGGAAAAGCCTTTCGAAAACTTTGTGGGAAGGGAGAAAATTCTTGTAACCAACATTTTCTCCTGTTGCCACAATGTTTTCTAAAAAGACAGTCATTATCATTTGAGTTGCTTTTAATTTGTTGGCTGCAAATGCTTTTAATTTGGTTGAGTCCAAAATTTCGTCATTTGGTAACGAGTTTAACTTTTGACATGAAAATGTACTATATGGGGCAGTTACATGTAAATACCTTAGAAAATAATCCCATAGTTTTACGACCCTAAGAAAGAAGGCTTTTAAAAACACATGGAAAGGAGAAAATTTCTCACAATGTTTTCTACCCTTTCAAAAGCAACTTTCATTATGTGCCACATTTGTCTTCTGGAAATGCTTTCCACTTGAAAAAAAACTTAGAATTTTGTCGATTAGTAAATAGCTAAATGTTATATCTTGATGGGGTAATTAAGTCAAAATTAAAGATAGTATTTTGTGCGTATGGTTTGATGGTTTTGATTTATGTAATTTCCACTTCCAACGATTGAAAAAAAAAGTGGGGAAGAAGGAGAAATAAAACTCATTTATAGCACATACATTAATTTTGAATACTGCTCAGAACTGTTAGAGTAAATGTACAATGTTTTATGCACACAAAAAGTTACAAATTCAGCAAATAAGAAAGCATCCATTTAAAGTTGGTTTTGACCGAACAAGAAAGAGAAAATGTTTTGTTCCGAATACTCGCTTAATGAGCGATGTCACCTTTTCTCACCGTGTCTACTACTATTAATAGTTCTACCAAGATAATTCCATTTTGAGCGAGTCGAAGAGCTGCATACTTCGTTTTAGGAACAACTTAGGTCTATCTATGCATTAAACTGTTTTTAATACATAAAGATAGGTACAACCTTTTTGCGGTTATACTTTTTGCAGGTTATGTCGCTTTAAATATGGTATAATCAACAATTAGCCCCGCACTGTTTAGGCTAATTCTTACCAATGAACAATTAATATATAAAAGTTGTTAAAATGAGAATACTTCAAAAAAGGGAGACTTAGTTGGATTGGTATTAAAAAAAAAGTTGTTTGGAAAAGTTGGAGATCAACTGCATGGTCGTTAAAAGTCGTATCCTGTACAACAATAGGTTAAATTTTTTATTTAACTCTTCACCAAACGACAAAATTTTAGACTTTTCCAAATCTAGATTAATAAAAGGTGACTCAAACGATGAAATTTGTCTCTAAAAGGATCGTAACCAGTGCGAGAAAAGAAGTAAATGCAATAAATTTTTACAAGTTGTTTTCAAAAGCTTTCTACCACAGGATCGTTAAATCTCGGGACTGTGTGGTACAGGGTTAAGTATTACCTTTTCCCACAGAGCAATGTGAAAAAAAAACGATGCTCTTTCTCCGGGATTTTTAATGAGTCTACAATGGTCTACACGTAAATGATAATTATGCAGCAGCTAACTTTTTTAAGTCACTGGTAAAGAAAAATTTGCTTGTTTTACTCCCTTTTCCCACTAAATTCATAGTCTGTGTCAATTTTAATCTATTAGGTCTAGTATTGTCATTCCTTTTACGGTTAATACTCTTTGCAGGAGAAACTGACTAAGTGATATAGATAATATTTTTTTAAAATTAGTAGATAACTTGTAAAATAATATTGTGCCCGTTTCCATATTTTATCGTAAACAATCAACCGCAGGGTCGTTAGAAGTCGTATTTGTACAGTCACAGGTTAAATTTGTTATTTAAAGCTAAGAACCAAAAGGCAAATTTTCAGACTTGTTCTATTTGAAGTCATTTTCAAAAAACAAATGAAACATTACTTAAAGGATGGAACTTGTCTTTTAAAGAGTTAAAAACATTGCAAGAGAAGGAGAAAATGTTGGTAACCAGCATTTAAACCTTTTTTTTCAATGTTTTCAAAAGCCTTCTATGTGATATGACAGGTCAAGAACCGGTTTGAAAATGGCATTAATATCTAAAAGTTGAAGAATAGCAAACGTACGTTTTCTAATTTCAAATCTTAATCTTAGTGATTGTAAATCCATGGAAATAATCTCATAAATATCAAATTCTGGTCTTTTATTAGATCTATAAGTTACATAATAAAATATCTTAGGGATACTGTCATGATCAAACAACCCCGGTATAAATTCCAGTACATAATCATGTGGATACATGTATATCATAAACATAGCAGGGGGTCCGTTTGTCAATGTAACATTACGTAACACAGCAGTTAGACTCGGCCATCATTGGCAAATTCCGGCACGATCCAAACGATCACGGATTAAAAAAAAATAGGATAGGGGCATTAAAAAACTGTAAAAAGGACCAAAAGTTTATTTTTGTAAATGACTCAAACTTATACCAATTTAAAGAGCAATGAATAAGCTTTATGACTTCACTTGAGATAATTTTGACTTTTCATCGCAAAGAAAGAAAATTCAACAAATATGTCAGTTTTTAACTTCGGAAAATGTATTTTTCCTCTTTATTCTATATAAACCATACCTACAATTTTAAAGTTCAAAAAGGACAAAAAGTTTCTTTTACGAAATTTATAAAAATAAGTTCATTTGAAAGAGGATAAATTGAATTTTCTTACCTCACTTGAGATAATTTTCAATTCTGAAAATTGATGAAGTTATAAGCGTTTATATACCAAGGCCCTTCATAATTCTATATAAAAAAATACAGGTAAAATAGGCAGATATCGATTTTTAGATGTCCGCGAAAGTTGGCTATGTCTGTAATGAGTTGTAAAGTTTATAGAATGGCAAATACAGAAATACTTAAAAAATGTGCTCGCTCTTGGCAATGGCTCCTTTTCTCACTGTCCCCTCGAATCAAGCCCCCCCCCCCCCCCACACACACACAAGCACACACATTTATACAATAAAATTGTTTTAGAGTTTTAAACAGTGATAAGTTGAATAGTCTGTATTTCAAGATTTGGTCCTAAGCTTACCTGGTTCTGATTTACATAAAGCAATAGCCTGTATGATGAGAACTATTCCAAGTAACGGTCGGTGACCTAAATCAAAAGACGAAAAAATGCAGAAATTTACAGATGTTTGTGTTTGGCGTTTAAGGAAACATCTATACTCGCTTTAATGCAGTTTTCAGCCAGATTTTAACCCATTTCATCTTTATTTTGTGAAACTATATAATCATTCTTATTTAATCATTCTTGTTACTTCATGTTAAATGTTGCTCCAATCACTGCAAGATTGCAATGATTACGACGGATGGAAAATGCGTTTCACGTTTTGGAAGCCTCCAAAGCAATCTCTTTTATTGTTTCCGGTTTTAAATGAGAAAAAAGCCTTTGTTTTTTATCCCTTACACCATAAATATTGGTCATTTATCTATATTTGCACAGCTGAGCTATTCTACACACTTTCAAGTTTTAACAGCGTTTTTCTCTCTGGCTAGAAGGATGTATTTTTAATGTAAAGCGTTCCTGTAGCAGTTTTTCCGCAATGTTTCTTACAATAAGCACTCTAAATTCGACTCTTATGTTTCACTATAGGTGGTTATCTACTCTATTGAGCAATGCTCTAGGAAAAAGGGACTTAATGCATCTTTGTGGTGTATGATACCAGGCAAGTCATCACTTTAAAATCCACGTTATGCGATGACGTGTTCGATTTCACACTTTGGCGGCTAAGCGCGACTCAATGACCTTTTTGCGGACAGTGTAGATCAAGATCAGACTGCACAGAACATGCAGTCTGATCTTTGATCTACACTGTCCGACGAGGAGATATTTCTCCCAAAAAAGTGACTTTGAAATTGCAACCTTTCGGGTTTTGATATCGACTTGAAGGTATAATAATTGGCTCGCAACACGCGAAAAGGGGCATTCGGACATTTGCGTAAAGTGTCGTCTCGGATCAGCCTGCGCAGTCCGCGCAGGCTAATCCGAGACGGCACTTTACGACTACATTAGATTTTGTGCTACAGTAGACTTGCGCAAAACAGAAAATTACATAAAAACGGAAAGTGCCAATCAGAGGCTTTTCCCCCATACTAGTGTGAATCTTGAAAAGAGAGAGAGAGAGAGAGAGAGAGAGAGAGAGAGAGAGAGTACTTACCTTTAAACCGTGTCATTCTTGAATGACAGGATTTTTCAAGATGACTGATGTTTTCTGTACCTTTCTTCAGTTTTCTGTTTCTGCAATGATTTCAGAATGAGAAATGTTTCTCAATTGATTAATTGACCGACCGACCGACCGAACCGGTTCGGTCGGTCGGTCCGTCGATCGGTCGGTCGGTTTGTTGGTCGGTTGATCGATTGAATGGTGTTTAACGCCTTTTCAACATTTTTTCCCAGTAAGATCAGCCAGTGCACATATCCATGCTTTCCTGGAGTTTCCAATACCAGTATTCTTCCCAAGACATTGGTTGCTTTCCCATGTAACCATCGTCGAAACAGTGATCAGGAGAGACAGAGACATGAGTTCTGTCGCAATGACTATCGTCAATCCTTGGAAAGAAAATGGCCAAAGTGGGGATTCGAACCAGTGATCCCCCTAATCTCAAGTTTTGCACGATACTACTGCGCCACCGGGTACGGCGTTTCTTAAATGGATTGAGACTGTGATAATGATAGTAGTAGCTATTATAAAATCCTTTCTGATTCAAACCAAATACAATCCTTGCATATACAGTTGGTACCTTTGCACTTCGATAGACACCGTTTAACAATGTGACATTGAGATATGGCTATTGAAATCGTAGTCATGGATTGAAAGACAGTAAATCGTTGAAATTAATTTTATCTATAATTATATCTCTCTAGTAAATGTCTCATTTGTATCCATTTAGTGCATTTCTTCCTCCTTGGATCCATAGTTCGTCTGATTTTCACTTATACATAGGATAAGAAGTTTAAAGCGGTACCGGAGTCTCACGTTTTTATGTTTTTTATCTTGCGATACCTAACTTCAATTGCTTTAACTCTTTACCAAAAGACAAAATTTTAGACTCGATCAAAATGAAAGCATTTGTAGACGACAATTCAAATTCTACTAAGTCCATGAGTTTATCTTTCATAGGGTAGAAAACATGCAGAAAAAGGAGAAAATGCTGGTTACCAGTTTAACACACGGACATTGGCATATGGCCATTGGAATCGTGTTCACAAATTGAGAAGTTTTTACAGTAAATCGTTAAAATTAATTTTATCGATAATTATGTTTTGCTAATTTTTCTCTCATTTGTGTCCATTTACTGCATTCCTTCCTCCCTGGATCCATATTTCGTCTGAAGTTGACTTGTATGTTGGACAGAACAGAACAGAACAGAACAGATCAATTTATTTCACTCTTTTCCAAAGACAAAAATTTTAGATCCTCAAAATTGAAAGCCTTTGCAGACGACAAATTAGATTAGACTGAAACCATGGGATCTGTTTTGGAAAGGATAGAAAATATTGGGACAAAAAGAAGAAAATGCTGGTTTTTAGCATTTTTCTCCTTTTACCTCACTGTTTTCAAAAGCCTTCTTCGTCAGGGTCGTTAAAAGTGGGGACCGAGCCCCGGTAGCTCAGTCGGTAGCGTACAGGACATGAGAACAGGTGGTCGCTGGTTCGATCCCCGGTTCGACCAATCTCTTTCAGAGGATTGATGATAGTCAATGCGACACGATTCATTCCTTTCTCACCGCTGACCATTGTTTCGACAATAGTTTTGTGGGAAAGCAGCCAGTGGCTTGGAAAGAATATTGTGCGGAGTACTGATACAAGAAAATCCAGGAAAGCATGGATAGGTACACTGGCCGCAGCGATGTAACTGAAATAATGTTGAAAACGGCGTTAAACACCATACAATCAATCAATCACTTGAAAGTCGGGATCGTGTAGTAAAGGGTCAACATGTACAGGTAATAATCACAGAAATCCCTTGATGTCAAAAATCGAGGTAATTCAAACAAATCATGCAACGCATTAACGCTTTCATTACTGAATAAATAAATAGTATTTTCTCAATGGCTACAAATACATTTCCGCTGCAAGATCAAGAGACAGTTCGGTCATAGTCTACAATAAAGCAATGGACTGTGTAGATCAGAGATCAGACTGCACTTTCTGTGCAGTCTGATCTTGATCTACACTGTCCACAAAAGCTTCTGGTGTCGTCAATGGTATGAAAAGACTTAAAGAAAAACGTTCTACCCTTGATATCAGGAAAACTTTTGTGCATTGTGTCCTTGTTACATGTTTTTCAAATGTTTTTATCTGATTAAATTGCATTTTGAATGCATGCGACTCGCTGTCGTTACTGTTTTCATTTAGAAATTAAACGACATTACCAAATAAAGACCTGCATTTAAGTCGATTTTTTATTATCCTTGAATGGGCCATTACATTAACACATAATTTCAATGGATATTTACAGCCAGAAAAATAAATTATTGCAATTTACATGTCTACCGCCACCCCCACCCCTTAACATAGTTTTTTTTCCCTAAAATATTGGGCAAGGAAAATCGGAAACTAGTTTATTTGTTTCTTTGATTCGTGTTTATGCCGTTTCAACATTATTTATGTTCTGAAATAAGTATGAAAAATGGCAGTTGTCTAAAATATATATATTTTTTCTGTCATTTTCATGAAGATATCTCGAAATTTCTTGTCGCCATTTGTCCCACAGTTTCCTTTTTTCCGCCATTTTTGTGATAGCTTTAACTCTTATCCTACTAATTAGTGAAAAGAAACTTTCAAGCCGATAGTAAAAATCAAAATGTTGCTATTTCAAAGTTTTTTTTTTTTTTTTTTTTGGGGGGGGGGGGGAGGGGGAGGGAGGGGGAGGGAGGGGGGACATCTCCTTATCGGACAGTGTAGATCCAAGATCAGACTGCACGTTTTGTGCAGTCTGATCTTGATCTACACTGTCCGCAAGATGTCTTTGAGTCGTGCTTAACACCCTAAAGGTTAACAACAAACATATTTCTCAATATACAGCCAAACTTACATTAAGATACCACAGAAATAGGGAGCCTTGAAAATGGTTAACTCATCCCCTGTCTTGGTATTGTTTTCTGTTTTAGAAATACACTTGACCCATGCTCTGCCAAAAGGGGTTTTAATGGATCTCCGTGATGCATTATACCAAGCAAGTCAGCACATACCGTTGAATCTGTACAATTCTTTATCTGACAATTGACTGGATCTGGAGGTAGAATTGTCCTTTGACATTCAGGCAATTTACAAAAAGCAATAAGTTTCGACTCATGTCACCCTGTGCGGACTGCGCAGGCTGGTATGCATTATTTTTATTGCAGATGCATTGAACCCTTTTTTCATAGAGCATTGCTCTTAATTCCATGTATTTCATTCAACTCCATCGCTGCCAACTAAACAGATTTAACTTTTCGAGGTTTAAAAACATTTTTTCGTTGCATCTGACGCTGATTTTTGTCAAAGATTTGCATTAGGCAGTGGATGGTATGGATCCAAGATCGGACCGCACGTTTTGTGCTGTCTGATCTTTATCCACACCGTCCACAAAACCTGTCCAGATCTACATTGGCAGTGAAAGAGTAAAAGAGGGTTTTTCAGATTTTTTATAATCTTATCAAACAACAATTTTAAGTGTTTTATCACTGAATTCAGCACAGTGAAAGTGCTGTGTAAACTATCTATAAATAAGAAAAAAAAAATTTCATGCTCTGGAAACAGGGGGCTTAAAGTATCTCTATGGTGTATTATACCAGTTCATCATATACTTAAAGATCCATAAAATCTATTCTGTCTAACAACCGGCTGAATTATGAGGTAGAATGGTCCTTTCACATGCAGAAAATTGACCAATAGCCAAAAGTTTCGACCCATGTCAGCCTGCGTGGATTGCGCAGGTTGACAAGGGTCGATACTTTTTGCAGGTGCATTAAGCCCCCTTTTCACAGAGCATGGCTCAAATTTAAGAAATAGTTTTAGAAGGTACATTATTCCCATAAAGTAGTACACAGCTTCCTGCGTTTTTTTTTTCGTCGTAGCTGAATGTGCTGGCTTTTGACCTACTTTTTGATACTGTTTAAAAAAGAATAAATCGTAGAAATTTGTGACTGGTCAAAAATGTAGTAATGTTTATTTTAAGGGCCCCTGCCTTTTTGCGGACAAATTTACGCCATCTCTCATTTTTTTAAAGATATTTTCTGTTAATTATCACGCTAGAATTTCGCCAAGAGCTTGCGGGAATGTCACATGATAAATAACAAGCGTTCATTATGCGGGATCATATTCAAGATTACGTCATTTTTGTCTCAAAAAGGTAGACGTAGTTCCTAAACGTAAAGTGACTATCTTGCATCGAAACGCCAAAAATTCTTATTTTGATATTATGTAATCGTCCATTTTCTTTACGCTTACACAGAAAAAAAAAAAATGCATTCAATAGTATTTATCAGTTTTTAAAAAGAAATCCAAATTTACCACAAAAAAATCTAAAACTCTTACGACAAGAGTTAGTTAAGTCAAAACATATGAGCCACGCTCTGGCAAAAGGGGGCTTAATGCATCTCCGTGATACATGATACCAGCCCAAGTCATCACATAATTATGGATCCATAAGAGCCACTTTTTTAAATAATCGACTTAATCATGAGGTAAACTGGTCCTTTGACAAACAGAAAATTGACCAATAGCGAAAAATGTCGGCCCAGGTCAGCCTACGCGGACTGCGCAGCTTAGAAAAGCTGTCGATACTTTTCGCAGGTGCATTAAGTCTCCTTTTTACAGACCACAGCTCATTATTTATTTCACATCGATTTAGAAACAAGTTCATACAACTTATACTAATCTCTCTCGATTCTGCTTCCTGTAAACTACACCAGGGCCCGGTTTCACGAAAAAACTTAAGTCCGTTATTTAGCTCAAATCCGCTAACAGACTCAGTTTCTGACTTAAGTTGAGTTCGTTATTTAAGTTGCGTTTCACGAAAGTTAACAGACTCAGTAACGATCTCAAAACCTTGAGTTGAGTCTGTTAACTTGAGTCTACCTCTATGCTGGCTTAAGTTGCTTGTTGTCGACTCAAATATGGCGGACAGGTCGCCGCTGGAAAGATGTAAACCGACAGAACGTCTATTTAGAGACAGAGATTGTCTATTTCAAATCTTGAGCATGGAGGAAATTTTTCAAGGATCGTCTCTTTTCGAAATATTCATGACAGATGTTCAGTGTAGGACCTTTTCTAAGCTGCTGGAGAAATCGTCCCCTGGAGAAATCGACCCCAAACTGGAGAAATCGACCCAAAACTCATAAATCGTCCCTTAACACGACTTTTAAAGACAAACACGATGACTACATACAAGAGTGTGTCTTAGGTAAGATTTGATTATTTTATATTTTGCAATGAGACTTTCTATCGCAATATTTCGTAGCGAAAATACAGATTTTAGACACTTTCAATGACCCGGAAGTTGTGTCATCGGTAACTAATCAGTGAAAGGTTTGTTTACGACAATTGTCTTGTTGTACATTGTCCTCCAAAATTTGAAAAGAAAATGGAAATATCAGTGCATGAATTCATTCTTCCACTGCATACGATTCTACGTTTATGGAAATAATCGTATATCAGGACAATGTTTTGATTGAATGACTCGGAACAACGTATCGGTTGTCAAGGGTGAAAAACTACCCAACTTTTGAAAACAAACATAGTGCAGAATCCAGTGTTGTAAATGTAGATCTACTATGAGTCCGATGATTATTCAGGTAATGCCAACAAACTTAAATTTGAAACAGAAAACTCAAAATCTGTATGTAGCCAAATGTGTGTTGGCCTATATTTTGGTTGAAAGTTAAAGGTGTTGGTTATATACAGAAGCAGATATTGAAGCGAAATTATGTTTTGCTGATTATCAGATGGTGATTGGAACTCTAAAACCTGTATGGTAGATATCCATCTGTAATTCCAATGAGCACCCACAACATAGGTTTCCTCTTGTTTTCATTTTGTTTTTTAGTTTTATTTTTTTCAATGCAAAACTTTCATTTCTGCTACTCTCATCTTAGGTAAATAAACACATATTAGAGTGATGACGACGAAGTTAGTAGTAAAGGGACAGCGTAGTTGGCGTTGCACATCATCATTTTTGATTCAAGATCTGGAGGTCAGCATTCTAAGAAAATGACAGGTATGTCTTGTTAAACAATCTGGCAAATTGAATGTTTCTTTTAACTCTTATCCTGCCAAAATAAATAAATTTAACTTATTTCATAGTCTGAAAGTAGATAACTAGTGTACTGTAAGATAGTTTTGGTAAAATATTAGCATCAGGTAGCAGACTGCACTCTCTGATCATGATCTATAGTCTCCAAAAGCTATTTCAGTCCCAACTGGCAGAGAAAGAGGTAAAAGGAAATTAGGTATACTGGAAAGGTATCTGTCATATCTATGGGGTAATGAAGTTGCTCATAGATTATCTTCAAATATATACATGTAAAGGCAACCTTTTCTCTCACATTCAACATGTATGGATGACTTTTTCCAGTCACATTTGTACTTTATGATTAGGCTCTATCTTTAACATACATATTTTTGCAACAAATTCAGTTTATGATTGCAAGTGATAGAGAAACAACAGTTTTACATACTTCAAGCAATTTTTCAACTATACTGCTACCTTACTTATATTCTCATTTACAAACATGAGCACAAAGTCTATGAAGCAGTGCTGCATCAATGGTCAAAAAAAAAACTGTATTTTTTTCATATCCACTGTAGATCTACTATTAGCAGAAAAAAATACTGCTTTTAAATGTACTTCATTGTGGAGAGTTTTAACAGGTTTGTGTATTTTCTTGTCAAAGATATTTTCTTCGTTGAAATGAAAAGGTGGACATTGTGAGAAAAACATGGTTGTAGTTGCTTTCATTTCCAGTAGGTAACAGACTTAGTAAACATCACAAGTTACTGCATAGTCAAGTAAAAAACAGAAATCTGTGGCAGTCATAATACACTTTAAAAGGATATTTCAGTGCATTATCCATAACCTTGACTGCCACATCTATACAGTGTTCTGTATCATTTTCAATGTATAACTTTCAACAGACTTTTTCTGTGATAAATTTCTCAAAGTAGTGAAAGTTTGAAACTAAAACTTGACAGCTTGTAGAAAGATTGCATGAACATACAGACTGATTTTGGTGTACAAAGGCAAAATTTCACTCGTGGTAGATAGCATCTAAGTTACTACAGTGAGCTGGATAGATCTTTGCAATTGTCATTTAGAGATAACATCCATCACTCAACTCTATACCAAACAAAAAAGTTTAGGACTGGTGCAGATTGAAAGGATTTTCAGACAACACATTAAAGTGTGGCTAAAGTGATAAAAATAATCTTAAAAGGTATTGAATATTGTGGGTTATGGAGAAAATGTTGATTACCAGCATTTTCCCCTTTTCTCACAATGTTTACATAGTCCTTCCTAGGGTTGCTAAAACAGAGTTGTTTGGTAACAATGAATTTTCACCCTTTAAAGATTTATTCTTTTGTTTTAAATAGGTAAACAAAGAAATTCAGTACAGTATGATGTCTGGACAGTACCAGACCAATTTTTCTCCCGACTGGTCCTTTGGTGTCATGAGGAGTTCAAATGGAGAGCCATTGCAGAATTTACATTCAATCAATTGAAATTTTGTGTAATAGTCAATTGTGTGTCATAAGCGGTAAAAGATCCTTGAATATGTCATTTGTGCAATAAATGTTTTTCTTTTTAAATCCAAGCTATTTAAACCACTTTTAGATAGGAAAACATACCACCATATCCTATCAAATAATCTGCTAGTGAAAAAGTAGTATAGGTGCAAATGTCCATTCACCTAGATATTCCTTTTTTTAACGGACAATTACTCAAGATAGACGCCCTGTGATAGTGTAGATCAAGATCAGATTGCAAAGAATATACCGTCTGATGTTTGATCTATACTGTTCCTTTGTCTTTTGTATTATGGCAGATACCTTGGAAATGATATTGCTGTTGTCTTTTTTATTCCAGACTGGCAAAAGTCCATTTGATCTAACACTTTACAAAAAGACAAAATTCTAGATTGGACCACAATGAAAACATTTGCAGACGACAAATTAACTGGTGATAAAAAGATGATTACTCTTTTTCATGGGTTAAAAAATATTGTGGGAAAAGAAGAAAATACTAATTATGAATTTTCACCTTTTCCAACAATGTTTTCTTTTCGTGAGAGTGTCCTTGGGCAAGACACTTCAAAGCCCTAGCCTAGAACTTGTAAAACCCAGGAAATACACGAATATGTGAGCTGTCACTGTGATGTGACTGAAGTCAAAAATTAATCTATCATGCAAATCATATTTTAGCTGTTTGTAACTTTATGGTGAAATATATATTTACTCAAAATCAATAAAGCTCTCACTACTTTTTAACTCAGAGTTTATTTAAAAGTTTACTTGCATATATCCAGTCAGCTAGATCTACAGTTTTATGGACAATTAGCTCAGGATCAAACTACCTCTTACAGATAGTGTAGATCAATATCAGACTGCAAAGAATGTACAGACTGATCGTAGATCTATAACGTTCTTCTGTGTAAACAATATTATAGATGCTTGGGAAATTATATTGCTATTTTTCTTTTTCCAAGACTTAAAAAGTCCATTTAACTCCTTCACCAAACAACAAAATTCCAGACTGGACCAAATTGAGAGCATAAAAAAAATTGCAGATGACAAATTATATGTTGATAAAATGATAATTTTTCTTTTTGATTGGGTAGAAAACATTAAGACAAAAAGAGAAAATATTGCTTGTCAACATTTTCAGCTTTTCCAACCATGATTTCAAAAGCTTTTTTCTAGGGGTCGTTAAAACTGGATTGAGTGGTAAAGGGTTAAACTGCACTCGAGGGATTAAACCAGTTTGTTTACTTCAGTACATCTTTTTTTTTTTTGATAAATTCGGATATTTGTCCAGTTCATTACGAATAATACATGCATGCTTTCATACAAGTTTTTGATGCCATGGAAGCCACTAGCAAACGCTTGCATATCAGTCCCCTCTGAATTTGAATATGTACAAATATGTACAGTAGAGTGTACCTTCTTGCACGTAAGGTCAAGTTTGATAAATGAAGTCGCTGTTCACGAACAGGGCAGTATTGTTATCCTGGGGAAGGGGGGGGGGAATGATTTTTAAGCATTGGTGCAAAGTCAGAGCTGTGCCATGTATGTTCAAGAAGTTCCAATCTAGAAATTTCCGGCTATTAACAACGAAGTCATGTTTGAGCTGTGGTCTCAAATCTATTCAGAAGTGCATCTCCTTCAGCTGCATGATATTACAGGAAGACAGGTGAGTACAGTACTCGGCCATCTTTCTCTTAAAACTGCTGTTAGTTTGTTGAACCACACTAGCTATGATTGATCGAATGATTGTATTGAAGTTTAACGCCGTTTTAACTGCTTAGGTCATATCACGGCGGCCAGTGCATCTACGCCTGTGTTTCCTGGATTTCTCACACCAGTATTGACAAAGCTTTCTTTCAAAGTCAGTGAAGGCTTTTTCTCACATGCATCAGAGGTGAGAGGCGAAAAATCGGCGGAAAGAAAGTTTGCCTCAACCTGCTATCGAACTCACAACCACCAGGTCACGAGTCAGAAAGGCAAACCACTGAGCTCTCCGGAGGGGGGTGGGGGGGCGAACCTCACTGGCACTTAGACATCCCCGTTTAAGTATTTAGTGCATTGTGGACAGTTTAACAAGATACAGTCAGTTCTTGTGGAATAGTCCCCACTATCATGAATGAAATGAATCAGTGCGAATCGTGCATGTATATCCCTTTTAATTTCCTCGTTTTTTGGCCCCAAACATGAAACAATTTCAATAAATTTTGACTAGAACCACAGTGAAGCAGTTTATTTACGACAGTGAAGTGCATACTGATGCATGAATAAACGGCTAGAATTCCGTAAAATAGCTTCTTACGTGCATGTACGTTTTTCTTGCAAGAAAATCGGTCAGACGACTACGATATTGACAGTGTTGTTCCCGAACTTTTACAATTTATTACCGCCGTTATCGAAGAGTAGCAAAAATACCGCTTAAGACATTTAAAAGATCAACGAAATAAGCGACTCAGCTGAGAACGCGTTCGTGAAACGCACTCAACGTTTCAGACTCAACACAGCAATTTAACGGATTAAGTCTGTAAACTCAGCTGAGTTGAGTCCGGACTTAAGTTTTTTCGTGAAACCGGGCCCAGTACTCGCGCCGAATGTAAGGGCCAACGTTGACATCCGCTCCCGGATATCGAACCCGAGACCTCGTGGTTACGTGGCCGACGCTCTACCTCAAAACCACGGAAAAGACATACAAGAGTTAAGAGTTGGACATTCAATTTTTGGAGTTAAACAAATCATTTTTTTAGCGACTGGAACTTGGACAGTATGCTGCCGGTAAAACAAATCTGCAACATGACGAAAGATACCTGTCGATGAGACAGAGTTGATTAAGATTTCTTAACCCTTGAAGCGCCAGATAACCAAATTAGAAACTTTCAGAATGGGAAAAAAATGTTATAAATGCTATTTTAGGCCAGACTGTTTTTTTTTTTCGCAAGAATCACTCAGCATAGCGGTCAGTGTAGATCAAAGATCAGACCGTAGTTTTGATCTTGATCTACACTGATCGCAAAAGTAACCAGTGTTGTGAAAGGCGCTTTTGGGGTTAACGACGTATATCACAAATGTTCGCACGCATCCTACTGCGCATATGTTTTTGTCATGGATAGTGAATCAAAAGTGCTCCTATGTATTTTTCACACATATGGTAATACTATTGCTGCACTGAAATAACTAGCGCTTTCTTCTGGTATTAGGGTAAAGTGATAGAGAGTCGGACACGATCTAGAGCCGGACATCTTTTAACGTAAATTCGCACCTGGTATATGCCTCGAAACATGAGAAACACAACTCTGTAATACAGGTCATTATTCATTCTCCGCGAAGAAGTCGTTTGTAATTTTGTGACGTATTTCCGATCTTAGTGGAACCCGTTTTTATAAACACCGTTTTCGGTCAATTTTGTAAGCTTCAATGAGCCAAAAAAGTAAGATTGGTAATTTTGTTATTGGACATTTACATTGATAATCATCCCAGACAACACTCATATTACATAATTACAAGGGAATTTCCAGTTTGCTTGTTATTTAGTAGCATTTGAGAAAGGTTTTTCAATGTGAAAACGCTAAACTTTCCAATTTACTTTACCCATTGATTTGATATTGAGTCGGACACAGAAAAGTGTTGATTTGATATTGAGCCGGACAGTCCAACTTGACAGATCATCCGTTAACATTTTCGTTCCTGTTTATAATAGACAAAGCACTACCCGCAATAATGAAAATTAAAATGGAGCACGACTTGTGCTCGTATTCAAATCCGCTCATTCATGTTTCAAAATCATTTCAGGTGAAAACATCGCTATGATGTGTTTTATAAAACCCAATATGTAATCTTTAACTTTTTGATAAACAGTGATTGAATATAAACCACGCTCTTTAAAGGTGGGCTTCATGATTCTGTGACAAGTGTCAGCCCTGGCAGTCTGCTCAGGCTAATGTTGGAGAAAACTTTTTATTTTCATAAGTATTCTACGTATTTACCATGGAAATTCTATCTAGATTTTTTTTATTGAAATTATCGACCCAAACACACCCCAAGGGCACGGACAATCATTACATGCAGATGCAGTAACCCTTTCCACAAAGGAAGATTCACATAGGCATAGCCAGGTTTAAAATATTTATACGTACAGTGTGGCACAAAATGCCAATGGGGACGGAGCTGAAGCATCACCATTTATTGAAAAGCCTAGAGGAGTTCCTTTATTGCATCGTTTTTGCGCATCTTTTTAGTTTGACAGTACATGCATATCTGCAGAAAAATCAGTACATATATGTGATACTGAGACTTGCAACTTTGGTCATGGAATTTTTTCCTACGCACGTGCGTATTGTGCGTAGAGGGCGCTACGCCCTTGATTCATCCTTTCAAATGGCACCTCAACGTTGTCCCGATCAAGCTCAGTTGAGCTGCTATATAAGTTTCAGTACAGTGAGTTGAACTGTTCACTTATTACTTCGTTCTACTGCTGTCTGCTTTGCACATGTCATTCTTCAAAAAAAGTCGTTCAAGAGCGTTATATAATGCAAGTTTACGCTGTCGGTATGCACAGTTCGGGTTTTATGCAACTAGAAGTCTGTCTGCTCAGACTGGTAGGGACGATACGTAACGTAGAATCATGCAGCCTCCACTTAAAGAGCATGGTTCATTATCGAGAAAACTGAAAAATCTCTTGCAATGATGTTATAAGAATGTGGTCTGGGATGACAATGTAAGGATCCATTAACAAAATGATCAAAGATTACGTTTTTGGCTGATTGAATTTTTCAAAATTCCCTGCGATTGGTTTTGATTAAAACTGTTGAAACTTTAAAAATACTTTAGCTGTATAGATGATTTAAACTCGCACCATTTTCAAACTTTCTACTATTTCTAGATGACAAAGTGAAAAAGAAATAAACGAAATTCGGTGATAAGGTCAATGTGATCATAACATGGTTGTGAAAACGTTTTTGTGAGAATTCAATTATAGTAGCTTAAACCATTTTCTTTCCTTGTCACAAAGTTTGAAAGACGTCATCTATTCTGCGCAACGGTAGTTCTTAAAATCATGCAGAGTTGATAATGCATGTATATACATAAACATAGATGAAAATTCCTAAAAATAAGTTCAAGGCTGGTGAAATTCAAAATTCGGTAGCTTTAAACATGGAACTACCTGGCGAAATGAAGCAATGCAGTAAAATTCGACATAAAAAATTCCGGATTTTTATATGCCCAATGGTCATGTTTTGTGAGAATGAGTCTTGTACGTTCAACGTCTTATTAGGCTCATTTAAGCCATTTTACAGACGGCTTGGAGGAATTGGACTAAACTTGCACTGAACCTGGAATGTGAATTTGCGCCGTACCATCCGCTATGTTAAAACTGGGTTCAGTGAATTCTCCAAGTATTTTTTTTTTTCCCAAAAATAGGTCAAATAATACATGGACTATGTATATAAAGATCAGAGGTATTTATTACGCAGTCTCATAATTGCTTCCAATGTCCGCATTTTAGTGGCCTACGTTCTGGACAACAATGCAGGACTTCACGAAAATAAAGATGACTCTAACGTATTTTTATAGTTGCATAGGATTAACTATAAGATACATTAACGTTGCTCTATTATTGGTCGATTGATCGGTCCCGAATTTCTTTTCCCCGCTAAATGTACCTGGAGGAGCTGAGATACATAGCAGGAAACCTTGAGTTGTCGTTGGTCAGTACATCAAGTATAAATTCTCCAAACGCAACCCGGAGTAGCGAAAACTAATAGCTTTTGACTGCCCGCCTTCTATTTTGGCAACCAAAAGCAGACTGATATGATGCGGCAAAAAAGTCGCGTGATTTTGGCCACTCGATACAAAATAAATATTTAACGACAGTCTCACCTTCGCTCTTTCACCTGTTCAAGTTTTAAATAGGTCACTGTCTCCGTTTTAACGCTTTAACAGACGGCAAAGTTTAGGACTTGACCTAATTCAAAGCAATTGCAGACAAGATGAATGTGCAAAAATGGTGAAGTTTGTCTCAGAAAGGGTAGAAATCATTGAAAGAAAAGAAGAAAATGTTAGTTATAAGCATTCTATATCAGGATAGATAAAACTCGGGATTGTTTGATTAAGGTTTAACCACTTATTAGGTATAATAAAGTGGTAACACCTATCGTCCGACTCAAAATCACGCATGTCCGACTCATTATCGATTTCGTCCGAGTCATTATCGTTATGGGGTAACCTCTTTTAAACACGTATTTCCCCTACAAATAGGCTTATTTCCGGCTGTGAAAGCTTTCATATGCTTTCGGGAATATCAAGCAAGGTACCAGCGAAAACCAGGCTCCGATATGTTTCCAAATATAGACAGAATCACTAAAAATAGCGTGAGGGTGTCCGACTCACTATCACTTTACCCTATTAGTAAAGAGAAAAAAAAAATGGATCTATTAACTGTCATCGTGAAATAATTAAAATACTGTTGACGCGGTGTTACACACCAAACAAGCAAACAAATGCAGGGAATTTAAAGCTGTGGAAGTATAGCTGTTTCTACTTTGAAAATCATAGTGGAAAAAGGAGAAATTGCTCCTAACGAGCAATTTATCATTTTCCCATTATGCCTACTGAGCTTTTATCCTATTTTTTCCTCGAAAAAATGTAACTTCCACAATAACCTTCATCCCTGTTTTCTGACGAAACAAGGACGGCTAGGTGCCATTTTTATTTTTTCCTTATTGCTTAGAATTATAAATACTATAAGTGTGAAAATTTTAAGAAAAATCTGTATCTTAGAAAGTATGTATTTATTAAAGATAAACCCTTAATTCGGTCAAAATATCTTCATTTTTAACTCAATGGTCCATATATAACACGCAAATTTGTACATTTACCATGCTCAAAACCAGGCTTTCATGTGTGTGTGTGTGTGTGTGTGTGTGTGTGCAAAACTAAATGGTGTACATGTATATTTGTATATTCTTCAGATAATTTTCCTGTTTAACTGACTATTAAAGATAATTGGCTTAATTCCAATATAAGCTGAATTTTAGAACTGTACATACCCTTTTCAAAGGCAAATTTCTCAGAAACGAGCACGGTGACCCATAACTGTTTTTACTGTAATCTCCTGGAGACATGATGATCTTTGTATGTGCAAAGTTTAAAAAAAAAAAATGTCAGTTAGAAAAATTTGTGAAATACGTCGCTAAATGCGAGAAACTTAATGCTACGTACCCACAGAGACTTTTGAATCTCGTCTTAAACTTATATTATACTAGTACATATGAAATCATGTGAAACGATTCTCTCATATGTAAAGGCCCTTGAAAACTTGTTTAATTCGTCATGAAAATACAAAAAAAAGAAAAAACACTCGAAAAGATAACGAAAGAAATACAGGTGCGAAAAGGAAAATCATTTCTGGGAAACAAACAGAAAGTTACGTATCCAAATTTCAATTCTTACCTTTGATTATGCACACGCACGATTTTGTATAAAACGTTTTACAGATATATATACATTTTCCACTTTGAGTAGTGTCAATTACGGAGGGGCTAAACATTTTCTAACATTCTGTCAAAAGAGGTTAAAACTTTGTTATTTTCGATTACACTTTTCGTAGAGAATTTCTACACAACACCTCGATGTACTTTTTTTTTTCATACGACCGCTGGATATAAACGAGTCATGTTCTGTGACAAGGGGGCCGGGCGTTTTAAAGCATCCGCAAAAAGTATCGAGCCATATCATGGGCCATGGGTCAAATATTTTTGCTATTTTTAAATTTTCTGCGTGTCTAAGGACCATTCTACCAAATGGTTCTATCGGGTTTTCGACAAAATAGATTTTATAATCTATAATTGTTTGATGACATACTTAGTCTCATGCATCACGGATATGCATTAAAACCCCTCTTGCAAGAGTGCCGCAGATTTTGTTCGTAACTACTTTAGTAAAACGGGGCCCTGGTGATTAGAACTTAATTTCGAACCTTTGATACAAGTATGTTTTCGTTTAAATATCTTGACCCCACCGGGTTGCTACGACAGATACATGTAGTTAACCATTATCCAGCTAAATAAAAGAAATGAAACTTTCAAGCCGACAGTGAAAAACCCAAATTTTCCTATTTCAAAAGTATTTTTTGAGGAAAGATATCTCCTTTTCGGACACTGTAGATCCAAGATCAGACTGCATGTTCTGTGCAGTCTGATCTTGATCTACGCTGTCCGCAAAAGGTCAGTGAGTCTAGCAACTAAAGAGTTAAAGTATGCCGGTGTTTTGCAACATGACTGTGTCAGTCTGGCGTTGTTTAGAAATTAAGACATCCAAGTTAAAATATTAATGTGTCATCAACAAAAAAGATTGTAACAAATACCTATCTTACAGTTTTATATCCAAGATGCAAAGGAGGGGTGTCCATAAGGCCCTTTTTTGGGCTAGGATAGATTTTTTCTAAAATTTGCTGATTTAAACTACTATGTATTGGATTTCATTTTTCAAGTGTTAAGATGCAGCGGCCATGTCTTCTATGCTATATGCTTGAGAAAATTGGGTGGGGTAATTTGATATTATATCAGCTTGTAAGACTAAATTGCAAATATCTTCCATTTGAAGCTGCAGTCAGTATTCATTCATTCCATGTAGGTACTTACCCTATAAGAGAGTGTTAATGATGCAAACAATTTAAATCATCATTCTCTAGCAATGTAGTTATAATCACTTTTAGGTTGTACCTAAATTTTGCTTATTTTGTCATCTCCAACTTTGCGAAAAACCACAACATAGTTTTATTGTTTTATGGAAATCTACAATATGTTGATATATATTACATACTAGACATAGTAGACATTCTAAAATTATGAGGAATTTGCTCTGCTACAAACGACACTGGCGTTATCTGCCCTTGAAAAAGTAAAAAATGCTAATTTTCTCATGTTCTAAAACTAAGCATATTTCCAGTATATTTCAGAGGACTAAACTCACTCAAACCTAATTTGTATAGATGTTTGTCAGAAATAAAAATAGAACAAGTCATGGCATGGTGACCTTGACCTTTTTCAAGGTCGAAGTGAGACCCAGACATCCATTCTATGACTGATAAATGCCCTTATGGGGTTGAATTCACAAGTGTTTAAGTCACAATTTTGGATTTGGCTGTTTTGCAGCATACAAGAATTTTGTAAGCCCATTGGCAACCTTCCATATTGGTGGCATGATAATGAATTACAGTTTGGTGACCTTGACCTTTTTTACACAGTCACAATGAGACCCAGAGCTCTTTTCCAGGAATTCAAATTCTCTTGTTGTGTGTGTAATTATTTCCAACCGTATCAAATACGAATAGAAGTACTTTACATTTTACGATTATTTTTCACAAATAAAACCCTTTGACAACATTGTATTTCAATATAAGAAATTCAGTACTCATCATTTTGATCGTCATGTCATTCAACTCTCATATTTCTCAAAGTTTGCTAAGCACCAAAAATACTTAATTGCATAGGCTTTATGGTTGCAATATTAATGTTATGATTTTTTTACACAATTCAATTAGTATTTTCTATAATGATGTATATGATGTTTCCCTGTTTTCTTTTTTACTTTATTTGACAGAGATTTTAGAATGTCAGCTGGCTAGCAATTTAAAAAAGATACTTTAATAAAACTTGTAATGTTCAAAACTTGCCCAAAAAGCTGCTTATGCAAGCCAGTTTAGTATTAAAACAAGTATGTGACTTATATATTGCCGTCTAATGACAGCTTGAAACAATCTTCTTTGTTCCCTGTCAGATTGCTGATAATTCTTTTGGAACTTAACTCCATTCTTGAACAAGAATAGCAAAAAGCTTCCGGATACTTCTTGGTTAGACCTGAAAAGCTAAAATTTAGACCTGCAGCCCATTTCATGTATTCTTTGTGGGATTGTGGCGAGGGGATTGGATTTGCCAGTCCAGACATGTAATACCATCTTTTCGCAGGTACTTTTGCACACTATGGGTAGTATGCAGACGAGCTATATCGTCCATTAGAACAATCCAATAACCTGCAGTTCTATACAATCCTTCCTGGGTATCAAGAACCCATTTAAATACTATTGGGCAGTCAGTCTGCACTGGTCAACATTGATAAGCTCATTTCACTTAATCCCAGCTGATTTTACCCGTGGGTAAAAATTAAACAGCCTCCATATTGGCCATTTTCAGCAATGATGGCTATATGAAATCTGATCATCGGCATTCGTCATACCCTAGCAAGCCTGTTTCTTTAGTCTATGCAGTAGCTAGGCTTATCTGTAAAGTGTAGTTCAGGTCCACCTAGCTTGGTCAAAGGCCCACTCATACCCTAGCTGCGAGAAAAAAGAGTCTGTTCTGGTGAAAACCACTTTTGTTCAACCATGGGTGAATAGTTTGGACGGGTATATATACTGCAAGTTGAAGCGGAATATGAAACCGCCTTGCTGTCACAAAATGCAGCAAGCCTTCAGCAGTTGTCAACTGCAGAGGTGTGGACCACTTTTGAAACCTTGACAGTACACGATGCATGCCAAGGGCAACATTAACATCATGATGAGAAGCCCTTTCCTTTATCTTTTAAGATGAAGTGATGATTGAATACCTTACACTCATTGCGTACATCTAATGTAACTTAGGGCTATAGCTTCAATTCTCACTCAAAACGCTGGGTTTTCATGGGAGTTCCTTTGGGAAAGGGCTTCAGAGCCCAGCATAGTACTACTGGTGAATTCTTCAAAAGAAATGAAAGAGTGGACTGTCACCCATATGTCAGAAATGTTGTTAAATGATGCGTACAAAAACATTCAAACAGACAAACGTAGCATTTAAGACTATGATACTTATTGGGTTCATTATTTCCTTAGCTTAAACGAACATTTTCCCCGTCATAAAAACATAATCTTATTATTATACTTATTACATGTACAGTTGGGACCATCTATATAATTATATCACTGAATCATATTAAAGAAAAAAAACTAATACATGCACATACACATATACATGTAATTAGCTCAGGCAAAGTTGAAAATCATGTCTGAAATATTTGGTGCTTAGCAAATTTTGAGTAGTATATATACTCTGTTTCATTGTGTAATGGCCATTTAGCCTACACAACGACATAAAAATGTCTCTGCATATTCAGATATGTGATGTAAGGTCATTCCATTATTTTATCTAGTCAGTTCTAGTCACAAAGCTTATCAAACTGTCTCAATGTAGCCAAATGATCTCAGCAGTCAATCTCTCTTTTTTTAAAAGAAAGATATTCAACTTGACTAGTATGATACTGATTACTTCTAGAGGTACTTTAAAACATTTTTCAGGATAGGTTTAGAAACCTTAGACTATCCGTCGTGGTATACTTACGTTTAACTGAATATTTGAATTTTGTAATAATTGTCTCGCATACTTGCTTTAGCAACTTTCTAGGTTTTTTTGTGTTCATATTCCTATTTATAACCCCCCCCCCTCCAAAAGAAAAAGGTGTTATTTTTTTCTTTCATCAAACTATTTGACAAAGCGTGATTTCTTTTCAACAAAGGTCTAATTCACTTTATCATCAATCTGACATTCAGTGCTGAAGAGATTGCTGATGCTGTTTCAACAAAGAAAAGGCATGAAATGGCAATATCTCAAAAGATGTATAGAAATCATATCAGGCCAAAACATTATTTTTTATCAATAGGACTAAAAGGGCGTTCTAGGTCTAACTATAAGATCAACAAAATGTCAAAGTCAACAAGCTGGGAGTCAGTATAATATGCTGTCATATCCCAGGAATAAATCGTATATGCATTAATACAATGTTCATTCCCAGTACATTACCAGTATTTTGACTTGAGAAATGCTTGTTTGAGCCCTTTGGGAGAATTTATATTCAACGAGTAAAGCGTGTGGGTCTTACTTTGACATTGAAAATCGTCAAGGTCACCAAGCTTACATTCACTTTATACCTAATCCTGACTAACATCTGCATAGCTTAGATTTGAATGAATCCAATGAAATGTATTAACCCTGAACTGCTAAGCGGGACTCAGTGACCTTTTGCGGACAGTGTAGATCAAGATCAGACTGCACAGAACGTGCAGTCTAATTTTTGATCTACACTGTCCGATACGGAGATATTTTTCTCAAATAGACAAGTTTGAAATAGCATTACTCGGGTTTTTACTGTCAGCTTGAAAGTTTCATTTAACTTATTTAGCAGGACAACAAGAAGAGAATAAGAATTTCTGGAACAGAGTCCTAGATCTCATTCTGACCATGAAGAAAAGGTCAAGGTCACCAAACTATAATTCAGTATCATGTCACCAATATTGAAGGTTGTCAATGGGCTTACAAAATTCTTGTATCCTCGAAATGTGAAATCCTTAATTGTGATCTGAAAGTTTGTGAACTCAACCCTAGTAACAGAATTATCAGTCATGAATTGGAGTCCTGGGTCTCACTTCGACCTTGAAAAAGGTCAAGGTCACCATGCCATGACTTGTTCTATTCTTATTTCTGACAAATATCTATACAAGTTAGGTTTTAGTGAGTTTAGTTCTCTGAAATATACTGAAAATATGCTTAGTTTTAGAACATGAGAAAATTAGCATTTTTTTACTTTTTCAAGGGCAGATAACTCCAGTGTCGTTTGTAGCAGAGCAAATTCCTCATAATTTTAGAATGTCTACTATGTCTAGTATGTAATATCAACATATTATAGTTTTCCATAAAACAATAAAACTATGTTGTGGTTTTTCGCAAAGTTGGAGATGGCAAAATAAGCAAAATTTAGGTACGACTTAAAAGTGATTATAACTACATTGCTAGAGAATGATGATTTAAATTGTTTGCATCATTAACACCTTCTTATAGGGTAAGTACCTACATGGAATGAATGAATATTGACTGCAGCTTCAAATGGAAGATATTTGCAATTTAGTCTTACAAGCTGATATAATATCAAATTACCCCACCCACTTTTCTCAAGCATATAGCATAGAAGACATGGCCGCTGCATCTTAATACTTCACCAAATGAAAGCCAATACATAGTAGTATAAATCAGCAAATTTTGGCAATAAATCTATCCTAGCCCAAAAAAGGGCCTTATGGACATCCCTCCTTTATAGACATTGTCAAAAGCAGGTTACAAAATTTACTGGCACAAAAAGTAAAATGCTTGTTCGTGATTCTGTAACAAATTTCTAAACAACAAAATGTTAGACATGTTCAAAATGAAAGCATTTGACGACGGGTCAAGTAATGAAATTTGGCTTTATATGATAGAAAAACATTTTTGGAAAAGGAGAAAATGCTCTTCACCAGCATATTCCCGATATCAGACTTAGATAAGAGACACCTTTCCCTGACAACTTTACATCTAATCCCAAAACTTTTATTTCTTAAGCCAAGGAACCACAGAACTAGACATTCAGTAACTATTATTTAACTCTTTATCAAGAAATTCCGTTTCATAGCAACCTTGAGGCAGGGGGCTTCTGAAAGAAAATGTGGACAAGGAGAAAATGCTGATAACCAAAATGATGGTTATCAACATTTTATCTTTGTTCCACAATATTTCCAAACCTACCAGAGACAGAAGTCGTCTTTTTAGGTACAATTAATCTCATATCGTCTTCAAATGCTTTAAATTGGACGTCTGGTGAAGACTTCACTACCTGACGCCTCACAAACAGGACGTATCAGAACGACCACCTCCCGTGCCGGGTATCAAACCCTCGACCTTTCATTCCGTAAGCCGATGCTTTAACCATCAGATCACTTAGGCACTATTTAGACACTATTTAGCCATTTACCTAACAATCAAGTGTTTTAATAGCTCGAAGGAAAAAACGATTTTGAAATTATAAGAAAAAGGAATATGCTTTTTTAGAGCATTTTATCCTTTTCCTACAATGTTTTCTTCCATATAAAGCCAAATTCCACGATTTGACCCGTCGTCAGCCAACGCTTTCATTTCGGACAAGGTTAAACCTTTGTTGTTTAGAATGGAATTAAATCGAGCTGTTTTGAGGTTAACACAGAAATGCGAGAAATTTAAGGAGTGCTTACCGAAAAAATATGCTAACATATCTTATCATGCTATGAACAAATATTACGAGATGTTAGCTGAGGAATTATGTCGATAAATTTCTGTACGAAATGACATTAATTCTCCCCTTCTTCGCTACAAAATTAGAAAACGATCGTGAACATCAATGCAAGTAATTTTAATTAAGGAATGAAGATATTTTTTTTTCATGGAGGTATAAAAAAACTAATCACACTTTGGTATGAAACCGCTTCGCGGTTTCATACGGTGTGATTAGGGTTTTTTTTTTTTTCTCTCTCATACCTCCATGAAAAAAAAATCCTCTTCATTCCTAATAATTCAATATCACAGACAACAAATATGCACTTAAATAATACTAACTGCTTTTTATTTGTAAATCCAACATTGCATATTTACTCGTATTTACTGTCCTTTTCATTGATATTTCATAACGCGGTAAAACTGCTCCTTCATGACCCAGCAGAGTAACAATGAGTTTTCAGATCTCTCTTTGAACTTACTGTTGGATTTTTTTTTTTCAGAGGTGTTAAAGTATTTTGAGAGCCTCTGCGAATATTAACGACCGAAAAAAAACGTGAATTAATGCTATTATTGCATAAAGTAAAGATATTTTAGCAATAATTTGCAAAGATAGCAAAAATATTTCCATAGAAATGCAAATAAGCGAACTTTAAATGTACTATACCTAAATGGGTCAAAACCGGAAGTCGGCGAAGAAGTTTTTGTTACGAGCAGTGAAGGTCCGTTAGTCCTGTATGCCAGTTTTGATTCTCTCAGTGTAAATTCACTTCTAATGATTTTTAATACAAAGTGGACTTACGTGGGATAAACTTGCACATGTTTGGACGATTACAACTAGGATGAATGAGTGGATATGAATTTCTGTAACTAAAACGTCAGAGGGTTCGATCTAATCAAGCGAGGGAATTACCGATCACGTTAAAAAGTGGCTGGGATGTAGTTGGTTTAGAGTACATTTCACGGGTGATTTTTGTTCAGATCTCGATTAAACTGAGATCCTGTGCAAAATTTTGTTTGTGGTGTACTAATATCATCAAAGATATGCCATGAAAAGGATCTAATATGGTACAAGTTCCTACAGTTTGATTGTCGGAGTCTAGGGAAAATCTGACAAGAACAAACGTTGTTTACGAGGTAGGCCCGAATCGAGGATATTGATAGTACAAAGCCGGGCGTTAACGGCGCGTGACTTTACTGATTAATACAGGTTTCATTCGTTAATGCCCGGTTTTTACCCGTTAATACATGCTCATAACGGCCCGAAAAGGCACATTTTATGCAATAATAGAAGTTCAATACACTAGAATTAAGTTGAAAATAAGATTGTTTAAACCCAGCAGAGTAACAGTGAGTTTTCAGATCTCTCTTTGAATTTACTGTTGGATTTTTTTTGTTTTTCAGTATTCAGAAAAAATAAATTCAGCTAGCAATTTGAACTTCGAATTGGATATAAAATAAGAAGGAAAAAACATTATGAAATCTCGTATACATGTTTGTTTACATTAGTTTGACTGCAAAAGTAGTTCCAGCACTGCTGATTTTTTTTTTTTTTTTTTTTTTTTTGTTGTTGTTTTCATGGAGCTATGAAAAAAAATTTTCAGCCAATCAGAACTCGCCAATGTTCATGAAAAAAACTAATATTGAATTATTACGACATCAACGTAGAGATTCCCGTATCTCGTGTGAGTCTTTGTACTTGAGGAAAGAATTTCACAAATCTGACGGGTCTTTTAGGGTTGAGAAGTCAAAGTCTCAGGAATAACAAATTAAAGGTATTCGGGTCAAAATACAAAAAGGATAGACGGTGTTACAGGTATTGAAATGTTAATACTGAAACCCTTTTGTGGTTCAAAATGAAGAAATAATGAAAAGAATTCCACCAGGAATTGCTTCTTTTTCTTCACTGTTTTGCATACGGTTTAAAAGTGCAATTAAATATATGTTTCAAGATTACACGTTAATCCAAAGGACCTGTTGCTTCCAAAATCAGTGTTTCTGAAAATACTAGTAGACATACAGTAACTGGTTACAGAGGTCCTCCTTGTTTTAAACCGACTGCTCAAGACATCGAATAAATCGGACATATTTGAACTATTTCTCACTTCGATAAAGCTTTAATAGTTCTCGCAAATTTGTAACTAAGACGAGATGTAAAAAGTGTGTGTATCAGTTTGTCCCGATTTATCGTATCGAAATATTTTTTCATCTTTTCTTATCGGCGTAGATGTATAGGCTGGCTTTTGACCTACTTTTTGACATAAATCTCAAATTAATAAATTGTAATTTGCGATTGGTCAAAATGTGGACATATTGTTTAGAGGACCTTTGTGGCCCTATTTGAAGTCCCATTTATGACACCAATATGCAAGAATTGCTACAGTAGATGCCCAGGGGGCAAATGGATATAATAGGGGATAATCCTGTTCCTGTACTTATTGGTAATTTAATGCTATATGAGTTGTACGGTCAGGTGGCAGGGGACTCGGAAACTTGTTCACGGCTGTGGCCAATCCTGTTGCCACAGCCTTGAACAAGCCTCCGAGTCTCCTGCCACCTGACCGTACAGCGAATTTATTATACTGCGAAGTTTTACCATTCCAACGTGTATTCAGCGAAATTTCCCGCTTTTATGTTCCCAAGAATTGAGTACGCTGACGAAATCGAATTTCCCTTTTGAGTGCCCTAATTCAATGAAAACTAACGTCACTGAAACCTTAGTAAAACGTGCATTTTGTCGCATGAACTTGATGACGTCATTGCGACAGACATTCGACGTGTTTTTATTTAAAGACGATCGCTACAGTTTCACCATTTTTTCAAAACATTCAGAATTTCATGAAACTTTGTTTGGTGATAGTTTATTATCTGATCTTCAAAAATAGGAGATAAAAAGAGGGGGGTCACCAGCTTTGGGAAAATTCTATGAATATTTCTTTTAGTACACCCTGCATCGCGGCAGTTCAGGATGAAATTTCACCTATGAAAACTAAGTATATTTTTTTAAATGACAACAATTATAAAGCAAATCTTATGTCATTGTATTGGTGAAACATCAAATTTAATGAAAAAAATAATTTAGAGTATACTGAGTATCAATATTTAAAAATAATACCCTTAACTTATGGCTAAAACACTTTTATTTTGGGGGAAAAAACAGAAAAACCAAAGAGTATCTTTTAAAGTTATTGTTTTAAATGTTCTAACATTCAGATTTTCTTATTTTTTCTATAAATTATATTCAGTTACTAATCTAAAAGAATCTGACTTAAAACAAATAGGTCACCAGCTTTATTTTTTATGAAAATATATTTTAAGTTTGTGGGTGGGGCACTAACTAATGAGTAAATGTAGGGTATGTCAAAAACAAAGACATTATATGAAGTAAATTATCTCAATTTTTTTCAATAATACAACAATATTTATAAGAATCAAGTTTGTTGGTCATAATGAACCAATCCATAGCATATAAATGTAATACTGAGATTAGCATTACCCGTTTCCAAGCGACTAATTTTAGACTCTTCTAAATTTGACGCGTTTGCAGACGCTAAACCAAAACCTGGTATTCATGTATCACGGTTCTTTAATGGGTAAGAAATCATTATGCGAAAAGAAGAAATCAGTCGTTAGGAGCAATTTCTCCTTTTGACATCAATGTTTTTTAATGTTGTCTGCTGCAGACTCATCAAGCTAAGGGACAACCAGGTAAAGGAGAAAGAGTTATGTACAGCCCCTCGTTTTCTGCAAGTCTTTACCAAGTGACATAATTTTGGACTAGACCAAACTGAAAGCATCTGCAACTGAAAGGATGTTTTACCTCGACGATACGTCTACCAGATAGAGCGCTAGCAGTAGCATCTGTGTCCTCATTTCCGTTGTTAGGTGACGTAGTTAGGTGATTCACTTTGACTTTCAGTCCGATCTTTTGAAAGCGTAATTTTGGATTCTTGCCTCTCATATAATTATTTGGCTTGATTCAAATAACCTTTTCTTCATTTTGCTGACATGAAACGACCCGTTTTAGTTCTTGGTTTATCCATTCTGCAGGCATTGACAAATGTGGCAAGATCAATTGTGTTACGTGCTCATCGTTTTTGAGTAAAAAGGTGAGCGTGAGAGTAACACGAAGCGTGAAAATGGAAACTGTCGCGAACGTCGTTAAACATGGATTTAAACAACTTCAAGGTAAGTACATTAACTATGCATTTTAATGATTTGTTGGCAAAAGTAAACGACAATTAATTGCCTCAAACGACCATTAGCTTATTCTTTTAACGTTACAATGTATGAGTTTCGAAACTTCACAACTTGCTTACCTGACGAAGGGATGGCTCGTTTTAACCCCGTAAATTTGTCTTAGAATGAGAACAAATGATAATGTATGTAACTATATTCATTTATTTTGAAAATATGATCCATTCTTTCCACTTTAGTGACACTTTAGTGACAACCATCAAGGGAAACTAGTGATAATATGGTGCAGGCTACTCACTACCTTTGTCTTGTGGGAGGCTCGTATCGATCGACTCCACCATTTTGGATTTTGTGTTCAAAGTGTAGCTATGTATACGGGGCTCTGAAAGGGAAACTACTTTACCCTGGAGTTTGCCAGTGTACAGCACTATATGTTCGGACTACTTTTCAAAACAACAACCGTTACTTCGAATTTCAAAATGAAATAAACGTTTACCCAATAAAACGCTACCTGGTGCAATTCATTCAGCTATGATCGGCTAGCATGTAACCTATGCACCGGCCATTTATTAAAACAGGTCCTACATGCTTGGGTAATAGGCTAGTAGTTTCGGTAAAAGCCCCACTTTTCCCAGGTATACGGAGATGGGTGATGCGTCATAGCAGACAGGTCGAATCTTCGAAGAATATGACATGCGCAGACAACGATAATCTCATAAAGATATAGAGGTTTTTTTTTTTTCCGGTGAAAGATCGAAATGTATTTCCACGAGTGAACATTATCGGTAATATTTTTTATGAATGGCGCAGCACCAAAGAAAAAAAAGATATTCAATTCATTTCATGCTTCTAATCCTTTTCTGACGGTACTTTGTCAAAATGCAGCACTGTTGTTCTCGGTAATCCCCCGTGGCGTACCTCCCACCACATAAGAACGCATTACAATATTACTATAGACGCGAGAAATGTATGGTGAATACGCGTTAAATTAAGTCATACTTCGACTTGTTGAATGGCACACACTGTTAACGACGTTCGCGACAGTTTCCATTTTCATGCTTCGTGTAACTATCACGCTCACCTTTTACTCGAAACGGTAAACACCTAACACAGTGATCTTGCCACACTTGTCAATGTCTGCAGAATGAAGAACTAAAATGGGTCGTTTCATGTCAGCAAAACAAACAAAAAAGTATTTGAATCAAGCCAAATAATTATATGAGAGGCAAGAATGCGAAATTACTCTTTCAAAAGATCGGACTGAAAGTCAAAGTGAATCACCTAACTACGTCACCTAACAGTGGAAATATGGACACAAATGCTACTACTAGCGCTCTATCTGGCAGACGTATCGTCGAGCTAAAACATCTTTTCAGATGCAGATGCTTTCAGTTTGGTCTAGTCCAAAATTATGTCACTTGGTAAAGACTTGCAGAAAACAAGGGGCTGTAACTCTTTCTTTTTTACCAGGTTATCCCTTAGCTTGATGAGTCTGCAGCAGACATTAGAAAACATTGATGTCAAAAGGAGAAATTACTCCTACTGATTGATTTCTCCTTTTCGCACAATAATTTCTGACCCATCAAAGAACTGTGATACATGAATACCAGGTTTTGGTTTAGTGTCTGCAAACGCGTCAAATTTAGAAGAGTCTAAAATTTGTCGTTTGGTAATGGGTTTAATGCTAACATGAGTATTACATTTATATTCTATGGATTGGTTCATTATGACCAACAAAGTTAATCTTATAAACATTGTTCAATTGTTGAAAAACTGAGATAATTTACTTCATATAATGTCTTTGTCTTTGACAAACCCTACATTTACTCATTAGTTAGTGCCCCACCCACAAACTTAAAAAGTATTTTCTTAAAAAATAAGGCTGGTGACCTATTTGTTTTAAGCCTGATTCTTTTACTTACCTGAATATTATTTATAGAAAAAATAAAAAAAATCTGAATGTTAGAACATTAAAAAAAATAACTTTGAAAGATACACTTTGTTTTTTTTTTATTTCATTTTTTTTTTTTTTTTTTTTTTTTTTTCAAAAATAAATGTGCTTTAGCCATAAGTTAAGGGCTTTTTTTTTTTTTTAAAGATTGATACTCAGTATACTCTAAATTATTTTTTTCATTACATTTGATGTTTCACCAATACAAAGACATCAAATTTGCTTACAATTGTTGTCATTTAAAAAAACATACATAGACTTAGTTTTCATAGGTGAAATTTCATCCTGAACTGTCGCGATGCAGGGTGTACTAAGAGAAATACACATAGAATTTTCCCAAAGCTGGTGACCCCTTTTTTTCATCTCCTATTTTTGTAGATCAGATAATATACTATCACCAAACAAAGTTTCGTGAAATTCTGAATGTTTTCAAAAAATGGCGAAACTGTAGCGATCGTCTTTAACCTAGGTAACTAGTGCACGGAAACCCCTTTTTCCACTTTTCATTGAAGAGTAACGAAAATATTTACGGTCAATTTCACTGGTCGTAACCATGAATTATCAAACCTTATAATCCACAATTTTTTCCCGATAAATTACCCAAACCATGAAATAAAATGGATCATTTTTTATCATCGTAAAATAATTCAATATTAGTTTTTTTCATGAACATTGGCGAGTTCTGATTGGCTGAAAAAAAAATTTCATAGCTCCATGAAAAAAAAAAATATCAGCAGTGCTGGAACTACTTTTGCAGTCAAATTAATATAAACAAACATGTAAACGAGAATTCATAATGTTTTTCGTTCTGATTTTATATCGAGTCCGAAGTTCGAATTGCTAGCTGAATTTATTTCTTCTGAATATTAAAAAAAAAAAAAATCCAACAGTAAATTCAAAGAGAGAGCTTAAACTCACTGTCACTTTGCTGGGTCCTATCAAACTTATTTTCAACTAATTCTAGCGTATTGAAGTTCTAATAATAAATCTACAGAATCTGCCAATGTTCAATACTATAATGACGTCATGAATTTACGTCATTATTACGTCATGAACAAGCAGATTTACCGTGCTATGAATTATCAATGAAATGGACTTTAAATAAATACGCAATGTTGGATTTACAAAAAAAGCAGTTAGAGTAAAATTTAAGTGCATATTTGTTGTCTGTGATATTGAATTATAAGGAATGAAGAGAATTTTTTTTTTTGTTTTTTTTTTTGTTTTCATGGAGGTATGAAAAAAAAACCTAATCACACTTTTGTATGAAACCGCCTCGCGCTTTCATACAGTGTGATTAGGTTTTTCTTTTTTTTAATACCTCCATGAAAACAAAAAAAGTTCTCTTCATTCCTTAAATGACAATGCAGCAAATGGGTTAGAAGGTGCGGGTAAAAGGATTAGACATCTTGATATGTAGTTTGATCGCTGACAAACAATCCCATAGAGATAAAGCAGTTATCATGACCCCCACTTGTAATATATACCTCGAGAAATAAATTTTATAGGTGAAAAGTAAATGAAAAGCGAAGTTCAATGTATCATTCAAAGAAGCAATATTCTTTCCCCAAAGTATGTTTTATTACATAACTTTGAGTTATGTTAATCGCAACACAGCAAGTACGAATATTCTTATCTTACACAAAAGCGAGATAAGCAAATAGTGCCGTATTCGGTCGATATCATCCGCCTCATTTTTAAAGCACTGCTGACCGAGATTTTTTTGTAAAATTCACTGTCAAAATTATTGATTGTGGCAAAGGTGTGAATTTTATCATTTTTCGATTCAAAACAGAGTTACAATGTGCAAGTTTCCTTGGACCTATTTTCCATCAGTAATGTACACGCCTGTCAAAGATGCGAATAGGCTCCATTTAAATCTAAAAACACATATACATCTAGGCCTACGTCAGTTCTTGAGGTACTGTTATGAGCAAAAAAATCTGACAGGATTTGGCTTTCAAGTTAAAATTTTGTTTAACTCATCAATAAAGAAAGGTTGTAAAACTCGCAAAAGGCTTGCTAGACCATATAACATTTCGTGAGATATTACGGCTTTAACCTGCTGCCATACAATCCTCAGTTTTAGTGAACTTGAGGAAGAGGGCTTTTGAAAACATGGTGGAAAAGGAGAAAATGCTGGTAACAAGCATTTTCTCCTTTTTCCGCAATTCTTTCCTTTAAAAAGCAAATGCTATATAGTTTGAATTATATTCAATTTTTTGGCTAATGCTTTCAATACGGACAAGTGTAAAACAGTTCGGTAAAGAGCTGAAAAAAATGTAGCCTGATTTTTAAATCCTCACAAGACGATCCGTTGTTGTAGCACCCTGACGAACAAGACTTTTAAAAACATTACTAAATCCTGAGAAATGCTACTTTCTCGTTATCCCACGAAGATTTTCACCCTTTGAATAGCAAATTCCATCATTTCATTTGTCGTCTTCAAAAGCTTTGAATATCGGTGGGTCTGAAATTTTGTCCAAAAAAAAAAAAAAAAAAGAGTTCTAACTGCAATATTTTGGGGATTTCCGATTGATGGAAAACATTAAGCACACTATGGGTTAAAGGATTAAAGCCTGAACAAGAAAAAAAAATCAAAATTTCAAAATTTTTGTTGTCTGATAAAAACAGAGTTCTAACTGCAATCTTTTGGGGACTTCCAACCAAAGGAAAATATTTAGCACTCTATGAAGTAAAGGATTAAAGCCAGAACAAGAAAAACAACACCATGCCTGATCTACCTGGCGTTAGAATCTCACACGAACACGCGGACATTTAACTTCATGACCACATGTCAAAATTTTAGACTAACATTAGTCCGAACTGAGAGCATTTTGCAGATGACAAAATAAATGTGACTCGTTACTCAAGAATTGGAATTTGTTTCTGGAAGACTAGAAAACACAATGGAAAAAGGAAGAAATGCTGGTAACCAGCATTTTCTCCATTTCCCATCGTGTTTTCAGAATTCTTTTTCAGTTAGGGTTGTTAAAACTCATGACTGAATGGTAAAGAATTAACACTTATGAAGCCAAATTTATAGATTCGACCTCTTTCGACGAATGAAAATAATTCACAGAAACTTGGACAGATTTTTATGCTACAGGCTTAACTAAACAAGCGGACGGTATAGATCCAAGATCAGACTGCACGTTCTGTACAGTCTGATCTTGATCTATGACGTCCGTAAAATTCTCTGTATTTGCCTATGCCGCTAAAAAAATTTTAAAAGGAATGACGGATTTGAAATGCTGATAACTTTAAACAATATATTAATGAACGTTGTAAAGATTGAAGTAGAAATACTTCTTGAAACTAGATACTTCCTGAAAAGAATTTCAAGTTGACGATTTTGAAAGCATCCTTGTTTCTTTGTTTCTTTTTGTTTATTCGTTCATACCAGCATTCGTTCGTTCTTGCGGTCGTTCGTTCGTTTAAAGGCATTTTGAGCATTATTTCTGTTATATCGCTCCGACCAGTACACCTATCTATGTTTTCCTGGAGTTTCTCTTACCAGTACTATGCACAATATTCTTCCTAGACCACTGGCTGCTTTCCCGAAAGTATTCTTGTAGTACGTGATTATCAACAAGAATCAAGAATAAATACACGTGAATACATTGAATACATATTTAACTTCACCAAATGATCCCGAGTTTCATTGACCCTGACTGAAAATTAAGTCTTTTAAAAACATCGTGGGGAAAGTTTCTTGTAGTGTTTTCTACTCAAAAACAATTATTTTATCTAAAACTGCTAAAACCTAAATCTAGTCACCTGGCAATGAGTAAAATCGATTCGACAATCAGAAGAGCACCGTGCAGCTTTTAAAGGGTGGATAAGATGTATGAGCACTGCGGACGCAGACGGCATATGCTTTAGATCTATGTTACATGTGTGTGGACGCAGACGGCACATGTTTTAGATCCATGTTATATGTGTGTGGACGAAAGAAGGCACATGCTTTAGATCCATGTTAAATGTGTATGGAAGCATGACAGAACATGCTTTAGATCGATATTGTACTTTTATGGACGCAGACGGTACATGTTTTAGATCGATGTTACCGGTGCGTGATCGCAGACGGCACATGTTTTAGATCGATGTAACGTGTGTGGACGCAGACGGCACATGCTTTAGATAGATGCTTTATGGTGCCGACGCAGACTACACATTCTTTTGATCGATGTTGTATGTGTGTGGACGCAGACAGCACATGCTTTAGATAGATGCTGTATGGTGCTGACGCAGACTACACATGCTTTTGATCGATGTTGTATGTGTGTAGACGCAGACAGCACATGCTTTAAATCGATGCTATATGGTGCTGACGCAGACTACACATGCTTTTAATCGATGTTGTATGTGTGTAGACGCAGACAGCACATGCTTCAAATCGATGCTATATGGTGCTGACGTAGACTACACTTGCTTTTGTTCCATATCATATGTGTGTAGACGCAGACGTCACTTGCTTCTGATCGATGTTGTATGTATGTAGACGGATGCAGACGGCACATGCTTTAGGTCGATGAAATACGTTTGTTGACGCAGACGACACATGCTTTAGATCGTTGTTATTTGTGTATGAACCCAGGCGGCACATGTGTTAAATCCGTAACATGTAGATGCACATGCTTTAAATAGATTCATTTTTGATGTATGTTGACGCAGGCAGCACATGCTTCAGATCCATAATACATTTGACAGGACACAGACCATCCATGTTTTATGTCGATGTCATATGCGTATGGACGCAGTCGGCATGTGCCTTAGATCGATGTTATACGTGTGTGGAGGCAGACGACAAATGCTTTTTATCCATGTTATATGCGTGTGGACGCAGACGGCGCAAACCTTAGATAGATGTAACGTGTGTGGACGCAGACAGCACGTGCTTTAACCCTTTACCAAACAATCCTGATTAAAACGATCCTGCGGAAGAAGACTTTTGGAAACAATGAGGGAAAAAGGAGAAAGAGCTGGTGTCCAGTATTTTCTCCTTATCCCAAATTATTTTCTTCCCGTCCAGAATAGAAATCCATATTTTAGCCACGTTTGATTTGTCGTCTGTAAATACTTTCAAGTCTGAAGACGTTTAATCCCACAAACTTCCGACAGCGACCCGAGGATTGATGATAGTCACTGCGACAGGATTCATTCCTCTCCCACCGATGACCATTGTTTCGACGATGATTATGTGGGAACGCAGCCAGTGGCTTGGAAAGAAAATTGTGCGGAGTACTGGTAAAAGAGACTCCAGGAAAGCATGGATAGGTGCACTGGCCGCCGCGATATAACTGAAATAATATTGAAAACGGCGTTAAACACCATACAATCAATCGATCAATCCGTAAGCGACTATGATTTCTGAATAATCAACACGCGAAAGTCAGCAAAAAGCTTTGTTAAACATACAAACACGATATTCTGAAATTTGTGCTCTGCCAAGTGATTCATATATGCTTTATTCACCAGTTCTAAGAAAAAAAAATACACGATGTTCATTATAGAGCAACTTCCTGTCATTTTTTATAGGCAACGCTCCATGCTCCAAAACTCAATAAAACCATCCAGGTCTTGAGTTCAAACAGAGTACGATATTAGAAGCGATTGTCTCGGAGTTTAGTCAAATAATTTGTCTTTTTTGATCAATATGTATAACTGTCTTTCTGTCCGTCTTTCGGTCTTTCTGTCAGTCAGGTTTCTCGTCCTGATTATTGATGCTTTTGAAATGAAATGTCATTATATACATGAAGAGCTTGATGACAGACAGTATCATGCACAAGATCCATAACTATCATAACTATCATGCACTAGATCCATAACTATTATAACTATCATCTTCGATATCGTCATCACAAGACTCCTCTTGGTTAATGTAAATTAATAATAATGATCATCAATGAACAACCAACCATATGCCTTGTCAGCTGCACACCTAAAAGCATCTAGTTATATCTAATACTAAGATATGTAAAGATCTTTTCACACCTTTGCAAAACAGTATACCCTATTTAAACCTTAAAGTAGCTTACAAATGACGAATGACAAATTTGTTTCAAATTAACAAGCCTTTTTTTTGTGTGTGTGTGAAATACACTAAAGTTATATAGATGCATAGTTTTTTTTATTTTTTGCATGAAAACAGATCCGGTAAATCCTTAAATCTTTTGGCACCAGAAAACGACATAGGAAAATAATGCAGTCCCGGATCAACCGCTACCGAAGCTTGCGGTGCCTGATCATGACATTTCGCAATTTGTGTGTAGTGTTACTATGCATAGATAAGGGGAAAAAGAACGAATTATTTGTGATTATCTACGGCAGATTTTTTAAAAGTATTTTCATATTTTCATACTGAAAGAAATCATGTTGCAGACGACTTTTTTTCTTACACCCAAAGGGTTAATACTTCGTACATTTAAACCGCTAACTTACATTTGTATCATGTATGTTTCATTTTCCGATAAAATTTGAATTTAAGGTATTACCATCCTAACGCTTCTAGTGCAACATGGAATAAAATTTCATATTAGCTGATAAATAAGGATTTATACTGATATTATAACATTTTTGCACATTTCTAACCGACCAGAAATTCCTTTGATGTCTATCTTGAAATTATTTGTTGATACTTTTGTTAGTTTCCTGAAAAGGGAGGTAATTATTATCTTCCTTTGTAATGAGAATATAGTGGTTTTAGATTTATAAATGATAATTCTAAGAAGGAAAAAAAGGAAAAAGTGGCTCGGTTAAAGTAGTACAATAATACTCATTTTTAATTATAGCTGATTTTGTAGTATAATATTATATTGGAAATAGCTGTTTTCCATTAGGATGGTACTACCTTAATATCTGAATGAAATATGTATTCAGCAATGACCACTTTCATAAGGAAAAAAAAAAAAACTCACAAAGTGTGTATATAAAATTGTTACAAACAACTTAGGATCGTTACTTTCTGAAACAAATTGAGAAGACAAAGGCCTATCAGACAAATCCGCACCACCCTGTCTCTCCCTCTCTCTATTCATTCAGCTCTCTCTCTCTCTCTCTCTCTCTCTCTCTCCCTCTCTCTCTCCATTTTTTGACGATGAGTGTCTGACTCTGCCAGCTTAATAAAATTGGGGAGAGAAACAGAGAACCCGAGATCGCCTGAATACATGCTCAATAAGATCAGGCCTATTAATAAAAAAAGGAAAGGTTCAACGTGCTGTTGTATTGTACTGCCATTCAATTATTTATTAAACTACACATTTGAACCGATCTACCGATCTATATCGACAGGTATCAAGTTGCAGAAATCAGTTTAAAATGTGACTAAACTGAAAGATACTTATCTCATTGATAGAATACAATGTGACAAAAGAAAATTATAAAGCCCAAATGTTTTGCTTAGTATTCTACATCAGTTTATTTAAATTAGGAAATATTGGTAAAGGGTTAAAATATACAGGTTTTACAATAGGCTGTGTAAAATATGTTCACTAACCACAATACCACATAAGGATGACAATGTAATCTTAGAGATGTGACTAGGCCACAGTGTTGAACACTGCACCTGTTCTTTTGGGGTGTATTGTATTTCTGTAGAATTCACTATTTAGCCTGAAACTAATGTCTGAACCGATGTCTATAGATGTTCAGCTGATTTGGAATATATAGTTGGTCATTCATAATGATAATTATTGCTATTATCAACGATGGTGAACCTATAACTATGACCACGATAATTAAAATAGAATCTTGACCAAAATGACAAAATTGTTTCCTGGAACACGAGGACTTACGCTTATCGTGTTTCAACTCAGGAGCTGGATCGTCGTATTGAATTTAGGAGCATGTTACGTTGTAATGCAAAAATGGCAAAATATCGCTTTATACATGTAATTGCAATTTAATTTTTTTTTCGATTTATAGTTGTGAGGAATAATCATTATATAGGTCACCTGACACAGCACACATTTCAGAATATCGAGTGTATATGTTTAACAAAGGTTTCTGGAGACTCCAAGTATTGATTTTCCAGAAATCGTAGTCGCCGACGGAAGTTTATCGGATTAAACATCTTCCACAAACGATTAACCACCAAAAGAACTACAGATTAACGTGCACTGACATCCCAGACATTCCGTGCGACAACCTTCAACTGCATATCTATTCATTAACATGTAAAAAAAATATGATTTTGTACTTACCTGCAAAATCTTATGGGCGCAGCCATGTTTTTACCTGGAGCGGGTACGTTCAATTGACAGGAGCAATAGCGTTGACCCGGAGCAAGAACGTAAGGTCTCTCCAGTGTGTATAAGGAAAGGTTCACAAAAACCACAATTCTAAGCTGTATCGAAGCGCGGAATAAAAATACATGACAAATTGAGATATCGGTTTTGTCCCTTATCTACTCTTCCCGCGAGCTTTCTTTAACTCTTTCAGGGCCAAACATATAAACTTGACCTCTCTCGACGGATCAAAAAAAACAGAAAAAAAAAAAAAAATCCACTGAAACTCAGGAAGATTTCCATCTCGCAGGCTTGACTAAACAAGCGGACGGTATAGATCTAAGATCAGACTGCACAGAACGTGCAGTCTGATCTTGATCTATACCGTCCGCAAAAGCACCATGTTTTCGACTATGGCGCTGGAGGGGATATATAGGGGCCGTTAAATCCCCCGATCAATATGCTTGAATTGTAAATAAAACTCTTCAAAATAATGCTAAAATATATCATAAAATTACCGGTTTCGTTCCTCAAGTACTCGCATTTAATCTCTGTTTGTGTATGCTTTTTTTTTTTTTCAAAAGTAGACAGTTGTATTTCGAAACCAAATGCTTGAAATATTTAAAGAGAAAAAGCATAATAAAGTTCTGAAAAGGAATTACCTTGAGATTTGAAATCTAAGTTGTGGTTATTGTGAGCTATTTTTAGAAAGCTATATAAAGAGAGAAGCTCAAAGAAACATCCTTCTATTTAGACAGAGCCCTCCCCGGGAGTGTCACCCTAAAATAAATCTGCTGAATTCAAGAAAAGAAATAATTATAGGAATTAATACCTGTCAGGATCCACTGCGGATTTTAGTTATTAAGTTTGAAAATAAAGTTTAATTCTTCGAAAACTCGACATCTATGAAAACATTTGTCGACAAAGAAAGAAACATTGTTACAATGTTGGAAACTGTCTTTGAAAGACTAGAACACATTGTGGTAGCCAATAAAAAATTTGGTCGTACTCCCAAGCTTAGTTAAGATCGTTTCAAAGGCCTCCTGTTTGTATTTCGTTATACATCGAATTATTTGGTAAACATGAAACCGTCATTTTGGTAACATAGAGAATAGGAACGCTTGTCCTGTTACCGAACAATAATTTATTTTTAATGACGCCTTAGTAACAGGCTTTTTGAAATGCTGGTAACCAGCATTTTTTCCTTTTCGCGTGATGTTTCGATTTGAAGACAAGTTCCATGTTTTGGGCTAAATTAAGTTTGTCGTCGGCATTTCTAAATTTCGTCGTCTAATAAAGATATAAACATTTATAATGAAACCACATGGAACAAATACAAGGGTTGCCCAAGTTGTATGTAGACCTTTTTCCATAACTCTGCAGGATCTATTTACAAATATTTTAATGCCAACTTTTGGCAATAAATCACTGGATATATCATTAATACATGCTACAAATTTCATCAAAATGCATAGATCGAATTTTAAAGTTACCAAGAATCAAAGAACACCACCAACTGCCACCAGACGCACGACATAAGAACACTTTGACTTCGCCATTAAAAGTCACCGTCAATTTATATTAGACCAGGGTCGGTATACACCAACCATTCTGAATATCATTCAAATTCTTATAGTTCTAAATTTAAGAAAGTAACGAAATTTCTGAATGGCTGAACCATTTGGTTTAGCCAATCAGAAGTTGTGAAACTATCAAATTTAGAAAATTTTTGAGAATAAGACTAAAATGTTCTTGAGAATGGTTGGTGAATATAAGCCCAGGTTGACGTACAGAATGTTGTTAGTCTACTCATTCTCTTGATGACTTTCATGAAGACATTAGAGCAAGATCATCAAGCATGTCTACATAGTCTAATCTTGTGTCCAACCTTCACCACTGAAGTCAAGACTGATTTAAGTTTAAAGACAGATAATCCCCTACCGTATATTAACGACCCTAAGGAAAACAGCTTTCGAAAAAAAAAATGTGGTAAATGGAGAGAAAAAATCCTTATAAGCCGCAATTTCTGCTTTTCCAAAATTTTTACCACTCTTTTAAAGATTAATATCATCAACTTCTTTTTTTTTAGTCTGGCTTTCTTAACATTTTTGAATAAGTAAGTAAATAAATAAATAGATAAATAAATAAAATAAATAAATAATCACCCGATTTTCGTTACAAAGCACATCCTTGCAGTGAAAATTTTCCAACACTCATATAATTAATTAAAATGACTCTTTTTAAAGAAAAGAAATAAGAAAAAAATGAACAATGCTCTGGCAAAAAGTGATACATTATACTAAGCAAATCATCATGTAATTATAGATAAATTAAATCCATTTGTGTAACAACCCACTAAATCATAAGGCAGACTGGTCCTTTGACATGCAGAAAATTCAGGAACAGCTAAAAGTTTCGACCCAAGTTAGCTTTCGCTGACTGCGCAGGCTGACCTGTGTCAATACTTTTTGTAGATGCATTAAGCCCCCTTTTCACAGAGCATGTCTCACATACAAAATTGCTCTTTTTCCGTTCATTTATTCAATATATATATATTTTTTTCTCCTCTTCTTCTTCTTCTTCCTCTTCTTTTTTTGTAAAAAAAAAAAAAATGTGCTAATACATGTATTGTTACCCACCCCTAACCTTAAAAAAAAAGTTGGAGAGTAAAAACGACAAACCTGTAACGTTAGTTATCTTTACCATATTCTTCTAGAAAGATAAAAGTCCCTCCCTTTTTGTCAGTTACTTGTCCTAGAGTTAATGACTACCTGTAATGCATTCTGTACAGATAAAATTTAACATGCATTGACACACGTTTTATCCCTTAGGCTGGGCTGCTAGGCGCGACTCAATGGCCTTTTTGCGGACAATGTAGATCCAACATCAGACTCCACAGAAGGTGCAGTCTGATCTTGGATCTACAATGTCCGTTAAAAAGATACCCCCTCCCCCCTAATAGCAACTTTTTGGGGTTATTTATTAATGGCTTGAAATTTTTATTTAATCTATTTAGAAGGTTAAGGGTATGCATGCATTGGTGCATGTTTTAAAGTCAGATTATTTTTTTCTTTTCATTCAATAGGTTACCCATCAATGCACCAAGTAAAGTGTCCTATTACGTAATTTTCGCCGCTTTATGTTAAAATGTTAGAATTACTAGGACTGGCCAAACATGTCAACAATTCCTTAACCCCTTGTCATAGGCGAAAACAATTGCTTTTGCGGACGGCATTAATCAAGATCAGACTGCACAGAACATGCAAGCTGATCTTGGACCTGTAACATCTGCTTGTTTAGTCCAGTTTCCAACATTAAAGTCTCGCATTAACCAACAATTTCTATTATTATTCTTAGTCTCATTCAAGATCTAGAAAGTAACACAACTTCAGATTGCCTGAACCTAATTGTTTAGCCAGTCAGATTGATTGTTTCTATGGTGTTTAAGGCCGCATATCGCGGCGCCCAGTGCGCCTACCCATGCTTTCATGAAGTTTCTTTTACCAGTACTCTTTCAATATTCTTTCCAAGCCACTGGCCGCTTTCCCATATAACCATCGTCGAAACAATGGTCAGCGGTGAGAGAGGATTGAATCCTGTCGCAATGACTATCATCAATTCGTCAGAAAGAAACTTGCCGAGCCGGGGATCGAAACAGCGACCCCTTGTTCTCAAGTCCAGTACGCTACCAACTGAGCTACTGGAGCTCGTCTTAGCCAATCAGAAGTTGTGCTACTTTCAAAGTTGGCGAATTCTTGTGAAAAAGACTAAGAATGTTGATGAGTACGGACCTCGACCAGGGTCGAAATATTTTGCTGATGCATTTAAGCCCCCCCCCCCCCTTTCACAGAGCATGCATTTTAGTGTGCACAAAAACGTATTCTATTCCTATGCATTAAATCCGCAAACAATTACCCTTGCATCTTTCATTCAATACTTCGATATCTGACTAAACTTTAAGGCATTTTGAAACAACGTTGGTCACTTCCTTACCATAATCCTTACGATGCTAAGCGCGAATAAATGACCTTTTACGGACAGTGTAGATCAAGATCAGACTGCACAGAACGTGCAGTCTGATCTTGGTTCTACACTGTCCGATAACAAGATATCAATTCCCAAAAATACTTTTGAAATAGCAAAATTTTGAATTTTACTATCGGTTTTGAAAGTTTCATTTCACGTATTTAGCAGGTAAGGGTAAAATCTTTACCAAACGACAACATTTTACACCCATCCTAACCCAAAGCTGTTGTAGATGACTGATATAATCTCGCCCAATTGATAAAACCTCACTCTAAAAAGCTTAAAACATTGTGGAAAAAGGAGAAAATGCTGGTTACCAGCATTTTCTCCTTTTACCATAATGTTTTCAAAAGTTTTCTACCTTAGGGTTGTTAAAACTCTGAATTGTTTGGCAAAGGAACAATTGTAATTTTTCTTTAAATGGAGACCGGGACAGGGGGGAATAAATAAATACACATGTACTCTTTAAGCTTCTTTTCTGATGTCAAATTCATCATGTTGTTCATAAATGCTTTACCAAACGACAAAAATCTGGACTACACCAAATTCAAAGCATTTGCCAACGACAAGTTCAATCAATCTTACAATATTTTGTGGTGTCCGTGGTCGTGAGGTGGAGCGTCGGCCTTTTAACCATAAGGTCCCGAGTTCGATACCCGGGAGCTGGTGTCAACTTTGGGATTGTTTATTGGCCCACACATTCGGCGCGAGCACTGGTGTAGTTTCCAGGAAGCAGAATTGAGAGAGATCAGTATAAGTTGTAAGAACTTGTTTCTAAATTGATGTAAATAAATACATTTCATCTAGATGATTTCTGTCCTTTCACTCTTTACTAACTGACAAAATTTTAGACTGGTTCCAGATAAAAACATCTGCAAACGACAAATTAAGCGTTACTCAAAAACTGAAATTTGCCTTTGGAAGGGAGGAAAGCACTGGTTACCGGTCGTTTCTTCTTTTCCCACATTGTTTTCAAAACGCTTTTTATAGGGTTCTTTAAAGCTCATGATTTTGTTGTAAAGGATTAAAAGGTAGAAAACATATTAGAGTAAGGAGAAAATGCCGATTACTGACATCTTATCCTTTTCATACAATGTTTTCAAAGGCTTTCTTGTCATGGTCGTTAAAACACGGCATTGTTTCGTAAGTGTTATCATTTAGATATTTGGCGAGGCCGGTAGGACCATCAATGGCGTACAGGACCTGAGACCACGTGGTTCGCTGGTTAGAATCCCCATTTCGGCCACATTCTTTCCAAGGATGGATGATAGTCATTGCGACAGGATTCGCTCCTCTCTCACTGTCGATAATTGTTTCGACAATAGTTATGGGCGAAGCAGGAAGTGGATTAGGAAGAATATTGTGCGAAGTGCTGGTAAGAGAAACTTCAGGAAAGTATGGCTAGGTGCACTGGCGTCCGCAGTATAACTGAACTGTTACCCAAAACGGTGCTGAACACTATACATACGGACAGCTGTTTAACCCTTTTGGCGCCATAGGTGAAAACAGTGACTTTTGCGGACGGCAAAGATCAAGATCAGACTGCACAGAACGTGCAGTCTGATCTTTGATCTTTACCGTCCGCTTGTGTGGTCAAGCCTATACAATCAAAGTCTTTGTAAGTTTCAACGGTTTATATTTAGAGCCCTCGAAAGAGGTCGAGTTTATTTATTTGGCACTGACAGAGTTAAATAAGCGACTAACTTTTAACCCTGTTGAGACCAAAAAGATGATCCGGCATGTTCTGGCAAAAGGAGGCTTATGCTTCTCCGTGATCCATTATGCCAACGCATAATTATGGATCCATAATAGCAAATTTTTTGTAACCAACTTAATCATGAGGTAGACTGGTCCTTGGACATACAGAAAATTGACCTTTTGCGAAAAGTTTCGGCCCAGATCAGCCTTCGCGGACTACGCCGGCTGACCTGGGTCGATACTTTTCGCAGATGCATTAAGCCCCCTTTTTGCCAGATCATGGCCCATTGATAAATGCGACTTTTTCGGCGACTTGATACCATTCAAGTTTAAACTCTTTTCCAAAATGACAAAATATTGCATTTGTCTATGAAGCATTCGTAAATGAATCAACCGTGGTTCGAATAATGGATTTTGTCTTATATAGGGTTTAAAACATTCTGGGAAAAGTAAAAAATGCTGGTTACCAGCATTTACTCCTTTTACAACAGCGTTTCCAAAAGTCTTCTACATCAGGGTCGTTTAAGAAACTCGAATTCTTCGGTAAAGGGTTAAATCAAGACAATTTCCCCTCACTCAGTGTTTCCTGACCAGAAATTAAAACGCTGGTGAAACTGTGGTCTTAACTGTTTCGAAAAGTCTCGAAGGTTTCGATTCTTTTGCAGGGTTTTTAGTTTGGGCGGCTCAACTTCAACTTTAACTTCAATGTGGTACTCCTCAACGCCTTGCTGGCATCTACTGAAAAGGGCTAAGACTTTGTGACTTTAACCGTGCTTTTTCTTAACATTGTATATCAAGATCAGATTAAGGATTCAGTGTAGTCTAATTTTTGACCTACTATTCCCTTTTTTTTTTTTTTTTTTTTCCTAAATTCATATGAACCGTGCTCTGTGAAAAGGGGGCTTAATGCATCTGCGAAAAGTTCCGACCCAGGTCAGCCTGCGCAGTCCGCGCAGGCTGACCTGGGCCGAAACTTTTCGCTATTGGTCAATTTTCTGTATGTACAAGGACTAGTCTACCTCATGATTAAGTCGATCTTTAAAAGAAGTGGCTATTATGGATCCATAAGTATTTTATGGCTTGCTTGGTACTATGGATCACGGAGATGCATTAAGCCCCCTTTTGTCAGAGCATAATTCATATGTATTTTACTTTATATAGCTATTATTACCACTTACGCTGCTAAGTGAAATGAAACTTCTAAGCTTATAGTTAAAACCCAAATCTTACTATTTCAAAGATATTTTTTGCGGAAAAATATGTCAATCATATATCCTTATCGGACAGTGTAGATCCAAGATCAGACTACACGTTCTTTGCAGTCTGATCTTGATCTATACTGTCCACAAAAGGTCCCTGAGTCGCGTTTAGAAGCCTTAGGGTTAAAATTGCTTGGAGTTTGCAATAACATGGCTCTATCTTACATACGGTAAATGTTTAAAGCAAATGAAAACCGTTTGATTCTTTACCAGACATTTTTTTTTAATTTTCCTAATTGATTTTAGCATTTGCGGCTGACACGTGGCTAAAGTTATAGAGAGGATGTCTTTTTTTCATTGAAATCATCAGTAATATCTCCAAGAGTGGTACAGCCACGAGTGAAAATATCACCGTATGATGTTAACTAGACGAAATAATTTTGATCTGTCTTTACAGAAAAAAACAAATATTTTATTTATGTAGTGCTCCTAACACCCTGTTTTTGTTGGGACTTTGATCAAAATCCAGTACAGTTGTTTTCAGTAATTCTTCGTGGTGTACCCCCATCCCCACATAACAATGAGAATGTATTTACCTATCCACAAAGAAAACAGTTAATTGGTATAGACAAGAATTATGACAGTATTGTGTTTTAACTATTAAAGAAAATATCACCTTCAGTGAATTATTTGAAAAAAAATGTATAAAAATCCATTTTCGAATAAGCTTTTTTAAAATCTTTGTTCTTCTGATTGCGAAATACATCCTTTCGCGTTGGTGCCATTAGTGTCCGCCATTTATTTACAGTCGAAGTGACACACACACACACAAATAACAGAAGTCAAACCTGTATTTAACGGGATTGATAAATATTTTGAAAAGGTGGGATTTTTTTTTTAGATTACCCGATTTGAAATTTATCACTGTCTGAAAAAGATCTGATGTTTTTTAAAGGGCGAAAGTATAAACATGGTGCAAGAATCTAAGTAGTTCAGTACCGTTAAGTTATTAAATCGGTAATTTCACTGGTCGAAACGGTAAAATCAAACCATAACCTATCATTTTTTCCAGATAAACTACAGAAAAGCTTGAAATAAAGGACTTCTTTTCTGAAAGGACAGAAAACTTGATTGGAAATAAGCTATATACGGCTAATTAGCTGCATCTTCTTCCTTAAAATGTTTTTTTCTTCAGTATCGTCTAAACGACGTGTCAATTGGTAAAGGTTGAATGCAAAGAAAGAAACCGTTTTTTCTGACCTTGCTTGCAACATTGCAAACCAAAAACTTTATCGTCACTGTGTCATGCTATATTTTTGTATGTTCTCCAGTTATGATATTGACCGGGGAGACATCTGTGTTTTCTGTTTATGTTGTTGAAGTCTTTGTCGTCGGGGTTTTTTTTTTTTTTCTCGGGGTATTTTCGATACGAATCGTTTCGTGATCAATGTAATGTTTTCTCTCTATACCTTCACATGTCCCGGTACACCTATTCATGCACACTGGAGATTTTTACCCGCGCAATGCAAAACACTGTCACCACCAATCGGAAATCAACTCCAATTTGGAAATAGAATGCTTCTCCTTCTATCCACCATTTGCTCAAAGTGTAGGTAGAAATCTTTAAATAAAGCAATCTTATTTTGATTTATCTAGATAATCTATTCCTACGAAAAATAGAAACATGAAAGCTTTTATCTTGACACCTGTCAGAAACCGTTCGATTTCCGACCGTAAGTTTACACAGAAAAGCCCAAAACTAGTAAGTTTTAATTTCGATTCTTCTGGCGACAGCACAGTCAAAAGGCCGAATTGAAATTTTAAGTTTACAATAGTCCAAAAAAAAAAAAAACAATTACCAGGTTAACCTAGTAAATTTAATATCATTCATAGCTTATTTCTTATCTTGTGTTTTTTTTTTTAATCCTACTTCGAACACCTACTAATTTCACTCCGTTTACTTTTCTTGGTAAACCTCTCTTTTTAAAAGTCGAAGGTGCTCTGAAAAATGTCGAAACAAAAATGAAAAATCTTTGCTGCATTCGATCTTGCTGTTTTCATAGGAAAGTAGAAATCAGATCTTACTTATTGCTGTTTTAATTGGTTTACTTTTGGCGAAAAATCGTGGTTTTTTTTTTTTCCGACGGTTATCAAGACATAAATTTCCTGTTGTCTTCTTTTCTTGAGTAAAATTGACCCATAAAAGTTTAAATGTGTATGACCAGGGCCCGTAAATGGTTAAGCCAATCTGAAGTTGTTTTCCTTCCAAATTTACAAAATTCTGGAGAATAAGACATAGCCCGCTCTTAAGAATGGTTGGTGAATACAAACTCGGTACTACTTCCGGTTAAATCAAAGAGTCGATGGTGTAAAAGGAGTTCCGTACCGAATTGGTGACAATCTTTATTCCTGTCTTGAGTGTCTCTTGTCAGTAGAGCGATAATAATAAATCTATCATCTTAAAGTGTAATGGTTTAGCCCTTTACCGAAGAGTTCCGACTTCCTAGTGGCGATGACCTTTGAAAACATTGTGAGAAAAGGAGAAAATGCTGGTTTCCAGCATTTTCTCCTTTTCCCACGATGTTCTCTACCCTCTCACAGACAAAATCGATGCTTAGATCGATTTTTTAATATGTCGTCTGCAAATGCTTTCAATATGGACTGGTTTTAAATTTTCTTGTCTGATAAAGGACTCGGCAACCTGAAACAAGATTGGACATCCCCGTGTATTTTTCTAATCCATTGAATGCCAAATCAACCCAACTGATATTTCAGTCTAAAAATAAGACCCAAATAATTGCAATTTGATGGCTGCTTTCGTCTGTAGTGTTTAAGCTGAGCGGGCAGTGCTGATCAAAGATCAGACTGCATGTTTTGTGAAGTCTGATCTTGATCTACACTGGCCGCAAATGCAACTATAGCGGTGAAGTGCGCTTTAACCCTTTACCACACAAATTCGAGCTTTAATAACCCTATGAATGAGCGCTTTTGAAAACATTGTGGGAAAAGGAGAAAATGCTGGTAACCAGCATTTTCTCCTTTTCCCACATAGTTTTCTACCGTATCAGAGACAATATCTTTAATTCTAGTCACGTTTAATTTGTCGTCTGCAAACGCTTTCAATGTGGACAGATCCAAAATTTTGTCGTTTGGTAAGGATGTAAGGGTTAAGATAAAAGTCCTTCTGAAAGCAAGGATCTGTTATCTCTTGTAGATATAGCCTTCATAAATTCTTTATATGACAGACGACAACATCTTGGACCAGTCAAATACTGCAAGCAATTGCAGACGACAAATAAACTGTGGCTCAAATTATAGAATTTTTCTTCGACTTTTTTAACCCAATGTGGGAAAGGAGAAAATGCTGCTTACCAGCTATCTTTTTTATCTTTTTTCACACAATGGTTTAAAGGCACCCTTCCTTATGGTCGTGTGAAAAGGGGATTGTTTGCTAAAAGGTTAAGATTTACAGATTTTCAGAAAACGCATGTAAATCCTATTTCTTATCTTTTTCGTTATTCCCTGCCCCTTTTTCTTTTTAACACATGTAATATATGCAGAGTTACTGGCTCTAAATGGCATAATCCTCCTCTTCTCCTTTCGTAGACTACAAATTAAATGTTGCTCGAAATACAGAATTTTTTTTAAATGTTTGAAAACCATTGTGGGAAAGGAAAAAATGCTGCTAACCAGCTTTATTTTCGTCCTATCACTCAATGTTTTAAAAGCATCCTTCCTCATGGTGGTTAAAACAGCGGATTGTTTGACAAAGGTTAAGATCAATAGATTTTCAGAAAATGTATGTATATCCTATTTCTTTTTTATCTTTTTCGTTATCCTTCTTTTTAAATCTTTATTCTATCGTCTCCCCTTTTTTATCTTTCACCACTCCTTTTTTGTTTTTGTTTTTGTTTCAACGGACGCGGTAACGTATACACATAGCGCGATGGCTAAAATGACAAAACCTTAGAACCATATTTTCCACTCGTATTCCCCTTTTCCCTTTTTTCATCCATTATTATTTTTCACCCTTTTATCAACACACGAAAAATATTTACATCGCGCGCTGCAAGAAATAACAGAACCCCACGACTATAGTTTAACTCTACAAAACGACAAAATTTTCGACTGGCCCAAATTGAAAGCATTTGCAGACTACAAATTCAGTGTAGCAGAATCGATGGATTTTGGACTAGAAAACATCGTTGGAAATGAAGAAAATGCTTGTAACGCAGACGTCTTAAATTATAAGGCTCAAATGATGAGGTTTGCATTAAAAAGGGTAGAAAAAATTGTACCAAAATAAAAAGAGAAAAAGATGTTTACCAGCATTTCTCCTTTTTTGCATAATGGTTTCAAAAGCCTTCTTCTTCAGGTTCGTTAAATAAGGGATTGTTTGGAAAAGGGTTAGGCCACAGTAGTCTTAAAAAAGATCGTCGGCTTCTCATGTCAAACTTTCCGAGTTTGAATCCCGTTCTGAGCGGAGTCAATCTTTGGAAGTACTCGCATCACGGTGCGAAATCTGGTTTAGGTTTTGAAAACAATGTAGGTAAAATAGAAAATGCTGTTAACCACATTTTTTCCTTTCTCCACAAAGTTGTCTACCTGTTCACCAATAAATCCAATTATTTGAGCCAAATGAAATATTTTATATGCAAATTCTTACAATTTGGACGAGTATAAAATGTTATTGTCTGGAACAGAGTTAGTCTACTTTAGCCCACACATGGAACTAAAACCGAAAGGAAGCATGCCTGAATCTAAATGAGCCATGCTCTGGCAAAAGGGGGCTTAATGCATCTACGTGATGCATGATACCAAACAAGTCATCACATAATCATGGATCCTTAAAGTCCACTTTGTCTAACAACCGACTGAATTATGCTGTAAACTGATTCTTGGACGTGCAGAAAATTAAACAAAAGTAAAAATTTTCGGCTAGGTAAGCATACGCGGAGTTTGCAGGCTGATCTGAATCGACACTTTTCGCAGATGCATTATGCCCCTTTTCACAGAACATAGTTCAAATTTATCTGATGGGTAGGCCTACTTGATTCATCCGTTACAAAACAATCCCGAGTTTAAACGATCCCGAGGAAGATATGGTGTTGAAAACATTACACGAAAGGAGAAAATACCTATAACCCGCATTTCCTCCTGTTCCAACAATGTTTTATTGCTTCTCTCGCATTCAACTCACATTAGCTGAGCCACACTTAGTTTATCCTCTGTAAGTGTCTGGAATTCGGACGAGTGAAAATTTTGAAGTCGGGTAAAGAATTAAATGACTATTACGGAAATTTTATACTGCTTATCGGGATTGTAATGCCATTTAAATTCCTGCTACGACTTAAAAACAGATTTGACAATATAGTAATGTCATTTGGGTTTCGTCGTTGGGGTGGCGGGGTGCGGGGAATAGAAAAACGACACATACCACAAAAAAGGACCCGTTGCTTATTACATTGACAGGGGCGTAGTTAACCCAAAATAAAGTGTACGCAAAAGTAATATGTAAGGTATTATCCCTTTACCACACAATCCTTCCCCAAGGACAAGGACTTTTGAAAACATTGTTGGAAAAGGAGAAAATGCTGGTAACCAGCATTTTCTCCTTTTCCCACAACGTTTTCTTCGAAGCAAAATCACGTTGTTCGAGAAATCTCTAATTTGTCGTCGGAATTGGCTTTTTAATTTTGATACGTCTAAGATTTTGTTGTTTGGTAAAGAGTTAAAAACAGATTTGACTATTTAATAATGTCATTTGGGTTTCGTCGTGGGGAGAGGAGCGGGGTGCGAGGAAAGAAAAACGAAACATACCACAAAAAAGGATCTGTTACTTACAAGCTTGGGATAATTGATCAGCCCTGGTACCGACTGATCCTCCGCACCATGTGCCGATCTTAATTCTTTTCCAGACAACAAAATTGTTAGACTGATCCAAATTGAAAACATTTGCAGACAACAAACTAAATGTTATACAAATTATGAAATTTGTCTTAGGAAGGGCAAAAGGCATTCTGGGAAAGAAGAACGTGCAGTCTATTCTTGATCTACACTGTTGGAGAAGGAGATGATTTTTCGCCAAAAAATAAATGAAATAGCAACATTCGGATTTTTACTCTCGGCTAGAAAGTTCCGTTCAACTTATATAGCAGGATAATGTTAAAAACACGGGATTGTCCGATAAAGAGTTAGAATGTATTAATAAACCGTGCTCTTGCAAAAGGGAGCTCAATGCATCTCCGTGATGCATGATACCAAGCAATCGTTTAAACAATTATTGAGCCATAATAGCCTTTTTTTTTAAACAACTGACTTAATCATGAGGTAGACTGGGCCTTGGACATACAGAAAATTGACTTATAGCGAAAAGTTTCGGCTCAAGTCAGCCTGCGCGGATAGCGCAGGCTGACCTGGGCCGATACTTTTCGCAGATGCGTTAAGTTCCCTTTTCACAGAGCATGGCTCATTTATTACTTGTCATTGTTTAGGAATTTTCCGGTGACCATCGAGTTAAAATAAATAGAGAATAGATGGTTGGTGTCTTGGATGGGTTAAGTTTATCGGGCAAGGCGGAGGAATTTATCTGGTGAGCCGAAGGCGAACCGGATAAATTTCGGAGCCGAGCCCGATAAACTTAACCCATCCAAGACACCAACCATCTATTCTATTTATCCTGTCACTCACTGTAACGGAACAAAACAAAACAAACAAACGGAAAAAAAACATTGATAAAGACCGTACCTTCAATAAATTTCCGGAGCCGAGCCTGATCGACTTTCTTAATCCAAGACACCAACCATCTATTTTATTTATCCTTTTTCTGAATTATAATCCAAAAATCCGACTAAATTGAACATTTCGCTCGAAATAAGGCACATATTGACATCTTTCTCACTAGATCTATGAGAAACTTGAAATGAAGAACCGTGTTTACATAACCCTCTGGATATGTAGCTGTAATAATGACGTCATGAATGATATTGGCTACGTCATAATTATCAAACGTGACGTATCTCCGCAGAAAAATATTGTGGCGAAGAAGACAATGTGTTTTAACATAACAGACTATTAATTAAACGAGCAAAAGTATTCGCTAGCGATTGATTCATTCATTACGGCAGTAAGACGCTTGGTTGAAAATAGTCCCAGTCAGCAGGTGCGCACTTAGCGGTCATGTGACCAACTGACGGATAACAAAAAAAATATACGGCACCCTGTTATCCGTCAGGTAAACCCGGAAGTGACAGGATAAAATGAGATAAAAGATGATACATGAGACGTTTTTTTTTTTTTTCTTTTGAAATGTATTTTCTGTCGTTATCTTATTCTAAAGGGCCTACTTGCTGCCAAATGTAGAATTTTAGTTTTTGTAAAGATTTCTTTTAAACTTGCCACAATAAAATCCAGTTTCGAATCGCCTTCAATACAGAGCTAGGACCAAGCGTCGTGCCTATACCGGACCGTCGCCGTACTACCTCTTTTTAAAAATAAGAACCGGTGAGGTGTAGAAAGGCGCTGCGGTGAGCATTGAAGCTGTGGATGTGAGTCCGAGTGGAGCCGCCGCGGGTGCAGATCTTGGTGGTAGTAGCAAATAACAATCGGGAAACTTTGGAAACTGCGGTAGACATTGTCATTTGAAGAAGCTAGCATTTTAACGCTTTGCCTAGTACATAAAATTGATTTTCTATCTGATTTCGTCCGGAAAAACTATTCTCCTAATTTTCAAAGCCGCTTTGCTAAGTACATGTAAATCTATAAATGAGACTTGCATTATAAAAAAAGGGGATTTAACTCGTTTGCAATCCACATTATCCAGGGACTCTTATATTAGAGCCGTGCTCTTGCAAAAAGGACTTTAATACAATTTAGCGATGCATTATACCAAGCAAGTTTGTTTCTTTGCACTGGAGATTTGGGCTTTTTTAACAGCTCATATCACGGTGGTCAGTGCACCTATGCATGTGTAAAATAGCTTTCTCACCGGAGTAGTGACAAAACTTTCTTTACAAGCCACTGTCTATTTTACTCACAACAAGCAAGTCATCACATAAATGTGGATAGAAAAAATCCATTTTGTCCAACAACCGGCTAAACTGGTCATTTGACACGCAGAAAATTGACCAATAGCAAAAAGTACCGGCTCATGTCAGCCTGCGCGGACTGCGCAGGCTGACATGAGTCGATACTTTTTGCAAATGCACTAAACTCTTTTTTATTGACCATGACCCATTACTAGCATAAATAGAATGTTTAGGAACTCCCTGTTCTATCAAAACTGTCTCTGCCCTGCAATCGGTAAAAAACGGCTTCAGTTTTTCGAAAGGAATCTTCTGCTGAAAGACGCTATAAGAAATGTCTTTCAAACAGAATTATTAGCGGAGTTGCATAGCAAATCCGCTTACTGTGATCGTTTTGACCGCAACCAAATACATCAACCGTAACGATGCATGTGCTCTCACTCTGCACTTTGTTATCTACGGAATATCGTTAGGGCCATCGCCTATGAATTTGTTGATTTTAAACGTGATGCTCGATAGTACAATGGTGCTATAACGCGAATTCACGATACTACGATGGTGATAACGCGATAGTAAGATGATGATAGTGCGATATAATATCGTGTTATCATCATCGTGCTATCAGTTAATCGTCATCGTACTATCGCGTTATCATCATCATACTATCGCGTTATCGTCATCGTACTATCGCGTTATCACCATCGTACTATCGAGCATTGCATTTAAAATCAACAAACTTATAGCCGATGGCCCTAATGGTACTCCGTAGTTATCAGTTTGACCTGAACCAAATATATACTGTCATACACGTTTGCGCTCTACTCGTTCTATTTCAGTTTTAGCTAATACACCTCGACCCAGCTTTCATCACTACGGTATATACGGTTCCAGTCATGTGTACATATAGTCTGAAATCTAATACTGGTCAGCAAAAGACTGCGTCAGACTGACGGATCAAATTACAACTCCTTAAAAAGTAATAGAATAAAAGTTACTGCGTGGCCCGCCCAGCAGAACAATTTTGATTTTCCTTGCCCTTGCTAACGCCATTAAATGATTATATGAACATATGTGTTGCATATGATGTTATTTCTTTATTAAAACACATTTCAACTTTATGCTACTCCACAAATCCGCTTTCCAGGACTTTGAGTCCTTTGATTTTTACAAGGTAGGATATTAATCCAAGTTATCGTTGTAAAAGGAGAAGTGGCTGCTTAAGTAAATGTGTCTGAAAATACATACATGTAGGCATACAATATTTACGACTGTATCGTTATTGGATAACGCTAGAAAACAATGTTAGTCCTAGTGATTGATTGACTGTATGGTGTTTAACGCCTTTTTCAACATTATTTCAGTTATATCACGGCGGCCACTGCACCTATCCATGCTTTTCTGGAGTCTCTTTTACCAAGCCGTTAGTCCTAGTAACGCTTGTATAATGTCGTCATCATTTGCCTGCAAAGAGGCATGGATGGGCCTGCAGAATAAACGTGCCTGCATTTTATATCAACCGCAAATTACTAGTTCATTCTTTCAAATAAATTGATCAGGGACGTAGTTGCCCCAAATAACGCAACTATAAAAATAAAAAAAATCAAAGGACTGAAAATCCTGAAAAGCGGATTTGTTGAACAGTTTTAAGCTATGATTTGATGTAATGAAATTTTTTTTTTTTTTTTTTGTCATATGCAATACATGTATAATATGTAAGTAATTAGTAGAGTAAGCAAGGGCAATGGGAGTCGAAGTTGTTCTACCAAGTGCGCTGCGCAGCAACTGTTATTTTACTACTTATTAGAGTAGTAATTTGATCCAACAATTTGATGGGTTTTTTTTTATGCTAGTATTATATCTAGGACTGTAAACAAGCAGAGGACTGAAATAAAACAACGCTAGATGGATTTATGTAAGTGAAAGTTATTTGACAAATATGTAGAACACTTCAGTTGTTGATGAGTAAGAATAAAAAACTATACAAAATAGGACAATGCTATATAATGATATTTTTGTAAAAACAAAGTATTAAGGTCTACAGCTTGCAATCAGTTTCAGCAATCATGAACAAATTTGATTAGAGTACAATATATTGCTACTGACACATGTACGCAATATGAAATTTTGGTACCTTCTTGTTGAACTCTTTACCAGAGGACAAAATGTTTGACTCCCCCAAATTAAAACCAACTATTCAGATTTTCATACTCTCAACAAACCCAGAAATGACTTACTGAATTATAGTTGGAAAAACATTAGTAAAGAAGAAAGATAAGATTTAGAAAGAAAAATATCTGAATTGATATTTCCTTAAAGTAACAATAAAGGCCAAACGTAAACAAAGTGGGTGTTTAAATGCATTTGAATTTATATCATACCATTTAAAAGTATAGAAATTATTGTGAAGATGACAATCTGTTATTGTACTGTGCGTCCGATTGTTAGTCGCTGACAGAGAAATTAATTTCAAAACTAGGTTAAACCCTGCCAGGTAGCTGTGTCTTTTGTTTTCTTTTTTGCCTGATTTTAAAATTCTTTTTTCTGCCAGCAACTAACATATGGCCAGACAACACAATAACAGAATGTCATCTCCATAATATTTTCCATACTTTTAAACGGTATGATTTAAATTAAAATGTACTATTACACCTGCTTTGATATTTCAGCCTTTACTGGGCCTTTAATGGGCTACACAGCCTCTTTGGGTATTATTAGATTTCATGTCACAGTTTTGGAAAGCCTTGTGGGAATGGTACTTAACCAATAACATGCGCCGTCTTCAAGGATTTATATTCAAATCACTATCAAAACGTCATATCTGGTGGAATAAAAATAAACAGAGTGACCTACTGCTTAAGTAGTCTACATTTCCATTATCAGACGCCCAAAACTGCATCATTTTACTGAATTTAACTTTACACTTTATATGAAAAGAAATATATATCTGGTAGTATTTACTGGTCTTTTACAAAATAAATTTGATTTGTGGCCTAAACACTAAATAGCTCCCTATTTAGAGCATTAACAAACAATTCAATAAATATGGAGCCCTCAGATTATGTGTTTTGTATTTGTAAAGGATAGGAAAATTCTGGAAGAAAAAAGAAAAGAAATACAGATGTCTTGTTTTCCAACACTGTTTTCATAAGCCTTTTTACACAGGACTGATAAAACATAGAACTTATTGTGTGTTAAAGGACTGAAAAAAGAAAAGTCCTCAAAAATTCAACCAATTTAACTTTGTTTGATACAAAATCAAAGGTCAAATATAGGCCATGTTTGGACAAACCGTAAGGTATTCTATATGCTGATTACATGTATCTGTAACAGTTCTGTTAAATAGCCCCCCAAAGGCTGGGATTGAACCCAGAACCTTTAGGTCCCAACTCCCAAGGCAAACGCTCTACCACGGTGTTACAAAAGCTAGCTCTATAGCAAGACAGCATAAGTGAACCCTTACCCAAACACAAGCTATACATTTATATCAATGTGTGGGATACACCTGTATACAACATATCCATGTCGGGTTTCCTTGGCATCTGACAACTGGATCTGGACAAAATTTTGATTGGGGTTTATTTTAACACTTTACTGAACACTCATGTTAATAACCCTGAAAGAAATAGGCAATTGAAAGCATCATGGGACAAGGACAAATTTCTGGTTTCTCCTGTTCCAAAAGTGTTTTCAATCATATGAGTGAAATTTAGCTCATTTGTATCAGTTTCTGAATTGTTGTCTGCAGATACATTTACAGAGCCTTAAACTTGTCATATGGGGAAGGAATGAATAACGAAATAGCATCCATTTGATTACCATTTTTGATTAAAAAAACAAAAAGTAATTTATGCATAGATGGTGGACATTGACTAATCTGAACAATCTTACAAAAAATAAATGTGGATCTGGAGTCCTGCATGACTTACCTGTAAAGTTTAGAACTTGTTACCTGATGGCCTAGGTTCCAGCCTCACTGGAAGCACCATATTTTTCTGTGGGAGTGTCCTTAGGCAAGACACTTCAGAGCCCTAGCCTAGTACTGCAGAAACCCAGACATACATAAATAAGCTAGCTGTAGCAGTTATATGACTGAAAAAAAATTGAAAGCAACATTAAACACCGTTCAATTAATCTTTATCTGACATTTCTGTCAGCCTCACAAAATGTAGCTCTTAAGTTTTTGAAAACATTGGTAGACAAACAGATTTTTTATTTTTTTCATTCTTACTAGTCATTTTTCCCAATTTCATAACACCATAAAGGATATAATGTGTTTTAACTTAAGTAGGTAAGTGTGGCTATATTATCCCATTTTGAGGGATGTTCAGAAAAACTTTTGAAACAACTTATCCAATTGGCTGAGCTTTATTTAGCTATACTAAAAATCAAGGGTTTTCAGAAGAATTAGTGAAAGCGGTTTTTGTCTGAGATTTTACTTAAATGAAAATATATATAAAAAAAAACATGGGCTGTATAGATTCAAGCTTAGACCTCATATTCTGCGCAGTCTGAACTTAGATTATCATATACAGTTTCAAAAAAAAAAAAAAACTGGTGTTACACTTAACTGTAAAAATGGACTAATACATGTACTTCATAATTTCAAGTTCATTTTATGAGTATCACATAAAACATAAGAGACCTACATGTAATATGCAAACTCACATTCTTGGGCCTATTTCTATTCAGTCAAAAAATGCAGGTGTGAATAAGTACAACCTAAAAAGTGGACTTAAGTCTCAGTTAATATTGAAAGTTAAAGTGTGATGGGATTTTGAAATTTTGTCAGTGATTATATAAGTTTTATTCATTTATATATAGATCTAGATTCCTTTTTGAAGTTTTGAGCCACGTGTTTGTGAATTTGAGTTATACTACATAATTGAACCATTGCAGGGACAAGTGCAAAAAAAAACATGATGTAGCATTATGAGGCACTTGAAATTCAATATTAACATGGTAAAAAGGCTATTCATTACATCCAATGCAGTTTTGAGTGAATCCATTTTTATGGTCTAAAGAAAAGAATTAAAATCATCACTTATCACCTGGAAGAACATAGTCCAGAAATTATTTGTTTTTACATTTCTGTAAATCCCTGCCCTGGGTACAGCTGAAGGCACTAAAGCAGCTAGAATGGACCAAGATCACACTCAGTGTGACAAGTTGCCATGCAAAGTAAAAATTGACCTTTACATAACTAAAATGAAACTTTGAAGTCGATAGTACAAATCCAAATATTTCTATTTCAAAGTTACTTTTTTGGGGAGAAATACCTCCTTACTGGGCAGTATAGATCAGAGATCAGACTGCACGTTTGATACAATCTGATCTTGATCTACACTGTCTGCAAAAGGTCCTTGAGTAGCACTTAGCAGCATAAGTGTTAAAGGAATTGGTCCCTCTATAAAACTTTAAAAACTATAGGCATACTTTCATTCTGAGGTTAGAAGCACAGAACTGTCTCTAATATGGGTTGAGCAGCAGTTCATCATAGATATGTACTTTATTAAATGAAGTACAAATATGTTCAATTTGCTCTGTGTACATGTACTTCAATTTCCAAGCATAAAAAATATATCAAAAAACTTAAATCTACATGTCCAAATAGTAAAACGTATAGATGCATTCCTGTGGACCCTTTATCATACATCTATCTTCAAATTCTGGCTTCTTTTTTAATTTTTGCATGAAACGTGACAAAATAAAATTCAGTCGTATTAGAAGGACTATTATTGGACTTTTACTCCATGAAGACAATTGAGTCTCTGAGGCTTAAAGTCCAGGTTAAGTCAGTGGATGTCTAGTTAACTGAGAAGTACACTATTTCCCATCAAAAATCCACAGTATACATTCATGTCACGGGTTCGCACTTGATCGGGGTCGTATGTGAACGAAGGGTTTCTTTATGTCCCATCGATAACTGGAGAGAAATCTTGGAAGCAGTCTTGCATAAATCAAACGTCAAATATTTTTTTTTATAGACTACACGATCTTCATTTCTTTAAACGTTTCACAGAGATGTTTCAAACAATGCGGAAATTCATCGATAGTGCTGTACGAAGGGCGGTACCTAAAAAGGTGCCGAATCGACTTCATAGGTTCTGTGTCGTGGATCTAAAACTCTAAAGCGTTAAAGTTGAAAGTATTCCAAAGAGCTTGAGTTAAAGTAGTTCCGGCATAAATTGTGCCGGAATACCCCGGCTGTTTGCTGCTTGAAAATGTCTCACCTGCACCGAAACTCTTACAAGTTGAATATCATTCCTGTCAATATACTATATATAATATATGTTAATTTTTATTGTTGATTATTTACCAAAACGCTTTATAGTTACTTTAAGATCCATTTTGTTATAGCGTACGCGAGCTCTTTGGAGTCTATACCGGGACAGCGTACTCAAGGGCTTTGGAATTTTAGTTCAACCGTTTTCAAAAGGGTTTTAAATTATTTACGGCAGAATTCTAGCTAGCTATCTGAACTGTTAAAGGTATTTGATATAATGCAAAGTTGAAAAATATAATCTCATTAAGAAAATTATTGCTTAATCTCCTTGTTTATTTCGGCAGCGGACGACACAAGTTGTCAATGAACATTTCTTGAATGAAAACGCGGGGGAGTGGGGTAGAGGCTGTGTAAACAATGTTCATACGCATACGGCAATATTTAATGAAAAAAAGAGAACGAACTTTGTTTAAGTATGTAAAGTATTTCAAACTGACAATTTTTGTAGTATTGACGAAATTTTGATAAAGGAATCAAACATAGTTTGTATGATTTGTTCAAAGTCAGAGCTGGATATCATTTGTAGATCAGCTGTTCGTCCCATTCACCAGCCATGCAAAACTGAAACTGAGCGCGCATGCGTCGTTACGCATGATGTATTTGGTTCCGGTCAAAACGCAAATCCGCTAAAAGGTCACCTGAGGCCACCAAATAGGTTGTACAATTCAAATGAACCGTACTCTTGCAAAAGACGGCTTAATGCATCTCCGTTATACACGATACTAGCCCAAATCATAACATAACTATGGATCCACAGGAGCCGCTTTTTTCAATAAACAACTTAATTATGAGGTAAATTGGTCCTTTAACAAACAGAAAATTTGAACGATAGCGAAAACTTTTGGTCCAGGTCAGTCTGTGTGGACTGCGCAGGCTGACCTGAGTCGATATTTTTTGCAGATGCATTAAGCCCCCTTTTTACAGAACACGGCTCAATATTTTCGGAGGGAAGCCCCCTCCCCCCCCCCCCCCACCACTGTTGCAAACTCTACTGGGAAACCTTTCGCTCCTTGGGTAATACTTTCGGTTTTACTTTTGCTTCTACTCTATTTTGGGCTCAATCTCCGAGCAGAGTTGTCGTTCGTTACTCTCACCATACATCTCTGCAACGGGCTAAATGACAAGAATCTTGTCAAACCGAGGAAAACATGTTTTGTTACTGTTAAACTGTTTCATGTGTAACATAATAAAGTAGACAAAGGAAATATGATTCCGGATACATTATAGGTGCATTCAAACTGATGAATTTACCTGTATACAATGGAACTATTTTTTCAAGCTTCTTTACTGATCAGAATCTTACGCCAATTGTAAAAAAAGATGGCTGCGCCCATGAATGATGACAACAGTTTCGACACACCAATGGATCTAAGTTTGTAAGATTAAAAAACAAGTTATCGTCCTTTAAAAGACATTTAAGCTTTTCAGAAAATCCCTCTTTTTCACATTTCCTACCACTAAGTCTGATTGGCCGTATGCTGTTTGAACAGCACACAAAACAATCGATTGGTCTTTCTTTCACCGGCGTTTGTGTCGCCATTTTGACTTATGGTCATGTGACGAAAATATCACGTGATGACGGACTACTTTCTGAGCCAACTACAGAAGTGAATGGGAATGATCCGTAGTGCAAGAGAGTGTTTTGGGCTAGCTATACCGCTGTAAATACCGAGAAAGAGGTCAAAAGATAGCACTTTCAGCTACGTCGAAAAGAAAAGTTGATTTGCATAACACTGTGGTGATGAGTAACCTGATAAGATGCCAAAGCATAAGTTAACCTTTTGTCAGACATTCCTAAGTTTAAACGACCCTGAAGAAGGAACCTTTTGAAAATATTGTAACCAGTATTTTCTCCTTTTCCCACCATGTTTTCTACCCTCTCCCACACAAATCCAATCATTAGAGCCATCTTTTATTTGTCGTCTGCAAACGCTTTAGAGTTTGAGTAGTCTAGCGTATTGTTGTTTGGTCAAGAGGTAAAATGATTTCAGTCAATAGGATAAATGCATGATCAAACTGCACTAAAACGTTTACATTGTTCCATATTTTGTGATGCATTTCATATAACAACCTCAAATCTGCATCATCATCATTATTACTATTATTATTGTTAATTTTATTACTATTATTATTATTATTATTAAAAAGAGACCGTTAATTTTGTTTTATTAACTGTGTAAGGATAAGAATACTATAGATGCCTTTAACTCCTTACCAAAAGACAAAAATTTAGACTGGTCCAAATTGAAAGTATTAGCAGACAACAAATAAAAATGGCAAAAATGACAAAATTTGTTCTTCGTGGGTAAATAACATTGTGGGAAAAGGAGAAATGCTGCTTACCAGCATTTTTTCCTTTTCCCACAATGATTTTCAAAAGCCTTCTTCCTCCCACCAGACGTCACATTCCTTACACCTTTGCATAGCTGGCATTTGCAGACAATAAAGATGAATTAAAGTAATTGATTTCGTTGTCTTTGAAAAAGTAGATGAAATTGTGGGGAAAAGAAAAATACTGGCTAGATCTTCTAGCCTTTACTACTTTTTCCGCGTTGTTTTTAACATTCCTGCTCCTGACAGTCTTATTTAAAAACATGGGATCGCTTGGATGAAAGTTATCTTAAAAGAGGGTTTCTCTTAAGGGTTCAAATCAATTTTTCATGTGATAAACTAACAAATACAAGATATTTATTTTTCTTTGTAATCATATAAACTTTACAGTGACATCTAATAAAAAAAAAAAAAGGTGCAACTTTCGCCGTTCAAGGACATATGCAACAGTTTCTTTTTTTTTTTGCTGACAGAATTCTTTTCCATTTTCGCTCACGTGATATTATAATGTAATATAATGTACGCTTAAATCAAAAGAAGAAAAAAACGAAAAGAAAAGCATCTGTTGCGGAGAAACTACAAAGATACAGTTCTTCAAAGGGTACAACTCCTGCCAAAATTACAGGAATAGGCTTTAACGTAAAGCCTAAAACAAAGTTCTAAAGTAACAAATACTAACGTTACTCAAATAACTTATTGTTCTTGGAAATGTGATGTTTGCCAATAGTAAATACTGCAATCAAAAGAATCGCATCACTATACACATCACGGTCGGAATTAAAAATGTTCTAACGTGGCAACAAAGACTTACTTTCAATCATTTCCTGCAAAAAAATCAGATGACAAATCTTTTTTTTAAATTTTGCACAGAAACAGTTGTTTCTAATATGTTGTAAAAAAGATGAAAAAAAAAATGGTCGAGCTGGGCATTTGTAAGAAATTTGACAAAATTAATAAGGTCCCTTTAAAGTGGAAAAGGGCGAACGGGATCAAGGCCGACATCAAAGCAATCTTGAGTGTTGCGCTGTGTAGTTCATACATCCTTGCAACAAGGAATATTGAGTTTTCCCCTGTATCCTTGTTATGATATTTGAAGAAATGGAAAATGGTGTGCATTTTAAGAAATTTTAACAAAAATGTAATTGAAATTCAATCTTGAGGATTTAATCTGACTGTCTTAAATTTTAGTTTTATATCAATGTTCTGATTGTCAAGGAAGTTGAATTACGGATACCGTCCGACTTTTTCCCTCATATGGGGAAATTCAAAATGGCCGAAAAATTGTTCTTTAGGCTTGAAGATGACTTATACATGTGAAACCGAGGGCGTACCTGTTTAGTCATCTGTGCCAATGACTCTTATAGGCAGTTTCCTCAAACAACGTCTATGGCTTCTCAAGATCTTCGCTAGTCACATAACACATAGATGTTCACTTCTGCTGTTGGTCTTTGTCTGACGGATGAGTCGCATGATGTTTCACAGAGATGCAATCAACCAATAAGTGCCTCTAAATATTACGTAATTTACCGACACATACATACTTGTTGGGACAGTTTACCACATTCCCCGTTTTATATGCCCCCATTGGGTCAGTTAGCCTCCTGCACCCCAAGTCCCTTGGGTAAGCTGCTTTGGTTTAACCTATCATCTAGGCCCTATTAAGGTTTCTTGTTCCAAAGGCCCTTACGATGACCACTTTCAGTGTGCGCCATTCTGGCTCTTAAAGGTTGTCTGAATCGGCTCCATTTATCTGGCCTAAAGTTTTTAATTGCTCATTTCAACCCACTCACGGTGGGTACACGTACACCGGATATAGCAACCTAAATGAGTAAATGTTTACAAATGGAGGAATTACTGCTCGCATAATAGGTAAGAATTCATATATTATACCAGTGTTTGTAACATTCGTATGTCATATGTGAATGATTTAATAAAGCTAAATGTTTAATCAATCCTGTGCTGTTGACGAATTACCGAAACTAGTTCTATAACGACGTTAATTTGTCGTCCGAAAGTCATGCTCACACAGATTTTTTACCTGACTGTCCAAAATAACGGAATATTGTCAGAACAAGGAATGTGATTGAAAGTCTGAAGTGTACAATTTCTTTGTAATACTTGAAGTATTACGTGCATCAAAAATTTAGTTCCAAGAATTATTCTTCATGTTGTTACACGCGAGAGATCACCCTCACTGTATCGAGGATAGTTTCTTGCTGTACCGAGGATAGGTGTATTTTAGAAATTTGCGTACTGAGGTTAGTAGTAAAAGATCACGGAATCGCAACTGAACTAATTGTAATTTCTTGCTACCGACTAGTTATTTGGTGACATATGCCGCCCGGACAGCCGTACATGTCAGATATTCCGAAATGACAATTAATGTGAATTAAGGAATAAGGAAATTCTACTACTGGATGTTCATAGCTGATTCTACATTGACATGACTTTTAGTTTTCAATGCAGTTCTGACAAGCGAGTGTTGCCTATGCTCTAGTACATCATCACTGGACTTCAAAGGATCAATACTTTATGTTATTGAAACCCATCCCGACAAAGATATAAAAAAATATAAATTACAGAGTATGTTCAGAATTCTTTCCTGAACAAGGAAGGATAATAAGTATGGACGAAAAAAATATGTAAACTCATACATCAAGATGAGATGTAGTATCCAAAGATAGATCTCCATGTAGTTAAAACCGAAAATCGTGGCGAAAGGTACTTATGCAGCTCTGATATTTTCTCTCTGTTTCTTATTATTTTTTTTTTTTTTAGGATGATGTAACCGAAGGTAAAGGGACGTTAAAAGAATTAGTAGAAATTTGAATCTTCAAAACGATGTGGAAAATTGCACGATTATGTGGCTTTTTACAAACTTGTACATGAAGACACTTTCCCGCTAGATAATCTAGCATTCATGTTATTTTTATTATGTTCTTAGGTGGTTTGCTTTAAAACAATCAACTGCTCTTTTTCGGTACAGTAATGAGTGTAAACTGTTTTGGAACGCAGCATATAAACGATTTTGAGGGCGATTTTTAATGTTTATAGCGGGAAGGGGGGGTGGATAAATAAACGGCAAGAAGTAGAACAAGGTTTTTTCTGTTCTTGGCAATACAGGCTGCGATCAGAAGATACATGTGTGTTTTCTTATATCAGTCCTCATCCTTCATCCAAATTCAACGTATTATTTGACATCGTTTTGAAGTTTAGAATGATAGTGGATTATAAACAGAAGACAATCTGTATCTTTTGATCGCAACTTGTACCTTTCATCGACTTTTGTTATTTAACTGATGTATACATATGCACCGTTTTGAAGTGTTGAACTATACTGATTGTGGTCAGACAATACATTTATGTCTTCTGATCTGATAAAAACATGTTATCTGAGTTTATTATTCATGTGTATAAATATGCTTTAGCATAGTTTGGGGTATTGAGGTAGTGAGATGTCACAATTGCTTATTCAGACCTTAACCCATATTTTTCATGAAACTTATTTTTCAGTTCATGTACAAATGTGCTTGAACAGCTATTCTTGAAGGATGTTGGAATACACGTAACCTATGTCTATGTCGACTCATTTTTGGGTTGTAATGAATGTAGGCCAGGTACGTAGACCATCGGCTGTCCACTTTAACGTTGTAAACGGGTAAACCGAGATCGCACAGCATGAATGAGGTCGCAAAAGTAGGTAACGGTTAAATTGGCGACATGAACAAAAATAAAAATAAACATAGGTCCTACCGGTAACTGAAAACAGAGTACTAACAAAACGCGATAATTGTGACCTTTGTTTACAAACACTGGATCAGTTCAAAACATTCAAATAGGGAATGGCAGGGACGAAGCAGTTACTTATTAGTAAACTTAACTTAGTACGTGCGAATAGCGCTGTGGTACGGTGGTCATAGCGACTAATTTACCACCCATGCGGATTGAGTTTGAGTCACAGGAAAACTTTTTTTTTAAAATCAAGCAAGCCTGTTTTTTTTGTAACCTATTTTTTTATGATATCGTAGTGTATATTTGTACTTGTAGTGAGTAGTCTCATTCATTTTTAATTGACATCGCACGAGATTGCATATTGATCCTTGTGAAGTTTGGGAAAAATGAACCAAGACATTTCTTGTACAGGAATTGATGCTAGAAATAGCTTTGTGTTTTAGACTTCTGGCTACTATTTATTTTCCTGTTTCATGGCTTTGACGGGAGAGACATGTCTATTCACTTTTCCCTACAGTTGGGAACTTAAGCATCTCAGAAGCTTGACTGGACAAGAATTTAATTTGAAGCACCAGTGGAACGGAACGGCCTGAGAACTAGAGCAATCTGAGTTGAAAAGTCACTGCAGACGTACGGTCTTAGTAGAATAAATATTTTTTTTAAAAGCAGACATTGCAGTTCAAGAAGTTCAAGAAGCCTGTGAACAGTGTGAATAATTGCGGTCAGCGACGAAGAAGCCACAGATACCGAATGTTAAGATGTTTTGGGTACCGATACAGACGGTAAAAATAAAGCGAGTACGGATACCTCCAGTGCAAGGGATGAGGGTTGCGCACTTATCATTGTACTTGTTGTATCAGTCATATAGCAATGTGCTTTAAAACAAGAAGAATAAAATGAATTAGAATAAAATATAATGATAACTACGGTGGCACAAAAGTGACATGGAAGATATATTTTATACTACCTGCGCACGCAGTAGCTAATACGTGCGCACGTAATAAGTAATACGTGCGCACGCAGTAGTATTACGTGCGCACGCAGTAGCTAATACGTGCGCACGTAATAACTAATACGTGCGCACGTAATACTATTGCGTGCGCACGTATTAGCTAATACGTGCGCACGTAATAGTTATTACGTGCGCACGCAGTAGCTAGTACGTGCGCACGCAGTAGCTAATACGTGCGCACGTATTAACTAATACGTGCGCACGTAATAACTATTACGTGTGCACGTAATAATCGACCAATCAGTTTATAAGGATCAATAAATGTCTATCTTCCACTTCCATCTTGAAACAATGGCTTCCGTTCATGATTCTGATTGGTGGATTATTACGTGCGCACGTAATATGTAATACGTGCGCACGTATTAGCTACTGCGTGCGCACGCAGTAGCTATTGCGTGCGCACGTATTAGTTATTACGTGCGCACGTAATAACTAATACGTGCGCACGTAATACTACTGCGTGCGCACGTATTACTTATTACGTGCGCACGTATTAGCTACTGCGTGCGCACGTAATAACTAATACGTGCGCACGTATTAGCTACTGCGTGCGCACGTAGTATAAAATATATCTTCCATGTCACTTTTGTGCCACCGTAGATAACAGAAGAAAATCAATGACAAAAAGATATACACGTCTAAAAAAAGAAGAAGAAAGGAAAAAGGAAAAAAAAAAAAAAAATGAAACAAAAAGGGAATCAAACAAGGAGAAGAAAAGAAAGGAGAAAACCTGAAAAAGGTGGGTCTAATGGCTCGAACCAGGATAGCCGGTTTGAGAGGCATGGACTTTATCCATTACACCACTGCTTGCTTAGTAAAATTGATAGCTGGTAAAAATTTTAACCCTTTTTAATGTACACTTGAACTAAAATTATCGGATAATTTACCTGTTCTTCCCATATACAAAGATAGAATGCTCTGAATTATTGTAAACAACGGCCACGGTTATCGCGTTCCGTTAATATCTTGTAACACAGCTCTATTAAACTCACTGTGCCAAATGAAATATATCGTGACTTCTAAACTTCACACTTTATAGATGATTTGTCCGAAAAGTGAGGTGTAAAGTCTGAGCTGTTCAAACATTACGATGTGTGAATCCTGAATTTCAAACTAGACACATATAATATATAAGAAGGTGTAACTTCAGACTTCAAACGTCAAACATATGTCATGAAGCCACCACCGGTATTTCGTTTGTAATAGTCTAAAATTTGTAATATTTCCATGATTGGCATAATGCTGACTTTCCAAACCTTTAACCGTCTACCTGTTTTGCTAATTTTGGGTTCTCCCAACTAAAAGCGTTTATATAAAAGAATAATACGGGTGGAAAATAAAGTATAATATTAAGACAGAGTAGAAAACAGTGTGACAAATGAAAAAAAAAACTCGTTACAAGCAGTTTCTTCATTTGTTGCAACGTTTTCAAAGTCTTCTCTTGTAGACGGGTCTAATGCCATTTGCATAAAGATAAGCGTTAAAGCACCTATGTGTGTAACTCTTAGCCACTCATATCAAACCTGTCCCTAATTAAATCAAAGCGTTGAAACGCTGGAGTGGTATTTGTCACGGAAGCCATTGTGTGGAATTAATAATTTGAAAGAAAAATATTTGCTAGAAAGCCAACCTACTAAGCAATGAATCCCTTTTTGTTTGAAGGGAGATTACTCATAACAAAGTTAGGTTTATTTGTGTATTGGTGGTCTCCCTTCGATCATTAGGAGGAGTCAGGAGTAACGTCCCTTGACCGTAGAATGCATGATGGATAGAGAGAGAAACCATGTAACTATATCGAATAAAATTAAGTTTGTTCCTGAAAACTATGATTTTGAGATATCTTTTGCCGTAAAGATTTAATTCCCGACATTACAATCAAATATTTCGATCTGTAAATATTCATGCACAATTAAATGGAGTAGCGCGCAATCATGGGACGAACAAGCCAAGGTACGAACTGGGTTTGGAACGAAATAGCCCAGGACCAAGCGATCTGTAGACAATTTTGTGGATATCATTGCGCCAATAGAAGGCTATGAGCGGGTGAAGCTATTTTCAATCAAAACTTAGTATTTCCACGATCGATGGCCTCACCCAGTGTATTTTAACATGCCATTTCCAATTACATAACGAAGTGCTACCGAAAAATTCATTTGTCTGAGAAAAATTGAGTTTTATTGAGTTTATTTTCTTCGGCTTTGCACAAAATACGATACATGGTCTTCAAAATTCAATATTGAACTCATAGTGGTATTGTCTTCGACAAATACCACAAAAATGGTACAAACACTGTGAGAGAAGCTTGTTTAAAACACACTGGGAAAGTAGCTTCTGCTCGTTAATTTTGCTCATCTCCAGAATATGTCCAAGCGCATGTTTATTCATGAGGCATAAAATCACTGCGAAGACAAGATACACTCCAGACTAGGTACAAGTACATATCCTTAGGTTCCTGCAGCACATTGAAAAAAATGCACGCTTGCAAATAAATTTTCACTACAAAGTTCCGTGTAACCTCCACTTTACCAGAAAGGAGATATAGGAGGACACAAACAAAATATGGTACAGTTATGCCAAAGTTATAGAAAAAAATGCGATCTCCCAGTTTACCTTTAACGAGGAGCAGCCGCCGACAGACAGGGGGAGTATAGTAACAAAACCTCCCTGTTCTTTCGTACCGGTGAGCCAAAAACGGTCTCAAAATAAATGCTACATAGTATTCAACGGCATTATCTTCTGCTGGGTGACTTCCTTCGAACGTACACCTATCTGATTTGAGCATTCTGGGTACAGAACCGGACTACTTTTCAAAACGACAACCGTTACTTTGAGTTTCAAAATAAACGTTTATTCAATAAAACGCTACCTGGTACGATTCATTCAACTATGGTTAGCTAGCATGTAACCTATGCGCCTGCCATTTATAAAACCAGCCCCTACAGGCTTGGGTAATAGCTTCGGTATAAGCCCAGACACTTTTTGATTAGTCTGTTGAAAAAGCTTGCACTAATCCTGATTTTCTTGAAGTCTATATTTAGAGTTTGTAATCAAAGATGTGCTGTAAAACAAGAGTATTTGTGGAAACTTTTTTTTTTTCCTTTTTGAAATAATTTGATTTTTAAGATACTCTGAGCGAAAAACAAGCTACATTTTTTTCGACAGATGTATTTTTGATAGCCATTTTCTCCATTGCTACTTTTTTAGGGGCGTATTAATATTTTTCCTGCACAGGATCTAGCGATGCGTCATAGCAGACAGGTCGAATCGAGTGAAAACCGGTAAATTGGTCTAAGCGACTAGGAGACTGCTTTAAAAGTGGTCATAAAGTGGTCAGATGACCTTTGAATCCGATTGTATAAGTACAGCTAGTATTACTTACCCTATCTATTTACCATAGGCTTTATGGCTTCTATAAGATTACCGCCATGAATATGCTTTCCCGCACCTCTCGCATACGCCACGAGCGGCATCATTCTTTCCCTTTGTATAATATGCTAGCGCATCTTTACTTGATAAAAACTTTGTTAAAAAACGTGCAACATGAGGATGGGAAATTTTGATGGCGCGCACAGTGAAACCTAAGCTGGCGCGTCAAGTTCGCCCTTCTATTTGTCGTGTAAGTACATTTTTCACATACGAAGCATTTAGCGGTCGTACTCTACATTGAATCAACGGGTATAGATATGCCCGAAATATCCATAGAAGCATTTGTATTACCCATCTGAATAGGAGAAAACATAGCATAAACAAGATATAATGAAATATCAAATTAAAAAATCTTTCAACCCGAGTAGAGACCAATCTAAGAGTAGCATAATTACATTCAGCAGTTTATCATTATAGAGTTCACATGACAAAATAGAAAGAGATAATACTATCCCCGGTACATTACCATACTATCCCCGGTGTATCCTCCGTACAGTTCTTTCAAAACAACTGCTATCCTCGGTACACCATTGTCGACAAAAATCTTGTATTTTCGGGCAATTTTCACCCGATACAGCAAAATTGCAATTATGCCATGAAATTAGACGAAGATATCAAGAAATTGTTCGACTCGGATTTTTTTCATTGCGAAAAGGACCGGCTTTGCAGTTGAATTGTTTCTAGAAATCTCTGAAATCCGCCGTGAGCAATCGACTTTACTGACATTTTTTTCAGAATTTCCATAACTAAAAAAAGCATTCGTTGTAAACCTTACAATCTATAAACATCATAGAATCTGGGTTGACAAGGCAATAGTATATTAAAAGCTGTTGTTAAGAAATATTTGGAAAATCGTACCTGCAGTTTCACAAGACACAGTTATTTTTACTCAATCTGACGGCTATATCCGGTGTACGTGTACCCACCGTTCCACTGCAGCCAAACAAATTTCAATTGCCTTTTTATACACGAGACAAACATTTCAAAGAAGCCCATTTTCGACAGGCCGCTACTTTTTCTATGGCATGGTCAACATACACTATATAATTTGGGTCTATTTTGAACTCCGAAGCTCAAGACCGTTGCTGTGGGTACTGCTTTTTACTTGGGCGAAGAACTTGATAACATCCCCTACATAAGCTGGGGTGTAATGGGTGGATGGATGGATGGGTGGATGGATGGATGGATGGATGGATGGATGTATTGTGGTGTCGTAGGTCGTGAGCGTCGGCCTCGCAACTATGATGTCCTTACTTCGATTCCCGGAAGCGCGTGTCAACTCTGTGACTATTCATTGGCCCACACAATTGGCGCGAGTACTGGTGTAGTTCTCGGGAAGCAAAATCGAGAGAGATTCGTCTTAGTTGCAAGAACTTGTTTCTCAATCGATTATGAATGAATATATTTGGACTAATGGATGGATTGGTGATTTTAATATGAGATAAGAGGAATGGATATAAAGTTACAGACATTGTAGATGGATAAGATGGTTCAGTTTTAGTATCAAAACAATACATGCAGCTTACTAGATTTAAAAAAATCCAAGTTGTCACGATCATATCGATTTAGATCTACTCATAAGAGCAAAAACCGTGGTTATCTTCACCCTCGCTAGATAGGCCCCACCCGCTTTTAAACTGGTCAAGTGTTGGCGGGATGAAGATACCATATGGTAGCACCTGGTGAGCAAGTAAGCATGCTTTTTTAGCTCACCTGAGCACATAGTGCTCGGGGTGAGCTATTGTGATTGGTCAATGTCCGTCGTCCGTCTGTCCGTCCGTCTGTCCGTCTGTCTGTCTGTCCGTCCGTAAACAATTACTAAAAAATCTTCTCCTCTGAAACCGTCGATCAGATTTCAATGAAACTTCACAGAAATGATCCTTAGGTGATGCACTTTCAGAATACTTCAAAGATTTGAATTCCATGAAGAACTCTGGTTGCCATGGCAACCAAAAGAAAAAACTTCAAAAATCTTCTTGTCCCAAACTGTAAGGGCTAGAGCTTTCATATATGGCATGTAGCATCATCTAGTGGCCCTCTACCAAAATACTTCAAATTATGGCCCTAGTGTGGAAATTGGCCCTATGTTGTGGGTTCTCGGATTTCACAAAGAGATAAAGAAGGATATCTTTAAAAATCTTGTCCCAAACCATAACGGCTAGAGCTTTCATATATGGCATGTAGCATCATCTAGTGACCCTCTACCAAAATACTTCAAATTATGGCCCCAGTGTGGAAATTGGCCCTATGTTGTGGGGTCTCGGATTTCACATAGAGATAAAGAAGGAAATCTTTAAAAATCTTCTTGTCCCAAACCGTAAGGGCTAGAGCTTTCATATTTGGCATGTAGCATCATCTAGTGGCCCTCTACCAAAATACTTCAAATTATGGCCCCAGTGTGGAAATTGGCCCTATGTTGTGGGTTCTCGGATTTCACATAGAGATAAAGAAGGAAATCTTTAAAAATCTTCTTGTCCCAAACCGTAAGGGCTAGAGCTTTCATATTTGGCATGTAGCATCATCTAGTGGCCCTCTACCAAAATACTTCAAATTATGGCCCCAGTGTGGAAATTGGCCCTATGTTGTGGGTTCTCGGATTTTACATAGAGATAAAGAAGGAAATCTTTAAAAATCTTCTTGTCCCAAACCATAACGGCTAGAGCTTTCATATATGGCATGTAGCATCATCTAATGGCCCTCTACCAAAATACTTCAAATTAAGGCCCCAGTGTGGAAATTGGCCCTATGGAATGGGTTCTCGGATTTCACATAGAGCTAAAGAAGGAAATCTTTAAAAAAATTTCTTGTCCCAAACCGTAAGGGCTAGAGCCTTCATATATGGCATGTAGCATCATCTAGTGACCCTCTACCAAAATACTTCAAATTATGGCCCTGGTGTTAAAAATTGGCCCTATGTAGTGGGGTCTCGGATTTCACAGAGATAAAGAAGGAAATATTTCAAAAATTTTCTTGTCCCAAACCATAACGGCTAGAGCTTTCATATTTGGCATGTTGCATCATCTAGTGGCCCTCTACCAAAATACTTCAAATTATGGCCCTAGTGTGGAAATTGGCCCTATGTTGTGGGTTCTCGGATTTCAGATGAGCGATTTAGGACCATCATGGTCCTCTTGTTTTTATTCTATTTTTCCAATGGACTTTTCTGCCGATTTTGACTGACAGGTCATATCAGCCAATCAAAATGCAGTATAGCGCAGCACGTAAACAAAAAGGTTAGACAAAGTGGCTGTTGTAAATTACTATGTATTTTTCCCATTAAATCAAAGAAGACTGGATTAGAAAAGTAATTATTTCAAAATGGATTGAAGTTGCAGATAAGAATCATGTGGCAAGGTTATTGTTACATTATATTCCCTAAATTGTAACGTAAATATATCCATTCAAAAACCCTAGATCTACGTAAAATGTCGCCGATATAATTAACCAGGATTCCGAAAAATCAGTCACTCTATTAAACAACAGATGAGCAGATTTTTTAAAGGTTTCGGAAAAGAAAGAACGATCATGTCAAAGCGTATTGTTTAACTAACTATATTGAAATCTGACTGAACGAACATCTTTCAAGTTCCAAACCATAATTCGTAGACTGCCGTAATCGTTCAAACGAAAGGAGCAACAAGAAAACGTACATTTTATTGACAAAAACTCATCATCCTGTTCCATAAATAAGTTGACATTACGAACGTCATCCAATAATTCTTACTGTAATACTTTCGGGAGCATTTATATTTTATTCCTGTTTCATTAAGACGATTACATATGACCGTTTAAGGCACTTTCGCCCGGTTCGATCGTTTGTTTGTTTTCTCCATGATCGTCGCATGATTGATAAATGCTCGCTCATTTTAAATCAGTATAATCCTTACAATCACCTCAAGTGACCAAACATACCCCGAATATAAAGGTTTTCACAAAATGCATCGATATCATTACAAATTATTTTTTGAGAAAAACGCTCAGTCGCTTTCGTATGTCCTCTCACTGTCTAGAAATTGAAGTCGGCAGATATTTTAATATTCCAAAAAATGACCGTATACGCAAAATATATTCCAGTCATCAAGTTGAATCAGAACACCACTTCTTGTTGTGCTGCCCTCTTTATTCGGATTTACGCAAAAATATTTTGATAATATTCGCCGTCCTAATATGCATACTTTTACTAATATACAATCATCAAACACTCTGCTAAATACACAGCTAGGTTCTTAAGAGATGCTTTCAAACTCCGTTATAGCCAATTATCATAAGACGTATATTGGTTGAATTATCCTTTTATTTTCTTAAAATCACTACATGTATCGAACTCACTTTATTGACCACACATATATTTTAGCATAAACACAAACTCAAATGTACTATTAAATGTTACATGTACATCATGTACATACATTATCCTTTTCATCATTTACTGTGAAATAAATATACTGATGTAATCGAATTTCGCACACGCAAGGGAAACTGCTCTTGCAAATTGCACAAAACAATAGTAATTTTCTGTCTAGTTAAATATCTATGCATTTGTATCCAAATACTTTTGTAAAAATACTTTTTACCACTTAAATATCTAAATTTATCTGTCATAAATCGTTGGAAGTGAGACATTACCAAGTCGCCATCTATAAAAAGAATAAGCCAATTTCGACAACTCTGGTTTTCCGAAAATTAGAGGCCCAAGATAGGGTAAAATGAAATAAAAAAATTCACATCGTCATTTCTGCAATACTCATCGCCTCCTCTGGATATTAACTCTACGTTTACTTCCTACGAGAAAACATGAAAAAAAGAAAACTAATGAGAACCCTCAGAAAACAAAATTGACAGTTGTCTGATTTTTCGTGTGATTATTTCTACTGTGGCACTGACATATTACAATCTTAATCAGGATGACAGTGTTATAAAGTGATAGAAAGGCTGTAAATCCAAAATAGATAACCTTTCGAAGCTCACAGTAAAAGGTATCTTCTTGTCTTTGTAGTGATTTTTGTATCTGATTCGATCTATTTTTTTATGAAAAAATGAGTAAGGATCCCTCTGTCATTCATATGGATATATTTCCCTTTAGGTGCCCCATGTGAAACTTCGGTTATTACAGTTCAAAAGATGACTTGTCTAACCGAAAATAGACATCACAAATGAGTTTTAAGCTAAAAGAATCTTTTAAAATTCGAATATAAACACCTTTGCTGCTAAGATATCAGCCAATTTCTTGAATGGATGATGTCACAGATCTATACGAAAATATCGCCTGAGAACAGAGTTGGCGAAATTAGATTACTAGCGAAATTCGCTTACGCTCCTATAGGTGTTTTTCACTGTCTTAGAAATTTTGAAGCTTTTTGATATTTCTACATTTCATTCAATGTTTATGTTTTTGCCATATTTTTCATTATACATGTATATTGTTATGGCCAAAAGCAAGTTTTGTGCTGATTCGCTGAATGAATGAATAAATGCACGTCCATACTAGGCCAGTGGCATTCAATCCTTACAATCACCCCAGGGGACACATTGGGAGAAAATTGCGAGTATTTCAAATTGCATTGATCGGCAAAACAGCAAAATAGATAGCAAGATTTCGGAAATCAACAGTTTGGCCCGACCCGTTGGTGAGAGAAATAGTGCCAGTGTAGGCTCGAGTGATTATTCGAAGCCTAAAGAAGACAGTAGGAGTAATACAAGCACTTCTTATCAAGACCAGGTTTCATACCGTGACGCTTTATTGAACAACTCTACCGTTATGGGGTCATTACCTGATCAAACAAGTAAGCACGTGGATTCTACAGTTAGTCTTAATCTTGTTTTGATTGGGGGTTCAACAGATCTGACAAGTCCTACATCGAGACAATCGAGCAGCAGCACGCACGAGATACAGAATAGCTGCGAGCAAATATCACTCAACGACCGACGCCTTGCTAGCGATGCGTCTGGACGTAAACCTACGGCTAGCGTATCTTGGTCTGCACAGTCTAATATTCAACAAATCCCTGTGTGTATTTCACGCAGTAGAGTGCAAAGATTTGTGAACTTTGATCTTCAGTCGAAAGAACATTTAACATTACACCAGGAATCGATCATCGATGATGCTGATTCGATTTCTGCATACAGTGATGAAGACGGTTTTTCTGAACATGTAATCAAGAAAACTAAACGTTTTTACGTAGGTGGATTCAAATCGTCCATAACGATTCCAAAACTGTCAAGTTATGTAACCAACAGAGGTCCAAAAGTGACCATGATTCGCATATTTCGGCAAAGATTCAGTCGTGCGGTCGTGATTTGACTAAATGTTGAGGTTCCACATTCTCAAAAATTAACTGAACCAGGTTTTTGGCCTGATGGCGTCACATGTAGACCTTGGATGACAAGAAATTTGTACAATAAAAAGTTCCGTCGAAATAGCAGAACTTTTGAGGCTGCGGATACGGATACAGATCCAATAGACTTGAGCAATGACGTTTTTCTAAGACAAAGTGACAGGCGTTTTGATAACACGAATCATGTGAAACGCTATCGCACCTACAACCAGCAGAATGACCGTTACAGTTTTTCTAGGCAGTCACGTGACACACAGAATTTCGGCTCCTCAAATCCAGGTCGTTATGATAATGATGGTAATTATTATTATTCATACCGACAAGGTTATGACGATAACTATAATCAATATGGTTAACTTAGCCATATCTCAAATATATCTATGTATAATCAACACATAGTACTGATGTATGTTCTGTCGTTTTATTAATCATTTGCACGCTTAATGTTGGCACTTGGAATGCCACTGGATTAATGTCCAGTGCATACTATTTAAGTTACCCTCTTGATCAAGAATCTATTGATATATTCGGTTTATCTGAATACTGGCTTTTTCCCAGTGGTATCCTGTTTTTGAATTGCATACATCCCAGTTATACTGCTTTCGGTATAAGTGATTCAGGCTTACATTTCAACAGTGGTAGACATGTAAGTAAGGGGGCGTGGCCTTTTTATGGAAGAAAAAATTACAGTACATTATATGTCCTCTTTCTGTTGAGAGTGATAGAGTAATCGGCCTACAAGCCAAAACGAGTATATTTATATTTTTCAGGTTTATTTACCTAGTTCAAATCACCTTATTTCTGTGTACCGCGAGTATATAGAATTATTGTATAATACAGTGAGTATGTACTCACAAATTGGGTACAGTTATTTTAATGGGCGATTTCATCGCACATTTGAACGGACCGTCCTTCATTAAACAAATTGATTCGAGAGGTGCCGCACTATGCGACCTAATCAAATTGTTTAACTTATCAGTTATCACTACTTTGCCCTTCTGTACTGGTGCAGATGTGAGTTATGTGTCATATGATGGTCATTGTAAATCATTTATTGACCATGTTATTGTTTCCAGTGAGTTTGTTAATTCAGTATCAACATGTCGTATTCTTGATGACAGTTGTTTAAATGTCTCAAATCATCGTCCTGTAATCTTTAACATACAGTATATCGATTGTTTTTCCAGTCATGTAAACTTACATAATACTAAGTCCATCAAATGGCATAAACTTACAAATGACCATATAGAGTCATTTAAATATTGTATGAACACTTGCCTACATAGAGATGTGGTTTGGCCACACGCAGCAGAAATATATTGCTCTATAGATAGCTTGTACCAGTCAATTGTTTCTAGTATTGGCTATGCATCAGAGAGTTGTCTCCCTTATTCTTCATATCGTACCTATTTAAAACCTTACTGGTCTGCGGAACTTCGTCGTTATCACGCTGTTATGAGACGTAAACGTCGTGTTTGGATAGAGTCTGGCAGACCGCGAAGTACTAATTTTCCATCGTATTCGGAGTACAAGGAGGCTAAGCGCGAATTCCGCAAATTACATAGAAACTGCTCGTTTAAATACATGCAGGAAATCAACAGAAATATTGACGAGGCAGCTGAAATCGATAGTCCTTGCTTCTGGAGATTATTCAATTCAAAAAGAAAGAATGGTCCGAAAGGCATTTCTAGCGAAATTCAGTTTGATGGTATTACTTTTAGAGATCCAGAGCAAATATGTCAAGGGTGGGGAAAGCACTTTGCAAATTTGTACTCTGATACTGAATGTGTTAGTTATGACTCTAAGCACAATGATAAAATTTTGAATGTGGTTTAGACAATTAAAGCAAAACCACTGGTAGCTGATGATGATCACATCAGTGTGGAAGAAGTAGCTAAATCACTGTCTTCTCTTAAAACTGGAAAGGCGTGTGGTATGGATAATGTTTGTAATGAGCATCTGATAAATGGTAGCGATTTATTAGTTTCTTATCTTGCAATGTTATTCGACTACATGTATTGTTTTGCGTACGTTCCGCCAGCTTTAAAGCGAGGAATCATTTTAACCTTGTAAAAGGGTGGCCGTAAGCCCAAAAACCGATGTAACAGTTATCGGGCTATAACCCTTTCTTCTTCAATTCTTAAGTTGTATGAAAAGGTGCTTCTTAACCGATTACAAAATTCTATAGATACGCCGATTAACTCCTTGCAGGGTGGGTTTCAACCCAGTATGAGTAGTACAATGACTTCTTTTATCCTACACGAAAGTATCAATTTCTGCAAGGAACAAAATAGTAAACTTTATGTCTGCTTTTTAGACGCACGTCAAGCTTTTGATAGAGTCTGGCACGATGGGTTAGTTTATAAACTGAGCGAACTGGGTATTTCCCACAAGCTTTTAAAAACAGTTATTGCTATGCACTTGAATATGACCAGCTGTGTTTTATATAACGGGTTATATTCAGACTGGTTCCCTATTTTGCACGGCACCAGACAATGTGGTATTTGGTCCCCTTTTTTGTATTTAGTATATATTAAGGATTTAATCGGTCAGTTAGTCAATAGTAAACTTGGTTTTCAGATTGAAGGTGTCAGTTTTTGTGCCCTGTCCTTTAAAGACGATATGACCCTTCAGGCTTTATCGTGTAAAGCATTACAATCCATGATCTCTATTTGTTACCGTTACTCATGCTTGTGGCGTTATCAATACAACCCGTTAAAATGTCCGCTGTTACTTTCAATGAGTCAAAACATTACTGTAAACGTTGTAAAAGGTCGTGGTTCATTGGTCATGATGAGATAACTCAATATAAAAATTTTATTCACTTGGGCATAAAGTGGAGTAAATCTAATGTCTCTTCTTACTTAGTTGAGGAGTTGGACAGGAAATTAAGGATAACATATTATGGCCTTATTAAAGATGGACTTCATAAGAATGGTTTAAATCCGTTAACAAGTGTTAAGATTTATAAATCTATTGTGTTACAAAGAGCACTTTTTGGCTCCGAGTTTTTGCAATTCCTTTCTAGTCGGGATAGGATGACTCTGGAAAGATCACACCGGTTATGCTTAAAACAAATGCAGGGACTACAGAGTAGATCAAGAACTGATGTAGTTCTTGGACTACTCGGTATTCTTCCAGTCGAAGCTGAAATCGAGAAAAGAAAACTAACTTTTTTCGGTCAACTTTGTCGACTAGAGAGGGATTGTGCAGCAAAACAGTTGTTTCTTTTGCGTTTATCTTCATATATTTTAGACAAATCAAAGTACAGTTTTATCAATGACATTGCTATTGTTTTACGCAAGTTTAATCTTCATTATATTATGTATAAATATATTGAAGACGGTTCTTTTCCGAGTACATTTTTGTGGAAAAACTCCATTACTTCAAGTATAGGTAGATACTATATAAATGAATGGGAAGCTCGAACTTCGACCCATCAGTTTGTTATCTATAGACAGATTCAACAAGAATATAATTCCAGTCCTGTATGGATTTATGCAAAATACCACCCTAAACTGCTAGGCGCCTGTTTTTCTGTTGCTCAACTGATTGTGTATCTTTCCCACTATGAAATGTATTGCTAACGTTGTGGAGAAAACTATGTTCATGTAAGCATCACTGAGCACTTATTAACACGCTGTACTTTGATTGAGCCTCTTATTACTTCCTTTATGGAAAACGTTATAGTATTATATGGCCAAAATACTTTTATATGTTTACAGTCTATGTCAAACAAGGATTTCGTATATACAATTTTTGGTATTAATCCAAATTTCTATTCTAGTATTAATGGAATGAGTCAAAGTTTTTATGTCAATGTAGTCTATTTACTACATAGTATCTTGAACTCATACAGGCAAGCACATCACATTGTGTGATGTGCTTATCTGGAGTATAACATTTGTTTTCTTTACTGGTGCTTAATATTGATTTAATTTTTCGTTTCGGTTAAGTCCTCTATGTCTAGCACCAAGTGAAATTTACCATTGCCCCCCCCTCTCTCTTTCTCTTTCTCTCTCTCTCTCTCTCTCTCTCAATGTATCATACTTATAATTATGTTTACTGTTGATTTATATTCATTGACTTTTTTTTTTTTTTTTTATGTGAATGTGTTTGTAAATCTTCTGTATGGAGGAAATAAATAATAATAATAATAATACAATAAACTAATTGATTTCCACTCAAACAGGTATAAGAGGTGTTAATTAACTCTTTAACCGACAACATAACATTAGATTCGTCTATTTTGGAAACATTTGCTGTCGACAAATTACAAGAACGAACGAACGAATTATTGTATTTACAAAAACTTACATAGTTTTATATGTGACACTATAGACTCAGAAAACACCGACAGAGTTTAAAGCAGAGTCTTTAATTAAATATTAACAATTTCAGTCCCAAGTTCTAAACAATACTATTAGACCTAATGCCTACTAGGAGCAAATGCGAGAGCTAACTGTATAGTACAAGAGTTGTAGTGTGCAAGAAATAACTCAAACATTAGCTGCCGTGGACAGAAAACAGCTTGGTATTTATCAAACACCAAGAGGTCCTGTCAATCATCTCTAGCAAAGACAAACGCATGGCATTTTAACAGTCACGAGCTTACTTATACTCATCTCATACTCATACTCTTTACTAAAGCTTTACACACTTACAGTGTTTCTAGCCATAAAATATACATACATGATGTAACAGACATCGTTTACAAAGGTCGATAGATCTAGTTTGAAAATTACAATAGACAAGGCATACTACATTCATTCCAGATATGTTCAACAGACTATTTCTTTTTTTATATCTCCTTATCGCAGGTCCAAAATCAGACCGCATGTTCTGTGCAGTCTAATTTTGATCTGCACTGCCCACCTTATATTGTCGCGCTCAACAGCTTAAAGCTTAATAAATACTAATAATGAAAATAAAACCGGAGCATTTTATTGAACCACGAGCTGCTTCTTAATTTATTTGCGAAATATATATACTTAGAAAGGCTTATGATCGCCTTTTTCGATTTAGACATCATTAACGAATAGAACTTTCCCAAAGACGGCCATCTGCAGTATTTTTTGCTAAGATATTTCTGACGTATTTGAGTGTACTTTGAGCGAACTAATAAAAAGTGATACTCGTTTTCGATCATTCTCATATTACTATTCGTACAAAGACGTTCTTCACAAGGGATATTATCGAACCTACCTCTCTCAATATTGAGATCATGGGATGATGTTCCGAATCTGGTAAGCGCAAATTTATATTTAGGCTCGTACTGTAGTTCAAGATAAGGTTCAAGCTGTAATGTACCTTTAATTATTTTGTATGCTTTTAACGACGTATTTGACAAATGTTCGTGCGCATGTATATTTGTCCTGGATATTAAAGCAAAATTGCGCCTATGTATTTTTTTTTTTTTTTTTTTTTTTGCACATAATGGTAATACTATTGGTGCACTGAAACAAGCAGCACTTTCTTCGGGTAGTATTGGCGAACAAAACTGGATCTTTGAACTGTCACCGTGAAATAATTAAAATGCTACGGACACGGCGTTGCCCACCAAACAAGGGAACAAATGCAGGAAATTTAAAGCTGTGAAAGTATAGCTGTTTCCATTTTGACAATTATTGTTGGAAAAGGAGAAATTTCTCCTATTGAGCACCTACTGAGCAATTGCTCCTATTCCCACTATGCCTGCTGAGCTTTTATCATGTTTTTTTCCTTGAAAAAATAACTTCCACAGTGACCTTCAACCTTGTTTTTTGACGAAATAAGCACGGAGAGAGGCCGTTTTTATCTGTTATTATTTTTAAGAACTATAACTACTATAAGTGTGGAATGTTTAAGAAAAATCTGTCCGTTAGTTTGGTTTTTTTTTTTCTCTAGATTTACCTTTAATTCTATCAAATTATCTCCCTTTTTAACTAAATGGTCTATATATAACATACATATTTGTACATTTACCATGCTCAAAACCGGGCTTTTATATTTTTTGTGCAAAAATATATATTAATTTTCATTAAAATGATGTATTTTTGTATATTTTTCCTGTAATTTTCCTCTTTAACTGATAATTTAAATAAGGTGTTTGAATCCAATTAAAAGCTGAATTTTGGAACTTTATCTACCTTTTTCAAAGGAAAACTTCTCAGAAACGACCACGGTGACCCATCTTTTTTAATGTAATCTCCTAGAGACATGATGAGCTTTGTAGCAACCAGTTTTGCAATAAAAACGAGAATTACAATAAATTATTGCAAAACTCGTTAGGATGACAGAAAATTTATTACATTTCACTTCACAACCAGTTTTGCAATAAAAACGAGAATTGCAATAAAATGATTATATATATATCATATTCGATCGTTTTCCAATCAAAACCAAATTACAGTGCAATTTAATGTTAAATTGGATTATGTAAGACCTAAATTAAGTTACAGAAAGTGCACTTCAAAGACCAATAAGAACATTTCAGGCTAAACACTATTAAGGCCTAAATCTTTGGAAACTTTCATAAAGTCGATTAAAACCGTAAACAACATTGAATTTTGACTGTTTCAGAAACAATATGTCTTAAACCAGTATTGCAATAAATTATTGCAAAACTCGTTGCGATGACAGAAAATTTATTACATTTCACTTCACAACCAGTTTTGCAATAAAAAAGAGAATTGCAATGAAATGACAACAAATCATATTCGATCGTTTTCCAATCAAAATCAAATTGGAGTGCAATTTAATGTTAAATTGGATTATAGCAGACTAAAATTAAGTTACATAACGTGCGCTTCAAAGACCATAAGGACATTTCAGGCTAAACACTCTTAAGGCTTAAATCTTTGAAAACTTTCATAAAGTCGATTAAATACCGTAAACAACATTGAATTTTCACTGCTTTAGAAACAATGTCTTAAACCAGTATTGCAATAAATTATTACAAAACTCGTTGCGATGACAGAAAACTTATTACATTTCACTTCACAACCAGTTTTGCAATAAAAACGAGAATTGCAATAAAATGATTTTATATATCATATTCGATCGAGTTCCAATCAAAACTAAATGAAAGTGCAATTAATGTTAAATTGGATTATGTAAGACCTAAATTAAGTTATAGAAGGTGCGCTTCAAAGACCAATAAGAATATTTCAGGCTAAACACTATTAAGGTTTAAATCTTTTAAAATTTTCATGAAGTCGATTAGATACCGTAAACAACATTGAATTATGACTGCTTAAGAAGCAATATGCCTTAAACCAGTATTACAATCAATTATTAAAAAACTCGTTGCGATGATAGAAAATTTATTACATTTCACTTCGCAACCAGTTTTGCAACAAAAACGAGAATCGCAATTAAAAGATAATATATATCATATTCGATCGTTTTCCAATCAAAACCAAATTGGAATCCAATTAAATGTTAAATTAGATTATGTAAGATCTAAATTAAGTTACAGAAAGTGCGCTTCAAAGACCAATAAGAACATTTCAGGCTAAACACTATTAAGGCCTAAATCTTTAAAAACTTTCATAAAGTCGATTAAATTCCGTAAACAACATTGAATTTTGACTGTTTCAGAAACAATATGTCTTAAACCAGTATTGCAATAAATTATCGCAAAACTCGTTGCGATGACAGAAAATTTATTACATTTCACTTCACAACCAGTTTTTCAATAAAAACGAGAATTGCAATTAAATGATTTTATACGTCATATTCGATCGTTTTCCAATCAAAAACAAATTAGAGTTCACTTTAAATTTAACTTGGATTATGGAAGACCTAAACAAAGTTCCACAAAGCCATTGTTTGAATGGATAAGAGCCAAGTCCAAAATTACATTTTTTATCTCCCGTAATCTATGCAATCTCGCAAGCCAGGGCTAATATTTGTCATGAAGCCACACGAACGTCTATTGTTTGATATAATATCAACAAAATGGATTATATCTGGCTTAAAATGGACAGATTAGATCTTTTAAAACATTTATCAGTAAGGTAAAAGGAACGTTATGTGAGAGTCATTTATAAAAGTTTTATGCGCACTACAATTCGAGCTGGAGTCGGGGGTCCTGCGTGGCTCAGTGGTAAAGTGTATTACTCGTAACCTGGAAACCCCAGGTTCGAGTTGCACTGGATCCTCTGGGGTTTTTCGTGGGAGTGTCCTTGGGGAAGACACTTCAGAGCCCCAGCCTAATACTGGTGAAACCCAGGAAATACATCAATATATGAACTGTCGCCGTGATATGACTGAAATAATGTTGAAAGCGGCGTAAAACACCATTCAATCTATCAATTAATCTTTGACTACCTCTTACATTTACATTACACTTATATGCGAGAAAAAACCTAAATCGGCTCGTTTACCATCTTTATTGGGACAAAGAACTGGTATGTGAAAGTCATTTATGAGATTAGGCGAGCACTTCACTTCAAACAAAATCATCAGACGCACTTTACATCTCAGAAGCATGCGTCGTTGGTCCTTAGCATATTAAGAAAATAAGTGAAGAAGGTGGTTTCGCACGAATTGCAATAAATTATCGCAAAACCCGTAGCATTGACTGAAAACTTATAACAGTTTGCTGCTCAACAATTTTTAGCTATAAATCGAGGATAGCAATACAAATTTGGCTTCTTTTGAAAATCGATTTCGTTTATCTGTCAAACTTTGAGCAAATCAGCCATAGTAAAATCTTCGAAATTCCCCCGTGTTGAAATCATCTCTCTGTATATAATTGCATGTTCATTGGGTAAACCTCTATCAGATTGTTTAAAGAATATAAAGTGAATAAAATAAAATTTATTCAGTAAAAAATCACCGAACTTGTAAACGGTCACTGCGTATTACTCCTTTTATATCATATTTAGAAGTCTCAGACAAAAAACCGAGGAAGAGAATAACCCCCTGTTCAAAAGTCACATAAATCGCAATTTTAAGACAAATTCCAAAACCTCAGCCTAAGAAATCCACGAAAAATGTTGTTTTAACCGATTTATTGGTAAGCTTACTCGTGATAGACTTCAATCTATTGAACGGTAAAGATTTGTTTTGGTAAGGTATCCCACAATTGCCCAATAAGTAAAGTATACCCCACCACCAGTGTTTATTTTGAGATCAGGGATGTTGACGGACTCGTGTCATTTAAATTGTGTTCCTTAGGATTTTTTTTTTTTTTTTTTTTCGTAGGTTTTTCTTGAAACGGATATTACTTGGGTATTGAATAAATACCCGTTTGAATCGGAATGAAAATTAGGGAAAAGCGCGTTTCATAAATAACGGCAAATGAGGTCGTTAATGTTGTACAGGAAGATCTTCTCTGAAACAGGTAGATCGATTTTTATTGTTATTCGGCAGAAATTTTCGATACCGAAAGAAGTAGTTATCTTATGCTGACGTGCACAGAAAAAATGTCGATGCTTAAGAAGATTATATATTTTTAGTAAAAACGAAATTCCTAAAAGCGAATGATCATCACCCGAAGGCCCTTAATATGAAAAACTCAAAGCCTCAAAAAGATCGCAATTTGTCGGTATTACACGACAATTAGACAAAGATCAGCCTTCATACACATCAAGTTTGATTTTTACCCACAATTTTTGAAACAGATGGTTGTTTTTCAAAGACAGTACGCCAACTTAAGAAATAAAAAAAAAATGGCTTGTCAGACTCATTTAAGGCTTTAAACAATCGTTGGTTTATCGAAGTTATTTGCACTGTGAACCGTTACGCTGAGAGAACCTTATAGGAAATCCGTAAATCAAAGAAATTGGATCAGAGATCGAACTCAGTGCAGGACGATGGGGGGGTTAAAGTGGTTGTAAGGTAAGGTAGAATGACCATTTATCTACAGAAATTGTACCGAAGGCGAAAAGTGTTGACCCCGGTCAGCCTGTGCATTTCACGCAGACTGACCAGGGTCGGTCAAGTTGCAGAAAGGGCGTGAAATTGTCATAGAGCTTGAATATGTGACGTTATTTACTTAGAACAAGAGCCGTCGTAGACGGATTACGCTCCCTGAACAGGTCTCTGTTTAAGAAAATGAAGGCTGTCGGTAAATGGTTGGTCACGGGAGAGGAGGGTGGGGTGAAACAGACTACTTAAGACTGGAAAAGTACTACGTTGAAATCCTGATTTAAGCCTTAATAGTGTTTAGTGTGACATGTTTTCATTGGTCTTTGAATTATCACTTTTTGTAACTTTGTTTATGTCTTACAAAATCCAGTTTTAAAATAAATTGCACTCTGACTTTGTTTGATTGGAAAACTGACGAATATGGTATATATATAATGATTTTATTGCAATTCTCGGTTGTGAAGCGAAATGTAATACATTTTCTGTCATCGCAACGAGTTTTATAATAATTTATTGCAATACTGGTTTAGATATATTGTGACTTGACCATTTACAACTTAATGTTGTATACGATATTAATTCGACTTTATAAAGGTTTTCATAGATTTAAGCCTTAAGAGTGTGAAGCCTAAAATGTTCCTATTTGTCTTTGAATTATCACTTTCTGTAACTTCATTTAGGTCTTAGATAATCCAATTTAACATTACATTGCATTCTTACTTGGTTTTGATTTGAAAACGATCCAATGTGATATGTAAAATCATTTTATTGCAATTCTCGTTTTTATTGCAAAACTAGTTGTGAAGTGAAATGTAATAAATTTTCTGTCATCGCAACGAGTTTTGCAATAATTTATTGCAATTCTCGCATTTATTGCAAAACTGGTTGCTACAAAGCTTTGTATGTGCAAGGTTTTAAAAAAATCTGTCCGTTAGAAAAATTTGTCATATACGTCGTTAACCTTGTAGAATAGATTAGATTGGTGGACCAAAATCGCCGTTTTATTTCTTGTAAATTGATATTTATGTTGTTTTGGCAGAACCACATGAAACCTAAACCATTTCGTTGTAAAGTATCTTTAATTATGTAAGCCCAGATACTCCCACTACACGTATAACCATTTCACAATCATTTAGCAGAAAGAAGTAGACCGTTTTAAAGAGGGAGTTTTCTGGTTGCCTTAGGATATGAGTCCAGTACCTTAACATGCTGATCTTTCTACTTACAATAAGTAGCATTCGACCTGTTTCACCATATAAGGTTACTAGAGGTGTAGATCTTCGCACATTCAAGATTCTACGGATAAGATTAGTATGCAGAGCTTCTATGTCTTTTGCATCGTGGCTACCCCATATTTCTGATGCAAAATTAAGAATAGATCCTACTAGGGAATCAAAAAGAGAACATTTTTGGGATAAGGGTAAGTAAATATTTGAGAAAATTTTAAATAGATTGTTCTATGAAAGGGACGCGCGTGTTGCTATATCTGTGTGCGGAATAAACCTCCGTTTTTTGTAAAACGTTAAACCTAAGTACTTAAAGCATGTAACTGTTTCTATATTTGTATTACAAATCGAAAATGTGTGATGTGTGTGACGTCCCTTTTCAAAGATCATCGCTTTAGTTTTGGATGTATTTATTTTAAGTTTCCAAAGTTTGCAATAGTTTATGTTGTCTAATAGATCATTAACGTATATCATAAAAATCAGAGGGGAGCCTGGATCGCCCACATGAGAGTGTAAGAAGTTAGAAAGTTCCGAGTCATAACGAACATAAGCACAGACAGATGTATACATAGACTGAAGCGGATGTACAAATTTACTGCTAACGTTATCGTGTAATATTTTCTGCCAAAGTAAAGAGCGATTGATACTGTCGAAGCACTTTTCGTAGTCAATAGAAGCACAATATAATTTCCCTCCCGATGATAATACCTTTGATATAACACCATTGAAAACGAATATACAGTCAATAATGGACATGTCCTTTTGGAATACATGACATACACAGTTTTGCATGTATAACAGTGCACAGGTATAGGCATTGCTTGACAGATACATAGAATTAAAGCTACGCTGTACATCAAAAACATGCAGAAATACAATATTTACAAGATATCTGTTTTAAGTAACTACCACTAAGATCTAATTGAGAATAATTATTATAAAGAGGTACATAAAATGTTATTTAGGAATACATGCAGGTACATGCATTCTGCATTTCAAGTAAACAATATTGAGGCCCTAACTATTCAGTGAGCCACCCCCAAATATTGTAACATATAGTCATAACAAACATGAAAATACACAATGCAATGTAATGGTGCTGTAGCTAGAGAAAAATTAATAATAAAAAGGAAATAGCTTATAGGTTGCCAAATAAGGAAGAGAAAGAAAAAAAATTGAATGACAAAGGAAACAAGTTAATAATCTGGAAAAATTTAACAAAGGGGAAAAAATGAAAATTTGCTGAAGGATCAGCCAAACATAGTTAAAAAACTGTTGGCAGCCCTGAAAAACATGGCCGAGGAAAGCAGCTGCTTATTACAATCAATTGCTCTGCCCCAACAATGCCTTCCATACTGCCCTAAAACGACAATATTTCAGTGTTTTACTGTGTATTACCTTTATATTTTATATAGGTCTTGGTTGGATTTACCTTAAAATATATAGATAATTATTCATCAAGATTTTAAAGTATTAAAACACGCAAGACCAAGAAATCGTACGAGAAATGAAAGTAGTGAAATATAAAAAGAACCCGAAAATAGCTTTGTATTACCTCTCAAAAGGTTGACCAAAAGAAGTAGAAAGTAAGAGGAACTTTTATCTTTGAGATACGGAAGCAGTGCAAATCTAAGATCATTCTGCATGTTTTTACAGTCCGATCTACTCTAATTCCAAACTTTTTGGGCTCTAAAAGTTGTAATCGGTACTGTGAGTGCAAGAATTGCAGGGATTGCAATGATATCGAATATGTGTCTGATCCAAATATCACACAGATTACAGTGTTTGTTTTTGAAGGCTGAATACAGTATTAAAGCGATTCCAACATCCTGCCTAACACTAGCATGTATTAATAACAATGTGATAAGTTATAGCTACAAACAGGACAATTGAACAACCACAAAATTACCAAAAAATAGAAAAATAAAAACAGAAAACTGTGAAATGTATTTACATATAAATTGGTAATTGATCTGCATAATAAATGTACATCACAGATCATTCAATGTTGATAATCAATATATCAAGGATCACAGATCAAACCGCATGTCCATGTAGTTTGATCTCGATCCGTACAAATAGCAAAGCAATTAAAGTCATGAAAGGTACACATTTCTTAATCTACTCACAGTCTGGAAATGTAACATTCTGACAAAATATAGAATAAAAAGTAAATGATTTGGGTACTAACTCACGAAAATATTGAAATTCCTTTGAAAAATAGAAAATACAGAATAGCAAGACGTAAATGCAAAGTACTCAAAGTTAAATGGGCAGTCTACATCAGAGATCATAATCATATTCCGCGCAGTCCGACCTCGATCCATAATGTTTGCCAAGCTAACTAAACGTTTAGCTATGCTTTAGCCTGTACAACGTGTTAAACCAGATAAAAAGAACGAATTAATAAGAAAGAACTTGTGTACAAGTGTGTATGTCTTCTCATAAAATTAAACAAAATATTAAGTAGCGTGTATCAGAGATCCGACCGCGTACTTGTGCAGTCTGATCTCGATTCGCTCTACTTGTAAAGGAAATCGTATTCGTAATCAACAAATTAAACGTTACTCGAGTGATGAAATTTGTCTTTGAAAGGGTAGAAAAAATAGAAAAGTATTTTTTAAAAGTCTCCTTCTTCAAGGTCTTTATAGAAGGGGATTGTCAGGTAAATGGTTAAATTGTAAATCCTGTTCTTATACTGTTTACAGTCAAATTGACATCGATGTTACATAATGACGAAATGTCTTTAAGACTTATGCCCCTTTAAGTAATTATAGATGTTGCCTACAGTAAGCTCTCACAATGTTTTTTTTTTTTTATTATTTGAAATGCTGTGACCGAGCATGGAATTACGAAATTATTTGCGCTTGTGTTACTTCTCGAATTTTTATAAATATGGCATTATTTAAAGTATTTTTCTTGCTACGTTGCCTATTTAGTTCAAATTGATAAAAAAGTTGGGGGGGGGGGGCGAGAATTGGGGTGATTACCTAAGAGCGAGAATATCAGCCAGAATGAAACTGAAATAAACATTCTTTCTCTATGTATTCGACGCCATTTTCTGGTTTATTTCTCAGGCGTAGCAACCAAAATACCGCCTTACTAAGGTGGGCGTGCCAAACTCGCGTTTACAGAAAGATCAATTCAGTTTTCCTTCAAGGTCTTATAATTTTGCCTACCACTCAGTCCCATATTTTACCGACTTCGAGAAAGAAAGCGATCGAAAACCTTATGCTCAAAGATGGAAATCCTTGTGACCAATATTTTCTCTTTTCTCAACAATGTTTCCACGCAAATGCTTTTGAATTGAGGAAGTCATATATGATAGGACAAAAGCCGGGTGTGGGGTACAGAAAAAACGAACACTTGAAATGTAACAGTATATCTTTATTATATCTTTTGAATTCAATCTCTGATTTTTTCATAGTATTATGAACAAAAATAGTACAAAATAAAACTAATTTGGTAGAATACATTTTTGAAAACATTTATAAAACCATTCTTAGAAAGTTACTGTACAAAGCTTGGGATGAAAGGCAGAAGTTCTTATTATTACAACTTTTTTGAAAACATTAATCCCCACCCTGCCGCACAGAGCTATATACATTCTCAGCAGACAGAATTTTATTGTAATGTTTTTGTATGGCATCGTCACAATTGTATATTAGGCTGGGGAAAGTGTGGAGGGGAATCAGACCACACGGATATCGTTTGATCTATCATGAAAAACATAACCTAATGCAAACTTGACATATTAACCTGAATGTTGACAGGTCAATTCTGTTTTCAGTAATTTCATCACTTTTTGCGAAAAAGTCAGTTTTTGCGAGCACCGTAGACAGATATCAGTCTGTATACTGGTTAAGGCCTATCTTTTTGTACATTGCTCGCTTTCTTTTCTTTCCTATTTTCAGTAGATGATGACAAAAAGCTTTCGCAAATTTCACCTTTTTTCTAAAGGCAAAAGCATTCATACAAGACATTAAAAATATAACAATAACAAACGCAGTTGTTGTCTAACATTTTGTTTTTCTGCGTGACATGATAATTACATGATAACCAACATTTGTCTCAAGAAAATGATTTCATTTCGGTAAAATCTGATATGTTGTCGTTTGGTAAAGACTTAAATAATGAATATAACCTATTACTGTACACTGAGTTAGACTGCAGTTGATTACCGAGGAAATGTTATGGAAACGGGCACAATAACTTTTAACAAGTTATTTCCTACTTTTCAATAAAAGAATATATATATATATATATATATATATATATATATATATATATATACACACACACACACACACACACACACACACACACACACATATATATATATATATATATACACACACACACACACACACACACAACACTCAAGCAGTTCCACCTGCAGAAAGTATTTAACCTAAAAAGGGTGACTGCACTAGATGTAATGGATTTAAATTGACACAGACTATGAAAATACTGAGAACAGGGAGCAAAACAAACGAATTTTCCTTGACCATTCAAAAAGTTAAACGCTGCATCATCATTTGCGTGTAAGTCCATGGCTAAGCCCCTGTAGACTAATGAACTATCCCGGAAAAACAGCATCGTTTCGAAATTTCTCTGAGGGGAAAGGTAATCCTTAACCCTTTACCATTCAGTCCCGAGTTTTTGAAAATATTGGGAAAATGTAAAAATGCTGATAACTCATGGGGGGATTTAAACCGGGATGAAGCCATGCATGAAGGAGTGGTCTCCCGTAACACTCTTTACTATCTTACCAAAAACAATTACTTTATACCAACATGGTAGACTACAGAATTTCTGAAAAAAAGTTTTTTTACCTTTTTCCACAATGTTTCGAATAGCTTCTTTCCTCAGTGCCCATAACACTCAGGATTGTGTGTTGTTAGATAAAATTTAAGTTCTAGACATTGAAAGGTTATAAGTATAAACTCTTTACCATCTTTCACAAAAAATCTCTTTGAACTAAAATGGTGAAGAGTTTCTGATTTTCTTTACTTTTTCTTTCAGTGTTTACAATAGCTTTCTTCCCCAGTGTCCATAAACTGAGGACTAGTATGGTGTTAGATAACATTCAAGTTTCTAGAAATTGAAATAACATATAGGTGGAAACTCTTTACCATCTTACAAAAAAAGAAAACACTTTGAACTTAAAATGGTAAAGAGTTTCTGAAAAAAAAAAATCTTTGCCTTTTTAACAATGTTTGCAGTAACTTTCTTCTTCAGTGTCTATAAAACTCAGGACTGTATGCTATAAGATAAAATTCAAGTTTCACCACACTGAAAAAACATAGGTAGAAACTCTTTACCATCTTACAAAAAAGACCTAGGAGCTAACATGGTAAAGCGTTCCGAAAAAAAAAAAAAAGAAAGAATACGTTTTTCCCACAACAATGTTTGCAAGAGGTTCTTCCTCGACGTCCATAAAACTTAGCATTGTATGCTGTTACATAACATTCAAGTTTCAAGACATAAAAAAGCAAATGAGTAGAAACTCTTAACCATTTTACCAAAATCTTTGAACTAAAATGGTAAAGAGTTCAGGAATCAATTTTTTTAACCTTTTTACCCTAATGTTTGAAAGAGCTTTCTTCCTTAGCGTCCATAGAACTTAGCACTGTATGCTGTTACATAAAATTCAAGTTTCAAGACATAAAAAAGCAAGTAAGAGAAACTCTTTACCATTTTACCAAAAACCTTGAACTAAAATGGTAAAGAGTTTTGGAAAAAAATACCTATTTCCACAGTATTTGCAAAAACTTTCTTCCTCGGTGTCCATAAAACTCAGGACTGTATGCTGTTAAACTAAATTCAATTTTCAAGACATTCAAAAAGCATATAAGTAGAAACTCTTTACCATCTCCCCCTTCCACTTTCCCCCACAAAAAAAATCATTTGGAGCTAAAGTGGTAAAAAATCACTTGTAGCTAAAGTGGTAAAGAGTTTCTGAAATCACAAAAATTACCTTTTCCCACAATGTTTGCAATAGCTTTTTTCCTCAGTGTAAAAGTATGAGAAGAAGTAGAAACTCTTTACCATCTTACACGCAGACACACACACAAATCACTTAGAACTGAAGTTGTAAAGCGGTTCTGATTTTTTTTGTTTTTTTTTTACTTTTCCACAATGTTTAGTAGCTTTTATTCCTCAATGTCCATAAAACGCAGGCCTGTATACTTTTCGATAAAGTTCAAGTTTCAAGACATTGAATAGCAAATAAGTAGAACCTCTTGACCATCTTTCACAAAAAAATCACTTGGAGCTAAAATGGTAAAGAGTTTTTGAAAAACATGTTTTTTAGAACTTTATCTTCAATGTTTCAAATAGCTTTCTTCCACAGTGTCAACAAAACTCTACGTTTTTGCGGTTCGATTAAATTTGAGTTTCTGGAACTTGAAAAAACATATAGGTAAAAGTTCTTTACCATCTTACAAAAAATACTAGAAGCAAACATGGTAAAGAGTTCTGAAAAAAAGAAAAGAAAGAATACCTTTTTCCCACAATGTTTGCAAAAGCTTTCTTCCTCGGCGTCCATAAAACTAAGCACTGTTTGCTGTTACATAATATTCAAGTTTCAAAACATAAAAAAGCAAATGAGTAGAAACTCTTTACCAGTTTACTAAAATTTTTTAACTAAATTGGTATAGAGTTTCGGAATCAATTTCCCCCCCCCCCCTTATTTCCACAGTGTTTGCAATAGCTTTCTTCTTGTGGCGTCCATAAAACTCAGGACTTTATGCAGTTAGACAAAATTCAAGTTTCAAGACATTAAAAAAACATTAAAGTGGAAAATCTTTACCATCTTACTCCCCCCCCCCCCCCAAAAAAAAAAAAAAAAAAAAATCACTTGGAGCTAAAGTTGAAAAGAGTTTCTGCAAAAAATGAAAAATTACTTTTTCCCACAATATTTGCAATAGCTTTCTTCCTCAGTGTAGAAGTATAAGTAGAAGTAGAAACTCTGACCATCTTACACACACACACACACACACACACACACACACACACACACGCTCACGCACATTATTTTAATCGCTTTACCCTTTTAGGTGGTACTAAAATGGTAAAGGGTTTCTGATTTTTTTTTTTTTTTTTTTTTTCTTTCACCTTTTTCCACAATGTTTTCAATAGCTTTTATTCCTCAGTGTCCATAAAACGCAGGCCTGTATGCTTTTAAATAAAGTTCAAGTTTCAAGACATTAAAAAGCAAAAAAGTTCAAACTCTTTACCATCTTGCACAAAAAAATGACAAGGAGCTAAACTGGTAAAGATTTCCTGAAGAAAATTGGGTTTTTCTTTTTTAACTTTTTCTTCAATGTTTCCAATAGCTTTTTTCCACAGTGTCCACAAAACTCTTCAATTTTTGCTATTGGAGGAAGAAACTCTTTACCATCTTACAAAAAAATAGGAGCTTACATGGTAAAGAGTTTTTAAAAAAAAAAATTTTTTTTTTTCCACAATGTTTGCAACAGCTTTCTTCCTCACTGTCCATAAAACTAAGCACTGTATGCTGTTAGATAAAGTCCAAGTTTCAAGACATTGAAAAGCAAATAAGTAGAAACTCTTCTCCATCTTAAAATCCAATATTTTGATCTAAACTGGTAAAGAGTTTCGGAAAAATTGCCATAATTTCAAAATCAAAGGGTTTGTGGGAATGGTTCGATTACTTTTGCAAATATACTAAAGAAATCATTCGACAGTTATCAACGCAGAGTTTTTAGAAACAATTTTCATGACAAAAATTTTGAAAAGATCAGATTTCATTACCTTGTCATATTCCCCTGCTAGAAATTCCCATTTTTTTCTTTTGGTAGCGGACAAAAATAGTTCGCATGTGTAAAATGTTTTTTTTTCTTGCTGTTTCAAAGATAAAAAAAAAAAGTTTTCATGACCTCTTGACATAAAAAGTTTGAGAAATTATATTACGCGTTATACTTCTAACAGTATCAAATAGCCATATTCATTTATTTTCAAACTGTACAGCCATCGGTAAATGAAAAAAAAAAATAAATCTCCTTACCATTTTAGTTCGACCAAACGATAAACAAGGTTGTCATGGCATCTGATTTTTTATCTGCACAATCTTTTTGTCCAGTCTTAAAATCTCACTTAACACGAAGCATTTTAGATAAAAATCAACGATAGTGCCAATTTTAAACTAAAATGGACACAAGTTCCCCGTTATAATACATGTAAACAACACAGAGATTACTTCAAGACGTTATAGATCGTTTTGGAGAAATTTATTTTGAAGTTATTGAGCGTCAACAAGGACGCAAGAGCAAATTTCTAAAACCGCTCTATAGAATTAAGAAGGAGAATGGGTCAGTAACTTCAAATCAAAATGGACGCAATTTCCCATATTGCTTTAGTAATTAAAATTATACTGAAATGAAGTAGAGATATTAAAGAATACTTCAAGACGTTACAGATTTTTAACATTTTAGACAAAAAAAAAAATATGTTTCAGTCGAACAATCGGAAATTCTTTGGAACTAAATGTCGATGAATTCCAAAAGGAGGTATTCTTGCTCGACCTCCACCATAAAGTTGGGGATGTGCGAATACCTCTCTTGTTTTAGCACCTAGACTCTTTAAGTTCTGGTACCTTCGTGTAGTATGCTTTAGTTCTTTTACTCTCATTTTCAGGTCATTTTCTTCCATCCTCCATTTTTTCCTCATTTCTCTAAATTCTTTTATCCGTTGTGCGCGGGCTTTGATCCTCGTCTGCAATGATACGTATTGTTTGCAAGTCAATAATATGTACGCTCTAGAAGCAACTCATCAAAAATGGCAACCCTGTGTTTCTATTCGTAATGTGTGTGTCTGATCTATTTTTGTGACGAAATTCCCTCCACTTTCAACCCTTTAATACAGGTCTTGAATGATTGTCTAACAAAAACAAAGACCACAAAACTGTATTTTTTAATATCCACTATATGGAATAGATAAGATATTGTTTTGAAAGTAACATAAGCTTATCCGAAGAAACCTCGTTACAATTTTATTTGTAATAGAGAAAATACTGACGGTCCTTATAACTAAACTTCTGCTGCTTAATTTCCTTAGATATCGGCGATTGCGAAAACAACGAAGCCTTAAACTAATAATATTTCTATTTTAAAAAAAAGAGGAAGATTGACGTAGATTAATTAAATGGGTTAAAGATACGTTCAGTTAACCAATAGAAAATAAATCTCTGCTTTAATGAATTTTACATGACACTTGGCGTCGTTTACGCGTGTTATGAAATGTTCGTGACTATTCTAGTACTCTCGATGTTTTGTTTACAAACAAGGTGTAACACTCATTTAATTGTCTGTCATATAATTTTTTTAGGCATAACAAAATACATCTTCAAGACCGCAATATGCATGTGACATGACTATTTAGCTATTGCTATGAAACTTACAAGAGTTATTCAGTTGTTCCTTCATATTTGCACAAATAGCGCCTGTAAGCACTTTGTGACATCATTATAAAACACTACTTTTACAAATCGTTGTGGTGTAGGCTTTTAGCCATAACTTTTTTTTAAAGAAAAGCGTCATATACGAAGGCTTCTGTCACGTAAACAGTTTTTCCTAATTTAATGTGGTATATCTTTAATTACATCGAAAGCTTAACAAAACAATCTACACTGGAACAAACAGTATCCTCGATTTCTTGTCACCGATTTTGCTTATCATAGCGTCAAGTAAAATACACAGCCCTGTGACAAGATTTTAACTCAAATAAATCGAAACCCGAGCATATATATAAGCTACGTTTTTGTTGCTGATTACATTGTGATTGTTTGCATCCAATGAATGAATGAATGTTGTTTTACGGCGCATCGGCATGGTTTTGTGGTGACCCGTAAAACCAGTTAATTGGCATAACAAGAATTTGATTGGTTCTGCACTTCTCTTGTATTCCTACGCCTGGTCTTTTATAAACATGTTTCGCGGGCTTCTGCACAGTTTCTTTTACTAGCGAAGACAGTCAGTCGTTTGAAATTTTGATTTACTTTGATTCTGAACAAAGGGTTAACTGTGTCTTTGTTCTTTAACTGAAGTCTTTTCATATAGTGTGCTGAAGCAGACCTTTGTATAGAGTGGACTAAATTTTTCTTCTTGGAGGTCTCCAGTGGGAGCAACTTTTGTTTCATAATTATTTAAAACTTTAAAAAACTTATTGTGAATTACTTTTGCGTTTGTACACGCCTGTGTGTAATAAGCAAAAAAAAAGTAGAACAATGGCCGAGAAGAAATCTTTGCGTGACCGCCCAGTTGTAGACTACAAAAAAATGCATGAACTAGGTTTAGACGGATCCGTGTTTTCTCCCCCGACAAGTCCCATTCAACGCCGAGAACCAGAGCAAGGTAAACAAACGAGCCAGGAACCAGCTTTGGATGAAGAAAACTTCCGGGAGGAAAAGGAACGGCTGACAGCACGATTAAAAGAACTACAACAGGCTAAAGAGTTACAAACCTTGCGGGAAGAAGTAGCACGAGCCGAGAAGGACCTATTGTTGGACAAAAAATCAGGTCATGGGGACAATTCACCCAAAAAGAAAGTTGACACACCGGTGACAAAGGTAACTATTTGAACTTGGACGATTTGAGAAAATTGCCAAACCTTAAAAAGAAATCTAAGAAGGAACTTGTAAAATTAGGATTGTTTGATACTGATAGTGATAAGGAAAGTAGTGTTTCAGAAACTGAATCTGATTCTATACAACTCAGATCTCAAATGCACAAATCGGGTATAACATCAAAAGCGTCAGATTCGGTCATCTGCCCACAAAAATACCCTCATTCCCATTTAAGATTTGAATTTGTCAATCAATCTGTTGATTATGACAAACTCTCATTCAACATGTTTGTTGCAGGGGAGCTGGAAATAATCTCCAGTAGTGGTATTTCATCCACTGAAAGAAGGGGTCGAACTGAGTTGTTAAAACGCCTTATGTATTTAAACAATGCATATGATTTCAGTGTTTTAAAATCCTTGTACGCAGCAATCCTGAGAGAAATTGAGTTGGGCTACAGAAAGTGGGGGGAGGACTTCATATATATTGAAAATACTGTTTTAGCATCTGCCTCAGTAAACTTAGACCTAAAACAGATTTCTCTCGGGGTTGTTCTATGCCCACATCAAACAAACAGGAAGAAAGAATATGGTTTTGCTCGAAATTTCAACGCAACAAATGTGCATTTAAAGATTCACATATAATTCAAATTAAAGGAAAAGTTAAAATGGCAAAACACATCTGTGCAACTTGTTGGCAGAAGGACAGAAAGGAACTTTCTCATCCAAAATGTTCATCTGCTTGTCCTTATGCCACACAATGACATTCTATTATTGATAAACAAAAACTATTGAAGTTTAACGAAGCAGCAGACGTTTTCCTTCCAGAATTTTGTAAATTCAGATCCTTTAGTGTTTTTAATGATTGTAAAAATAGAAAATGTAATAAACAATCCATTTCTTCCTGTTCACAGCATTGCAAAAATTCCAGTTGTAACTCTGAAAATTGTGTGCTTTGTAGAGAGATTAAACCTATACTTCATTCAAGCACCATAGATAAACTACAATTACATAGCTTAGTAATAAATTCTGGCCATTTCAATTATCAAGGCTGTAGAGTACAAGCAAATTTTAAATTCGATGTAGACTTTATGAGGAGAATGTTACACGGATACAATGACATGTTAGTTTTAGATTTGTTAAAATTTGGTTTTCCAATAGAATTATCACAAAAACAATTTCCTTTTCTTAAAAAGCCAAACTTAAAAATAAAAAATCATCAAGGAGCAGAAAATTATCCCAGTGATATTAATAATTATTTAGTCAAAGAGGCCACTTATGGCGCCATTATGGGACCTTTTTCTAGTAATCCTTTCAAGGATAGGCTTCGGCTGTCTCCGTTGAATTCAGTTCCCAAAAGTAACTCCAAAGAAAGAAGAGTAATTCTAGATCTTAGTTTTCCTAAAGACGGAAACAATGTAAATAGATATATAGATAAGGATTTTATTTGGGTGAAAAGGTTGAGTTACTCTTTCCAAAAATTGATGACCTCATTGCATTAATTCAAAGTAAAGGCTCAGGGGCTTTGATGTTCAAATTGGATTTAAAAAGAGCTCATAGACAAATAAATATTTGTCTGTCTAGTTACAGTCTGGTGGCATTTAAATGGAAAAATCACATATTTTGTGACACAGTGTTACCCATGGGTCTACGTTCATCAGCTCAGATTTGTCAAAGAGTGACTAATGCCTTTTCCTATATGTGTTTAAATTTAGGAATAGCGGTTCTTAACTATTTAGATGATTTTGGAGGCGTGGAGAGAAAGGAATTAGCATGGTTTGCATTCAGTACTGTTAGAGAAATTTTCAAGATTAGTGGATTTGAAGAAGCTTTCGAGAAAGCCAGTTAACCCTCTGAATCCATGGTGTTTTTAGGAGTTCCTTTTAACACAAGAACAATGACTATGTCGGTTACTCTTGATAAATTGGTGGAGATACGTAATTTGGTCAAAATTTGGCAGGAGAAAACATCTGCTTCTTTGAAGGAAATCCAAAGTCTTCTAGGCAAGTTGAATTTTGTCGGTGCATGTGTCAGATCTAGTAGAATATTTATAAACAGAATTCTGAATTGGCTTAGAGATTGTTATGCTTTGCAATTCTCTTCAAACCTTTTTGAGGTACCAGTTGAGGTTAAAAAAGACCTAGTATGGTGGGACAAGTTTCTCCCCAAATTCAATGGAATTTCCTTGATTGATCATGGTCATTGGACAGATCCTGATGTCATTATCAGTTCAGATAGTTGTTTATCCGACTGTGGTGGGTTTTTCAACAAAAGATATTTTCATGCACAATTTCCGGATTTCATTTTAGACAAAAATTTACATATAAGTGCCTTAGAATTATTAGCCATAGTTATTTGTCTTCGAGTATGGGGTCCCCTCTTGAGAGGCATGAAGATACATATATTTTGTGACAATTTAGCGGCCTGTATAGTCATAAACTCAGGTAAAGCAAGATGCTCATTTTTACAGTAGTGTTTAAGAGAAATTTGTTTCTTAACTTCAACTCTAGATATTCACATGAAAGCCAGTCATCTAAACAGTACTGAAAATATGCTAGCAGACAGCTTGTCTCGTTGGCATTTAGAAGATAAATATAAAGAATTTTTTTTTTTTTCAAATTTTAAAGATCATTCAGATCTTGTGGAATGTGTTATTGAGGAAGATTACTTTCACTTTTCTCATCAGTGGTAATTCCATTTCAGGTAAAAATCTACAGGTTTTAACTAGGCATATGAGACAGTCAACCAAGTCTGCCTTTGCTGTTGGTACTCATTCCAACCTGATTGTTCAGTGGGAAGCCTTCATTATGTTTTGTTTATACTTTAAATTGTCTTTTTTACCTGCTTCATGTGAAACCCTCAGATTATATGCACAATTTCTCTCTAGATCATTTAAATCAGTAGAAAGTATCAAGAATTACATTGCAGGCGTTAAGACTTTGCATATTCTAGCAGGGAAAGAGTTGTCTCCCTTTTCTGAATTTTCCTTAAGTCTTACTCTTAAAGGTTTATCAAGATTGAAGCCACATATGAAAAAAAGAGCAAGTCCTATTACAATAAAATTATTAAAAGAATTTCATAAGAATATGGATTTTAGTATCAGTGATAATATTGTGTATTGGTGTTTATTTCTTTTTGCCTTTTTCTTAGCTTCAAGAAAGTCTAACTTAGTTCCGACAACTCAGAAAGACATAGAGTCTGGTAGATTTTTACATGATGACGACATAGAAATTCATGATAATTTTTTACTGATAAAATTTAAATGGTCCAAAACTATACAATTTGGGCAACGAGAATTAATGAGTCCCCTAGTACCTTTAACAGACAAATCAATTTGTCCAGTGACGGCATTTCATAATTTAAAAGCTTTAAAGTTAACACATCCTTCAGGAGCTCTATTTGTAAACAGTACAGGAAACTGTATTACCTACTTTTTATTTCAAAAGAAATTGCGTGAATGTGTGGAAAAGTTAAAATTAGATCCAAAATCCTTTTCCACACATTCTTTTAGAAGAGGTTTTGCCACTTTGGCCTTTCAGGCAAACTTGCCCCCAGAATACATTCAACTTTTGGGAGATTGGAAGTCTGACAGTTATAAATGTTACTTGGAGCTATCCTGGAAAGATAAATTAGTCATTCTGCAGAACATGCTTAAAGGGTTGTGAAATTGTCGTTCACACTTTTTTAATTTTTTTTCTCTCTTTTCTTATTTCAGAACAAATTTTAGTCCACATTATTTCAGACTCAATTGCGAAGCATGTAGACGGTATCAACCACACAAAAGTGCATGCCTTTCCGGGTATTAACATTTCCCGTTTGTCTCGCCGAGTCGAAACTCACCCAGAATTACTGAACATTAAATATGTTATTTTACATGTTGGCACTAATGATATCACCACTCTGTCTGTTGAAGAAATAATGAGTAGTTATCAAAACCTTATCACCATTATCAAAAACATTTCTGAGGCAAAAATCATAATGTCCAGTATTCTACCACGTCCAATTGATCATTCTACGTTAGGAGTTAAGGTTAAAAATGTAAACCTTGGTTTGAAAAATCTTTGTGTTACCAGAAAAATACAATACCTTCATTCTTATCGTCCTTTTTTCAAAGGAGGCAAACCTATCAGAGAGTTATTTGCCATACGGGATCGGGGATTGCATTTAAATTCAGAAGGCACAAGAAGGCTTAGATCATTTTTTATCAATTGTGTGGCTCATTTATTGAAATGAGATCATCAAGTTTTTGTTTTCTTTTGAGGGAGAGGTGATTATCATACTCCTTAATGAAGGTATTGTACTTCATTGGAGTTCTTGCCATGTAATAGTGGTATCTGACAGTATTCATGGTAATGGATAGGGAGGGGCCCTTCTTAATGGAGGTACTTTACTTCATTGGAGGTTTTAATCCCGGTTGAAAGTGGTATCTGACGCTTTCCAAGGATTGGGAAGGGATAGACTTGATGATTTTTTTTTTTTTTTTTTTAGATAATTTGTAGAATTATGATTTCATTCAATGTTAAAAAGTATTTTATTTTTTGCTATGTTGTTTGTATGTGTTTTTGCTGTTGCTTGGGGGGTGAGGCTTGTATTTGGCAGTGATTCAATGCTTCCGTAACAGATTACATTCATTGTAAATAACTCTTTCTTCCATATTTTTTAGTAAATTCATCCGTTATCTGTTTCGTAAGTATTGTTTTGTTTACGTTGATAAACGCTTATTTGTTTGTTCTGCTTGTATTCATACTTAATAATAAAGTTTGAGCATGCCGTAAGTTCATGTATCTAAGTCATGATGTCTTTAGATTAAGTTTAACTAAGTGTAACTGACTTAGTCGTATAGATTAAGTCTTATAGACTGCATTTAGTTTAACTTATTCAGATTATTTTGTCAGAGACTATATTTGTGCTCTAATTTGTCTTATCTAAATTTTACTACAGAAAACTGCATGGCATGTAATTGCTTGTTTGTATCTTCATGATTCAGTTTGTATGTTGATATATAAGTTTGCATTTACTTGTGTCTAAATTGCTTTGAAAAATTTGACTGACTGATGATCCACATTAAACCATGTATACTTATTTTAATTGTTATTCATATTCTTGTTATACATAGCTAACTGACAGCTAAGGTCATTTAGCGCGCATATCTGTGTTAAATGATATTAAAAGAGGAATTTTTAAACTGAAAAATGTTTCAATACATTAATGGTAGTAAAAGGTTGAATTAAGAAGGATTATGTGTTATCCTAACATGCATAAAGGGCATTATTGAGTGACAGGGCAATCCCTATCTACTCAAAATTTTTAAATGATATAGTTAACAATGTGATAAAAAGATTTTAACAAAATGTTGGATTGATAGTAAGAAATTTTTAAATGAGGAAGAAATATGTGTTATTTTTAATGTGCATAAAATATGATATTGAGTGGCTGGGTGTCCCTGCCTACTTCAAAGTTTTAGATTAAAAGGTAAGACTGAGAATATTTCTTTTCCTTGGAAATGAGTGTTAAAACTGGTAAAGATTGGAGCCTCCAATGGGATCAATATACTCCCATTAAAGAGGTCCTGTCTCCAATGACATAAGATGCCCCCAAGGGGGCTAATCCTCCCATTAAGGAGATGTAAACTGAATATAAAAGCAGTGGTAGAAACTCGGAAGTTTCAGATTAAAAAAGGTAAGACTATGAATCAGCTGACAAGATAACTAATATAAAGGCGTATAAAGAATGTAAAAAGATGGGTAAGAAACTCAAGAGTGAATATCACAGTTTACTGTAATGCCAATCTCTTTTATGAAAGCTATTAATAGATTCAACGCTGACAGAATCAAAAAGATTCTTTAAACTATCGACGTTGAAATATTTTGAACGAACTGGCTGAATGTCAATGCAATCTAGTAGGATATGTTTACAGAAAAGGATGCATTGCATGGAATACATTCAGGGACATCGTCTCTGGTCAAGAGCCAGGAATGTGTGATGCATGAATGGCCAATTCGAAGTCGTGCAATTATCACTTCTTCTCGACGAACAGACCTATAAACGGGGTACCATTCACCAAGGGAAGGTTTAACTGAATGCAGTTTATTGAAAACATCAGCATCCCACTGGGATTGCCAAGAAGATTGGATATGTGTTGAAACGGAGGATTTAAAACCAGTGTGTGGAACTTTAAAATCTGAAATGGGAAGGTTAAGTGCAGATTTGGCAGACCTATCGGCATTTTCATTGCCTTTGATGCCTACATGACTTGGAAGCCAGCAGAACACCAATCTATTCATAGAAGAAATTTGTGAGATCCTTTCGAGTGAACTACAAATTAAGGATTCTCAAGGCGTTGATTTGACTGGGCTTGTAATGTTGACAAAGAGTCCGAAAAGATAATGAAACGGTTGGAATTAGAACGTTCAGCTAGATTAAGGGCAAGATCAATTGCTTTAATTTCAGCAGAGAAGATAGAGGAGTTGTTTGGAAGGCGGCACTTTAGGCTCCTTGCTCCATAAACAGCGGCAGCTGCTACAGAATTTCCCTCTTTAGATCCATCTGTATAGATGGGTTTGAAGGAAAAATAATGCTCCTTTATCTCATTGTATCTAGCATGAAACACAGTTCTATCCGTGACAGACTTTTTGTTAGATGCAAGGTCAAATCTGAATTCTGCACTGTTTAGTGTCCATGGAGGGATCTCAGAGATTTTATAGTCGGCAATAGACTCAGTGTCTGTGCCAAGGTTATCTACAATGGGCTTCATGCGGATACCAAATGGAGGAATAACATTTGGTTTCCTTTCAAAAAGACGTTTATATTGAGGTTTAAAAACAACGTTATGAGTTGGATTAAAACGATTCGACTTCAGTTTTAAAAGATATTGAAGCGAGAGTTTTTCCCTTCTGTAAGAAAGAGAAGGTTCATTAGCCTCAACATAGAGACTATTGACGGGAGAAGTTCTGAAAGCTCCAAGTACAAGACGCAGACCTTCATGGTGTATAGAATCGAGAATTTTGAGGTAGGATTTACAGGCAGATCCGAATACAATAGATCCATAGTCTAATTTGGAGCGAACTAAAGACCGATAAAGCCGCAAGAGGACTTTACGGTCTGCTCCCCATTCAGAATGGGCCACAACCTTAAGAAGGTTAAGAGCCTTCTTGCACTTCTTTTTAAGGGCAGTGATGTGAGGAAGGAAAGCTTTCTGTCAAAGATGATTCCAAGAAATTTAAACTCAGAAACGACTTCATTTCTAGTTTTGTCCAAATACAGTTCAGGGTCTGGGTGAACACCACGTAGATTACAAAGGTGCATGCACTTAGTTTTGGACTTTGAAAATTTGAAGCCATTTTCATCAGACCACGTTTGGAGTTTGTTGAGACACTGTTGAAGTTGTCTCTCAATAATACGTATTCATATTTCGAGATCTGAAGCATATAACAAAGTCATCAACATAAAGGGAACAGTCTACACCAGGACAGATAGCTTTAACTATACTGTTTATTTTTACACTGAAAAGTGTAACAGAGAGAATACATCCTTGGGCTACACCCATCTCCTGTTCACGGCGTCCCGAGAGAGTATTCGGACGCGAAAATGACGTTCATCCAAGAAGGCTGAAATAAAAAAAGGAAGACGGCCTCGAAGACCAAAGTCATGCAAGTCTTTAAGAATTCCGTATTTCCAAGTCGTATCATAAGCTTTTTCAAGGTCGAAAAAGACAGATACTACATGCTGTCTATTAATAAAGGCTTCTCTGACAAAGGTTTCAAAGCGGACAAGATGATCGATGGTGCCACGTTGGCGACGAAATCCACTCTGTACATCAACGATGAGGTTGTTTTTCTCTAAAAACCATAAAAGCCTGTCGTTGACCATACGTTCTAGGGTCTTGCAGAGACAAATAGTAAGAGCTATTGGACGATAGTTAGCCGGGTCACAAGCATCCTTGCCAGGTTTTGGGATAGAAATGACTAGTGCCTCCCGCCAGGACAAAGGAAAATCACCCGACTGCCAGATATCATTAAAAATATCAAGTAAAACGGAGAGAGAAGTAAAAGGTAAGTGTTTTAAAAACTGGTAATGAACTTTATCTTGACCAGGAGAAGAATCATGAGCTTTATTCAGAGCAGATTTTAATTCTTTAAAGGTGAAGAGTTTATTATAATGTTGTGAATTAGAAGAATTGAAATTAAGTTTTTTCTTTTCTTCTCTTGCCTTATTCCTCTGAAACTTTTCAGAATAGTTTGCAGAGGAAGACTTTTTGCAAAAGGTGTCGGCAAGAGCGTCAGCTATATCCTGGGGTGATTCCAACGAAGTATTGTTAACTTCAAGGTGACTAAGAGGGGGCTGGCCTTTGCCATTGATCTTTCTGATCGTGTCCCAGGTTTTTTTAGCAGTAGTTCTACTGTTTAATTTAGAGACATATTGTCTCCAAGCCTTGCGCTTACTTTCTCTAATGGTACGACGGGCCTTTGCCCTGGAAATACGGAATAAGTTATGATTTTCTTTGGTAGGCTTGAGGTTAAACTTTCTAAGGGCTTGTTTTCTGTCTCTGACAGCCTGTTTACAATCATCATTGTACCAAGGCTTGTCAGGACGTTTTGTATTTGTCGAGGTCTGAGGGATGGACTTTTTAGCCGCATCAATTAATAGGGAAGTGAAAAGTTTTGCGGGATCATCGCAATCTCAAATTTATCATGTGTAATGGTTTGTTCACAGAGGGTTTCAAATTTATTCCAATTGGCTTTGGAAAGCTTCCATTTCTGCGGTCGTACACTGCTAGATGGTTGTGTAGATGAAAAGATAATAGGGAAGTGATCACTTCCACACAAATCCTCAGTCACTTTCCAAGTGAAATTGGGAAGTAAGACTGGGCTGCATAAGGTTAAATCAATAGAAGAGTAAGATCCATGAAAGACAAAGAGTTGTTCGAAATGAAGCTCTCCAACTGTAAACCTCTCTGGTTAGTGTCATCGCAACCCCACATAGCACTATGACCATTAAAGTCCCCAGCAAGAATATAGGGGGACGACAATTGGGAAATGAGATCATTCAGATTGGTCTCATTGATAGGTGTACTCGGGGGGAGATATAAAGAACACAGTGTAACAGCACTGTGTAAAGATAATCTGATGGCAACAGCTTGCAAGTTTGTATTAAGAGAGATAACTTTATGAGGAATGTTGTTGTTAACAATAATAGAAACACCACCTCTGGCCTTTTCGCCTTCGGTAAAGATTTTATTGAAAATGGAATGATATTTGATAGAGTTATCATCCTCACGTTTAAGGAAGGTTTCTTGCAGACAAACAGCAACTGGTTTGTGATCATTGATTAAAAGGGAAAGTTCGTCAAAGTTTGACTTCAGACCTCGACAATTCCACTGGTATCCATAGTGAATGAGGAAAGTCTAAAAGCTAAAGTAAAAAAAGAGGCCGTAAACCAATGCATTTTAAAATAGATTGGTTAAGAGTTCATTACAGTTGTCTCGGGTTTGGGCGAGTGCCAAGTGTCAGCATCCTTGTTCCAAGGATCTTAGGAAACGGACCAGATAGAGGCTTCTGAATCTGAAGCTTCACCTTCCAGATTTTCAGTATCTGCATCCATGTCCTCTAGCTCCGAAAATCTATTGGAGGTAGGGACAGGATCATTTACTTTGACTGTGATTTCACAAGATCCATGGGTATCTCTGGGTTGTGGTTTAGATTTTGACGAAGATCTTTTAGGAGATCGGGGTGCATGATTAGATTTGTTATCTTTAGATGAGACGTTAGATTTAGTTGTAGACTGTGAAGATGGAGGTTGGGGTTTCTTTGGAGGCTGTTGTGAAGGGGCAGATGGCTTTGAAGCTTTCTTCGAAGAGATATTTAGTGAAGAGGTAGATGGTTTTGAAGTTTTTTGTGAAGAAATACGTAGAGAAAAGGTAGATGGTGTTGTTAGGGTATTGGATGGAGTAGTGGGTTTGGGTGTAGGTTGTGTCTGTTTTGGAGGCTTTGGAGGTTCGGAAGGTTGAATGTCAGGGAGTAAGCTCTTCAACTCATTGGCCATTTCTGGAAACTTTTCAAGAAGTTTCTTTGCCAAGAGTTCACAAGTAGAGCAATGTTCCTGTCCAGATGTTGCAGATGACACTCTTGCATAGGATGTTGAACTATTCAACAATGTTTGGTCATTTCTGCGCTTCTCAACCATATTCCGTGCTTCCACAAAACTGACATTTTCCTTATACTTTATTGAAAGGATTTCTTTTTCTTCCTTGCAGACTGAAGTCTTTAGAAAAGGTTGGATGAGGGCACTTGCAATTAAAACAGAGCATAGAGTTATTGCAAGTATTAGGTTCATGATCAGAGCCCTCAAAAGCACATTTTGGACATACGGGTGTGCTTTTGCAATTACTTTCGTGATGGCCATACCTCTGGCATTTGGAACAGCGCAGAGGATTAGGCACATACACGTCAACCTTTACAGACTGGAATCCTATTTTAATGGAAGCAGGAAGAATAGGTGAAGAAAAAGTAAGGATATAAGTATTTGTATCCCTACGTACACCATTTCTGAACACGGAGATTCTTTTGACCTGAGACACAGCTTGAGATTTGAGATTACTTTTAATCTCTTCTACTGAGTCACAGTAGGACAGCTACTTACACCTGATGACTCCTTTGCTGGTGTTTAAAGTTTTATGTGAATAAATTTTGACATCCAGATTGAAAAATTTTTTATGCGAAAGGAGATTTTTGGTCTGTTGTTGAGAAAGACATTCAACAAGCAGGGTGTCATTCTTTAATTTTTTGACTGACTTTGGTGTTCCCAAAATGGAGGAGATTGTTTTCTCTATTACGAAAGGGGAAAGTTTTGTAAAGGGCTTAGATGAGTCAACTGCCTCAATTACAATGAAACGTGCAAATGTTGAACTTGTATTGAAAGAAATCTCAGAATCTGAATCAGAATCAGAAAGGACACGCTTGGCTTTCTTTTGTGTTGCCATGTTTGTTTAATATTGTTCATCACCGATGCTCCCCACCCGCCTCGGAGCCCAACAAGGGGACATGATCTGGGGAAACCAACTCAGATCATGACAAGGAAACATCGGTGATATACTCGAAGTGAAAGGGCTAGACCGGACAAATATAGGCCCGCAGAATGCCATACCAAGCATAGACTATCTTTGGGCATTTACAAGTGTTAATCAAACACCATGCTTTCACCCGATTAGCCCATGAGCCACCGCCTTCTAGGGTATTGGCATACAGCAAATGACGACAGAGAAAAGAAATGATGTACCTGTGTATGTATGTGTAAAAGAAAACAAAGTCAGAGAAACACCCTAGGGCTTGGCGTGACCAGCCGATTGATCAGAACGGGCCTTCCTGACCCCTCGTTTAGTTCAGTTCAAGGCCAAAGCGGTGTGTTGCAAACACAGAGCTATCAAAGGGCCATACCCTGAATCCACTCAACAGCCAGGATCCTGTCATCGAACGAAACGAGTTGCAGCCTACGGCAAACAGGCAGGCACAGGGGGGGGGGGGTCTTACCGCTGCCGTAGTGCGACAGCTGAGCTATTTCTATCCCCCCGCCCAGCTGGAGATTGTTTGCATCCAATTCAACAAACAACTTGGGATTTTACAATATAAAAACGTACATGAAACACTGAAAATTCGATATTTTGTTTGTGATGGTTGGTTTTCTGTAAGGGTATTGCTGTTAGTGTTTGTCTTTTGACCAATATTTCTTATTGCACTTCAGCATACGAATTTGATTGTGTTTTTTTTTCAATAAGAATATACCGAAGTAACTTTTACACGCATGAAATGCGCTCTGCATTATCTATGCAGTGAAATAATGCAATAATAATCTTGTGACAATGAAATGGCCAAAAAGTTGAGAATGAGTATGAATCTTTTCAGAAAATATGGGATCTCAATTAAATTCTGGCAGCTCCAAATAATTCAGGATCCGTCCGTGTGTCCGTGTGTGTACAAAATACTAGTAATTTCGTGTTGCAAACTCCTCCTACAGTTTTCCTTCAATTGTATGAAACTTTGCACATATATTGATCATATATTGAAGGTTTGCAAGACGCAATTTTCAAGTGTCAACCCCTCCTGGTTGAGGAATTATCTCCCCTTGAACTTGACACTTTTTTCTGTCAAAACGCTGGCGTGGGTATTAAGTCACATTCAGTGACAACTCTAGTTATCTCTAGTGCATGCTAATTTCACGTTTTTATCTTTCTATTGCCTGCATCATTATTATACCCTGTGTTTGTGTTGAATACGAATGTTTCTAACATGACACGTGAATTCGGCTCTATAAGCACAGAGCTGCGCGAGAAGGTGTGTAGATTTTATGAAAAGAAGACAATCCTTTTCTAAAAAAGAACACACACACACACACACACACACACACATAAAATCTCATTCATGAACTTCTTTTCGCGAAAGTAAATTGGTTAGTGTTGTATTTTCAACAGAATTTCAGTGTGGCAAGTGCACATACTAGTCCTCATGCTTTCCTGGGGTTCCTTTTAACAGTAACTAGCGCAATATTCTTACCCAGGCACTAGCTGCATTTCCAGTTATCGAAAAACACATCAGCGGTGAGGGAGGAATGATTCCTTTCGCTATAACTGATCATCAATCATTGGAAATGAATTCACCCATCTGAGCATCAGAACCATCTACCCCTAGTCGCAAGTCCAGCGCGCTACCGGGCTCGGCTGCACGAAAGCAGGTCCCAAATTGGGCGGGGGGGGGGAGTAGAAATAGCTCAGTTGTCGCACTACAGCAGGGGTAAACCCCCTCCCCACTGTGCCTGCCTGTTTGCCGTGTGCTGCAACTCGTGGCATTCGATGACGGGATCCTGGTGGTTGAGTGGATTCAGAGTGTGGCCCTTTTATTGCTCTGTTTTCACAACAAACCACTTTGGCCTTGAAATGAATTAAACGAGAGTTCAGACGGGCCCGTTCTGATCAATCGGTTGGTCATGCCAAGCCCTGGGGTATATTACTGTATTATTTGAAGATGCACAGATATTTAACAAGAATATCAAATCTTTATTTTTGTGTTACATATATATCAATGCCCTAGAATGCGGTGGTTCATTGGCTAATTGGGTGAAAACTGGTGTTTGATTGACATTTGCAATCGCCCAAAGATAGTCTATGCTTGGGACGACATTCTGCGGGCCTCCATTTGTCAGGTCAAGCCCATTAACTTTGAGTATATCACTGATGGATCCCTGTCATGATCTGTGCTAGGTTTCCCCGGATCATGTCCTTTTGTTGGGCTCTGAGGCGGACGGGGAGCACCGGCGATGAATATTCAAAAACGATTTTGGCTTCTCAAAAAAATGAGCAAGCGTGTACTGTGATTCAGATTTAAAAAATTCAAGACCTAGTTCGACATTTGCTCTCTTTTTGGTAATTGAATCTTTGGCTCTTCGAAACCCAAACTCTCTCCCTTTATCATTGAAAAATCAATCTCTGCAATCTTAGGCACACCTAAAGCCAAGACCCCTAATATCTCCAAGAGGGTTATAAAAGTGTAAAGAATTAAGCTTCTGTGACTCTTTGGACGAAATCAAATTCAACCGCAAAAGCCAGAACATGTCTGATGTGAAAAGAATTTCAAAAATGGTATTCGTAGAGATACACATACAAACATCCTCACATTCCCTAAGCTACTCTCCCTACTTCTATCAAAGTTGGATTTCAATCGGTAAAGGTCAATGTTTCTGTGTCAAGTCTATTGCGCTAGTATTATTGCCAACGGTACGGCCATCTTGAAAGTAACTGCAAAACATACCTGTTTGTCATAAATGTGCTTTTAAAGGGGGAGACAATAGTCGAAAGGCTTAACCATGTTCACTGTGTAAATTGCAACTTTTCCCATCTTACCTTTTGCAAAGAGTGTTTAGTTTGGAAAGATGAAAAAGAAACCCTGTCAATCAAGTTGAAGGACAATGTAAGCTTCTTGGAAGCAAGAAAAGCAGTCAAAAAGCAGGTCTGATCAGGCTTTGTTGAGCAAAAGAACAACATATGCAAATGTTGCTTCTCCTTTGCCTGTTGGCTAAAAAGCTTTTTCAAAAGTTTTTTCTGAAATGACTGATGAACTGAAAGCTCTCATTCCCAAAATCCAAGTTACAACACCTTCCAGTTAGCCCCATTCTAATCTTAAACAAAATACTACCTCAGTTACTCCAAAGACAAGTACGATCCTACCAGAGGGAAAATCATAACCCCTTCAAATGATAAAAAAATCTGCAATTAAACTTTCAAAACGCAAAGCATTTTCCACGACAAAAAAAAACCCTTGGACATAAAAACCTCCACAGCCAAAGTCCCATAAAAAGAATAATTCTTCTAAGCAGAAATCTAAGCCATCTAAGAAGTGTTCTGAAAAGTCCCCAATTCACCTTCAATCTTCTCATATAACTATATCAAATAGGTAAGAAAATCTTCAGGTGAAATCTCAACGTGAAGAAGCGATGGAATAGGAGGAATGGAGGAAGAACTCTTCGATTCTTGTAAAACTGACCGGTATAAAGACATAGAACCCTGGTCAACCTCAAGACCTGAAACTGAAGTTATCGTCCAATTAATTAAATAGGTTTATGAAATACCTACATGAAAATTTCATAACCCGTGTTTATATTCTAATAATGGGTATAATAGCTGACAACATCATATAGTGGAACTGTCGATGCCTGAAATCAAATTATGAAGATATTTTACTTTTGATTAAAGACTGCAATCCTGTAGCAATTTGTTTACAGGGAACTTTTCAGATATCACTCAATTTATCATATGTTATACAAGGAGGGTGATAAGGCCCAGGGCGGGGTGTCTGTTATCGTGAACAACAACATCCCCCATTCACAAATACAGTTAGACTCTACTCCATAATCTGTTGCTGTTCGCCTTTCTCTTCATAAGACCACTACCCTCTGCTCTATGTATCTTCCTCAAAGTCCTCCCATCAATAAAATCAAGATCACAAATCTTATTTCACAGCTACTATCTCCATTCATATTGGCAGGATATTTTAATGATCACAATATTATCTGGGGTAGCAGCGACACAAATCAAAGAGGCCTACAACTTGAGATCTTTATTTCACAATTTGCCTTTGTAAAACTTGAGAGCGAATAGACAACATCCGCCTTGTTTGGTTTTTAGAGGAAAACAATCTTACTGTTGTTATTCAAAGTGGATTCAGACTTGAATGTAGTACAGTTGACCATCTTGTACGCTTTGACACTTTTCTTAGAGAAGCCATCATTAAAATACAACATGTTGTATCAGAATTTTTTGGCCTGGAGAGTGTTTATGACTACTTGGAAATACGCAATTTAAAATGACATGCATGACTTCGGTCCCAGAGGCCGTTTACCTCTTTTTTATCTTCCCTTCTTTATAATCGACTATTTCGTGTGAGGGTTGGCACAACCTTGTCAGATGCAAGGGAACAGGAAATGAGTGTGCCAGAAGGATGGATCCTCTCTATGACACTTTTTAGTGTCAGATAAACAGCATAATAATGGCTATTAACCCCGGAGTGGATTGTTGCTTATATGTGGACGATCTTGTGATATGTTTTCGATCAAGTCATATGGCCATCATCGAACGGCAACTTCAACAATGTCCGAACAAACTTCAAACATGGTCTGACGAAAACGGTTTTAAAGATGCTGCAAGGCCCTCAATCTTCTTAAAACGGTCGCTCAATCAGGATGGGGATCTGATAGAAAAGTACTTCTATGTCTCTATCGCTCCCTTATTTGCTCCAAACTAGACTATGGTTCCATTGTGTATGGAAGATCCTTGACACAACCCACAATCAAGGTTTAGGCTTGGCCCTTGGGGCTTTTCGACCCTCTCCTATCAATAGCCTGTGTGTAGAGGTTAATGAGCCTTCTCTTTCTCATAGAAGGCTCAAGCTATCTCTCCAGTATCTTCTAAAATTGAAAGCAAATCCATCCAACCTTACACATGAAGTAGTTTTTAACCCTGGATGAGAAAACCTTTTTGCTAGGAAGCCACATGCAATCCATGCATTTGGTATTCGTATGGAACTACATCCAGGCAATATCGATGTTGACATGAATGCCATTTGTTAAAACAAAATACCTGATACTCCTCTAAATTTCGCTTTGACGTTTTGGCCCAAAAGAAATCAACCACAGATAGTGTTGTTTCCAAACTCGATACAAGGAAATAAAAGAACAGTACAAGTCCTATAAACCCATTTATTATATACCTACATGTATCTATGATCTGAGTTAAATACGGGCGTTATCTAACTGGCCGTTACAACTCGACAGAAAATTTTTCCGTATCAGCCTAGTACCGCGTGTAGAGCATAGTCGTGTACACAGACTGCATAACGTCTGTGTATTGACGTTCGGGTCTTTTCGCCAAATTCCTAACACTTTTGATCAGCATGACGAAGCACGAAAACCGCACTTTTAGTGTATTTATAGCTATTTCATCTACTATGACATCTGATTGCTTTTTCAAAAGTTGTTTCTATGCAGATATTGATTTTGTCTGGTATCAATGCTCAGTACATAAATATGTGTTGTTTCTAAAGGGCATTTCCATATGCTACTCTACGATGCACTCGTGAACTTAAAAACTGCGTTTCATTTGACTTGCCTCCTGCTTTAAAACGAAAAGGAATGTACTGTTCTTGACAGAGACAGAATAACAACCACTGAATACCTTTTCAGCGTTTAAGAAATAATTTTTAAGCCACAGCTGTTGTCTTTTTTCTTGTAGTGGCTCGGGGAGCAACCGCCATTTTTAAATGCATACATCTGATCTATGCAGACTTACCATTATCTATGTATATTCATCCGCCATTCATAAATATTATACATATAAAATTACGTACAATGAAATGTAGTTCTCTGAATATTTGGTTATTTGTATTGAATTTGTGATGTTTCTTTATAGTTTTTGCACTTCGGTATATAATAAAAGGAATATTACAACAGTCTGCATTTCTGCGTGGTCGGATCATGTCTTGTTGCGTGTGTAAAGAGGAGTATATCGGATGAGACGAAGAGGTCTCATCCGATATACTCCTCTTTACACACGCAACTAGACATGATCCGACCACGCAGAAATGCAGACTGTTGTAATATTCCATATTTATACAGATAGATCTAATAATGGTCATGCTGTGACAGCAGCAGTATTATTTGGTGGAAAAAGTAAAAAATGCCTCCTTCTTGATAACTCTTCAATCTTCTGTTGAAGTGAAGCAATTGATCTTGCTTTGAGTCTAGCATAGGAAAGTATATTTAACCGTTTTCTTCTGTTCTCAGACTCCCTCTCTACACTCCAGGCTCCCTATAGCCAGCAAATCCATCTATTTATGCTGCTCTTTAGGGAATTTCCTCTCTCTCTCTCTCTCTCTCTCTCTCTGATACAAACAAATTCGTATTCTGCTGGCTTTTTCTAGCCACATTGGTATTCGAGGCAATGACAAGGCCGACGAATTTGTCAAGGCGGCATTGTCTGTACCCTTATCTCATTTTAAAATACCACACACAAATTTTAAATCATCCATTCATCCATCTCTTTGGCAATTCCAGCGGGATGCAGATCATTTCAACAAACTTCATTCTATTAAACCAATCCTTTGCGAGTGGTATCCCTCTTGCAGGTCTATTCGTCGAGAAGAGGTGATAATCACAAGGCTTCGAATTGGACATTCTCGGTTAACACGCTTCTGGCCCATAGACAGAAAAGATGCATCAGAAGAATTCGATGCAGTGAACTCCTTACACTTAAACATATTCTATTAGATTGCATTGCCTTTCATCCAATTCGTTAGAAATACTTCAATGTTGACAGCACAATCTTTTTGACACAGTCAATATTGATTCAGTTGCCACCTTCATGAAAGAGATTGGTCTTTACAACAAGCGGTGATATTTTCTTAATCATTTTTTTAACCTGTTGTGTTAACCAATGTTTCTATCCCTTGTATTAATCCTTTTATGTTCAGTCTGCATCTCCTTGATGGGAGGATTAGCCCTTGGGGGAATATTATCTCATTGTATACAGAACCTTTTTAATGGGAGTGTTTTGATCACATTGGAGGCTCAAGACTTTTTCAATTTCAAGCTCTCATATCCTTGAAGCTGTTTTTCACAGTCTTAAGTTTTTTATTTAAACCTTTTGAGGAGGCAGGGACGCCCAGCCACTCAATATTATATTTCGTACACATTAAAGTTACATATAATCCTTCTTCATCTTAGGAGTTTTTACATTTTTAATCACAATTTTAACTTTATCATTTTAACTTTTGAGTAGATAGGGATTGCCTTTTCACTCAATAATGTCTTTTATGCATATCAAGATCACATGTAGTGTTTCTTAATACAACTGTTTTTGTGTGTGTGTGTGTGTGTGTGTGTGTGTGTGTGTGTGTGTGTCATTATTTTGTTTCAATCTTTTTCAGCTCAAAAATTCCGCTTTAATAATTTTTTAACATAGATATGCGCGCTAACTGCCCAAAGCTGTCGATAAGCCACAAAGCGACATTCATTCATTGCACGAAAGCAACTCTTCACTCCTTTTTGTTCTTTAGGCCTACCATTTTTAACTCAGCAAAAAAACATCTTTTTTCACAACAGAACTCCTTCTTTTTTAGCTCACCTGAGCACGAAGTGCTCATGGTGAGCTATTGTGATCGTGCTAGGTCCGGCGTCCGTCGTCCGTCGTGCGTCGTCCGTCGTCAACTTTTTACCTTGTGTACGCTCTAGAGGCCACATTTTCAGTCCGATACTCATGAAACTTGGTCAGAATGTTTGCCTTGATGATATCTCGGACGAGTTCGAAAATGGGTCATGTCGGGTCAAAAACTAGGTCACTAGGTCAAGTCTTAGAAAAACTTTGTGTACGCTCTACAGGCCACATTTTCATCCGATACTCATGAAACTTGGTCAGAATGTTTCCCTTGATTATATCTCGGAAGAGTTGGAAAATAGGCCACTAGGTCAAATCTTAGAAAAGCCTTGTGTATGCTCTAGAGGCCACATTTTCTGTCAAATACTTCTGAAAGTTGGTCAAATATTTGTCTTGATAAAATCTCGGACGAGTTCGAAAATGGGCTATGTCGGGTCAAAAACTAGGTCACTAGGTTAAATCTTTGAAAAACCTCCTGGACGCTCTTGAGGTCACATTTTCAGTCCAAAACTCTTGAAAGTTGGTCAGAATGTTTGTCTTGATGATATCTCGAACAAATTTGAAAATAGGCCATTTTGGGTCAAAAATTAGGTCAACAGGTCAAATCTTAAAAAAAAAACCTTGTGTATGCTCCAGAAGCCACATTTTCTGTCCAGTACTCTTGAAATTTGGTCAGAATGTTTGTTTTAATAATATCGCACACGAGTTCGAGAGTGGGCCATGTCGGGTCAAAAACTAGGTCACTAGTCAAATCTTTGAAAAACCTTGTGTACGCTCCAGAAGCCACATTTTCAGTCCAATGCTCTTTAAATTTGGTCAGAATGTTTGTCATGATGATAGCTTGGATGAGTTTGGGTCATGTCAGGTCAAAAACTAGGTCACTAGGTCAAATCTTAGAAAAACCTTATGTAAGCTCTTGAGGCCACATTTTCAGTTCAATAATCTTGAAATTCGGTCAGAATGTTTGTCTTGATAATTTCTTAGACTAGTATGATAATGGGTCGTGTTGGATAAAAAACTAGGTCACAAGGTCAAATCTCGGAAAAACCTTTTGTACTATAATTACAGTCGAATATTCTTTAAACTTTTGTTTGAATGTTTGTCTTGATGATATCTTGCATGAGTTTGAAAATGGGTCACGTGGAAAAAAAAATAGGTCACCAAGTCATTCCTTGAAAAACCGTGTGTACGCTCTAGAGGCCACATTTTCAATCCAATAATCTTGAAATTTGCTTTGAATCTTTGTCTTGATAATATCTTAGACTAGTATGAATATGGGTCATGTTGGATAAAAAACTAGGTCACTAGGTGAAATCTCGGAAAAACCTTTTTTATACCCTACAGGCCACATTTTCTCTCAAATACTCATGAAAGTTTGTTGGAATATATGTCTGGATAATTTCTACATGTCAAATAGGCTGCTGAGACAAATTCTAGAAAAAGCTTGTGTGCACTCTAGAGGACATATTTGTAAGCCCAATACTAAGAGTGTTTGTCAGAATGTTTGTCTTAATATCTCTGAAGAGATTGGAAACGGGCCATGTTTGATCAAAAGGCTCAGGTGAGCGACTTCAGGGCCATCATGGCCCTCTTGTTTACAAAAAGTCTCCTCTTCACGATTTGAATGTGAATGTAGGACAAGGAGCCCCTTCCCATTTCTTGATAAAGATATATTGCTTTCAAGAAAGAGACTAGGATTCTACGAAAGAAATTCAAAGCATAATTTGAAAAAGAAAGGAGAGGGAGGTATTACTGTTCTGCAAACGTGGTTCCATTTTGTTTTCATCTGATATGTTTTTTGTAAAAATCCTATATCCTAACCGGCTGAAACCTCCAAATTACAATACAACTGGTTACGTCATCAAGTTATTTATGTAAGCATCGGATTTTAATAGAGGTGGAGGATTACAGCAAAATCAGACTACACGTATCAATAACGACTGTGGTCTAAATCATCCGCGATATACATATACATTGATTGATTGTTTGGTGTTAAACGCCGTTTTCAAGATTAAATCAGTTATATCGCGGCGGCCAGTGCACCTATCCTTGCTTTCCTACAGTCTCTTTTACCAGTTCTCCGAACAATTTTCTTTCCAAGCCACTGACTGCTTTCCCACACAACCATCATCGCTATAATGGTCAGCGGTGGGAGAAGAATGATTCCTGTCGCAATGACTATCATCAATCCTCGGAAAGAAATTGGCCAAGCCAGGGATCGAACCCACGACCCCCTATTCTCAAGTCCTGCACGCTACCGACAGCGCTTCAGAGCATAGATGGTCAGATGTGGCAGTAATGATTAAATTACAAACATCATATTTCCCATTATATTTTCGAAGCAGTTTCTCCGAGGGTCTTTTCAAACGAATTTCTTTTGTAAGGTGTTTGATTAAAGAAAATGGATAATGTGAAAATGATCATTTTTAGAGTAAATGAAATCAAATTTTCACATTGACCTTGACGTTTGACCTTGTTCTTGTCTGGGCATCATACAAGGCTCACCTAATTTCAATTTTGTTGACAAAGACAACGACTACAATTAACTACCTGGCGTCGAGAATCAACAGACTTGGAACACTTGATAAATGTATCCATGGTGGTTAATGTAAGTTGTAAAGTTTGATAGATCGGATTTACATTCATTTATCGTCGTCACCGGTTACCCACATGGGCCACGCCCAATGTACACTGTTGGTTTTTGCTACGGGGGACAATGCATGATACAGGATTAAACCCATTCTTAGTAACGCCTGGTACTTTAGCGTGCTCTGTATATAGCACCATCACGACCCTCAAGTGACCCAAGACTTGATGTTTACAAGTCCTACGCTCTACCACGTGAGCTATGCGGGGTGGTCCAAAAGCTACGATTGATTGAATTTGCTTTTATTTTTCGTCACCACCGGTTACCCACATTGGCGACGACCCCTGAAGACTTCTAGTTAGGACACGGTTTCTCCGAGAGTTTATGATGTTCAAAAATAAGAATACCATCTAGACTCCTAGAGTTTCGGCGGATATCCCCCTGCATATTAGACCAGTGACCTGTACCATTTGACATGGGGTTTTTTTAGTAAAAAAATAGAATCTGTTTTGTAAAATAAGAATTTAACTTACAAAAAACTGCTCAATACACCTCTGCCTGGTATCAGCAGCGGCCTCGATTTTGGTCCTGCGCCTTTTCCTGACGGTTGTTTTCAGATTAAACCCGTCCATGTCTTGATCTTTATTTTTGTCTAATTTATCCAGCTCTTTACCAGTGTTTATGTCGTCAAGCTCTTCCTTCAACACATCCAGAGATTCCAAATCGATCTCTTTCAGTCTTATGTAGTCTTTGCAGCGACCAGACCGTATGGCTTTATTCAGGGCCTTAAGGGCCACCTTTTTTTTCATACCAGATGGTAACCTATACACCCATTTTCTCTTGCCTGTTAAACCACCGATTTTTACACGAGGTGAAGACAGAACTTCCCTGATGAGGTCCCTTATTTGCAGGTGCCAGTTTCCTCTAGAGAAGAACGCAATCATCTTCGCATTCGGGAAGTCCTCTTTACTCTCCCTCAGCATCCTCTTTTCGTAACACCTTTCAGCATTAGCCAGTTTGTCGCCTTTGACCTGATACAGAGATCTAAATTTCACCATCATGTAATCAACGGTGTCGATATGAATCAACAACAGTCCACAGACGGACCGATCAGTGTAATTCGAGTCGATTACGATTCGACTGGGTTTCTCCTCTTCTCTGGCCTTGGCCGCTATACCTTTTTCCTTAGCGTCTAGCTTGTGTTTCATTTCCTTAGTTCTTAGTTTACGTTAACCGTCTTCTTAGTGTTCAATTAACCTTAAAATGCCCTTCAACACGCGACACCTATAATTTATAGGTAAACACATGGGGCTTTCCAGGCGGTTTTCACAAATATCTATAAATAGAATTGTGGGATTTACTGTAGATTCGGTGACAGACAAGTCCTGTAAATTGGACTTAAATATAGTAAATCGATTGGAGGTTTTGGTATACGTTCGGCCAGGAAGGTAGCTCCGATGTTATTTTGTGATTGTTTCTCCATTCCCTTTCGACGCAGCCATTCTGCTAATATGTCTAGATTTCAAATTCTTTCCGTCATCTTTCAACTATGTGTGTCTTAAAGCTGCTACTCAGCTATTAAAATGGATGTAGATCGATAGGTAAATGATTTATCTTCACGTTGACACAAAGTTCGGTGTCAGGTTTTTTTTAAATCTTTACTTATTTTATCGATATTTTGACATAAAGATATCTGGTTAAATTGTAAACAAACACACATTGTAAATTCAGTAAACTGGGCATTCAATTTCATTTGAAAACGTAGCACCATATAATGGGCAATTAAGTGGTTAGTATGACTCAAATCAGAATGCTGACGAATTGTAGAAAAAAACTTAACTGTTCTTGCAATGGCTTACAGCATGCACAGTAAATGTCATGCTTAGTTTCAATTTTAATTTCCTTGGAAGGAGGTCAATGGATATGCACATTTAGAAAAAGTAATTATAAGGGGACAACAGTTACACTTTTTAATTGATTTGGTGTTTTTACAGAGATTAATTATTTATCTGTTGATCAAGACCTTATTAAATTAAAAGCTCGACGCATACAGCCACTTGAACGATGGCGGTATTTTCATTTTTGTTTCCAGAATGGGAATATGAAAAAATGACTTCCTCTAGGGCAAACAGAGACACAATACAAAAATCGGAGCAAACTTCATAGTTAGGGGTAGTTTCAATAACAAGGTAATTATGCAGACTCAGTGTTATTTGCCACGTAAGTTTTTTCACACATAAATAAGCGCGTAGCGACCAAAATAGGCACATGCCTATTTAGGAAAGAAAAGTAACAAAAATGTCAATAACAATACTACACAAATCTAATATGAAAAAGGCAAAACCTCAATACGAGCGACGTGAATGATTTGTGGAACAAATATCTATTAATTCGAATTACGAGCTAGATTCTAGATCTTGAAATCAAAGGGTTTTTTAGTTCGAATTCCGGCTTTGCCAAAACTAATTTTGGGCGTTGTCAAAAGTAAGAAGCATTTTTCTTTCAAAGATTTATACATGTGAAATACGGCGAACTGTCTCTGATTTTCTTAACAAAATAAAGACAGTTCCTTGACAATTTTGCTAATTTATGTCCAGAAAAAAATTGGAATGATAAGTGGTTCACATACTTTTAAAGACCATTTTATGGGAACATTTGCTCACTGCATGTAGATCTAGATCTATATAGGAGAGACTTTGACTTTTACGAGGAATCGGTCAGTAGGTTCAGAAGAATATTGAGCAGAATACTGGTAAAAGGAACTTCAGGAACGCATGGTAGGTGCACTTGCCGCCGCAATGAATATACACACAAAAGGAAAAAACAAACAAACAAACAACAACAAACAAACAAAAACAGATTTTTTTTTGTCAGTGCACAGGTCTACCCATGTTTTACCTGGAGTTTCTTTAAAATCAGAGTGAGTAGATCACTTGCTTTCCTTTTTCATCCCATCTACTTTCCTACATGTCCATCATTGAAACAGTGATCAGTGTAGATAAAGGAATGAATTTTGTCGCAATGACTAGATCTAGATCTATCAATAATCCTGGGAATGAAACTTGCCGAGTTATCGGATAGATATCCAACTTATGGCAAAAAAAAAAAACGCCAAACGTTTAGATCTATCAACAAGCTTTCGTAACACTGAATAAATATATTTAAGCCATGTTGCGGTAAAAAAAAGGTTTAATGCATCTCCGTGATGTATGATATCAAGCAAGTCATCACATAATTATACATCCATATTGTATGATAACTGACTGAATCAAAAGGCATGCATACTGGTCCTTTGACATGCAGAAAGTTGAAAAATAGATCTTTTGACATGCAGAAAGTTGAAAAATAGATCTAGCAAAGAGTTTTGACCCAGGTTAGCTTGCGCAGACTGCACAGGCAGACCAGGGTCGATAGTTTTTGCAGGTGCATTAAGCCTTCTTTTTACAGATCATAAATCCGGCTTTCTCTGTAAATGGTATTTTGAAACAGTCAAAAAACTAGTTTAGATCTAGTCATGATTTCTACGACACAATATTTTCCGCGAAAAAACGGCTCGTGCATGACGTAAGAATAGTATGATTAATGAGTCATTATTTGCTAACATAGATCATTACGTATGTTTATACACAAATAGACGCTAAATACGCTGAAAGTAAGTAAAAAATTAGATAATATGTACTCATTAAACTGATAATGATTTTTAAGTAATCACCTCATCACATTTTTGACTAATCAGGTACTTGTGCGAAAGATTGTCATACGTGTGGCGCTGTGCGACTAACCGGAAGACACTCAATCTTAAGTCATCCCTATTTAGATTTAGACTAAAACCCATAACGAAGTCGGAATTTCATTTTTAAAGATCTAGAACGGTGTTACCGCAAAACGAGCTTCGCTCGTTATTATATTTTTTCTAGATATACGCGCCTTTTCAAACTAAAGAGATGAGTTTAATTGACTACGGAGTTCCGATATGCTTTACAAGAAGTGATGATGTTTCATGTGACGTCATCATGACTAACTGTGCATATATAGAGGATAATCAACCGGTTGTGTGTGATGTTAAAAATCTGTCACTAGAATGGAGTGCGATGCAGTTGAAAAAAACGAGTCCGAAGGACGAGTTTTTTAACCGCATCAAACCCCATTCGAGTGACACATTTTAATATCAAACACAACCAGTTGATTATCCTATTTATTATATTCCTAATTCGCCTTCTTTTTTTTTTTTAAATAATTATCAAGAATGGTACAATATGAGCGATATAGGAAAAAGGTAGTTTCGGCAAACATTCTCAAACTGTATTGACACTAGTGATGATAGATGATACCATATTTATCATCACTAGTGGTGTTTTTCACTGCGAATTCCAAATAATTCACTGACAGGAATAACATTGTTTTAATCTTAACTTTTTCTATGATAAACCCGGCTTAATTTTTTTTCATCACTCAATTCTTTAATAACTGAAGATAAAAAGGTATTTGTTAGACTGGACTCAACCTTTTAGGACATGATGTTATATTACCCAAGATTTGGAAGGTCATACCGATGTTATTTTTGTGACTGTGCTTCCGTAGTATATGGAAACATTAAAAAAAAAAACATCAGAGGTACCCTTCAAGACGATAAACAAATCGGCGTGGTGCATGAATACTGTAGAATTATCTTCTTACCGAAACCGCCAATCCGTCATTCACGTCCAATTTACCGAACTTGTCTATAGGCCTTTCCGAAAAGTATTGTTATCGCCCTTGAATTATTATCGCCCTTCTTGACTCTTTCGCGTAGAGTAAGCTCGCCGACTTCCGGTGGAGAGCAAACTGAATAGCATCACTCTTCGTAAAAGTCAAAATGGATTACCGAACACCAAAATCGACAGAGAAAAAGCGGCATTACTGCTGCATTTGTAGCAACTATCATGGGAAAATGGTAAATGGAAGGAAAACCACGTTACATCGATTTCCTATCGAGGACAAATTACGGAAGGCGTGGATAAAACGACTGAAAACTCAGTTTCAATTTCATCCTGAAGACAAACGATAGATTATGTTCAGAACATTTCGTTAACGGTACCTACGAAAAAAAGAACCCAGTGCCAAGTATATTTCTTGTGAATGGAGCTCGTAAAGTTTTTAAAACTTCAAAGGTAATATTTTTTCTTTTGTTCTGACTCTAATAGCTTGTCTGTGTGTGTGAACCTTTGTTTTCGATAGCTAACTGACAGCGTTCCAAAATAGTTGACTGTCAACAGAGTTATTTAGACATGCTGGATCCAGGTCAGAAATTAAGGGAAATTCGCTTTGGACTTTTGCTATAATCAGTGATACACTTATGTCTTATATGGTAACATTGATTTGTATAATGTGTAAATCAGAATTTGTCCATTTACAAGCAGCTGTTCCTGCTCTCTGCGTTTACAATTTAACTATCTACCAGACATGAGAATTGTTCATTTTGCCATTTGAAATTATTTGCTGACAACAATTAAAGTGTTTGAAATGATCAGGTTTGTATTTGAAAAGGAAGAAAACATTGTGGAAATAGGAGAAAATGCTAAATACTAGCCTGTTATTCCTTATCACAAACCTTTATATTATATATATTGCAGTGTATGTAATGTATATTCAAACTGTCAGCAATTAGAAAGACATACCCCCCAGGCTCACAGATTTATTTATCCCTTACTTTGTCTGTTCAGATGGAGTTCCATGAAACTCTGAACAATGATGTGAGTACAATTTCAGAGAAAGTTGTAATGGCAGTCAAAGATGATATTGAAACATACGAAAACACTCCACTACATATAACCGAAACATGTGTGAATGAACATATCTCCTGTCTGTTACATGATTATGTGCATTGTCATGACAGGGAGATCGCAAAATATTTCAATAAAGAAATACAAACTGAAAACAGTGTGCCATTGAAAACCTTTCGTGATGCGTCTTCGCAAACAATTATAGAGAGAAGAGAAATTTCAGTAGAAACAAACGCAATAGCATATGAATCAAAAAGTGTACAAGTAGAAAAGCCGGAATTGGTGTTTGAGGACATACAACATGAAAGACAAAATGTTATGTTTTATACCGGGATACCTGATGCTGAAACATTTGTTGCTCTTTTTGAAGAGATGAACGACATTCATACAAATGAAAACAACAACAATGGACGCCCCAGATCATTAAGACTAATTGATGAATTTTTCATGACCTTAATGAGGCTTCGTCTTGGACTTCTGATACATGATCTTGCACAGAGATTTCATATTTCCAAATCAACATGTGGAGACACCATAAACAGATGGATAGACTATCTTTCTGTAAAACTTAGTTTCCTTACTGCATGGCCACCAAAGCAAATGATTAAAAACATGCTTCCCAGTAGGTTCAGGAAATATCCTAACTGTAGGGTGATAATTGACTGTACAGAGATTTACACTGAAACTCCTCAGTCATTAAAAAATAGATCTCTGATGTATTCAAATTACAAATCACATATGACATACAAATCATTAATTGGCATAACTCCAAACGGAGTTATTACTTTTGTGTCTGACTTATGGGGAGGTAGTATCAGTGATAAACAGCTTACAAAGTCATGTGGATTACTAGATTTGCTTGAGCCAGGAGACCAAGTTATGGCAGACAAAGGTTTCCTGATATCTGATCTCTTATCTGAACGTGGCATACAATTAATTATACCTCCTTTGAAGAACAAAAAATTCATGAGACAGGATATTGAACAAACCAGGAGGATTGCAAACCTGAGGATATATGTAGAAATGGCCATTGAGCGAATCAAAAACTTTCGAATAATGCAAGGAATTATGCCAATTACTCTTTCACAGCAAGTCAGTCAGATTTGGAAAATATGTGCCACTCTAACAAATCTTCAACCACCTTTAGTAAAGAAAGAGTAGAATACCAGTTTCTGTGCAAATCTGACTTTATATTATCCTGCATTCAAAAGCTCTTGAAAAGATTATGGAAAAAGGACAATTTGCGTGTAATAAGCAAGTGCTACTTTTCCCATACTGTTTTCTAAACTGTATGAAATTAGACAAGGAAGTTATATGATGCATGGTACCAAGCAAGTTATCACATAATTATGGATCCATAATATACACTTTTTTTAACCAACTTTATCCTGAGGTACACTAGTCCTTGGACATACAGAAAATTGACCAATAGTGAAAAGTTTTGGCCCAGGTCAGCCTGCATACATTTTGCAGATGAATTAAGCCTCCTTTTCACAGAGCATGGCTCATATATGTATCATCATTTTTATCTTTACAATTTAATAAAATAAGAGACCCATTTTCCATAAAACAAACTTTAATTGTTCTTGCTTATCCATAGGAAAAATAAGTTTATTCAAATCAGTCTGAATTGTATTGATTCACTTGACTCCTAAGTTCTTCAGCCTTTATTAACTCTTTACCAAACCACAAAAATTTAGACTATTCCAAATTGAAAGCATTTGCAGATAACAAATGTGACTGAAAAATTGAAATTTGGTTTGGGAAGGGTAGAAAACATTGTGGGGAAAGGAGAAAATGCTGGTTACCAGCATTTTCTCCTTTTCCCACAATGTTTTCAAAAGGCCTCTTTCTCAGCATCGTTAAAAGTTGGGATTGTGTGGTAAAGGGTTAAACAACCCAAATGACAAAAGTTTGTGAAATTATTGGAAAAGGGGATAAAATTCTGATCACTAGAATTTTCTCCTTTTCATAAAGACTTTTTACAACCTATGCACAGATCTTAAAACATTAGAGTACAAGAGCTAATGCCATAATGATTTACACACAATACAAGAAAGTTATTTACCTTTTTTTTAACCCTTAACCAAACAATGTCCAGTTCTAACAACTTCGATGGAAATGTCTTTTGAAACATTGTGAGAAAAGGAGAACCAGTATTTTATCCTGTTCCCATAATGTTTTCCAACATACTAATGAATCCTTTATAAAAGCTATGTTCAATTGGTCATCTGCAAATGCTCCTGGTAATAGTTAACCCTTTACCATACCATCCCGAGTTTTAATAACCCTAAGGAAAAAACCTGTTAAAAACATTGTATTTGCATTCCCATTTGGGCTTGATGCCTTTTAAAACACTGTGGGCAAAGAAGAAAATGCTGGTAACCAGCATTTTCTCCTGTTCTCATAATGTTTTCAAGCATACTAATGAATCCAATTATCAGTGCCACATTCAATTTTTTGCCCGCTACTGTTTTTGGTAAATAGTAAACCTGTTACAACTATATCCCGATTTATAACAATCATAAGGAAAAGGCTTTTGAAAAAATCATGTGGAAAGGAAAAATGCTGGTTACTAGCATTTTCTCCTTCTATCACATTTTTTTCTATCTGTTCAAAGAGAAATTTCCATTTTGGAGCCACATTCAAATGCTTGTCTCAAAATGCTTTAGAATGTAGACTAGTCTAAAATGTTTTGTTTGGTAACAAGTTAACTGTTTCTTCCTTATGTCACTTAAATCAATCTTTCTACCATTGGTAGACTACCAATGTTTTTAAAGGTTCATGTCATTATACACAAGAAAAAAAGTTATCAACCCATTTCTGTACAATAATGCCTTAATTGCCATACAATTGATGGTTTTGATAAAGCCATCAAGGCACAAAGTGTAAGTTGCTACAAAAAACCTTTTCCTTTTCCAAATTGTTTTAACTACATGTAGAAGTGACTGATTGTAACAGTTTTTAAGATGAAACATTGTATTACATATCCTTCAGAAATAATGTCTTTCCCCTCTTCACTCTTTCTGAAAACAGTTCTGGAACAATATATCTCAGGTAAAATGAGGTTAATGTCTTCAAGGTACTGTCCCAAAATTCTGAGTCAAAATGTATCCTCTCTATTGTTGAGCCTGTTAATGTCCATACAAAAAAGTCACAAAATTTCCGTTTTGTTATTGCCATTTGGCCTTGAATCTGATAACAATAGTTGCTGTTTCTTTTGAGCACTACTTGTCCATTTTTAATATTACAAAAAAAGTCAGATTTCTTTGCTGCCTCGATAGGATCTAGGAATCTATATTTGAAAGGACATTTAACTTCCAAAACCCCTGAGAGTCCATCACACTCTATCAACCCATCAGGACTGCTGCCTAAGAAAGGATTGTCCTCATCTAAAGCTAGACCACACTCCTGCAGTACCACTTTACTGTACAGTTCTCTAGCCTTTCTAACATAGACTCTCTTTGCAGCTGCCTCATGTTTTATCCCCCAGTCAGTGCTCTTTGACTTAAAGTCTCTATAGTGTAAAACACTTCTTATGACAGAATCTTCAGTTGATTCCCTTCGTTTACAGACAAGTCCAAAGTTTGATGATGTGAGAATCCCTCTACGAGCTGTTTTCCATTTCCCATTCAAAGCTTGACCTTTTGTGTCTGTCTCTATCTTTTTTATTTTTTCTCCTGTCACAGATTCACACAAATTAGTGAACTCTTGATACATTGTTCTCTGTATTTTACTGTTTCTCAAACAAATGGAGTCTCTGTACATAAAAGGTACATTAAACAACCTATGCTCATCTTCATTATCATTGGTATTTGCACTGACTGTATATAACCAACATGCATTGCTGTTCAATTTTCTTAACTTCTGAGCAAAGCACTCCTTATCTACTGGTCTGATGTTCTTTCTTTCATCTAAGACCAGCCTTCTTCCTCTTGTTGTATGTACATTCTCAAACTTATGTTTTTTGAATTTTCGTTCTTGAGACTTTTTAGGTGTCAGTTTTCTTTTTCTTGGCTGATTCCACTTACATTTTTCAGATGTAACTGAATTTAGGCCTGTGTCTTTTTTCTGATTTACATCTACCAGAGCATAAAGCAATCCGGCAATATGGTTACATGACTCGCCTTCTCTGAAAAGTAGAGAATAAAAAATAATTATTTGTTTTTCTAGGAAACTTGTATATACATTATTTATTTTCTTATCTCTTTTGCCTTGAATGTCCATGTTTATTCCGCACTGTATTAAGATTAATAACAAAGTGTAGCTGGTGGATTCAACCACATCCATGAAAACTGGAAATAAGCATTATGAATTAGGTTTGTTATGTATATAAAAGTGTCAAAAATGTGGCAAAAGTGGATTTATATACAATTTACTCATTTTCTACAATGTCTCAAAAGTGCCTGCTTCAAGCCAAACAACAGAACTTACATGTAGCACATCATTGTTTTTAAGGCACTGAGACAGATGGTATTAGAAAGTAAACTGGGAAAAGAAAAAGTATTTTAATTGCCTGCATTTTCTCTCATTTCAATCATGTTTTCTACGCATATAATACTAGTTGACCCCACCATTTAAGCCACATGTAATTTGTTGTCTGCTGATGCTTTTAAAAGGTGAATATAAAATTTTGTTGCCTTGCGAGAAGTAAATGGAAATATTCAAACTTACATGCATGTAAAATTGTTAAAATCACCCATGTTTTGTGAAATAAACTACAATAAAAATATACTGCTGATTTTCTTTCACCTTTTTTTGGTCATACTTATGAGCTTTGTACAGATACAATGATATAGACTGTGCATGCTATAGCTTTCGAAATATTCATTTGTAACTTCTCGTACAAAAACTATGCAATAAAGAGCCGATTCATATGTATATTACCAATAACATTAGAAAGTCAAATTGGCCCACCTTACCATGATCAAAATTCTTATTACAAGCAAGAAATAAATTTATGATCAAAATGAGGGAAGGAAATTCAACGAATTTTAAGTAATCATGGAGGGTCCTGCATGGCTCAGTGTTAAAGTGCGAGGCTCGTGACCTCGAGGATCCAGGTGCAAATATCCTTCGGCAAAGACAATTCAAAGCCCTAGCCTAGTACTGGTGGAACTGAGGAAATAAATGAATATGTGAGCTCCGCAGTGATATGTGATATGACTGAAACGTTGTTGAAAGCAGCGTTTCATATTCAATTTAAATAATCAGAAAGAAGTAGACCATTTCAGAACTGGGCTGTTTTGACCCCCATTCACCAATTAAACCTTGCATAAAGTGAATAAATCTCTTACCCTGCAGTACATGTGCAGCAAGCTGAATGAACATGACCTGTGACTTTTGACATGCACACCCAAACTCTGTAGTCTTCCTTCTTTCCTGTTGGACAAGATGGGATGACTTTGCATGACACGTAGCAGTGACTCATCGATTCATTAATTCCATGATAAGAAATGCTGTGGACGTGGTTGTCTTCGTAGAAAACTTTGGCTTTCAGTTGTCTACTAGCGTTGTTTGAGGCCCCATCACAAGTTCTTTCTTTGTTCAGGACTAAGTAATTATAAAGTTCTTTATCCGTAAACATTGGTATTTTATTTAAGTCCTTATCCCAATTAGAAAGTGATTCAGGTTGAGGTAGATTTTCTCCAAGTGGCGTTAAAAATTTCGTTGTCTTCCTTTCAGCGTCAATACTCCCTTCCTCTGTCCGCGGCTTTCTGGTTTCAAACAGTAACAATCCTTCGACTCTTTTTATAAGACAAGATCGCGTTCCCGAAACTTGAACTCGTCTTTCTTTTAAAAATTCTTCTAACTGTTTTGTTGTCGAATTCTGCGCGTGAAACGGTTGACTGATTTCTTTTGGGACGCTTTCTTTGTTCGCCATCTTCAGAATATTACCTCACCGGAAGTAGTTACTTATCAAGGGAAGTAATCTTTCCAAGGGAGATAACAACATTTTTCGGAAAGGCCTATTACCGAAATATCCTGTCAACCAAATCGTGCAGTCGATTACGTAATCTATATTGTGTTGTCGGCAGGAGAAAGGGGTCTTACGACTCCGACGTCAATTTCGAGTAAATGCGTTTTAAAGCTGGGGCTTTTTTAATAGACTCCTGCGGTAATTTTAGGTTTATACACACATACTAGATTGTACACAGCCTCTTAATTCGGTTAACACGAAATTCAGTCACAAATCTGACTGGTCCATTTGTATTACGATATTTAGAATAAAGGCAGTCGAGGTGATTTCATCCTTACTGAGTGAATCACTTCCTGCTTGATAGCAGCAATGAACTCATTGAAATTGGGTGACATGAACATCGGTTTTAAACATGTAACCCGCTGGGAAAAGGAGAACGACGCTTTCCTGGGTTTAAGTTCTTTTACTGCGCTGAAAAGCCTGAAACAGAAATTATTTAAATATCCTTAACAATCTATATCTACTAGGCACAGGACAAAAATAAACTTTTACAAGTATGCAACATAATGTTTTCTTAAGTTTTGAACTGCAAATCACGTGAGAGACCGGTCTGCTTCCCGCATTGTGAAAGCAAAGTTTCGTCTGTTAGGGGGTTCAGACAGTCAACCAATGAAATAACTATCATCATGGGGGGAGGGGGGGCTTTCGTCCGGGGTGGCAAATGTCCGGATTGGTAAATGTCCGGGTGGGAAATTGTCCTACACCCACCTTAGAAATCGTATCCTTTCTTTAACATTCACAAACAAAATCCAGCCCAAATCCTAAATTTGCCGTTAAAGTTAAATCCATTTTCTTTTTTTTTTCTCTTGATCGTAGTTATTTTCCTCTGTGTTATTTTCACAATTTCAAATTTGTTTCTTTTATCAACAAAACCTCCTGGCTTCCTGCCCTCCATATCATGCAGTAAACGTTTTCGATCGTCGGCAAAACACAGGCTCAGTCCATTTCCTAAATATTGAGACATGTTAGGCTCAAGATTTAAAAGGAAAGACCAACGTGGACAAATTTATCTAACTTTTTTTCGTATTTCTCGCTGTAATAGTGTATGAGATAACAGAAGCTGACCATAAAAATTTAACAACTCCGTATTGGTGGTACTTTACACAAAAGTTTAGTGCGGCAATTTTTTTTTTGAGAAAAGAATTGTGTGTTACGAGCCCAATCAATGTAAAGGGACAGAGGGTTAATTGGGCGCCTCTTTGATGGTGGTATCGCACCGTCGTGGTCTCACATACTGTTTTACCCGGCTTGCAGCAGGAGGTTAACAAGCACATGTCATAAACATGTCATGTACAAAGAAACTCTCTTGTTTTCACGACCATATTGAACCCTTTTTCTGATCAAATGTAAATGGAATTTGGAATTTACACAGGTTAAATGGGTAAGTCGAATGTCATAACTTTGGTATTTTCCTCATACGAGGGTTGTTCGGAAAGTTCGTAGAATTTTGTTATAAATCACACAATATTCTCAGTATTACAAAGAATTTTATACCTACTTAAACTTCAACATCTCTTCTATAAATTCCATGAAAACCAAAACGATGCTCTACATCACACGAAAATAATGTCTATTTAAAATGAGTATGTTAGAGGTACCCGGAGCACGCCGAAGTCAATATGACGTCGCGTAATCATTAAGCTTGCGTCGTTTACATCAAGCGATCGTCTCACTTTCTCAACATAGTCACCAGCAATATCTATGCATTTCTTATGTCTGGTCATCCATTTGTTGTAAGTTTCAATGTACCAGTCCTCAGTTAGTGACGATACAACAATTTGAGTCTGTTTTGTAAGTTCCTCTGCTGAATCGAATCGCTTTCCACGCAAACTCGCCTTCAACTCGGGAAAAACCCGGAAATCCATAGGAGCCAAATCTGGACTGTATGGCGGATGATCCAATACTTCAAAACCAAGTAAACTAATCTCAAGCTGTGTAGATTCTGCTCTGTGCCCCGGGGCATTATCCTGATGTAGAATTATTCTGTCCAGAGACATGTGTGGGCGCTTTTTTCGAACAAATTCGTAGCGGTGAATAAACTTCTGTGAACAGTGTACGCGGCGCTCCTTTTCATTTTCCTTGAGTAATTGTGGTACCCACTGAGCACTCACTTTCGACATGCCAAGTTCCTCAGTTAGTATACCATGTACTGTTGAGCACGAAACACCGAGTTCATTAGCAATAGTTCTGACGGTGGTTCTTCTGTCGGTCTGAACCATACATTTTACCGACTTCTTAAGCGAACAAGTTACGACTGCCGGTCGACCGCTCCTGGAATCGTCATTAATAATTTCTCTTCCGCTCCTAAAACACGAATAGGTATTTTACCGACTGCTCCGGGTACCCATGATGACGTTGCTACGACAACCCATATATCTGGTTTCTGTATTCGATTTTCTATTATTTTTTTTTTTAAAAATTGCTTAAAGGGCAAATCCTAAAATATTTTGACCAGACTGTGTTTTTCATTTAATCAACTGCAAATGATGTCAGTTAAACATGTGTCCGCCATTTTCATAAATACCACCCTGTAACATGCCATAAACCACGGCCGAATTGTCACGCTGATATACGGCCCTAAAAATGGTACATGGCTTACTTCCCCTGATTCGCTTATCTCCCGTGCATGTGTGACGTCATTGTCGAGTCAGTCTGTGTATACCGTCAGTAGACATAAAGTAGGAACGCAGATGATTGTATGCAGATATCTGAGATAAATTAAGCCGAAAAAATGGTAAATTGTGCAGCCTATGGCTGCAACGTCGATTCGGGAACATAGATTTAGTATGTTCAAATTTCCGAAGGAATTAAAAAGGAGGAAACTATGGATGAACAACGTTTAAATCGGGGCCGGACAGTAGCGACGGATTTTTTGTCATCGGTTCATTCGAAATTGTGTCTGAAATACTTCGATGACAGTCAGTTCTTAATAAGTCCAAAACTCGCAAAAGAAGTTGGTTATAGGAATTTTAGGCTGCGGATTAAACCTGACGCTGTGCCGACATTATTCGAAACTCCCGAGTCGAAAGGAGATAGGCCTTAAACCGAAACTCCGAAAGACAGACATTCCGCAACGGCAATTTCCAAAAAGAAAATGCAACATAAAGTAGGTAATTTCTTTTTTTCTTGATATTGGAATACATGAATTGTTATTCGTACTATTTTACCCTTTTCTACATTATCGCTTCATTCTGAACAAAGGAGAAATTGCTGCCGTTTTCTCCCTTTTCCAAATGATTTCAACATTTAACGAAATTACAGATTCATCCAAATTCATAACATAAATTTTGCAAATAACATTGTTCAAAGGATGTAAACTTTCAAGGGATAATAATCATTCTTTGAACAGCAAACATCATTTTCTTCCCACATTGTTTTTCAAACACTCTTTCTTTGGATATTGGAAACTAGATCTAGGGTTTATATGGTAAAGGGTGAAGTCAGTATCTGGCTAACCCTAGTCATGGTCATAAATAATAATCCATCACCGACCAGTTGAAACAATACAGGAAATGATTACATAACATTTGCATATATCACCCCTTTACACTGTAATGTTTGTTTGTGACAGTAAACTCATGTTACAGCTTTTATCCCATATACTTCTCTTTGACATTTCACCCTTAAAAATAATTTGACAACTTACATGCATTTTGAAAAAATTTTGAATTATATCTATACAATTTTGATTTGTGGATATTTCCTTGTTCCTATCCATATTATGTCTTCTAGACAGGCTACTGAGAAAAATGTTTTGAACATGTCATTATGAAAATTTTGAAATTGCACATTTGACACAAGTCATTTTCTCTGATAATCAGACAAAAGTGAGGAGATTAAAAATAATACATTTTTTTTTTTAAATTAGGAAACAGACTGTTTTTGACCAGGCTCACACGCCAGTTCTTTTACCTTTTACCTCAAAATTCTGACCTTCAACAACACTAATGGAGAAGGCTTTTGAGGACAGGGTGAAAAAAGGAATAAGTCCTGATACCCAGAGTTATCTTCTTTTCCTACAATATTTTCTACCCTCAAACCTATTGTCAAGGCCACATTTGATCTGTGGTCTGCAAATACATGTACTTTCGGTATGGAGTGCACAAGTCTAAAGTTTGCCATCTGTGTAAGGGTTTAGCCTAACCCTAACCCAAATGATAAAAAAAATAGAATATTTCAAATCCACAGCATTTAAATGTGACCGATAAAATGTGATTGTTTATTGGAATTTAGTTTAACTTAGTTTAACCCTTTACCAAACAATCCTTTGTTTTAACGACCCTGGTGAAGAAAGAAAAACCTTTTGAAAACAATGTAGGTTAAGGAGAAAATGCTGGCAACCAGTATTTTCTCCTTTTTCTACCCCATCAAAGACAAGTCCAAACATTTGAGTAAAATTTAATTTGTTGACTCCAAATGCTTTCAATTCGGTTGAGTCAATAAATTTGACGTTTGGTAACAATTTAAACATGTATTTTACATCTTTTGAGAAACAAGTTCATACAACTCGTACTAATCTCTTCGGATACTGCTTCCTGGGAATTAAACCAGAACTCGTGCCCAATGTGTGGGATTTATATTTAACCCTTTACCAATCAATCCCTAGTTTCACGACCCTGAGACAGAAGCCTTTTAAAAACATTGTAGGTAAAGGAGATAATGTTGGTAGCCAGCATTTTCTCCTTTTACTACAATGTTTGCTACTCTGCTGGAAACAAATTTCAATTTTTGAAATATTTAACTTTATTTTGTCGTCTGCAAGTGATTTCAATTTGGACCTGTTTAATATCTTGTCGTTTGGTAAGGAGTTGAAAATATTGTGGATAAAGGACCAATTGATAGTTACCAGCTCTTTCTATGTTTTTACAATGATTCTGAAGTCATCTATACTGCAATCTGACCGGAATGTCAGTATTAACCGCTCAGTCCCTAGTAGACCAATTTGAGACTTACCCAAATTGGAACAATTTGCATAATACAAACAAGAACTGAACAAATTTACACTATCCTTTCCCATGGCTTACAATTCGGAGTTTAAGACTTTCACAGAGAAGCTCTATATGGAACATACAATAGCTATACATGTATGATAAATGTTTGCATTAAATGGATCATGTGGACAAGGTAAACAGCAAAAAAGTATTTCACACAGGTAGATCCCCTCTCCCTCTCTCTGATGTTCATGTATTTCTGTATGGTAAGAAATACAACTAAGATAATTTTCAAAGTAATTTTGAGAATTAACTCTTAATAATATCGGAACATATTCTTTTATCAAATTTCATGCTGGTTAACAGCATTTCATAATATTCTTATTCTCATGAAAATCGTGATTTACTGTGTAACCCTTCACCCATGTGAGAATAAACTTGTACCCGTCAATGTTTACAGAATTCTTTACAAGGTACAAATATCAAAAAGGACCCATCAACAAATAGTTAGTACTAACATCTCACGATTATCAATCGTAAAAGTCAAGAAAAAAGGTTATTTGACATGAAACTAAAGTGTCGGGGAAATGTCTTCAAAAGTGTCGGGGAACTGTCTTGTCGTGGAACTGTCTTGAAACCGTCTTTATTTTTTTTATTTATTTATTTATTTATTTATTTTTTTGTTTAATTCCACCCGTTAATCTATTGAAAATGCTTCACGTGAAACAAAGTTTATGCCATACACTTAATTTTATCATGTACAGAATAATATTTCTGTAAGCGACGTTCGCCCCGTAATAGACGTATTTCAATAACGCGCGATACTCAACGTGTTGAAAAGTCCGGCACAACATCGCCTTTTTCGTCATCAGTGGGCGAAAAGTTACTTTTATCCTCATCATCAGAAACTTAATAAGTTTCTTTAAAAATTGGCTCGTACATGCACGGCCTTACCGGCCCAGAATCGTCTATTTCTTCGTCTTCAATATAGCTCAGTTCACTATCGTAAACATCGTCCATATTGAAACAAGCCCTCCTATGGCGTCACAAATCAAGGGACGCAACAATAAGTAAGGGAGATAAGCGATGCAATAAAAATTAATAAGCAGAAATATGAATTGAAAAAAAAGTACTTTTACATTTTTTTTTTTTTTTTTATTACAACATTACCAGTTTACCATTTGATAAGTGTAGATTTGAAAATTAACCATATCTGAAACTTGTTGATTTGCCCTTTAAAGGTGGGTATTTAGATTTTTCACATCTCACCAAATTAAAATATATATATCACTGAAATTTACATGAAAAAACAATACAAATCATCAATAATTAAGAATCATAAGATTACAAAAAAAAATTTTTTTGATGGTGTTCCCTTAAAAGGCTACGTAGCCTCTTAAGGTATTTTTTAGATTTCGCGCCAGAAATAAAAAAAAAAAACATTGTGGGAATGTCAAGTGATTGGCACGTGACTAATGACGCTTAAATTCCATTAACATAACAAACATGTAATTATTTTCCATAATGTCTTCTTCGGACGCTATGTTTGAAGCTTTGTCTGTGTATTTCCGGTACGTAAATGAGCGAGTTGCTCATGTAAAAATATAACGTGCTTCCCGTCAGTGTCGACCTGGGCCGTAGTAAATCTCTAATTTCTCTTGTTGTCGGATGGTTTTCGACTACTGGGGTTTTATGAATGAAAATTAAAAGGCTTTGGGAGTATAAGGATGATTTTTCTGTATTTTTGTAAAATTTTCGTCCAAAAATCTGAAGGGCCACCTTTAAGGATAAGTCAAGGTTCATGCATATCAAATTTCATGTATATTTGATGAACAATTCTAGAGATATCACAAAATTCTATGAATTTTCCGAACAACCCTCGTATATACGATCTTTTAAAAAAAAAAATCTATAATCTGCTTGTCGAATTTACCAAAAACTCTTTAATACGTCTCTGTTTGATATCAGCAGCAGCCTTGTCCATCATAATCTGGGCCTTAGTCCTGCGCCTTGTCCTGACGGGTAGTTTCAGCTTGAACTCCTCCATGTCGTCCTGCTCTTTATTCCTGTTTTTATTATCCAGCTCTTTATTTCCGTTTATGTCGTCCTGCTCTTTATCATTGTTTATGTCGCCAATCTCTTCGTTTATCACATCCAGATATTCCAAATCGATCTCTTTCAGTCTCAGGTAGTCTTTGCAACGACCTGTCCTTATAGGCCTTTCCGGAAACTAGGTAGCCTCCCCTTGAGTACTCTCCGATTACGCATGCGCACAAACGCAACATCTACTTCCGAGGACTACACAAGCACGGAAGCAATATATGGAAGTAGAGACTAAAAATGAACTTACCTCTGTAACTTGTGTTAAATTCCAAATCTATCCACAAATGAACAACAAAACGGTGAATTGAGATCAAAAACAGTTTAGAAGAGTCTTTTTAATCCTTTACCAAACAATCCCCGAGTTTTAACGACCCCGAGGAAGAGGCTTTCGGAATTATAAGGCTTAAAAAAAAATGCTCATGAACAAACTGTTCTCCCTTTCCCACAATGTTCTACCTTTTCAAAGAAAGAAAATCCATAATTCGAGTAACATTACCTCATTGTTGGTAAATGCATTCGGTATACACTAACTTAAAATTTTGTCGTTTGGTAAAGGGTTAATGTGACACGTGCGCGTTAATTTGTACACCACAGTTCTTCGATCGCCCACCCGGCAGTGCGATACCGAGATCAAAAGAACACACCGAATTAACCCTTCACACATTTAAATGAAGAATAATTTTGACGTATGTCTTTTTAACTCAAAAAGATGATGGAATGAATACAAGTATTTTGTGAAGGGAGACTGGAAGATTTAAAATTTGAACTAAAGCTACATTTGTTATGTTCATGATCTAGACTAATAGTTATGATATTTGTCTGAAGGAACATGACAATTTTTTGAGATCAGGATTTTCTTGACAATTCAAGGTATGCATGTAGTGCTGTAATTTCGGTAAATGGACTGTTCCTGCCTCTTTAGAGACACTTATTACCCTTCTACGAACCAAACAATCCGGAGTTTTAACGACCCCAGGAAAGAACGCGTCTTGAAAAATATTTGAAAAGGAGGAAATGCTTTTAAGCAGCATTTTCTCATTCCCGCAATATTTTCCACCTTTTCAAAGGCAATTTTAACCATTTGACCCACGTTTAACCTGTCAGCTTCAAATGCTTTGGATTTGGACGAGTCCAAAGTTCTGCCGTTTGCCGAACCCGGTAGCTAAGTCGGTAACGTACATGGTTTGAAATACTGGGATCATTGGTTCAAATTTATTTATATAAAATGTTGAAAGTGATAATATTTTGTAGTCTAAACAAGAAAAATGGATAGTCCGTTGATTTATATCTGAAACCCCATATAGTTTGAATTTATTAAAAAAATCCATAAACCCCCCACAACCCCCCCCCCCCCCCAAAAAAAAAATAATAATAAAAAAAATGTCAAAATTCTTTTTTGTAATCCTCCTACTTGAACTACCAAGTAGATGACTTTTATAACAAAGTCAATTCAAATTTCAAACCTTCCATCCCCCCTCCAAAAAAGGCAATTCCAGCTTCATTATGAGTGGCGAAGTATGTGCTGTAATTGCTTTCGTTGAGAAGCTGGTAAAGGGTTAGCTGGGTGTTCTTTGATCTCGGTATTTCACGGACAAAGTGGGTGACCTACAGAAGCGTTTCGGCACACATGTTAGTCGCAGATTAACACAAATGTGTCATATTAAAGTCTCGCTCCTATTCAACCTTATGTTGATCATTTGTAAATATAGGATTTGGAATTATTAAAAAAACGTTACAGAGGGTAAGTCCATACTAAATTCGACACCTAATGATGTACGTTTCCTGTCCGAGCACATACTGTTCTCATATGCACTGTTACAGGTCACTGTTTTAACTGCATGTCGGAATTAATTGTTTTTTTTTTTCTAATTCCTTGTCCTGTAAAACCAGTGATAGTATATTTCATGATCCATGGTAATACCAAGGCAGTCTGCAAAAAGTCTGTTATTTCTATCGCGGGGCTTCGTTTTGGTCAGTAATAACATTTTTTGTCTTTCGTAAGTGATAGTTGATGCAACTACCGACACTGCAGATTTTTTGGCATATAAATGACGTTATCTTAACTGCAGCAAGTTTAGGTGTCTCTTTCACCAAAATGTCCGAGAAATTCAACAGAAATTAATTGAAAAAAATTAATCCGTTACGTTTGCCAACAGTGTGCGATACAGAGCTGCAGGTCAGACGTGTTACTTATCTCCGAGTAATAATTTTTAGGAGCGAGGTATTGCGATTTTGGAAAGTTAAATGGATGACGAAAATCACGAATGATTTTTTTTTTTTTGTTCGGCCATTGTTATCAAAGGGACTCGGCACATGACAATTTGTGTTTAAAGACAACATTTCGATAAAAAAAAAATAAGATCCGAATATCTGCATATACATATTTAGATACAGATAATCGGATTTTTTATCGAAATGTTCTCTTTAAGCACAAAGACTAGCACAATCATCATATGCCGAGCGACTATGATTGCCATGATCGTAGTCCCCGGAAATAGGGATTTCCACAAGGGAGATAATCTTCGAAGGGAAGTAACCGAGTTTCCGTAAAGGCCTATAGCCTTATTCAGGGCCTTAAGTGGGTCTTCATTTGTCATTCCAGATGGTAGCCTGTAAACCCACATGTTCTTGCCAGTTGAACCTTTGATTTTTATACGAGGGGAAGACAATACCTCCCTGATGAGATCCCTTATTTGCAGATGCCAGTTCCCTCTAGAATAGAACGCGACCATTTTGGCCGCGGGAAAGTCCTCTCTACTCTCTCTCAACATCCGCTTAACCAGTTTGTTACCTTTGATCTCAAGCAGCGATCTATAGTTCAGAATAATGTAATCGACGGCATAGAGATTGATCATAATCAGTCCACAGATAGAACGATCGTTGTAATGCTTTCTGGTCAACCCGTACCTAAGTCAACTCGTACCTTAGTCAACTCGTACCTATTTTGGTCAACTCGTACCTGTTTTTTGGTCAACTCGTACCTACCCAAGTCAACTCGTACCTATTTTGGTCAACTCGTACCTGTTTTGGTTAAAGTCGTACCCTCAGTTCACATGAACATTGATAAACAATACAACAAAGATATATGACAATATTAGTTCTCTTCGCTGTGCAGGAACAGCAACATACGAAAATGCACAGAACATGCACATATACTTTCTCATTGGAAATGTTCTTGTTTGTAGATAGTGTATATTTTTATATTGTTATGTTTTATATGTTGGTTTACGCTGAAGAAGAGTATTTTTTCAAGCAATTGTTGTTTGTGTAGGACAAACTGATGATTATTTGAGCAGCGTCGCAAGGAAACTTGCCGAGATTTCAGATTTACGATGAAGAAAGACTGTACTATGCATGGAGCGAAATCAAAGGCGCAGATCAGCTAGTCTGCTCCTATGTTTTTGCATATAACATGTTTTCTCATGATAGACGCGGCTGTTTGTTATTTACATCTAATGGCTGTTTTATATTTTACAAGACAAAGAAAATAAAAAAATGTATTACATGTATGGCATTCGTTTCTTTCCTTTACCAGAATTTTCAGTCATTTAGGTGTTGACAGGGTTCCCCTTTGACTCGGGACCCCGGGCTTTGACACTTGGAAATCCGAAATCACCCATTTCTGACGCTTAAAAATAACTGCCTAAGCGTCAATCTGACGCATGATATTGTAGGATAAAGGGTCATATGATATAAATAAGCTCGTATGCATCCGACAGAAATACAGACTGTAATTAATATGATCAGTATCTAATAAGAAAGACGCATGCAGCCCTGTTTATCACAATTCACAGCTAATCAAGCTGGCGAGTGGCGAGCCGTTTGAAAACATTATAAAGGTGTTAATCCAATTATCTAGAGTAAAAAGACAGGTTTAACAGTTACCTGCAACCCTAATTAACAAATTCCTATCAAATCATTCAGCCATACTTCTAAAAAAAAATTTACTGACATGAAGAAAAGATCATTGAAAAAAAACCTGAAAACCCATGACACAACAAATGTCAGTTTGAGATCGTCCGATCAGAGGCACTTCAAACATTTTTTTCATCTTTGAAAATGAATTTAAACGTGAATTTACACTAATTTCTGTATAAAACAATTTGTGAAAGCTAAAAATCTCTGTTTAATGATGAGAGAAAACTGGTTGATTTTGAAATGAAAATATACAATAATTTAACCTATAAATGTGGGGAGAGAGAGATGAATGTTACGCCTTCTTGTCTTACAGTTTTAGCACTGGAATAAGTGTTAAAGAAGAAGTTATTGGACAAAAAAAGGAAACTAAATTTTAAGAAATACTTATGAAATAATACCTCAATGGATGTGACTTTTATTTTCTCCTTTTTCCACAATGTTCTTAGATATGAAAGACAAACCAAGCCGTTCAAGCCCCATTTGTATTGTCTAAAACATGATCAAGTACATGTTTGAATTTTGTGGCTTGCTAAACAGTTAAAAGTTTGTGTCCGTTTATTCATGAAGATGAGTTGAATGCTAGGACTGCAAGTTAAAATTCATCTATCCACTTCATTCCAAGCCTGTATATAAGATGATGTATTTTCTTGTCTAATTTTTCTCCACAAAGACAGAACATTAATGAAAATTGTCTTCATTTCACTCATTATCTCTCCATAATAAGTAAGTCATTTTGACCCTTGGATATTTCTCTTTGACTCTTGAAAATTCCGTTTTGACTCTTGAAAATTTGGGCCCAAGAGTCAATGACTCTTAGGATTCTGGACCTAGAGAGAACCCTGGCTGACATATGTCGGGTCTGAACACATGACGTCCATTCTATTGAAGCACCCAAAGTCCACCCAAAAAAAAACCCATTTATATTTGGTTTTTGACTTGATTTTGTTTGCTATGAATGGAATTGGTCAGGTTTTAAAATAGGTGGTACATGGTACGGCATTGAGAATAAGGTTGTGATGATGTCAGATATATATTAGAAACAGACAAAAAGATAAACAAGAACACAAAACTTAATTGTTTTAATATACTGATACTGATAAAAGTCACAAAATAAAAAATATAAAAATACTTAGGTACGAGTTGACTCGGGTACGAGTTGACCCGGGTACGAGTTGACCAAAATAGGTACGAGTTGACTTAGGTACGAGTTGACCAGTTACCGTTGTAATTAGAGGCACTTACGATCCGATCGGGCTTTAGAGCCTTGGCCCCTTCATCAGTTTTTTTTTTTTTATGCTAGCGTCTATTTTGCGTTTCATTTCTTTCGGTGGTTGATCATTTGTTCGTTAAGCGTCTTCTTAGTATTCAATTAATCTTAAAAGGACCTTCCACACGCGAGACCTAGTATTTATAGGCAACCAGGTGGGGTTTTCCTATATATATATAAATAGAATTGTGGGGTTCGCGGTAGATTTGGTAACAGACAAGTTCGGTAAATTAGACTTAAATATGGTAAATCAATTGGAGGTTTCTGTGCTTTCGATCATAAAGGTAGCTGCGATGGTATTGTGTTATTGTTTCTCCACTTCGTTTGCATTAATATGGATGGAGATCGATTGATAAATGATTTAACTTCATGTTGACACCAAGTTCAGTTCAAGGTTTTCATCGATCTTTTGTATTTTACCTTTATTTTGACAAAAAACACATATGGTTAAATTTGAAATAAGCACTCTTCATAAATTCAGTAAACTGCGCGTTAAATTTCATATGAAAAAATAGCATCATATGATCTGCAATTTAAGTGCTAAGTATGACTCTTCGTAAATGAAATATATCGGTTTCATTCTATTTTCCTTTTCCATGCCCAAGATGGTAAATCAGAGAGCTGGTAAATTGTACGAAAAAAAAAAAATCTGTACTGTACTTGCAACGACTTCCAGAACAATGCATTGTAACAGTGTCTATTATTGACACTGAAAACGGGGTGGGATTCTCCCTCCATCTAAAAGATACAAGGGATTTTCAAAAAGTGTGCAGTTTTTTTTTTTTTCCGAGCAGATAAAAAACATATAGCTCATTTATAGCAGACAGTTATACCTGTCCAAGGCAGTTTTGGAATATCCTTCTTTATAAATTAAATTTATTTTTGAAAGATAGAGTTGCACAGTTATAAAATTCATTCTGATAAACTTCCTTGCAGTAACAGTAGTCTTAGACTAGGTAAAGTGGGCTGTTTTGGACTGCGTCGTTTTGGAAGTGGGCCGTTTCAAATGAGCAACTTCCTGACAGGGAGGTTACTTTAATGGCCATAATATCTTGCAAAACAGCTTCTGCATTGATGCCTTTGTATTCAAAACAGCGGTATTTTCGGTGAAGCAAGAGTATATTCTTTGTTTTGTGACTGTTTGTTGTTGTTGTTTTATGCATCATTGTCACACATTGGGTCTGAATTTACCGGTTTGCAGGATCTGAAACAATTAGCGTAAATCCTGCAACCATGCATCCTAGCAGGGATCGTATGTACACATTATCTATAAACTATCTCATATATATATATATATATATATATATATATATATATATATATATATATATATATATACACACACACACACACACACACACACACACACACACACACACACACAAAAACACACACATAGATCCCTGGTCCTAGACTATACACTGAGCAAATGTCATACGTTGTTTCGATTACCTTGGAAAGAGGTCAATGGACACAATCACAACCAAAAACATCCGAGATAAATTCCAAGTCAGGAGTAGTTTTGGTAAAAAGGCAATTATACAGACTCAGTGTTATTTGCACCATACCAGGGGTGATCAGAAAGAACTTGGACCAGTGCCGGTATCGGAATATTGCTATAAAAAAAACAACTTCGAGTGTTTACTATTTTTTAAAGTAACCTCCTTTGAGTTCTATGAACTTATTCATTCTTGATCCCCACGCGTGAATCACGTGTGCGAGCTCGTCACGTGACTTTACTATCATGGACCCGGTCATAGCGAGGGTTAGCTCCTCTCTGCTCTCGTAGTGTACACCGCATAGAGAATCTTTCAAAACAGGAACTAGTCAGAGGTCACATGGAGTCAGGACTAAATTATAAAAAGCGTTGGCTAGTGTTTCTATGTTTAGTTTTTGCAAAGTTTCCAGTACAAGAGTGACTTTGTGAGCTAGAGCGTAATTTTGGTGTAAAGTGACATCACTACGTAGGACTTCTATACCCTCTAAAATTAGAAACAAATCAAAACCAGGTAGTTTGGTTTAAACATCGTCGTGGTGCATATATACCGCATAATTATCTTGTTACTGAAACCTCCAATCAGTTTAATGTGTTAATCCACAGGAATTTGACATTCTATAATGAAAATATATGATTAAATATGAAAAAAAAAAAAATACTCCCCTGTGTTTCTTTATATATAGGGGAGTATTTTTTTCATATTTAATCATATATTTTCATTATAGAATGTCAAATTCCTGTGGTTAGTCCAATTTACCGAACTTGTCTGGTATCAAAATATCTGTAACCCGGATTGTAGGCGGCCGATGACGTAATCTACACAAATAGGCAGTCGGGAATGCAGCCCGTTTTCGAAAATTTGGATTTTTAGTTTTGTTATACAGGACATCGCCTTCTTCCAAGAATGATAACGCAAGTAGTCATAACGAAGTCCTTTGATGCGTAAACTTGACGAAAAATGTAAATATGAAACCCAAACATAATTAAGAGCGTCCACCAATCACACGTAGCCAGTAGAAAACTGCACACAAAATAGCAACCACCAGGGTACGTCTAAAATACGAAAAGGAGTCCTTTTCGCGAAAAGGAGTCAAAATGACTCCTTTTCGCGAAAAGGATCTAAAATTTTACGAAAAGGAGTCTTAGAAGATGACTCCTTTTCGCGAAAAGACTTTATATTTTGCGAAAAGAAGTCAGTCCTTTTCACGAAAAGACTTGACATTCTAGGAAAAAGACCCCTTTTCAAATTAGGACTTCTTTTCACGAAAAGATTTGTTTGTATGGTGTTCAACATCATTTCAGTTATATCGCGGCAGCCATTGTACCTGTCTATGTTTTCCCGGAGTTCCGAAAAGGAGTGTCTTAAGTTTGAAAAGGACTCCATTTTGGCGAGGACTTTCATCTGACGAAAATCATTCCTCTCCACAAAAAGGAGTCCTTTTTGTAAAGTAAGTCTGGTAAATGAAAAGGACTAATTTTCATGCAAAAAGAAAAGATTTCGCGAAAAGGACTTCTTTAGTGAAAAAAAAAAATCCTTAGTTTCTTTCAAAACTTTGGCACGTACGTTCTTGATATGGTCGACACATGGTATTCAAAATGGTCCAAAGATATTGATATTGATCAGTTATGCAATATCTAGAAGTATATCTTCTTGGAATGGGTTAACAAAGCAAGTATTGGAAGTTAATTTATAGATAATAGATTGAGTGATTGATTGATTGTGTTTAACGCCATTTTCAACATTATTTCAGTTATATCGCGGCGGTCAGTGCACATATCCATACCTTCCCTGGAGTTTCGTTTTACCAGCACTCCACACAATGTTCTTTTCAAGCAACTGGCTGCTTTCCATACAACCATCGTCGAAACAATGTTCAGCGGTGAGAAGAATGGGCGCAGTCGCAATGACTTTCATCAATCCTCAGAAAGAAATTGCCTGAGCAGGCGATCGAACCAGCAGCCCATGTTCTCAAGTCCTGTACACTACCGACTGAGCTACCGGGCCTCGGCAAATTTATGGATAAAAACTGTTTCTATGAATGCAAAGAAATAGTATAGGCCATTTGATATCATTGTGTAGCACTGTGGCAAAACCGTCCATTAACGGCCTTGTAACGTTAGAAAGCGAGCGCCGGATTTTAGTACTAAATTCCGAAGAGAAAAGCATAAGTAGGAGCAGTTTCAAGGGACTGACCGCTGCGTTGCGTTGCAAATTAGGCCTACTTTTAGAAAGATGGCAAATGTATTGCGGAAAATGAATGTCGATCAAATGAGTACTACAAAAATTTAGATTAAATGAATAGGTTAAACCTTCGATTTCGCGGATTTAAATGACTCAGTCCCACGTTAATGGTTTAAAAAATATTCATGGACCACAGCAAGAACTCCGTTATTAAATAGAACGGCACCAGACCGTCCTGAGAACGCATAAATAGTTCCTTAATATGCATCTGTTCTTATTACTGGTGTGCTCGTTCAACTGACCAAGAGGAAAAGAAAGATAAATCAATGTCTGGACATTTCTGTCACAATGTCATGCTGGTGTGGACCTTGGCTCCTGTATGCTGATATGCCCTTACGCTGTCTGCTTGTACAATGTTAGTCTAGATTAAAGCCACCAAAACTGGTACGTGCTCGAGTTCCCATTGTAGGAGGGCCTACATTGACGTTACAGCAAATTTGGCTGAAAACTGTAGGAGGAGAAGACGACACAAAAGTGACAGGCGGACAACCTAATTTTAGTATACCTTCGAACTTTGTTGAGGGGTATATAAGTGTTGGAATCATTGGTATATACGTAGCCTTGTTTATATGATGACAAGGTTGATCCTTTCCTTGTTTAAGGGTAAGGGACGCAAAGTATTATTGGCTGTGTCGGTCTGTATGTTACAATGTGCCCGTCGTCAACCTTTGCTTGAAACAACTTCTACCCTAGAACCGTCCAACAAATTTTATGAGAAAATCACTATTCACCAATTAAAATATCTATAAACAGTTTTGCTCCACCAACGTGGCCGCCACAGCTTAAAACAGAAAAAATTCTCAACAGCCTTTAGTGGCCTTCTTTCAGACGCTGGGTTAACAAGTATAGCTTTTTTTAAAACAACGTTTCCATCTAAATAAATTTACAAGTTTACTTTTTTCTGTGATTTCACAGAAGTATTCCTCGTTTTACCACAAACCATATAATGATGTATTCGTAACAATCTGGCAAGGAATGTTTATTTCTTCTTGTTTGCAGTTCAAACTGAAGTCGGGACAGCTTTTTCTTATGTTACGAAAGGCTGCAAAGGTATAGATGTTTAGAAGAAAATTATTTTCAAGTTTCTTACATTTACTTGCACTACATGGAAGTACAAGCAGAACATGCCCTTTTTTTTTTTTTTAAGAAAAAAACTTTGGGGGAAAAAAAAAAGATATATACGTGTATGAGCCGCGCTCTAGCAAAAGGGGGTGGGGGGTTAATGCATCTCACTGATGCATTATACCAAGCAGGCCATCATACAATTATGGATCCATGTCGTCAATTTTCTCTAACAACTGACTGAATCATGAGATAGACTGGTCCTTTGACATGCAGAAAATTGACCAATCGCAAAACGTTTCAACCCAGGGCAGCCAATGCGGACTACGCAGGCTGACCTAGATCGATACATTTTGAAGATGCATTAAGCCCCTTTTAACAGAGCATGGCATAAAAGATAAACTCGGGGAAGGATAAAACGCATATAAAAGCCAGCCTGATGGATTTGGAAAGGATTCAATAAGGCTAAGTGTAAGTGTGAATAACCGTTCAAGTTTCCAGTGGCTCTGGAACACATTACAGAATGTTCACCATAAGAAACTACTCCTATTGCGAAAAGGAGTTCTATTTGTTGAAAAAAGAGTTCTGTTGTGAAAAGGATTCCTTATTTGTTGAGTGACAAAAAGGTAAGCCTAAAGTACGGAAAGGACTGAAAAGTTCCTTTCTTAAAGCCAAGCCCGGTGGCGCACACTGGGACTTTAGATCATGGATCGCTAGATCGGATCTCCAGTTTAACGAATTTCTGTCCAGGAATCATTCCTCTCTCACCGCGGATCATTTGTTCGATAGCAGTTGTCTGGAAAAGCAGCCAGTTCCTTGGTACGAATATTGTGCGAAGTACTGTTAAAAGGAACCCCGGAAAAGCATAGATAGGTGCTCTGGCCGCCGCGATATAACTGAAATGATGTTGAAAATGCAAACAAATCTTTACGTGAAAAGAAGTCTTAATTTGAAAAGGGGTCTTTTTTTGTTTGTTGTAAAGTCCTTTTTGAGAAAAGGACTGACTCCTTTTCGTAAAATCTTAAGTCCTTTTCGCGAAAAGGAGTCATCTGCCCGGACTCGTTTTCGTAAAATTTTAGATCCTTTTCGCGAAAAGGAGTCATCTTAAGTCCTTTTCGCGACAAGGACTCCTTTTTGCGAAAAAGAGTCCTTTTCGCATTTTAGACGTACCGCAACCACCACCCTTTTTCTGAAAGGAGACTAATCTGTAAAAACTATACATTTTCTGAAAGATCTCATCAATACAAATCAGGAAATATAGAGTTTATATAGGTTGTACTATTTCTTTACGTCAAAAATACCTTGACAAAAGGTAAAAAATCATGTTTCTGAAAACACAAATTTTAATTTTTCAGGAAAAAATGACCTCACTCTGTAACTATAAGAGTCTGCTTGATATGCAGTTAATGAAGTGTCCACATGGTGGGCAGAACATCAATGATTAATTATATACTCTACCTTAGCTGTTAAGTGATTTTATTGTGTCTTTTTCTGTTGTTATATCTGTCAGACTGAACCCCATTTTGATATTGAAAAAGAGAAAAAGCACAAATTTCTACAATATGTAAGGTTTTTGAACTTAGTTAAAGTCATCTAGTTGACATCTAATAGCTTGTAAATGATAAAATGATCTTCCATTCAGTTTTAAAAGGTTTACGCACCCAAAAAACGCTGTATATGTTATATAAAGGAAATAACGTTACCCCACCCACCCATTTTACAATGGGGAAAATATAGGTTAACGCTATTGGAAAAATAGACTCATTTGAAAATGTATGAACCACAGATATGATTTAAAACATGACACTTATTTCTTGTCTATGTTTTCTCCTTTCTATTTCAGTACAGTGCATCCAAGATTATTTATAACCAGTCTTGAGAGAAGGATTTATTGAATTAGAAAATGGAATTTTTGTAACATTGATTGGAATTTTGTCAGTTTGGGAAGAGATATACACCTATTAATTTCAAGTGATAGTAGCTTTCTTTCAACACTTTATAAGACAATCTGGATTTTCAACAACCCTAAAAAAGAGGGTAGTAAGCAGTATTTTCTGGTTTTCCCACAATGTTTCCTACCCTATCATAGACAAATTCTATCATTTGAACCACATATAATTTGTAATCTGCTAATGCTTCCATTGTTTTATTTGCTTACATATGAAATGATAAGCTATGCAGGAGGTTCTGACAAAATGTGTAGCCTCTGATCAGATTGCCTATGAACATGCTGATTAAGACTTACTCACTTAGTCTGCAAATACAAAGTTGTACATTTTCAAATGCATACTTATGTATAATTACTTAAAGTAAAGTACCATATTTATAAAAGTGTGGTTCTGTTAAAATGGGGGAAATGTTTGGCGATTTGACTTACTAAAGTTACTTGAATAAGGTGATGATTGCCAATAATTAAATAAGTAATAACATAATACATGTATTCCAGTTGATATTACAATATTACTAATTAATGCAAAGAAACCGATATATCTGACATAAGGTTTTGTGTGAGAACCCAAAAATTATGAATAAGAAAACAATCGTGCTGCGCAGTACTCATATGTTAGAGGAATACAAAACATGTAGATCCTGGTTACGAAACAGTACGTTGAATTTTGAGTACGAATCCCTGCTATAAAACGAACGCAATTTTAAGAATTTGATTCATAAATCTAACCAAAAATTACTATGTACATATTCAGTTAGTTGTAATTTATCAAACTGGACCGTTATATGAACATCTAGGGTGGAAATAGTGGTTTAATTTAGCCACAGAGCCTGTCGTCAAGGGTTATTTTGTAACTCTGTTTCACTTCCGTTGTCGATTTATCTCCCCTACCATGAAATATACCGAGTCAGAAAAATGCTTAAAAACAATTATCCACACGCGATTTTTGTATTTCAAATCACATTTTTGGTATAAATGGATTATCGAACTACAAAAAAATACCAGTTTAAATAGTGAAATCGCCTTTTTTCCAAAAAATACCGGTCAGTGAAATTTTCTCTCAGTTCCCGTTTGGGGTTCTCAAATCGTTTCTCGCGAGAGGCAAGCCATTTCGCAAACTCCTATCTTTAGACTTTAGCTTCCAATGACATACGACATCAGGAAAAGCCATAGTTTTCCATAATTGGCGCGTATCTATTTGACCCTTAGTGAGGTCATATTTCCGGAAAAAATTTTAAATTATCTCCCCCGATCTGTGCAGGCGTGGTGGTTGCTACACAAAATAACCCCACCCACTTCTTGGCGAGTCTTATCTACTTTCAGTCTGAAGGCTTGCTCAGATCGTTGTATATAAGATCCCTGGTCCTATCAATCATTGGCGTATTTTAGGCCTAAAAAAAAGACCGATGATATTTACCCGACTGTCGTGTACACACTGAAGAAAATTCATACTGCAAGGACAACTGTCGTGTACTCAATGAAGGAAAACTTGTTGGGTGCCCAACGGTTGTGCCCAGACTGATGAAATATGGTCTTGGAGGCACGACTTACATGCGCGCTATTTCCGATTTCTTCATTCAGTACACGATGCGGTCATGTCCGCACTGAAGAATCGGACTCTTACGTACACTGTGTAAATGGGTTGGGCCAAAACGCGGAATGGCATGTGAACCAGCATGGCGTCTTTTTCCCATGCTCCTTGAACGGTACTGCCCCCCATGTTTGCAGGTGAACCGAAGGCGCGAGTACTTCAGCTGCGCTGGAAATTTATTCTCAGCCCTGGTGACCGATTTGTTGGCTTGCTCGACCGTTCCGCTATCGACCACAACATATTTACAAAAGGTGGAGTCCTCAAAATGGGCGAATTTTTGGCAAACTGAAATTGGAACCGTCAGTCCGGCAGCGGCCATCTTGCATTCTTCGGCTGTGGATGGTTGTAAAATGAGTTCTCTCCCCCAACGCTCGTGTATGAATGTGCCGCTTTAATCAGTGCGTACACGACGGTCAGGTAAATAGTCACTTTGAAAAAAAAAAAAAGTCTGTTTAGGGCATAGGCACTTGGTTTCCATGACTTTAAATTTCACAACTTACATTTATTTTTGTATATTATAAATACTAGTATTTTTAATATACAGAAATAAATGTAAGTTGTGAAATCTAAAGTCGTGGAAACCAAGTGCCTATGGTTTAGGGTACAGTAACGTCTCCAAAAATGTTAGGTAGGGTAGGGGTCTATTTTTTTAAATATTTTTTTCCCCAAAGCATTTGAAAGCGCTTGAACTCTTTACCACATGAAAAAATGTAGACTTGTCCAAACCTAAAGCATTTGCAGACAACAAATTTAATATGGATCAAATGGTGGTATTTGCTTTTGAAAATGGAAAAAAAACCTTGAGGAAAACAGAGAAAATGGTGGCTACCAGCTCTGTGTCCTTTTCTCATTATGTGTTCAACAGACCTCTATCTCACTGTCACTAACTTTCTGATTGTGTGGTACATGGTCAAATTCTATCTATACTATACTTCTATATTTGCATCTTTTTTCCCCATTGAATACTGTCCACTCTTTTCTGAACTGAAATTTTTTAGAACTTGTCTAAATTAAAATTTATTTGCAGACAACAAAACAAATGTGACTCACAAATTTAAATTTGTTTTGGGAAGGGTAGAAAACATTTTTGGAAATGAAGAAAACATGGGTTTATAGCATTTTCTCCTTTTCCAACAATGTTTTCAAGGTTTTTTTTTTAAGGATTGTTAAAACTGTGGCTTGTATGGTAAAGAGCTAAAACAGCTGAAAAACTGAAAAACATTTATTTGCAAGTTTCTAAATAAACTGAACTAGAATGTTTTGTTTGTTTTTATTTTTAATACCCCCTAGAACACTTTAGAGGAGTAGATAACATACTGATTTAAGTAAACATTTTATCTGTAGAAAAGTTGGGTTAACAAAGGATGTACATTTTTTTTTTTACCTAGAGCACACATTCTGGACACAGATTTAAAATTACAAGTATCCACTTCTGTTGTCCTTCAGGAGTTACAAAGTGAAAAAAAAAGAGGCAATATCATTAAACTGCAAATTATTGATTCAAAATTAATTTTGTCCAGAGAATCTAACTACACTGGACAGATTAACGATCAGACTGAATTTTCTGTTCAGTGTAATCTTGATCTACAATCCAAACTATACTTGAAAAGTGTTTATTGGCCTGAGTTTGTTTCATTATGCATGGTATTCGAGCAAAAAGGAATATAGAGATAAACACTAGAAGGCTACTTAAACACCCTGAAATACAGAAAATAAATGTGTTCACTGTAAACTTGTCCAGGAAAAGTAGAACACATGAAAGAGTCCAAAAAGTTGTCTTAATGGACATAAAACCAACAGGAAAATATTGCTACACAATAATATCTAAATTTTGAACTGTTACTGCCTGGCCAGGTAGCTCAGTGGTTAGCATATCTGATTCGTGACCTGGTGGTTGCAGGTTTAACATCCAGTTGCAGCAAACTTCCTTTTTGGCGCTTTTTCGCCTCTCACCTCTGATGCATGTAAGTAAAATAGTGATTGACTTAGAAAGAAAGTGCTTTTTGCAGACAGTGTAGATGAAGATCAGACTGCACAAAATGTGAAATCTGATCTTTTATCTACCCTGTTCAGTATTATTTTTTTTTTCTGCCGAAATCAACTTTGTACTTGCAATATTTGGTTTTTGACTATAGAGTGGAAATTTTTTGTTCAGTTCACTCAACAGTTTAGGGATTAAAACCTCATTTTTATTTCAAAGAAGTGCTGCTGCTCCTCAATTTCATATAGATCAGACACATTTTACCTGGAAACTAAAGTGGCATGACTTGCCGGAAGTGTAGGAGAGATTAGAAAGCCTTGGAAAATTTTGGCAAAGCGACTCCTAGCCTAGGCAGTTTCAGTTGAGTGAGGGGGGGGGGGAGCAGAGCGAGAACAGGCAAGTTTGGGTAGATTTATATTATCCTAAAGAAATCATTTTGCATCATTGTGACAAAGATAGAAAATAATAAATACAAAAATACCTGTTTAATAAGAAGACCTATCGACGCTTGATACAAATGAAACCTTCTATCGTTGCCGTCATCCAGTTTAGTCAACAGTCCGTCTTGTCAGATCAGTTGCAAGAGAAACCTCCATTAAAATTTTTCGAATATTAGATCTATATCTGCATTGAACACCTTATTTGTTCGTAGTTCTGGTGCATGCTAGCACTTGCCGAATGATGTTAAACAGAACTTGTTCAATCTGAAATCTAGCATTCCGAAAATAGCGACAATGCACTACAGAACTGGAAATGCGGTGATCACAACAGAGATGACGGGATCCTGTCTATATTTTATGCGAAGAAAAGCGAAAATCAGAAGTAAAAGTTTGTTACACAGTCTGTACTCAACCGCAGTATTTCGGGCGTGATTTGTTGTTGAAGATAAAACTGGTACCCGTTTGTCTTTTGTAAACCATGCGATAGGAAATCAACGTTCGATAAACGGAAGTTTCTGTGTAGTTAGCGAAAATGCTGATCTCTCCGCTTGCCTGTATGTATTTTTTGAAATGGAAAACCCACGTTTTTGCGTTTGAAAATTGTGTTTAACGTCGGTTCAATATGCACCGATACACGGTAGCTTTTGTACAGGCGGCGTTTTCTTGCATAATTTTGTATGCAGTAGTACATGATTGTAGATCTATAATATAATGTGCTATATTTGCCGAAACAGGCGTCCTGTGACACAATAAAATAGAAGGCTGATTTTTTTTTTTTTTTTATCGAAAGACCAAAAAAAATAGGGTTGGGACAAAATCTCTGGGTAGGGTCGGGTTACCCGAAACAGGCTATTTTTTTTCTTACACCTTAGCAGTTTAACGCAAGTTGCCTTTGCTGATCGCCGATCTTTTTGTTTACTTTTTGCTTACTTTGAGGCAGAGGGATAACTAAGTTGATTGTCTTTAAGTTTAACTGGCTTTAAATAACTGAATTACAGACAACTCGGCCCAAAGACAACACGCTCTGAGACAACTCGCCCCACAGTTTGAAGACAAGTCGCCCGAAACAGAGGACAATTCTCCCATACCTAAGACAACTCGTCCCACTTTACCTGATTAGGTCTGACCTTGAAACCCAGTACACCCAAATGGACTTTTGATGACAGTGTAGATAAATAACGGAAGTGAAGGCAATAAATAGTTGCTGCACTATGAAGCAATCAGCCGGGCTTTTTTCCCGAAAATTGGGAAGGGGACAGAGCCTTTCATTTTGGGAAGTTCTAGTGCGATTTTGGCCAGATTGGCAAAAAAGCAGACCGACTTTCAATAAACAAATTAATGGCAATGTACATACATACAGTAAATAGAAAGTTGCAACAATTTAATAATTGAAACAAATTTAACAGTTACACTATAACTGCTTAAACCATGGCCAAATATCTCACATTCTTTGCACATATAGGCTAATAGTCCTTTTTAACACTACTGTGGTACATCCATGGGTAAATGTGTTAATACTTAAGCAGAACTGCTTTCCGGCCACCATGTGATACAAGGGAATCATTATTTGTGTAAGTTACAGGGCTAGGCTTGGATATTATGTCTGGAGAAGTAGAGTTAGCATCATGTGCAGTGATGATAATTATCTAGTCTTCAGACAACGGGAGATCGGCAATGTCTGACAGAACCAGCACTTCAGATTGAGACTCAGTATGCGGAGATAATTTGATTAGATACTGCAGATCGATTGGAAAAGAATTCGAATGTTTCACGCCGAAAGTAAAAAGGCTGCGCTGGCCTTTATCGTCTGCAGCCCATTTGACAAACCTTTTGTAATGTTTCCTGGTTCTTAACATGTTTTACTTGGGTACAGCGTATTACTTTTATTTCAATTAAGTGTACTGAAACCGGGTAAGAATATGTTCCACTGTGTTAAAATAAGAAAACTTCTTTTGTCAACTTAAGTTTTTATAAAAGACAAACAATAATTATACAACATGTCAAAGGATTTAATAATGAATGATAGGGAAATGACCGCATCAAGTCTACGTACAGTGTTATATTGCACAAAAATAACGCGTTCGGTTAGGATTGCGTCCATTAAACAAACCAAATGGCACCAAGAAATTGCAACATTTCGGCCATACTGCAGCGCAGTCAAGTCAAGTCAAGTCAGGTAAATTTTATTTACAAAGTCGGGAATATATAACAAGAAACATAAGCACTGTTGAGCTTTTCACACCGACTTGACAATACATTATGACATAAAGGACACACACACACATACAAGCACGCGTTAAACAAAAGAAATTACACAATTCTGCAAGGGAGGAAACTCCTGCTAGGATGGTCGACATTCCAGCTATTGTCACCTCCCCTGACAGGTAAAAGTTTTGAAGCATCGTGCAAGAAAGGTATTTGCTGTTTAAAAAAAGGTTCACATGTTAAAAATACACAGGACAGTAACGAAATTATGAAATTAAGAGGATTACAGAGGATTAAACATAAAAGCATTAAGACTAGCGTCACACGTTATATTGCACAGTCAGTTTCACCATGGGAGAAGGCTCAAGCTGCAATGATCAACAATGCAGCAATTGCCCTCTCCCCTGGTGAGATTTTTCATTGAACTGAGTGAAAGATTACAGTTAATTCTACGATAATTATAATAATCATGTAAATAAAAGCAAAAAACCCAAAATAGCTCAAAAAGCACAAAAAGCAAAAAGAAAACGCAAAAACAAAGACACATAAAAGCACAAACAGAAGGATTAATTTTAGGTCCACAGCAGCGGCTCCAGTTTTATGACATAGCTTACTTGTGGCTAGCAGAGCAATAACATTTTTCTTCCTCCCATGAAATAATAAGATTGCAGAATTGATTACAAGATGAAGTTTCTCTAAAATGGCTAGGGATTGAGTTCCATAGAACCGCTGCTGTGTATCTAAAAGATCTTCTACCATACCTTTCTGTTCTGGTTGTGGGATCTCTGCTGTATGTTTGTTCCTAAAATTGTAGTTAGAGTCTTTGTATGTAATTAAGCCATGCAGATACTCAGGGCTGAGTTGATGTAAAATTTTAAAAGTTTCAACAGCAATAGATCTTAATCGTCTAACTTTGAGTGATGGTATACCGGATTTCTTGAGAAGTTGTTCATAGCTACTAAGCAGATATTTTTCAGCGTCAAAGTCAGGTCATTTCAAATTTCCAAGCGTCAAAACCCGGGCTCGGGGATCAAATGAGAAGCTTGCAGGGTTGTCAAGTTTTGTCAAGACATCCATGGACAAAAATTTCTTTCTCATTTTCCTGGCCAGTTTTCGTGTTTGTTATCCACTATTTTGAATCCAAGAGTGTGATTAATATTAGTCACAAAACCAAGCGCTAAAAACCAGTATTCATGTTTTGGACCGAGCGAGTTTCGGAACTGACTGCAGTTGATTCGGGGATTTCTCAATCGATTATAGCAATCGAAAGCCAAAAATCAACTGACTTTCGACCATAGTCGATCATCAGCCCACCACTTATAACGAGACTCATTGTCTAGAAAAGGACTGATAAAGGTTCATTCTAATTTTGATAACAAGTTACTATTGTCAAAGAAAATTCTTGGAATAACAAGTGAATTCAGTAACAATTATTCTGAATACATTCTATGTCAGTGATCAAATGCTAGGAAAGAATATTATGCAGATTAATAAATCTCAACTCTGATATCTCTAAGTGATGAATTACCTTTTTTTTCTTAAACAAAATTTTAACCTGTCAGAATTTTACACTTTGAATTGACTTGTCCGAGTTTCCCCGCTCTTGTGTCCGGTTTTTTTTTCCTATTGCGTCTGAATTCACCCATTCTGCAGTAGGCTAAAAAATCAGGCTTTCTCAACACCTTAGCTCATACTTCACTAGACAATTTACTAATGAAATGCAAGTAAAATGATAGCCCAAAATGAGTAACACAGTACTTGTGTCCGAGATTAACCGCTAAACTGCTGATGGGGGCTCGTCTGGGATTGGCCATTAAGCCATTAATCCCATTTGTTGTCCAAAAACAGACTTTCTGCCTAATAAGGCTTTGAGTCATCAATAAATGATGACTTTAAGAGGGGGTGTGTTACGGGAGACCACTCCTTCATGCATGGCTTCGTCCCGATTTAAATACAATACCTGGCAACTGCGTTGGGGAGATATCTCTTTAGCTCAGTGGTTATGGTATTGGTCTTTTAAACCTCAAAAAACGAGGATATTTGTTTGCACAGGTTCAAATCCCGCCAGGTGAGGTTTGTATTTGATCTATGCATTTGTTGCAAACTTTCCTGTTCGTAAGAGGAAAGAATGTACAACTGAGTGGTATTCAATTTTTAAAGCTTGTCTGTTTTTTAAGAAAATATTGAGTTTACTGTTATTGTCATAGTCGTCGGCGTAGGTGTTGCCTGTGTCATCTTCGTCGTCATTTATTCATCCCTTCATTGTAATATTTCTGTTATAAAAGACAATGTTTACTGCAAACTTGGACAAATTCTTAATTATCAAAAAGGGAACCCATGCAATAGCGATAGGTTACAGCGATATGTAACTATCAAAATATTTGTAACAGAGTTATGCCCTTTTTTGAACGAGTATGCTCAAAAACTTTGACATAATATCTCTGTAATTATTAAACATATTTACTTCAAACTTGGACTAATTCTTAATTATCAAAATAGGAACATATTCATCAGGGGTAGGTAACCATCAAATATTTTTTACAGTTGTCTCCCTTATTCAACTTACAATTTTTACTGAAATTCAACAACTCTCAGCAGAGCATTGGCACAGGCATGCTGTGCTCTTGATTTTTCATTTTGCATCAAATTCAGTATACATATAACATGAGCCATGCTCTGGCAAAAGGAGGCTTAATGGTACATTTCCATATTGCATCATACAATGCAAGCCATCATATAATCATGGATTTATAAAATTCATTTTGTCTAAAAACCGAAGGAATCATGAGGTTGAGTGGTCCTTTGATATGTAAAAAAATGACCTACAGGGAAAAGTTTCAACACAGGTCAGCCTGTGCAGACTGCACAGGCTGACCCGGCTCAATAATCTTCGCAGATGCATTAAGCCCTCTTTTCACAGACCATGGCTCCTATACATGTGCATTTTTCTTTTTTTTTGCAGCAATGAAATAAGCATGCTATTAACTTTACAAGTATGGAATCAGGGACTGTGGTGACGAAGCAACCTTTGGTTGAGAAAGAGAGTAAAAAGGTGGAAAGTGATGAGAACCTACCTATTGGTCTGAAACAGTTATCCAGAGCCAGAAATGTTACTGTTTCACAGCTGATTGATCCTGTAGAAGGTATATGCATTATGTTTTTACCAAACAATAAAATTTTTGACTAGTCCAAATTGAACAAAAAATGCAGACGATAAATTGAATGTGGCTCAAAACTGAAACTTCTTTTTGTAAGTGTAGAAAACATTGTGCCAAGCCCCAGTAGCTCAGGTGGTAGCGTAAACATCAACAACGATTGCTTTGAAGGCCTCCAAAACATGAAATTCATTTTATATCCATTGTAATCTGTGCAACTTTGGCAGTAGTTAGCATGAAGATACAAGAATGATAATTTTATCATAAAGAAATGATAAAATTTGTTGAAAAATGATGGAAAAGTGGCTGAAAACGGGAGTAGATATATATTTAACCCATTTCCACACAACCCCGACTTTTAACGACCCTGAGAAAGAAGCCTTTTGAAAACATTGTAGGAAAAGGAGAAAATGGTGGTAACCAGCATTTTCTCCTTTTCTCGCAATTTCTTTCTAGCCTTCCCAAAACAATTTCCAATTTTTGATTCACTTTAATTTTGTCATCTGCTAATGCTTTTAATTTGGACCAGTCTAAAATTTTGTCGTCTGGTAAAGAGTTAGAGAGTGAATTGATTGTCATAAATGAAATATCATTACTTTGATTTTCAGTCTTACTCTGCTGTTTTGCAAGACCCTGTAGATATTCAGTTTATGTGGAGAATGACAGTGAACACAGTCTGTACATACAAGAAGGTATTATCTCTCTCCAAATATATAAGAGCCGTGCTCTTTGAAAAGGGGGCTTAATGCATCTGCGAAAAGTATCGACTGTGCAGGCTGACCTGAGCCGAAACTTTTCGCTATGGGTCAATTTTCTGTATGTGAAAGGATCGGTGTACCTAATTATTAAGTCGGTTGTTTAAAAAAGTGGCTATTATGAATCCATACTTATGTGATGGCTTGCTTGAAATCACGCATCGCGGAGATGCATTAAGCCCCCTTTTGCCAGTGCAAGGCTTATATATGAGCCATTAATAGGGGATTTGATGCATCTGCAAAAAGTATTGACCAAGCCTAGCCCCCGCACAGTTAGTACAAGTTGACCTGGGCCAAACTTCTTTGCTATCGGTCAATTTTTTGCATTTCAAAGAACAAGTCTACCTCATGATTAAGTTGGTTGCTAGCCATAATGGATTTAAATGGATTTCATGGATCCATAGTTAAATGATAACTTGCTTGGTATAATGCATTACAGAGATTCATTAAACCCCCTTATGTATTGGCATAAACCCTAATCCTTTAGCTGAGCTTGGTAGCTCTGTCATTATGGTGAAGGACAGGAAACTGTGGGGTTTCTGATGTGTATCCCCAGTTCAGCCAGATTCTTTCTCAGGATTGATGATAATCTACGTGGCTGGATTTATTCTTCTCTCGATGATGAACATTGTTTCACAATTGTTTACTTGGGAAAGCAGCCAATGGTGTAGAAAGAACATTGTTTTAAGTTATATTATCAGAAGTTTCGAGGAAAGCAGAAATAGGTGCACTTGTTTCTACAATTTAACAGAAAAAATGTTGAATACAGCATGTAAGATGAAAAGAAACAAACAAACGAACCCTTACCCTTTCAGATCAACTCTAAACAAATCTATTTAACTCTTTACCGAAAAACAAAGTTTTAGAATTTGACCCTTTAACACTCAATCCCAATGTCTTTACAACTCTTTATAAAGAAATGTGTTAAAAACATTGTGGGAAAAGGAGAAAATGCTGGTAATCAGCATTTTCTCCTTTTCTCAAAATGTTTTATACCCTTTCATAGATATATTCCATAATTTGAGCCACACTTAATTTGTCATATGCAAATGCTATCAGATTGGACAAGTCTTAAATTCTGCCATAGAAGGCTTTTGAAAACATTGTGAAAAAAAAGGAGAAAATGATGGTAACCAGCATTTGCTCCTTTTCCCAGAGTATTTTCCACTCTATCAAGAACAATTTTGTTATTGGTGCAATCTTTGTTGTCTGCAAAAGCTTTCAATTTGTACCATTCTAAAGATTTTTCTTTGGTAAAGAGTTAATGGGTAAGACTAAGCTGTCACAAACTCCAGAATGAATTTATTCAGAATGTCTCAGAAAATTTGTTAGGCATTCATTTATCAGCAATTAACCCTTAGGCTGCTAAGTGGGACTCGCTGACCTTTAGAGGGCTGTGTAGATCAATATCACACTGCACAAAACGTGCAGTCTGATCTTGGATCTACACTGTCTGATAAGGAGATGTCTTTCCACCCAAAATACCTTTGAAATAGCAAAATTTTGGGTATTTACTATTGGCTTTAAAGTTTCATTTCACTTATTTAGCAGATTAAGGGATAAAATGATTTGCTTAGATGGCTTTTCCTGGAATATAGAATTAAGGATTTAATTTTGAATACATGTACATGCAGTTGTTTATTGAGGCCAAAGATCCAAGATAAGACTTTATGTTCTCTGTAGTTGATCTTCAATGGCCTTCAGTTCTTCAAGAATTATTTGATTTTTTTTTTTTCTTTTACCAATCTAGAATATTCTTTCACCCAGTGACATATCCTACCTCTATATAACTTTTCTTTTTTCTTTGAGTGTATTTCTTTTTTGAGGCTTGCTCTTGCCATGAATTACAGGCATGTAGCCTGGCGGACGTCTTGAAGCCCAGGCTTCAACATTCACCATCAACACATTAAGTAAACGAAATGCACCTTTTCAATCAGCTTAACCCTTTACCACATGGCAAAATTTAAGACCTATCAAAATTGAAAGCATTTGCAGAAGACAATTTCATAGTGGCTCAAATGATGCAACTTTTCTTTGATAGGGTAGAAAACTTTGTGGGAAAAGGAGAAAATGCTGGTTACCAGCATTTTCTCCTTTTCCCACAATGTTTTCAAAAGGCCTCTTCTTCAGGGGCGTCAAAAGGTGTCACTGTGTGGTAAAGGGTTAAGAGACTAAATCATCTCAATTTCAAAACTGCCTTTGCCTGAAAATAAAAACTAGATAGTCGACAACGTAGGTCATGATCTACACTGGCGGCAAAATTCAGTGTGATCTTGACTTACATTGTCTTTAAAGTTAACAAAGTTGAAATGGGCTCTTTAACTCTTTACCAAACGACAAAATTTTAGACTTGGCCAAATTGAAAGCATTTGCAGACGACAAAATAAATGTGACTCAAAAATTGAAACTTGACATTAGAAGAGTAGAGTAGAAAACATTGTGGGAAAAGGAGAAAATGCTGGTTACCAGCATTTTCTCTTTTTCCCACAATGTTTTCAGAAGGCTTCTTCCTCTGGGTTGTAAAAATCGGGGATTGTTTGGTAAAGGGTTAAGTTGCTTACATCTGTTTTGCTATTGATAGTAACCCTTATCGTGCTAAATAAATGAAACTTTCAAGCCATTACTAAAAACAAACGAGCCACACTCTGGCAAAATGGGGCTTAATGCACCTCCAGTATATGATACCAAGCAAGTCATCACATAGTTATGGATCCATAATAGCCACTTTCTTTAACAACCGACTTAATCATAAGGTAGACTGGTCCTTAGACATACAGAAAATTGACCAATAGCGAAAAGTTTTGGCCCAGGTCAGCCTGCATGGACTGCGCAGGCTGACCTGGGCCGATACTTTTCACAGATGCATTAAGCCCCCTTTTCACAGAGCATGGCTCAAACATTTTTATATTTCTAGTTTTGGGGGACAGATATCTCCTTATCAGACAGTGTAGATCCAAGATCAGACTGCAGATTCTGTGCAGTCTGATCTTGATCTACACTATTTGCAAAAAGTCCTTGAGTCAGGCTTAGCAGCCTTACGGTTAATGTAAGTACAAAATGTGTCACTTTACTACAGTGTCTGATTGCTATGCCAGACAGATAATGGGCGCAGCCAGAAGCTTTGCCCTGAAGGTTACAGATACAGACGGTTTTGATGATATACGATTAGTCAGACCACAAACGTGTTCAAGGGGATGTTGTTGCGTATGTTGTGTTCTCCCATCTTTGGAGGTCCAAAGCCCTCCAGGAAAAACAGTTGCTGTGGTAAGAGAAAGGTGTGTGTGATACTTATTTTTCTCAACTGTTGATTATCCCTGTGGCAAAAGGGGGTTTAATGCATCTCCATGATGCATTATACCAAGCAAGTCATCATACAATCATGGATCCTTAAAATCCATTTTGTCTAACAACAGGCTGAATCATGAGTAAAATGGTCTTTGGACATGCAGAGAATTTATGAATAGTAAGAAGTTTCAACACATGTCGGCCTGTGCTTTTTGCAAATCCATTAACCCTTTACCATACAATCCTGAGTTTCAGTAACACCGAGAAAGAAAACATTTGAAAACATTGAGGGAAGAGGAGAAAATGCTGGTAACCAACATTTTCTGCTATTCAGACAGTGTTTTCTACTCTATGAAAGGTAAGTTTTATAATTTGTGAAGCAATTGATTTGTCATCTGCAAATGCTTTGACTTTTGACAAGTCTCAAATTTTGTCATGTGGTAAAGCGTTAAACCCCCTTTTCATAGAGAAAGACTCAATTTCTTTGGATGAAATTCAGCAATTTACTTGATCCAATTTATAGGCTTGTCTATATTGAAAGAATTTGTCGATGACACAACAGATATGGTTTAAATTTGAGAAGTTGTCTCACAAAAAAGAGTGGAAACCATTGTAAAATACAAAGTATTTGTGGCTGTGAGATGATGGGTTTGTCTTTTCAAGGGTTGAAAGCATTTTCTCCTTTTCTCATGTTTTCAAAAGTTGTCTCCTGCAACCTGTATATAAACAGAATTGTTTATTAACCCTTTAATATGCAATCCAAAGTTTTAACGACCCTGAAAGAAAAGTCAATTGAAAACATTGTTGGAAAAGGAGAAAATGCTGGTAACCAGCATTTTCTCCTTTTCCCACAATGTTTTCTGTCTTATTAAGTACATAAATCACCATTTTTAGCTACTTTTGATATGTCACCTGCAAATGCTTTCAATTTGGTCAATTCTAAAATGTTGTTGTTTGGTAAAGAAAGTGTTAAAATTAAGAACTTCATTTATTTCATGCTTTCCTAGTTATTTATCCAGAAATGATGGTGGATTTTAAGCTCTGATAATTCATGTTTACCACCAGTGAAATTAACCGTAAATATTTCAGCAACTCTTCAATTGAAGGAGGAAATAGTAGTTCTGGCGCACTAGTAACCTAGGTAAACAGTGTGTGGCATTTAACCAGACGGAAATATGACATAATTTACGTGCATTCACCCTACATTTCTTTTGCCTTACATAATATTTAGTGCATTATTATGTGAGGGGAGGTACCGGATTTTGAAGATAGTCCCATCAAAAAGGAGGTAGAAGCATTAAATAAATAACATACGTGTTTTTTTTCAGTGGAAGATCAAAATTTATTTCATGTAGTGAACATCATCAGTAATATTTTCACGATTGGCGCAGCCACTAGAGAAAATATTACTGACAATGTTCACTTGATGAAATAAAGTTCGATCTTTCACTGAAAAAAAAAAATTATCCTCTATATCTTGCAGAAGAACCTGCTGCTGCCCTGTTTACGAGATTGTCGACACAGAGGATAATATACTTTGTGAAATGCACCCTCCTTGCTTTTTTCTGGGTATGGTCAATCTGCTAATTACTGATATTGAGATACAGGTAAAATAAATTTAAGTCAAGTTATCTCTAGATAAACACCTCTTTACTACTTTGTAAAAGCAACAACCATCCGCACCTGAAGCAGAGATAATGTCTTTTTCAAATAACATGTAAAGAAAATGGTGGAAAATATATTTTTGTAGCAAGCAATAGCTTCTTCTTTCACTGTTATATGTTCTCTTCTTCAAAGGGGTAAAGAATGCTTTTTTTTTGGGGGGGGGGGGGGGGTTTGATAAATTTACACATGACATTCAAGAGTAAATGTGCTAATTGAAGACAAACTTAAAATGTCCTTGAAGACATGAAGACAAATATTTTTTAATTAACAGAAACTGAATGTTGAATGTTCTCAATATTAGTCAGGGAATAGGATTTTTTAGGGTATTTGGTGTTTAGTTGCATTTCATGATAATCTGTTATTGTAGTGTTAGTCCAAGTATTTGTCACGGACAGAAAAATGATTTAAAAAACCAGGTAAAAAGTAAACAAAAGACAGAGGTACGCTGCAACTTTTTATCAAGTTTTGAAATTCATTTTTCTGCTGGAAGCTATAACACTTGGACTGACTGTTCAATAACAGATTGTCTATTTCACAATAACTTCCATACTTGTAAATGATATGATTTTAATTTAAATGTGTTTTGATAACCGCATTGTTTATGTTTGGTTGCCACTGGGCTTTTAATAAAAGAAAACAGATTGTTTGTTTTTGAGCAGACATTGTAGTAATGAAAGAGAAAACTTTGATTAAATCTTTTGAAAATCAACGTTTGCATTCTCTTTTTATGAGATGTTTTTATTTTTTTACAGATTATAGACAGAAATGGGGATCTGGCTGCAAGATTGTGTAAGCAGACAAAATATAGACCCAGTGAATGCACAGGAGCAGCCAATGACATCATCATAAAATGTATGAATTAGCCTACAAAAGTTGATCAACTCTCATTTGATTTTTGCTCTGATAAGCTCACCAGACCACATTATTTTTTAAGTTTTTTTAACTCTTTACCAAACGACAAAATTTTAGACTTGTCTCCATTGAAAACATGTGCAGACCACAAATTGAATGTGGCTCGATTTATGAAATTGGTCTTTGAAAGAGAAAAAAAACATAGTGGGAAAAGGGGAAAATACATTTTCTCCTTTTCCCACTATGTTTTCAAAACCCTTATTTCTCAAGGTCGTTAAAACTCGGGATTGTGTGTTAAAGGGTTAAATGATTTTCTCTGGATTGAAAAGAGCCATACTTTCAGGGACACATGCTAGAGGTCTGAAACCTAGAAACTTTGAACACAATCAACTCATCTTGCTGAAGAGCTAATGCCATCCATTTTCCCACACAATTTTCTACCCTATTAAAGATATGTTCCATCATTTGAGCCACATTCAAATTGTCATTTGCAAATGCTTTGTATTTGGGCAAGTCTAAGATTTGTTGTCTGATAAAGAGTTCAGGGTTTAAACTTTACTAAACGACAAAATTTTAGACTGGTCCAAATTGAAAGCAGACAACATATCAAATGCTGCACAAATTATTAAATCTGTCTTTAAAGGAGTAGAAAACCTTGTGGGAAAAGGAGAAATGCTGGTTACCAGCATTTTCTCCTTTTCCCACAATTTTTTCAATAGCCCTATTCCTTAGGGTTGTTAAAACCCAGGATTGTTTGGTATAGGGCTAAACCCTGTTGAAATGGTGATAATTATACTAACAGCTGTTTGAAGTCAAAATGTTTATGAGGGGTGCTCTGGCAAATGGGGGTTTAATGCATCTACAGGGGTGCGGAAATCCTACGTCCGACTCGGGTAAATTTGACGTCGGACAAGTGGCTTTTTGCAATCTACTCGTCCGCGGACAAGTAGAAAATGAGGAGGAAATTGAAAATAAAGATCTGTATTATATAACATTATCCTTGTGAAATTGAAATGTTGTCTCCGTCTCACTTCGTAAACAACAAAATTTTTAAATTAAATTATGATAAACTATTCCCTAATATCTGGATTCAAAAACAAACGTGGCTGACTCTGATTTTATGGGCTTGACTGCGCTGCAGTACAGCCGAAATGTTGTGGTTTCTTCGCGCCATTTGGTTTGTTTAATGGAGGCAACCATAACCGAACGGAGTCATTTTTTGCGCATTATAACACCACACGTAGACTTGACGCGGTTGTCATTTCCCTATCATTCAATATTAAATTCTTTTTTGTCGTTCGCAAAAACTTGCAGCTGACAAAAGAAGTTGTCTTAATTTAACACTGTGGAACACATTCGTACTCGGTTGCAGTAAACGTATTTGAAAGAAAACCAAACACGCTGTCTCCAAGTAAAACATGTCAAGAACCGGGAAACATTAAAAAAAGTTTGTTAAAAGGGCTGTAGACGATAAAGGCCAGCGCAGCCTTTTTACTTTCGGCGTAAAACGTTCAAATTCTTTTCAGATCGATCTGCAGGTAATCGAATCTCCGCATACCGAGTCTCAATCTGAAGTGCCGGGTCTGTCGGACATCGCCGATCTTCCGTTGTCTGAAAAGTAGACAGTTATTATCACTGCACATGATGCAAACTCTACATCTCCAGACACAATAACCAAGCCTAGCATTTTAACTTCCACGGATAATGATTCCCTTGGATCATATGATGGTTGGTAAGCAGTTCTGCTGAATTATTGACTCTGGCACCCATAAGTCTACCAGGAGTGTTAAAAAGGGCTTTAAGTGCAAACACTGAGATATTTAGCCGTGGTCTGAGCAATTATAGTGTAACTGTTAAATCTTTTTCAATTATTAAATTGTTTCACCTTTCTATCTACTGTATGCATGCACAGTGCCATTGATTTGTTTTATTGATGTACCTTGAAAGTCAGTCTGCTTTTTCCCAATTTGGCCAAAATCACGCTTGAATATCCCAAAATGAAAGGCTAAGGCCCCTTCCCAATTTTTCGAAAAAAAAGCCTCATAAAGGTTTGATTGATTTATTTTCATCATTATTATTAAAAACATAAGCAAAGCAAATTTAAACGGTTAAAAGAACATCATTATCTACAAACTACTGTACATTCAGTTAGGTCTTTGTGTGCCATTTAAAATTGTTTTGTTTTGGACAAGTAAGCTTCTCTGACGGACAAGTAGATTTTTTAGATTTACTTGTCCATGGACAAGTAGATAATTTCAAGATTTCCACACCCCTGATCTATGTGATGTATTATACCAAGCTACTCCTCACATAATTATCCCCAGCCGAAAAGGCGACGGGGGATATGGTCAAAATAGCTGTCCACCATTCCGTCCTTCCGTCCCACTTTCTTGTTATTATTTATTAAGATCCATTTTTCTAACAAACAGCTGAATTCTGAGGTAGAATGGTCCTTGGACATGCAGAAAATTTACCAAAAGCAAAGTGTTTTAAAAAAGTTCAGCACAGACTACCATTGATAATTTTTGCAGATGCATTAAGCCTTTACTGCACAATGCCTTTTTTTAATGACCCTGGAAAACAAGTCTTTTGAAAACATTTTGGGAAAAGGAGAAAATGCTGGTAAGCAGCATTTTCACCTTTCCCCACAATATTTTCTACCCTATCCAAGAAAAATAGCACCATTTGAGCCACATTGAAATTGTCTTCTGTAAATGCTTTCATTTTGATCAAGGCTAAAATTTTATTGTCTGGTAAAGGGTTAACTGCCTTTTCAAAGAGAACGGCCTAAATATTTCTCCTGCATGTGATAAAGTTTATATTTTGGATAAGATAGATGTGTTCAATACCTGGATAGCTCATTTATATTGTCAAGGACTTCAGTCTGATACAAAATGCAGGAAATCCAACTGTATTTTAAGGAAAGGAAAAATTCTTTTTGTATTTGATAGATACGTCTGACAGAATCAATGTTTGGCATAGACACGGGTAGGAAACTTCATATTCAGAGCCAATGGCTCTGACGAGAAAATGTTGTGTTGGTCTTCCGTTTCTGAAGATGTCGGCTGAAAAACAACCAAAAAACAGGTAAGCTTGTCATTATTTGTAATCACGTGTTCTTATGTCTTTGAAATCCCAAAAAAGGAGAATGTCATGCAATGCTCTGGTCTTTCGACGTGTTTTCTACACTACTGAAAGTTGTAACAAGTGTACGATGTTGTCTGAATCATTTGTGGCGTGGGTTGATCATAGCTAAAATAATACGTCATGGACCAAAATCCAGTCTATTATTGCCATATAATTGGCAATGAAAAGAGAGTCTTGCTGTCCCAAAAGTTTTTTGTAAAAATTTACTTAAGAAGTACGCTTTGTTTTTCCGTTAATACCTTTTAGTGCAAAATGTATTACTTTTGTTGGATGAAACATGGCCGAATTTATGAACATATAAACGACTGGTAATGTCACGATTGAAAAAACCTGTGGAACATTAGTCTATCTATATTTTGAAAATACTTTTGTGTAGCTTTTGATTAACAGAACTGTATATACATGTATATAGCATTTGTCATGCTTTCGTCGTAAGTGGAGCCCACATGTAAGAAAAAAAAAAGAAAAATATTTGGCATCTTCGGAAGACTATCTGGTCTTGAAACAGTCATTAAAAAGCTAGATGGAAATTGTACCGACTATAGCAGAGATGATGAATAGAAAAAAAAAACTTTTACAAAGCGTGAGAAATACAATTGAACTATTCGCATTACACGCCTAGGGTATATGTGTGACCACTCTTAACTCTTCTCAACACCTAACACGACACAACAGTATGTTGGATGGGTGGGGTATATACAAGTCTTTAACAAAAAAAAAAAATCAAATTCACAAGCACGTCAAGACCAACACAAGACCAAAAAATGTTCATAGATCCCTGATTTTGATTTTACTCACCCAGATCTTTCAATGCAGAGTATGTCATATATTAGTTATTTTCTAAGCCGATGATAAACAAACATCCATCCAAGTGAACGATCACGTTTTGTGCAGTCTAATCTTGATCTACACTGGCTGCAGAATCAACTAAAGTTGTGACAGGCACTTTAAGGGTTCATAATGAATAGCTTCGAGTTATTTATTTTTCTCTTTCCGTCCTAGATATTTGTATGAATGTCCTAAACATTGTTGTTTGCACTCGTTTCAGAAATCTCGCACCGACCCCTCCACCTTTGTAATGTAGAAATCATTCACTTTACGCCGTAATTAGATTGAGATTCTAGCTCCAATATCATGATATATTGAGTGTGTATGCAAATTAGCTGTTTTGAGTCATTATTTAGGAGTAAAGGGGAGTTTGAAGGGTCTTTGAGCGGATTATGTAAACTTGGCACCTGTTTTGTTGTGGGTTTTCGTGTTTTGCTGTGCCGAGTAATTTTGATTAAGTAAAAAGTAAAATTCTGAGAAAAAAAAACCCTGCGTAATGTCAATTTTTTCAAACAGTTAAGGGAATTTTCATGATGTATTTTATGTTTACGTCTGCTTAAAGAAAGCATTAAAAGTCTTAAAGTTTTGAAAAACCTTCCTCCGAAAAAAATATCCAATGTCGGAAATCCTTTTAAGCATGTGCAGACGAAATGGATATGAATCAAACGGGACAATTGGTTTTTTTTAGCTCACATGAGCACAAAGTGCTCAGGATGAGCTATTGTGATCACTCACCGTCCGTCCGTCGTCCGTCTGTTCACATTTCTTTGTTTACACTCTAGCATCCACAACTTTTAACCAATCAGCACCAAACTTGGTCAAAATATATATGACCATAAGATCTAGGATGAGTTCGATTATGGGTCTAATTGGACCAGAACAACTTGAGTTATTTGCCCTTGTATTAGAAAAATTGCTATATTTGACTTTGTTTACACTCTAACATCTGCAATTTTTAACCAATTAACACCAAACTTGGTCAAAATAAATATATATGACCATAAGATCTTGGATGAGTTCGATAATGGGTCTAATCGGACCAGAACAATGGAGTTATTTGCCCTTGAATTAGAAAAATTGCTATATTTGACTTTGTTTACACTCTAACATCTACAATTTTTAACCAATTAACACCAAACTTGATCAAAATATATATGACCATAAGATCTTGGATGAGTTCGATAATGGGTCTAATCGGACTAGAACAACTGGAGTTATTTGCCCTTGAATTAGAAAAATTGCTATATTTGACTTTGTTTACACTCTAGCATCTACAATTTTTAACCAATCAGCACCAAACTTGATCAAAATATATATGACCATAAGATCTCGGATGAGTTCGATAATGGGTCTAATCGGACCAGAACAATTGGAGTTATTTGCCCTTGAATTAGAAAAATTGCTATACTTGACTTTGTTTACACTCTACAGGGTTTTCCTTGACGCACGATTTTGTGCGTTTTGACGCATTTTTAAGGAAATTGACCCGCAATTTTTTCAACAGTGCGTCATTTTTGACGCACAAATACGATAAGAGTAACTAACGATCATATATGCTACCGACAGTTACATCGGGAGTAGATGAAAAAGCTGGAGTGCGAAGAGAAAATGGGACGAAACACTGGACTGTGTATCAATTTTACTAGAATACCGTTGGTATTTCAACGGGTCTAAACTAAACCAGTCGATCTCTAATGAAAACATTATGGTTCTGTCAAAATCGACGTCATTCCTGCTGTCTGCAGGGAAGAAGAGCCCTTAAACGAAGATCAGATGCATGGTAAGAGCACCCAGAAACATATTTCAAGGTCTCGAGGGTTTACTGTAAATTAGCCAAAGAGATACACTTCGTTCTTCGTTGATAACAGCGGCATGATTGCGACCCGTGTGTCGAAACACAGGAATCGGCCGCCTAATTGCTGAAAAGTTTATTTTCGGCCAAAATGGATATTCTCTATCAAGAAAAACAATCGAGACTTCCCAATCCGGCCGACAACAAGCTATTTTCACCAATTAAATGGTCGATTTTCTGTGATAAAAACAAAATAACCCTTTACCACAGAGAGAGGCTGCACAAACTTCGAAATTCAAACCCTAGTGCATCATCAAAACACTACAGTAGTGGTCATGATGATACCCATGGAAGACTAATAGACACTATTACTCAGAGATATGACAGGTTGTGTGCAGCTAGGGCATATTTGCTTAAGAACAGGCGTAAATAAAGCATACTCCAGATACTCTTTATGAAAAAGGTGCCATTTAGGCTGTAAGCTCCCTCTATTTAGAGAATCTCTGGTGTTATTATATATCTATCACCATTTAATAATACATATATAAGGTATACAACGATTTACTGTGAATAGACACACATAGTTTCACAAATAGTAGCTTTTGTCTAAGCTAATTACATTTTGTTGTGACCCCCACAAATTCCAAAATGACCCCCATTATTTTTGACTAGGGGGTCACAATGACCCCCAGTTTTTGTTGCCAAGGGAAAACCCTGACTCTAGCATCTACAGTTATTCACCAATCAGCACCAAACTTGATCAAAATATATATGACCATAAGATCTCGGATGAGTTTGATAATAGGTCTATTCAGACTAGAACAACTGGAGTTATTTGCCCTTGAATTAGAAAAATTGCTATACTTGACTTTGTTTACACTCTAGCATCTACAAATATCAACCAATCAGCACCAAACCTGGTCAAAATATATATGACCATAAGATCTCGGATGAGTTTGGATAATCGGACCAGAACGACTGGAGTTATTTGCCCTTGAATTAGAAAGTTCTATAGAATAGTTCTTTGTCCGGAGCATAACTTTGTCATCTCCAGTCCAATTGACTTGAAACTTGGCATTTGTGTTTGTTGCAATAATACGGAGTGCAGTGTGAAAGAACCATAGCTCTACCTCGTACTGTCTATGAGTTTTTTCCCTTTGGTCGTCATTTTTACAGCATTTTCTGCTTGTCCGGAATATAACTTTGTCATCTCTAGCCTGAACATCTTCAAAATTGGTATGCATGATTGTAGAAAAATTACAGAGTGCAGTGCACAAGAACCATAACTCTTCCTAGCATGAATTTTGAGTTATTCCCCTTTGACCTTCATTTTTATAGCATTTCTTGCTTGTCCGGAGCATAACTTTGTCATCTTAAGGAGGAATGACTTGAAATATGGTATGCTTATTTGTTGCAATATTTGGAAGTGCAGTGCACAAGAATTTTAACTCTACCTTGTGCTGTCTTTGAGTTATTTCCCTTTGATTGTCATTTTTACAGCATTAAGTGCTTGTCCGGAATATAACTTTTCAACTCAAGTCAGAACGACTTCAAACTTGGTATGCATGTTTGTTGCAATATTACCAAGTACTGTGCGCAAGAACAATAACTCTACCTAGCGCATATTTTGAGTAATTCCACTTTGATCTTCATTTTTATAGTATTTCTTGCTTGTCTGGAATGGAACTTTGAATTATCAAGTCAAATTGACTTGAGACTTGGTAAACATGTTTGTTGCATTACCTGCCCTTTGCAATTATTATACACCCTCTACAACTGGCGATGGGACGGGCATATCTTGCGACAATTTGCTGCTCTTGTTTCATTATCATTTGGCCTTGAACCTTGATATTTGGTATTTATCTTCATTGTAGACCTTTACTGCTTAGTACTCAGGTGAGCGATATAGGACCATCATGGTCCTCTTGTTTTTTGTTTGTTTCAGAATTTTATTTTTTACTTAATCAAAATTACTCGGCACGACAAAACAGGTGCCAACTTTACCTAAACCGCTCAAAGACCCTTCAAACTTCCTTTTTATCCTAAATGATGAATCAAAACAGCTAATTGCATACACACTCAGTAAATCATGATATTGGAGCTGCAATCTCACTCTAATTACGGCGTAAATTGAATGATCTCTAATGATTACATGTGAAATGGGGAGGGGTCAGTGTGAGATTTCTGAAACAAGTGCAAATGACAATGTTTAGGACATTCATACAAATATCTAGGACGGAAAAAGAAAAATAACTCGACGCTATTCATTATGAACCCTTAAAGTACCTGTCACAACTTAAGTTGGTTCTGCAGCCACTATAGGTCAATAGTAGACTGCATAAAACGTGATCGTTTGTTTGTGTGGATAAATATTTGTTTATCATCGGCTTAAAGATAACTGATATGTGACATTTTCTGATCTAACATGCATCTGATTAATTGAACATTGAAAGATCTGAGTAAGTACTGTCAGAATCAGGGATCTATAAACATTTTTGGTCTTGACGTGCTTGTGAAATAGATTCTTTTTCGTTGTTAAAGATTTGTATATACCCCACCCACCTGACATACTGTTGTGTAGTGTTAAGTATTAAAAAGAGTTAAGAGTGTTCACACATATACCCCGAGGCGTGTATTGCGAATAGGTCAATTGTATTTCTTAAGTTCTGTAAGAGTTTTTTTCTTTTCTATTCATCATCTCTGCTACGGTCGGTACATTTTCAATCTAGCATTTTAATGACTGTTTCAAGACCAATGAGCCTTCCGAAGATGCCAAATATTTTTTCATTGTTTTTGCTTACATGTGGGTTGCACTTACGAGGAAACAGGGATCGTATACCTGGAGGAAAGCATGCCAAATGTTATATACATGTACATAGACTATTCTGTTAATCAAAAGCTACACTAAAGTATTTTCAAAATTTAGATAGACTAATTTTCGACAGGATTTTTCAATCGTGACAAGACCAGTCCTTTGTATTTTCATAAATTCGGTCATGTTCGGAGCCCTTCTTTATTTTCACCATTTTTGTGCTATTTCTTTTCAATTCTTTACCAGCAGTGAATGTAACATTTCAAGACATTAATTCACGCTTTTGGGACAGCAAGACTCTCTTTTCATTGCCAATTATATGGCAATAATAGACTGAATTATAGGTCCGTAACGTATTATTTTAGCTATTGTCAACCCACGCCACAAATGATTCAGACAACATCGTACACTTGTTACAACTTTCAGTAGTGTAGAAAACATGTTGAAAGACCAAAGCATTGCATGACATTCTCCTTTTTTGGAATTTCAAAGATATAAGAACACATGATTACAAATAATGACAAGCTTACCTGTTTTTTGGTTGTTTTTTGGCCGACATCTTCAGAAACGGAAGACCAACACAACATTTTCTCACCAGAGCCATTGGCTCTGAATATGAAGTTTCCTACCCGTGATAGACAAACCATACATGATCAGCAATTTTCTTTCATCTGACTGGAACAGAAAGTACACCAGCCATTATTTCTGTCAGACAAATGAAAGAAGTGTTTGTGTCCCATTTTGTTCTTAATTCTGATTTTTTGTTCTGAATTTTAAGACTGGCTCTTTTGTTTTGCCTTTGAATTTAAGTCATATTTGAATCATACTCGTTGAAAGGGGCTTTTATGCATCTGCAAAAATCACCAACTGAGGTCCGTCTGAAAGGCTGAGGTGAGTCAAAACTTTTCGCTATTAGTCAATTTAATGCATGTCAAAGGACTAATCTACCTCATGATTTAGTTGGTTGTTAGACAAAACAGATTTTACGGATGACTTTTTTGGTATAATCACCACAGAGATGCATTAACCCTTTACCACATGACAAAATTTAGACTTGTTCTAAATAAAGACTTGCAGATGACACATTAAATGTACCTTCATTATTGTGATTTGTCTTTGATAAGGTAGAAAACATTATGGGAAAAAGAGAAAATGCTGATTACCAGCATTTTTTCCGTTTCTCACAACATTTTCAAAAGTTTTCTTCTTGAAGTTCGTTAAAGGTCAGGATTGTGTGGTGAAGTGTTCCTTTCCCAGAGTGTCACCCATATATGTGTTGCTCTGAAACACATACTACAATGAATTTTTTATCAAATTAAGGTTTACGGCCCCTAACTCTCATATTAAAAGACGGAAGCTGCTGAGATAGGCCGAATAGCCTTTACGAAAACGTTGATGTTTACCAATGAGTTAGGGGCCGTAGACGTTAATTTTTCCAGTTAACAGCATGAAAAAAAATCACTTTTTCTCTTTGCAGATCTCTCAGACTTGCCAGTGTTACAAAAGATTGCAATATTTGGAGCTGTGTTTTTGGTGGACTTTCACTATTTTGAGCGGCAGAATAGATGCTGCTGTTAGATGCTTTATCTCCATACCAGACGACAAAATTTTAGACCAGTCCAAATTCAAAGCATGTGCAGATGACAAATTAAATGCTGCTCCAATGATGATATTTGTCTTTGGAAAGGTAGAAAACATTGTGGGAAAAGGAGAAAATGCTGGTTACCAGCATTTTCTCCTTTTCCTACAATTGTTTTCAAATGGCTTGTTTCTCAAGATTGTTAAAACACGGGATTGTTTGGGAAAGGGTAATATGATATTCTTTCTGTTGTCCTTCAAGATGTATATCTGTTGTAAAATATATACTCTTTACTACTGGAGCCCTCTGCTAAAAAAGTTGAAGAGAGTTACTGGTATCATCCTCTCTATTTTTATCTATTTTTTCTCTATTTCTATCTATTGTTAAACCGCCTTTTGTAAGAAAGTGTTTTATATTCTTTGAAATTATGAATTGGGTATGACAAGAAAAAGCAGGCTGTGGACATTTGATGCCTAAGTTTTTCATATTTAGCTTGTAAAGTTTTAAGTATGTTTGAATTTTATGCAATGTAATACATGTACTATGCAAAATATAGACTGTAATTTTAGAGGTTTTTCGATGATGACGATGTAAATGTAACAGAACATGTACCGGAAGTTTGCTCGTAGCCATTGTGCCTTTGCGTAACTGAACTGTGACTACTGCGGGAAAATAGGTTGACAAACTTTGTCAGCTTTATTTGGTATTTATCGTAAGCAACACAACCAGGAATCATGCCAGTCTCATAGATCGACACTTCTTGCATCTACTCGCTGTGTCTTGGCTTTAATATTGCTGTTTCTAAGCATTAAATCATGGAAAATTTTCTTCGAATTTTACTTCTGACACCATGTTTCATCATGATTTATTCAACAACAACCCAAAATCAGATGACAGGATTTGTAGACTAGAAATTAGTGTTAATCTTAATATGTCCTGAGTATCCTAAAACATTTCTATAGTATATCATAACACCTCTCTCCTGGTCTGGGAGGGATCTAGTTGTTTCACAGCACAAGCAAGTAGCTTTCGTGCTGGATGGCCATCTTGTTCTAGATGTACACTTTATCTGTAAAACAAGTTATGCATAAAAGAATGTGTGTGAAGTGGCATTGGCCAACAACCCTAAATGCTAGTTTCTGTTACCTAGTAGATGAAAGGCACCTTGCAAGAAGGCCCCAGAAGCACTGGGAAAAGCGGGACAGAATGCTGCCCACTCATGACAAGAAAAGTAATAATTGTACAAAATAGAACTTTTAAAGACCTACATTTTTGACCCTCAATTTCTTTCAATGCTTTTCTAACATCATCCTTTAAAATTGATCTGATGTCTTGTTTTATTTTTCTACAAATATACGTATAACGTGGTTTCTTTCTTTTAAGCTAACAAGAGCACAAAGTGCTCAAGTTGAGCTTTTGTGGTTGTGCTGCGTCCAGCGTCTGTCGTGCGTCATCTGTCGTCCTTTTGTACCTTGTGTATGCACTAGAGGCCACATTTTCAGTCCGATACTTATGAAACATGCTCAGAATGTTTGTCTTGATATCTCGGACGAGATAAAAAATCATCGTAGAAAAACCTTGTATGCAGTCTAGAGGCCACTTTTTTGGTCTAATACTCCTGAAAGTTGGTAAGAATGTTTCTCTTGATAATATCTGGGACAGGTCATAGGGGTCCGTAGTTTGACTCCTGGCACCCATAGACTATATAGTATAATCAAGGGATTTAACTGTATGCAGCCCGTTACTCGCCCCCGGTTACAAAAAACAACGTATGTTTTCTATCCCATCAGTTATTCTCCTTATTCTTTGGATAACTGATAGCTAAATCATTTGTCTACCAGAAAAACACGACTGTTTGTCAGTGGCTAATGCAATCTGGCTGCTACAGTCCTTCGAATTTGTAACCTCGCACAAAAATCTTCGCCATTGACACGAGTTCGTACATTCAATACGGCAGGTAGCGCATATAAACCAATGAAATTTCTCGTTCCAAAACAGTGTCACATAATAAAAGGTGTGAGCAGCTGTACGAAATTTCATTGGTTGAATGCACGACTGTCAGTACATATCAACCAATGAAATTTCTCGTTCCAAACAATGTCACGTGACACAAGATGTCGGCAGCTGTTTGAAATTTGCATCTTGATAAAAAATCCACGAATTCTGAGGTGATTCGACTTTGTTGAACACAAAGACTACAGGTCAGTGATATTTTGAAACATGTTTAATGGGTGTTTGCCGCTAATACTGTGTTTCATTGGATCTAAAGTGTATTTTATATCTTGAAAGTCGGATGTACGAACCCGTGTCAATGGCCAAGATTTTTGAGGGAGTTCACAAGTTCGAGCGACTGTAGCAGCCAGACTGCATTAGCAACTGACAATCAGTTGTGTTTATCTGGTAGAAAAATGTTTTAGCTCTCAGTTGTCGAAAGAATAAAGAGAATAACTGTTAGTAAAGAAAAGATACATTGCTTTTTTGCAATCGGGGGCGAGTAATGGGCTGAATAGAGTTAAATCCCTTGATTACACTATATAGTCTATGGGTGCCAGGAGTCAAACTACGGACACCTATGGGACAGGTTTGAAAATGGGTCACATTAGGTCAAAACCTAGGTCACTAGGTCAAATCTTTCAAAAACCTTGTGCACACTCTAGAGACCACACTTCAAGTCTCGTACTCATAAAAATTGGCCAGAATTTTAGTCTGATGATATCCTGAAGATTTTTAAAAATTGGCCATGTCAGATCAAAAACTAGGTCACCAGGTCAAATCTTTGAAAAACCTTGTGTACACTTAGAGGCCACATTTTCAGTACAATACTCATGAAAATTGGTCAGAATGTTTGTCTTGATAATATCTCGGACACCTTTGAAAATGGGTTATGTCAGGTCAAAAACTAGGTCACTAGGTCAAATCTTAGAAAAAACTTATTTAAACTTAAGAGACCACATTTTTAGTCCAATACTCTTAAAAATTGGTCAGGATAATTGTCTTGAAGAGATCTTGCATGATTTTGGTCAAAATCTAGGTCAACTTGTTAAAAAGTAGCTCACTGGGCCAATTCCTGGAAAAACCTTGTGTGCTTTCTAAAGGTCAAATTTTCCATCAGACTCTCATGAAGGTTAGTCAGAAAGGTTTGTTTTGATGATGTCTAGTGAAAAAAATTGGGTCATGTCAGGTCAGAAAATAGGTCAAATGGTAGGAAAACTTTAGTGCACACTCTGAAAGCCACTTGTACAGCCTGATACTTATGACACTTGGTCAGAATGTCTGTCTTAATGATATCTAGTAAAAGTTAAAAAATGGGTCATGTCAAGTCAAAAACTAGGTCACTGGGCCAAATCTTATAAATTCTTGTATGCATTTTATAAGCCTTCTTTTTCAGCCGGATACTTATGAAAATTGGTCAGAATGTTTGTGTTGATGATAATTCAGACAAGTTAAGAAATTAGGTCATGTAACGTCAAAAAATAGGTCACTGGGACAAAAGCCTCATGTTAATGCAAGAGGCAACATTTTCAGTCTGATACTCATGAAACATGGTCAGAGTGTTTGTCTTGATGATATCTCTTAAAAGTTCTAAAATAGGTCATGTTGGTCTAAAAGTAGGTCATGTATACTCATGTGTTTTACATCATCACAACCAGGATCTTTTCAGCTTTATCATTCCTATATGACTCTATTCAGGTGAGGGCTTGAGGACCAATGGACCTCTTGTTTATTATTCAGTGTTGATGTGTTCAGAGAGATAGACATTATGTTATCTCAGCATATATTTCAAATAACCTTTTGCAAATCTTATGCTGATTTCTCTGCAAATTTTTTGAGCACTTTCCAAAGCTGTCTAGACTTATAAATCTCTTTCTGAAAACAATCAATGTTGAATATGATAATTATTTTCACCACATACCAGCCTGTCCATGGAGGAGTTTTAACTCAAACTGTTTCCAAAATTACAATCCGTAGATAGATGCCTTAATTGAGCAACATATTCTGCTCCAGTTTTAATATTTGGAAGTAACTGCTGGTATGAAACTTGTATCTTTGTTCTATTTCAGACGGTTTTGCTTGCACCTGATTTTTCATTAGCTCTAAAGTGTTCACTGACAACTTTTAAAGCTATTGCATGCTTTATACTTACCTTCGTGAACCCAGTAGTCGTCGATTGTTCAGATATTATCTAGCTTTTGAGAATCACACTGGGCTATCTACTGATGGCGTTCTGGAAGAGAGCTGCGGTTCTCCAACACTGGGTATTAACCTTGGCGATCTCAGAGGATTCAGGGGAAATTCCCGTAAACAAGCCTTGAACCATTACACCATCCCCCACTTGGAGGAGGACCACACTGTAAACCCGTACAGAATTCGCTGGTGTTCATCCATTATAAATGACACCTGCACTGGATCTCTTTCTCAGGAACTGTCTTATTCCCAACACTGTCAGGGAATAAGGACTATCTTCACTGCCTGGCTGCCCTGCAAGGTCATAAAGCCTCTGCGCATTTTCTGCAGAGATCTTACTGACCTCTTCCCATGGTTCTGTTCTGATTGCACATATGAGACATACAGTGGTGCATAGTATGACTGGAGTTGAAATTGACCTTCCTCCTAGCCAGAAGTAAAGAGCATCTGGCTCAAGGAGAAGGCCATGTGACTCAGAAAATGCAGCACTTGTCGCTGATCCTTTCCAAGCCTAGCCACCAAACTGGTAACCCAAATTAACATTTGGGAAACTTCGGACCCACAGTTTTAATCATTCTTGAATTACAACTGTAGCAATGCAAATGGATCTTCCTTGTTCTTGGTACCACCTCCTTCAAGGGATATTGCTGTAGCATTTCTTTTATTTCTTTTTCGTCACCTCTGTTGTGCAGAACCAGGACAAGGCCTGAACAAGAACAACATGCCGCTCGTCCCAAGTGGCTGGATCCATCCTGAAGTGGTCCAGACCAACCTCTCCCAGAAAACAAACGCCTTCCATGGAAAGGCATTTCTCAAACTGTGACCAGTCCTCCTCTGAGCATATTGCTGCCAGCTTTGGATGAATTCTGATAGCCTCACCAACTCCTAAGCTGTCTCAACTCCCAAGCTGTCTCACATCATCTTCTGTAATACATTGACTTACCCAAATACCCTTATTTCATGGCCACCTCTAGGTACTCCTACACTGAACAACTCCTTCTATGTTCAGCTTGCCACTCACCCTGTCCAAATGGAAGTGGCTGTCTCTAGCAACAGACCTTCCTTGCAGTGGTACAGAGATAGCTAGAAATTGTTCCCTTAACTCTACCCTTGCTTCCCTGCCAATACATCCTAAAATGACAGGAATACTGGCCAATGCATCAATAGGGCTGGTGAGTTCATTGGGTCGACTGTAACCTCTGTTGGTGCTGGATGATCTAGTTCGTTACCCAGAGACTTCAGCGCTGGAACCATTACTCTTGGTATATCAAAACAGCCCCTTAATAGCATGTGTAACAGACAGATGTATTCCATCAGGATATTGACGTCTAGGGACCCTACAATCCAGGAACTGCAGCAGATCAAAAGGTTGCATCTGCTGTGTGTTACCTCTCAATTACATACTCTCCTTTCATCCAAGATCCCAGGAAGGTGCTCCTGGAATGCATTGGTTCTGGAACTGGATTCTCGTCAGTCTGGGATTGGAGAGTCTGATGTGTCAATCCTAACCTTATGTGGACGCTCGGACTCCAACCTTTGTTCATTTGGAGAGTGTCTAACTGGAAATGGATACTCTATCTAATTCCTGCTGTTGTGTTGAAACTCAGGACTGCTGTATCCACTTTTAGCCTCTCCACATCCTTAATATCTGGATCTTAATGAATCGTAACCCTTTTTAGTTGTACAATCCCCTCTATATCCCTTTCTCCCCTCTGAATACCGGTATTTTAACTTGATGTCCTCGCCTTAACTCCTTGTATGAATCAGGACGAGGCACTGTTAATTGATTCTTCTGCGGCGATCTTTGGGGGAGCCTGATGCCTTGCTGCTCTTGACATCCTCAGCATAGGTACTCCTCCTGATCTCTGTCTTGCACAGATGCGACCACCTAGTCAATCTGTATTATGATGATATATTATGTCTGAGGTAGATTCGGGTTGTCTAGCAAACAAATGTCTCTTGATGGTCTTGCAGGCATTTTGCTCTCAATCCTTTTTAGCTGAGACTCTGGTTTAATGTTGTCAGCTATCCACTTGTTATCATGGTACTGCAACTCTTGGGCATCTTTGGCAATGACATGGAGCCAGTTCTTTGACCTTGCCGAAGACTTAGCCAGCTTAACTCTCCCAAGAAGGCATTCCACCTATTCCTGGAGGGTCGTGTTCATGAGCATTATGTTACGAACTAACCCTTTGGCCAACAGCTATTTGTAAGTCAACATTTTGGTGCTGAAAAAGAAAAAAATGGTTATAAATTGGGAACAGTGATAACATTAAGTGGAATGGAAACCACAGAAGTACTTGTCAACATCTAAAGCTTCAGATGCAGTGATATTGACACAGAACCCATGTAACCACTCATTGCAGCCATCGCACTGAATCATGAACCTACCATTCCAAGGTCCCAGACAATAGACTGAATCCTCTGTGTCAGTATCAGGATCACCATCTGATATATAGGCTTGAAAGCCATTTAGTAATCCTTGCTGGAAGAGTTCTATCTCGACATTAATTTTCTTCATTCTGTCATGATTAACCACAGAAATAGATTTTCATAGCTTGGCCTGATAGAAAAAAAAGCAGATATTTTCTTCACCACATTGGCAGGGCCTCTCCTTTAACTATGTGAGTCTGTTTCAGCTGGACTGGTCTATAATGTCATGAGTTATATAATGTCAGCCTTTTCTAAATGAATTTTTAAGTCTGGCTTGTGAATTTATCAATTGCATGCGAAAGAATTGCAGAGAATCTAGCCTGGTTGATTGTCTGGTGCTTATGTACATGTCCTGAGTGAACGGCAGTTGAACTGAATTTGGCTTTCAAAGGTCCATTAATACTTCCATCAAGAGGTTGAAGGAGATTGGTTGTGTGTGAAGGAAGTCAAAGTAGTACAGGATTGTTTCACATTCACTGACATCTAAAGTAGTATATGAGTTGTGGTTGTCATGGATTAGTTAGAACTGGTCTTGCTGAGCCACAATTAGGAATGAACACCTGCTTAAAACATGCTGAAATCAGTATTCTGTCCATGTATCAACTTTCAGAATGACCAAACAGCCTGTCACTTGGTACACCATCTTTGTAGTCAATATGTGACAGGCTTTTCTCTCAGTTTACAAATGTTGGAAGGATTCTGCTGTTTGCACTAATACATGAAGTGTGCTGTTGTATGACCTCAAGACATCAGGGTTTGTTGATAACTATATTGCCCCTTCTCGTTGACTTCTCGTTGCCACTCCACCCAGTTTTGTCACAGTTAAATATTAGATGTGGCTTAAAACCTAGTCTATCAATAGCTTCTGCAAAAGGATTACAGTATTGTTTCATGACATTGGTGTTTGATATTTACTTCTACCCCTATCTTGCTGTTCCAGCTCCCTTTCTGCCAACTCTTTCTGTTTCTCTAGAAAGACCTTATACCACATGTCACTCAGACCGTTGTCTAAGTTATACTTTGTTCCACTGCCACTTTGTTTTATCATTGAAATAACAAATGGACAAAAAAATAACCCCTGTCATCGGAAACCCATGATTAGTCAGGTATTTAGTCTATTTCATCAGAGCCATTTCTTGCTCAGTAATGATTTCTGAATCAGGACCAGGTGTGAACTTAATTGATTTCTTAAAAATGGTAAAAGAGTGATTTGCAAGGTACCCCAAATTCTCTGGATGCCTGACTTATATAGAGCTGTTTCACAAAATTGATTGCTTCTTACATCTGTTCCATGGCACACTTTTGTCTATCTTAACTGTATTGTTTTGACATGTCTAAGTAGTGTATATAAAATGTATCCAGGGTTTGGGGGAGGTGGGGGTTGGCTAAAACAAAATAATCTTTAAAAGGGGGTAGGATTAAGTAAAATCCTGCTTAGCTTGAATGAAATTAAAATGGGAAGTACAAACAGACAAATAATCAGTTTGAAGATTCTTGTTAAGAGTAAAATAAAACAAAAAAAATTTGTTAAACACTACCACTTAAAATAGAACTTCTTAGTGTGAAGTCATAACAAATCCCAAGATGCATTGGGACAACAAACATGGAGTCGCTGTGTGAAACACATGTATTTGTGTTGCAATGGATAATTCAGGGTAAATATGCAACATAGGATGCTGCCATTGTAAGGTAACGTGCACAAACTAATATTTGAGTAATAAGATAAGCTCAAAGTGACTAATATATAGAATTACTGATAAGAAATAATGCAGACTGAACAAAAAGCAGGCTCTCATTTCAACATGATAATAACAAGGAGTTACGATACCACCTAAGGCTAACTGGCAGTCAAAATTCAACTGGTTTATAAGCAGAAGCATGTAGTAGCATAAGATAATCTAAAACTTCAGACTAGTAACTATCATAAATGTTCTTGTCAGCAGCTTCTAACTCTAATTATTACACATTGTTAAAAATAAGTCACTGCAAATGCTGCTAGATTAATGAATACTTTATCATTCACTTTTAAATAAAAGAGCCTTACAAAGTCCAGATTACAGAAATATTGTAATAAAATTAGATTAATGTGGTCTCTCCAACCTTCTCAACACTGACTTGTGTGGGCATGTGTAGCTTACTGTCCTGTCGAGCCTGTCTACTTGTTTCTCATCTGTCTCCACTTGTCCTCTGTTCTTGGTATTAGAGAATACAAGATCCGTCTGTTTGAAAATTTCATCTGAATACTGTATATAGTATCAAACATTCATACAGATAAATTCCAGCAAAACTGTCGCCAATGACGGATCAAGGCATACCAGAAAGGTTGTCGATCTATTCAGGGACATTGCTTTTCTCAAGGAGATTAGACCTTATACAAAATTGTGATACTTTTTTAAACCTTTTATTCATATTTGGAGTATTTTATTCTTATCACGGTGTATCTATTTTATTTTATTTCCATTATAGTATAATTTCATAAAGCATCTTTCATCGTATACTCATGACTCGCATTCTTACATCCTAGTCTTTCCTTTCGTTACTTCTTTTTTGCGCGCTGAATGACCGTAGATGTCGATGCGCCATAAGACACCATACATTCATTCATTCATTCATTCATTGTCCTCTGTTCTCTTTGTCCATTACATAATCTGCTGTCTTTGTCGTTGTCTGATCACTCGTCTTTTATTCTCTCCTTCTTCTTCCCTGATGGGTCTCTTGTCTTCATTTTCTCTTCCTTGATTCTTTCTCTTCTTCTCGTGTCATTCTTCCTTCTTGGTTTCTCTCTTCTCCATTGCTGTCCATGATGTCCTGTGTCTTGCTCTTGTTCTTTATTGTCTTTGTAAGGACTTACTGCCTCTGCAAGGGTCAGGATGGTTTGCTCTAGGGAAGCAGTAGCTCTCGTATTGGCATACACCATCTTCCCTAGAACACTGAGTTTCTCTTCCATGTTCTTCATCTGTCTGTGCTCCTCCTCTGAGATAGAAGTTATGCTTGAACAGCTTGATTCTGATGATGGTAAGGGTGTCCGCAATCTCATTTTCTTATTTGGGATGTATATCTCACCGGACTTCCTCTTCAGGGTCAAGGTCTGATCCTCTGAAGGAAGCAGTATGGCATCAGACTCTCCTCCAACTCTGGTGGCCTATCAACTTCAATGTAGCCCTTCTTCTCTTAGACTTTTTCTTTCGCATCCTGTGCTTCTATCTGTTTGCTGGGTAGATTCTCACTGATTAGTTCTGTGAGGTGCGGATCAATAATATCAGTCAGCTGGTGCAGAAGTGGAGCAACTGCAGACTTTATCTATGCTGAGGGACACTACCACTGTTTGTAGCTCCAGGTCAGTAGTTTATTCTTCCTCATTACGTTTGGAACTTACTGCTGGAGTAGCTTCTACAGGAGCGGTCTCAACTGATGGTCCACTAAAGAACACATGTAGGTCCCTGCAACCCCGGGAAAGAACTCCTGAAATGCGTTGGATAGCTCGTCCTGTCCCTCCTTACTGCCAGCTTGCCTAGGCACAAGTAGTCCTTTCCAATGCTTGAAGGACTCCTCCTTATCTAAAACCACACAGTCCTTTGGCCGTATCGCATACAGGTTAGTGTTGGACTTTAAACAGCTGGTGTTGGCAGCATCAATTCTAATCTGCTGGGTGAGCAGGGAATGTCTCCTGTACCTTGAAAGGTGATTTTCCAAGTCATCTCACTTTTGACACCATGAAATTGTGTAGTGAACTAGTGGTCTTCTTTTTTTTAGCTCCTGGGTTTTGGGAGGTCAGGGTTAGCTTTAACTGGACTCCATGAAATTATGTGCTTGAACAAAACTAAATAGGAAGTACATACAGACAGTCAGTTTCAAATAAAGATTCTTGTTCTTTAAAAACACTTTTAAAGTGTAGCTTAGATCTATTTACTTCATGAGATAAAAAACAGTTCAACAAATCAAAAAAGAAAAACAAAGAAAAGAAATACAATCTACAATAATGACAGCAGTTTACTTAATGACTAGATTTACATTAGCAACTATCGAAAACACTTGAGTGCAAAGTTACACTAACTGTAGATCCATAATTTGAGTTTATCTTTAAAGCTAAATCCCATTACGGAATAAAACTCCTTTAACAAAGAAGCGGCTTTGAAAGACTTGACACCATAAGCTCAATTCAGCTTTAGAATATTTAAATCATAATGCTGAACTGCAAAATGTGTCAAGCAGCTACATCTGATCTAATAATGCATCTTAACCAAGCCCAAGCGACGCAGTAGATCTACAGCTCTTCATAGTATTACACTCTTCGATAAACAAGAACAAAAATTTAACCCAAAGCTTTGACCAAATGCCCATAAGGAAACTTAATAAATTTAAAAAAAAATTAAACTTAATTATAAGATAATTCAAGTGATACCAAAGAAGATTTTGAGTGGAGTCCCAGGTTTGGTCGATTATACTTAAAATTTTTTGATATTCCAATGTCGTTGGAGACAGCGTAGCAGCTCCAACCGGTCCAATGTTGGAGGTTTAAGACACAGTACTGCAGGTAATACACAAAAATAATCACAAAGATTTCAAATGACATATTTTCTATAACAGTAAATGCTTTCTTTCATTTCTATATTTACCTAAAGAGTAAAATGTAAAAAAAAAAATTTTTTTTTAACACTACCACTTAAAAAAGAACATCTTAGTCTGCCATCATAGCAAATCCCAAGATGTATTTGAATAACAACAAACATGGGGTCACTCTGTGTAATACATGAATTTGTGTTGCAATGGATAATTCGGGGTAAATATGCAATGAAGGATGCTGCCATCGTAAGGTAATGTGCATGAAACAATATTTGAATATAAGGTAAGCTCAAAGTGACTAAATATGGAATTATTGGTAAGAATTAATGCAAACTAAACCAAAAGCAGGCTCTCATTTAAACATGGTAATAACAAGGAGTTACGATATCGCCTCCCTAAAGGCCAAGACATTACAACATGATGGGAAATGGAGGAAATGCTCGTTATGAGAAAGAGATGAGGAAGAAGGTTGTTTCAAGAATACTACCTTGCTGAAAACAAGCTAGTACTTTCTGGTTGCTCTGGGTTTAATCTGATAAATGGTATTTCATCCCATCACAAGTTGATCCCACTATACCATAAAACTCAAGTTTCTTACGTAATTTACTGATAAGTAGTGACGGTGTAGTGTCTTTTCTATATAGGGTAGGGTTCAGAAAAGTTGAATTGAAAAGTTGTCTCAAACAAGTTCTATAAAAAAAAGATTAGCTGGATGATTTTCACTATCGCAAGTGTCATTCTTTGTCCATTTAATTTCCTTAAAGTTAAAATCATTAACTGTATATAGGTGTGAAAAGCCACATGGTGTTTGCATTTTTAGCTCCACTGGCCAAAGCCCAGCGAGCTTATGTTATGGCCTGGTGTCCGTGGTGTGTGTGTCCATTCGTCCATACCTGCATTGTGTCTGTGCATGCATTAACTTTAATTTCAAACATCTTCTTCTCTGAAACTGCCCATCCAATTTTTTGTGAAACTTCACAAAAATGATCCTGCCATGGTCCTCTTCAGAATTTATTGAAAGAATTTGATTCTTGTAAAAACTGGTTGCCATGGCAACTAAACTGAAAAATATTGAAAATCTTCAAAAATCTTCTTCTCTGAAACCACAAGGCCTAGGGCTTCCAAGCTTCATCTAGTGGACCTATACTGAATTTCTTCAAATTTAGCTCTGGGGTCAAAATTGACCCTGCCCCAGGGGTCAGAAGTTTTACATGGGCTTATAGTGTGAAAAGTTTAACATCCTTCTGGTTCTAAACCACATGGCCTAAGGCTACCAAAACTCCCATGTAGCTTAATCTGATGGACCTCTAATAACATTCTTTAAATATTAGCCTCGGGCCAAAATTGGCCCCACCCTAGGGGTCACAAGTTTTACATTGGCTGATATAGTGAAAACGTTAAATATCTATTGGTTCTAAACCATAAGGCCTAGGGCTACCAAATTTGACATGTAGTCTCAGCTATTTGACTTCTATGAAGATTCTTCAAATTATAGCCCTGGGATCAAAATTTGCCCTGTCCGGGGGGTCACAAGTTTTACAAGGGCCTATGTAGTGAAAATTTAAAAATCTGCTAGTTCTTAACCATACAGCATAGACCTGTATTATGTGGTATGTGGCTGTATCTTGTTGACTCCTACCAGGATTCAAGTAATTATAAGTCATGTTTATAGGTCAAAGTTGTAATTATAGGTCAAAAATGGACTCACCCAAGGGTCACAACTTTCACAGTCATGGGCTTTTATACAGAAAACTTCATAAGTCTTCTTCTTGGAAACCATTTGGCCTAAAAAGTGGTGTGTATGTTTAGTGGTTATTAGCCAGTGGAGCAATACAGGGCCATCATGGCCCTCTTGTTTAATAAGCACCCAAGTCCTTATATTTCAGAAATTACCTTCGTTCTAGCATGGTGTATCGTTCAATAAACCACGGTTATGAGTTGAGGCACAATAAATAGAATGAACATTCTAACATGACACGTGAATTCGGCTCTATAAACACAGTGCAACGAAAGCGTGGTAAAATCTACGTTATTCTATGTAGAGTGACGTCATTCTGTATAAAGTAAGTAAGTAAGTTATTCAATGGAATATAATCTGCATCCGCGTTTTAACTCTCAGTATGAACTTGTTTTCCTTTGATTAAGAGTTGGTCATGTTTGAATCAAAATAATCTTCTTTCTATCATGGTTTATTTAAGAAATAATCTTTCTATCGTGGTTTACGGTTCAATAAACCATGTTGTGAGTTATGAGGCACAATGAATAACCCACTCTGACTATCGCCCTCGTGGATTATTTATTGTGCCTCATAACTCACAACTGTGGTTTATTGAACCATAAACCACGACAGAAAGATTATTTCTTAAATAAACCATGATAGAAAGAAGATTATTTTGATTCAAACATGACCAACTCTTGATCAAAGGAAAACAAGTTCATACTATGTGTACAAGAGCAGATGCAGATTATATTCCCTTGAATAAACCAATAAAGCATGATTTTAGCTGAAGTGTTTCTACTTTCATTTCTCATGAGGGGAATCAAACAAACTCCAGTTGCTTTTACCATTCAGTCACATTTAAAGTCTTCTTGGAGTCGTTTTAGAGTGTTTTGAACTTGACTCCAGAAAAGGACTTGGTACCTGTTAGAATTATGAAACCTGCCTATTATTTGATGGCCTATTTTTAGTTACGTTGACATAAGTTGCATTGTTTATCAACTGGTTTTTTGTACAACCAGTCAACTTCAGGTGTTGCATGTTTGATTATTTGATTCAGTGTCAGTGTAGCCATTCCTCTAGTGCCTTATACAGGATGTATATTGAAATTCTTATGCATTAAAGTCAATGTGCTTGGTTACCTTTGTAGTCCCTATTTCTGGCAAGTTTTTTATTGGAATAAAAGATTACTCAAAACAACCAGGTTAATGTTCAATGCATTTTAATCTGCAAGGCATATCTTCAGTAACAATGAAGATAACATATCACTGCAGAGAAATGTATAGATAGAGGTATTACTTGAACAGATCGACCTGAAATTGACCTCTGTGCAAAGAATAATTAAAGAGTGAATATTTATGTCATCGGGTATAATCGGACTATACGAAATCCTTTTAACAGCAAATGTCGGGTTTGACCCTTACAGTGCATCGTCAAAATGTAAGAAACTTTTACGGATGACATGGATAAAGATCAGACTGCACAGGAAGCACATCTTAGATCTATGTCAACCGCCACGTTTTACCAATTTAAACCACCAAAATCGTATTAATTTCGGGTATTTTAAGTAGTGTTTAAAGTCACGATAAATCTATTAGCCACATAAAGAGTTGAAAACCGTTCACATAGTTCCGCATGCAGACGACATCAGCTGAAGCTAAGTTTGGATAATAATTCAAGCGTGTAATATATGGTAGTAGAGGTCATTTATTTCATGTCAATTTGTTCGAGTAATAGTCACAGGAGAAAGGTTTTTTTTTATGCACAATAGTATTCATGCTGTCCTAGCGGGAAATGGGGTAGAAATGAAATGAAGTCAAAACAATTAAAAATCAGCATATCTAATAAAGGTAAAATCCTCATGCAATCTTTATGTGAACAGTTATTCACATAAGGTATAAATAAGTTTCTGTTTGATAAAGAATTTGAACATGTGTACGTTATGTTGGTATGTTTGTTATCAGTGAAAGCTGAGCCCCACTAAGTTATAGTGGGGTGTGGACCGTTTATTTGTCGAGAAGTTGAATTTGAACAAAAAATAGTGCTCCTGGAATATTATTTGTTTCACAATAATCACGCTCATCAATTTCTTTGATTTAACCCACTTTTTATTTGTCATTGTCCATACATTGTCCAAATGATAATTGTCTTGTCAATGACCAAAGAATCTTCACAAAGAGGCACTTATGAAAACATTGTAGTGAATAGAGAAACCGCTTATCCGTAACTTGTGGATGTCATAATATGATAAACAAATACAGCATACATGCAATGTTTGCTAATATGAGTAAAGTTTCAGAGGATATTTTTGACGTAACTTTTTTTCACAAATACTGCAACTTTGTACATGTACTGGGACACTTTTTTTACCTGTATTGTTTTCTTTCCATGTTTAGCTTGACAGTTTTTGCAGAAAACATTAACGAATTGTCATAGTCCTATTGTCATCTGCATCGCTGTCTTCATTGTAGCACAAAAAAATTGACATTTTATAATATCTCTGTCATTGGTGAAGATACTGTACTTCAAACTCGGACTGGCTTTTAACTATATAAAGGGGAACCCATACAACAAGGGCAGGTAACCATCGAATTATTTTTGCCACTGTTATGCCCCTTTCGACATTGAATTTTCACTGAAAATCAATCTGTTTCTAAAAGTAATTGCAGACAAGCGTGAGCACCAGGATGTGGTGCTCTTGCTACTTTTTGCTATGCATTATATTAATATATAAAATGGTTGTTTCTTATTATTGTAATATTGTTATTATATTGTTATTGTTATATACATGTATATACTACAAAGGTCATTCTAAAGGTTACTTACAAACATTTATATGCTCTTCACAGGTAGTGTCATTATTATTATACATTGTACTCATATGGTGTTTTACAAAAGAAATGGGCCATGCTCTGTGAAAAGAGGGCTTAATGCATCTGCACAGGCTGACCTGGGCCAAAACTTTTTACAATAATCAATTTTCTGCATGTCCAAAGACTAGTGTACCTCATGATTTGGTCGGTTGTTAGACAAAATGGATTTTGTAGATCCATGATTATATGATGACTTGCTTTTGGTATCACGGATCACGAAGATGCAATAAGCCCCCTTTTGCCAGAGCATGGCTCAAATATTTGTATATTTAACTCTTTACCAGATAACAAAAGTAGAGTAACCAATTAAAAATATTTATTTATCACATTGTGTTCAGTCATTTCTTTACAAACTGTCTCCTTTAACAACAATGCCTTTACCTTTATTCCATTAACCCCTTACCATACAGCCCCAGGTTTTAATGACCTTAAAGAAAAAGGCTTTTGAAAACATTAGGGAAAAGGAGAAAATGCTGGTGACAAGCATTTTCTCCTTTTCCCACCTTGTTTTGAACCCTTCCAAAGACAATATCCTCTATTTCACTCTAATTTTATTTCTTGTCTGCAAAATTTATGCAGTCAAAATGAACAGCTCCAAAATTTTGTCGTTTGATAGAGTCAACAATAGATCCCACAACAAAATTTGGGGGTGAACTTATAACAGGATGAGCAAAATTTAATGTCTTTTGTCTGTCCATAGATACATGTATTACTTTTTGTGCTTTTCTTCTCATACAGTTTTCAATCATTTTGGTGGAAATTTAAATGAAAGCTTTGCTCTTGTTAGAACTTGTGCTCCTGCAACTTTCTTTATGATTATACTACTGTATCAGGAGTTATACTCCTTAAATTTCCTTGACCCGGTAACAAGTGAGGGTATTTTCTTCACTTTCAACAATTGTGGTTCATGTTGAATACAATATTTGAGCCATGCTCTGGCAAAAGGGGGCTTACGGCAGCTCTGTGATGCATTGTTCGAAGCAAGTCATTACCCAATCATGGATCCACAAAGTCCATTTTGTCTATCAACTGAATCATGAGGTAGACTGGTCCTTTGACATGCAGAAAATTGACCAATAGTGAAAAGTTTGGCCCAGTCAGGCTGAGCGGACTGCACAGTCTGACCTGGGTTGCTACTGTTCAAAGATGCACTAAGCCCATATATCTCATAACATGGCTCATTTTAAAAAGATGTACAAATATGTACAAAGTCAGCTTCATATTTCCAGAGAAAAGTTCGAGAAGAATTAAGAAAACATTGTGGGAAAAGTAGAAAATGCTAGTTACCAATAGTTTCTCCATCTTTTCCAATGTTTTCAAAGGCTGTCATAAAAACAGGATTGTTTGGTAAAGGGTAAAAGAGCCCCAAAATGGTTTACCTTTTTTACCCAATGTCTGAATTCAAGACTCTTTTGAGCAATCAGTTGATGATTGCCTTTCAGAAATCTATCCAGTTCTCATGATTGTATGGGTTGTAAGGTGTTTAATGCCATTTTCAAAATTAGTTCATTTATATCGTGGCTGCCAGTGCACCTATCCTGCTTTCCTACATAACTATTGTTGAAACAATGGTCAGTGGTGAGAGAGGAATGGATTCTGTCGCAATTACTGTCACCTATCCTTGGAAAGTAATTTTCCAAGCAGGGGAGGGAAACAAGCGACCCCCTGTTCTCAAGTCCTGTACACTACCAAGATACTGGGGCTCAGTTATCCAGTTCTCAGGCTATGATATGAGTCGTTACATTGGTTCAACCAGCTCTCTCCAGGGTTCCAAGAACTTTTGAAAATTTATTTTGATCTGTAAATTTCTTGGCCCATAGCAGAAAAACATGTTTTATACAGAAACAATTTGAAATGAAGGTTTTATTTATCTCTAGGCAAAAATATTTTGGATTGTTTGATTGGTATTTAACACTAATTTCAACATTATTTCAGTTTTATCACAGCAGCTAGTGTACCTATCTGTGCTTTCCTGGAGTTGCTCTTACCAGTACTTTGCACAACATTCTTTCCATGCCACTGGCTGCTTTCCCACTAAAACATCATGGAAACAATGTTCAGCAGTGAGCATTTGTAATGACTATCATCAGTTCTCTGACTAGGAAGAGTTTTGCCCTACAGAAGAAAACCCATGGGTTTTAAGCCCTGCAAGTTTACCAATTGAGCTATGGGGCTTCACCTCACAAATGTAGATTGAAAGCATTTGCAGACGACATAATTATTCAATGTTGCCTAAATGATGGGATGTATCTTTCACCCTTTACCACATAATCTTGAGTTTTAACCCAAAGAAGAATCTTTTGAAAAACATTGTGGGAAAAGGAGAAAATGCTGGTTACCAGCATTTTCTCCTTTTCCAACAATGTTTTCCACCCCGTCAAAAACAAATCCCATTATGTAGGCCACACTTAAGTTTGTCATCTGCAAATGATATCAAATTGGAAGAGTATAAAATTTCATTGTCCAGTAAATAGTTAAAAGGGATAGGAAGGGGCAAAGGGGAGAAATGACAAATGACACTATTTTCCCCTTTTCCTACAAAGTTTTTCAAAAGCTTTCAAGGTGATAAAAACATGGATTGTTTGGGAAAGAGTTAGAGATTTGAAGAAATGTTATGGAGTATAAAAATTACCAAGAACATTCTCAATTTGAAAAAAAAAATCTTTATATCAACATGAACTTCATTCATAAAGAGAACAGGCTTAACTCTTTACCAGATTATCAATTTCAGACTTTTTCAAATAAAAAGAATTTGCCCATGTCAAACTAAATGTGACTCAAATGACAGAATTCATTTTTAAATGGGTAAAGAACAATATGGGAAAAGGAGAAGATGCTGCTAGCCAGTATTTTCTCTTTTCCCACAATGTATTCAAAAGCTTTTTCATTCACCGTTAACACCAGATTTTTAGGTAAAGAGTTAAAACAACTTTTTCTAAGCAAAAGAGAACTCAATTTTCACAAAACATATTCTAAATAAGTAATAAATCTTTCTCTATATAAATATGCCTTACCTCTTTGACAAATGACAAAATTTTAGACTTGTTCAAATTCAAAGTGTTTGCAGACAACAAACTAGATGTGTCTAAAATGATAGGATTTGTCTGTGAAAGGTAAGAAAGCGTTGTGGAAATAACAGAAATTCTTGACACCAGACTGTTCTCTTTTTCCCACATTGCTCTTAACCCTTTACGACACAATCCCAAGTTTTAACAACCCTGAGAAGTAGGCCTTTTGAAAACACTGTGGGAAAAGGAGAAAATGCTGGTGACCAGCATTTTCTCCTTTTCCCACAATGTTTTCTAGACTATCTGATTCAAATCTCATAATATGTACCATCTAATATTGATGTCTGCAAGGGCTTTCAAATTGGACCCGTCTAAAATACTGTTGTTTGGGAAAGAGTTAAAGGCCCCTTCCTCAGGGTAGTTTAACCACTTTACATACCTCTGCAGAAGACAGTTCTGGAAACTTTTGCAAGAGAAAGGGCAATCCTTAATCACAGGTAACTGCTCCTTTTCTGCCAATAGTTTCGATGCCATAACCTTTCTATACTGTACATATTATTTCTATCACAAATTTCATCAAGGCCAAAAAGTTGAGGGAAAGTGTGAGAAACAAAAAGGTGGTAGTACCACAACAAGGAGACATGACAGAAGAACATTCTGACAGATTACTCTAGCGACAATAAGTAGACTAATGAAAAGTAAAATTAGAATAAATACTGTAACCATCTTGTGAATTTCTTTTGCCAAAACTCAAAGTACCTGCCCTCATTTGAAAGCTATTAGCTTACAGTATGATTGGCTGATATGATTGTCCTCATTCAGTCACATGGTTCATTATTAATTTTGCAGTTATAATTTGCATTGCTCAATGCAAAAGATAACAAGCCAAAACCATTGATTCATTTTTTCCTCTAATTAATTGGATTATGTCAACCTAATAATTTAACTTGAATGCAACCCTTATGTGCATATTTTCGAGGTGGATACAATAAAGCAATGAAAAATGTTTCAAAAAATATGCATGATATTTGAACTTTAACAGTCTTTTGCGTGTGTGTCAAGTTATATATGTGTGTATATAAATGAAATGTTTTTTTTTAAGAGAAAAATTCCACAATGATATGCAAAAGTTTATCTTTCATCAACTAAAGAACATCGAATTGTTCACTTGAAAGTCTGCATGACCTACATGTACTTTATCCAAAACAAAATTTAACAAAACACTCAAGTTTTGACCACATTAAAACATGTAGATCAGTTACTTATCTTTCTTGTTGTTTGTTATTACCAGATAAATTTGTTACCTACATTTTAACCCTTTTAACAGAGAAGGCTTTTGAAAAATTGTGGGGAAAGAAGAAAATGCTTGTTACCAACATTTTCTCCTTTCTCATAATGTTTCCTACCTTTCCTAGGGCAAATCCAATAATTTGAACTAAATCTAATTTGTGGGGTGCATTTGCTTTCGATTTGGACTACCATGGTTCAAAGTTTTGTTGTGTGGTACAGAATTAACAAAATATCTAGGGTTAATATCAGACAAGGAAAAAAATGAGCAATAGAATAAAATGTCAGCACACACGATTTGAAGAAGAAATTTTTAGAGCTCAAGGAGTGATATATTATGCATTCATTCTTTTTTCTTTTAACTCTTTACCAAATATTGCCATGTTTTAACAACTTTGAGAAAAAGATTGCCTTTGAAAAAATTGTTGGGAAAGGAGAAAATGCAGGTTACCAGTATTTTCTCCTTTTCCCCCAATGTTTTCTACCCTTTCGAAAACAAACACTTTATTTGTCTTCTGGAACAAGTCTAAAATTTGTCATTTTGTAAAGAGTTAACTTGTCTAAATTGAAACCATTTGCAGACAACAAATTAAATTTGGTTCCAATGATGGAATTTGTCTTTGATAGAGCAGAACACATTGTGGGAAAAGAAGAAAATCCTGGTCTCCAGCATTTTCTCCTTTTCCCACTATGTTTTCAAAAGGTTTTTTTCTCTGGATCCTTAAAACTCGAGCCTGTATGGTAAACAGCTAACCTATCACATTTTTTCACACCATTTTCAGACATCGAAATAACCAGTACACTTGACATAAAGGAGTAACATTTGAAAGATAACAGTAAATACACAATGTACTTTATCTTGTACAAGATAACATTTGCAGCATTATGCATACCTTAACATCATACATACTTTATTTCAATATTTTAATACATATATATAGACATTAACTCATCAAATGAGACTAAAAGGATGTAACTCGGTAACACTCTTTACCACACAACAAACTTTAATACCTGTCCAAATTGAAAGAATTTGCAGACAACAAATTCAAATATGAAAAAATTGACTAGATCTGTTTCTGAAATATCTGAAAACATTGTGGGAAAAGGAGATCATGCTGGTTACCCGTACTCTCCTTTTTTCCAACAATGTTTTCAAAAGCTTACTTTTCAGAAATGTTGAAACTCCCTACTGTGTGGTAATGGTCACAATTTACTTCATTAACTATCAACAGAAGTTGAGAACTTGACAGAATGATATGAAGCAGAAAAACACAGACACAATGTGATGTAATGAGGGAATATATAAATTGCTACTTTATACGCGGCTGGGGATTTTGTCCAAATTAAAACCATTTGCAGATGACAATCTCACTTTGGCTCAAAAGGTGCAATTTTTCTTTGATATGGTAGAAAACATAGTGGGAAAAGGAGAAAATGCTGATTCCCTGAGTTTGTTAAAACTCGGGATTGAGTGGTAAAGGGTTTAACTCTTTACCAAACGACAGAATTTTAGACTTGTCCAAACTGAAAGCATTTGCAGACGGCAAGATAACTCCATGTATGACTTGAAAATACAATTTTTTCTTGGCGAGTTTAGCATTTCTTCCTTTTCCCACAATGTTTTCAAAAACTCTGTCTCTTGAGTTGTTAAACCACATGACTGTGTGGTAAAGGATTAACTCTTTATCAGACAACAAAAATTTCAATCTTGCCAAAACTGAAAGCATCATCAAATGACAAACTGAATGTGGTTCAAAATTATTGTAGTAGTCTTTGAAAGAAAACGTTGGAAAAGGAGAAAGTGCTGGTTACCTGTTTTTTTTTTTTTTTCTTTCCCTGTTCCCACAATGTTTTCAAAAGTTTCTTTCTCAAGGTTGTTTACACTCAAATTGTGAAATTGTGAAATCTTAAAATGCCCGTCTTATTCTCTCAAAAATGTTAAAACAATTGGGTGAAAGATATCATTTTGATCTAATATGAAAGGCAACCAAAAAAACACAATATACATAATTTTGAGCCATGCTCTGTGAAAAGGAGGCTTAACGCATTTGCAAAAAGTATTGACCCAGGTCAACCTGTGCAGGCCATGCAGGCTGACATGGTTTAAAACTCTTTCTATTTGTAAATTTTCTTAATGTCCAAGGACCACTCTTAGCCAAGAGTCAGTCAATTGTTAGACAAAACATATTTCAAGGGTCCATGATTATAAGATTACTTAAACCCCTGTCACACCAGGGCGGCGATCCCACGGCGTCAAAGAAAAAATGCAGAACGCCGAGGTGCGTGCAGAACAATCGCATGCATCGCCACAGCAACGCAGTGGCATCGCGAGTAGACGCGTTGGGATCGTCTAGAACGCCGAGGGACAGCGCGCACTTTGAGCATGCACAAAACAAACGCCGCCGCTCGGCATTCTGAGAAGAGCGCAGTGGGATCACCGTAAGGTCGTCTTAGCAGCGCAGTAAGATCTTCCACAATGCCACAGGAGCTCCGCCGGCACGAGCAGTGGTCGCAGTGCAAACGCCATGGTTGTCCGTGACGCTTGCACGGAGATTGTACCGCGTGCTCTGAGATTTCACTGCGTCTCTACTGTGCTTATACGGCGCGTCAGCGGTGCTTATACGGCGTGTCAATGGCGCTTACACGGAGTATTATTTATTTTACTGCGCTCTTAAAACGACTCCTCTGAGCTGCAACAGCGATCATTGTGCTTCTAAGGCGATTCTACTGCGTCCATCAGTCTTTGTCTGACAAAAACGAACATATTATAGTAGACGAAGTATGCAAATAAACACTCATTTTACTATGGCTGATGTATGTTAGCAAACCAGGCTAGTGCTGGTTGATTAGGTGACAGTGGTTGACTTGCTTCTGTTTGAGAGGGTTGGGGTTAATGTTCTTCCTTTCTTTTTACGAGCATAGTTTTATTCTCCATTGACTTTTCGAGACCGCAGCAAAGAAACAATTGATGAATAAATATGTATACATACAATTCGTTTTCAGAGATAGTTCAAATGATTGTCAAGAACACGCCGTAGTGTAAGCGCCTAGAGAACGCTGTGAACGCCCAGCGCACGCAGTATGAACGCCGTGAAAGTGCAGAGCACGCAGTGGAAGCGCTGTGAGAATGCAGAGAATCGCCAAGAAGAACTGCGTAGGAACGTGATAACATGCGATAGGAGCTCCGTAGCAATGCCTTGGTCGTTGTGAGAACGCTGTGACATCTTCGTCTTCGCGAAAAATATCCGATTTTTCTTGCGATCTCGTGGCGCTCTGGGAAATCAGACAACGCAGTGAAAACGCCATATAGTGTGACAGGGGCTTTACTTGGTAAAATGCATCATGGAGATGCAATTAAGCTCCCTTTTGCCAGAGCATGACTCATTTATATAAGACTCAACTCCAACCTGAATGATATTTTCATATTCTGAAATTTGTGGGTCAGCTTGATCTATAACTTAACCGATTTACACACAAATATGTCGGAAGATGAGAGGCTGCATGTGACAAGCAAATACTCCTTTTTACATGAGGTTTCATAATTTCACAAACAGAAATATTCTATGCCCCAAACATTTTTCAAATGTATAACTTCTAGAACCTTGTGTAACAGCTTAAAAAACTCTGTTTCACGGTGGATTTACTAGAAACAAAAGTTGTCCTAATTTTTACAAAAAAAAAAAACACAGACTACATGATGGAAAGCTACAAACAAATCTAGGATATGCAACATTTATATCACAGGTAAACAACAGAATGGGAATGAATTTACAATAAATAAACAAAATGTATTACATATACACTCAAATGCAGACATTGCTTGAAATCTAGCACACTTTCAAAAACAAGAACACTTATAATTAACCCTCAATTTTTTACCAATAGACAAACATTTTACTCTTGTCCAAATTGAAAGAATTTGCAGACAGCAAAATAAATATGACTTCAAAATGGAAGGATAGAAAATATTGTTGAAAAGAAGAATTGCTGTTTAACAGCATTTTCTTGTTATTCTAGAATGTTTTCAAAAGCTTTTTTTCTCGAGGTCATTAAAAGTTTGGTGTGTTTGGAAAAATGCTTCGCTCTTTACCAAACAATCCCTGGTTTTCAAGACTCTGAGAAAGAAATCTTTTGAAAACATTGTGGGAAAAGAAGAAAATGCTGGTAACCAGCATTTTCTCCTTTTCCCACAATGTTTTCTACCCTCCCAGATCAAGTTTCAATTTTTGAGTCACGTTAATTTTGTCGTCTGCAAATGCTTTCAATTTGGACCAGACTAAAATATTGTTGCTTAGTTAACTCTGAACCAAATGACAAAATTTAAGACTTGTCTAAATTGAAAGCATTGCAGATGCCAAGTGTGACCTTGATCTTGGACCTACATGAACAAATATTCCAACTGACACTTTAAGTCATGAAGGAGAACAATTGTGCCCAATTATTTTGAAATCAATCCATAAATGTAACAGTTCTAGACAAAGCTGGACAGACAAAAACCATACATAACAATGAGCTAAACAATAAAATTAAAATGAACAAGCACATAATCTGAGAACCAGCTCAGCCAAACAGTCAGTTCCAGCTGAATTTTATATGAATTTTATTTTTTTAATTGCATTCTTTTACTTCAAAAACAATTTCTGTTTAGCATAGACTAACTGAGTTTACAGAATATTAATGATATGATGCAAATCATAGCAAGCCAGTGGAAATGGGAAAAATAAACAACCATCCTAAACTGGTATTGATTGGTTAACCAAGGGCAACCTAATTCAGTATTTTTTTGTTCATAGGCAGAGGTTAAACGACCCTGAGGAAAAAAAAATCCTAAGCATGCTGGGAAAAGGAGAAACCAGCATTTTCACCTTTATCCACAATGTTTTTTACACCTTGAAAGACATTTAATTTCCATTTGGTCATGTTTAAAATTTTGTCCAGTGGAAGATTAACACAAAATAGTCCTCTTATGTAAACATCTGTCAGTAAATAGACAAAGAGAGGTTGTCACTGCTAGAGTGATTATTACAATTCTGGCAGTGTGAACAAAATGCTTGAAAAGACTTCTACAGTAAATTCCAAATTATCCACACTAATAATACCTGAAATAGATTGCTTACCTCTTTACTAGACGACAAAATTTTAGACCTTTAAATCGAAAACATTTGCAGCAGACAAATAAAATGTTACTCAAAACATGATACTAGTCTTTCATAGGGTAGAAAACATCGAGGGAAAAGGAGAAAATGCTGGTTACCAGCATTTTCTCCCTTTTCCACGATGTTTTCAAAAGTGTAACTTCCCAGGGTCATTAAAACTCGAGATTGTGTGGTAATGGGTTATTTCAAAGTTATTGACTGGTACCTACATGCTTTTCAAAATCACATTAACAGCAGTCTTGCTTCCTGACGCTAGAAATCAAAACTGTTGCCGCATATAATTTCTGATAGACAAAAATCATTTGTATGTATTGACTAGCCTGGGTTCCAGTCGGTTCATTTTTTTCCTTTTCTATCATTCAGACGTTACTTTGTCAAAAATAACAGCCCAGGGACATTCTAAATCCGATCCCATCGACTGGTTTGCCCCATCTCACAGTGGGGTAAAGTAGATGTCATTGCAATCAGTTTTCAAATGTAAATGACTCAAAAAAGATACCAAGATTCCAGTAGCCTTAGTGTGATCACTTCCTGTTTGTGAGCCATCTTTGAAAATACTGACAACAAAATTTCAAAGAAGATATTCATGATGACTTTAGAGGATAACAATAACTGCTAATCTTTTAGGCTGTTTGACTGAAAGTTTTTCAATGGGATGCTGTAACAAGTGTTGTTGAAGGTTGCTTTGAATGGATCAGAATATGACTGTGCAAATCCATCGTTATTAAGGCTGTGACGTCACACGATAAACAAGTCTACAATAAGATTATCTGCACATCATGGGGAGACCCTAGAATATCCCCAGGTGGTAATAATAACAAAAACAATACACAGATAGCTGCCAAAGATCGATAGCAGACCACGATTCTAAGGAGAGCATGATTAAGCAAGATGAGTAATTAAAATTATCACCACCTGAACCCAGGCTATGTGTTTTTCTCGATTTTACTCTTTATCAAACAACAAAATTTTAGACGTCAATATTGAAAGCACTTGTAGACAACAAATCAATGTGGCCCAAATAGTAAGCTATCTTCAACAGGGTCCTTAATCAAAGGAATATGTGGTAAACGATTAATGAAATTAGGACGATATGAAAAAAAGGTCAACCTTAACTAGTTCTATACATAACAATATATGAACAATGCTATGGCAAAAGGGGGTTTAATTCATCTCCATGATACATTATACCAAGCAAGTCATCACATAACTATGGACCTATAAAATCCATTTTGTCTTAAAACCAACTAAATCATGAGGACCAGTCTGATCCTTTGACATGCAGAAATCCAAACAATAGCAAAAAGTTTTGACCGAGGTCAGTCTGCGCAGATCTTGCAGGTTGACATTGATCGATACTTTTTGCAGATGCATTAAACCCCCTTTTTTGCCGAGCATGGCTCATATTCATGGCTCAACATGCCAGGATGCTGTAACCATTACTGTGCATATGTGTTATCAATGTTAACACTTACAGAGATGAGAACAAAAAGATTAACAATTACAAGGATTTCTAAATATCTGAGGTATGGTAAGTGCTAACTTGGTGAATCTGGTGATCTGCCTTGATTTTCAATCCCATCTTGAAGAGATTCAAGGGTTTCTTTCATCTGTAAGTAGAGTGGAAAATCATACTATTTAATTCTTTCAACAGCAAAAAAACTTCAATTCACAAATTTTAGGGTTTTAGGTACTTTCTCCACTAATGAAATTGCCTACTTTTCAATTAATGTAGGCTTAACCTGTTACCTTATATCCTTTACCTGACAGCTCTTGAAAACCTTGAGGTTATAGATGCAATAACCCATTGCACCACAGGCCCAACACAGGAGCTGTTGCAGATGACATGGATCAAAATAAGACGGCATATTCTCTGATTTAGATCCATACAATCAGCCTGTTTGGTCAGGAGAACAAACTAGAGGGCCATGATGGCCCTGTATCGCTCCACTGGCTATTAAGTAAAATTCTGACCAGTCGTTTCAGAGAAGAAGAATTTTTAAGAATTTCTAAATTTCCATATAGTGCAAGTAGCCTCCATTCACCAGAGCCACATTTTTTGACGGATCAAAATTTTACGAACAATTTTTGAAAAAGGTCACCCAAGCAACAATCCTGTGAAATTATTTCAAAATCTGACCTGCTGTTTCAGAGGAGAAGATTTTTAAAGAATTCCTTCATTTCTGTATAGTGCAAGAAGCCCCCATTCACCAGAGCCACGTTTTTTGACGGATCAAAATTTTACGGACAGTTTTTGAAAAGGGTCACCCAAGGAACAATCCTGTGAAATTATTTCGAAATCTGACCAGCGGTTTCAGAGAAGAAGAATTTTGAAGAATTCCTTCATTTCTATATGGTGCAAGAAGCCCCCATTCACCAGAGCCACATTTTTTGACGGATCAAAATTTTACGAACAATTTTTAAAAAGGGTCACCCAAGGAGCATATCTGTGAAATTATTTCAAAATCTGACCAGTGGTTTCAGAGGAGAAGATTTCTAAAGAATTCCCTAAAAAATTCCATTTGGTTGCAATGGCAACCAGAGTTTTTGATGGAATCAAATTCTGTGAACAGTTTTTAAAGAGGACCTTCCAAGGAACATTCCAGCCAAGTTTGGTCCAAATCCGCCAGTGGTTTAGGAGGAGTTGATGTTTAAAGAATTGTTGACAACACACGACGCACGACGGACACCAGGTGATCCTAAAAGCTCCCCTTGAGCACGTTGTGCTCAAGTGAGCTAAAAAGTTAACATACGGACGGACGCACAACGGACAACGGGCCATAACATAAGCCTGCTGGCCTTTGGCCAGTGGAGCTAAAAAACTTGTCTAGCACCAATCATGTATCACTGCAGCTTGATAATCAAGGGAGGTAAATAGTAACGAACTTTATCTTTCATAAAAAGAGTTATTTCCCTTGATTAATGTTTAAATTGAAGTGACAATATTTTGAAGCCCATGTTAAACTTGCGATCCCTGGAATGAAGGCAATTTTGACCCCAGACCTACAATATGAAACTAGAATGTGTGGTTATAAACAAAAAGATTTTTTAATCTTGCCCAATAAAAAGTCATGTAAAACAAGTTTGCTGAATAAAAGGCCCTGTAAAATATGTGATCCATGACACAGGTTTATCAAGTTTTCACTATAAAAGCCAATGTAAAACTTGTGACCCCTGGTGTGGAGTCAAACTTGACCCCCAAAGTTAAAATTTGGGCCCTCTTGGTAGAGGCCCATTATATAAAGTTACATGCAAAATTTGGTAGCCCTAGGCCTAAATATGGCTATGTACAAGTAGATTATTAAAGTTTCCTTATATAAGACCATGTAGAACTTGTGACCCCCTGGGGTGGGGCTACATTTGACCCCCTGGGCTATAATTTGGGCACCCTTGATAGAGACCCCCTAGATAAAGCTAAATGCAAAATTTGATAGCCCTAGCCCTTATAGCTAGATGCGAAAGATTTTCCTATATAAGCCCGCCCATGTAAAACATGTTACCCCCCGGAGCGCAGTCAAATTTGACCCTCGGCTATAATTTGGACACCCTTGGTACAGGTCCACTAGATAAAGCTACATGCCAAATTTGGTCGCCCTAGGCCCCATGGCTAGGTCAAAGAAGAATTTTAAAATTCTCCCTATATAAGCCCATGTAAAACTTGTTATATAAGCCCATGTAAAACTTGTTACCCCCGGGCAGGGCCTAATTTGACCCCAGGGCTATAATTTGAACAATCTTGGCAGAGGTCCACTAGATAAAGCTACATGCCAAATTTGGTAGCTCTAGGCCCTATGGCTAGGTAGAAGAGGAATTTTAAAGTTCTCCCTAAATAAGCCCATGTATAACTTGTAACCCCCGGGGCGGGGCCAATTTTGACCCCAGGGCTATAAATTGAAGAAACTTGGTACAGGTCCACTAGATAAAGCTACATGCCAAATTTGGTAGCCCTTGGCCTTACAGTTTCAGACAAGAAGATTTTCAAAGATTTTCAAAATTTTTCAGTTTTGTTGCCATGGCAACCAGAGTTTTTGAAGGAATTAAATTCTTTCAAGAAATTCTGAAGAGGACCATGGCAGGATCATTTCTGTGAAGTTTCATCAAAATTGGATGGGTAGTTTCAGAGAAGAAGACGTTTTAAAAAAAAGTTAACGCACGGACGGACGGACGGACGCACGGACGGACGGACAGACGGACGGACGCACGACGGACAACAGGCCATGACATAAGCCCGCTGGCCTTCGGCCAGTGGAGCTAAAAATAATCATTCTAGAGTTTCCGTAGATAGCATTTGCAGTTATCATTTTGTTAAATTCTGGTAAAGTGTTAACAAACCCTCTCTATCCTACCTGTTCTATTAATGCTATAGAAGTTGAGATCATAACTTTCCATTTTGATAGCTGTGCTTCATGCAGTCTTTGCTGTTGACTTAATAAATGCAACCATTCTTCTTGACTCTGAGGGGGATTCCTTGAAAGTAAAAGAGTAGGTAAGATCATTTATGCATTTATCAGATGACAAAAATGAAGACCTGTCCCGACAGACAGTCTTCATGGATCACAAATATAATACTGCTCTTGTGTCATTGGTTAAAAAAATCCATCCATTCTCTTTGACTCTCAGTTGAATCTATGGAGATAAAAAAAAAAGAGGAAACCAGAATTTTCAAAAGAATGACTTAATATCCTTGCTTAGCATGTTGAAAGGGACATCATGTATCTAAAAGTAATATGCATTAAGAACACCAAAAAAAGTCAAAGTTCAAGAAAGATAACCCTTCAATGCTTACAGGCAGACCTGTGAAAATTGGTCTTGCATTATTCATTTTCTGGTTATTCTTTCAAACACACTATGGAAAATGGAAAACATGCCTGAAATAAATGATTTCTCCCTACTTTGTTAACCCCTAGGCTGCTAAGCGTGACTCCGGACACTTTCCGTATAATGAAGATCAAGATCACACTGCACAAAACGTGCAGTCTGATCTTGAGTCTACACTGTCCGATGCATTCCCCCTCCCCCCGCCCCAGGTGAAATCAACTTTTGAGTTGCAGTATTTTGGTTTTCACTATTGATTCGAAATTTTTGTTTTGTTTAATTAGTAGCTAAAGGGTTAATCTAATTCTCCTAGCTTCATCAGTTACTTTCTAACTCTACTGCCTAACTCAAATGGAACAAAGTAGATGAGATATTAAACTGTTTAATATTGTATGCTAAATAGATATTTTATATAAATATTTTCATACTGTCCTATGACCAAAAAGTTAAAAAACACTTACTTTATAAAAGTAGGCTGTGTCCCATCAGAATTTGGCAAATATAAACCACTTGCTAAATCTTCTAATGACCAGAGTTTGTAAAAGAGCACTGTATTAAACAACACCAACAATATCAACCTGAAAGGAAACATTGATTTATTACAATTATTTTAACCGTTAAAGCGCCTTTCACAACTATAGTTGGCTTTGCGGCCAGTGTAGATGAAGATCAGGCTGCACAAAACATGCAGCCTGATCTTTCATCTACACTGTTCACTTTGTTAAGACACTTCAGACAAGAGCAACCTAACTATTGTGATTATTTGAGTCTTATTACAAGACTGAAAATATCCTTTGGATTAATTTGGTGCTTTGACCCATTACTACACAATCCCTAGTTTTAACGACCCTAAGAAAGAAGTCTTTTGAAAACACTGTGGGAAAAGGAGAAAATGCTGGTAACCAGCATTTTCTCCTTTTCCCACAATGTTTTCTATGTACTCTATCAAAGAGAAATTCCATCTTTTAAGCTATGTTTAAATTGTTGTCTGTGAATGGTTTCAATTTGCACAAGTCTGTTATTTGCTTGTGTGGTAGAGTTAAGGGTTAAAAAATACACTTCTATTCACTTTACAAAACTGTGCCAAGCCTCATCAGAATAGGGCAAATATAAACAACAAGCCGAATTTTCTTATGAAAGGGTTATTAACTCTTTACCACACAAAGAAATTTTTAGACTTGCACATTAAAATGCTTTTGCATATGACAAAGTGGATGGGTCTCACTTGATGGGGAATATCTTTCAAAGTATACAAAACATTGTGAAAAAGGAGAAAATGCTGATTACCAGCATTTTCTCCTTTTCCCAGTGCTATCGTAAGTCTGCTTCCTCAGGGTCTTTAAAACTTGAATTGTGTGGTAAATGCTTAAATATCAGTGCTAATCCTCTTCAAAACAATGCTATTTAGGACTTAACAATATCAAAAAGATTTACAAATGACATAGTAAACATGAATCAAAGTTAAAAACGACAAAGGCATCAGTTCTCAGAACAAGCAACATGTTCTTGGCATCCAAATGAAAGGCAGAATTACCAATATCAGCTACTAAAGACAGATAAATTTACCAGTATACCCTATGTGATTAGAAAAAAAGAAAAAGCAGATACTTCTGCATTAATCCCTATGTAATTACAAGCCAGACACATACAAAAAACATACTTTTACTAATGCTAAAAACGTTATGGTATGATAGCAAGTTTTTGGCTAGGTTAAAAAAAATCCACCATGGGAAAATATACCACAATAATATTTTCAGCATTATGCAGATGATCCTAGCTCACACATAGCATATAAGGGACAAGATACCTAAAGCCTCTGCAGCAAACAGCTTTATGACAGGTTTAACAATAGGATCTAAGGATAATGAGTAAAGGAGACATATACTTACACAAAACAGACTATCCGCACTAAAGTTTCCTCATTCATCTTTCGCAACTTTTCCTCTTTCTGAGCAGCTATCATATCTGAGAATACAGAAAATTATTCTACATTCCACTTGTCTCAAAAAATCATTAACAATATAAGTAAAGTCCAATCTGTATTAAGCAAGCAACTAGAGGACACTAAAAATGTGCTTGCTTCACACTTTACCAAATGACAATTTTAGACGCCCAAAATGAAAGCATTTGCAGACTACAAAATAAATGCAACTCAAAAATTGAAATTTGATTTGGGAAGGGTAGAAAAAACACTGTGGAAAAAAAAAAAAGAAAATGCCAGTTACCAGCATTTTCTCCTTTTCCCACAATGTTTTCAAAAGTTTTCTTTCTGAGGGTCGATAAAAGAATGGTTTATGTGGTAAAAGGTTAACACAGGTGCTTGCTAACTACAGGTATATTTCAACATACCATATAGTCTCTTTTTAACGCCCAAGGAGTGATACATTTTCAAAAAGGAGGGCAATTAGTAAAGGTAAAATGACATAAAAGTTTCTGAGGACAACGATAACATTACCGTTCTGGTTTTAGTCAATGCTGACCATAAAGCTATTGCCACTTTAGAAACCCGCTGTATTTCATGCAGAATATCGATTTTACCCCTTATCATGATTCATTTGGAATTTAAAATGCATTCACGATAATTATGTGACTTTGATTTGTGAAGTAATTACATTTATGTCGATGCTGTAAGTTTATTTGGGCTTGTTTATTTTAACTTTATCAATAGATTCACCTCCTGGTAAGCCCATTTTCACTGCGAAAAAAAGCTTGGGGAGCATTGATTAGAAGTGGAGTGTTTAAGAGACAAAAATATACTTGCCTTTTCTTGGACCTCAATGTTTGCCTAATACAGGTGCTTAATTTACAGAGGTGGCCACTTAGACAGGTTCTACTTGAGGTGTCTGTGCTTAACTCCTTATTGGATGGCAAAATTTTAGACTATTCCAACTCAAAAGCATTTGCAGTTCACAAATTAAACCTAGCCCAAATAATTGGAATCGTCTTGGAAAGGGTTGGGAACATCGCGGTAAAAGGAGAAAACACTGGTTTACCACAGTTTTCTCCTTTTCTCAAAATGTTAACAAAGTTATTTTTCATTTTATCTTCTGGGTGGTTAAAACACAGATTGTTTGATCAAGGTTTAAAGATACATCTTCACTTGTTTTCATCCAGTTTTTTAACCGTTTTTTTTTTTTTTTTTTCTTTATTTCATGAAACTATAATCACTCATGTATCTTCATGCCAAATATTGACCCTGATGGTTGCAAGGTTGCACAGATTATGGCAGATAGAAAATGCATTTCATTCTATTGCGGCAATCCATAGACATAACAACCACAGTTTCCGGTTTAAATCGAAGACAAATCCCTACAGTTTCTTTATCCCATACACCTTATATTGATTTTTTATCTACATTTACACAGATGACTAGATTACAACACCGTCAAGTTTTAACAGCATTTGTTTACTCTCTAGCTGTAGAGATGTCTCTTTAAACAACATCATATACCACTAAATGTTAAAAATTTAGCAGGTGAAAATACAGTCCAACAAGTGTCTATGCCTCTTTACCAATCATATCTAACTGCAGATGATTTTCATATTTCTGCAGTCAAGAACCATTGACAAATGGACACTGTGTGCTGGTCTTCACATCCCAAAAGGAAATGAGTTCACTCTTTACCTGATAACAAAATTTTGGACTGATCCATGTGAAAGCATTTGCAGTCTACTAAGTAAATCTGACCTAAACAAAAGAATATGTCATTGGATGGGTAATAAACATTGCAGGAAAAGGAAAATATGGTGGTTACTCCCAAAATGTTTTCAAAGGCTTTCATGCTATAGGTTGTTTAAACATGGAGTTGACTGTTTGAGGCTTAAATCTTTCCCAAACTACACAATTTTAGACTCCTCGACATTCAAAGCTTTGGCAGCTGACAAATTCAAGTTAGCTCAAATGATGGCATTTGTCTTTAAAAGGACAGAAAACATTGTGGGAAAAGGAAGAAATAATGGCCATCAGACTTAGCTCCTTTCCCACAATTTTTTCAAAGGCCATCTTTCTCAGGGTCAATAAAAGACGGGTTTGTGTGGTAGAGCTCATGTCTGATATGAACAGAACATGTCATTTACTTACTTCTAACAGGTGTAGGTGGAGTTATCATTTTTTCAGTGGTATGTGATCTAGAAGCTTGTCTTGATGTTGATGGAAGATCACTTGGTGTGTTGGCACTACGTATCACATGACCTCGACGTTTACGAAGCTTTCGCTTTGATGAGGATTTGCCCTGATTTTTCGATTGTTGTTTATCAGATTCTCGTCTTAAATGAATGCCTGTTTCAGAAATAGAGAAAGAATTTTCTATTTTCAAAGATTTGTCCCTGTCACCTACTTTATGACTTAATGTGGCTCATTAAAACATGTCCACAATATCATCAAGACATTAATTCTGACCAATTCTTAAGAGTTTCTTCATGAACCTTTTCAAAATCCCCCGAGATATTATCAAGACTACCATTCTGACTAGCGTTCTTGAGTACTGAATTAAAAATGTGGCTTCTAGAGTGTACACAAGATTTTTCAAAGATTTGACCCAGTGACCTAGTTTTTGATCCGACCTGACCAATTTTTGAACTTGTCTCAGATATCATCAAGACAAAAATTCTGACCAATTTTCATGAGTGTTGGAAAAATGTGGCCTTTACAGTGTACATAAGGTTTTTCAAAGATTTGCCCTGGTGACCAAGTTTTTGACCCAATTTCACCCATTTTTGAACTCTCCTAAGATATCACCAAGACAAACAATCCGACCATGTTTTACAAGTATTGGACTGAAAGTCTCTAGATTGTACAAAAGGTAAAAGATGATGACAGATGACACATGATGGACACAGCACAAATACAAGAGCTCACCTTCAGCACATTGTGCCCAGGCGAGCTAAAAACAAAACTGCTTTGCTTCATCTTTTAAGAAGTTTTTTTTTTCCCTGTAGTAACAGTGGTTTACATCTGTAAAGGCATACAAAGCCCTCTTCCTTAAAAAAAATTTCCTGCTTTCTACATAACTTTGAAAAATTTCATACATATAGCTTTTAATACTACCAACATGTATCAATACCAAAAATATGTAATAATACCTAAATAGACGAGTTTCCACGTGACTAATGGCTTGGTAAGTCTTGCCATAATCTTTGTGCATACCATGGGCAGAATTTTATTAACTTTAACTCTTTACCAAACAACAATATTTTAGACTATACCAAATTGAAGGCATTTGCAGACGACAAATTCAATGTAACTAAAATGATGATTTTTGTCCTTGATAGGGTAGAAAACATTGTGGGAAAAGGAGAAAATGCTGGTTACCAGCATTTTCTCCTTTTCCCACAATGTTTTCAAAAGGCTTCTTCCTTAGGGTCGTGAAAAGTCAGGTTTGTGTAGTAAAGAGTTAAATAAAGCCATAACTGAGGCTAGCTTTACTGTTTACCAAAGAATCTCCTGAATCATATGTCCTTAGTCTTTAATGGTATCTCAAGCACCTCTTGTATTCTTCATCTCTTTGTTGTGTTTTACAGTATTCTCATCATTATTTTAGATTGAGTTTCCTCAAGGACGTAAGTCACAAGTTGCAATATTTATAGTTCATATATGCTGAGCAGGAAAATGAGTCTTGCCAAGAAGCACTGCAAATGATGTGTAATGCAAGCATATATAGTACAGAAGCTCAAATACACAACTATGTGGGCAATGCTCTGTGCAAAGGGAGTTTAATGCATCTGTCAAAAGTATTGACCCATGTCAGCCTGCACAGTTTGTGCAGGCTGACATGGGTCAAAACATTTTGCTCTTTGTCAATTTTCTGCATGTCAAAGGACCAGTGTAGCTCATAATTTAGTAGGTTGCTTGACAAAATGGATTTCATGGATCCATAATTATGTGATGACTTGCTTTGTATAATGCATCACTGTGATGCATTAAGCCCCCTTTTCACAGAACTTAACTCATATATCTTTCACAACACAGTGGAGTCCTACCATGGAGCTGGATGCTACTAGCAAATTTGAATCTATCAGCCAGAGAGGAAGAATACCATGTGTAAAAATAGTAATTCATATGTAGAAATAAAATTAAGAAAAAATATAAATACCAAGACATTGAAAGTAATCTAACACTCCTTGAACACAGTTTCTTTCAATCATATCTGGGAAGTAAAGAAAAGCAAGGTTCATCAAAGCTCCATCACAAATAGTTCCCTTGTACATGTCATGAACAACAGTCTACTGTTTTGTGAATGACTCCAATATTGAAATTTCAGATATATAGTACTTACTGGAAGGTCATTAACTCTTTACCAAACCACAATATTTTAGACTGGTGCAAACTGAAATCATTTTCAGATGACAAAATAAATGTGACTCAACTATCAAAATTTGTTCTTGAAAGGGTAGAAAATATTGTGGGAAAAGGAGAAAATGCTGGTTATCTTACTCTTATCTAACAATCCCAAGATTAAACTTTCCTGAGGAAAAGGCTGATAACCACTGTTTTCTCCTTTATCCACAATGTTTTCTATCCTATCTTACAAGACAAATACCCCATCATTTTAACCACATATAACATGTCTTCTGCACATGCTTTCAACTTGGGTAAGTCCAAAAAGTTTGTCTACTAAAACTTAAAACAGTATTTTCACTGACAGCTACAGCAACATCAAATTCTAAACTTTTTCTTTCATTCAAAGTGCAAAGAAATGAGTCACTTAAAAAAAAAAAACAATACCCAGGAAAGCATATAACCTTTTCTTCTCTTCTCTATCAATGTCACAAAGTTTTCTTTCCATAGTTTAAATCTAAGTGAGTCCAAAATTTCTGTTCCATTTATTGAGTTTAGCTACAACCTTTATATGGTGATTCTTATTACATCATGGTGTTCCTCAGCAATTTTGTTTCAAAATGATGTAGTTTTAAAACTAAGACTATAACATCAAACAATATGTTGTACCTGATAGACCTATCTATAAGTATTCTATTTACATAAAGCTTTATCTTTCACATGATAAAAAGTCTTGTCTTTTTATAGTAAGTGTATCATGAGGATTTTCTCTGCTGGGAGTTTGACCCCCTTCAAATAAATAAAAGAAAGCAACAATTTTAATTTTGGTGTATATTGGTCAGGGAAATCTCTGATTATTTCACTCTTACCATGGAGCCTGCAGTCCATAACTCAGAGCTTTCAGATCTTGCATGTGATAGAATGCGATTATTACCTTTGTATTCCACCTTTGCATAATGGGATTAGAATGCAAATCTCACTCCCTATCCTTGTTTACTTTTATCCCTTTACTTTTATACCACACAATCCCAAGATTTAACAACCTTGAGGGAGAATACATTTGTAAACATTGTGGTAAAAGGAGAAAATGCTCGTGGCAAGCATTTCTCCTTTTACCACAGTGTTTTCTTCCCTTTCCATGTCATGTTCCATCATATGAGCTTCATTCAATTTGGTGTCTGTGAATCCTTTCAATTAAGACAAATATTACTTTCAGTTGTTTGGTAAAAAGGATAGATATATATTTCATATCAAAACTTCTATACAACAGTGTGTGTCTGTATTATTCAGTAATTAACCCCAGTGTGCAAGAGAAAAGAGCAAACTTACTTTTAACCACACCCCACACAGATTTCCTATACTTCACTTCACTTGTCACTCGAAGTCTACTAGTCTCTTTACTCACACGAGTTACACAGTAACGATTCAGCACAAAGAATGAATCAGCATACGGAATTCCCATTGGCGTGCACTCAGCATCAATCACATAAATAACTCCTGGCTGACTCTGTTTGTAACAGGAATGTTTTTCAACGGTATGAGATGTCTTTGGTCCAAAGGGAGCATTTAAAGGTACTGTGTACGTAAGCTCCCTAACCCTCCCTATCTGGTCATCTGTCATGTCTCTCCACGGTGTTAATGTCACATCTATATATAGAAAAGTAAGAGATGGTAGGTAAACCATTTACCAAACAATCCCTACTCTTAAAAACCCTGAGGAAGATGTGTTCTGAAAACATTGTTGGGAATGAAGAAAATGCTGGTAACCAGCATTTTCTCCTTTTCCCACAATATTTTCTACTCTATAAAAGAATTATCATATCATTTGTATAATCTATATATAAATACTTCCAACTTGATGCAAGTCTTACATCTTGTTGTCTGGTAAAAAGTTATGTTTCTTTCTTGTTTCACATTCATGTAGTATCTAAATTCCAGAAAATATAAAAAAAATAATCCATGATTTCATTGTGCATATCAATACAGACATCCAAAGGTTCTTCCTGTGCATTAACCCTTACCACACAATCCCAAGTTTTAACGACCCCGAGAAAGAAAGCTTTAGAAAAACTTGTGGGAAAAGGAGAAAATGCTGGTAACCAGCATTTTCTCCTTTTCCCACAATGTTTTTTACGCTTCCCACATCAATGTTTAATTTTTGAGTCACATATATTTTGTAGTCTGCAAATGCTTTCAATATGGACAAGTCAAAGAATTTGTCATTTGGTAAAGCGTTAAACTGTCGCCTGCAAATGCTTTCAATTCAGGCAAGTCTAAAACTTTGTTGTGAGGTTAAAAAATTAAGTTACCTTCCTAATCACAATCTGAAACAAAACTGCAGCAAATAACCTTAATTCCTAACCAAACAACAAAATTTAGGACTTTCCATATTGAAAGTATGAGCAGACTACAAATCATAATACCTAAATTAATAGAATTTACCCATAAAAGGGTAGAATAAATTTTAGAAAAAGACAAACAAGAGGGCCATGATGGCCCTGAAGTCCCTCACCTGAGCCTTTTGATCAAACATGACCCATTTCCAATCTCTTCAGAGATATTAAGACAAACACTCTGACAAACACTCATTAGTATTGGGCTTACAAATATGGCCTCTGGAGTGTACACAAGCTTTTTCTATAATTTGTCTCAGCGGCCTACTTGACATGTAGAAATTATCCAGACATACATTCCGACAAACTTTCATGAGTATTTGAGAGAAAATGTGGCCTGTAGGGTGTATAAAAAGTTTTTCCGAGATTTGACCTAGTGACCTAGTTTTTTATCCAACATGACCCATATTCATACTAGTCTAAGATGTTATCAAGACAAACATTCAACGCAAATTTCAAATTTATTGGACTGAAAATGTGGCCTCTAGAGTGTACACACGGTTTTTCAAGGATGAAACCTGGTAACCTAGTTTTTATTCTACGTGACCCATTTTCAAACTCATGCAAGATATCATCAAGACAAACATTTTAACAAAAGTTTAAAGAATATTGGACTGTAATTATAGTAAAAAAGGTTTTTCCGAGATTTGACCTTGTGACCTAGTTTTTTATCCAACATGACCCATCTTCATACTAGTCTAAGAAATTATCAAGACAAACATTCTGACCGAATTTCAAGATTATTGGACTGAAATGTGGCCTCTAGAGCTTACATAAGGTTTTTCTAAGATTTGACCTGGTGACCTAGTTTTTGACCTGACATGACCCATTTTCAATCTCATCCAGGCTATCATCGTGACAAACATTCTGACCAACTTTAAAGAGCATTGGACTGAAAATGTGGCTTCTGGAGCGTACACAATGTTTTTCTAAGATTTGACCTGGTGACCTAGTTTTTGACCTGACAAGGCCCATTTTTGAACTCATGTGAGATATCATCAAGACAAACATTCTGACCAACTTTCAAGAGTTTTGGACTGAAAATGTGGCCTCTAGAGCATACACAAGGATTTTCTAAGATTTGACCTGGTGACCTAGTTTTTGACCCAACATGGCCCATTTTCAAACTCATCTGAGATATCATCAAGACAAACATTCTGACCAACTTTCAGGAGTATTGGACTGAAAATATGGCCTCTACAGCGTACACAATGTTTTTCTAAGATTTGACCTGGTGACCTAGTTTTTGACCCGACATGGCCAATTTTCAAACTCATCTGAGATATCACTAGACAAACATTCTGACCAACTTTCAGGAGTATTGGACAGAAAATGTGGCCTCTAGAGCGTACACAAGGTTTTTCTAAGATTTGACCTAGTGGCCTAGTTTTTGACCTGACATAAACCATTTTCGAACTCATCCAAGATAATATCACGGCAAACATTCTGACCAAGTTTCATGAGTATCGGACTGAAAATGTGGCCTCTAGAGCGTACACAAGGTTTTTCTAAGATTTGACCTAGTGACCTAGTTTTTGACCCGCCATGACCCATTTTCGAACTCATCCGAGATATCATCAAGACAAACATTCTGACCAAGTTTCACAAGTATCGGACAGAAAATGTGGCCTCTAGAGTGTACACAAGGTAAAAGTTGATGACGCATGACGGACGCCAGACACAGCACTATCACAATAGCTCACCATGAGCACTTCGTGCTCAGGTGAGCTAAAAAGCTGTTTACCAGCATTTTCTGCTTTTCTTACAGTGTTTTCAAAAACCTTCATCCCTGGGGCTGTTAAAAAAATGGGACTGTTTGGTAAAGGGTTGGTTGGTTGGTTGGTTGAAAGGCCAATAAGCAGCTTTCGAAAGTATTTCATTCTTATCTAGGCAATCGCTTACTTGCTCAATTCCTTTCTTAACATACTAGTACTCAAAAGCATCCCCTAGATCAAAATCTTAGTAGTATCACACTATGCACATACCTTGCAGTTTTCTAGCCGCTGTGAAGTTTCTAAAGAACTCCGAGTCAGTGAACATCAGTTCAAACACTTTATCTACAGGCATCTGGTAAACTTCATTGTGAACTAATCTGGAGAAATGGTCATGTTCTGAACACACTACCTCTCCATCTGAAAATATCATAAAACTTGGTTACAAGACAAGACAAACTTTATTTGATGCGAGTTGTTACAGCAGTGTTGCATCCAGGATTTCTGCCAAGAGGGGGAGCTCCCCCATGGAATTAGCAAAAGGGGGGAATGAAAAAACTTTAATCATTCAAAAAATATTACCTTATTTTTATGCACTGGTGTGATACTGAAAAAGACGCCTTTCTTTTTTTCCTTTCCAAACTAGATCTATCACACAAGTGTTATAATCAAACAATGATGATGACGGTCCCTCAATTTGAATGATTATTACCTGACTTACAGTTCTAACAAATCCCCCTTACTTGACCGCGGTGGTTCCCGAAGGACCTTCAATTTGTTCTTCCCAGTTTTCTCTCAGTCTATCAAAACGGGGGTTGTGTCGTCTTTTGATCAAACAAATCCCGTAAAAAAAGTTTGTAATTCATTTAAGTGGCATATTTAATCCTGCTGTAACACACCAGCCAAAATGTTTAACACACTTAAAAATCACCGCGGGAATATACTGTATTGTTTTTTTTTTTAAATCCCAAAAAACATGTAATTACACATTGACTGTGCATGCATAGAGAATAGTGGTTCCCTGCTTATTACAAAAACTTCAATATGGAGATCGGACACCATTTGGAATTACTGTTATCAAGAAGTCTAAAACTAGCAATGAGTGTAATACTGATTGATGTAAGGAAGCTTCGTCGGACTTTCCCGTTGTTTCAATAGACTTACTAGGGCCCGATTATGTTTTTTGCGCACAGGGGTTTCTTGTTTTTAAGCGAGTTACAACGTCTTTGCGCAATTTCTCTCCCATCAAGTTCCTGAACTTGAGCGACAGAATTAAAAAAAAGGGGGATTCCCGCAATGGCGCGACCTGGATGCAACACTGTTACAGTTTATTGTTTTTTCATTTAACTCTTTACCAAACAATCCCTTTTTTCATGATCCTTGGAAAGAAGCCTTTTGAAAACATTGTGTAACCAGCATTTTCTACTTTTCCCACAATGTTTTCTACCCTATCAGAGAGCTCAATTTCATTTGCACAGTTTTGAATCTATTGTCTGCAGATGTTTCTGAAATAGAGTCCAAAGTTCGACGTTTGGGAAAGGGTTAAGTATTTCTAAGGTGTTCTAACATTTGAACAACAGCACCACATGCAGGTACCAAAGCTCGGCTACAGCTTTTTCTCTTTTTAATATTTAACAACCTGTCAAAGTTTGAAGTAAATATCTTCAGTAATAACACAGATATTATTGATATCAAAGTTTTTGCACAATGACGATGATGACGACGCAGACGACAATAGGATTAGTACAGTTTTCTTCAAAAATCGCCAAGCTAAAAATGCACTGAGATTTAACAACTCATACTATCTGATAAAAGATACTTCTTTAAAGCTGCTCAATGTTTTCCTTACAAAATATTCTAGATCTTTGATGTTCAGGAGTAAGAGAGAAAAACAATCCTTTTGCAATGGCTTTCATAAATCCTGTAAACTCCAAACGTAGTTACCAGACAACAAAACTGCAGACTTATTCAATTTGAAAGCATTTGCTGATGTCAAATCAAATACAGTAAAAAAGATAGGATTTCTGCTTGAACTGGCAGAAAAGATGGTAAAAAAAGGAGAAAATGCTGGTTACCAGTATTTTACTCTTTTCCAATAATCATTTCAAAAGCTTTTTTCTGCAGGGTTGCTTAACCACAATATCTTCATAACGGGTCACTTCTTTTATAAATACAAACATACCGTTTTCTTCTCTATCATCTTCTGTAGTATCAGACATATCTGTCTCGTCTTCCTGTACAGTATTGCCAGGTAATGGTGCTGAGACAGAGTCGTCCAGACTGATGTCAGCTTGCGTCGAGTCATCTTCGTCTAAATGGTTGTTCAGGTCAGCAGGGGCTATTAGGTCTGATGAATCACCCTAATTAGACAATAGAAACCATGTATTACAGAAATACTTGATAAATAAGACACAAATAGGATCAAGTGAGGTCATACTACCAATTTTAATGCATTGCTAAAATTTCACTAAAAACTTCAATGCAGTCAAACCCAAGTTAACATTCAGGTGAAAACAGTCAACCTGTTAACAACAGCAATCTCAGGTCCGCCCATGTAATTTTTCAACAATATCAGACCTGTTAATCCTTTTCCACACAGCAAAATTTTGGACCCATCCATACTGAAGGAATTTACAAAAAGACAACAATTTAAATATCTTTTAGATGATAGTATTTATCCATGAATGGGTAGAAGCATTGTGGGAAAAGGAGAAAATGCTGGTTACCAGCATTTTCTCCTTTTCCCACAATATTTTCCTCCCTTCCATGAACATATTTCAGTTTTTGAGTCACATGTAATTTGTCATCTGCAAAAGCTTTCAATGTGGACCAGTCTGAAATTTTGTTGTCTGTTAAAGAGTTAAGGATAACTTTTTTCATCTTGCAGCAAGCCAGTCCTGACAAAAACTGTGGCAATTGGAGGAATTGCTTATCATGAGCAATTTCTCCTTCTGCAGCAATGTTCTGTGTTTATGTGTATGCATATATAGATAGATTATCCATAAGATTTACAAGAATGTTATCAAAATTATCTGCTGCAAATTTTGTCAAGAAAGTATTGAGCCAAGTAGACCATATAATTGCATTTACCCTTGAAGTACCAAACAAACCCAACACACATTTTCAGTCAAGAAATAAGACGAAAGTAAGAGCACTTTCAAGTTAACTTTTGTTCAGAATATCTCAGCAAAGCCGATAGTTTAAATCAAAGACCAGACTGCATGTTCTGTGCAGTCTGATCTTGGTCTATACTGGTTGTGAGGGCAGAGTAACAGAGTGAAAGGCCCTATGAGGAAGTTTAATGCCTCATTAACCATGGATTCGCATCACCAACAGTCAAAATAATTTTAAAACCCTTGATAAACCATGCTTGACTTAATTTGTTATCCACTTTTAAACAAGCAGGGATGTTTCATTGATTTTCAGGTCATACAAAATATTACAGGGATGAATTTCAGACAAAAAAATGAAAATATTAACAACCAATACTTGGTAGGTAGCAATCAATATACATGTACATAAAATAAAACGTATGTTTGTTGCATTTTCAAATCTAAATCTACACCTTTTCAATTTTTTTTTTTTATTATTTTGCTATTTTAATGTCAGTTACTACCATAGTAACTCTTACTGCCTATGCAAATTAAAAATCAGACTGCAAGAATGGTGCAGTCTGGTCTAGGATCCAGACTCTTCCCTGTATTGTGGCATTCTTCCAAATAAGCCTTAAAATTACAACTTTTTCAATCTTTTTCCTGACAGGAAATTTCTATTTTGTTTACATGGCATTCAGAGAGTAAACATAGGCACTGCCTAATTACCTGCAACTTAAATTATACCTGGACTATTTTTAACCAGGAAATGACAAAGCACATTGTGCTTATAGGGAAACCTGGACACTACTGGCAAAATTACTTTCCAGGATGGATGGTTAGGCAATAAATTATGTACCAAGCCTACTGTTTTCAATAAAGAAGTGTTTCATTTCAACTCTTTCATACACACTCCTGCTAAGCCCGACTCAAGGACCTTTTGTGGACAGTGTAGATCAAGATCAGATGGCACAGAATGTGCAGTCTGATCTTGGATCTACCACTGTCAGATAAGGACCTATATTTCCCCAAACATTAACTTTGAAAAAGCCATATTATGGGTTTTCTTATTGGCTTGAAAGTTTTGTTTCACTTATTTAGCAGGATAAGGGTTAAAAATCCATTTTAAATCACTGGAGGTAACCAGCATTTCCTTCTTTTCCCATAATGTTTTCAAAAGCCTTTTACCAAAGGGTCGTTAAAACTCATGATTGTGTGGTAAAGAGCGAATACAGGTACATTTCAACATATTTGCCTTCTCTGGCAACTCAATGTGTTCTTGTCTAATATAAGTTGCTTGGTTTACAGAGGTGGCCACTAATGACAGGTTCTGCAGTAGATTCAAATTTTACACTGTTTGTCCCATCTACATCTACAGACAGGTATTGATAATCTTCATAAATCAACATACAAGTACACTTCAACATAATTATCTGCCTTCTCTGGCAACTAAATGCATGCTTGCCTGATACAAGTTGCCTGGTTTACAAAGGTGGCCACTAATGACACGTATTAAAGTACATTCAAATTTTACACTGTTTGTCCCATCTAAGTCTAACTTTTATTACAAACATGATTGTACTGAAATACCTCATAAATCAACATTTTTGTTTAGCTACCATAGACAAACAATCCATAAAACAATAAATGAAAGTATCAAACCTAAGCACTTAGCCTCACATTTGCATATACACCATGCTATGTCTACAAATTTTTCTAGCAGTTCTGTTAAAATATACATAAGGGGAACTCTTAATCCTGTATTGTTAAATAATTTTTTTGACAAAGAGGACCATTTCTAAAATTTTAACCTTTTGAGGTTAAATGAACTTAAAAGACACTTTCAGTCTAGAAATAAGACCCAAAAAAGTGCAAACTCAAGGTTACTCCTGTTCTGGATGTCTCAACAAGGCAGACAGTGTAGTTCAAAGATCAGACTGCATGTTTTGTGTGATCCTATATTAATCTACACTGGCCATACAAGCAACAAAAGTTGCCAGAGACGCTTCAAGGACTAAGAATGTGAATTTTTCACTATGATTCATAAAACAAAAGTTTTGTCATTCGGTAAAGAGTTACCAGAGAACCAGTCTAAAAGTTTCAAATTCTATGTCTTATCATCTTCTCACACTATTGACCCTTTACCAAACAATCCCGTATTCATACGACCCCAGAAGAAGATAAGTTTTGTTTCTCTCTTTCCCATAGTGTTCTTACGCACTTGAAGACAATACACTGTTGACCCTTTACCTAACAATCCCATATTTCATGACCCCTACGAAGATGACTTTTGTTTCTCCCTTTCCCACAATGGTTTGTTCGCTGTGAGAGACAACACAATGTTGACCCTTTACAAAACAATCCCATATTTTTACGACCGTGAAGAAGATTACTTTTGTTTCTCCCTTTCCAAAAATGATTTTTACGCTGTCAGAGACAACACACTGTTGACCCTTTACCCAGCAATTTTACGACCCAGAGGAAGATGACTTTTGCTTCTCCCTTTCCCATAATGGTTCTTACCCTGTCAGAGACAAATTCCATCATTTGATCCATATTTGTTAAAGTAATCTGCATATGATTTAATTTGGAGGTGTCAAAAATTTTGTCACCAGCATTTTCTCCTTTTCCCACAATGTTTTCAAAACTCTTCTTCCTCAGGGTTTTTAAAACTCGAGATTGTGTGATAAAGGGTTAATCCTTTGCCTGGTAAGTACATCATAAGTACATTGTCAGATAGCATACATGAAGATCAGGCTGCATTGAATAATTGTACTCTTGTATTAGATTTACAACTTTAACTCTTTGCCAAATGACAAAATTTTAGACTTTTCCAAATTAGGAGTTGTTGCAGACAACAACTGAAATGTGGCTCAATTGAGGAAATTTGTAAAAAAAACATTCAAGTAAAAGGAGAAAATGCTGGTTACCGGCATTTACTCCTTTTCCCATAGTGTTTTCAAAAGGCTTCTTTCTCAAAGGCCCTAAAACACAGGATTGTTTAGTAAAGGGTTAAATAATTTTTTAAATGTTCACAATGTAATTAACACTGTAATAACTTGACAATGCAACAGTATGGTCTTATTTCTGTGACTAAAATTGTAGTGTTCAAAGTATAAACATAACCTACATGTAGATGTATTTTTGCCCAAACTCTGCATAATGTAACAAATAAAAAGTTTACCACACTCTTACGCCTTTTAGGAATTTTCATAATCCCATCTTTCACTTTATAAAATGATTTTGTCAACCTTATACTGCTTCTTTTAATCGTCCTGTGAACCATTCTCCTAATATCCAAAAATACGTTTAGTTCTCCAGAATGTTAATACCAAATAAAGTCAGTCTTTTGTGATACAACCGTAAATTTATACAGTTCATCGCCAAGCTATTTATAGTATCAAATTTCTAACCCTTCACTCAGTGCTTTACTTAAAATTGAAAAGTACATGTACATGAAATTGTTTTGATATTTTTAGTTTGGATAGAAAACCAAAATATTCCTCTGTCTCTGTTTTTCTTTTGTAACAAGATATAAATTATTGGACAGAATAGGTTAAAAATTAGGATGGTCTTGATCAACGTTTAGATGCTGAATTATTGTGCTTCCCAGGAAGTGACCAGTACTACACTTGCTCAAGAAAACATTGATTATGGATCATGCTAGCTGTAGTCAAACTGAATTAAACATGCCTTTACCCTTTTCCAAACAACCAAATATTTTTAAGACTGGTAAAAAGTTTTAGAGAAGACTGTGGGAAAAGGAGAAAATGACGGTAACCATCACTTTCACTTTTTTCTCATAGTATTTCAAACCTTTAACTCTTTACCAAACAATCCCTGGTTTTTACGACCCTGAGATAGAAGCCTTTTGAAAACATTGTGGGAAAAGGAGAAAATGCTGGTAACCAGCATTTTCTCCTTTTCCCACAATGTTTTCTACCCTGCTTGAAACAAATTTCAATTTTTGAGTTACGTTTATTTTGTCGTCTGCAAGTGCTTTCAATTTGGACCAGTCTAAAATTTTGTCGTTTGGTAAAGAGTTAAAAGAAACATACAACTATTTCAGCCATATATAAATTGTCGTCTACAATTTATCCTTTCAAACTGGACGAGTCTACAATTTTGTTGACTAGTAAAGCCCTAACCACAGAGTAAAGGTAGATCTTTTCACTCTACCAAACGACAAAATTCTAGACATGTCTAATTCAAAGAATTCGCAGATGACAAATAAAAAGTGGTAAAAATGGTAGAATTCGTCTTCCATAGGGTGGAAAACATTGGCTGGTCACCAGCATTTTCAGCTTTTCCCACAATGTTTTCAAAAGCTTCTCCCCTAGAGTCCTGAAAACACCAGCTTGTCAGCAAAGTGTTAACCTTTCTATACCAACAGACTGTTAATAAACTGTTTTTTTTTTCCAACTGCAAAATAGACTAGAACACTGTATTTTATATTAGCCCTTATCTTGCTAAATAAAAAACCTCCAAGTTTTCCAATTTCAAAGGTTTTTTTGAGGAAAGGATATCTCCTTATCGAACAGTGTAGATCCAAGATCAGACTGCATGTTCTGTGCAGTCTGATCTAGTTCTATGCTGTCTGCTAAAGGTCACTACATCGCGCTTAGCAGCATAAGGGTTTAGAATGTCTTCAGAAGCAGCAAATAATGTTTTATTTTGATGAATCTGTAGGGAATCTATTTAATTTTCTTCTGCAAACTTTACTGTGAAATGTTGACAAAATTGTGGAAAATGGAGAAAATGCTGGTCAGCAGCATTTTCTCCCTTTTCCACAATGTTTTATCAAGCCTTTCTTCTTCAGAGTTGAAAAAACATAGGGTTATTTAGTAAAAGATTAATCTGGATCAAATAGTCGTAAAAGTTCAATGACCTCATAGCAATACAAGGTACATGTAGATTTTAATCCATTTCAGCAGAGCTATTTTTAGACATAATACTGACAAGTCAAAGTGACTCCTATGACTCGTTTGGCAATCCTTGAGTGATCCATTGATCAAATTCCTTGGCTTTATTTCGATGGATGACATGCATCTAAAATGGTACATTTCTTTGCCAGAAATACGCCGCTTCTACTTTCTTCAAATCGCAATACTCCACTTAGAAAAAGAAAACAATAGCCATAATAGCCATTTCTCTCGGAATCATTCTAAATACATTACTGTTGACAAACAGTTTGTACATTCATTTATAAACTGGTCTATTGATTCTGTTAGCATTTTTCTGAGACAGATTGAGAGACGTAAATAACTTCATTGTGGCCGTTGTTGCCGTTACTAATCAATTTATGCAGGTGCCGCCACGTTTAACTCTATTAAATGACAATATTTCGGACTCGACTAAATTCAAAGCATTTGCAAGCTTAAATGATGATTTCTGTCTTTGATATTGTAGAAAACATTGTGGGAAAAGGAGAAAATGTTGGTTACCAGCATTTTCTCCTATTCCCACAATGTTTTCAAAAGCCTTCAGCACAGGGTTGTTAAAAAACGGGATTGTTTGGTAAAGGGTTAAGATCATGTGACTGGCAGTATTTTAAAATGGAAACTTCCTTGATATGGACAGGGTAAGAAGCATTTATGAAATCTGCAGAGTTGTGACGTGTATCCTGTGACTAATATTTGAAGGAAAGAATCAAGCTTTTGTTGAATGATAATTATGACACACATTGTGGGAATCACAGCAAATGCTTGTTACAAGAAGTTGTTGGTAGTTGTTCAGCATTTTTAGGAGCTTTACACTGAAGGGGCCACCAGAGCTCCAGACAGAGGGAGATGATTTTGATTTCAAAATTGAAAATATCAATTATTCTCCACTAAACCATATATTGTGGGTGCTCATTAGAATCGTCTCATTGAGATGATCCTAATGAGTACCCACAACATAGGGTTTCGAAGAGAAATAATGGATTTAGAATGCCATCATTCCCTCTTATCTGGAGCTCTAGAAGGGGTATAACAAATCCCGTTTGTATGGACATATAAATGGATCTATCTTTACTGATGTTTGTTTGGTAGTGTCTCATAATTTTCATTTATCTTTTAGATTGACCTTTAGACAAACATTTTTTTTACGTATCTGTAGTTTGGACTGTTTGTCTTTGTCTATAAACCTGTGATATGCATGTATTTGAAATCAAATTGAGCCATGCTCTGTGAAAAGGGGGTTTAATGCATCTGCAACAAATATCAATCCATATCAGCCTTCTACATCATGATTATATGGTTGACTGTTAGACAAAATGGATACTATGGATCTATAATTATGTGATAGCTTGCTTGGTAAAATGTATCACTGAGATGCATTAAACCCCCTTTTGCCAGAGCATAGCTCAATCATATGATGAACTTTCCAAATGGTTGAAAGTAAGTTTCATCATTTGAGCTACCCTTGATTTGTAGTCTACAAATGCTTTGAATTTAGACAAGTCCAAAATTTTGTTATGTAGTAACGAGTTAAATGCTTGTGCTTCATATGATTTTCAATGGTCTATGCTTCAGTCTATATTAGCTCTACCAAATGACAAAATTTTAGACTTTTCCAAATTGAAGGCATTTGCAGGTGACAATTTAAAAGTGGCTCAAATGATGGAATTTTGATAGGATAGAAAGCATTGTGGGAAAAGGAGAAAATGCTGGTTACCAGCATTTTCTCCTTTTCCAACATTGTTTTCAAAAGCCCTCTTCCTCAGGGTTGTTAAAAGTCGGGATTGTGTGGTAATGGGTTAAGCCTGTACAGCAATGAACCGACCCCTAGATAGCTAATTATAAACCCAGCAGATATTTTCTGTCCAGAAATAAGACCCAAATAGATGCAATTTAAAGGCTGCTTTTGTTCAAAATAAAGCGGCAAAGCTGACAGCGTGGATCAAAGATCAGTCTGATCTTGATCTAAACTGGCAGCAAAGGCAATTTAAGTTGCAAAAGGCACTGTAAGGATTAAATTGAAATACATATATACAAGCCATGCTCTGTCAAAAGGCGGTTTGATGCATCTCCATAATGCATTATACCAAGCAAGTCATCATATAATAATAGATCAATAAAGTTCATTTTGTCTGACAACTGGCTGAATCCTGATGTAAAGTGGTCCATCAACATGCAGAAATTTTTCCAAAAGCAAAAAGTTCCAACATAGGTCAGCCTGCATGGACTGCCCAGGCTGACCTGGATCGACGCTTTTCACAGATGCATTAAACCCCTTTTCCACAGAGCATGACTCATTTATATATAAATAGTCAAACTTGTCTAAAGCAGCCACCTTATGAGAACAAACAAAACTAATCTCTAAAGTCCACTAGCTGTTTAAAAAAGGATCTATAAGTTATTACAGGCAGTTGCTAAACTCTTTACAACACAACCCTGACTTTTAATGACCCTGACAGAGAAGGCTTCTAAAACCATTGTGGGAAAGGGACAAAATGCTGGAAACTAGCATTTTCTCCTTTTCCCACAATGCTTTCTATCCTATCAAAGACACCTCCATAGCCATATTTAAATTGTTGTCTGAAAAAGCTTTCAATTTGGATATGTCTAAATATTTTTCATGTGGTTAAGAGTTAATGAAGATGGCCGCTTATACCAACTAGCTGTTCACAAAGATTAGACTGTTTAAGGTTAGACCGTATTCTCTAGACATTAAAAGGAAATGTTCAAATGGCTAAAAACCCTAAAAAGCTAAACTGCATAAAAAGCTTTTTTAAGGATCTAAATTCTATCCTATAAAAGACTGTGCAACAGGCCATGTAAAGAAATTAAGCCATGCTTTCAGCAGCCATGCCATTACATGAATTGAGCAGCTATCAAACAACCCTGAAGATGTCAACCCCAGGATGATTTATACCAGTCCTTATTATCACCAGTTCCATAGAGTTATACCTCTTTGAACAGTCTTCTATATATTTGGTAATGAGCAAGTCTCGCAAGATAGAATAAGATTATTACAGTTAGAGGGCATAAATATTTCATCAAAGTCCAAGTCCCCATTGACTTACATGTATTTTCAACTTAACTTTTTTAATCCATTGTGGCTTAAAAACTGAAGCTAAAGTTATGAAGCCAATTTGAAAATAAAGCTAAATGAATTTTACAATGACTAATACATACTCAGACTTGATATAATGTAATATTGGATATATGCAGTTGTTTAAAAAGGGGTCAATATTTAAAAAAAAAAACCAATGAATTTTACAATGAAGTCAATGGCCAACGTCGCCAAAATTTAGCAGAAATGACTAGAGCTGTCACTGAATGTGACTTAATACCCCCACCAGCCCTTTGACAGAAACAGGCAATTTAACAAAAAATTTTCTAAGTTCAAGAGGAGATTACCCTTGAATCACAGGGAGTGGATGATTGAAAACTGCGTCTTGCACAACTTCAGTATACGATCAATGTATCAACAAACTTTCAATACAATAGCAGCAAAACTGTAAGAGGAGTTCGCGACACAAAATTACTAGTATTTTGTACACAGACGGACACACGGACGGACACACGGACGGACGCACAGACGGTTGGACGGACGGACACACGGACAGACAGGCTGATTCCAGTATACCCCCGAAAACATTCGTTTTGCGGGGGTATAAAAAGCCTTTAACTTGAAGAGGTCCAAAAATAGAAAGAAGAAGTACATTGTATTGGCAAAAATATTTAACTAACTGTTTAACAAGTTAAGGTAACAAAATTTTTCAGGATTATCGCTGTGACTATCCAAGTTCTACATGGAACTAAAGTATTACAGAAAATTCTACCAGGGACACTGGTGAAGTTTGTCAAGTTTAGGTAGGGCAGTTTCTGAGATTTATGTAAAGGTGGTTTGGAATGCTGCACAAAATGCACATGGCCATCACATAAACATTTAAGAAAGTTTTTCATATAATTACTACTTCGGAGCAATTTTTCTAAGATATTCTCGATATGTCTTTACAATCTACTGTAGAAGATACCAGTCATGTACATTAATCCTTTATCATAAAATCCTGTTTTAACAGCCCAAGAGGTAAGAATAGGAAAACTTGCAGTAATAAGGAGAAAATGCTGATTACCAGCATTTTCTCCTTTTCCCACCACATTTTCTATTCTTTCAGAAATGATTTCCATAACTTTAGCAGCAATTAATCTTTCCTCTGCAAATGATTTCAATTCAGACCAGTCCAAATCATTGTCAGTTGGTCGACTTTACTAGGCAACCAGAAAATTGAAAAGATCAACCCCTGGGATAACTCCTACAAAATGCCAATGAACTATGACCAATAATTTTTGACAAGACAGTTTTCCAAGATTTCAATAGAGATTGCATACACAAAATGCACCATGCAAAATGGCCAATGGCCATGTTATTACCACATCAAGATTCCATAAAGAAACCTGAAATGGACGTGTATCATGAATGATTTTCAACGGATACACTATACACATAAATTGTAAAGAGAAAATAAGCCAAATCCATGTCTGGTGTAAGAAAACAATTCTACCTTGAAGTTTGAAAAATTTGGTTAATATTGGAGTTCAACAGTCTTTTATCAGCTTAGGTCAAATCATGGTATCAGTGCACCTATGCATGTGTTATCTGGCTCTCACACCAGTTTGCCTCAACCAGGTATCAAACCTTCAACCACCAGGTCATGAGTCAGATACACTAACCAATAAGCTACTAGGCTGCCCTGAAGTTTGAAAGAGTTCCACCAACCTATATTTGCCTGGGCAAAAATAAAAACAGGCATTTCTGGAGAGGACTAATTCTCCTTAAATTGGAGGTTTTCTGTATGTTGAGAAATTTCTGTGGAGATATTGTTTGAAGCATATATTGACCCTTTACCACAAAATCGAGAGTTTAATCAATGCTGAGAAACAAAACTTGAAAATATTGTGGGAAAAGGAGAAAATGCTAGTAACCAGCATTTTCTCCTTTCCTACAATTTTTTCTTCCCATTCAAAGACAAATTCCATTATTTGTGTGACTTTCAATTTGTCGACTGGAATTGCTTTCAATTTTGACTAGTCTGTTATTTTGTCACTGTATTTTAATCTCAGCCACTTGAAAAAAAAAAAAAGTTCAAAAACTGATTCTACAGGTTACTAAAAAGTAAAATTTCCATGCAAATAGTATCCAAAATTCAGTATATTTTAAAAAAGGCATTAAAACATATTCACTCCGAGTTCCTCTTTATAGCCAAAATAGAAGCATCAACTTCTTGGTCCTGACTTCCATAGCCAAGACAATTAGGAGCTTTTCAGTTTGTAGAAATGTCAAAAGATTTTAATTTCAAGGCTTTATAAATATGTTTTAAATATCTGACAAAACTGGACAAGCTATTTTGTGCAGTCTGATTTTAACTGTTTACCAGATCAAAAAAAAGTTACAAAATATCAAAATAGAATGTATTTGCAGACAACATAAACACTGATCAAAAACAGGATTTCTGAAAGTGCAGAAAAGGATTTCCATCCAAGGTTCTAGAAAAATACAGTATAAGTAGAAATTTTTGTGACATGGAAATTTTTGCGATTTTGCGAATTTTGTAAATTTCACAAACTTTGCTGTTTGCATATTTCACCTCAAGTTTACCAACAAATAATGATTGTCTTGAATTCGCAAACATTTCCGTACGCAAAATGTCCATAATCGGTAATTCGCAAAATTTTCAACACGCGTATATATCCACATATACAGTAGAACTGCCTGGTAGATTGTTGAATACTGCTCACTGCAAAAGTATCCAGGGCCTCTATTCACTAACCATTCTTAAATAACAGTCTTAGTCTTAGTCTCAGGTATTTTCTAAATTTGAGTGTAACACATGTTCTTATTGGCTAAACCAAATGGTTTAGCCAATCAGAGGTTGTGTTACTTTCTAAGTCCAGAATTGGACTTGGAATGAAATTAAGAATGGTTGGTGAATACCGACAAAGCAGAGTTTCTCTCAGCATGGAGAAATCAATTACCTTGCTTGTTTGGCTGTAGTCTTCTGCCATACCGTCTTTATCCCCTAAACTTTGTCTTGGGGGTACATAATCATCATCACTTGACGTTAACCCAAGCTCGTTACCATAGCTACTGTGAACCCATTGCCATAATTCTTGGGATGACATGGGCTGAAAAATAAATGGAGATTATCTCTTGATACTTGTACAAATACAGCTCTAACATTAAAGGTAGCTATTCAGCCTTTTACAATCTTTGCAAACTTAAACATGAGGGCCATGATGGCCCTGTATTGCTCTACTGGCTTTTAAGTAAATGTATCAAGCACTTAACTGGCACTGACAGAGGCATAAACCATAAAAAGTCTGTATGGCAATAAACTGTGCTGTGAAAGGAAGTCTCTGTAGTACAACGAAAGTAAATCCTGTTTTGCATTATATGCTACCTTGAAATCATTTTGAGAATAACAAACTCAGAAGTTTCGAACTGGTTTCATGCAAGCCTTCTTTGTGTACATTTAGATACCTTTCAGATGTTGTAAAATTGTTGTATAGTGAATAGAACAGAATTTTTTTTGACGATATTTTCTAGGTATTTCCCCCTGACATGCAACACATGTTTATGATATATTAAGAAAACTTTTGTTATATATTTATTAAAGAATAGGTGAATATAATGTGAATTTGAAGAATACAGAGTATAACTCATAGCAACAATTTATTTGATATAGTGAACTATATTCTAAATAAATAATGAGGAGGACAATAACAATGTTGACTTCATAAATATGGTTTATATGGGAAAGAAAGTGATAATGAATAGACTTTCATATAGTATGGAATAATTGCTTTTAAGCATCATTGTTATCATCTCAATAAAAGAAAAATTCATATAATTGTCTTGAAGTCTATGAAGGCCCAACATAAAGAAAAATATATAAATAACTTTATTAACTGGGCTTAATACAATAGCAATCTATGCAGTAATTAACTCACTGGTGAATTGATAAATACAATCCTAACTACAATTAATTGGTCAACAGCAAAAATATCTTTTAACCATAGGATTTCCTAACAAGCTCCACATTTTGTACTGTTAACACTTTGCTCAGCAAAACAGCATATAAATAGAGTTAACTATAATGAAAAGGTACAGAGTTTGTCATAACATCTATTCTGTATCACTTAGAACATAAAAGATGATCTTGTATACAATGACTACATTTCTGAGTACCAGCCTTTTTAGGCTCACTTACATGACTAAGTTTAGTACTTTCAGTACTTTGATTCAAGCAAAATTGTTTCTGTTTCTGCAAAAGATTTGTTGTGACATAGATGTGAGTGTATTAACCCATCTGAAAATGTGTCTGACATATTTAATGTAGGAAATAAAATGAAATCGTAACCTTAATGGTGATTCATTAACAGCCTGTATGCAAAAATGCACTTGATGACCTTTGACCTCTATAACTAACACCCTGCTTGCCAGGTGGCAGACTTTGAGAAAGTGCTTAGGAGTCATGGTTGTTTAATAATGTAATAGTACCAAAAACTCTCCTTAGCGCTAATGGTAATTTAAGGTCTATCATGGGCCCACTGAATTATCATTAAGTTCTAATGTTAGACACCCCCCGTTCATATTGATCTAGTTAGCCAGGTTTCACATTAGTCCCGGATTTTCAGTAGTAAGACATCTGATGCTGTTTAATCCTTTACCACACAATCCTGAGTTTTAACAACTTTGGGGGAAAAAGGCCCTTGAAAACGTGGGAAATGGACAAAATGCTGAAAACCAGCATTTTGTCCTTTCCCCACAATATTTTCAACCCTTCCATGGGTAAGTTTTAATTTCGGGGTCTCATTGAATTTTTAGTCTGCAATTGCTTTCAATTTGGACAAGTTTAAAATTTTGTTGTATGGTAAAGAGTTAACAATGTGATAATGAAGAATCTCCAGCTGTTTTAAGCCAGATAATGCCACAGAGTCAGAGCACAGTAAAATGTTGTGTGGTGCAGAGAATAACAATCACAAGAAAGTGCATCACACAACATCAATGAAAACTCTCAAAAGAATGGAAAAGGATTTGGCAGTTTGGCTAAAGATAGAATTACTCAAACTGCTTGTGTGGTGTCCGTGGTTGTGAGATACAGCATCAGCCTCGTAACCATAAGGTCCCGAATTTGATACCCAGGAGCGGGTGTCAACTTTGAGATTGTTCATTGGCCCACAAATTCAGTGCGAGTACTGGTGTAGTTCCCAGGAAGCAGAATCAAGAGAGATTAGTATAAGTTGTAAGAACTTGTTTCTCAATCAATGTAAAATAAATGTGTTTAAACTAAAGGACAGCATGCTGAAAAAATTTTGTGTGAAAACTGTTAGCAGTTTATACCAGATCTAACACTGATGGTATGTATCAAACTCACACTGATACAAATACAGGTTGATTGTAAATCTATTTCAATTTGCCAATCAGTTGTCAATTTGCAACTAAGCCTATAAAGTCACAAAAGGTGGAGTTAACCTACCAAACAATCCCAGGTTTTCATGGCCATGGGAAAGAAGATTTTAGAAAACCTTGCGGGAAAAGGAGAAAATGCTGGTAACCAGCATTTTCTCCTTTTTCCACAATGTTTTCTTCCCTTTTTCTAGTTTGCACCAATTTTGAATTAGTTATCTGCAGATGTTTTGGTTTTAGTCTAAACTTTGTCATTCGGGAAAAGGTTAGTGGTACGAGCATTAAAGTCCTAGAACCATATTTGTCTTCTACAAATGCTTCCATTTTTAAGAAGTCTATAATTTTGATATTTGGTAGAGATTTAACTATTTAACAAATGACAAAATTGAAGACTGGACCAAATGAAAGCATTTGCAGACAACAAATTAAATGTTGCTCAAATGATGATATCGGTCTATGATAGGGTAGAAAGCATTGAGGAAAAAGGAGAAAGTTCTCCTTTTCCAATCATTTTTTCAAAAGCCTTCTCTTCCAGGGTTGTTAAAACTTGGGATTGTGTGGGAAAGACTACATTTTTTTGTATTGGAGGATAACTTTTGTTTCAACAGCTCAGGTCATACCACAGCAGCCAGTGCACTTACGCATGTGTTTCCCTGTTTTCTCACACCAGCATGAACACAGCTTTACTTCCAAGCTACCAACTTATTTTCTCAAATGCAACAGAGGTGAGAGGTGAAAGAAAGTTTGCCTCAACCAGGTACTGAACACTCAACCACCAGGTAATGATCAAGACATGGGTGAAGAGCCATTCCCAAACAACAAGTTTTAGAGTCTTTCAAATTCAAAATATCTGCAGACAACACATTCAAAATTGGTACAAATGAGCTTAAGCTCTCTGATTGGGTAAAAAACAGTGTGGCAAAAGAAGAAAATGCTGGTAACCAGCATTTTCTCTTTTTCCCACATTGTTTTCAAATGCCCTATTCCCCAGGGTTGTTAAAACATGGAATTGTGTGATAAAGACTTAATAAAAGATTCAAACATTATATACCTGTTCCATAAGGGCATTCTGCCATATTCTAAACAGCATCATGAAGGACTTGTCTCTTGCAGTAAAGGATGTAAAGAAGCACTTCTCCTTCTCTGTAGTAATCTGTATAGCATTTGGTATTACCCTGGCTGTTTTCTCCTTTGTTATTGCACATATTTCTTTTGTTGGAATGGTTATCTACAAGTGAATCAGCAGTGTAATTTGTGGTTATATTGGAATTAAAATTCAGCTGTAGCACTGAAAAACCAGGTTACCAAATATCAGGGCAGGCTACCAATTTTTGGCTAATACTAGCCCAGCTGGGCCAATTTTGACCCCAGAACTAAATTTTTAATGAACTTGGTGGTGATTCACTACATGTACCCGCATGGTAGTGCTAAAGCTTTATGATCAAGAACAAGAAGAATTTCAAAGTTTTCACCATATACGCCTATGTAAAATTTGTGACTCCTGGGGCAGGGCCACTTTTGATAAGAGGGTATAATTTGAAGAACTTTGGTGGAGATCAACAGAGAGAGTTACTGGTCAAACTTGGTAACCCTAAGCCTTATGGTTTTGGACATAAAGATTTTTAAAGAGTTTAAATATTTTCAGTTTTTGTTTCCATGGCAACCTCTTTGAAGGAATTCTAAGGAGGACTGACAGGATGATTTCTGTAAAGTTTGGTCAAAATTGGATTCATTGCTTTAGGGAAGACCTTTAAAACAAAGTGAACGCACACATGGCGCAGACAGGGCAATGGCATAAGCTTACTGGCTTTCAGCCAGTAGAGCTTATATAGAAAACTACAAAAAGATTTGATATGCACACATGTATTGATTGCATGGTAACTCAACATATATAATATTTTTTCTTGTACATAAATAAGTTTTTATAAAGAACTTGCACTAAGTAAGACAAGCCTTTTGATCTAAGACAAAGCCTTTTGAAAGAGGAAGTGGTAACATTTGTACAAACAACTTGGAGTGATCAATAATGAATCAACTGTGTGAACCCCTTACGATGCACAAGATGAATATAATTCTGGCTTTTGCTGACAAAACAACAAAACACAAGCACAAAACTTGCAGCCTTATCTTACATCTACATTATCTGAGTCTCTTTATTTGTTCATGGGCCCAGATATGATGGTATAATTGAATCCTGTAATGTAATATCTTCAAAAAAACCTTTGTAGTATGTATTAAATTCTTCTTTTCAAACAATGTTTTCAAAAGCCTTTGTCCTCAACACTGGATTTATAGATTAATGGTTAACCCTTTACCACACAGCAAAATTTTAGACCTATCCAAATTGAAAGCATTTGCAGACGACAATTTTATAGTGGCTCAAATGACGCAATTTTTCTTTGATAGGGTAGAAAACTTTGTGGGAAAAGGAGAAAATGCTGGTTATCAGCATTTTCTCCTTTTCCCACAATGTTTTCAAAAGGCCTCTTCTTCAGGGGCGTTAAAAGGCGTCATTGTGTGGTAAAGGGTTAAGACAATGGGTATCCATAACTTTGAGAATAGCAAAGTGCTAAGGTGATCTTACTGGTGATCTTGTTCTTTGAAGCACATAACATATCAGCTTGACCCTTAACCACACAACCACCAATCTTAAACACCCTGAGGAAGAAACCTTATGAAAACCTTGTTGGAAAAAGAGAATGTTAATAACCTGCATTTCCTCCTTTTCCCACAATGTATTCCATCAAAGACAAATTAAAGTAGATTTAAAATTTCATCTTTAAATGCTTTCAATACAGTCTAAACTTGTCATGTAGTAAAGAGTTCTCTGTTTCACTGAATATGTCACAAAGATAGTAGCAATTGTGGTTATTACAGGTGAAGAACTAGAAATTTTAATGGTGACTTACAACTGTTTCCCATCTAAAAATGTTGGCATAGAAACATATCCAATTCTGTGTGACAAACATTCTACCATGTACCAATATTTCCCTCTGAACTGCACAGGAATAATCTGCAAGAAAATGTGTAGATATAGGAATATTATACTATAGTAAGTTTCCAGGTGCTTGTATTTGATTCAAGCAGCGTGAGATAATTTGATAGCGCCCAAGACCGAAGGTTAAACCAGATGTCAAAATTTTCTTGTGTGGCGAGAAGTAAATACTACTGCCAGGAACGTTACAACAGCATGATATTCCTTTTATTATATACCTACACCTTTTCAAAGACAAAATATTGCAAATTATTGACATTTTATTCGAAACGGTAAACAAACTAAAAGAATTGATGGTTTAGTAGAGAGTAACTTCGTTTTTATGAATGGCGGATAAATATTACAAAGTAAAATCTTGACCAATCAAATTGCAAATTAATACATACATATACCTCATGTGAGTTACATCATCATACCATATTTGGAACCGTATTTAACAGTGTGTAGATACAGATTTTTTTCTGTCGTCTATGATATTTTATCTGCATGAGATGCATGTATTTGAGCCAAAAAATTTTTAGGTATATAATAGATAGAGATACACCTCATTGTCTCATTACCTTACCCAAATTTGGTTCTGTGCAACTGGAGAAAATAGTGTTTGAAAACATTATGGAAAAAGGGGCAATCGCTCCCTTACCCATAACATCTTTTATGCACTGATGAGTCATTGTCCTTTTTTTGAAATACGTCTCCTTTCCCCACTTGTATTTGTCAATGGTTTGTCTCAAAACAGATATGCAGTACTTTGTTTGGTATTTCAGTATTAAAATAAAACTGCTCAAAAAAGCAGTCAGCCATGTAGAGATGGCATACATGAATTTTTATCATAAACAAGAGCTGTCAGATTACAGTCTACTCAACTTTTCCCTTTGTGGCTGGTAACAAACTGTTATCTTACTGTAGACAAACAAACTGTTGGAATTATGAATCTGCTGCATATTGGGTGTGTTTGTTAGTTGTTGGTTACCAGGATTTGCTCTTTTGCACTATGCTTTCAAAAACCTTCTTCCCCACGGTCAGGAAACCTTGTGATCATTTTGTTAACCCTTACCATACAATACTGAGTTTTAATGACCCTGTGGAAGAAGCCTTTAAAAAAACTTTATGGAAAAAGGAAAAATGCTAGTTACCTGCATTTTCTACCCTATCAAAGACCACATATAAATTGTCTGCAAATGCTTTTAATTCCGACAAGTCTACATATTTGTACTGTGTTAAAGAGTTAAACATTTCAACATAGATTGTATCTTACCAACAATAAGTCGTTCATCAGCTGGTATCTGATCTTTAAACTGTCTTTTAAAATCTTCACTCCTTGATTTGTATGTAGGGCTCAACATCTGAAATAGATAAGTATAACATGTAGGATAACCCTTTACCAAACAATCCCTTGAGGTGAACAGCTTTTGAAAACATTGTGGGAAAAGGAGAAAATCCTGGTAATCAGCATTTTCTCCTTTTTCCACAATGTTTTATAACCTATCAAAGACAAATCCCATATCTGAACAACAATTTATATGCCGTTTGCAAATGCTTGCAATATGGACAAGTTTAAAACTTTGTTGTTTGGTGCAGAGAAAACATTCAATTTTATCCTACTGGGTCAGTGGGACTGAGACGTTACAACACTGGAAATATACAAAGTACATGCAATTGTCATCTTAATCCATTACTGTACAAGTATGAATTTTTAGAATGTAGGACGTTTTGGCCACGGACGTTTTGGCCAGGACGTTTTGGCCAGGACGTTTTGGCCACGGACGTTTTGGCCACATATAGTGAAAAAATGGACGTTTTGGCCAAAATAATTTTATATGTACTTTTTATGTAAAATAAAGCTAAAAATTTTTTTTTTTTTATTTGATCAATTGTTTTGACTTTTGTTGAACTTTTGTTGAAATTTGGTAATAAATTTTAGAGTTTTACAGTTTTATTTATTCCTTTGAAGTAAAGGAAAACATCAACAATTTAATGTTTTTAAATTATCTTCAATTTTCAAGTTTTGTCTTTTGATTGACAAACAGTTTGATTGACTAATTGCTTATTAATGATACTTTCTTGCATTTAATGTTGTTATTATTAGAAGTGTAAAGAGTTTCATTGTTCTTGTCTTTTAACACTAATGAATCTGTAGATCACACCACACTTTAATCATCTATTTCAATTAAAGAAATATGTGATTAATTAATTTGTTTGAAAAACTGTTAAGAAAGATCAAAGTTGCTAGTATAGAATTAATATATTTGTTTGATATGTAAATTTTTCTGAAAAAGTTCTGGTACATATATAAAGACATTATGAGGACTGTAGCTTTATTTCAAAATAATATTCAAGTGGCAACTTATATTAACAGTACAATGGAGATTATTACTACTAAGCGCGGTGGTCAGAAGTTATGTTTAGATGGATTTATGTATACGTGCAAACATGTTGCCAAACAGAAAAACGAGATAACTTGGCGTTGTGTAAAAAGAACTTCTTCTGGATGCAAGGCAATTTTACAAACTACAAAGGATTATGAAGATGCCACTTTACAGACAGTTCATAATCATATATCTGACATCAACGTGAATGTGCTCGTGTAAGTGCTGTTCTTTTACAAGATGAACGTGGTGTTCGACCAAAGAAGAGGGTTAAAAAAGTGTACATTGAACTTCAGACTCGACTAAGGAACTTGTGCGAAGACAGAATATCTGAGAGGAAATCGATAGTAGAGTTCTTGCGTGGTGTTTCCAGCAACCTGAGAGCAGGTCAACCAGACATTTAAATTTGAAGTGATGAAATTATAATTATAAAAGAAAGTGGTGTTATAATAGCCTATACAATTGATTTATGAAATCATTGTAAGAAAAAAAGAAATTGCTCAGAATGAGGATTTCTCTTTTTCTTCCAATGTTTTCCATCATATAAGAAAACATCAAATTCCTTGATCAATACTTTTGATTGTCCTCTTCAGAAGCTCCCAATATGGAAGGATTAACTGTATTATGAAATCATTGTAAGAAAAAAAGAAATTGCTCAGAATGAGGATTTCTCTTTTTCCTCCAATGTTTTCTATCTAAAAAGAATGTACTACCAAACCTTCTACACAATTGTCCATGGCCATCAGTATATAAGTACTTATTAAAGATTGAAAAGACACAGATACAAAGTCTTGAAACCATCTTTTATAATAAAAAATTGCAATAAAGGTCTAAAATGTTGATCAAATAAGTAAATTAAATATGTTTGTAGCTTTAATATCTATAATAAGTACATATATAATAGATTTGGCCAAAACGTCCGTTTTTTCAATATAGGTGGCCAAAACGTCCGTGGCCAAAACGTCCTGGCCAAAACGTCCTGGCCAAAACGTCCGTGGCCAAAACGTCCGTCCTCCGAATTTTTATGCCTCTGAAGTGAAACCCTTTGAGAACAATGTGCAAAATGGAGCAATTGTAATTCATACCTGATAGCTCCTTTTCTCTGAACTTTTCATAGTCAAAACAAAACAGAAAGGATTGATCTTTGTGTCATTTGGTCGGATTTAATTATATGCAAATGGTGTTGGAAGAGTAATGCTATACAAATGAAATGGACTCTTTGTATTTGCATGAGAAGGCTCAATCATTGCACTTTAAAATGTTTCCTATCTCCAAAATATCTCTCAACCAATACCAGTAGGCCACAATGAGATTGCAAATTCTGATCTTGGCTTCACTGCATGCAAAAAACACCAAATTTGCTAATATATGCTATAGTTCAACCATTTACCATATAATCCAAAGTTTAAACAACTCCTAGACGAGAAAGAAGACTTTTCAAAACATTGTGTCAAAGAGAAAATGCTGATAACCAGCATTTTCTCCTTTTCTCACAGTGATTTCTACTTTTCAATAGACAAATTCCATCTTTTGAGCCACATATTACTTTTCATCTGCAAATGCTTTCAATATAGGTAAGTCCACATTTTTGTTGTCTATTAAAAAGCTTAACCCTTTACCAAACAACAAAATTTTAGACTAGTCCAAATTAAGAGCATTTGCAGATGGAACAATAAACGTGACTCATAAACTGAAATTTGATTTGGGAAGGATAGAAAACATTGTGGGAATAGGAAAAAATGCTGGTTACCAGCATTTTTTCCTTTTCCCACAGTGTTTTCAAAGCTTCTTTCTTAGGGTTGTAAAAAGCCATGATTGTGTTGTGGAGGGTTAAAACCTTATAGTGTTACAGTACTTACAGAATACCATGGTACACTTTTCTTCTTTCGTTCACTTTTGGTTGCTTTCAGAGTTGAATCATCACCTTTAGCCTCTCCATCAATATCTACTGTGTTCTCAATGGAACATTTGTTCAATATGTTGTTCAAAGATTTCTCAAAGCTTTTAGCTTGATCTGCTTGATCATTGTCACTGGGGCTATGTCCCCTTATACTGTCCCCACTATCTGTGGATTTTCTTGAGGAATTATAGTCACTTATGGACACTGCCGCCTCACTAGCAGGGCCCTTCTCACTGACTGAAGGATTTTCTGAAACTGTGAACGAGACTGAAGGCGAACTCTCACGTTTTGAAAACACAACAGTCGGTGAGGGTATAGTTTCTTTTTCAGCAAAAGAAGCTGAGCTAGAGCTGTATTCTGGTGAGCTTTCTTTCTGCTCCTTCTGATACTGACTTGGTAACGTGGCTGAGGGGTCATGTTTAGCCAGAGCCCCACTGCTTCTCCTGTAAATGTAAAATAACAATACTAAGTAGCACTTTATTGAATCAAACACTTTTAATATACATGTACGTCTTTACAGCCAGAGAGAAAAAAAGCTGTTTAAACTTAATAGTGTGAAGAATCTAGTCAGCTGTGTATATACATATAATTAACCAATATGTGTACATAAGGTGTATGGGATAAAGAAACCCAAAGGATTTGTCTTCAATTTGAAACCGGAAACAACCAAAGTGATGCCCTGGATAGCCTCCAGAGACTGAAATGCATTTTCTATCCTTCGTAATCTGTGCAACCTTGCAACTGTCATGGGCAACATTTGGCATGAAGCTACAAGAATGAGTTTCATTAAAAAAAGATGAAATTGCTTAAAAAACCTGGATGAAAACTAGTAAAGATGTATGTTATACTTAATCTCATTTAAAGATGTATGTTATACTTAATCTCATTATTGCACCAATAAAATTTAAAATATATGTTTTAATTTACTACTAATTGTTGCCTATTATATCTGCATTTGCATATCAACTAACATCCATCCACCTGATGTACAAACAGATAATATTTCAAGTTGCAAAGCTCTATAGAGTTTTTGTGACAATTAAAAAACTTTACTGCACAATGCCAACCTTCAACGACCCTCAGAAAGAAGGCTTTTGAAAACAGGGGAAAAAGAGAAAATGCTCGTAACCAGCATTTTCTCCTTTTCCCAGAATGTTTTTTACCCATGCAAGACAAATTTTTATGTTTTGAATATAATTCAATTTGTTTTCTGCAAATGCTTTCAATTTGTACAAGGCTAAAATTTTGTCATCTGGTAAAGGGCTAAGTTATTGATGAGGTTACATCAGAGGAAAAGTAAAATTGATCTATCATTTTCTGCCATAGTAAGAACTACCATGGAAAACGTTTAGGAAAATTTTACTCATGAACTATTGTTATCTACCACTTTCACACATCTTGCTTTTTGATTTTGTTTTTGTGGTGGCTAGTGCTCTTAACCCTCTACCACACAATCTCAAGTTTTAACAACCCTATGAATGAAGCCTTTCGAAAACATTGCTGGAAAAGGAGAAAATGCTGGTAACCAGCATTTTCTCCTTTTCCAACAATATTTTCTACTCTGTCAAATATAAGTTCTGTCATTTGAGCTTCATTGAAGTTGTGGTCTGCAAATGCTTTCAATTCAGACAAGTCTGTATTTTGCTCGTGTGGTAAAGAGTTAACCATGTTTTCCTGGATTTTTTTTTTTTGCCAGTACTTCTCACAATATTCTCCCAAGCCACAATCTGCTTTCTGCATAAACTTTGTCCAAACAATGATCAGCAGTGAGAGAGGAATGAACCTTGTCGCAATGACTTATCACCAATCCTTGGAAAAAAATTGGCCAAGCCCGGGATTCAAACCAGCAATCATCCTGGTCTAAAGCTCCATATGTTACCTTTTGAACTATGTCACAATCAAGGGTGTTCAAAACGTTATCATAGCTGGTCACAGAACAGCAGCTAACCCGAGACATTTACCCCAAGAAAATTACACAAAAAAAGACCATCTGTCATATTTTTCACATGAATATTCTACAAATATCATAGTATAAAGATTATCTTTTCAAGCAAATTAAGATTATCAGTTTTTTTAAGAATTTCTTTGAAACAAAAAAAGAAAAAAGAGGAAAGACTATGAAACACTTTCCAGCGTTCCCACTAGTGCAAATTATTGCATAAATCACATTATAGAATTGAATTCATGCAACAAATATTGGTAACAAACGAGACCTCACGTAAGAAAATACATGAAAAAAAAAGGTCATTATCATGTTATCTTGTGTAAAATGACAGGTTTTGAAGTTACTTGTTATCCTTCTTGACAAATTTATGTCAAATCATGTAGAAATACCTATCCAGAAATAAAGGACCCTAATGGGATTCTTGTTAACATCGCCTTTCCATACCAAAAAATGTACGGATTCGGCAAAGACTCGGGTAATCCGTAATCGGTCGGCTGATACACGCTGTTTCCCTGCATCGATTACGGATTACCAGAGTCTTAGCTGAATCCATATGATTTTGGCAATGAAAGGCGATGTTACATGAATCTTATTAGGGTGCCCTATCCTTAAAAGACGTAAAAAATTGATCAGTGCACAAAACGCAGAAACCAATGACACAACAAAATATCTCTTTGACATTGTCGATCAGAGCCACTTCAAACTGCCTTTTCAGCTTTTTAATGACTTTAAGCATTAAATTTACATAAATATCTTAATGTAACAGACTTTTTTGCTGCAAATCATCTATATGGATTGCTTTGCCTCCAGTTTGGAACCATTATTGTTATACCCTCTAATATGAAATCTTACCCCCAGATTTTCAGACCCTGCGATAAGTGTACCCTTGAAATAAAAAGCTGGTGGGAACATTGCTTTCTATTCTTTATGATACGCTTCCGTAAACAAGGGATCATGCTGAATTATCACGGAAGCTCTTTTCTACTTTGCTTTTCTGAAATTTCTATTAGTATGACACTTTTCACAAATTCACATTGCTTTAACTCTATACCAAAAGACAAAATATTAAAATCTTTCCAAATTAAAAGCATTTGCAGATGATAGATGAAATATGACTCAAATGTGATTCAAAAACTGAAATTTGCATTTCCTCCACAATGTTTTCAAAAGCCTTTTTTCCTCAAAGTCATTAAAACTTGGGAGTGTGTTGTGAAGGGTCAGGCTGATATCATAAAGGAGCAACAAAGCTTATGCGTCAGGAACAAATCAAAATTTGTATTAGCATCTCCTTCCTTGCATTTTGTGTGTCATAATTAACTTGATTTCCTCTTTCAACCCTTTGTGCAACAATCACAGATTTTAGACCTGTCCAAACCCAAAGCATTTGTATGGCACATTTAGTGTGGCTAGAATTTTTGAAGATGTCTTTAATAGGGTAGAAAACATTGAGGGAAAAGAAGAAAATGCTGGTCACCCACATTTTCTCCTTTTCCCACAATGTTTTGAAAATCCTTCTTTTGAAGGATTGTTAAAAGCCAGGCTTGTAGAATACAGGGTTAAAGACTCTCAGGAAGCAGTCATTGGAATCATTCTGGGAAAAGGGAAAATGCTGGAAATCATAATGTTTACCATAATGTTTACTACTCTTTCAAAAACAGAAATTGAAATTTGAGACATGGCTACATTTTCATCTTCAAAATGCTTTCAATATGGACAAGTCTAAAATTCTGCCATCTGGTTCAAACAATAATCTTTACATCCACCCTATCAAAGATAATTCTATCATATCAGCCAACTTTAATTTGTGGTCTGCAATTCTTTCAACTTCAACAAAAGCTTTGCTCCTAGCCTGACACCAAGCATTTTCTCCTTTTCCTGTGTTTTTCTGTTTCCCTTTCAAAGACAATTCAATATCATATAAATTTTTGTCTTCTCATAAATTTGTTTGTTTGTAATTTAACGCCATTTTTACAGCTTAGGTCATATCACGGCGGTCAGTGCACCTATGCATGTGTTTCCTGGCTTTCTTACACCAGTACTGGCACAATTTTCTTTCCAAGTCAGTGACTACATTTCTCACATACATCAGAGTTGAGAGGCAAAAAATTGCCAAAGAGAAAGTTTGACTCAACAGGGTATCGAACCCGCGACCACCAGGTAATGAGTCAGATACGCCAACCACTGAGCTACCTAGGTGGGCATCTTCTCATAAAGGATTCACTCTTCTCCAAACATTCCTGTGTTTCAATGACCTCAAAGAACAAAGCATTGGAAATATCTTGTCGGCAGCATTTTTCTCTTCCGCACAATGCTTTCTGTACCTTAACCCTTCATTCACACAATCAAAAGTTTTGACCCTGAAGGAGAAAGTTTTTGAAAACATTGTGGGAAAAGATGAAAATGCTGGTAACCAGCATTTTCACCTTTTCTCACAAAGTTTTCAAACCTGTCAAAGACAAGTTTTAACATTGAGCCACATTTGATTTCTTGTCTGCAAAATTAATGCTTTCAAAATGGACCAGTCTAAGTTTTGATTATCTGGGTAAGTTTAACCCTTTACCACACAATCTTGAGTTTTAACAACCCTGAGGAAGGTCTCTTTTGAAAACATTGTGGGAAAAGGAGAAAATGCTGGTAACCAGCATTCTCTCCTTTTCCCACCATGTTTTCTACCTTATCAAAGACAATTGACATCATTTGAACCATCTATAAATTGTCGTCAGCAGATGCTTTCAGTTTGGAGAAGTCTACATTGTTGTCATTCTTAAAGAGTAAAGCAAGATTTCATTTGTTGCCTCCAAATACTTTCAATATGGACGATTCTAAAATTTTATCTTCTGATATAGAGTTCAGGAAGTAAAGTGCTTATGTAATTTCTTAGAACTATACAGTACTTACAGTACTTACAGTGTTTCCGTTTGCATAATTTGTTATTGAGTCATGGGACTCAATGCAACTGAAAAATTTTAGTTCCAATGAATTTCTACTGAGTGTCTAGGGTCCGTATTCACCAACCGTTCTTAAGAATGTTCTTTGTCTTATTCTCCAGATTTTTCTAAAGAGCCTGGTTCACTAACCCCCATAATTTGCCCAACCTCAGAATCTCACTATTTTTTGAAAATCATAGAAGTGATATGTGTATAACCTGAGAATGACATTATTTTGGTGAAAAAGTTTAACTGGACATTGAAATTTAATAAAAAACAAGGCCCTCCGTAACGCAACGAAACAACGTATTTATTGACGTCGGTCATAAACAACACGACGTTACGCGTGTGTGAAATTCACCTGATCACACAATGTATCCTTCAGTTTCAGTGACAAAAACTACCTTAACCCTTTACAACACAATGCCGACTTTTCACGACCCTGAAGAAGAAGGCTTTTGAAAATATTGTGAAATAAGGAGAAAATGTTGGTAACCAGGATTGTCTCCTTTTCCTTTAATGTCTTCTACCATATCCAAATACAGAAATCATTATTTCAGGCACGTTTATGTTGTTGCCTGCAAATGATTTCAGTTTGGTCTAGCCTGAAATTTTGTTGTATGGTAAAGAGTTAAGAATCATGGTTACTTACTTGTCTGCAAAGTCCTTTTATTATAACAATTTCGTCGTTGACCAGTGTTCGAGCACAATGAGTAGACATCAAAAATTAATCTTTAACAAACAACCTTTGGTTTTCACGACCCTGGGAAAGAAAGCTTTTAAAAAACATTGTGGGAAAAGGAGAAAATGATGGACACAAACATTTTCTGCTTTTGGTTCAATGTTTTTTATCCTTTCCAAAATAATTTTCAGTTTTTGGGTCACATTTACTTTGTTGTCTGCAAATGCTTTTAATTTGGACCAGTCTATAATTATGTCGTTTGGTGAAGAAGTAAACATTAACACATTAACAAAAAGATTTTAGCCATTTCTCTCTGGCAGCAATAGTTTGGTATGTAAAATCGGTGATGACGGATTAGTTAAAAGGTTGTTCATAAGCAATAGTTACATAAACTTGTACACTTGCTGGTGTATGAGTTATACGTTCGTGTTACTACTGACACTGAACAGTCTTTGGCAAAAGTAAACATGCAATTCACTGGTCACTATCACTACTGGAATCTGCGATTTGATTGGGAGCGGCGTCTTCAAGATGGACACCCCAGTCACGTACACCAAATTTCTCTCTGTTTTCATACCTTGCCGCAGATAAATACCAGACTATTGCCGCAAGATGAGAGCACATTCCAACAACTCGCGAACCAGCTTTGCATTGGCAATACCACGCCTGTATGATGGATTCATTAAATTGAATCCACATCACATATTTCCTGCTTGATGTGTGACGACTTTGCATTTTGATACAGAGCAAACTTGGTTCGTCGACATGAACACGAATCTCACAGTTACCCTCCAAGTGCTCTTGAATGTAACTTGTGCTCAACCGCAGTTGATACACACCAAAGGTGAGATCGCGAAGCTGATCTTCTGTTAAGCGAGGAAAGGTGTCGATTTTCACTTCATCCACTGGCCGCCATATTTTGATTCTTCTTGCCAGTCCTTTTTCCTCAACCATATCCTTCAATTCATTTCCTTTCCTGCTCCGTTCTAGCATGCCTTTTGCGAGCTCCTGATCCCCAGATGTAGAACTAAGGGGTGGAAAATATTTGTTCGAAAGGGCACACACTATTCGAACAAAATCGCCAATAAATGGAATCTGGCTGTTTGGCAAAACATGGTCGAGGTACTTGAATCTTTTGATTCTCGCATTTGCTGATTCGACAACCCATCGTATCTGCAGTTTGATAAATAGAAAGAAATCATTTCATAAGTAAATGAGCCATGCTCTGGGAAAAGGGGGCTTAATGCATCTGCGAAAAGTATCGACACGGGTCAGCCTGCGCAGTCCGCGCAGACTGACTTGGTGGAAACTTTTTATTAGTAAATTTTTTGTATGTCCAAGAACCATTTTACCTCATGATTAAGTCAGTTATTAAAAAGTGGCTGTTATGGATCCATAAGTAAGTGATGGCTTGCGCGGTATGATGGATTACGGAGATGCATTAAGCCCCCTTTTGCCAGAGTATATTTAATATATCCTTTCTCTCCCAACTTTCAGTTAGTTTAAACTTAGCCTGTACACTTATTTTACATCGATTTTGAGACAAGCTCAAAATTTAAACTAATTTCTTTCGATTCTGCTTCTTGGGAACTACACCAGTACTCGCGCTAAGAGTGGTGACCAATGGAAGGTCCAAGATCACTAGTCGCTGCCGGGAATCAAACTCAAGACCTCTTGATTGCAAAGCCGACGCTCTTCTTCCCGACCACAGACACCACACAACTCTCAGTCAGTTTTATTTCACCATTAATTCATTGATTTTATTATGATGATTATATCAGGAGTCTTAGGTTCGAATGTGGTCTATCCCGAATCCTGATCGCGACGCTGCTATGTGTTGTGAGATTTGTGGGAAAATAATTGTCGCCATGAAAAAAAAAATAGAACAGTGGTTCATGCTTATTAAGTTCGCTCTTAATTGAGTGTATTCCGTTTAAGCACTAAATCAATTCTTTTATGGAATGTTTTTGTATGGAGTTAGGCCTCTTGTATAGAGCGATTCCATTTTCTTAAATATATTCTAAAAACTATCTGCATTACACTTCGTTAATCTATGATTCAAATCTATTCGTGAATCAAAAAATCTGCTTTTCGATCTAGATGTACATGTAAAGATATCTTTTTGTAGACGATTTTCAACGTAAGAAAATTAGCATTTTTTCAGATTTTGCACAATGTATTCCAATTTTTAATCATTACTTTTTTAATCACGCCTTTATTTAAATTGGTTTTATATTTTGTATATTTATATGCAACGATGACAATAAAAGAAATTATTGATTCAATTTTTGGAAGTGCTTGATTTTCTGACTCATAGTTGAGGCCAAAACTTAAGGTTAGCATTAGTCCTTTGTTGTCATTGTTGTTGTTGTTTTTGTTACTGTTGTTAAAATTCAGATACATGTGACTTTTCTTATTATTTGTATGAAGGAATCTTACTTTTGTCACCAGTCGACTTGAATTAGCTTCTTCTGTAGACATCTGTCTATGCCCTTTGGAAAGAAAGCTTGGCATTTCAGCCTGGATACCAAGCTCCTCGAGTAATTTGACAGAGTCTCGAAAGCCCCGGTCCACAACAAATACATCGCCATCCTTCAAAAAGCCTCTGATGTCTTCTATATTTGACAGAAGCATGTGGTTCAGTATTGAAGCATCATTGTTTTTGCTGTCTGACAAATACGGTCCAACGATGGTTACGAAATAGCCAGTGGTTGTAACAACTACCATGGGCTTAACTAGTGGACGACCCTTGTGTGTGCAGTATGTTCGCCGTTGAAATTGAAAGTTGTTGGATTTGTTAATGTAAATGTAAGTCCCATCAAGGACGAGGATTACTTGGTCGTCAGCTGTACCAAACAAGGTCTTTGCTAGGTCACGGGTATGGTCTCTGATAACAGATTCCCTAGTTAGGCTATCGATTCCGAGGTAGAGAGGCACAAAACCACGCATAAATGCTTGTCTCACTGTGGACACTGCACGACGGACACTGGACTTGGTAATACCAAATATGGTTGATAATAGCCTGTTTGACATACCAGAGCATAGCTTTACAAGAAAAATTCCAATGCTTGTTCTGGAAGACCGGCTTGGTGAGTTTTTTACCTTATCAGAAAGATGGCGACATACATCATCGAATTGAGGCTTAGTCAGTCGAGTCAGGGATGGGTAATCAGAATCATTCAGTGAATCAAAGTTTAAAGATTTGTTCATTTGCAGACATAAGGATCTCAATTTCTGGAGTAAGTCGTTGATAGCAGTTCTGTTAAGCTTTGTAGTATCTGTCTTGGTCTGAATGCTAGTGACAGCTGAATGAATCAGCACTCCCTCATGGATATGACGAGGACAGCATCTGGAACCTGCAGGTATAACAACATTGTGTTCTAGGAAAGTTGACAGACGACCATCTGCTGACAAACAAACCAACTTTGGACCAGGCCTTTTGCACACAAAACATCTTGAGTGGCTTCTACTCGTAGAGGGAATTTTAAGGGTGATCTGAAAAGAGAAAAAGTACTGTGATTCATTATTCGACAATAACTATTTAGACAGTTACATTTATATACAGTTAAACATATATAATTGTGTGTAGGCTGCATCTCTTTAGTTTATAACTGAGGCATGATAGCTTATATTTTCGTCAATCTACATAACATTGTAGACAAGAGACATTGCTCGTTACAAGCAACATCCTCTACCACCAAATGTAAAATCAAAAGACAATTTCCACAAATACGTTGTCGGGAGAAACAGGTTAACAAAATTGTACATGGTTTAGCTGAACGTTTTGAATACGAAATGTGGAAACGCTGCTCCTGAAGACGCAGTAATATTTGTATTATTGAATAAAATGTGGCGCTGCTATCAATGTCGGTCATGTTCAAAAGGGTTGTTATAATTTACGTTTTCTTTAAAATGACACTAGTTTTACTCACGGATAATGGACTTAAAAACTGTTTAGATGTCGATGGTTGGGGATCATAATCTGGATCATCTTCGTTGTTGTAGGTGGGTTTAAGTTTAGGCGGACTTTTGGTACATTTATAACACCGTACTCGACAAGAACCACAAACAACATCTGTGTGAGACAAAGCAGGCAACAGGTTCTTCAGGTGTTTTCTCAGTTTGTCTGTTACAGGGCGACGATCATTTGGTTTTACCCGTTTGTGACACACAATACATTGGTAGCTTTTCACCATTCTGAAAAATAAGTTTAAAATGGTCTAAATTGTTGATTTAATTTTCTATACGACAATATGCTGTACTCAAATCATCATATGATATTTTGAAGACAAAATTTAATGAAAAAAAAAAGTGTACATAAAAAAAAAAAATTGAAAAAAAAAAAATTATTGCGTGTGGATTTGAACGTTAGGTTTTCATTGTTTGAACGCTCGTCGTATACCAATAGGCTACATTACCTCGCAATGTATATTATTGTTAAATAAAGTATCTATAACTAAACCTAATGTCTAAAAATAGAAGTATCTCCTGTCAGACGAAAAAAAGAAAAATTTTCCCAAGTACCTCAAAAAAAGCTCTACAGACATATCTATTATTATTTTTCTAAATACTTACGGCAAAAATATCGTAAAACAAAAGCGAATACAGTTTACAATGTATTCAATGGTCGTTTTCATCTTTTCGGGATAAAAATACCCGCCGTCTTCGATTTGTGTCCACAAGAAATCTATAAATAGTTTGTCACGATAAAAAGTTTTCGGGACCCAAGTTTTAAAAATGATTTAAATAATACTTACTTGGAAGATGCCGGTGAATCTATAATGATGTTCGAAGTACCGATTGCATCGCTAAGAGCGTATCGTCTGCATTGTTTACATTGGAGACGGGCGAAAATCGTACTCAGTAAAGTTCGTACACCGCGTTAATATTTTCGTTTTTCATCACTATTTACAATGTTATAAAGCGAAATGCATGGATTGAAATAGCAATTCTTACTTCATTGAGCAATGTCACATATAATGTATTCATAAAACAACAGTTTTGGACCTACAAACTCGAAATGGCGTTGTCTGATTGGATTTATAGGGGCTACTAATCGGCGTCAAAACCTACGCCTCATATACAATTTTATTAAAATTAGAACATGTGCGCATTTGAGTACCATAACGAAACATATATCATTTTGTTTGTATCTTAATTGTTAATACAAACATACTTGTTATTTTGTGGTACTCGCTTGCGCTGATAGTTTATTTTTAATATAATTGGACAAAAATGGTATGATTTTCCTGTTTTTCGGAAAATAGGGGGTTCTAAAACGTGAAATTACTCACCCACAAAATCATTAGAAATTAACAAAATAGCATTTTTATACAGTTTAGAAGTTGTTTTGAATAAATATCGATCAATTGATTATATTTCTCATAGTTTGATTTTTTTGCAAATTTTGGGCAAACTATGGGGGTTAGTGAACCAAGCTCTTTGAAAGTAACACAACTTCTGACTGGCTAAACAATCACTTTCAAATATTTCAATCTAGGAAACAGAGAACATGCTAGTCATGTGCATTTTCTCCTTTTTTTCAAAATGTTTTCTAGCCTTATAAAGAGAATTTCCACCAATTGATCCACAATAGATTTGTTGCCTGCAAATGCTTTACATTTGGACAAGTAAAAACTTTTGTTGTTTTTACAGAGTTCGCAAGCCCTAAACACACCATGTTTTCAAATGGACTGGATGGTTTCCCACATAAAAAGAGCAAGAACATAAATATGAGCCACTCTCTGGGAAAATGGGGTTTAATGCACATCCAAGGTGCATTATACCAGGTATCTCATCTCATAATTGTGGATCCAAATAATTCATTTTTTTATCTAACTACCAACTGAATCCTGAGGTTGAATGGTCCATGCACATGCATAAAATTGACCAATAGCAAAAAATGTTTGAACCCAGTCAGCTTGCACAGACTGCAGTCAATACTTTTTGCAGATGCATAAAACCCCCTTTTCAGAGCGTGTGACTCTTAAACATTTCAAGTAGTACCTTTTTGTTTCCACTTTTTGTTTCTCCATAGCTGCAGTGTGCAGTGAGGTTAACGAATCATGACTGTCCGTATGCAGCGAGTCAAAGGATCGGGCTTTCTGACTGAAAAAGGAAAAAAAAAATGTTGATAAACAAAACTAGAGGCGCTTGAGCACCTGTATCGCTCCACAGGCCTGATATTTCTATAATGGCGAAAGGAAGTTTTTAACAATTATCATTCAATCCTGCATTTTAGCTCACTGAAGAAACAATTTGGTAGACAACCACCATAGGAACTTACCTGCAAAACAACAATGAAATTCAATGAATAGTTTTAGAGAAGAAATTTTTCAAAGATTTTACTTTATACCATAAAAGGAAAATGAGTCTTCCATAAAAGCCATGTTTTTTGACAGATCTTTTTTTTTTTAAGGAATTCTGTGAACCTGTATCTAAGGAACATTCCTGCAAAATAATAATGCTATCCAAATAGCGGTTTGGGAGGAGAAGATTTTTAAAGGTTTTTTACTTTGGTTGCCATGGCAACCAGAATTCTTCATGGAACACACAATTATTTGAAGGAATTTGAAAGAGGACCACCAAAGGAACATTCCTGTGAAATTTGGTAAAAATCCAGTCAATAGTTTCTGAGGAGAAGTTTTTTAAAGAAAAAGTTTACGGACACACGCACGGACGGACGGACGCACGACGGACACAACGCCATGACAATAGCTCTCTGGCCTTCGGCCAGTGGAGCTAAAAACAAAACTGATAACCACTCTCCTTCTCTCACATAAGACTACCTCATTAGATAATGGAAGTTTTAACTCTTTACCAAACAATTACATTTTTAGCGACCCTGAGGAGGAGGGCTTTTGAAAACATTGTGGGAAAAGGAGAAAATGCTGGTCACCAGCATTTTCTCCTTTTCCCACAATGTTTTCTACCCTATCAGAAAACTTCAGCTCCTTTGTGCTATTTCCAAATTTGTTTCCTGTAGATGCTTTGAATTTGAAAAAGTCCAAAACTGGTAATTTAAGAAGGATTTAGTGGAATATAGAAAACCAAATAATCAATACCAGGTGTTTGTAACTTGAGAACAAAAGGCAAAGAAACCAATGACAAGAAAACAAACATATGTTATGACTATACATGTATATAGATTTTTACATATAAGCCATGCTCTGTGAAAAAGGGGCTTCATGCATCTGCAAAAAGTATCGACCCAGGTCAGCCTGCACAGTCCCCACAGGCTGACCTGGGGTCAAAAGTTTTTGCTTCTGGTACATTTTCTGTAAGTCAAAGGACCAGTCTACCTCATGATTCAGCCAGTTGTTAGACAAGAAGGATTCTATGGATCCTAAATTATGTGATGACTTGCTTGGTATTATGTATTACGGAGATGCATTTAGCCCCCTTTTGCCAGAGCATGGCTCATATAATTATTCTGTATATTGCTAAACAGTCTGGTATCTCTGATTAACCTTTTGTCAAACAATCCCAAGTTCCAACAATCCTGAGGAAGATTACTTTTGAAAAAATTGTGTGAAAGGGAGATAATGCACATAACCAGATTTAATATTTTGAATAACACTTAGTTTGTCATCTGTCATTGCTTTTGTTTTAGATAAGGTTTAAATTCTGTCACTTTGTAATTTCAAGGTTAATTCTTTACCACAAAAACAGCTAAGACTGGTGAAAAATAAAAGCATTTTCAGACAACAAAATAAATGTGACTTAAATATTAGAATTTGTTTTTGGAACGGTAGAAAACATTGTGGGAAAATGCTGGTTACAAATATTAGAATTTGTTTTTGGAAAGGTAGAAAACAATAATACCAGCATTTTCTCCTTTTCTCATGTTTTGAAAAGCCCTCTTTCTCAGTTGTTCAAACTCGTGATTGTGTGGTAAAGGTTACAAGCCAGTTTCAGCATTTTTTCCTTTTCCCCCTATGTTTTCTACCCCATCAAAGACAAACTCCATCATTTAAGCCACTTTCAAATTGTTGTCTTCAAATGCTTTCAATTCAGGCAATTCTATGTTTTTGTTTTTTGATAAAGAGCTTATTTAGTGTACTACTACTTGTACACCATAATTATGATTCTGCTGGTTGCCAAAGAAAGAATGACTCTTAACCAGACGATGAAAATTTCAACTTCTCCAAATTGAAAACATTTGCAGATGCCAGATGTGGTTCAAATGTTGGGATTTGTCTTGAAAAGGGTAGAAAGAGTAGCAAACATTATGGGAAAATTTCCCATAATGTTTGCTACTCTTTCTTTACCACCATTTTCTTAATTTCTGAAATTGAGAAAATACTGGTAACTAGCATTTTCTCATTTCTCCACAATATTTTCACTTAGCCTTCTTCCAGGACAGAGGGGTGATCGAATGGTGCTTTACTCTGCTTTTAGCATCATTTCAGATATATTACAGTGACAGCTTATATATACATGTGTTGCCAGGGTTTCACTAGTACTATGCTAGGATTCTGAAGTGTCTTGCCCAAGGACTCTCCCGCTAGTGAGGCGCAAACCCGGGGGCTTCCAGGTCACTAGTCCTATACTTTACCACTGAGCCACACAGGATCAAAAGGGTGGGATGGGGGGGATGTCATGAAAACACAGGAATTGTGTGGTAAAGGGTTTAAACAGTTTATCAGCATATTTACAGTCTGATACTGATACCACAAAGATGAATTTCAATCGTAGTTAACTCTTTACCAAACCAGACAATTTTAGACTTGTCCAAACTGAAAACATTGGAGAAGACAATTATGAATATGTTTCAAAAATCAATATTTGTTTTTTTGGAAGAGTAGGAAACATTGTTGGAAAATTGCTGATGACCAGAATTTTCTCCTATTCCTACAATGTTTTCAGAAGTCTTCTTCTTTAGGATCATTAAAACTCGAGAATTTTTTTTGGTATGAGTTAATCAAATACAGCAATAATCATCAGTAACTACTGCGTTTGTTTAGTAACAAGAACATATCACTTCATCAACGAAAGCGTTTCTCTGATATCACATTGGTCACTGCTTACTTTTTTCACTCAACTGAAAACATTAAAGATTCAAAGTGGTCATTGCTTTGGAGGAAGAAAAATGCTGCACATTCTATAAAGTCTCTCTCAATTTTGTACCATCTGCAAAAATTGCTTCTGTAAGCCTGGGGGTAAGAGGCTAAAACTTTAGTTAATAACTTGAAATTCAAAAGGTCCTTTGTATGACCCTTAACTGATGTTAATGCTATGGATGGATGGATTGATGGACAGGCAGATGGATGGACAGATGGATGGATGAAGGTATGTATGAATGGATGGATGGATGGAGAGATAAAAAGTTGGATGAATGGATGGATGAATAAATGGTTGGATGGATGGTTGAATGGATCATGGCACACTGAAAGCGAAGGTCATTTAGCATTCGTGACAGGTAAACTGTAATGTAGTGGCAAGAGGAAAATTTTGATAAAAGGTTATTAAAAAGTTTTGACAAAAAGATAAATTGGAATTGAAAAGATGGGTAAACTAAAAGCTAAAGGATTATCGAGACTTCTTAAAACATTGCAAAACATGTATTAATTATCACTGTGTCCCTCTGTGTTTCTCTATCATGATGATAAAATGAGAAGTGAGGTTAGTTCTACCTAGACTTACAGTACATGTGCAACAGTAAAAAGTCAATTTCAAGACTGCTCTTGTCCAGAAAGTATGGGCAAAGCAGACAATGTAGATCACTGATCTGACTGCATGTTTTGTGCAGCGTGATCTTGATTTACGATGGCTGCAAAGCAACCATATTTAAGGGCTTTATCCAGGCACTTTGGGAAAAGGCCCCTGGCCAAATTGGGGAAAAAAACATCAACAAAATCTCGGAAAATTCGGAAAATAATATTGGCAAAACATTTAAAGTTTGGAATAGACTGAACCTTACAATAAACTTAATTAGGCATTTAATGTACTACTGAATCAATGCTGCTTTCTTTTTTTTTTAAAGTTCTTTCTTTTTGGATCCATGTGCTCTCTTTTGACTTTTATACTAGTTCCAGTGGTCTTAGCTGTAAGACCCCACCCCTCCTATATTAAGTAGAATTTTTAAATTCTCTTATAAAGATGTTTTTCTGGTGAATGAACAGGGGAATTATTTCCTGTTTTATTTTCTATATGGTGTGTATGCAAGTCAGCTGATAGAAGTCATTATCAAGGCTAAATAAGACAGTGAATGTATGGTGTTTTATGGCGCATCGACATCTAAGGTCATTTAGCGCGCAATAAAGAAGCAATGAAAGGACAGAACAGAATGTAAGAATGTGAGTCATGAGTATAATTATGATAAGAGATAGGTAATGAAATGATACGATGATGGAAAATAAATAAAATAGATATATAGCGATAAAAATAAAATAGTCAAAATATGACAAAAAGTTTGAAAAAAAAAATATATCACAATTTTGTGTAAGGTCCAATTTCCTTCAGAAAAGCAATGTCCCTGAATAGATCGACAACCTTTCTGGTATGCCTAGATCCATCATTGGCAACAGTTTTGCTGGAATTTATTAGTATTTCATAAAACTGATCTATTTGAATGTTTGATATGTCCCTAAATAGATCAACAACCTTTCTAGTATGCCTTGATCCGTCATTGGCGACAGTTTTTCTGGAATTTATAAGTATTTCATTAAACTGATCTATTTGAATGTTTGATACTGTATACAGTATCCAGATGAAATTTTCAAACAAACGGATCTTGTATTCTCGAAAACCAGCAACTAAACTAAAGTGACCTTTTGTAGAATTATTAATTCATTTACATCAAAGATCATATATCATTCAAGATAAAATATACAAGTGAAAAAATGATATAAATAGAAAGTAAAAATATGAGTAATGAATAAATAATGAATGATGTATAATGAAATGATTCTGTAAAGGAAATAAACTAGATAGTATACAGTGACAGGAAGAAAAAAGTCTAAATAGGAATAAAAGGTTTTAAAACAATATCACAGTTCTGTATAGAGTCCAATCTCCTTAAGGAAGGCAATAATTGCCTCACTGTTGACAGAATCAAAGAGAGCTCTCATACTGTCAACACTAAAGTGTTTGGAACGAATTGGATGAAGATCAACACAGTCAAGAAAAATAAATAAGACAGATTGAAGAGCTCTGATCAGTTGAGGTCTTTTTGACAATTCTTTTGTCATGTGTTTTCGTGGTTTTTTCCATGACGATTATTCTTTGAAAACGATTTTTTTGTGTGTTTTGACATATATAGAAAGATTGATAAATCGTCATTTTCTGTGGTAGACCTAGTACAGTATTGGAAAAAACCCTGTTAAAAATTAATTGTGGAGAGGAAACTTCAGACTAGATTTTTGCGTCATATGACTTTGGGCGTGTCGATAGTCCCACAGCCATACTGATACCAGCTCTTCAATTAACACTTTACTCGTATGACCCATAACTGATGACTTCCGAGTATGAATTTGCTTGTTTTTAATAGAGAGTATCCATTTTGGCCCACGACAAGCTACATTCACCAATTATACAGCTGATTCCTGTGCTAAGAGAAAGACGAAGCGCAACCGCTCGAAATTTAAGAGGGAAAAAAATTCATGGTCTGGATTAGGCCGGGTATTTTTCATAACTTGTTCCTGGTTCAGGACAATCAATTTAGGAGCTGGGTTCTTTATTTTTCCCCTATGAAACTTTGCTTAGCTGCAAAGCGTGAGGCAGTTGCCCAGAAGTTCACAGTTGTCTGTATTTTTTTTTGTACGTGTAAACCAAGAACGGTTTACAGCCAGATAATCTAGTCAATGCATAAATCAATTGAAAATATATGGACGCAGTCTATAGTTTATTAGCCCCAAAATAGTTTCACACCTAAAATACAACGATTGTCAATTTCCTGCTTGAACTGTGGTCAATGCCAGCAGTCAATGAATTTTAGCAAGTTATTTAGTTAAAAAATGAGTTAAAACGCACAAATTTGTCTGCCAGGGAAAACCCTGGCTGATACATCAGATGATTTTTTTTTCTATCCTCTAATTGGGAATTTCATTTAATGGCACTGGGAAAAAAATACACTTTTTTCAACTGGGAATGGGGCCGAAATTAGGCCGCGCAGGAAACGAAGAAAATCCCCTGGAAAGGCACTATTAAGGTTAAGATTGAAGATTCTAAGATTGAATTATTTCCAGTTACTGGTTGAGGACTCTCAAACTTTGCCAATTGCCTACCAGGGTTTTCCCCAGACTCTCTGGTATTAGGATCATTTTACCCCCTCAAATGAATAAAAGAAGGCACAGTTTAAAGTTTGAGGGTCAAAATTCAAAGAAGCAAAGGATTGGGAAAACCCTGGCCATCCGTATCCTGTCGACAATTTAGTGCCTAATCAGGGGTGCAGAAATCCTACATCCGACTCGTCCTACTCAGGAAAATTTGGCGTTGGACAAGTGACTTTTTTCTATCTAGTTGTCCGCGGACAAGTAGAAAATAGGGGAAAATTTTGAAACAAACATTTTGTAAACATTAAGCAGTGAAACACAAATGTTCACCCTTTGCACAAAATGACATTTCAAACATTTCGAATGATAAACAGTGGCTTGACATGATCCCTGAATTCTGGAAACACAAAATACACATTTGGTGTACCTCTGCATTCACCGGATACGACAGGTTCGGTATAAAATGCGGCTGTTTTTGCATGTTGACATTTTTGCTTCAGAAAATGTCTGAATACTTTCAAGATCACTGTTAGGGATTAAAATATTTTTATTCTTATCATTTTAGCTCCGATTCAAAGATCTCTAACAACAATATCGTACATGTGAATATTTTAACCTTAAATCTGATGGTACAGCTTTGGTGCAACTGGGCCGTAGTTTAGGCAATATCTCCTCTGCCGGAAACCGTCTCAAACCAAAACAATTTGTGATTCAGCGATCAATTGATGCATAAAATCTGAGAAAATGGATTGTCTTTTTATTAAATCTTCGAAGCAAACAGAATGTGAGAAGTCTGAGACCTCGGAAGCATCCGGCGGCTTCAAAGGTAATTATAAAACGTCCCGCGACAAGAATATGACAAGAGAGCACTAAAACAAGGCTAGGTTGAATGCAATTTAAAACTGTTTTGTTTTGGACAAGTAAGCCGCACTGGCGGACAAGTGGACTTTTTTAATTTACTTGTCCGTGGACAAGTAGAAATTACTTAGATTTCCACATCCCTGCTAATTCTTATAGGTAATTTATGGAAATGTTCCTTAGAACTAAATAAATTTCCGAATGGTGTAAAATCAGGTTCTAAAGCATACTAACCCTTTAGCTAGCGGTGATGACGTTCGCTTAAATAAATTCTGTAATGCGCCTGTTACTGTATGGACGGCTTTGATTCCGTTAGAAACAGGTTCTGGTCGATTGTTTGTTTGTAAAATATCACTCTTTGTGCGGATGTGCCGGAGAACATTTTGTCTTTCTGTTGTGACAGTATCACAGCTCTGAAATTCCATACCTATACGTAAAACTATTGCTTATCATTTCAGTAAATGTCACTGTGATCAACATAATTTCTAATGAGCTGTCAATCGTACACTTTCGACGTTTCCCTGAAAATCTCTTGACTTTGGATTGCTGATCTTCTCGTACGTCATTTCCGGGTGAATGTGCGAGAGACAGAGATACTTTTTTTATTTTCGTATTCAGTATTTATTTGAAGATCTTGTGATATTTCCTTAGTAATTATGGAAAAGAATAAACATAAAACTGTTTCACTTTTTCGCTCTGCCCCAATTTCATATACTCTCCTTTTCCAACTAAGTTGCGCTAATTCGAATCTGTCGAAGTATATCGCATTCCAACGCACAAATGGCGGACGACTCGGACGAAGAAAGAGCGAACGTAACTTCTTTTTAATTATTTGCGCAAATCGTTGAGTAACATCATGCTTACTGACCAGGCTACGAAATAGAAAAAGAAATAACTTAATGTGAAGTATAGGCTTTCTTCGAAAGCGTCTATTTTAGAAAGATTTTCAGCCGTATCCAATGTCAACAAATTGGCATCAGAGTGAAATCCATTGATTACAGCACATCTACCGAAGCAGAAAAGATTTAGTTCAATATAGACAGTGTTTAACTCTTTACTAGACCACAAAATGTTTAACCCTTCCAAACTTTGAACGGTTTTATGTGACAAATTAGAAGTGGCTCATGTGATTGGATTTGTCTTCAAACGGTTAAAAACTTTTTGGGAAAATGAAAATTTCTCTCAGTGTGACATTCATATTTTTTCACTAAAATTGTTATAAGATAATTATAATTTGGAGACTGCAACACGTAGCTCATGACTATTGGTTCTCAAATTGATTGTAAAGCAAGGAACCAGACACTTCTTGTCGACTGATATTCTTCTGGCATGAAAATGATGAATATTACTTTTCTCATGTCAAACGCGGTTGATAGCATTCCTAGCCAATGTTAACATGTTATAGACTAGTTGTAAATTCAAAAACAGAGCGTAATATAATCAAAGTACCATTTGTAACCTATGTTGTAATTTTTAAGTTCGGGCTTTGTCCCGTACAGTGTCAAAAAACTTAGGGGATTATTTACAAAAGTGCGAGACTCCTGCAGTTCCACGGCTAAGATAGAATACTGTGTGTGTAAATGGTATGGTTTAAATTCAAATGCACTTAAAGTCTTTAATACCCGCATTGTTTATATTTGGCCACCACTTAGCCATGAAACAATTTATATTTTTTACTCTTACAGGCTAAAATTCATCAAAATCAACCTTACGACGAATCTCTTGAAGTGCCAGACGGTGAAGAAATTGCAAGTGTTTATTCTCCAACTCCAAGAGTCAATCCTTCAGGTATAGAATTATGTTTTTTTATTTTTCAACATAAAGGAATAGATTATACAGTTGACTGTGTCTCAAAAATCTAGATTGCACATAAATTTCATTATGTGATTTTGTTCCCTAAATGTCCAGTGTAAGCATTAACCCTGATTGTCCAGTACAGGCATTTACTTTACCAAACAACATAATTTTTGACTAATCAAAATTCAGAGCATATGCAGATAACAATATTGCTAAATTTATAGGATTTTGTTTTCAACTTGGAGAAAAAATTGATCGAGAAAGAGATATGCTGGTTAACAGCATTGTCTCCTTTTCCCAAGTGTTTTCAAAAGCCTTCTTTGTAAGAGTTGCTAAAACTAGAGATTGTGCGGTAAAGGGTTAATTTTTTTTTCTATTATTCTTATACTAAGAACTGAAGTCATCCTTGTGGATAATTTAATCAATGAAATCATTGTAATCATCCCAAGTTTTATTAATTCAATCTGAAATTAACATGTATGGATTCCAATCTGTGTACCATCTCATGAAGAAACTTTCACATTTTATTATATTTGAATTTGTACTCATGTCATGCACTCATTTATTTTTTGTACTGGGATTACATCATTGTGTTTTCTTAATTTTCATGGCCGCTAGGAAATCGTTTGGGTGTAGGACGAGGCCGTCCACCAGGTAATTTTATGTTTTTGTAAATTGGTGATTGCCAGAGGGAAAAAGACTGTCACGGCATTGTCAAATTTGCATATACAGGTATCTGTGGATCTTGCTGAACACTCTTTATCTTTCAAAAGGCCGACCTTGTTGGTTGAAATAGTCTTTGTCTCTTTTATTTTCTGGTGACCAGCATTTTCTCCTTTTCTCGCAATGTTTAAGAAAGCCTTTCACCTCAGGGATTGTGTGGTAAAGGGCTAATTCAATACCAAATTTTTGACTGGTCCATATTGAAGCATTTGTAGACAGCAAATGTGTTTCATTGATGACATTTGTCTAAGATGGGGTAGAAAATACTGTTGAAAAAAGGAGAAAATACTGGTTATCAGTACAGTATTTTCTCCTGTTCTCAGAATGTTTTCAAAGACCTATTTCCACTACGTCATTGGATCATTTAGTAAAGGGTCAATTACGTGAAAAAAAAAGGGGAGGGGGAAATTTATCTGCTTTTTACAAATTATTGCTCCCTTTCCATCAGTGGTTTCAAAACTGTCTATCTCTTCAGGGATCTAGAAAATCTTATTTGTGCTGTAGTTGGTTTGTTTGTTTGGAAGTTTTTAATTTCATGAATATAACTCTTTACCAGACAACAAAATTCTAGACACATCCAAATTGACAGCATCTGCAGATACAAGTTGACTATTGCTTTAATGTTGGACTTCAGGGCTCGAAATTAACTTTTTTTGCCACTAGCAAATTTTTGCTAGTGGACAAATTTTTTACTAGCAAAAATTGACGCTCACTAGCAAATTTTACTAAATTTTTAACATTCATTAAAATGTATGAACACTTTACAAAAAAAAAATGAAACAGGCTAATAAAATATTATAGATCTGTCAACAGATTATTATTTATAACTGTTAAGTAATAAGGTTTGTCTTTCGAGAAAACTGACCAGCTATATTGATGGTAAAAATGTAAAAACAGGCTGTGTACGAATTGTAATTGGTACAAATCATCATTATTTCCTACTCGAGCCTTATTTTGTTCCAAGCTATTAATAACTGTACGAAATACACTATAGATCTTTCATTATTTATGGTTAAAACAATGTTTTACTATTACCGATGACGTTTGATCCGGATTGTATAGACAACAATCGATGCAGTAGATTTTCGTAACATTTCCCTCGCTGTCACTTTCATAACGGAGAGATATGTACAGATCATGCTCCCACTTCTTTACTGTTTTTTCAGAAGGCATCTTACTCTTGGGTCGTTTTTTCTCCAGAGATTTGGAAGATCCTGCTTTACTTGAAGAAGCCTGGATAACTGGCTGAAAAAAAACTGGAAATCGTCTGCTTAGACATTGTTGTCATCTGCTAAAAATAGACTGGTTTACGATTTGCAAAAAATGCCATAGCTGAATGGAGCCGTAAGTGCTAAGATTAGGATTGTCGGCATGGTATAAAACGCAAACCAGTCACAACTGGGTCATTATGGTCGGCAAACAAATTTTCATTTGTACTCACAAAAAAATGCTAGTGGTCGTAAAATCTACTCGCAAAATCAGTTTTCCACTCGCATTTTGCGAGTTTGCTAGTGTTAATTTCGAGCCCTGGACTTGCCATTGATAGATAGAAAACATTATGGGAAACAGAGAAAATGCTGGTAACCTGCATTGTCTCCTATTTCCACAATGTTTTCAAAATCCTTCTAACTCAGAGTTGTAGAAACAGTTAAACAAACTTACAGCAAAATGAATTTGGAACCTCCTTGCTTAACATGGATTTATTACCAACACAAACCTAACTTAGATACATGGATAAATTATCTGTACATTAAAAAGATATGGTGGTTTAGAGAGAGATTTCTCCTAAGTGGAATTTTTTTTTTTTTTGTTTAACAGTGTTTTCCAAAATAGTCTGTAGAAAAATTCAAAGATTTATCCAAAGGTAATCTGACAATTTTGAAAAAAGATGTCTCAAATCAGACAAAACACCATACTTGAGTACATGTTGCATCAAAGTCCATGATGTTTCATTCTAGAGTCAACTCTTTACCACACGGTCCCATGTCCAGACAACCCTCGGAATGAACTCTTTTGAAAAAAGATGTCTCAAATCAGACAAAACACCATACTTGAGTACATGTTGCATCAAAGTCCATGATGTTTCATTCTAGAGTCAACTCTTTACCACACGGTCCCATGTCCAGACAACCCTCGGAATGAACTCTTTTGAAAACTTATGGGAAAAGGAGAAAAATGCTGATAACATGCATTTTCTTCTTTTTTCCACATTGTTGTTTTCAAACCTTCAAATACAAATACCATCATTTGGTTGTCTGCAAATGCTCTCAATAGGAAAGCGTCTAAGAAGTTGGGCAGTGGTAAAGAGCTCAGAAAAAAACTGCAATCAAATTGTGGTATATTTGTATCATTTATTACACAAATAATGTAATGTTATACACTTAAAAACAACAGTTTCACTGATTTCCTGTTATCCATTTATTCACTGTTGCACAGTGTGAGCAAATTTTTATTAGTCATAATATTTGTAAGGTTACCTGTTGCTGATGAGTTTATGTTACATTATGACAAATATCAAACAAAAATTCCCTTGCATCTGTCAAAAAAAAAACCCAACAAAAAACGATAGGTTAAGAAATGTGCGGGTGGAAGTGGTGTTGAAAGTTTATGAATTTCATTTTCTAATGCATTGTGTGTACAGCTGCCTTGTTTCTTTTTCCTCTGACATTTATCATTTAGCTTAAAGGGAGATTTTGAGATTTTTTGCCAAAATATTAATTTCTTGTCTTTCAGAGATTTTAATATCTTTTGACCTGCAAATTATAAGACAGTTATTTACCCTCTACCAAACAATTACATGTTTTAATGACATTGAGAAAGAAGGCTTTTGAAAACATTGTGGTAAAAGGAGAAAATGTTGGTAACCAACATTTTCTCCTTTTCCCACAGTGTTTTGTATCCTTTCAATAGCAAGTCCCTTTGCTTAAGCTCACTTAATTTGATATCAGCACATGCTGTCATTTATATGGACAAGTCCAAAATTTTGTCATCTTGTAAGAGTTAACCTTTTATAGAACAATCCTGAGTTTTAATGACCCAGAGGAAGAAACTATATAAAAACATTGTTGGGAAGTACAAAATGCTGACAATTTTGGCGAATTTTTTCTCTTTTTGTAAAGAAATCACACATGAAAAAAAACAGAAAGAAGTTCAAAATGTTATCATAAAATAAAAAATATCAGTATCTCCCTTTTATTGCTACATCATGCAATCAGAGTAATGTTTTAACTGACATAGGCTACTTTTTTCCTGTCAGTTAATCATCTATTTTATTTCATATTGTTAATGCAATGATGTGAAGCATGCTTATTAGTGTCTTGAAGACCCATTAGTTTGTAGTAGGCTATTACAACCCTTTACCACACAATTTCGACTTTAAACGACCCTCACTGAGAAAGCCTTTGAAAACATTGTGCGAAAAGGAGAAAATGCTGGTAACCACCATTTTCTCCTTTTTCCACAATGTTTTCTACTTTTTCACAGTAAGACCCATCATTTTAGCCACATTAAATTGGTCATCTGCGACTGCTTTCAAATTGGACAATTCTAAAAATGTTTTGTGTGGATAAGAGTTAAGACATTTTCATAGAAATAGTATTTGATTGAAAAGATGACATTGATAGATGTAAAGCAAACTTTTTTTTTTTTTTTTTTTCTTTTTTTTTGTTTAAAAAATATGTATACATGTATGATCGTTTAAATGTAGAATTATATTTTATGGTTCCCTAACTGACAACATGTCATCTTTATGCTGCACTTTTTGGCACTTCCACTTGGAGAGTTAAACTTTTAAAGAATAATTATTTTCAGAGAGTAAATTTGCTGCATTTCGGTTATAATTGTCACATGCTTTTTACATCCATTTTTCTCAAGCTTTTCCAAAAAAATTAAGTAATAAATATTTTACAACATTATGATCATTTGTAATTAAAGTCTTTAACAAACGAAAAATTTTAGACTGGTCAAAATTGGAAGCAATTGCAGACAAAAAACTAAATGTTGCACAAATTATGAAATCTGTCATTAAAAAGGGTAGAAAACATTGTGGGAAAAGGAGAAAATGCTGGTTACCAGCATATTCTTCTTTTCCCACAAAGTTTTCAAGTCCTTTTCCTTAGGGTTGTGAAACTCCAGATTGTGTGGTAAAGAGTTAAGTGGTGAGGCTTATTACTCTTCTTATTGATTTAAGTGTATTTATGTTTAATCCAAGTATGCATGCGTTTTATTTTGATAAAAAAATGATAACCATTTATTGTATTTGCATGGAGATTTTTTTAAATTACTGTAACTGGCATTTTTTATTTTATTTTCTAGTAATGCTAGGTGTTTGAATATAGTCTAGTGTTGTGCCAAGGGACAATTGTCCCATAAAGTTACAGAAATTGGGGACATTTTAACCCTTTACCACACACTCTTGAGTTTTAACAACCCTGATGAAGAAGCTCTTTGAAAAAATTGTGGGAAACGGAGAAAATGCTAGTAACCAGCATTTTCTCCTTTTTTCCAGAATGTTTTCCACCCAGACAAAGACAAATCCATCATTTGAGCCACATTTGAATTGTTGTCTGCAAGTGCTTTCATTTTAGACAAGTCAAACCTTTTGTCTTTTGGTAAAGAGTTAAATGGAGTGAGATATACACACTCTAGGCTAGTTCTCAAATGAATCTGAATGCATGGGCCAAAGACCCATCTGTGTGCATTATAAATATTTATAATAGAACCTTTGTCTCGTTCAATGGTACATTATGTCCCAGAATTTTTACCTTGGCAGAACACTGGAAATGTTAATCAAAAGTAGACATGGCACAGAAAGTAGTCATATTTTTGATGTACACTAGTAAAATTTTGTACATCCTTTACATTGTATGTAGGACTCATAACCTGGAGGCCCGGGGTTCAAGCCTCACTGCAAGGACTGGGCTTTTTGTGGAGGTGTCCTTGGGCAAGACACTTCAGAACATTAGCCTAGTACTGATAAAACCAAGGACATGCATGAACATGTGAGCTTTGTGAGCTTTTGCTATAATATGACAGAAATAAATTTTGAAAGTAGCATAAAACACTATTCCATCAGTCAATCAATCCTTTATAATTACAACACATCCAGTATACCATTTCATTTGTTAAGCTGTCTAGATGTTGAATTGCACTCACTGTTTCGAACCAAACATTGTAGATTTTGGATCTAAACATGACCTCGATCCACAACTTGTTCATGAGGAACAACAAAGTAAGATCTCAACACTTTAGTCTTCTATTTGTATGGTTTACTGAATCACATTTCTTCTTTAACTTATCCCTTTTCCACACCATGCCATGTTTTTATGATGAAAAAGGCTCTTGAAAACATTATGGAAAGAAGAGAAAATGCTGGTAACCAGCATTTTCTCCTTTTCCCATAATGTATTCTCTTCTTCCAAAGACAAATTTAACTATGGTAGATACATTGAATTTGTTGTCTGGAAAATCTTTCAATTTGAACAAGTCTAAAGTTTTGTTGTCTAGTAAAGAGCTAACATGCTATCAGCAACAACAATGGTTCCTTGTTTGGACAGAATTCAGATCAATACTTTCTGATTGTCTGTGGGGTTATTATGGTCACACTTCCCTTGAATTTGCCATTTTTGGGTCTTTTCCATTGACTTTAAAGGACTTACTGCACTAAAAAGTAAACAATACAGGTGGTAAAATGCATTTAAATTTCAACCACACTATTTAAAAGCATGGAAATTATTGTGAAGACAACAATTTGTCACTGTGTGGTTGGTTCAAGTGTTAGTTGCTTGCAGCAAAATTAACTTTGAAACTAGGTAAAAAGTTATCAAGTCCTTTTATCTTTTGTTTACTTTTACCTGATTTAAGATTCATTTTTCTGACAGCAACTAGCACTAGGACCAACCATACAATAATAGAATATCAATGTCACAATAATTTCCATGCTTTTAAATGGTTTGATTTAAATTTAAACGCATTTTAACACCTGCATTGTTTACTTATGACTGCTACTGGACACTTAAGTTTCAAATCTGCACCTCAAGAACTTGATATTTTCAAATATTGAAACAGGTAAATAGACTTAACTGAGCTTCAAGTTATGATAATCATTGTTGATTAAACAAATACTCTAGTTTCATAAAAAAAAAAAAAAAAAGCCTTGGACTTGAGAACAGGGGGTTGCTAGTTAAAATCCCCACCTTGGCCAATTGTTTTTTTGGGGATTGATGATAGTCATTGCAACAGCATTCATTCCTCTCTCACTGATCATTGTTTTGACAGTGGTTATATTGGAAAGGAGCCTGTGGCTTGGGAAGAACTTGCAAAGTACTGGTAAAAGAAACTCCAGGAGAGCGTGGATAGGTGCACTGGTTCCCCCCCCCCCCCCCCCCATTTAACTGAAATGTAGTTGTGTAGTTGACAACGGGGTTAAAAACCAAACAATAATTAAGGTTGTAAGTATTTACCTCCCTTCTTTTGTATGATTTGCGAAAAATAATTTGAATACTCATTAAATCATTAAATGAATATTAAAAGAAACTGGTAATTTTTTAAATTTGCAAATGTATTATTTCAATATTTCTATTCATTAAAGGCCCAAAGGTGGCCAAACGTAAACAATTCTGTGTATAAAGTAAAGATTAATTTAGCCTGGCTGGGTAGCTCAGTGGTTAGTGTATCTGACTCGTGACCTGATGGTTGGAAGTTCGATACCTGCTTGAGGCAAACTTTCCTTCTGTGCAATATTTCGCATTTCACCTCTGATGCATGTGAGAAAAGTAGTCAGTAGGTTGGAAAGAAAATTGTGACAGTACTAGTGTCAGAAAGCCAGGAAACACATGTGTAGGTGCACTGACCGCCGTGATATGACCTAAGCTGTTTTAACGGCATAAACTCCAATACAAACAAACAGATTATTTTCATTTGTAATACTGATTTCAAAAATACACCCTTTGCTATTAGTCTGAAAAATCTGATGAAGTAGTATATGGAAATGCCACTCACTGGCAGAACGAAATTTAAACTGGAATTAATTAAAGGAGTTATGGCCCCATGACTGACCATCTAAAATTACTGATAGTCTTTTGGATGAAACATTAAACCAAGGTCCCTTGTGACAGTGCTATACACGAAGCACATTAAAGATCCAGGCATAACTTAGGATGGGATGTCCTGTATCTTGCACTATCCCCTGTAATAAAATTAACAGTCTTCAGGGGGTGTTGCCCATATGGGCAACCGATGGCGACGATAAATAAATGCAAATTTTGTCAATGGAATAAAATCATCTAGTAGTCTAAAGCTTAATCCTTTAAGTCCCTTTTACAGCTTTAGTTGCCTTAGATGTCATTCAAGATCCAGATCAGACTATATGAAATGGTGGTGTAATTTTTGACCTACACTGTCTACTTGGCTGAGACGTTCTGGACAAGATAAATCTTGCAATTGTAATCATTTGGTCATAATTCTAAACTGAAAACATCAGTTAGGTTTATTCAGGGCACTAAGGTTAATAGTGTGTATCCATGATTTCCTGTAGTTCCGTTTACCAGTAGTTTGCACAATATTCTTTCAAACCCAGTGGCTGCTTTCCCACATGAGAAATGTTGAAACACTGATCAGTGGTGAGAGAGCAATGAATCCTGTAGCAATAACTATCATCAATCCAACTGAAGAAACTGACAGAGCTAGGGATTTAAACCAGCGGCCCATTTATTTCAACTCTTGTACACTATCAACTGAGCTATTGGGCTTTGCAAGGTTAATGCCGAATCCTGATAGTTGCTAACTGCTTTAGAGCTTCTTTTTGACAAAAACCATTGTTTTAACCCTGTACCAAGCAATAGCACATTTCACTCGTTAACATACGACATAAATCTAGACTTGCGTAAATTGAAAGTATTTACAGACAACAGTTTAAATGTGGTCAAAGGATGGAATTTGTCTTTGATAGGATAGAAAAGTTTGTAGGGAAAAGGAGAAATGCTGGTTAGCAGCATTTCTCCTTTCCCCATAATGTTTTCAAAAGGCTTTCTAAGGGTTGTTAAAACTTGGGATTGCGTAGTAAAAGGTTAAAGAACCTGAGGAGCTAGACTTGAAAACTTGCAGAGTTAGGAAAAAATGCTTATAACCAGCATTTCCTCCTTTTTCCACCAGGTTTGCAACCCTTTTGAAAACAAAATCCATCCATTTTGGAATGCTTGGTTTTCCATCTGTGAAATTTCATTACTTTCAACTTTTACTAGAATTTTATCTCGTTAAGAAGTTTAAAAAATTCTCATCTGTTGACCAAAAAACATGTTAGCCGCCATGCTCTGGGAAAAGCAAGTTTAATGCATCTCTGTGATTCATTATACCAAACAAGTCATAGCATAATTGTGGATTCATAAAATTTATCTTGTCTAACAACCAACTGAATCATGAGGTACACTAGTCCTCTGACATTCAGAAAATTGACCCAGGGCAAAAAGTTTTGACCCAGGTCAGCCTGCGCTATCTGCGCAGGCTGACCTGTGTCAATATATTTTGCAGATGCATTAAACCCCCTTTTCACAGAGCATGACTCAATTATTTTCATGAAATGTCATTTGTTTATCACAAGAATATCTTTTTCTCATTCTCCTTTCTTGTACTTTTAATAGGAAATTCTTTCTTTTCTTTTTTGTTCTTCACATGAGGGCATTTTCCAGGTTTCTTTTCTTTTTTTTTTTTCAGCAAGTACTAACAATGGTCGCAATAATCACACTAAAGAAGGGTCCTTGTTAACACTCACATAATTCTTCTTCATTTTTTTACTATCAGTTCATCTTTTTGTTCAAATCTTTTATCACAATCGTAACTTTTTCATTTGAAACTTTTGAGTTAGCAGGGACTGCCCAGCCACTCAATGATGTCTTTTATTGATATCAAGGTTACACTTACTCCTTCATCATATAAATATTTTTTACTATCAATTCATCACTTTGTTCAAATCTGTTCAAACTCAAACAATTCTACTTTGTCATCTTTCAATACATACATGGGAGCTAAATTACCAAAGCTGTTGATATGCCATTCATTCATTCATTCATTCATTAAGGGCTAAGCACAACTCACCTTACTTTTGGAGACATTTTGCTGGTTACCAGTATTTTCTCTTTCCTACAACATTTCCAAAAGCGCTTTTCTAAGGGACGCTTAAACACAAACTTTTGTGGTAAAGGGTTAAAAATGTCTTTCTTTAAGTTTTGCTTGTTTTTTTTTTGTGGTGTTTAGTAGTTAGTCTTAACTCTTTACCACACAATCCCGACTTTTAACACCCCTGTGAAAGAAGCCTTTTGAAAACATTGTGGGAAAAGGAGAAAATGCTGGTAACCAGCATTTTCTCCTTTTCCCACTATGCTTTCTTCCCTTCCTAAAACCAGTTCAATTCTTTAGTCACATTTATTTTGTCGTCTGCAAGTGCTTTCAATTTGAACCAGTCTAAAATTTTGTCATTTGGTAAAGAGTTAACCCTTTACCTTACAGTAAAAATGACCCTGAGGAAGAAGCCTGTTAAAAACATTGTGGAAAAGGTGAAAATGTTGGAAACCAGCATTTTCTCCTTTTCCTACAATGTTTTCTACTCTTTCAAAGACAAATTGCATCAATACTAGCCAAATTTAAATGTCGTCTGCAAATGCTTTCAATTTTGAAAGGTCAGAAATTTTGTCGTTTGGTAAGGGGTTAAATTATCTATTTCAACCATTCCATGTTTATTTCTACCAAAGGTCCAGGCAGAAGTCAAGGTTCCACCCCTCCAGAAACCAACATGTCTGATGATCACTTTGACGATGACTATGAAGACAAGATAAACCCACCTGACCAAGCTGTAAGTGATAGAAACAATGTCATGTTTCTTTGAATCTGTTTGCGTTATTAAATTTTTATCATGCCAGAGCTTTTTTCTACTTTGATTTTGACATTTCCTTATGTTTCAAAACTTTGGGACTGCGTATGTGAACAAGAGATCAAAGTAAACTTTAGATTCAGAGTCTGTTCAATACTATCTATAGGTTAAGTATAGATACTATACTAGTACATGTAGAGCGTAAGAGTTTAGTAGTGACACTTAAAACCTAACTAAAGCAAAAGCAAAAAAAATATTTATTTTACATCAATTAGAAACAAGTTCTTGCAACTTACACATGTACTAATCTCTCTAGATTCTTCTTCTTGGAAACTACACCATTACTTGTGCCAAATGAGTAGTCCCAAAGTTGACATCCCCTTCTGGGTATAGAACTTGGGACCTTATGGTTATGAGACCAACTCTGTACCTCACAACCTCACAATGAAGAACACACAAGTTTGAGGATATTATTATAAGTTAATTCAGTACCAACTAAAAGAAATTTGTAGCAAATGTTTTCAAAATCATTCATATAAAGGGGTATTCAACATGAACAAAGGGCAATATATTTTTTTGAAGTGTGGTTTACTGCAAGATAAAAATCTTCTACAGTGGCATTTTGCTAGTCAAACTTTTACATGGAATAAATTTTGCTCAAAAGGGAAGAAAAAGTACAATTTTATTAGCAATAGCTTTTGCATACTGAACTCTAAGAGTTCTGAACTGATGAAATGAGCCTTTCCTACAAGAAAAAATGGCCAAAATATTACAATTTAAAGTTGGTTTGGCCAGAACATCTTTTCAAGGGACAAACAGTGTTGATTCAACAACAGACTGCTCATTCTCTCTGATCTTGATCTCCACAGTCCTCAAAAACTACTAAGTTGTTCTTGGATCTCAGAGGGTTAAGTCAAATGAGTGTAGGCAATTACAGAAAGTTAGTGGTCCTGTTAACTCTTTTCCAAACAGCAAAATTCTGGACTAGACCAAATTCAAAGCATTAGCAGATGACATATTCATTGTAGCTAAAATGATGATTCCTGTCTATGATGTAGAAAACATTCTGGAAAAAGGAGAAAATGAAAAATTTTCTCTCTTTCCCACAATGTTTTTAAAAGGCTTCTTCCTCAGGGTCTTTAAAACCCGGGATTGTGTGGTAAAGAGTTAAAACACATTAAAAGTAGAAAAAAGCCTTGGAAAATGCATGCCAGTTTAGATTATATTTTGATTCTATAAGTTCAGCATAGTATGCAATTTACATCAGTTTGGTTTACATTTTTAATGTGTTATGTTAGACTGCTAGAGAGTTAATGGAGAAAATGTTCCAAATACAGGAGTACTGATACAAATAATGCATGTTACAGGCCATTAGTTTTTGTCAAGAATATCCCATCATATTGAACAGTTTACATCCAAGATCAGGCTTGATGTTCATTTGCAGTCTGATGTTTGGTTTAGACTGTAGAATAACCTAAATTTGCTCCTTATATTCTGTAATTTCTTGTTGTTATCAACCATATTTTCCTTTTTTTTCTCCCCATACAAAAAACATCCATAAAATTGTGATACTTGTTCATTTTTTTCCTCCATCAGTTTTATTTGAAAGGTGTTCTCATCTTTTTATGGTTTAGATGAGTTATAAGGCCTGCCTAGAACAGCATGGTTAGACAGTTTTAGCAATCAAATGATTTGAGTCACACTCTGGCAAAAGGGTGTTTAATGCATCTCTGTTATCCATTATACTAAGCCATTCGTCACATGACTATGGATCCATAAGATGTATTTTGTCCAACAACTGGTGAATTCTGAGGTAAATGGTCCTGGAACATGCAGAGAATTTTACCAAAAGCAAAGAGTTTCGACACAGGTCAGCGAGTGTCAACTGCGCAGGCTGATTTGGGTTGCTACTTTTTGCAGATGCATTAAGCCCCTTTCACAAAGCATGGCTCATGTATGTGTAGTTTTGTTTGACAGTTTAGTATTGTTTAAGTTATGCTGTGCATTTTGATCATAGCATGGTGAAATCCAACCCAGAGAGGAGCATGCTGCCCCCCAAAACCCCTTCCAAGGTTTCCTGTACGATACTGCATATCTTCAGCATTGGTCAGACAAGGTTTTCAAATGTGGTCTGCAGATACATACATGTATTTAATTCTTTACCAAAAGACAAAATTTTAGACTGGTCCAAATTGAAAGCAGTTGCAGATGGCAAATTAAATATTGCTCATATGGTGAGATTTGTCTTTGATAAGGTAGAAAACATTGTGGGAAAAGGAGAAAATGCTGGTCACCAGCATTTTCTCTTTTTTCCCACAGTGTTTGCAAAAGCATTTTTTCCAGGGTTGTTATAAGTCCTGAATGTTTGGTAAACGGTTAAGGAAATGGTTTAGGCTAGATTTTATCGCAACATACTTTATCTACAGTATGCCAATCAAATGCGCCTTCAACAGGGAATGCAACCAAATGATTCTATAGAGGATGATGATGATGATGACGACGATGATGATGACGACATTGAAGATACTGGAAAACCACCGGGCATGGGGAGGGTACTGAACAATGATTGATTCAATCTAATATTTTACTCGAGAATTTTGTTAACCCTTTACAACATAATCCCAAGTTGCAAAAACCCTGACACTGATGGCTTTTGAAAATATTGTGGGAAAAGAAGAAAATGGCAGTAGCCAGCATTTTCTCCTCTTTCCACAATGTTTTCTACCCTTTTGCAGACATATCGCATAATTCAAGCCACATTTAATTTGTTGTCTGCAATAAAAACGAGTCATGAATTTTTTCGTCTAGTAAAGGGTTAACATGTTACCTTGTAGGAAAACTTTGGACTTAAAAAGGACAGATTCCAGCGCAACATTGTGAGCTGTAGAAAGTTGACTTTTTATCATACTACTTAATTGCAAACTAGCCCATATTCCAAGTATTTGCAGACAACAAATTATATGTGGCTCAAATAATTGTCACATCAGTTCTTGGAAAGGGTAAAAATCATGATGTGAAAAGAAAGAACTGGTTACCAGCATTTTCTCCATTTTTCACATTGTTTTCAAAAGCTTACTTTCTCAGGGTATTTAATATACATGGTTGTTTGGTAAAGAGTCAAACCTGAGACTGAATAATGAAGTACGGACGCATTCAGCTTGTAGGCAAGTCCTATTTATGTGCTACAAATTGAAGGCTGTTTTGTTTGACCTACATTTTGTATATATCTTATAAATGTCTCACAAACACAACCTTCATTTTACAGTATTTGATTACAGTGTTGCTTTCTATTTTACGAATCATTTATTTGGCACTCTTAAGTTTAAAGGTTCTGTAAAATTGTCTTCATTGACAGGAAAGTGGAGATAAGTTGTCCCTTTCGGTCATAGTCTTTGTTACAAGTGGAATTTTTTTCTGCCCCATCGCAGCATCTGTATAGTGTAGTAGGTAGAGCTGCATTGCTCATAATGCTTATTAGAGTTCAGAGTATGCAACTACTTTGTAGAATATTGTGCGTTTGAATCACGAAACGGCGTAAGATAGATGATCAGTGTTCGTATTGATGCGAGGTTGTGATGTAGTATTTTACAAAGAAGATTTATTTTGAAACCTTTCATGAGTTGCAAAGTCACAAGTGAAAATACATGAGCCTTGCTCTGTGAAAAGGGGGTTTAATGCATTTACAAAAAGTTCAATACATGTCAGCCTGCGTGGACTGCACAGGCTGACATGGGTCAAAATTTTGCAATTTGTAAATTTTCTGCATGTCCAAGGATTTGCTCACGATCCAGTCAGTTGCTAGACAAATGTTTATTTTATTCATAATTATGTGACACCTTCCATGGTACAATGCATCATGGAGATACATGAAACCTTCCTTTCCCAGAGCATGCCTCACATATATTAACCTTTGGTGCTGATGAAAAAAAAAATCATATCAGTCCTGCATAAAAGCAAACAGTGTGTCTCATTCTATGTTGCTGAAAGTTTTCCTTTTCCAGCTTCAGTATTTTACTACAGGATAACATCAAGCAAAAGAATGATGCTATCACATTGATGGAAGCATTTTCGAAACTTTGTCAGTGCAAAATTAAAATGGCCTAAAATACACTTTAATCTTTTACCATACAATCTTCTGGGGGACTTTATACAGCCCTGTGGAAGCTGGCTTTTGAAACTGTTATGGAAAAATTACAAAATGTTGGTAGCCGGCAGTGGTTTTTGACCATTCAGAAGCAAATCACATTGTATTAGCCACATTTAATGTGTTTACTGCAAATTGATCTTTTTCTATTTGGTTGAGCCTTAGATTAAATTTTTTGAGCAAGAGTTAAGCTTTTAAAATGGGTTTTAACAAAAATTAATGCCTCATAGGTTTTTTGAAATTATTACTTTTTTGACAATGCATGCTAGACTGTGGTATTTTTGAATTGTTGTGTTACATTTGTTTCAAAATAGAAAACATTGCATTTTCTAACTCTTAGAGTGCTATATTAAGAAAAGAGAAATTTTAAGTCAGTAAAACAAGGCCCAAAAATTGTATCAGGGCAATTTTGGGCAAAAGAACATTGATATCAAAATTACAGAAAGAGATTAAACTGCATGAATTGTGCTGTTTGTTCATGACCTAAGTTGTTTGAAAAATGTGTTGTTGGTTGTGAAAGACACTTTACTGCTTCAGTCAGGTTTTGTTACTATGAAAGTACAGATCCAATATTCACCAATTATTCTTTAGAACATTAGTAGTCTTAATCCTAAGAATTTTCTAAATTTGAAAGTTACTTCAAACAATTTGTAACTGGCTAAACCATTTGGTTTAACCAATCAGAATATGTGTTGTTTTTTTTTATGTTTTTTTTAATTTAGATAACATTATTATTAGTCAACACAAAATTTTGTAGGTTTACTAGAATTATATTTATTTGATTGGTGTCTCCTTGGGGCCTATGGTTTGTTTGAAGGCTTAGTCAGTCTGTCTTTGGAACTCTTCACTAGGCAACAAAATGTCAGACATTTGAAAACATAATCCTGGCCAGCAATTTTTCCTTTTCCACCTTTCTATCTACACATTCAAAGACATATGTAATCATTCAGTACATATACATTCAATACATATTTAGAATCAAAATGAAAAAGTCATAAAAATTGTCATCAGGTAAAGAGTTGCTCAAAGTGGGCTTAATTGATGAAACAAGTTCTTTCAATCTCAGATACATACATTAGCCCATATTCACCTCCATTCTATATCATTCATAGTCTTATTCTGAAGAACTTTCAAAATAACAGTTTCTGATTGGCTAAACCATTTGGTTTAGCCGTTTAAAATGGTGTTACATTGAAATTTAGAAAATTCTTGAGAAATAGGCTAAGAATTTTATCAAGAATGGTTGGTAAATATTGACCGAGGTAATTGCATCTTTAACGCTGTTTGATGCGATCATTTCACAACATAGTGAACAGTGTAAATCCAAAATCATGTCATATTCTGTGCACTATGTTCTTAGTCCACTCTGGCAGTAGAAAAACCTGAAGTTATGCCTTACTCTCTGATATGTTGATGGTTTCATAAACATTAAGATGTCAGATACTTTTTACTTATGACACTTTGATTCTTTTACAGCCAGGAAACAGTGGTCAAGTAGGGCCAATGGGTCAACAGATGATGGCTGGTGATGGAAACATGATGCTAGGGGATGCAAAACGGCCTGATGGTCCACCTCAGCAGTCAGGGCAGTTTAACTCAGAGGATGATGATGAGTCAGATGATGAAGATGATGATGACGATGATGATGACGATGATGATGATGAAGATGATGACCATGTTGCAGTAGAAGGGTAAGCTTTGGGCTAGATTATTTGGTTTTTGTACATGTAGTAGTAAAGTCATCAAGTACATGGATCAAAGAAATCAAGACAAGTAGCTGTAAGTATAAATCCCACTCTATCTTTTTGAGTATGTTTTTCTGCACAAGTTGTCTGCTGCGTATTTGTTTTAAAGAGCAATGAATTAAAACATGAAAAATACAAAACACTGTTTTACCTTGAAATAAGCAATTGATATCGGGCCATAATGGTTTCAAACACTGTTTCAAGATGCAATGGGTTGTCTTCAGGACCAAATCTTGATTGTTTGGACGTGCACTGCATGCAATCTTTTGTAATTGTGTCATAATGGCTGCCTCGATAGATTAGCACAAGAATAAGAAAATTCTCACCTTGTTCTTAGCAGCTACACTGATGGAATGAATTCTACAAGCAGAGTAAATTCTAGCCCTTTGCACTTAGATGTGATATTTTTAGCTCACCTGAGCACAAAGTGCTCATGGTGAGCTTTTGTGATCGTGCTATGTCCGGCGTCAGGCGTGTGTCGTTCGTCGTCCGTCGTCAACTTTTACCTTGTGTACGCTCTAGAGGCCACATTTTCAATCTGATACTCATGAAACTTGGTCAGAATGTTTGCCTCGATGATATCTTGGATGAGTTCGAAAATGGGTCATGTTGGGTCAAAAACTAGGTCACTAGGTCAAATCTTAGAAAAACCTTATGTACGCTCTAGAGGCCACATTTTCAGTCAGATACACATGAAACTTGGTCAGAATGTTTGTCTCGATGATATCTACGACGAGTTTGAAAATGGGTCCCATCGGGTCAAAAACTAGGTCACTAGGTCAAATCTTAGAAAAACCTTGTGTACGCTCTAGAGGCCACATTTTTAGTCAGATACTCATGAAACTTGGTCAGAATGTTTGTCTTGATGATATCTCGGATGAGTTCGAAAACGGGTCATGTCGGGTCAAAAACTAGGTCAAATCCTAGAAAAACCTTGTGTACACTCGAGAGGCCACATTTTCAGTCCGATACTCATGAAACTAGGTCAGAATGTTTACCTTGATGATATCTCGGACAAGTTCAAAAATTGGTCATGTCTGGTCAAAAACAGGTCACTAGGTCAAATCTTATAAAAACATTGTGTACGCTCTAGAGGCCACATTTTCAGCCCAAAACTCTTGAAAATTGGTCAGAATGTTTGTCTTGATGACATCTCAGACTAGTTTGAAAATGGGTCATGTCGGGCAAAAATCTAGGTTACTAGGTCATATCTTAGAAAAACCTTGTGTACGCTCTTGAGGCCACATTTACAGCCCAAAACTCTTGAAAGTTGGTCAGAATGTTTGTCTTGATTATATCTAGGTCAAGTTCCAGAATGGGTCCCATCGGGTCAAAAACTAGGTCACTAGGTCAAATCTTAGAAAAATCTTGTGTACGCTCTAGAGGCCACATTTTCAGCCCAAAACTCTTGAAAGTTGGTCAGAATGTTTGTCTTGATTATATCTCGGTCGAGTTCGAGAATGGGTCATGTTGGGTCAAAAACTAGGTCACTAGGTCAAATCTTAGAAAAACCTTGTGTACGCTCTAGAGGCCACATTTTTAGTCAGATACTCATGAAACTTGGTCAGAATGTTTGTCTTGATGATATCTCGGATGAGTTCGAAAATGGGTCATGTCGGGTCAAAAACTAGGTCAAATCCTAGAAAAACCTTGTGTACGCTCTAGAGGCCACATATTCAGTCCGATACTCATGAAACTAGGTCAGAATATTTACCTTGATGATATCTTGGACGAGTTCAAAAATTGGTCATGTCAGGTCAAAAACAGGTCACAAGGTCAAATCTTATAAAAACATTGTGTACGCTCTAGAGGCCACATTTTCAGCCCAAAACTCTTGAAAATTGGTCAGAATGTTTGTCTTGATGACATCTCAGACTGGTTTGAAAATGGGTCATGTTGGGCAAAAATCTAGGTTACTAGGTCATATCTTAGAAAAACCTTGTGTACGCTCTTGAGGCCACATTTACAGCCCAAAACTCTTGAAAGTTGGTCAGAATGTTTGTCTTGATTATATCTAGGTCAAGTTCCAGAATGGGTCCCATCGGGTCAAAAACTAGGTCACTAGGTCAAATCTTAGAAAAACCTTGTGTACGCTCTAGAGGCCACATTTTCAGCCCAAAACTCTTGAAAGTTGGTCAGAATGTTTGTCTTGATTATATCTCGGTCGAGTTCGAGAATGGGTCATGTTGGGTCAAAAACTAGGTCACTAGGTCAAATCTGAGAAAAACATTGTGTACGCTCTAGAGGCCACATTTTCAGTCAGATACTCATGAAACTTGGTCAGAATGTTTGTCTTGATGATAGCTTGAACGAGTTCAAAAATGGGTCATGTTGGATCAAAAACTAGATCACTAGGGCAAATCTTAGAAAAACCTTGTGTACGCTCGAGAGGCCACATTTTCAGTCCGATACTCATGAAACTTGGCCAGAATGTTTGTCTTTATGATATCTTGGATAAGTTTGAAAATGGGTCATGTCGGGCAAAAAACTAGGTCACTAGATCATATCTTAGAAAAACCTTGTGTACGCTTAGAGGCCACATTTTCAGCCCAAAACTCTTGAAAGTTGGTCAGAATGTTTGTCTTGATGACATCTCGGTCAAGTTTGAGAATGTCGGGTAGATTGAAAATGGGTCATGTTTGGTCAAAAGACTCAGGTGAGCGACTTTAGGGCCATCATGGCCCTCTTGTTTAAATAATTCTTTCCAAGACAAAAAAACTTGAGGCTTGACGTTGTTGATAGAAATAGCATTGCAGACAGCATCAGACGTGGCTCAGATGGTTAACTCTTATCCTGCTAAATAAATGAAATGAAACTTTTAAGTCGATAGAAAAAAAAAACAAATTTTACCAGTTCAAAGATATTTTGGGGGGTAAATTATGTCCTTATTGGACAGTGTAGATCCAAGATCAGACTGCATATTCTGTTCAGTCTGATCTTGATCTACACTGTCTGCATAAGGTCCTTGAGTCGCTCTTAGCAGCCTAAGAGTTAACAGCATTTACTCAAGGTATTTTCAAAAGCCTTCCACCTCTGCATTGAAAAACCAAGCATTTTTAGTAAGTTAAGCCTGTTTGTATCCTTTCAGTGCATATGACCCTGCAGATTATGAAAATTTACCTGTGTCTCCAGAAATAAAGGAAATGTTTGTCTACATTACAAGGTAAGAAATCATTTTACATACTTTAAAAAACTTTGTTTATTGCAACTACTTTTGATTTTTGTTTTGTTGCCAGAAAATAACGGTCCTGGATTTGTTTGGTGCTCTGATGGTTAAGTCAATGCTTGCAATTAAGCCCCTCCAAAAATGCCGTCTTGTAGAGATTTGAGAATGTAAACATACATTTTTATATAAAAGGTTCACTGTGAATATATATGTGTATCCGGATAGGATTGTTCCGCTACCACTTCATCATCAAAAGAAGCTATGGGGGGAAAGGAGAATATGCTGGTGTCTGACATTTTTCCTCTCCCCACAGTGTTCCTTTATGCCATTAATGAGTAATTTTCAATATTGAGGGTATATTTCAGGTACCTTCTTGATTATGTAGGAGATATTTTCTTAAACTTTATCATTATAATAGTTCATGTGGCATTTCTCAGTGGGTTTGATTTAATCATTCAAAGAACTGTGTGGGAGGTAGAATCTAGCATATAATCTAGAATTTCTCCCCCGCACACAAGTCTTTGACCTATATGTATTTTTTCTCTTCACATTGTTTCAAAGGTTGTATGTTCATTAATCGTCTTTTGTATGTATTTTATACAAGGGAATTGTATTATATGGAATGTATAATTGTACGCTGGGCCAGAGGTCTGAATACTCAATAAACTAAATCTAATCTATGTTCATGTATATTTTAATTAATTTGAAGAGTGTAAAACTGTTACTTAAATGAGTAACTAGCAGAACGAGTGCCCAACAAATGGAAAACTAAACAAATTAATTAGAATAATAATATCTTATGAAAGAGAAAGTAAATGAATTACTGCACTAACATGTCTTTTGATACTTGTACTGTATAGAGCTTTCAGGGATAAATAGCAAATTTCATGCAAAATTGTTTTCTTTTCCCAGAATTTTTTCCCTTGTTCTTCCTTTAATAGCTTTTATAAAGCTGTACAGTAAGGGGCTAAAAGATATATATTCAAAATTGTTCCTCCCTCCATTTCAAAGAAAAATGGAGTTTTGCTTTGCCCATAAGTCAATTGGTCAGTCAGCCTGTTGGTTTACCAAGCCTTATCTGGATAATAAGTAGATGGAAGTAGTTCTGGGATCTTCTAACTTTAAACTTGAAGAAAACCCAAGTGATTTTGGATTCAATAGATCACGTTACTGGGAGGTCATATGCCTTGATAATGTAAGTCCCAGTATTTATTGATGAGGTACAGATAAGTGTACATTTATTTTTCTCATTTTGAAACAGATATACTCCACAATCCATTGAACTGGAACACAAGATGAAGCCATTCATACCTGATTACATTCCAGCTGTTGGGGATATTGATGCATTCATCAAGGTGTGTACTACTCATCTTGTTAACGCTTTATTAGATGAAAATATTTTATACTTGTGTAAATTGAAACATTTGTAGCAGACAAAATTGAATTTGGCTCATATGGTAAAATTTGATGTGATTACCAGCACTTCCTCTTTTTTATACGCCCGTCGAAGACGGGACGTTTCATGGGATCACCCAGGGCGTCCAGGCAGGTGGGCAGGCAGCATCCAGTTTTTTGTCCGTAGCATAACTTCGTCATCTCCAGTCCAATTGACTTGAAACTTGGCATTTGTGTTTGTTTCAATAATACGGAGTTCAGTGCGAAAGAACCATAACTCTACCTCATGCTGTCTTTGAGTTATTTCCCTTTGATTGTCATTTTTACAGCATTTTCTGCTTGTCCGGAGCAAAACTTTGTCATCTCTAGTCTGAACATCGTCAAATTTGGTATGGATGATTGTTGAAAAATTACGGAGTGCAGTGCACAAGAACCATAACTCTTCCTAGCAAGAATTTTGAGTAATTCCCCCGTAGATCTTCATTTTCATAGCATTTCTTGCTTGTCCGGAGCATAACTTTGTCATCTTAAGTAGGAATGACTTGAAATATGGTATGCTTATTTGTTGCAATATTTGGAAGTGCAGTGCACGAGAATTGTAACTCTACCTCGTGCTGTCTTTCAGTTATTTCCCTTTGATCATCATTTTTACAGCATTTAGTGCTTGTCCGGAATATAACTTTGTCATCTGAAGTCAGAAGGACTTCAAACTTGGTATACATGTTTGTTGCAATATTACGGAGTACAGTGCGCAAGAACAATAACTGTACCTAGCGTGGATTTTGAGTAATTCCACTTTGATCTTCATTTTTACAGTCCACTTCTTTGTCCGGAGCTTAACTTTGTCATCTCTAGTCCGATTGACTTGAAACTTGGCATTTGTGTTTGTTTCAATAATACGGAGTGCAGTGTGAAAGAACCATAACTCTACCTCATGCTGTCTTTGAGTTATTTCCCTTTGATCGTCATTTTTACAGCATTTTCTGCTTGTCCGGAATATAACTTTGTCATCTCTAGTCTGGACATCTTCAAATTTGGTATGCATGATTGTTGAAAAATTACGAAGTGCAATGCACAAGAACCATAACTCTTCCTAGCAAGAATTTTGAGTTATTCCTCCTTAGATCTTCATTTTTATAGCATTTCTTGCTTGTCCAGAGTATAACTTTGTCATCTTAAGTAGGAATAACTTGAAATATGGTATGCTTATTTGTTGTAATATTTGGAAGTGCAGTGCACAAGAAGTGTAACTCTACCTCGTGCTGTCTTTGAGTTATTTCCCTTTGATCGTCATTTTTACAGCATTTAGTGCTTGTCCGGAATATAAATTTGTCATCTCAAGTCAGAACGACTTCAAATTTGGTATGCATGTTTGTTGCAATATTACGGAGTGCAGTGCGCAAGAACAATAACTCATATTACAGCATTTAGTGCTTGTCTGGAATATAACTTTGTCATCTCAAGTCAAAACGACTTCAAACTTGGTATGCATGTATGTTGCAATATTAAGGAGTACAGTGCGCAAGAACAATAACTCTACCTAGCGCGGATTTTGAATAATTCCACTTTGATCTTCATTTTTACAGTATTTTTTGCTTGTCCGGAACGGAACTTTGTCACCTCAAGTCAAATTGACTTGAGACTTGGTAAACATGTTTGTTGCAGTTACGAAAAGTGCAATGCACTGGAGCCGTAACCTTACCTAATGCCCTTTTGGAATTATTCCCTATTCATTATTTTTTTTTTACAGCTTTTCATGCTTCTCTACAATATAACTTTGTCTTTTCATGTTGGAATGACCTGAAACTTTACATGCATGTTTTCTTAACATTAGAGGGGACATTCATGCCTATTTCAATCACTTACATGATTTCTGCTGCACTACTATTTTCCTCTACCTGCCCTTTACAATTATTATCCCCCCTCGACAACTGGCGGTGGGACGGGCGTATCTTGTGACAATTTGCCGCTCTTGTTCTACAAATGTTTTCAAAAGCCAGATGGAAAACCCTTCTGTCTGTTGGGCATACTGAAGTGGGATCATTTAATTAGGGATGGACATTAGACAGCCAGATAAATCAAATGTACACTTTAGGTCAGGAAAAAATCCTAATATTAAGATTTTAGTATTGCTTTTCTTACAATATCTCATCAGTTTTTGGAATGTGTAGATCAGAGATTAGTCTGCATGTTTTGTGTAGTCTGATCTTGATCCATTCTGTCCATAAAAGCAATCAGATTTTGTCTTCAGCTCTTGAAGGCTTAGCCCTTTGGATACTTAGGACAATTTTATATGCTTTTTGTATACAAGGAAGATGGTATCCAGCATTTTTCTCCTGTTCCCACAATGTTTTCTCCCATTTCAAAGACAAAATGTCTTTAATTTGAGCAATTGTTGCTTTCTCATTACAACAAACCCACTAACCGATGATATAAGGAAGCTGCATGCAGTTGTAAGTTCATGTGTTTCAGAGAAAAATCTCTCTGAAGAAAAGGGTTCCTCTTGAGCTCAGTGTCATTCATGTACTAGATCCCTAATTTTCTGTAATGTTGTCAGAGCCATCTGCTGCTAATTTTCTTTTAATATAAGTCTATTGTGTTACATAAATCCTTCCCTTTACATATTTATCAAAGTAACAATCTGAGAATTGACATTGATTTTACCAATTTACAGATCACTAGACCGGACTCAAAGCCCAACACTCTAGGGTTGATTGTACTGGATGAACCCTGTGCTAAACAGTCAGACCCGGTTGTCCTTGACCTTCAGCTGAGAGCTATTTCCAAACAAACAACAGATAAAAAACTGGTTTGTAAACTAGTAACAAATTTCTTTTTACTTAGTTTTGTATGATCTTTTTTGTTAGAACATTGTCAATACGGATAAATTAGGCAGATTTTGAAAAGTGCACGGTGACAAGTCTCAGATCAAAGATTACTTGTGCATTGATGTTTAGTGGTTTTCTTAACTCTTTACCACAGAACAAGTTTTGACTGGTCCAAATTGAAAGTGTTTGCAGACAATAATTTAAATTTGGCTCAAATAATGGAATATGTCTTTGATGTGGTAGAAAACATTGTGGAAAAAGGAGAAAATGCTGGTTACCAGCATTTTCTCTTTTTCCCACAATGTTTTCAAAAGGCCTCTTCCTCAGGGTCGTGAAAACCAGGGATTGTTTGGTAAAGGGTTAAAGCAGTTGCAAGAAGATTATGTTTCTGTTTCTGAGCAAAACCTGAGAACTTATAATCTATACTTGCCAGAAAAGATTAACTTAAACCGAGATTTGAATGTAAGATTACATAAAAAATGTGATGGGTACCCTTTTTTTTTGTTATTTCTCCTAGAAATTATTAACAATGCATCTTGGAGTAGCCATCATAGTGTAACAAGTCACAAACACATTTCAGCCAAAAACACTTGTCACATATCAGCCATGAGGCAATCCATTAAAGTGCTAAAATGTAATATAAAGGTAGTGTTTTTGATCGAAAATAATGCAGTTTTACCAAACCTTTACCAAACAATCCAAGGTTTTCATAACTCTGGGAAAGATGGCTTTTGTAAACATAGAGGGAAAAGGAGACCAGCATTTTCTCCTTTTCCCACAATGTTTTTTACTCTGTCAGAGAGCTTAAGCTTATTTGTACCAATCCTGAATTTGTTGTCTGCAGATGTTTTGAATTTGATAGAGTCTAACAGTTGTGTTTAGGAAAGAGTTAAGTCACTTTAAGATGTTAAAAATTTGGTATACATCAATATTCTTAAATCTGTTCAAAAGTTTAAAGCCTCTTTGTATGTAATATAGATTGTTCAGTTCTTGACTTGATTATTTGTAATTTCCGTCAGATTGTGAAAAGTTTACCAGAGGCAGAGAAGAATCCCAAACAGATAGATAACTGGATTGACAGTATTCGGGAGTTACACAGAGTAAAACCTCCACCCAATGTTCATTACCTGAAGTAAGTTTAACTCTTTACCAAATGACAGAATTTTAGACTCCTTTTAATAAAAAGTATTTGCAGACGACAAGCTTCAAGTTGCACAAAATAAGAAGCTTTTGTTTGAAAGGGTAGACAACATCGTGGGAAAAGGAGAAAATGCTGACCAGCATTTTCTCCTTTGCCCTTAATGTTTTGAAAAGTCATTTTCCTTGGGGTCGTCAAAACTTGGGATGGTAAAGAGTTAACTCAAAACTCATTACCTTTTGTAATAAAAGATTATTGTTAAATATGGATCATCATGAATTGAGGTTTCAATACATGGAAAAGCCTGAGTCTGCCTCAAAAGGACAAGCATGATGTAGTGATATTGTCAGTAGTCTTCTGCTACAAAAAGAAAAAGTTGTATTGAATTAACTCCCTACCATACAACAAAATTTTAGTCTTGTCCATGTTAAAAGCATAGACAGATGACATCAATAAATATGACTCATATGAAGAGATTTTTGTCTAGGACAGGGTAGAAAACATTGTGGGAATTGTAGAAAATGCTAGTTACTAGCATTTTCTACAATTCCCACAATGTTTTCAAAAGCTTTCTTCTTCAGGGTCATTGAAAAGACGGATTGTGTAGTAAAGGGCTAACTTACAGAGTGTGTTTGTAGACACTTTAGTGGATAGAATAAATCCAAGACTGTACAGGATATGCAGTTTAACTTTGTAAGATATTTTCTGAGATGTTGGTGTCAAAGCAGCATTTAAACTGCAAAATTTAGGTCTGTCCAGCAGTCAAAGCAGCCTGGAATTTGCAAAATTTAGGTCCTTCCTGGTATCAAAGGAGCCTTGAATTTGCAAAATTGAGATCCTTATGGTGTCAAAGCAGCCTGGACTCTGCAAAATGTAGGACCTTTCAGGTACCAAAGCAGCCTTGAAACTGCAAAATTTAGGTCCTTCCAGGTGTCAAAGCAGCCTGGAATTTGCAAAATTGAGGTCTTTCCTTGACTTTATAAAATGTAGGTCTTTTCAAGTGTCAAAGCAGCCTTGAAGTTGCAAAATTTAGGTCCTTTCTATCAACTGTCAATGGCAGTGTCATGTACTTGGCATTTGAAGGGTTTAACCATTACTTCTTGAATCAATCAATTTTTGTAGACATACTCCAAAGACATCCTTGTAAAATATGGACAACCAACATGAATCATGCTTTAATACATGAATATATATGGAAACTTTGTGATGAAAGGAGAAATGGCTGGTTAATAATTTCAAAAAGTTGGTTTTGCTTTTCATTATACCCCCGCAAAACGAATGTTTTCGGGGGTATACTGGAATCAGCCTGTCTGTCCATGTGTCCGTCCGTGTGTCCGTCTGTGTACAAATAATTGCCTGTTTCTGTCAAAGTGCTGGCGGGGGTATTAAGTCACATTCAGTGACAGCTCTAGTTTAATTCTTCACCAGTCCACAAAATCTTTAATACCTCCATATTGGTAATATTTGCAGACAACAGTGTAGACACTTCCTTAATTGTAAATATTTGCAGACGACAGATTTTATGTGGCTTGAATAATTGGCTTTGTCTATAAAAGAGAAGAAAATATTTTGAAAAAAGAGAAAATGCTGGTTACTAGCGTTTTCTCCTATTTCCCTATTTTCAAAAGCCTTCTTTCCACAGGATTGTTTGGTAAAGGGTAATATAAATGTGTATTTTTCTGCAGAAATATGCCAGATATTGACACACTTATGCAAGAATGGCCACCAGAGTTTGAAGAGCTTCTTAAAGAGGTAATTTTTCCATGTAAATTAAAAAAAAAATTCTAGAGGCCACATTTTCAGTCCAAAACTCATGAAAGCCAGTCAGATTGATGGTCTTGATGCTATCTATGGTGAGTTTGAAAATTTGTCATGTTGGGTCAAAAAGTAGGTCACTGAGACAAAACCTAGAAAAAGCTTGTTACACTCTAGAGGCCATGCTTTCTGTTCAATAGATGAAAGTTTGTGAGAATGTTTGTCTAGATATCTTTTACGAGATTTGAAATTGGTTATGTTGGGTTGAAAAGGCTCAGTTGAGCAACTCAGGGCCATCATGATCCTCTTGTTTCATTTGCTATAATGTTGTGGAACTATGTCTTCCTTATACATGTATATTTTCGAAAATTTTCTAAATATTTCATTTTGATGTTAAATAGTTGTCTGGTCAAAGATTTGTGAAATAGCATGGTGATGTAAATACAAACAGCTTACAATGAATACTAATTCTAAGTTTAGTTCAATACAACATGTGAAATAACTTTTTTATAATATACCTATAAATTCTCTGGCTTAAATACAAGCATCACACATGGATAAAATTGGACATGGCGGAAGAAAGTTGTATCTACACATCAGATAGGGTTCTAAATTTGGTGTGATGTAACCCACGTTTGGAATACAGTCAAATCGGTTCCTTGTCTGATTGGTCAAAATGTTACTCTCATATCCCTTTGATTTAATTTGTCAAAAAGTTACACCATAATCATCAGAAAAATCATATACATATACCTAAAATGAGCCATGCTCTGTGAAAGGGGGTTTAACGCAGACTGTGCAGGCTAACTTGGTTCAAAACTTTTTGCTTTGGTAACTTTTCTGCATGTCCAAAGACTATTCTATCTCGGGATTCAGCCGGTTGTCAGACAAAATTGATTTAATGGATCCATAATTTTGTGATGATTTGTGCGGTATAATGCATCCAGGAGATGGCTTAAACCCCCCTTTGCCAGAGCATGGCATACATATTTGCACATGACAGGGATGCTATAACTTAAAGAATGTATGTTTTCTGATGTAGGTTGGACTACCAAGTGCAGAACTGGACTGTGATTTAGGGGAGTATGTGGAGATAGTTTGTTGTAAGTATCTTGATTCTGAACTTCATGCAAACAAGTTCTTATAACATTGTGACAAAGCTATTGCTTACAAAGAACATGTTTTCCACCTATCACCTGTCTTTGATATAAAATAAAGGGGCTTCTTCATGGCTCACTGGTTAATCTGTAGAAGCACTAAACCCCTTACCACACAATACCAACTTTTAATGACCCTGAGGAAGAAGGCCTTTGAAAACATTGTAGGAAAGTAGAAAATGCTGGTAACCAGCATTTTCTCCTTTTCCCACAATGTTTTCTATCCTGTAAAGGAAAAACCTTGTCATTTTAGCCACCTTTCAATTGTCATCTGCAAATGCTTTCCATTTGGACAGGCCTAGAGCACATTCATTCAGTCAGGGTAGAACAGTCTGACTTTGAAGAACTACAAATGAAGAATAGTTCGCAAATCTACATTCATCTGATATATTCAACATTGATGTGTAGCTAAAATGTGTTAGATTTTCTACTTATTATCGATATATGCCCTATAAGATTATTTCAACTTTCTTTTTGGTGTTCTAATGTTAATTTTTTTTTTCTTTTTGATAAGCCTTCCTCCTGCTTGTGGCATATAAACCTCATTAGATTAAGTTGACATAACCATAATCTGTTAATCCTCTTCCACTAAATCCCAGTTTTTAACGGCCTTGAGAAAGATGGCTTTTGAAAACATGTTGAAAAGGAGAAAATGCTGGTAACCAGCATTTTCTCCTTTTTCCACAATGCTTCCTACACTTTCAAAGACAAATCTCATTATTTGAGCCACATTTCATTTGTCGTCTGTCGTTTTCAGTTTGAGAAAAGCAGATTTTTTTTTTACATTTGGAAAGATTTAATAGTTTCCAGAAGGGTTTAGATAAGAAATTTAGTCCTTTTTTTAATTTTTTTGGTGCTCTAAACCATGATTTATACTGTTTTTCTAAGTTGAATTTTCTTTACGTGAAATCTGTTTATTTCCCCCTTTTTTTCTTTCAGCAATACTTGACATACCCATATATAAGAATACAAGTCATCACAATGAGAAAGTACAAGCCTTGCATGTTTTATTCACCTTATTCTCTGAGTTCAAAAACTCACAGGTATGTATGAACAGAGTATGTCACAATATAAGCAGTACAATGAAGTATTTTCATATAGTGCTTATGTTTTACTTCTTTTTGTACAGATTAGGAATTTTCAGACGATTACTATGAGAGGGAAAAGTAGGTTGACACTAAAAATGACAGTATTTTCCATCTTTCACACTTCAGTTTTAGACAAATCACAGTAATCTTATTATCTCTGAAGAACAAGTTTGAAACAAAAAACTTTGTTACCACTCCTCAGTGTTCACAAAAGACTATTCAGAGAGGGGAAGTTGTCTCATCTACTTACAGAAATAAGGGACATTGTTTCAAAATGAGCAATAAAAATACCCTGTAGACTAATGTTTATTATTGCCAGTCCAATAGAGTTATCTCTCTTTAAGCACTCTTGCGAATATATGGTAAGAAAATGAACAAGTCTTGGAAGACAGAACGCTATCTTTAGGACAGATAAAGTGTCTGTAATGGAGACAAAATATTGAATAACCCACAATTTGAAAAACGAATAAGAAATAAAATCCTGAATATACTTGGCAGACACTGCATTGCCATGAAATTTGCCTCCATTAGATAGTTTCATCTGATTGTATTTTGTTGCCATTGATTTATGTTTGCATGTGGTTCTGGTTGTAGGTCTAAACATACCGTTAACTTGAAGAGTTCAACTGATGGAAATAGGAAATATTCTGAACTAAATTTTAAAGGGACAAAATCCCACCTGTGTGTATTATAAAGGGACATTATTGCAATTCCATGGGACAATGTCCAAGAATGTCTACCTTGGCAGAAAATTGAATTCCTACAAAATACTAATGATCATCCTAGATTAAGGTTTGATAAATGAATACAAGAGAAAATACTGGCAAATAGAGGTATTTACTTGTACATAGTTATTTCTCTTTTTGCCAGAATGACTTGATGTTTTCTACTCTCCCACAGATAAATTTCATCATTTAAGCCACATTTAATTTGTTGTATGCAAATGCTATCAATATGGACAGGTCTAAACTTATGTCATCTGATAAAGAATTAAAGTAGAGTAAGAAATGATTCCTTGACTGGACGCTTTAATTTTATGGCATTTAAAATAAAAAAATCATTAATACAGTACATATGAGCCATGCTCTGACAAAAGAGGGCTTAATGCATCTCGGTGATCCATGGTACCAAGTAAGCCATCACATACTGATGGATCCATAATATCCCATGTTTTTAACAACCAACTTAATCATGAGATAGACTGGTCCTTGGACATACAGAAAGTTGACCAATATCGAAAAGTTTCGGCCCAGGTCAGCCTGCGCGGACTGCGCAGGCTGACCTGGGTCGATACTTTTCGCAGATGCATTAAGCCCCCTTTTCACAGATCATGACTCAGTTATATTTTGCAGCATTTCAAGTCCTTGGCTGAAGACAACAAGCTAGATAACGCTTTAAAGACAGATTTCCAGGAGGATCAGGGTCCAGACAGATTTGTTTTGTGATCGTTCTTCATTACAGTGACATTTTTTGGTGTATTTATTAAGCTTTCAATAAATTAAACTTTTGCATGTAACAAACATTTGCTAATGGTTATAAATCTGATCTGATGAACTAGATAAGTTTGTCCTCACATCCAAAAGATAACAATAAATGGCAGATATGACCTTTATTTTATGAGCCATGTTCTGGTAAAAGGGGAGTTAATGCATCTCCATGGTGTGTTATACCAAGCAAGTCATCAGTTGTATGGCTCCATAAAGTTCAGGTTGTCTAACAACCAAATAATTCATGAGATACACTGGTCTTTTGACATGCAGAAAATTGACCAATAGCAAAAACTTTCAGACTAGGTTAGCCTGCGCGGACTGCGCAGGTTTATCTGGGTCTAGCCTTCTCTTCACAGATCATAGCTGAATTATACATGTGCATATCAGTTGCAGCGTATATCAATTATCAGACCTTTATGGGAAGCAGGTGGAAAGAGTCTGTAGCTAGAAACCCTCTATTCAGAATTTTAACACATTAATAATTAACAACAGAGAATTTTGACGGTTAAGTAATTGGATGTAGCTTTACTGTTGGGTTTTAAGCATTTCTTCTGAATGTCTGATGCCTTGATCTGTTGCCTTCATTCAGCAGCTCAGGAAGACGATTACATGTTTTTGCAAGAGGGATGGTTACTCAAGTAAACATCTTTTTCTTTCATTGCCTGTTTGAACATTAATGCTAACTTGATGGTTATCTCAGTTGAGCAGTCAAGTCCATCAGGGTCCTTTGCTCATCAGTTATACTTACATGCATATCTTGAATCTTATGAAATTTTGAATTATATTTTATTTCTGACTTTTTGTTCATTCATCCTTCTGCAGAATTAGTCCCCGACCTCCATTAACCCTTTTCCGCATGACAGAATTTTAGACTTGTCCGTATTGAAAGCATTTGTAGTGGAGAAACTAGGCATGACTCAAATGTCACCTACACAGATGCTGCAGCACAGCGACCTAGACCTTTGAGCTGGCAACAAGGTTCTCGCACACGACAAGTTGTGTATCCATGGTGATTATTTGTGCCAAATTATTTAGAAAGGGACATGCACCTGAACACAAGCAGCACTGTTTACCGAACACACACACAAATACACGCATGCACATACATACACACACACGGAGGTGCAACACTGCCCCATTATTGTAAGGGGGGGGCATAAAAAGCAGAAATGCTGGTAAGCATCATTTTGTTCCTCTTCCCCAAATATTTTGTACCCTTTCAAAGAGAAATCTGACAACTTATACCACATTTTATTTGTTATCTGTAAATGCCAATACATGTAGTTTGGAAAAGTCCAGAATTTTGTCATTTGGTAAAAGGTTAAGCATTACTACATCAAAGTATGTGACATTGAGGCAAGAACAATGCTTTCAAAATAGGTTTGCAGCAAGACCAAAAAGTCGTCTGCAGACAGTACTGTGTTTACCCTGTATCAGATGACAGAATTTCAGCCATGTCAGTAATTGATAGCATTTGAAGACAACAAATTATTTGTGGCTTAGACGATATGATCTATCTTTGAAAAGGTTAGAAAACACTGTTGGAAATGGAGAAAATGCTATTTACCATCATTTTTCTCCTTTTCCAAAACTTTTTACTACCTCCTTAGAGTTGTAAACACATGGATTATTTACTTAAGGGTTGACCCCTATATTTGAATTATTGCATGCAACAACTAACTGTAAAATTGTCCATTATAATAGCTTCTGCAGATGACAATGAAGCCTTAGATCCTCAACTTACATATTTTATCTTGAACCTGCCCTTGTTGTACAGGTTCCCCTTTTGATAGTTAACACCTTGTCTGAGTTTGAAGTATATATCTTCTATAATAACAGAGATATTACAAAATGTCAAAGTTCTTGCACTATGATGACGACACCAGGGCTATGACAATACCACAATGTTCACTTCGAAAACAGCTGAGCTAAAAATGGAGGTTGCTTACATTTTCCTTCGAGGATTTAATAATCAAGACTGTAATGTACGTGTAATTTGAATAAAAAACTGGGAGTTACACATGTGGATAGAAAATAACAACAAATAATTAGAAAGTCATTGATTTATTATCATGTACAGAAATGTTTTATCTATGTAATTACAAACTAGAGCTGTCACTGAATGTGACTTAATACCCCTGCCAGCGCTTTGACAGAAACAAGAGGGCCATGATGGCCCTGGATCGCTCACCTGAGTCAATAGGCGAAATTTCACTCCACGTGCAAAGTTCAATTTCTGACCAACTGTCAGGTCAATGAGCTTAAAATGTGGCATCTAGAGCATCCACAAGAAATTTCCGTAAGTTGACCTAGTGACCTACTTTATCACCATACGTGACCAAATTTAGAACTCATCAAAATATTTATCAAGACAAACATTCTGAACAGTTTTCAAGTTAATTGAGAAATAAATGTGGCCTCTAGAGTGCCCTAAAGGTATTTCTTTAATTTGACCTAGTGACCTAGTTTATGATCCCAGGTGACCCAATTTCAAACTCATCCAATATTTCATAAAGACAAACATTCTGACCAATTTTCAAGTCAATTGAGCAAGAAATGTGGCCTCTAGAGTGCCCTAAAGGTATTTCTTTAATTTGACCTAGTGACATGATTATGACCCTAGGTGACCCAATTTTGAACTCATCTTAGATTTCATCAAGAGAAACATTTTAACCAATTTTCAAATCAATTGAACAATAAATGTGGCCTCTACAGTGCCCTAAAGGTATTTCTTTAATTTGACCTAGTGACCTAGTTTAGGAGCCCAGGTGACCCAAATACAGACTCATGTGAGATTTAATCAAGACAAACATTCTGACCAATTTTCAAGTCAATTGAGCAAAAAATGTGGCCTCTAGAGTGCCCTAAAGGTATTTCTTTAATTTGACCTAGTGACCTAGTTTATGATCCCAGATGACCCAAATCCAAACTCATCCGAGATTTCATCAAGACAAACATTCTGACCAAATTTCAAGTCAATTGAGCAACAAATGTGGCCTCTAGAGTGCCCTAAAGGTATTTCTTTAATTTGACCTAGTGACCTAGTTTATGACCCGAGTTGACCCAAATTCAAACTCGTGTAAGATTTGATCAAGACAAATATTCTGACCAATTTTCGTGTCAATTGAGCCAAAAACGTGGCCTCTACAGTGCCCTAAAGGTATTTCTTTAATTTGACCTAGTGACCTAGTTTAGGAGCCCAGCTGACCCAAATTCAGACTCATGTGAGATTTAATCAAGAAAAACATTCTGACCAATTTTCAAGTCAATTGTGCAATAAATGTGGCCTCTAGAGTGCCCAAAAGGTATTTCTTTAATTCGACCTAGTGACCTAGTTTATGACCCGAGTTCACCCAAATTCAGACTCGTGAGATTTTATCAAGACAAACATTCTGACCAATTTTCATGTCAATTGAGCAAAAAATGTGGCCTCTACAGTGCCCTAAAGGTATTTCTTTGACCTAGTGACCTAGATTATGACCCCAGGTGACCCAATTTTGAACTCATCTTAGATTTCATCAAGAGAAACATTTTAACCAATTTTCAAATCAATTGAACAATAAATGTGGCCTCTAGAGTGCCCTAAAGGTATTTCTTTAATTTGACCTAGTGACCTAGTTTATGACCCGAGATGACCTAAATTCAGACTCATGTAAGATTTGATCAAGACAAATATTCTGACCAATTTTCAAGTCAATTGAGCCAAAAATGTGGCCTCTAGAGTGCCCTAAAAGTATTTCTTTAATTTGACCTAGTGACCTAGTTTATGACCCCAAAAGACCCAATTTTGAACTCACTGAACATGTTGTGCTCAGGTGGGCTAACAAACTTAGAACAGGTTCACTACATACCAAATATCAAAGCTCCAAGCCTTCCAGTTTCACAGAAGAAAAATTTTAAAGTTTTCCCTTTTTTGTTCTTATGTTCAAACTTGTGACCCCTGGGGCGGGACCAGTTTTGACCCCAGGGACATCATATGAACAAACTTGGTAGAAATCCACTGGGAGATGCTACATACCAAATATCAGAGCTCTACACCTTCCAGTTTTAGAGAAGAAGAAGTTTAAAATTTTCCTTCTTTGTTCCTTTGTTCTAACTTGTGACCCCTGGGGCGGGGCCAGTTTTGACCCCAGGGGCAGTGTATGAACAAACTTGGTAGAGGTCCACTAGGAGATGCTACATACCAAATATCAAAGCTCTGGGCCTTCCAGTTTCAAAGAAGAATTTTAAAGTTTTCCCTTTATTGTTCCTATGTTCGAACTTGTGACCCCCGGGGCGGGGCCAGTTTTGACCCCAGGGGTATCATATGAACAAACTTGGTAGAGGTCCACTAGCAGATGTTATATACCAAATATCAAAGCTCTATGCCTTCCAGTCTCAGAGAAGAAGAATTTTAAAGTTTTCTTTCTTTGTTCCTATGTTCGAACTTGTGACCCCTGGGGCGGGGCCAGTTTTGACCCCAGGGGCATCATATGAACAAACTTGGTAGAGGTCCACTAGGAGATGCTACATACCAAATATCAAAGCTCTATGCCTTCCAGTTTCAGAGAAGAAGAATTTTAAAGTTTTCCTTCTTTGTTCCTATGTTCAAACTTGTGACCCCCAGGGCGGGGCCAGTTTTGACCCCAGGGGCATCATATGAACAAACTTGATAGAGGTCCACTAGGAGATGCTACATACCAAATATCAAAGGTCTATGCCTTCCAGTTTCAGAGAAGAAGAATTTTAAAGTTTTCCTTCTTTGTTCCTATGTTCAAACTTGTGACCCCCAGGGCGGGGACAGTTTTGACCCCAGGGGCATCATATGAACAAACTTGGTAGAGGTCCACTAGGAGATGCTACATACCAAATATCAAAGCTCTACGCCTTCTAGTTTCAGAGGAGAAGATTTTCAAAGATTTTGCTATTTTCTTCCTTTTGGTTGCCATGGCAACCAGAGTTATGGGTGGAATTCAATCTCTTGAACAACTTTGGTAGAGCTTCACCCAAGGAACATCCCTGCCAAGTTTCATCAAGATTGGCCCAGTGGTTTAGGAGGAGAAGATGTTTAAAGAAATTGTGGACGACAGATGACGGACGACGGACATTGGGTGATAACAAAAGCTCACCTTGAGTCAAGTTCAAGGGAAGATTATTCCTCAACCAGGAGGAGTTGACACTTGAAAATTGCGTCTTGCAAATCTTCAATATATGATCAATATATGTGCAGAGTTTCAATACAATTGAAGGAAAACTGTAGGAGGAGTTCGCGACACAAAATTACTAGTATTTTGTACACAGATGGACGGACACACGGACGGACAGACAGGCTGATTCCAGTATACCCCCGAAAACATTCGTTTTGCGGGGATATAAATATCGATTAGCACAGAAAACAATATATTTTTTTTCAATCATAAAGATGATCATTTTATCACAATAACCTATACATACCATAAACATACATAAATTTTTGCATTTTTTTACAAAGACACTCACTTACAAACCATTTGCCACATTAAAACTACCAGCACTTTCAATTCCTTTCTTATTAACCAAACGACAAAATTTTTGACTTGTCCAAATACAGAGCAGTTGCTTACATCAACTTAAAGTGGTTCGAATGATGAAATTTGTCTCTAAAAGGGTAGAAAACATTGAGAGAAAAAAAAAATGCTGGTCAGCAGCATTTTCCCCTTTTCTCACAATGTTTTCATATGCCTTCTTTCCTTGGAAATGGATTTATAAAATAACAGTTAAGCTTAACTCTTTACCAAACAACAAAAATTTTTACTAAATCAAATTGAAAGCATTTGCAAACAGCAAATAAAATGCAGCTGAAATAGTGATTTCTGTTATTGATAGGGCAGAAAACACGCTGGGAACAGGTGAAAATGCTTGTAACAAGCATTTTTCTCCTTTTCCCTTAATGTTTTCAAAAGATTTTTTCCTCAAGGTCATTAAAACTTGAGACTGTGTGGTACAAGATCGATTGATAACACTTTACTGAACAATCCTGTTTTAAGTCTTGATGAATGCATTAAAAACATTATGGGCAAAGAAGTAAATGCTGGTTACCAGCATTTTCTTCGTTTCCCACAGTGTTTTCTTCCCTATAAAAGTCTGAGCCACAGATATTTCATTGTTTAGCATGCTTGCAAAATGGACCATTCTAAAATTATGTCACCTGGTAAAGGGTTATCTCTTCACCAAACGACAAACATTTACACTGACCCAAATTGAAAGCATTGCAGACGACAAATTTAAGGTGGCCCAAATGACAAAAATTTGTAATTAATAGGTCAGAAAACGTGGGAAAAGGAGAAAATGCTGGTTAACAGCATTTTCTCCTTTTCCTACAATGTTTTCAAAAGCTTTCTTCTTCAGGGTTGGTGAAGGTCATGATAGTGCGGTAAAGGGTTAGATAGCAACCTTTAAACAAAACTTCCAATCACACAATGTTTGTATTATCTACAAAATATTTACAAATACTAACTGCAAGTGACAGTATTATAAATTTAAACATCATTTTTGACCACATGACAAAAATTTATAGACATGTTCATATTAATGGCATTTGCAGATGACAAATGTAGCTGAGATAATGGAATTTGTCTTTGATAGATTTGTCTTCGATGATAGAAAAATCCAAGAAAAGAAGAAAACATTAGCATTAACTCATGTCCTTTTTCTACAATGTTTTGGAAAGAACTTTTTCTTGGGGTTTATTCAAACACACAGTTGGTGAAGACTTAACCCATGTGATTAATATAGTCATTTAATCAAACATAATAGAATGTACATGTAATCCACTTTCACTCTTACAAAGCTAGAAAAATAACAAGAGCATTGCATTAAGGTGCCAACGCTTGGCTATAAGTGCTTTTTTTTTTTCGGCAAAAATTATGTCGAAAAAAGGGCATAACTGTGTCAAAAAAATTTTGATAGTTACCTGCCCCTTTTGTATGGGTTCCCTTTTTGATAGGGAACTTTTTCCAAGTTGGATTGATTGACTGAATGGTGTTTTACACCACTTTCAACATTATTTCAGTCATAGCACAGCGACAGCCCACATATTCATGTATTTCCTTGGTTTTACCAGTACTAGGCTAGGGCTCTGAAGTGTCTTGCCCAAGGACACTCCTACAAGAAAAACCCAGTGGATTCAGTGTGGCTCGAAGGGCCTCCAGGTTATGTGTCCCACACTTTACCATTGAGCCAAGCAGGACCCTTTCCATGTTGGAAGTACTTATCTTTAATTATAACAAAGACACTATAAATTGTCAAAGTTTTGAAAATGTAAAAGTTTTTGCATGACAATACAGACAACAGGGTTGCATCTAGAGCGCGGCCTTGCGGGATTGCCGCAAATTTTTGTGATTGCCCCCCTATTTATCAATTTTCCGCGGGCAAATCCCGCAAAAATAAGTCTTATTTTCGATTAACAAAGTCTTCATCTCGTAGTCCATCACTCATAAAAAGAGGATAACTCAAACAGAAAAAAGATCTAACAAGGGCAGTAAAAACTATCAATTTTGAAAGTTAGACCTGTCATTTCACGGAAATCATGATTCAAAGTCATTCGGCATACCTCGGGTGATCCGGTGATCAAGTGTTAAATCAGAGACATAGATAAAAACGAAGAGACCTGCTTTTATCGAGTCCTGGAAGGCCAGTCGACCGTGGCTCGAAGTTTACTCTAAAAATATTTTATGCTTGGTGTATGGAGTAACTCTATCACAATTGGATGTAGTAATTTCCGGATATCGGTGCTGGATAGGTATGTGACATTGCCTTCCCACAAATAAGCCGTGCATGACACACCTTTACGTACCGATATGGAGACTTCCAGAAACGTTATTTACAAAACGACTCGCTAACTCATGCCTTTCAGACAACATTGGCTAGATATGTCTAGATCTAAATAGAAATGTGAACTTTGTGAACATTTTTTCATCGTAGACTAAATCTATTTCTGTGATTTAAGAGCCAAATATGTCATTCGTTTAAACGGACATATTATTTCTTTTTAGTTCTTATTTAGTAGATTGACAGTGTGTATTATAATTGTAAGATTAAATATTATGCTAAAACAAGACTATAGTAGATCTATATAGATCTAGATCTATAGAAATTACCAAGTAATTGAAGTGTGTTACTTTCTTACACTTGATTAGGCAGTAAATTTCCAACAATGACTTGTGTAACTAAGAATACAGAATAATCAAGTGGATATGTAATTCTTTAAAGGGTAACATATATGAATTGTCTAAAAATTGATACAGATCTAGTATAAACAGTTTCAATGCATATAAAACAGTCTTGATATGCATCCCCCCAAAATTATGTTCATTGCCCGCCAAATTCAGAAATTATGGGGGGCATTTCCCCCCAAATTGCTAATTTCTAGATGCATCCCTGAGACAATGCAGACGACAATGTTGGGCAGAGTAGATCCAAGATCAGACTGCAAGTTCTATGCATGTGCAGTTTAAGCCTTTGCCACATAATCCCAAGTTTAAACATTCCTGAGGAAGAAGGCTTTTGAAAATATTGTGGGAAAAGGAGAAAATGCTGATAACAAGCATTTTCTACATTTCCAACAATGTTTTCTACCCTTTCTCAGACAACTTTTCCCTTTTGAGCTACATTTAATTTCTACATTTCTACAAATGCTTTCAAATTTGACAAGTCCAAAATTTTGTTTGTTAAAGGTTTAACCTTCATATTAATTGTCACTAAAAGCACCAGGAAATATACTTGACAGTTTAACACTTCCCACACTTTGGAGTTTTGAAAACTTCTCCTTTACCCACAATATTTTTTTACCCTCCCAAGGGTCTTTTTAGCCACATTTCATATGTTGTCTGCAAATGCTTTTAATTTAGCAAGTTTAAAATTTTCTTGTTTAGTACAGAGTTAACTGTTATACCATTTACTTATATTTACGATAACAAATCATTGCAATTAAACAACAAAACAATAAAAACGCCAAACAATATTTGTATCCACAGAGAGATATGAAACCTTTTTTGACAAGTCTATTATCGTTCTCTTTTAGACGCTATTTCCAGATCATAATATGTTAACCCTTTACCACACAATCTTGAGTTGTAACGACCCTAAGACAAAGGCCTTTTGAAATACATATATTGTGAGAAAAGCAGATAATGCAGGAAACCAGCATTTTCTCCTTTTTCCATCGGTTTTTAGAGTCGCAAACATTTTGTCTTCTGAATGCAAAAGCTTTCAACTTGAGCAAGTATAAAATTTTTTCGGTTTAACTCTACTAAATCTTAACATGATAGGAATGTACACAAACATTTACTTAATTACATGAATGAAATGAACCAATCCTAAGTGCTGATGATCCTGAGAACAGTGATTTTTAAAAACTTAGAGGAAAAAGAATAAGATGCTGGTTTCAGCATTTTTCCACAATGTTTTTGATCCTTTCAAAGGCAATTCCTATTAAGGTCTACGGCCCCTAACTCATCGTTAAACATCGATGTTTTCATAAAGGCTATTCGGCCAATCTTGGCAGTTTCCGTCTTTTAATATGAGAGTCAGGCGCCGTAGACTCACTAACTCATCGGTAAATATCGTGTAACATCGACATTTTTGTAAAGGCTATTTGGCCAATCTCTGCAAGCTTCCGTCTTTCAATATGAGAGTTAGGGGCCATAGACCTTAACTGTGCCACATTTATCTATAATTGATTTAACTTTTTTATCTAGTGACAAAACTTTGGACTCGGCCAAATTGAAAGCATTTGTAGACGACAAAATGAAGGTAGGTCAAAACATGACTTCTGTCTTTGGTAGGGTACAAAACACTAAAGGAAAAGGAGAAAATGTTCATTACCAGCAATTTCTCCTTTTCCAACAAAGTTTTCAGAAACCGTCTTCTTCAGGACCGTTTAGACTCAGTTTGGTACAAAGGTACCTATAGGTAAGCCTAACACTTTGTTGTTTTCCCTTATATGATCAGACAATAAATTAAAATATGGCGAAAGAAGAAAATAATCTTTGGAAAAACTTCCCTTTTTTCACATTGCTAAGAGAAAGTTTGCTGGGAAAAAGGCAAACAAAATTATCCGCATTTGTGTTAAATTATTAACTTTTACAATCTGTAGGAAATTCATCAAATTTTACACATTTTCGGCTCCCTTTCCCACGTTTTCTAAGAAGGTCATTGCAAGAATTGAAAAATCATCTGCAAGTGGTGTTGTGTTTAAATTAAAGACAAGAAACACAACAACTTTTTCATTTTTGATGCATCTCCAAATACCAAAATGTCTTTATCAATTCATAATTCACGTTTGCATCAAATATGAAAAAGAGGTTGTTTTCTTCTTGCCTTTAACTCTTTACCACACAATCCCGACTTTTAACGACCTCGAAAAAGAAGCCTTTTAAAAACATTGTAGGAAAAGGAGAAAATGCTGGTGACCAGCATTTTCTCCTTTCCCACAATGTTTTCTACCTTTCCCAAAACAAATTTCAATTTTTCAGTCACTTTTTTTTTGTTGTCTGCAAATGCTTTCAATTTGGACAAGTCTAAAAATTTGTCGTTTGGTAAAGAGTTAATGTGTTTAACCCTTTACCTCACAATGCCGATTTTTAACAACCCTGGGAAAGAACACTTTTGAAAACATTGTGGGAAAAGGAGAAAATGCAGGTAACCAACATTTTCTCCTTTTTCCACAATGTTTTCAACCCTATCAAAGAAAGATGGCACAATTTGAGCCACATCAAAATTGTCGTCTGCAATTGCTTTCAATTTGGACAAGGCTAAAATTTTGTCGTCTGGTAAAGGGTTAAGTAAAAGCAAGAGACTTTTTCTTCATATCTGATGCATCTGTGCCTTATAAATTATAAAAACACTCTGGTAGATGAAGAAACTGATATCACTATCAATTTCTCTATTTGCTTCTGGAATGTATGCTTTTTATGTACCCTAAGTAAATTTTGTCAAAATTTCCTACACAGTCTTCACCTCTTCACCACACAACAGAATTTCAGACTTGTCCATATAATGAATGCACTTGCATCAAATTTTGTTGAAATAATCTTTGATAGATTATAAAAATTGTTTGAAAGGAAGAAATGCTTGTTACCAGTGTTTTCTCTTTTTCTCACAAGTTTTCAACGAAATTCTTTCTCAAGGTATTAAAAAACAGGATTATTCTGTAAATCTCAATATTCAAGCTATTGCACATTTGTATTTTAGGATTTACAAATAAGGCTATTTGAGACAAGAATTACTTTTTATTTTTTTTTCTGAGTAAAAAAAAACACTAAAGGAAGCCACTGCTCAGTTCCATCAATATTTAAAAGAAATGATTGTAGTATAACTGTGCAGGATTAAATCCCATCTTGTGCGCCATACTCAATTTGTTGTCTGTGAATGCGTTCAATCCACACAGGTCTGATACAGATTTGACAATATTAGTTGCCTGTAGGTCTGAAATCATCCTTTATTGTACAAGGCTGAAACATCACAGGATTGGTTGAATGTACAGAATACCTAGGTATCAATATCGTCTATTGGTCCAAACAGGTGCAAACAGATAATCTGCCCTGGAATTTATGAACCAGGCACCAAGCATCGACACTAACAGGATTATAACGCCAAGTGATAGAGTTGTTGTCTGAAAAGATAAAAATATATTTGTCTTAAGATATTAGCATATTCAACCTGTAGAAAATTGATTGATTTCAACCCTCAAAGAAACTACATATCCCTTATTTTAATGACCCTGCCTTAGAAGGAAGGCTTTGGAAAACATTGTGGGAAAAGGAGAAAATGCTGATAACCAGCATTTTCTCCTTTTTCCCACAACGTTTTCTGCTCTTCTACTAGACTCGTTGTATCTTTTGGGCTACATTTATTTTGTTGTCTGTAAATGTTTTCAAATTGACCTGGTATAAAATGTTATTGTCTGGTATAGGGTTAGTTGTGTAAAACTTATCATGTTTTCAACATCTCAGATATGTCCGATCTTACGAAATGTTTTACTCTTAATCCGACTAGAAAATTTATATTTGTCCAAACTGAAAGCAAATGCAGACAACAAATTAAACGTGGCTTAAATGATTCCTTTTCTCTTTTATCCCTTTACCACATTTCTTTTAATGACCCTGTGAAAGAAGGCTTTAGAAAACATTGTGGGAAAAGGAGAAAATGCTTGTAACCAGCATTTTCTCCTTTTCCCACAATGTTTTCTACTCTATCAAGAACAAATTTTGTTGTTTGGGCCACTTTTGTCATCTGCAAATGCTATGCATTTTGACCAGTGTAAAATTTTGTCATTTGGTAAAGAGTTTAGGTGTGGAAATCACTAGGAGAAAAGGCTACGATGGCTATAAATGCTATCCCTTCTAGCAAAGCTGCAACAGAGTCATGCAAGCTGGTGCAATTCAAGATGGACAATAATCTTTGATGTCAGTTTTTTTATTCCTTAGAGCATGATTTCAGTTGATTTTGCTGATTGTGTAATCAAGATCAAACTACACAGACAGTGCAAGCTTATCTTGGACAGACATTGTTTGCTCTTTGAAGTACATGTAAATTCTGCAGAAAAGATTAAAACAAAAAACATGAAACTGCAATATTCTTTTTCCTAATTGAAGAAGTCAGTTTTTATTCCCTCAAATCTCTGATGCCACCCCACCATTTCTTAACCCTTTCTTAACCCTTCAACTCTTTACCAAACGACAAAATTTTAGACTTGTCCAAATTGAAAGCTTTTGCAGACGACAAAATTAATGTTACTCAAAAATTGAAGCTTAATTTGGGAGGGGTTGAAAACATTGTGGGAAAAGGAGAAAATGCTGGTTACCAGCATTTTCTCCTTTTCCAACAATGTTTTCAAAAGGCTTCTTCCTCAGGCTTGTGAAAACCAGGGATTGTTTGGTAAAGGGTTAACACACAATCCCAAGTTTTAGAGATCCTGAGAAAGAAGCCTTTTGACAACATAGTGAGAAAAGGATAAACAGCGTTTCTACCATATCAAAGACTGTTCGTCCTTTGAGCTTGATTTAAAATATTTATCTGCAAATGCTTTCATTTTAGACAAGTCTGAAATCCTGATTTGTGGTAAAGAGTTCTAGACTCTTCTATGTTGAAAGCATTTGTGGACGACAACTTCAATGTGGCTGAAATAATAACATTTGTCTTTAAAAGGGTAGAAAATATGGAAGGAAGAGGAGAAAATCTTAATTACCAATACCTCCTTTTCACAAAGGTTTTCAAAAGCTTTTTGTCTGGGTATATCAAAACAAGTGATAGATTGGTAGAAGGTTACCAAGTTAAATCTTTACCACACCACAAAATTTTAGACCCCTCCAAATTGACATAAGATGACATAAAAAATATTGATCAAATGGAAAGATTTGTCTGTGACAGGATAGAAAACATAGTGTGAACAAGAGCGGCAAATTGTCGCAAGATACGCCCGTCCCACCGCCAGTTGTCGAGGGGGGATAATAATCGTAAAGAGCAGGTAGAGGAAAATAGTAGTGCAGCAGAAATCATGTAAGTGATTGAAATAGGCATGAATGTCTCCTCTAATGTTAAGGAAACATGCATATAAAGTTTCAGGTCATTCCAACATGAAAAGACAAAGTTATATTGTAGAGAAGCATGAAAAGCTGTAAAAAAAAAAATAAAGAATAGGGAATAATTCCAAAAGGGCATTAGGTAAGGTTACGGCTCCAGTGCATTGCACTTTTCATAACTGCAACAAACATGTTTACCAAGTCTCAAGTCAATTTGACTTGAGGTGACAAAGTTCCGTTCCGGACAAGCAAGAAGTACTGTAAAAACGAAGACCAAAGTGGAATTATTCAAAATCCGCGCTAGGTAGAGTTATTGTTCTTGCGTACTGTACTCCCTAATATTGCAACAAACATGCATACCGAGTTTGAAGTCGTTCTGAATTGAGATGACAAAGTTATATTCCAGACAAGCACTAAATGCTGTAAAAATGACAATCAAAGGGAAATAACTCAACGACAGCATGAGGTAGAGTTACAATTCTTGCGCACTGCACTTCCAAATATTGCAACAAATAAGCATACCTTATTTCAAGTCATTCCTAATTCAGATGACAAAGTTATGCTACAGACAAGCAAGAAATGCTATAAAAATGAAGATCAAAGGGGGAATAACTCAAAATTTGTGCTAGGAAGTGTTATGGTTCTTGTGCACAGCACTCCGTAATTTTTCAACAATCATGCATACTAAAATTGAAGATGTTCAGACAAAAAATGACAAAGTTGTATTCCGGACTAGCAGAAAATGATGTAAAAATGACGATCAAAGGGAAATAACTCGAAGACAGCACAAGGTAGAGTTACTGTTCTTTCGCACTGCACTCCATTATTATTGCAACAAACACAAATGCCAAGTTTCAAGTCAGTCGGACTGGAGATGACAAAGTTAAGCTCCGGACAAAGAACTGGACTGTAAAAATGAAGATCAAAGTGGAATTACTAAAAAACTCCGCTAGGCAGAGATATTATTCTTGCCCACTGTACTACGTGATATTGCAACAGACATGCATACCAAGTTTGAAGTCGTTCTAACTTGAGATGACAAAGTTATATTCCAGACAAGCACTAAATGCTGTAAAAATGACTATCAAAGGGAAATAACTCAGACAGCATGAGGTAGAGTTACAATTTTTGCACACTGCACTTCCAAATATTGCAACAAATAAGCATACCATATTTCAAGTCATTCCTACATAAGATGACAAAGTTATGCTACGGACAAGCAAGAAATGCTACAAAAATGAAGATCTAAGGGGGGATTAACTCAAAATTTGTGCTAGGAAGAGTTATGGGTCTTGTGCACTGCATTCCGTAATTTTTCAACAATCAAGCATACCAAATTTGAAGATGCTCAGACTAGAGATGACAAAGTTGTATTCCGGACAAGAAGAAAATGCTGTAAAAATGACGATCAAAAGGAAATAACTCAAAGACAACATGAGGTAGAGTTATGGTTCTTTCGCACTGCACTCCGTATTATTGCAACAAACACAAATGCCAAGTTTCAAGTCAATCGGACTGGAGATGACAAAGTTATGCTCCGGACAAGCAGAAAATGCTATGAAAATGACAATCAAAGGGAAATAACTCGAAGACAGCACGAGGTAGAGTTATGGTTCTTTCGCACTGCACTCCGTATTATTGCAACAAACACAAATGCCAAGTTTCAAGTCAATCCGACTGGAGATGACAAAGTTATGCTCCGGACAAGAAGAAAATGCTGTAAAAATGACGATCAAAGGGGAATAACTCAGACAACACGAGGTAGAGTTATGGTTCTTTCGCACTGCACTCCGTATTATTGCAACAAACACAAATGCCAAGTTTCAAGTCAATCAGACTGGAGATGACAAAGTTATGCTCCGGACAAGCAGAAAATGCTGTGAAAATGACAATCAAAGGGAAATAACTCAAAGACAGCACCAGGTAGAGTTATGGTTCTTTCACAATGCACTCCGTATTGTTGCATAAAACACAAATACCAAGTTTCAAGTCAATGGGACTGGAGATGACAAAGTTATGCTCCGGACAAGCAGAAAATGCTGTAAAAATGACGATCAAAGGGAAATAACTCAAAGACAACACAAGGTAGAGTTATGGTTCTTTTGCACTGCACTCCGTATTATCGCAACAAACACAAATGCCAAGTTTCAAGTCAATCGGACTGGAGATGACAAAGTTATGCTCCGGACAAAGAACTGGACACCACCAGCCCTCCCACCCACCCAGACGCCCGTACGCCCACCCGCCCAGACGCCCGTACGCCATGGGTGATCCCATAATACGTCCCGTCTTCGACGGGCGTATAAAAAGGAGAAAATGCTGGTTACCAGCATTTTCTCATTTTCCCAATATCTTTTCAATAGCCTTTTTTCCCAGGGTCGTGAAAACCCTGGATTATTTGGTAAAGGGTTAAAACATACAGAGTGGTGCTGCACTATCACCACTGACAGCTTGACAATACAAAATTGAATGTTTTCATGAACTGTCACTAATTCCAACACAAACAACATTAACAGCAAACTGAACATAAGGATTCATACATATAAGTAGTAAGTAATGTAAGTTACACATTACTTTACTAAATGATACACTGTAAGTATATCTACCAGCTTTGAAATATTTTACCCAATACATGTACTGTCTAACCTGGTTTAAAAGACCACACAAGGGAAATCTAAAAAGAGGTCTTTTACAGCAGGTGGTCTCTTATTGCAGGGTTGCATCTTGTCCTTGAAATTTTAAAGATCATTTTAGACTATCCTTAATATGCTACTGTAACATTATTAAAATACTGAATAACTTAATGCACAAACTTGAAAAAGATCTATCACCAAAAACTTTAACATCTATCACATTAATCTGCATGTACCTTTTATTTTTCAGCAATTATAATTCAACATTCAGTTTAGTCCAGACCAAAATTTTGTTGTTTGGCAAAGAGGTAAGTTGTCTTTTAAATGCTGTAAGTTATCTATAACTCTGCATGCTATTCTTAACCTATCTAGTTGTTTTTATAAATTGTATGAATGGTTAAAGTATATAGGGAAAGGAGACTTTTGTATTACAACAGGATGGAAAAACCATAGAACAGAGAGCAACTGCTAGTTACTTTGCTCTTGCTCCTCCACCATTGTTTTCAAGCTGACAACTGCAGGAACATAAAAAGTTGTGTACTAACAGAAAATTGTTTATTGCAAATAAATAACTGTGTTTCATCTTTGGAAAAAAGAGCTGCATGCATTTAGTATAAGTGTTTGAGTTAACACTTTACCTCATGACAGAATCTTAGACTCGTCCAAATTGAGAGTATTTGTAGACAACAATTTTCAATGTGGCTCTAATGATGGAATTAGTCTTTGGTAGGGTGGAAAACATTCTGGGAAAAGAAGAAAATGCTGGTTACCAGCATTTTTTCCTTTTCCCAGAATGTTTTCAAAAGGCTTCTTCCTCAATCTCATTAAAACTTGGCGTTAACGCTTTAAAACACAATCAAGTTTAAGACTTGTCCAAATTACAAGCTTTTGTAGACAAAGAATTCAAGAGGGCTCTATTGGTTTGTCTTTGAAAGGTTACAAAACAGGAAAAGGAGAAAATGAGACGACCTCCATTATCTCCTTTTCCACAATGTTTTCAAAAGCTTTCTTACTCTTGGTCATCAACACTCCAGACTGTGTTAAAGGGCTATACATGTATTTCTTCCCATTTTTCCTTAATTAGTACAAAGCTTTAAGCATGCATGCTGTACAAAATAAATATGAAGAGAAATCATACATGCCATACATATTTCCCCACTCATAACATGGTTGAACCCTGGTAGCCAAAGTGGTAATGTATGGGACTTGAGGACAGGGGGTCAAATCCCCAGCACTGCCAATCTTAGGGATTGATGATAGTTATTGCAACAGGATTCATTCTTCTCTCATTACTGATCACTGTTTCGAAGATGGTTATGTGGGGAAGCAGCCAGTGGCTTGGGAAGAATATGGTGCAAAGTATTGGTGTAAGAAACTCCAGGAAAGCATGAATAGGTGCACTGACCGCCGTGAAATAGCTGACATAATGTTGAAAACATCAAGTTAAACACTGTACCATCAATCAATCAACTTATAAATGGCTGAATAATTTTGCAGGCAGTGTTGATCAAGATAAGACTGCATGATTACATGTACTACCAGTTGTAATTGTTATGTAATTTCTTTGATAATACATGTATGATAATACTCATACTTAACCCTATACCAAACAATCACCTTTAAATCGTTTACCACACAGTCCTGAGTTTCAATGACCCTTAAGAAGAAGGAATTGAAAACATTGTGGGAAAAGGAGAAAATGCTGGTAATGCATTTTCTCCTTTTCCCACATTGTTTTCTACCCTTTCTCACACAACTTTCCCACTTTAAACCACATTTAATTTGTGGTATGCAAATGCTTTTAATTTAGAAAAGTCCAAAATTTTGTCATTTGGTAAAGAGTGAACAACTTTGAAGAAAATGCCTTTTGAAGCCATTGTGGAAAAAGCAGCATTTTCTTTTCCCACAATGTTTTCAATCCTGTTAAAGACAAAATTTCGGTTTAAGCATCATTTCATAGTCATCTGCAATGCTTTAAATCTGGACAAGTATAAAATCTTGTTGTATGGTATAAAGTTAAAAAACCAAAAATTAGGCGAAGTACGGAAACTGAAAAAGAAATTAGGCCCAAAAAAATTAAAATCCAGTTGCCACAGAATGGCCATTATATCTCCTACAGTGTGTGAAAATACTGAAAGTCCTAAGAAATCTAATTTTCATTGGTCAAGCCACTGGCACATCAGGCATTGGCTAAATCACCCATAATGCAACAGACAAAAGCACTAGTAGATCTACCATGCAGGAGAGAGGCTTACAACATACAAACACACCTTTATAACGAGACAGGCTGGTTTGGGCTGTTGGAATTATTTGTGCTGAACAAGACTGAGGACCGCAAGTTGAGAAAATAGCCCATGCATAGGGAGATCAGTAAGATCAAAACACCCACTAATAAAGTGGTCACCTGTAAACAAAAAACGGGTTAGTCTTCTGTCAGACAACATAAAAACATGGAAACATGGTACATCATGAAACCAAAGTGTACCTTGGATAACGAAAGAGCATTTTCAAATGTAAGAAACTATTTACCAGTCTAGAAATTGGTTTGATCAAGAATTTGAAGGTATTTTATGGTGCTCTTTAAAAATTATCAGCCTTTATGTAAATTTTGCTATGTAGCTAGTGATTGTTAAATGGCTCGCAACACGTAAAAAGGGGCATTCGGACATTTGCCTAAAATGTCATCTCGGATCAGACTGCGCAGTCCGCGCAGGCTGATCCGAGACGGCACTTTACGACTACATTAGATTTTGTGCTACAGTAGACTTGCGCAACACAGAAAATTACATTAAAATGGAAAGTGCCGTCTCGGATTAGCCTGCGCGGACTGCGCAGGCTGATCCGAGATGACACTTTACGCAAATGTCCGAATGCCCCTTTTTGCATGTTGCAGGCCAAATGTAGATATTTCTGCAGTGACTTCAATCAGCAATTTTGTCTTTTTCAACTGTTTGTCACACAATCCTGAGTTTTCACCACCTTTTTGGAAGAAGGCTTTTGAAAACATAGTCTGGAAAAGGAGAAAATGCTAGTAACCACAAGTTTTCTACCCTTCCAAAGACAAATACATTCATTTCAGTCACATTTTCCATATGTCACAATGAAGGGCTCGTCACACTGAAAGCATTTTAAGTTGACAAATGCAGCTAAAATGATAATGCTATTTACTAGTACTTTCTCCCATTCCTACAATGCTTTCAAAAGCCTTTTCCTTAAGGGATGAAAACACAAATGATTGTTTTTGTTACTGGGTTATAACACACAAACATAACTCTAGATTACATCATACATGTATATGATAATCAAATGGAGTCCAAAAGAGATTTGTCATGATGTAAAAAACTATTAACCCTTTACACAACGACAGAATTTCGGATTTTTCCAATTTCAAAGCATTTGCAGACAAAACAGTACTAGTATATGTGGTTCAAATGATGGAATTTGTCAGTGAAAGAACAGAAAAAATTGTGTGAAAAGGAGAAAATGCTGGTAACCAGCATTTTCTCCTATTCCTATAATGTTTTCCAAAGCCTTCTCTGTTAGGGCTGTTAAAATTCGTGATTGTGTGGTAAAGGGTTAAATCTTTAATCTTTCATATATCTAGGTCATGCTCCATGAAAAGGTAGTTTAATGTATATGCAAGAAGTGAAAAGGTGGTTAAAGAGCATCCGCAAGTACTGACCCACGTCAGTCTGCGCAATCTGCACAGGGTACCTGGGTCAAATCTTTATGCATATCAAAAGGTCGATTCAACCCCATGATTTGCCTGTTTTAAGGCAAAAAGGATCCAAATTATGCATCAATTTGCTTGATATAATGCATTATAATTTAATACTAGTCTTTTTCATGAACACTGGCAAGTTCTGATTGGCTGAAAATTTTTTTTCATAGCTCCATGAAAAAAAAAAAATCAGCAGTGCCGGAACTACTTTTGCAATCAAACTAATGTAAACAAACATGTATATGAGATTTCATAATGTTTTTTGTTCTGATTTTATATCGAGTGCGAAGTTCAAATTGCTAGCTGAATTTATTTTTTCTGAATACTGAAAAAAAAAATCCAACAGTAAATTCAAAGAGAGAGCTGAAAACTCATTGTCACTCTGCTGGGTTTAAACAATCTTATTTTCAACTTAATTCTATCATATTGAACTTCTAATAATAAATCCACTCAATCTGCAAATGTTCAATACTATAATGACGTCATGAATTACGTCATATTTACGTCATGAAGGAGCAGTTTTACCGTGCTATGAAGTATCAATGAAAAGGACAGTAAATAAATACGCAATGTTGGATTTACAAAAAAAGAGCAGTTAGAATTATTTAAGCGCATATTTGTTGTCGGTGATATTGAATTATAAGGAATGAAGATAATTTTTTTTGTTTTCATGGAGGTATGAAAAAAAAACCTAATCACACTGTATGAAACCGCTAAACAAAAAAAATTATCTTCATTCCTTAAATGAAAATGCATTTGAAACTCCACCCCCTTTTCCAAGAGCCCAGCTTATAATTAAGAGCTACGTTCTGGCAAAAGGAGGTTTCATGCATCACTGTAATGCATTATACCAAGCAAGTCTCCAAATAATTATGGATAAAAAAAAACATTCTATCTAACAACCGACTGAATCATGGAGTAAAGATTGTCCTTTGACATGAACAAAATTGACCAATAGCAAAAGATTTCAACCCAGGTCAGCCTGCATAGTCCATGCATCGATACTTCTTGCAGATGCACTGAGCCCCCTTTTCACAGAGCATGACTCATGTTATTGTAAATACAAAATAATTATGATGATTATGATGATATGAAAATTAGTAAATTGTTACAAGTGTTTCATGATTCAAACAGCAAGACATGCTGATTTCTGGTTTAATCGAGATGCATCATGCATGAAACATCATGCACAACCTTTGGTCTTGGGAGATAGTTTTCAAACATGGCGTAGGAAAAAGCAGGCTGGCATGAATGGACCACCAATCCTAAATAATGGGAGACTGGGTTTTGCCCATTTCTAAACCATATGAACTGTAAGTTTTGCAATAAGCTATCCCCTTTTACCATATTGCAAACCTTCTTGAACACTGCATACAAACATTGAATTTTTAAACCTAACAAAACCTCAAAGTAAGCGGAGAAACATCTTATAAATTTCATAAAAAAAACTTTTAAACCCTTTACCAAACAATTGAAAGTTTAAACAACCCAATGGAAACAAGCATTTGAAAACAATGTGGGAAAAGGAGAAAATGCTGTTAACCAGCATTTTCTCCTTTTCCCAAAATGTTTTTTTTCCCTTTCAAAGAAAAATTCCAATATCTTAGCCTTATCTATTTTTTTGTCTGCGAACACTTTCAAATCTGAAATTTCTACAATTTTGTCATCAGGTATAGGGTTAAAAGCCATGTTTAAATACAAAATACAAGTACTAAACAATCAATTGTAAAGTTGTTTGCTTAAGTGGATGAAAAGCTAGGAAATGCACACGCATCAAGCATGGTGACAATGATATAATTTGGAAGATACCCTTCTTTTTATTTCCCTGACTACAGAAAACTTGATTTATTCAAAGTTGCGAATTTCTACTTCAGTCTTTAATGTTCTTAAGTTTTTATCAGATGACAGAATTTTAGATCCCTATCCATATTGAAAGTATATGCAGATACAAATAAAAAGGAGCTCACATGATGAGATTTGTCCACAAAATAGTGAAAGACATTAGGGTGACCACTGTTTTCTCCTTTTCCAATAATGTTTTTAAAAGGCTTGTTCCTCAGGATCATTAAAAGCCAGCATTGTTTTGCAAAGGTTTAAAGAAGAAAGGCAAACAAATGACCATATTGCTGACATCCCTTAACTCTTTTCAAAACAGTCCAGAGTTTTCATGATTCTGACAGGGAAGACCCTTGAAAACATTGTGTGAAGAGGAGAAAATGCTGGTAACCAGCATTTTCTCCTCTTCCCACAATGTTTTCCAGCCTTTCGAAGACAAATCCTTTTGTTTGGGTCAAACTTAATCCTGCATCATGCATTCCTGAGTTTTAACAACCCTAAGTAAGAAAGCTTTTGAAAACATTGTGGGAAAGGTGAAAATGCTGGTGACCACAATGTTTTTACAAATCAAGCTCAAATTTCATCATTTGAGCCACCTTTAATTTGTCTTCTGCAAACACTTTCAATTTGGACAAGTCTAACACTTGATCCTATAGTACAGAGTTAACTAGAGCTGTCACTGAATGTGACTTAAAACCCCCGCCAGCGCTTTGACAGAAACAGGCAATTATTTGTAAATGGACGGACACACGGACGGACACACAGACGGACAAACGGACGGACACACAGACAGACAGGGTGATTCCAGCATACCCCCGTAAACATTCATTTTGCGGGGGTATAATAAATCATCTGCAACTGCTTCAATATGTATAAGTCTAAGATGTTGTTGTTAGATATGCAGTTAACCCTTTACCAAACAATCCCTGGTTTTTATGACCCAGAGGAAGAAGCCTTCTGAAAACATTGCAGGAAAAGGAGAAAATGCTGGTAACCAGCATTTTCTCCTTTTCCTACAATGTTTTTTACTCTTTTAAAGTCAAGTTTCAATTTTTGAGTCACATTTATTTTGTCGTCTGCAAATGCTTTCAATTTGGACAAGTCTAAAATTTTGTCGTTTGGTAAAGAGTTAAAGTCTTACCTCTAGGGCTTTGCTAGGTAAGAGAAAAAACCTGACACTAATGGCATCTGCCTGCCAGGAACTCTCTGTCCATGTGGAATACACTTTGGACGTGTAATCATAATCTGAAACAGATATCATTGTAAAGTATAACCTGTGCTAGCAGACAAGTGAGTAGCCATGTAGCCACCTGCATATGACAACCATAGTTTCAAGATCAAGTTGTTACTTTAACATTTCTCTGCTAACCTTTTACAACATGGCATAAATCTATACATGTCTATATTGAAGGAATTTACAGATGACAATTCAATTGCTTTTCAAATGATAATATTTGTCCTTGAATAAGTAGAAAACATTGTGTGAGAAGGAGAAAACACTGGTTACCACCATTCTCTCCTTTTCCCTCAATGTTTTCAAAAGGGTTCTATCTCAGGGTCGTTAAAACTACCAATTGTGAGGTAAACGTTAAATGACTACTGGCCTTACTTCTTTTCTAGATGAGAACTTTTTAGTCTTGTCAATACTGAAACACTTGCAGATGACTAATTGTGTGTAGCTCAAACCATGATGTTTGTCTTTGAAAGGGTGGAAATATTGTGGGAAACGACAAAACAAAAAAAAAGACTGGTTGCAGTTGCTTTTAAAGAACTAGCCATACTCAGTGGAAAGGGAGTTTCACGCAGTAAGTGCAGGATGACCTGGGTCTTAACTTTTTGCAATTAATTTTCTGCATATCAAAGGATCAGTCTACCTCATGACTTAGCCGGTTGTATGACAAATAGCATTTGATAGATCCTCAAGTACATGATGACTTGCTCGGAATAATGCATCATGGAGATGCGAGACCCCTTTTTGCCAAAGCACCACTCAAATATATAGGAAAAGTAGCATTGCTTTAAAATCAAAGAAGAGGCATAACTCAGCCAATAATATTTTGAGAGCTACCTGCCCTGTTGGTAAGGGTTACCCTTTGATACTTAACAACAGCCTAAGTCTGAAGTAAATATCATCAATAAAAAGAGGGCCATTGGCCCTAAAGTGCTCACCTGAGTAAAGTCATCTAGGCTTGACAAAGCTGAAGATCTCCTGTTTGTAATGGTGTAAAAGACATGAGTGTAAATGACCTACTTTTAGACCAACTTGATCTATTTTTGAACTTGTCCGAGATATCATCAAGACAAACATTTTGACCAAGCTTCATGAGTATCGGGCTGAGAATGTAACCTCTAGAGTGCAAATAAGGTTTTATTAAGACTTGACCCAGTGACCTACTTTCTGATCCAACATGACACAACTTCATACATGTCTGAGATACCATCAAGAAAAATATCCTGACCAAGTTTCATGAGTATCTGACTGCAAATTTAGCCTCTAGAGAGCACAAGCTGTTTTTCTGGGATTAGACTCAGTGACCTGCTTTTTGACCGGAGATGTGACCCTTTGTCAAACTTGTGCGAGATATCATCAAAACAAACATTCTTACCAAGTTTCTTGCGTATCCGACTGAAAATGATGCCTCTAGACAGCACACTAGTTTTTTTTTTTTTTTTTTTAAATATTGTCCAGTGACCTACTTTTTGACCTGATGTGACCTAATATCAAACTTGTTATTAAGATAAACATTCTGACCAAGTTTCTTGAGTATTGGGCTGAAAATGTGGCCTCTAGAGTGCACACAAGGTTTTTCTAAAATTTGGCCCAGTGACCTACTGTTTGAACCTATGTGACCCAATTTCAAAATTATGTAAGATACTTTCAAGACAAACATTCTGGCAATATTTCATGAGTATCGGGCTGAAAATATGGCCTCTGGGGTGCACACAAGGTTTTTAAAAGATTTGGCCCAATGACCTATTGTTTGACCTGACATGACCCAATTTTGTATTTGACCAAGACATCACCAAGACAAACATTCTGACTACATTTCATGAGTACTGGGCTGAAAATGAGGCATCTAGAGTGCACACAAGGTTTTTCTAAGATTTGGTCCAGTGACCTATTTTTGGCTTGACATTAACAAATTTCAAACTTGTCCTAGATATTGTCAAGACAAACATTCTGATCAAGTTTCTTGAGTATAATGCTTGAAATGTGGCTTCTAGAGTGCATACAAGGTTTTTCTAAGATTTAGCTCAGTGACCTACTTATTGACTCAACATGACCCAATTTCAAACCTGTCCGAGATTTTATTAAGACATACATTCTGACAGTTTCATGAGTATCGGACTAAAACTGTGACCTCTAGAGTGCACACAAGGTAATTGTTGACACCTGGATGACTGACGAAGTACAACGCACAACTAGTACAGATAACTGTCCCAAAAGGTGATGTTACTTTTTTGACTGGTGGCCTCCGGGTACAGAGGCAATCAAGAAACAAAAGGGCCATGATGGCCCTGGATCGCTCACCTGAGTCAATAGGCGAAATTTCACTCCACATGCGAAATTAAATTTCTGACCAATTGCCGGGTCAATTGAGCTTAAAATGTGGCATCTAGAGCATCCACAAGAAATTTCCATAAGTTGACCTAGTGACCTACTTTATCACCATACGTGACCCAATTTCAAACTCATCCAATATTTCATAAAGACAAACATTCTGACCAATTTTCAAGTCAATTGGGCAAAAAATGTGGCCTCTAGAGTGCCCTAAAGGTATTTCTTTAATTTGACCTAGTGACCTAGTTTAGGAGCCCAGCTGACCCAAATCCAAACTCATCCGCGATTTCATCAAGACAAACATTCTGACCAATTTTCAAGTCTATTCAGCAATAAATGTGGCCTCTAGAATGCCCTAAAGGTATTTCTTTAATTTGACCTAGTGACCTAGTTTATGACCCGAATTGACCCAAATTCAAACTCATGTAAGATTTGATCAAGACAAATATTCTGACCAATTTTCAAGTCAATTGAGCAAAAAATGTGGCCTGTAGAGTGCCCTAAAGGTATTTCTTTAATTTGACCTAGTGACCTAGTTTATGACCCGTATTGACCCAAATTCATACTCATGTAAGATTTGATCAAGACAAATATTCTGACCAATTTTCAAGTCAATTGAGCAAAAAAATGTGGCCTGTAGAGTGCCCTAGAGGTATTTCTTTAATTTGACCTAGTGACCTAGTTTATGATCCCAGGTCAACCAAATCCAAACTCATGCGAGATTTCATCAAGACAAACATTCTGACCAATTTTCAAGTCAATTGGGCAAGAAATGTGGCCTCTAGAGCGCCCTTAAGGTATTTCCTTAATTTGACCTAGTGACCTAGATTATGACCCCAGGTGACCCCATTTTGAACTCATCTTAGATTTCATCAAGAAAAACATTTTAACCAATTTTCAAATCAATTGAACAATAAATGTGGCCTCTAGAGTGCCCTAAAGGTATTTCTTTGACCTAGTGACCTAGTTTATGATCCCAGGTGACCCAAATCCTAACTCATCCGAGATTTCATCAAAACAAACATTCTGACCAAATTTCAGGTCATTTGAGCAATAAATGTAGCCTCTAGAGTGCCCACAAGGTATTTCTTTAATTTGACCTAGTGACCTAGTTTATGACCCCAGGTGACCCAATTTTGGACTCACTGAACATGTTGTGCTCAGGTGGGCTAACAAACTTAGAACAGGTTCACTACATACCAAATATCAAAGCTCCAAGCCTTCAAGTTTCACAGAAGAAGAATTTTAAAGTTTTCCCTTTTTTGTTCTTATGTTCAAACTTGTGACCCCCGGGGCAGGGCCAGTTTTGACCCCAGGGGCATCATATGAACAAACTTGGTAGAGGTCCACTAGGAGATGCTACATACCAAATATCAAAGCTCTACACCTTCCAGTTATAGAGAAGAAGAATTCTAAAGTTTTCCTTCTTTGACCTATGTTCGAACTTGTGACCCCCGGGGTGGGGCCAGTTTTGACCCAGGGGCATCATATGAACAAATTTAATAGAGGTCCACTAGGAGATGCTACATACCAAATATCAAAGCTCTACGCCTTCTAGTTTCAGAGGAGAAGATTTTCAAAGATTTTGCTATTTTTTTTCCTTTTGGTTGCCATGGCAACCAGAGTTATGGGTGGAATTCAATCTCTTGAACAACTGTGGTAGAGCTTCACCCAAGGAACATCCCTGCCAAGTTTCAAGATTGACCCAGTGGTTTAGGAGGAAAAGATGTTTAAAGAAATTGTGGATGACGGACGACGGACGGCGCACGACGGACGACTGACGACGGACATTGGGCGATCACAAAAGCTCACCTTGAGCACTTCATGCTCAGGTGAGCTAAAAAACAGTTGAAAGCTCTGCACAGATTTTGTGCCCAAGTTTAAACTCTCATAATATCAAAAATAGAGCTTAAAACTACGATCTGAACATGCCTGTTGCTTGCGTATTCAAAACCCTTTGTTTGAAATACAAATATTTTCAATTTAAAAGCTAAACATGAGAAAAACCAGTTCATTTCGGCTGTTACTTGAGTTGTCTACATTCCCAAAAAACACACAAAATGGCTGCCACACACAATAAATTTCGTCAGTGTTTTTCTCAGAATTACACGTCATAAACAACTTCTACAAGCTCATTAGGTAATCAAACATTTTATAATTTGTCTTTGGTCATGTTTGTTACTAAAAGTTAATTGCATTTTACTGCAATACGGATTAAACCGACGAAAAAGAAAGTCAGTATGGCTCTATATCTTTGCTACTGGAAAATTTACGATGGCACTGAGATGGTATGGTGCACAATAAATATCCAAATATGAAAAAAAAACACCGTAGCGTCTCAATATTGAGACTAGACACATGACGTACAACGGACACAGCACTATCACAAAAGCTCACCTTGAGCACTTTGTGCTCAGGTGAGCTAATGACCGAGATATCAAAAAGTGTCAAAGATATTGCCTGATTATGACACAGACAATATGGCTATGACAACACCTTCACATTTTCTTCAAAATGAGTTGAGCTAAAAATGCTGGTTACTGCAAGGGTTTCTGCTATTTCAATGCAAAAGAAATATCACATTACACTGTAAGATGTACTGGAGTCAGATTTGCCATATGCAAATGCCTTTCTTCAATTTCTACAACTCTAAAATTTTGTCAACTGGAGAAGAGTTAAACCCACAACCTCTCCTATGAGAGGCTGGTATATTTCTCCAACAAACAAAACTTCACAAACACTTTTTAGGTAATAAAAGTAAGTCTTTACCATCTATCTGGAATGCTATAGATTCTGCAATTGATAAATTCACTGTGCTTGACATACAAAATGGGGTTCTGGTACCATTCTCATCCTTTGGCCCCAGCATCCAGGAATATCGTAGAACTGCCTGAAAATACAAATAGTTACATAATTCACCAATAGTTCTTTATTCTTATTCTCAGATCCTAGGCTAGCCTAGGCAAGCAAATGATTGACACCTTTCTCCCTCAGCCAGTTTTCATCTCATTAAACTTGCCTTTCATACTTATTCTTTATCTTATAATAAAATTTGAATATGTCTCATTTTCACTCCCCTCCAATGACAATACCCTTATCAGTCAAACAATTTCTTCATTTTTTGCATAACTCTTACCACCTTCTCCCCAAAATAATCTGACTTTAACTTGCACCTTCATTTTATGACTTAATCCCAAACCAAACAATCCTGCATTCCAACAACCCTGAGGAAGAAGCATTTGAAAAAGCTATGAGAAAAGAAGAAAATGCTGGTAAAACTGATAAAAACTACAAAATATATTTTTCTTTGAAGATTACATTCAATAAAAAGAGCCCATTCTTGACATCTAAATAATGGGATGGTTGTTTAGCAATAAATTACGCTACATGAGTAATGCTCTGGTGAAAGGGGGCTTAATGCATCTCCGTGACACACAATATGAAGCAAGCCATCATATGATTACAGATCCATAATAACCACTTCTTTTAACAACCGATTTAATCATCAGGTAGACTGGTTCTTGGACACAGAAAATTAACCAATAGCGAAAAAGTTTCAGCCCAGGTCAGCCTGCCCAGGCTGACCTGGGCTAAACTCTTAAGTTTGCGAGTGGATTTATTTGTCTACCAAATAAAGGTAGGTATAGATGTTCAAAAATACATTGGGGGCCTAAACCAAAACAGTGCCCACATAGGGAATCATAAACTGGTTTTAATTTTTTTCAGTTTTACAGGCCGCACTAGAAGTTCATTTAGAAAAACAATATTAACGTATAAGCTACTTCATCTTATAGGCCGCACCCACAGATATGCCATGGCCTGTTGTCCAGAAAATATGGTACATGAATAGCTACTTACCTTGAACATGTTTAAATCCATGTTTAAATGAGAATAAGTCAAATGTCTATCACATTGACTTAATGCACTAAACTGCATGTTTCACACAGTTTTCAGTGACATCAGTTTTCAGTGACGTCAGTTTTCAGTATGCCAGGGCATTCAGCTGGAAATTCGATTTTGTAAGCACACTCCATTTGTGAGACCATACAAAAGGGAAATTTCACTTGAATACACATTGGAATGGTAAAACTTTGCGGTATAATAAATTTTTGTCCGGTCAGGTGGCAGGGCACCTGTTCATTGCTGTGGCGATTTATGTTGCCACCCCGGGCGGCGTGAAATGATCCTTCACATGTGTGAAAAAGTTTCCACGTGCCCTGCCACCTCACCAGACAACTAATACTGTACCTAATCTACTCACCGGTTTGTCATTATTGTTACAATGATCCTCTGTAAGATTGACTCTGTCTCCAAGGAAATACTGCAATACTCTCTCTGTAAGCTTTGTGTAATTATTCATTTGAAAATTTACCCCCACATAAAATGGATATGGAGTGTCAGCTGTAAAAAAAGGAAGGATTAAGTCACAACATGTAATTAATTAACCAAACGCCAGACAACAGATCGCTCCTCCCACTGATGTCACGTGGTCCGCGAATCAAGATTTCAGGACAAACAACCTAGACACTAGGGCTTAGCTAGGAGATATATGAAACTTACTGGGAGATTTTTTTCTACCATAAAATAATTATTCTAGATAATATAAGCATGAGACCAATTCAAGAAAAGGCACTTACGTCTTTTGCATTAGGTTTATCGAAGTTATAGAGTGTGAAAATTGAAATAGAGCTTAGTTTAGTTGAAAAACGCAGTCTTACAACTCTTACATTTGATAATGTAATACATTAAACTCGTACTCCCTAAATATGTCCTAAAATCATTGATCTGCTAATACAATTCATCTGTTATCTGGACAAAAATAAGTTTGTTTTTTTTTCAAACTTCAAACCTCCCTTACACAGATTTTTCATTATTTAGTCCAAAACATGTTCCTCAGTAATTTAACCAGAATCACAAGCTTTAAACTTACCAAGTGATACATATGTACATGTATTTAGCAGTGTAAAACGATTTCCCGATCTTTGATTTGACATTGGAAGATCTAGACAAAAACATATAATAGGTAACCGATTTTTTTTTTAGTTCGAGAGAAAAACCCGAGAAGAATAAAAGGAATAAGAACATGAGCATACTCCTATGCATTCGCCTCTGTATAATATTCTCTAAGAGTAACAGAAAAAGATATTGAGTTGACTCACACATTGAACATGTATAATCCAAATTCCAGTCACTAATAATCAAAGACGGTCACGAGAGTCAGACTAATTATATGACATGTTCTTGTAACTTTACAAGTAGGACAGTACCGAAAACCTGTGGCATGGCATACCGATATCAAACAAATACCGCATAAATCCTTGCTCCACTTTTTGCATAAAAGTTGGCAACATGTGCAACAGATCTTGTCCTTAAAGGAAGACAGCTTGATTGGTTTCCCTTTCATTTTCGATAAATAAATAATAGTTTAAGGGAGATTAAATAAAAGAATGTAAACAGAGGGGGGAGAGATGGTATTACACAGGGTGGCATATCGTCTTACACGGGCTTTAAGTTTACATTGATAGAAAGGTTAAGATACAGAGACCAATGAGAACGTTTTCAATATTTTACTAATGCAGGAAGATGACATTTGTTTTTTATTAAAACAAACGTCTAAAATGTGCTTACATAGCATCTTATTTCAAAAGGGGGAGGGGGGGGGAATGTTTAGCTTTTACTTTCCAAGACGACTATAGAAAGAGGAACAATATTTTCGAGAAAACTAATTATATTGACGTGAAATTTTTTTTTTTTTTTTTTTAATTAACATGTCTTTGAAGGATTATCCGAGTGAAAAATCCACAAAACAGCTATAAAGAGCATTCCACATAGGAAATTAACTTGATTTGGGAAGAAATTGAATTAAAAAGTATATAGAGTCTACTCAAACTCTAATAAAAAAAAATAAGATAAAGGAAAAAAATAAATGAACTGGATAAAATCCAATCAGCAGTCTAAAACATGATCTACTATGAGTAGATCTATTTTTGTCTTTTTAGTAAAGAAACAAACTGGTATTTATAGCTAAGATTGTCATTTTGGAAAATTTATTACAATACAAAAGCATGTTTACAAACATTATTCTTTATTTTTTTTTATTTTTTTTTTTTTCAATTTACGTTGTCATCTGCGTCAATAGTCAATAGTGGATTTAAGGATTAATGATGGATATCAATTTTAATGTAATTAATCAGAATTTTAAATCATATCTACTATATATTCATATATACTTCCAACTCCTAATGATGCAGAATGTCTAGGTTTGATAACGGCGAGACGGCTTCCGCTCTGAATGGGAAAAAGGCTGACCACTGATTGGCTTCTTGGTTTTTGAGTGACAGCTCTGGCGTTTGGTCAATTAAAAGTATTCTGTATACCGGTAGTAAACTTATATATACAGATGAGGAAAGTTCTCAATTTTGTTTCAAAATTTAACCAAAGTTTCTTTACAATTTTAATTCAAAATGCCTAAAAAGCATGAAGGAAGCGACTTTCTTTTACTTTCTACAGAAAGAGAGAAACCTTGTGGTCACAAAAGCAAAGCATAAACATTTTTCACTATAGATAATTTGATTATAGTGAGCAATTTATCTTGTAGTAATAGTACTTTAAACAGCCAATTGCTGAAGTGGTATCAAGGCGTGTCAAAGTAAAAAAGAAAGATTGACAAAAAACAATGAAATATAACTGCCAAATGAAACACATTATTGGACAACACAGATGTTTTAACTCTTACAAAGCTAAGCCCTTTACCAAACAATCTCAAGTTTTGATAACCCTCAGGAAAAAGGCTTTTGAAAACATTGTAAGAAAAGGAGAAAATGCTGAAAGCCAGAATTTCCTCCTTCTCCAGCAATGTTTTCAACCTTTCAAAAGACTACTCCAACCATTTTAGACACATTCTATTCGTCGGCTGTAATCCCTTCAATTTCAGACAACTCTAAAATTTTGTCTTTTGGTAAAGCCTTGATGTTCAATGTCTAACTCTTTACCATACGACAAAATTTTGGACTTGACCAAATTGTAGACATTTGAAGATGACAAAATAAATATACCTCAAATGAAAATTTCTGTCTTTGATATGGTAAAAAACATTGTGGGAAAAGGAGAAAATGCTAAATACCAGAACTTTCTCCTTTTCCCACAATGTTTTCAAAAGCTTTTTTTTCAGGGCCATTCAAACTCTGGATTGTGTGGTAAAGAATTTAAAAGGTACTGAAAATGCCAGATTTTATCGGTGTAATATTTCAAAGATGTCCTGAGCTAAAAAAAAAAAAAAAATTGAATTTCCAGTTCTAACATCCCTCCTTCCTAAGTGAAAATGTAAGTTTTGTTCATAAAGTGATGTAGCTTAATTAAAATTTTCAGCAAATACATAACATAATAGCTTTGATCATATAACACATAAGTTATAAAAGATATGAAGTAATCAACCTATATTCAATGTCATTTTCTCAACTTTTTCTAGCAATGATACTTTATACACCTGTTACTCATACACTGAATAAGCACTCTATACCGTATTTTGCGTATGTTTTGGGACACCCAAAGAATTGGGACACCATCAAAAATCACGAAAATAATTATTTTTCATGACCCAAAGATTTGGGACATACTAAAAATTGCAAAGCAAGATCGGTATTTTTTTGTTCCAAAGAATTGGGACAGTGAATATCTATTTAAAAAAAAAAAATCTTTCAATCCGTTTGATACCCTTTGTTTGCAACTATTTATTTCGCGCAGTTTTATTTCTACACACGTAACGTCGTAAGCATGCTTCCCAACCGTCCCGATTTCAATGGGAGTTTCCTGATTCAAGACAAAAAACCTGACAGTCTAATTTAAACCCCATTTCAAAAAGAAATCCGACGTAAGTATAAAAAGGGTGTGATAAACTTGTATCCAAGATACATAACGTGTATAACGTGTATATGTACATCCGAAGTTGACACCGTTGACACGCATGTATTTCACGGTCAATCGAGTTCGTTGTTTATAAATAGAAATCAAGGTACATCATTCTAGTTTATCGATCGAAGATCGACGAACCAATCAAATTTGAGAACGGTCCGAGCAGGTACTTGTCAGAGTGGAATTAACGTCATTCACCTCACGTACATGTAAGCAGGTAAAATATGTTGTGAATTTATCTACAAACGCAAAATAACATCCTCATCTCGATCCCAGGATGCAGACAATAATGAGTGACAAGTTAATCATCAACGACAACAATGATAAAAAGCGAAGTTTTAAGTTCTTAGTGCTCAAATTGATCGGTGAAATTCCAATCTGTCTAAAAATAGACCAACCTGCATATGATTGGATGTTTATCGACATCAATGACGTAGCAATATTTTAACGTCGGCAATATTCGACGGGTTAGCGGCCATTGACTTTCAGTATGAGAGATTGTCTTGTTTGACCATAAGTTTTGGGACAGCTGACAAAATAATTATTTTTTGTAGACCAAAGTATTGGGACACGAAAAAAATTAATTATTTTTTACTGTCCCAAAACTTAAGCAAATTACGGTAAGCTGATCTTCCATTCTGATCCAATTCTATCGTGTTAACTCTGTTGTTTGAATGCACTACTTATTTCCTGTATATTGTATTACTGTAAGACAAAATATGTTTAACTAACCTAGACTCCCAGCTTTGCCTGCATCCAGACTTTCAACAAAAAGTTCACACTTTGGTGAGATCAGATAACAGTACAGTAAGTGAGTCACCTGTGGGAAAAAAAAAGAATGCATCAATAGCAACTGTAATAAATCTTTACCAAATGACTAAATTTCACGCTCAACCATGTGTATTGAAAGGAAATTTACAGAGGACACAAAAGATGTAGCTCAAAAGATGATTTCTGTCTTTGAAATGGAACAAAACATTGTGGGAAAAGGAAAAAATGCTCGTTTTCAGCATTTTCTCTTTTTCCCCCAATGTTTTTAAAAGTCTGTTTCTTCAAGGGTGTTAATATATGTGTTTGTTTGATAAAAGGTTAAGTTTTCTTCATTTAAGATTTAAAAAAAAAATTCAAAAGGTTGAAAATTAAAGGCCAAGAGTAAAATACATGTATTAAATTTGGTGTTTACAAATAAAATTACATCTCACTTTTACATCAAACCACCTTTGACTTGTCATCTGAAAATGCTTCGAATTTGGAAGAGTCTAAAATTTTGTCATCTAGTAACAACTAAAAACCTAAAATTAACTGTTTCATTGTTAATGGGAACAAAACTGATAACATGGAATTTATAGCAGTGAAATAATCAGGATACAATCCACTGCTGTATCTACTAAAAAGTATGTAAAAATATATGACAAGACCACTTACTGTTGTATTTTTAGCCACAATATCATCAGTATTATTGTCATTAGTAGCTAGCCTGTACAAGTGCCTTGCTAGAAGAGTGGCCACTGCAGTCAAATTTTTGGCTTGTTCTGTAACATGGTCATACCATTCTGTTCTGTTCAAATCACCATAATCTGCTTTGATGGCCGAGGCTATATCAAGTCTGCTGTTGTAGTATCTAGTAAAAGCAACGAATAAAACTATATGAGCCATACTCTGTGAAAAAGGGAGCTTAAAGCATCTGCAAAAAGTATCGAGCCATGTCAGCCTCTGCAGTCCATGCAAGCTGACCTGAGTTGAAACATTTTGTTATTGGTCAATTTTCTGCATTTCAAAGACCAGTCTACAGCATGATTCTGTTGATTGTTACACAAAATGCATTTTATGGATCCATCATTATATGATGACTTGCTTGGTATAAAGCATCACAGAGATGCATTAAACTCCCTTTTGCCAGAGCTTGGCTCAATTATTTTCTCATCTTGCTATTAATATATGAGCCATGCTCTGTGAAAAGGGGGCTTAATGCATCTGCAAAAAGTATCGACCCAGGTCAGCCTGCGCTGACCTGGGCCGAAACTTTTCACTATTGGTCAATTTTCTGTTTGTCAAAGGACAATCTACCTCATGATTAAGTCAGTTATTGAAAAAAATGGCTCCTATGGATCCATAATTATGTGACGTCTTGGGCTAGTATCGTGTATAGCGGAGACACAATAAGCCCCCTTTTGCCAGAGCATGGCTCATATCTATACATCAGAGATATAAATTGAGGGAAGTGTTTTCTGTTCAAAAGAGCAGTACCTGTTTTTACTATTTAAACAGAAACAAAATATTTCACTGGTCAATATTGAAAGCATTGTAGACAACGAAAATAAAATGGCTCAAATAATGTGGTTTGCCTTTGAAAGGTTACGCAACATTGTGAGAAAGGGACTAAATGCTTGTTACCAAACTAAAAGCTGATCATTGTTTTGACAATGGATATGTGTGAAACCAGTCAGTGGCGTAAAAAGAATATCTTGCGAAGCACAAGTAACAGAAACTCCACACTGGCCGCCATGATATAACTGAAATAATGTTGAAAATGGTGTTAAACTAGTTTATATAGTTCAGGACTACAAAACCTACTTGTTTGTAAATCCTTGTTCATGATCAGTAATAACAACAGCTGGTAAAGGTGTTTCCTTCAGGAATGATTGCACAGAAGCTGGGGGGAGAGGCTTACTTCCTTTGACATCATCTATAAGTGACACATCCAGTTCCTTCAGCATCTTTATCATCTCATCTACCTAGTATTGAGAAAAGTCAGGGGCATACCCATGGGTTTAGAATCATTATACACTCCAAATATATAAAGCTATTTCACCATTTGCCTTCTAAGCATGACACAGCGTGCTTTTGTGGACAGTGTAAATCAAGATCAGACTGCACAGAATTTGCAGTCTGATCTTGATCTACACTGTCCTATTCAGTACAATTTTCCATTCTAAAAAATATAGGATGAAATTGCAATATATGGCCTTTTACTATCGGTTGGAAATTTTGAATTTTTTTTCCAGCATTTTAGTCTTAGTTATGAAGAAGGAATTGTTCTATACAGTGATAAAAGAATGTTTCGGATGCTCCCATTTTTTTACATTTCATACTTGAGTATTATTTGTTATGGATGCTACGCCTTTGAAAGTCATCATAAGATTCATGTATTTGTAAAATAATATCATCTCATTTCTTCAATTACAAACTTTGAACTCTCCACAGGAAGGGCCAACAGTGAAAGAACACTGTGATACTAGGATGTCTAAACATGCCCAAACATGGATGCATCCAAGCACATGAAATCCATCCCTTATAGGTTTCAATGTAAATTTTATCTAGTCTCCAACAGATATGCAAAGTTACAAACTTCTGATCCAATCCTTGAATGTATTTTCGAAGTCTTTTCCATGTATACTATGAAGACAATGGAATATTGCAGAACTGATATTTTTGAGCTGGACAAACTTCCAACCTGAAAGGTATTTTTTTAAACCTTGGGATGAACAAGAAGTCACACAGGGCAAAGGTCAGGCGAATACCAAGGGCGAGGGAGCACAACAACTTTTTCCTGCATTAGAAAGTCTTGTACAATAGATGCCTTGTGCGATGAAACTTTGTCTGCAGCAATCTGACATTGGACAAAGCTTTTGTAGATCTTTGTTTTTTTGAAATATCTTTGGGGTTTTTGTAAAACTTTAATATAACGACTAATTTCTCATTTTCCCACACCATGCTCTGTCCTTTCAAAAGCAAATCTCTTCATTTAAAAGCAAATTCAAATTGTCAGCTGCAGCTGCTTTGAATTCATACAAGTCTCAAGTATTCAGTATGGAGAAGAGTTAAAAAAAGAAAACTTTAGACCAAACCAAACTGAAAGCATTTGCAGAAGACAATTTCAGTATCACTCAGATTATAAGAAATGGTCCTATGAAGGGTAGAAAATATTGTTGGAAAAGGAGAAATGCTGGTTACCAGCATTTTCTCCTTCCCACAATGTTTTCAAATGCTTTCTTCCTCAGGGTCATTAAAATATCAAGTTTGTGTGGTAAAGGTTTAAAACTAAGGCTGTATCCTACCTTCTCTGACACATTAGGTTTAGTGACTGGATCTGTATGTATCCACAATTTACCATTATCTCTGTAAGCTAGCTGATTGACTTCAACAAAGTGGGAGATATGAGTCAGATTGATAGTGTGTAGGTAAGTACCATGCTGCTCTGGAAAAATATTATGTTTCATGTCATACACCATTCTGCCTGAGCCGATGTAGTCCCATGCTTCCTGCAAAAAAATATGGTTCAAACATAAAACACTGCAAGAAAACAGCTGGCTTGCTTGAATGCGTTATACACTGCTTATAACATTATTTCAGTCATATCATGGTCATAGTTCACATAATTAGGTATGTTCTGGGTTTCACCAGTACTAGGCTAGGGCTGTGAAGTGTTTTGTCCAAGGACATTTCCATGGAAAACCAGAATTTCCAGTGAGGTGAAAACTTAAAGCCTCCTGGGTACAAGTCCTACACTTTACCACTGAGCCCTGCGGGACCCCTGAAGGAAATAGGATGGGGTCTTTACTTTTATCATTTCAAAGACTAGACTGGTTGGGAGTCTAAGTCACTCAAATGACAAAAAAATTAAATTACATCTTGAGTTAAAGGCCCAGTATGAGCCAAAATTAAACAAGGCAGACGTTACAATGCATTTTAGTCACACCATTTAAAAGCACAGAATTTACTGTGAAGATGACAATCTGTTCTTGTATGGTTGGTCCAAGTATTAGTCACTAGCAGAAAACTCAATTTTGAACCATGTAAAACTAAAACAAACGATAAAGTGACATGGCAACTTTAAACAAGCATTTTCTTCTTTTCCCACAATATTTTCTTACTTTTCACAAACAATCTCTCAATTTAAGCCTAATTTGATTTGTTGTCTCCAAATGCTTTTAATTTGGACAATTCCATTACTTCAGCATTTGGTATGGGGTGAAGGAAGTGAATTTCTAATCCATGGTTTCAAGATTCAACCTTCATTGGCAGTAATGGTTTCTGGTTTCATCCATGGTCTATTCTTTACCCAAGTACAAAATTGAAGACAAAGCCAAATCGAAGTATTTGCAGACAACAATTTGAATGTGGCTAAAAAATGATTTCTGTCTTTGAAAGGGAAAAATGGCAAAGGCAAAAACACTTTATACAGCATTTCCTCCTTTTCCTACAGTGATTTCATAGAACTGTTTGGTAAAGGATTAAGATGATGAACAAAGCTCTAATATTTCAATAACAAACACTTTTGGCACATATCTTTGTAAGACTTTTTCTTTCCTCCATTTTTTTTTTAATTCATCATTCAAAAGTGTGGTAATTATCATGAAGATGACAGTCTGCCATTGTACAGTGGGTCCAAGTGTTAGCTACATGTAAATGCAGGAAATTGAATCTTAAAATCAAGCAAAAAGTAGACAAAAAATTGAGCGACTTGGCAACTTTTAACCTAGTTTTAACACTCATTTTTCTGCCAGCGACTAACACTTTGAGGGACTGCACAATGACAGAATGTCACCTTAAATTCAAATTCTCGCCACAGGGCCTATCTTACCCCTTGGAAAAAGGTGAACAGGATATCATTAGGAGAGCCTCTGATTTTCTCCTTCACTTTACCAATTGCCTCTGCAGCTGCCAGCAAAGCTACAATACCAGACACATGGTTGTCAGCACTTGGATAAATATCTTCAAACATCGAGAAAGAATCCATCTGTAAATATAAAAATATGAACAATGCTTTTGCAAAAGGGAGTTTAATGCATGTCCGTGATGCATTATACCAAGCAAATCATCACTTAACTACAGATCCGTAGACTCCAATTTTGACCAACAACCAACTGAATTGTGAGGTAGAATGGTCCCTGTACATGCAGGAACACAAATAGCAACACGTTTTGACCCAGGTCAGCCTGCTCAGACTGCTGACATGGGTCAATACTTTTTGCAAATGCATTGACCCTCTTTTCACAGAGCATGGCTCACACATTTTTCACTGTTCTTATGACCTGTACATATTCATTAGTTATTAACTCTTTACAAAACAACAAAATTTGGGACTCAACCAAGTCAAAAGCATTTGCAGTCAATAAATTAAATATAGTGCAAATGATGATTTCTGTCCTTGATCAGGTAGAAAACATTATGGAAAAAGGAGAAAATGGTTGATACCAGCATTTTCTTGTTTCCCCAAAGTGTTTTTCAAAAGCGTTCTCCTTCAGGGTCATTAAAAGTTGGGATTGTGTGGTAAAGAATTACTAAATATCTAAGGACAAGGGGGAGCTCTTTTCAAAGTTAATCAATAATATCTTGGGGCCGGGGTTTTTTGTCAAAAAGATATAAAGAAAATCTTTATTGAGTACAAACATGAAACAGAAATCCTTGATAACAGTCATTTAATAATTGCAGGTTTAATTCAAATTCTTGAAACCTATGAGCATACCTAACAATGCTAACAATATAATTATATACGAGAATTCCACTTTAAATTCTAAATGATTTGTTTCTTCAATCTGCATCTTTAGCCATCATATGCTATAATATATACTATAATGTACAATAAATAATTAGCATATTTGCCTAACTCACCCTTGCTGCTGCAACAATGACAGACTTGTTTGGCCTAATTTCTGTATTATTCATCGTCTTCACAGTGGCAAACACATTTCTATCTCCCATAGGATCACAGTATCTGTCGGGTGTAATATTGAGCTGATGTTTTGTTCTTCTTACACACACTTCAGAGTTTTTGGCACCGTCCATGCGGTCCTTCAGTTGTACAGCACACAGTGGGTATTCCCTTGCCATGCCATTAACTGGTTCATTGAACTTTTTATAGCACTGCAAATACAATATAAATCTCTACTCTTTACCACACAATTCCGAATTTTAAATTCCGTCTGGAGATCGGCTTTTGAAAACCTCGTTGGAAAAGGAGAAAATGCTGGTAACTAACATTTTCTCCTTTTTCCAACAAGATTTTCTACACTTTTATAGACAATCACCATTATTATTCCCCGCCGAAAGCAGAGGGATATAGTTTTAGCATTGTCAGTCCGTCCGTCCTTCCACCCGTCCGTCCCTCCCTCCGTCCAGGAGAATATCTCCAACACCATTGGACGGAATTTCGTGAAACTTTATACATGTGTACAATAACCCATTCCGCCAAGACACTTTCTTTTTTTTTTGATTCAATGAAACATGGCTGACTGGGAGCAATTTTAAGTTACGCGGTCAAGTAAATTTTTCGGCGGGGGATATCATTTCAACGAAATTGCTTGTTTCAGTTACATTTCATAATTATATTGTCTGCTATGCTTTCAATTTCTTACAACAAGGTTTTCAACACTTTCACAGACAATAACCATCATTTAAGCTACATTTTACTGGTCGTCTGCAAATGCTTTTCATTCGGACATGTCAAAGATGTTACTGTTTGGTAAAGAGTTAACAAACAATCTCTCTATTTAACAATCCCAAGAAAGAAGGCATAACAAAAGAATGAGGGAAAAGAGAAAATGCTAGTCACTAGCATTTCAGAAACCAGCATTTTACTAGCATTTTCTGATTAAAATTTTGTGTCTGCATATGCTATGAAATTGGACTAGTCTACATCTTTGTTTTTCAGTAAGGGGTTAATTATCATATCCTCTATGGATGTAAATCTAAGTAACCAGAATTCCCATCCCTGTATGATCCATAAATAATGTAACACTTACATAAGTCTAAACCCTTTACCAAACAATCCAAAGTTTTCATAACTCTGCGAATTAAGGCTTCTGAAAACATTGTTCAGGGAAAGGAGGACATGCCTACTTAAAGGACAAAACAGTTTTGTAAAAAAATTAAGATAACAAGAAATTACTAACCATAAGCAAATTCTTTCATCATTTTATAACTTTTGCATAACATGCACGAAGCAGGTGCATCACAAGATTCCCATTATTTGTTTAAGAATTTTGTATCTATCTTTCATCTGCTACATAATCCTGTGTTTTAAAAACCCTCAGGAAGAATGCTTTTGAAAACACTATGGGAAAACGAGCAAATGCTGGTAAACAGCATTTTCTCCTTTTCCCACAATGTCTTCTAACCTTTCAAAGACAAATCTACTCATCTGAGCCGGTCCGACAAATCACCGAAATACCGAAATACCACCGAAACACCGAAATACCCGCAAAATTTTATTGTTGGGTTCAAATAACTGAAAAAAGTATGCAGAATTTTTTTCTTTCTTTTCTTTTCAGAAAACATACTTAATCAAAGCATTAATCATTATTGAGAACAGTGACGCTGTTAGTATACACTGATCATTGATTTACGTTGAGAACAATCACCGAAACATTCGTGTGCCTGACCTGTTACACACCGAAATACCCGATCTCGATGACGACAATCTAGACCTAAGATTTATCAATTGGAAATTATCACTTATATTTCTTTTGAATGATTAACACACACAAAAAAGAGCGCTAATCCACTTCATTTGCGAAATAAGTAGACGGTGAGACCCAAATCAGACATTACATGATGTAAGTCTCTGATCCGACAAACACACAAGTTTCTCGGCACGTTCTGTTCTCTTCTGTTCTGTTAAAGTGAAGCGATCATAAATGTTCGGCTAACATATTCAAATTTGTTTGATATGTAGGTTTGTCCTTGTTATTTTTGAAGTAATATGGTTATATTTATAATCTTATTGGCGAAATTGTAATTGTCTTATCAATTTACGCCTGGTGCCGTGCTAACTAAACATTCAAAATGGCTGCCGGTTTTCTAATTTGGTGACGTTTTATCTCATATTTTCCAACTTAAAAATGGAAAGCTATTTTTTCTAGCATACTTATGGATAAAGATCAGACACATCAATCTTGTACAAAAACAACTGAAGGGAGATTGCGGAGGTATAATCCCTGAATTGACCTATTTTAGTACGTGGAGCGGGTATTTCGGTGGACATTTACAGCACGGTAGGTTAGTCCGGTGCACATTCTTCACGGCGGGCCTCAATAACATGTTGCTATTTTGACATTAGGTTTAATACTAACCCTTCTTCATAAATGAAATTACAATTTGGTCAAAAATCATAACTTCAGTTATCGTAATAACTAAAAAAAAAAACGGGTATTTCGGTGTTTCGGTGGTATTTCAGTATTTCAGTGATTCGTCGGACCCATCTAAGCTACATTTTAATTGGTGTCTGCAAATACATGTATGTTCAATCTGGGTGATTATAAAATTTTGTTGTTTGGTAAAGAGTTAGATAAGCTTAGAAACTGAAAAAGTGATAGAAAGTTATATTTACATTTATCCTTTACCACAAAATCCCGAGTTTTAACAACCCTAAGGGAGAAGGCTTTGGAAAACAATGAGGAAAAAGAAGAAAACACTGGTGACCAGGATTTCCTTCTTTTCCCACAATGTTTCTCTATCCTATTAGAGAACAACAGCTCATTTGTACTGATTTCAAATTGGTTGTCTGCAGTTAATTTTAATTTGGAGAGTCAAGAATTGGTTATCTTTTAAAGTGTTTAAAAAAAAAATGCATTGAACTACTATCAGCCAATAGTTTCTGTACCTCATCAATAACAAAAGCAATGTTGTCTTCATTAGTCAAGACAACTATGGGAAATTTATAATCCTGAAACATCATATTGTTTCCATAAGGGTTCCATTTCACGTCTTTACATCCAGCATAGTCTTTCTGGCCAGCATAAAGTCCTGTGAAGATATGACTAGTACAACATCTATTAACAGTGAAATCTTTATGAATAACCCTGAGGAGTTAAGATTTTGAAAACATTATGGAAAAAGGAGAAAATGCTGGAAGCCAGCATTTTCTCCTTTTACCACAATGTTTTCAATCCTACATGTATCAAAGAGTTGACTCAAAATTTATTTGTAGTCTGCAATTCTTTTAATATTTCATTTTCAATATGAGCAACTCTAAAAATCTGTTGTGTGGCATACAACTACCTCTTTATCTAGCCGTCCCCTTCCTTTTCTGAGGAAAAGGGCTTTTTAGACATTGTGGGAAAAGCACAAAATTCTGCTAACCAGCATAATCTCTTTTTTTCCCACAATCTTTTCTGCCACAGGGAGCAGAGTACCCAGGTACTATATAAAAAGATATTGCAGCACTCAATAAAGGCTTATTTAACTCTTTACCACACAATTCTGAGTTATTACCTTGAGGATATTGCCATTTAAAAACCTTGTGAGAAAAGGAGGAAATGCTGGTTACCAGTATTTTCTCCTTTTCCAACAAAATTTTTCTGCACTTTCACAGACAATTACCATCATTTCAGCTAAATTTAATATTTCTTTGGCAAATGTTTTCAAATTTGACTAGTCTGAAAATTTGTAGTTAGACAAAAAGTTAAACAGCATGAGAAAAGGACAAAATGTTGGTAACAAGTATTTTCCCATATTGCCTTTTACTCTTTGAAAAACACAGTCCATGCCTTGAGTGACATAAAAATTTTCCTCAGCCAATGCTTTCGATCCAGAAAAGTCTAAAATTTTGTCATCTTGTAAAAAGTTAAACAAAAACACCATTCCAAGTTTTCAACTTACCGTAATCATCATTGGGACATGATTTGTCTGGGGAGAAATCCTCTGGTAATTCATATAGATCGCCTTTTTCTTGTTTTGGTTTTGGTACATGTATAACCATGACACCATTCACTCGTCCTGATGCAGTCAAATTTCTTAAGGTATTTCTGTAAAGAAAAATGTTACAAAATTTGCCTAACTTAAAATTTCTATATAGAAAACTATCAAAAAATTTATCATACTTAAGATATTAAAAAAATGATCTTAATGGAGAAAGCATAAAAATTGTATCTAGCCTTTGAATAAAGCAATAACTTTAATACTAAACCATAGATAGATCCTTAAAGCAGCAAGCCCTATATTATCTGTTTCTGCAGGCAGTGTAGATAAAGAGCAGACAGCAAGGAACATGCAGCCTGACAATGGATCTGCACTGTCTGTTTCTTTGTCACATCCTCTGGCCAAAAGTATCAAAAATGTCACCTATAGCCTCTTGAGGAGGTAATGAGTGAAACGAGTTTTTAAAAAAAATCTTAAGATCAATCCATTACCAAACAATTCTGGATTTTAAAAACCTTGAGGAAGAGGCCCTTTGAAAACATTGTGGGAAAAGTAAAAAATGCTGGTCACCAGCATTTTTTACTTTTCCCACAATGTTTTCAATCCTGCCAAAGAACTTTGGTTCATTTCTACCAATTTCAGATTTGTCATCTCTAGATGCTTTTATTTAAAATTTGTCATTTGGCAATGGGTTAAGACAAAGCTAAAGTTGTTTCTTGGAGTTTTAGAATTTAGTGCTTTGAATACTTAAACAATAGATGTTTGTTACTTGTTTGTATGTTTTTTACTGCCGTTTCCACCTATATATCAGTTATATAACTGCGGCCAGTGTGCTTATCTCTGCATTCCTGGATTTTCTTTAACCCATTCTTCACACTAAATTCTTCCAATACCACTGGCTGCTTGATGATCAGCAGTGACAGAGGAATTAATACTGTTGCAAGTAATATAACCATTCCTAAAAAAGAATTTGTCTAGCTTGGGATTGAACCAGTAACCCCTCTTGTTTCGAGTACTGTACGTTTCTAACTGTGCTGCCAGGCTTGGTTTAACACAAAATATATTTCAGTAACTACATGAAGTTTCACAATGAAAAAAGGAGCATACTCACTGATTGAAATCAATTGCCTTCAAGAGCACAGCATAAGGTGGATCTGGACCATCCTTTAGAACCCAATCTAGATCTGATGTATCATTGATAAAATGAACAACTCCGACATTTCCTTTAGGTTCAGCTGAAAGGAACGGGTGAGATATTTCATATCATATTAACTCTCCACATGAGGAAAAAAAATCAGACTTTTCAAAACTGAAAGCAATTGCAGTTAGCAAATTATATTTGGCCTTTGTAATTGAACAGATAGGAAACCTTGTCTTCACTCGTTAACAAATGGCAAAATTTTAGACCAGTCCAAATTGAAAAGATTACAAATGACAAAGAAATTGTTTCTTAAATAACAGGATTTGTTTTTAAAAGCATATGAAAGATTCTGGGAATGGGGACAAAAATGCTGGTTACTAGCATAATTTTCTCCTTTTCCAACAATATTTACAAAAGTCCCCAACATTTGGGTTGTAAAAACACAGTACTGTTTGTAAAAGGATTAAGCCAAAATACTGCTAGGTCTCATCTGTTGTTGTTTGGTGAAGAAGTAAAGCAGTATTATGAAAATATTTCATTCATTTACAAAATTAAGCCTCAGGCTGCTATGTGGGACTAAATGTGCTATTGTGGCCAGAGTAGATCAAGATAAGAATGCACAGATCATGCAGTTTGATCTTGGATCTACACTGTCCAATGGGGAGATATTTTCCTCAAACAATTACCCTGAAATTGCAAAATTTTGGTTTTTACTTTAGGCTGCAATGTTCCATTTAAGTTAGGAGGTTAAGGGTGAAGGAAAGGTTTACAACATTTCTATGTTTGATTAAAACCAGCATTTTTTTTTTCCATCAACAAAGTGGTTAAAAAGAATCAATATCTCCTTTGCTTAGCAAACCTTAAAACATCAGTTGACAGACCTGTTTTATGGTAAAAGAAAGAATTATCTTACATGTGCATCCTATCTGATGTGTTCCATTTAGACGCCTAAAGCAAGGAGCATTATTTACATTGTCAATGGTGACATATATCTTATCCTTAACTCTCTTGCAGTGTCCTGAAAGTAAAAGAATAGTTGAATGTGGTTACAAGCATTTCCTCCTCTTTCCAAACTGTGTTTAACTCTTTACCAAATGACAAAATTTTAGACAGGTCCAAATTGGAAGCATTTGCAGACGACAAAATTAATGTAACTCAAAAATTGAAAGTTGTTTTGGGACGGGAATAAAACATTGTGGGAAAAGGAGAAAATGCTGGTTACCAGCATTTTTTCTTTTTCCCACAATGTTTTCAAAAGGCTTCTTTCTCAGGGTCATAAAAACCAGAGATTGTTTGATAAAGGGTTATAAGTCTTATCCATCAGGATAGTTAAAACTCGGGCTGGTTTGGTAATGGGTTAAAACCCTGGATCCATATTTACCAACCATTCTTAAGAGTAGTATGTGTCTTATTCTAAATCTGAAAGGAACGAAATTCTAATTGGCTAAACCACTTCTGTTTGGCTGAACCATTTGATTTAGCCAACCAGAATTAGCATTGCTTTGAAATTTAGAAAACTCTTCAGAATAAGGCGATGACTATTCTTACAAATGGATGTTGAACATGGACCCTAAAAAGGGAGTCAAAGGGAATGGAGGTTGACAGAATTTCCAAATGTACCGGTAATAATAAATTAATATATCAGGAAACTTGTCTGTCAGTAACAACTTCTTTTTAAGTTGTTTCTTTTTTTTTCCCTTTTTCGTAAAATAACAATAGAAATTCTGTAAGTACCATAATACTAACATTCAGAGCACAAAACTATTGATGTCATTCGTAAGTCATTACTAAATAAAACTGCCTTGTCACCCATACAAGTAGTACATGTAATTACAATGCACTCTGTATATACTGCCCTCATACATTATTGCAGATCTAATGCTGTGCTTTAAATATACATATAATCAGAACAAACTACCATGTAATTCTTTGCAACAATTTAATCAATAATTTTAACAAGTATAACACACACCACTTTTTTAATTTATCTGTGTCCAATTTTTGTAAACAGCTACATGACGGAAATAATGCAAATGTAAAATGCATGATAATGTAGAATCCGGGATAACGTGGGAAGCTCTCAGAGAGACACATGTACCAAACAGCATCGCTGCATTAGCTAGCTAAATAGCAAAGCAGAAATTTTCGAATGCTTAGTTTCCAAGGTGCTGGCCAATAATAGGTGTTGTTATGTTTTACTTCCTGATGGGAGAGGGTCAAAACTGCCCACTTCCAAAACAGCTTGGTCCAAAACAGCCCACTTTTATGGGTACCAAAAAGGCCCAAATTCGAAATATGACTTACTGTAATTTCAATCAATTTTGACAATGAATTTTAGAACTTTCTTTAATCCTATCTATTTTCAAATAATGAATTCAATTTATGTGAACTTAGCCCCACCCTCACCTGTTCTTTTTGCATGATTAGCTGGCATTCTTAAAAAAAACAAAATTTATGTACATTTGGGTTAATTTCCTTACAGTTTTTTCTCCTACTGTTGTGCTCAAATCACTAACGTGGAATATGACAGCTGCATACATTCTGTCAAGAAAGGATACATCACTGTGCATGTTTCCATACATTGGTAGGAGACAGTCTTGCTTGATTCTCATGATCAAAGTGCATACTATTACTAAATTTCTTAAAACTAAAGTGTGTCCAAATGACAGTGATAACCTTCATTAGTTACTTTCAAATAATGTTTGACAACAAAGTGGGCCGCTTAGGAAATGGACCATTTTGGAAGTGTGTCATTTAGATACCTATCCCTTCCTGATATTGCTGGATTTACTGATGTTTTGGTAACAGACAAGTTCCATAAATTAGACTTAAAGATAAATCAATTGGAAGTTTTGGTAACAAGGCAATCCTATAATCTTTAAGCATGGTGATGTTTTTTACACAGAATACATGGCGTTGTTTTGTTCCAATGTTTATTCTACAGGAAATATTTCCACATTTCTACAAAACTTGAAGATTGGAGCAACATCTGTTACATGTTTAGGATAATGTATAATTCATTACCTCAAGTATGATTGAGATTCGAAAATACGAAAATAAGTTAAGCATGGCAGGTGAAACATAACAAAAATATTATTCATGTAAATAGCTGTGTAATGGGTATGAAAAATGGCATAATACCAGCAATTCCCCATTGCTGTATCGCAAAAACCTATGAAAATCAAAATTATGCATCAAAGAAATTGCAAACGTTATCTGAGATTCATTCTGTATGCATCAAGTACATCATTAGTTAATGGAATGAAGCCAAAATTCCGTTAAATTCTTATCTTTTCTCTCATAAGACAATGGCAAATATTTGCATAGAACTTTATGGCAGTGCGGAGTTCCCTGTATTATGCCTGAAAAAGGTAACAGTACCTAAAAACTTAATATTTGCTTTGTTACCGTGATATCCAATAAATTTACTCTCAGGGCTTTTTTTATGGTTTGGGGAAGACAACCGAGACGCTGGTCAAAAGGGGAAAAAATGCGCAACATAGGCCATATTTGGGGAAAATTTACCGTCTTGCTATATATGTTGGTGTACATCATTATATACGTATATGATATACATTACACATTATGTACTATCAATAGAACACCTGAATTAATCTTTGAAATAACACTTAAACATATGAAACTGAATTAAACTGTTTTGTGAATACTGAACTCTCAACAGGGTTCTCACTAGGTCCAGAATCCCAAAAGTCATTTACTCTTGGGACCAAATTTTCAAGAGTCAAAATGGAATTTCCAAGAGCCAAAGAGAAATGTCTGAGGGTCAAAATTACTTGATTACCATTAGGAGATAAGGGTGAAATAAAGACAGTTTTTCATTCATGCTCTTTGTTTATGGAAACAAATATGACAAGAAAATACCTCAGCTGATGTAAAAACTTGTTGGAATGAAGCCGCAAGCATATAGAAGAATTTTTACTTGCAGCCCTAGCATGCAATTCATCTGTATGAACTAGATCTAATAGACAAAAACTAATTTTTAACTGTTTACCAAACAACAAAATTTTTAACTCGATCGTGTTTTAGACATTTGCAGACGACAATTCAAATGTGGCTGGAATGATTTATCTGTCTTAGCCTAGAACATTGTGGAAAAAAAAGAAACTATAGATCAAATCCATTAAGGTGTTATTTCTTTAAATTTAAGTATTCTTTTTTGGTCCATTTATGTCTTCTTTCACACTTGTTCCAGTGCTAATACTGTAAGACAAGGAGGCCTAGCCTACATCCCCCTACCATCTAGTTATTTTATTAAGGTTGTGTAATCTATTTTCATTGTAAACAACAACCACAGTTTTTCCTAATTTTGACTTGATCTAAGTCTAGTTTGTTTCTTGAGAAATACAATTTGTCAAAGATCTTCATCAGAAGTTAAACCAGATCCAGTAAGAAATCTGTGATTGCTGATCCTCGTCACTTCACGCATAAATAAAATCCAAAACTCAGTCAAGAGGAAAAAGCGTCTGCTATTCATTTACATTTGTGATCGGTTCGCATACAAAGTCCAATACATTTCACCGAAATTATTAACTGAAATAAAATAATCGCAGATTTTTCCAGGTTAGTATGTGACAAACGTCAAAAGATAATGATTGTACAACCTGAATATCCCAACTTTATGTTTTCATAATGCTTGAATGTGGAGAGAAAAATGATTTTTTTCCCAATCAGTAGACTTTGTCTGCAAGTGATCTAAAATTAGAATCTAATCTTCCGGGAGTGTCATTGGTTTCCTCCCTTCCATGAAAATTTCATACATTTTCCTGCGAGTTTATAAATGTAATAGGTATATATAATCTTTTTTACATCTCCTTTCATCTTTTCTTTCCTTTTTTGTAGCACATTATGTTGCAATATTGGAGCGGCCTAGAAGATTTTAGCATGAATCGCGCAATCACCCCGTCCAGAATAAACACTGCTTTTTGGTAGCCACGTTTTTGTTAAAGCACGGAAGAAAGCGTTGAATACCAAATGCTGGATTCCAGAGGTTTTTCGCATTATACCCCGATGGTATTCAAAATACTCCATGCAAAGAACGAATGGGAAGTACGAAATCGGCCAATTAGTGACAGTTTTCTGTGAATCCACAAAGGCGGATGGCTCATTATAAATGAACCAAAGTATCAGTCGTCTTTGCAGCCAATCTTTCGGTCTGGGATTGGATTTATTAACTAAATCTTAGTACATTTCTTTTTATAACAGAAGGGCAAGTCGATTTCTTAGGAGAAAATTGATTGCTCAGGGGAAAACTACATGTCCAATTTGTCTGTCTGTTACTGAAACATCTGTCACTCATGTTGCTTATATCTACTTTACTTTTTTACTTTAAATGAATTATCTTTGTTAATACCACATTAAATTCTTCTGCTATCAACTTTAGGAACGTTATCTTCAGAAACTTCTTCTTTTCCATTTAGTAAACATGTTTCAATGTAGTCACATCAACATCACCATCATAGATCTGATTCTAAATTTCAGTTTTCATGACTGTCCAACTTTCTACTCTACTGGACTTTATCACCACTGAATTTAAAAAAAAAAAAAGGCAAGTGGAAAAAAAGAACTTCTTTGATGTCTATATAGTAAGAAAATGCTTTACCTAATCTTAGAACAAGACACAGAATAAAAGGTGTAAGCAAAAAAGGTTTCATTGTAGCTTTAACTTCCTAGGTGAGTCAAAATAGATAAAACATTATGACGGATCATAATAGATGTAATCCGAATATGTAAGAGTAGTAAAAAATAGTTTCGAGAAAATTTTGTCGGTGTATCAGTTAACAGTTTCAATTCGTGTAATCCGGACATTACGTTGTTTTCCGTGAAAATGGGGAAATTATAATCAACGATACTTAATTTTTTTCCAAGTATTTAACATTTACTAGATATCATTGTACCTTCATATTCATACAGGAGCCGGAGGAACAATAACAACAATCCCATCGATAACAACTACAACAACCAAACAACAACAACAATAGGAAAATGGCTGAGGGTGGTGAATCAAAATTTGTACTAAAATTACCAGAGATATTTACAGAAATTTGGAAAATCTATGATATACTTGAAAAGACAGAAGAGTCAACATCGTCAGACAAAAACCAGGTTTTTTTTTTTTTTCGTTTTTTAATGGTGACTGATAATTGACAAAGATTGATAGTCGTAGTGTATAAAATGTTTATTCTACGGGCCTTTTTTCATTTTTTCACTCGCTTTTCTGTGGATGCCACATATTTTGATACCTCACCCTGCACTATGCATATTTTATTGATGATGGCATTTTAATAATTATTTTCATTGAACGTGATATACTCATTGTATTTACAGGGTTATGTTCGTCATGCTTGTGAGTTGTGTAAAACGGCTATCGAAATGGTCAACAAACTGCAGCTGTTTAGTGACAATGAGGACATAGAGGAAGTCTCCACAAATGAACTCAAGTATGTATATCCTTTGCTTAACAAGCCAAACCCATAGACGACAGCTTTTGAAAATACTGTGGGAAAAGGGGAAAATATGGTGACAGTGCATTTGGATACTAAACCTTAACACTTTACGGTGTCAGGAGAAATCGTCCCCTGGAGAAATCGTTCCCAAACTGCTTGGGGACGATTTCTCCAGAGAAATCGTCCCCTGGGGACGAATTCTCTGGAGATATCATCCCCAAATTAAATTTTGGAGATACCGTCCCCATCCCCATATTCATAATTCATATAATCATATTGTTGTTAAAGTTGTCTTTGAAAAACATTTTTGAAGTTTTTTTGTTTTTTTTTTTGCTTCAGTATTTACTTTGTGTAACGATTTTCTTCAGTCAAGAGCTATTTGATTACACTGTCATTGTTTATACAGCAATTTTCACACTTACAAGGTGTTGTTAACACCTGTCACGCCTTCCACAGGTAGCTTTACACCTGAAAGATTTTTAATTTTTCCTGTTTGTTTGAATTGGATTTTAAACCAAAGCAATTACGAAATATATTTGTACATAAAACAGTAGTCACTGGTCATTAATTGGAATCAATATCTCTCTCCCTCCCTGTCTCTTTCTCAATCAATCTCTCTTTCTCTCAATCGGCATTGGTCTTTCATGTATTATAATGGGTGTCAGCCTGTAGAATTCTCTCTCCGTATGTCTCTGTCTCCGTATCTCTTCTCTTCTCTCTCTCTCTCTCTCTCTCTCTCTCTCTCTCTCTCTCTCTCTCTTGCCATCACTTGGCAAGGAATATTAATTTTTGTTTTATTTCTCTTAATTATAGGACCGTAGATCTGTCTTTTTCTTCGTAGATCTCCCCTTCCTGTCTCTCAATCATTCAACATGAGGGTGTTAATTTATTTGTTTTGAATATTTTTTTTTCGTCCATTCATCTCTCTCTCTGCATTGGCTACTATTTTTTTTTTGTATCGAGTTCTTTTTTTAAATAGCTGGGATTTATGTTTTATAGTTTTTGGTTCATTTCAGCCTTTCAATCGTGAACGTTTTCATTGACTTATCACTGTAAGTGTTTATTGACTCTGATCTCTATATTCTGTACAAGTAAACATTTTCTAGACGATTCCTTGTTCAGAAAACATTAACTGAAAAGGCTGATTACTTGCAGTCTACACATAACTTTCCTGCCCTTGCAAACGTAAATTTCCGAACAGTGCTTTACAGAAATTTCGAAAACGTCCCTCAAAAGGAGGAAATACATTTAACCAGCTCTAGGACTTTCTTCTTGCCGTGCATGTTTTTTCCCTTGTACTGTTTATGTATGAGGTGATTTTTTAAGGACCATTGATATCTTTATAAGTAGTGTTCCCACTAGCTTTTTATTTCAAGGGTACATTTACCCCTGAGCTGTAAATCTGGGGGTAAGATTTCATATTAGAGGGTATGACAATAATGGTTCTCAACTAGAGGTAAAGCAATCAATATTGATGATTTGCAACAAAAAAGTCTGTTATATTAAGATATCTCTGGAAGTTTTACTGCTTAAAGTCATTAAAAAGCTGAAAAGACGGTCTGAAGTGACTCTGGTCGGACAATGTCAAAAGGAACATTTCGTTGTGTCATGGGTTTCCGTGTTTTTTGCACCGAGCATTTTTTCGTAACTGTTAATTTATGGATAGGTATAACCGTATTTCCGCGTGATTTGACAATACATGTAATTTATCAATACGGGTAGCAATTAACTACAAATCCTGTCAATTTACACAAGCGGATAATGCCTTTTTTTTTAACGTTTTGTTGTTTTTTTTTCTTACGTGAGGTCTCGCGTGTAACCAAAATTTGTTACGTGAATTTCAATTCTATAACGTGATTTACGCAATAATTTGCGTGAGTGCGAACACTGATAAGCCTCCCATTAATAGGGAAATAACTTATGTACTTAGTTCTTCGATGAGAGGATGAACCTTTGTAACAGTCACTAAAATCAAATAAGCATAATCAGTTTCTCTTGCCAACTGATGAGAGAGACAGAGAGGCAGAGAAACAGTCAGACAGACAGGTGTTTGGACAGGAACCGATATACATTACATAAATTTATCCTTGCCGAATGAGGGAGAGGGAGATAAAGACTCATAATTTTAGTATAAAAATACATTTAACGACCGAAAAACTACTGTTTTAAGAACATAAATACCTTTAAATTGTTTTAAAATCAAAATCAGCTAGTAAGACTTTTTAAAAATCTTTCAGGTGTAAAGCTGTGAAAGGTTTGAACAACAACTTGTTAGTGTGAAAATTGCCATATAAACAATGACAGTGTAATAAAATACTGAAGCAAAAAAAAAAACTTTAAAAATGTTTTCAAAGACAACTAAAACAACAATATATTTGAATTTTGAAGATGGGGACGATATCTCCAAAATTTAATTTGGGGACGATTTCTCCAGAGAAATCGTCCCCAAGCAATTTGGGGACGAATTCTCCAGGGGACGATTTCTCCAGCATTCCACTTTACCAATCAATCCCTGGTTTTCGGTCACACTAAAATACGCCACAGAAGAATTATATGCCACAGATACACCACAGCAGAAATGTATACGCCACAGAAAATATATAGCTGTCGAAGCATGATTTTTATGTTTTATCTTGTAGTTTATGTTCTTATCTATCATCTGTGCAAAAATTACTTAAAAATATTTTATATTTATGGAGCAAATTGATCTTACAAAATACGCCATAGCTTAATTATATGCAACAGATACGCCACAGGACGAATCAGTATGCCACAGCAAATATATAGCTTTGAATGCTTGATTTTTATGTTTTATCTTGTAGATTATGTTATTATCTATCATCTGTGCGAAAGTTACTTTGAAATATTGCAATTTATGGAGTAAATGGATCTTATAAAATACGCCACAGCTTAATTATACGCAACAGATATGCCACAGGACGAATCCATACGACACAGCAAATATATAGCTTTGAATGCGTGATTTTTATGTTTTATTTCGTAGATTATGCTATTATCTATCTTTTGTGCAAAAATTACTTAGAAATATTGTATATTTATGCAGTAAATCGATCTGATATTATTGATGGGGATTGGCTGCCATTTTCATGCATTGATATGTTTATAAAAACTGTAAGGGAGATAACTCTATGGACTCTGAGTTACTCTAGCTGGTCGATACATTTATGGTTTTGCAAACTGCAGACAACTAATATTATAAATAGTGGAGCTGTAAGGGATCAGAATGAATAATACGGACATTAAATGACAAGGAAATGTTCCAATCGCTGGAAACTTTCTTACAGTGTTTTTTTTTTTTTTTTTGTGTACGTGAATTGCACTCTTCTTTTTTGTTCTAAATGGTATATTCCTTCATTCAACTCGAATTTCTAAGTTTGAAGCTATAAAAATTGCGGCAGGGGGAGAAAAGAAAGCTTTCTCCAGCGTTGTTGAAGGATGCCTCCATTTTTTGTTACCAGCATGTTCTCCTTTTCCCACAATGAATTGTAATTAGGGTTTATCACCGTATGGTCATAGAACTGTTTACCATATTGTGGTCCAAGAAAGAAAGGACTCACCATTATTGGACGAAGAGCACTTACTCCCTTTCCCACTATAATTTCCACTCAGTATTTCTCAAAATTGTCATAACAAGCATATTCAGTGTTTTGAATGTAAACAGTTTGCTTCTCGATTTTAGATCTAGTTTCTTCATTTTGTATATAAGATATATTTAATGTACAACTCAAACATCGGTATAGGATTAAGGTACAAGTGAAGTCTTCACTCTTTACCAAATTTTTATACAAAATTTTTGACTTTCTCAGAGCATTTGCATACAACATTCATCAAAACATGAAACATGTCTTTCAAAAGAATAGAAAACATTGTTGTAAAAGGAGATAAGGTTGGTTGCTCACCATTTCTTCTTTTCCCAACAATGTTTTCAAATGGCTTCTTCTAGAGGGTCATTAAATCTCTGTATTGTCTGGTACAGGGTAAAAAGAGTACCTATGAGAGTGATTTGTCACACATTTTGATTTGTGGCACGTGGACTGATTAAATACCCTCTCAGTTTTTCACACCTTCACATTCCAAGCGACACACATGTATCGAGTTGAGTTTAAAGCTCAACAACTGAGGACGACAATCGTGACCGATATTAAATATGTTTCATGCTAATTTGGAATGGGTAAAAAAACATTTCCTATATACGGACCACACAAACATATAGTTTATTTCATGTTGCATGAGAGAGAGAGAGAATGAGAATGAGAAAGACAGATAAAGCGCTTTGTCAATTTTCTTTTGAAGAAATAATTCCTGCCCTTCAGTTGATCCCTGCCAAGCAAAAATGGCCTCTCACTTCGGATGCACAGCTGAGTGTAAACGGCACTTGAAAACTTTGTGGGAAAAGTGCAATATTTTCTCCTTTTCTAACCATGTTATCTGGCCTCCTCGACTCATCTCGTCAAACATGTTATTTCTTTAAAACACAGGGCCTTGTCTAAAAGACCTTTAGAAAGAGGGCATTTGAAAACATTGTGGGAAAAAGGAAAGCATGCTGGATTCATTTAACATCAAACTCAACTTACAGCACTCGAGCCACATTTATGGCCTGCAAATGCTTTGACTTTAGTAATGTCCAAATTGTCGTTAGGCAAGGAGTTTTAATCGGATAAAATGGCTAGAAAGTCAAAATCCTGCACATGTTTTCTTTTGCATTCCACTGTTGATAACTTGTTTATAGAGAAAAAAGCTAACATGTGACAGTACGTTAGACTACCTCAGGGTCATTGGAGTTATCTCCCTTGAAGTACTGGATATCCACGCATGAAAATGGTTGCCAGTTCCCAGTAAAAATATCAGATCGATTTACTGCATAAATATATAATATTTCTAAGTAATTTTTGAACATATGATAGATAATGTCATAACATAGAAGATCAAACATAAAAATCACTCATTCAAAGCTATGTATTTGCTCTGGCGTATCGATTTGTCCTGTGGCGTATCTGTTGCGTATAATTAAGCTGTGGCGTATTTTGTAAGATCGATTTACTGCATAAATATACAATATTTCTGCACAGATGATAGATAATAACATAATCTACAAGATAAAACATAAAAATCAATCAGTCAAAGCTATAAATTTGCTGTGGCGTATCGATTCGTCCTGTGGCGTATCTGTTGCGTATAATTAAGCTGCACGGCGTATTTTGTAAGATCAATTTACTCTGTTAATATAAAATATTTTTAAGTAATTTTTGCACAGATGATAGATAAGAACATAAACTACAAGATAAAACATAAAAATCATGCTTTGATAGCTATATATCTGCTGTGGCATATACATTTCTTCTGTGGCGTATAGTTCTTCTGTGGCGTATTTTAGTGTGACCCCTGGTTTTTACGACCCCCAGGAAGAAGCCTTCTGAAAACACTGTGGGAAAAAGGGAAAATGCTGGTAACCAGCATTTTCTCCTTTTTATACGCCTGTCGAAGACGGGACGTATTATGGGATCACCCGTGGCGGGCGGACGGGCGGGCGGCATCCCCATTCTTTGTCCAGAGCATATCTCCAAAACTATGCTAGCTACGGTTATGAAATTTCATGGGTGGATAGAGCTCATCAATGCGGAGTGAAGTGCACAGGAATCATAACTCTCGCTTCCTTAATTTTTGAGTTATTGCCCTTTGTTGTTTTTCATACTTGAATTTAGCCCGGAGCATATATCCAAAACTATACTAGCTACGGTTATGAAACTTCATGGGTGGATAGATCTCATCACGGGGGGAGTGCAGTGCACAGGAATCATAACTCTTGCTTCCTTAATTTTTGAGTTATTGCCCTTTGTTGTTTTTCATACTTGAATTTTGTCCAGAGCATATCTGCAAGACTATACTAGCTAAGGTTATGAAACTTCATGGGTGGATAGATCTTATCAAGGGGGAGTGCAGTGCACAGGAATCATAACTCTTGCTTACTTAATTTTTGAGTTATTTCCCTTTGTTTATATTCATACTTGAATTTTGTCCAAAGCATATCTCCAAAACTATGCTAGCTACGGTTATGAAACTTCATGGGTGGATAGATCTCATTAAGGGGGAGTGCAGTGCAAATGAATCATAACTCTTGCTTGCTTAATTTTTGAGTTATTATACGCCCGTCGAAAACGGGATGTATTATGGGATCACCCATGGTTGGCAGGTGGGTTGGCAGGCGGCGTCCAGTTTTTGTCCGGAGCATAACTTTGTCATCTCCAGTCCGATTGACTTGAAACTTGGCATGTGTGTTTGTTTCAAAAATACGGAGTGCAGTGCAAAAGAACCATAACTCTACCTCGTGCTGTCTTTGAGTTATTTCCCTTTGATCGTCATTTTTACAGCATTTTCTGCTTGTCCGGAGCATAACTTTGTCATCTCCAGTCCGATTGACTTGAAACTTGGCATGTGTGTTTGTTGCAATAATACGGAGTGCTTGCAAAAGAACCATAACTCCACCTCGTGCTGTCTTTGAGTTATTTCCCTTTGATCGTCATTTTTACAGCATTTTTTGCTTGTCCGGAGCATAACTTTGTCATCTCCAGTCCGATTGACTTGAAACTTGGCATGTGTGTTAGTTGCAATAATACGGATTGCAGTGCAAAAGAACCATAACTCTACCTCATGCTGTCTTTGAGTTATTTCCCTTTGATCGTCATTTTTACAGCATTTTCTGCTTGTCCGGAGCATAATTTTGTCATCTCCAGTCCGATTGACTTGAAACTTGGCATGTCTGTTAGTTGCAATAATACGGAATGCAGTGCGAAAGAACCATAACTCTACCTCATGCTGTCTTTGAGTTATTTCCCTTTGATAGTCATTTTTTACAGCATTTTCTGCTTGTCCGGAGCATAACTTTGTCATCTCCAGTCCGATTGACTTGAAACTTGGCATGTGTGATTGTTGCAATAATACGGAGTGCAGTGCAAAACAACCAAAAAAACTCTACCTCGTGCTGTCTTTGAGTTATTTCCCTTTGATCGTCATTTTTACAGCATTTTCTGCTTGTCCGGAGCATAACTTTGTCATCTCCAGTCCGATTGACTTGAAACTTGGCATGTGTGTTTGTTGCAATAATACAGAGTGCTTGCAAAAGAACCATAACTCCACCTCGTGCTGTCTTTGCGTTATTTCCCTTTGATCGTCATTTTTATAGCATTTTTTGCTTGTCCGGAGCATAACTTTGTCATCTCCAGTCTGATCGACTTGAAACTTGGCATGTGTGTTTGTTGCAATAATACGGAGTGCAGTGCAAAAGAACCATAACTGTACCTCGTGCTGTCTTTGAGTTATTTCCCTTTGATCGTCATTTTTTCAGCATTTTCTGCTTGTCTGGAATATAACTTTGTCATCTCCAGTCCGATTGACTTGAAACTTGGTATTTGTGTTTGTTGCAATGATATGGAGTGCAGTGCAAAAGAACCATAACTCTATCTCATGCTGTCTTTGAGTTATTTCCCTTTGATAGTCATTTTTTACAGCATTTTCTGCTTGTCCGGAGCATAACTTTGTAATCTTCAGTCCGATTGACTTGAAACTTGACATGTGTGTTTGTTGCAATAATACGGAGTGCAGTGCGAAAGAACCATAACTCTATCTCATGCTGTCTGAGTTATTTCCCTTTGATCGTCATTTTTATGGCATTTTCTGCTTGTCCAGAATATAACTTTGTCATCTCAAGTCAGAGTGACTTGAAACTTGGTATGCATGTTTGTTGCAATATTACGGAGTACAGTGCACAAGAACAATAACTCTACCTAGTGCGGATTTCAAGTAATTCCACTTTGATCTTCATTTTTACAATATTTCTTGCTTGTCTGGAACGGAACTTTGTCACCTCAAGTCAAATTGACTTGAGACTTGGTAAACATGTTTGTTGCATTACCTGCCCTTTACGATTATTATACCCCCTTGACAACTGGCGGTGGGATGGGCGTATCTTGCGACAATTTGCCACTCTTGTTCCAAAATGTTTTCTACTCTTCCGAATTCAAGTTTCCATTTTTGAGCCATTTATTTTGTTGTCTGCAAATGCTTTCAATTTGGACCAGATTAAGATTTTGTCATTTGGTAAAGAGTCAACCCTTTACCAAATTGTCCAGTGGTTTCCCGACTTAGATGAAAAATGCTTTTAAAAATGTTTGAAATGGAGAAAATACTTTCATATTTCAATTTTTAAATCATATGCAATTGGTTTTTTGTACAAAATGAAAATTTTGTCATCTGGTTGAAGATTAATTGTTATATTATTTGAGCAGTTCTTTGTGAAAAAGGGACTTAAGCATGTACAGAAATTACCAATCCAGGTTACTGAGGTAAGCCTGCACAGTCCGCACAGGCTGATCTGGGTTAAAATGTTTTGCAATTGTCAATTGGTCAATTTTCTGAATGCCAAAGGACCAGTAAACCTAATTATTTAGGCCGTTGTTATACAAAATGAATTTTAAGGATCCATAATTGTATGATGACTGTCATGCTTGGTATCACACAGATGCATTAAATTAAACCCCCTTTTGACAGACTGTGGCTCGGTATGTTTTTCAAGTCATCTGCTGTAAATAAGTTTCAGTAGTTAGAAGTCTAGAGTTGTCTTGAAGAAAGTGACCAGACCTTCTTTATACCTTTATTTCCGCTGAAATACTGGTTTTGAGCGGAAAAAAAAAACCCTTCAGCAAAATATCTGATCTTTTAACTCTTTACCAAAAAGCAAAATTTTAGACCTATCCAACCTGAAGGCAATTGCAGAACACGATTCAAATGTGGCTCAAAAAATGAAATTGTCCTTAAAAAGACAGAAAACATCAGGCAACAAGGAGAAAATGCTGCTTTCCAGCATTTTCTTTTTTTCCGACAATGTTTTCAAAGGCCACCCCTGTTAGGGTTGCTGAAACTTAGGATTGAGTTCGACAAAATATATATAAGTTGAAACTTGTTTTAGGAAGTGTAGAAAACATTGTGGGAAAAGGAGAAAATGTTGGTTACTAGCATTTTCTCCTTTTTCCACAATGTTTTCCAAAGCCCTTTTCATTAGGGTGGTTAAAAGTCGGGATTGTGTGGTAAAGGGTTAAATCTCTCACAGATGCCTAGAACCATTCACCAAATGATTCCATGTTCTTAGGTCTCTCACAAAGAAAACTTGTTACCTTTTCTACTTTGTTTCCAGTATTCCATTTTTTTACCACAATGTTTTTTACCCTTCCAAAGACAGTCCATTAACTGGAGCCACATTTTCACATCTGTCCTTTTCTTGTAATTCTTGCAAAGACCTCTCTTATTCTTGGTCATAAAGGGAAATAAAGAGTGGTGGTGACTGTGGCTGTGAGGGAGAGCATCAGCCTCATAAGCATAAGGTCCTGAGTTGGATACCGTTGAGCGTGTGTCAACTTCGGGTTTTCTGAGAGTCGTGAAAACCTGGGATCCGTTGGTAAAGGGTTAAACTAAGTAAAGAGTGAAAATGAGAAATTTATTTTAAAGGTACATGTTGCTGCCAGCACTGTATGGCTATTTCCTAATGAAATGTACTGTAAGGAACAGATTGAAAGTTGTCAAAGAAAGTCAGGTATGTGTCTTTTTCAATCTCATTTGGTGTAACCATGTGCTAAACAGTCTTTTGTTTTTAATGACACTGAGGAAGAACTGAAGACTTAAAAAACATTGTGGGAAAAGGAGAAAATGCTGGTGACCAGTATTTTCTTGTTAGTTCTCAGTGCTTTTGACCTGTTAACTCTTTTGGTGCCAATTATATAAAATTGGTCGGATGAACATACCATCAGGTTAAACTAAGAGTGATTCTTATCTTGTAGGCTTTAATTAACTAGCAGACAGCATATATCCAAGGTCAGACTGCACATTTTGTGCAGTCTGATCTTGATCTGTGCCGTCCACAAAAGTCATTGTTTTCGCCTATTGGGCTGAAAGTGTGAACCCTTTCCCAAACTGCAAATTTTGGACCAGACCAAATTGAAAGTATTTTGCAGATGACAAATTAACAGTTGCTAAAAAGATGATTTTTCTATATGATAGGTTAGAAAAGATTGTGGGAAAAGGAGAAAATGCTGGTTACCAGCATTTTCTCCTTTTCCCACAATGTTTTCAAAAGGTTTCTATTCCTGACCCGTAAAAACCAGGGATTGTTTGGGATTTGATTGTCATTTGCAATTACCTTTGATATGGAACAGTCTTGTATTTTGTTGTCTGGTAAAGTGTTGACACACACAGCTTTTCATCACGGGAACCTCCAAGCTGAATGGATTGTTTTTGAAGATTGATTATTGTCATGACAGCAGGGAGCTATGGGAAAAAAACTTGTAGTAAATGGAGCACTTGCTTGTATTGAGCATTTGCATCTTCTGCCACTTTGATTTTCTCCTCAGAGGAAGCACACGTTTTTGATTTCCTCAAATATCCAAAGGTCCAAAAATTTGTCATTTGGTAAAGAGTTTATATGGAAAAGTCTTAGGAATTTGTGTTGTCCGCTAATTGGTTTTTATTAATGAATTCTTTGTTTGTACACATATGAAATATTACACTGTATTGACTTTCCTGGTACTTTTACTTAATTCGAGCTGTGCGAGAAGATTTAATATCGCGAAAGACCAAAGGTTGAGCAAGGTGTTAAAATTTTCTTTTGCACGCGAGAAGCAAATACTAGCACAAGGAAAGTCACTATGGTGTAATATTGCTTTTATTATATACCTACACCTTACGATGACAAAATATTGCAAATTGTTGACATTTTATTTTAAAACAGTTAACTAACTAAAACAAATGATGGTGTAGTAGCCAGTAACTTTATTTTCTGAATGGCAGATGAATATTACATCATAAAATTTTGACCAATCAAATTGCAAATGTATACATACATATTCACCACGCGAGTCACCTTATAATTACGTCATCATACCATATTTGGAACCGCATTTCACATTGTGAAGATACAGATTTTTTTTTCTGTCATGTGGGATATTTTATCCGAGTGCGATGCATGTATTAAAGCCAGAAAATTTTCAGTTATATAATAAAAAGTAATTATTTTACAATTACATGTACAGGACTTTTTCACAGACTATTTACGTATGTGTAAATCCTACAAAGTCACCAATGTGGAAGTGCCTAGCAGAGAGGAACCAGAGTTATCACAGAATCCAACGCCTCTCAGATCCAAGTGAGTAAAGTTTTTCTTTCACTTTTCTTCTTCTTCTCAACTGATTGGTTCAGTGCTTAACACTTTACCACACAATACAGACTTTTAATGACCCTGGGAAAGAAGCCATTTGAAAACATTGTGGGAAAAGGAGAAAATGCTGGTAACCAGCATTTGCTCCTTTTCCCACAATGTTTTCTACCCTATCAAAGAGAAACTGCATTATTTGAGCCAAATTGAAATTGTTGTCTGCAAATGCTTTCAATTTGGACAAGTGTGAAATTTTGTTGCTTGGTAAAGGGTTAAAGTGTTGTATTTGGACTTTACCCTTTACTGAATGACAAAATTTCAGACTGGTCCAAATTGAAAGCACTTGCAGACGACAAAATAATAACTCAAAAATTGAAATTTGTTTCCAGCAGTGTAGAAAACATTGTGGGAAAAGGAGAAAATGCTGGTTACCAGCATTTTCTCCTTTTCCCACAATGTTTTCAAAAGGCTTCTATCCCAGGGTCGTAAAATACAGGGATTGTTTGGTAAAAGGTTAAGTGGTCCTGAACCTTCAACTGGTACTGTTTTTTTCTGGGGATTGTCCCTAGAATAGGCAATTCAGCATCCCAGCATAGTACTGGTAACCCAGAAAACACTTGAGCTGCTGTCGTGATATGACTGAGATAGCGCTGAAATACCACTCATTATTTCATGCTTTTTGGTAGTTTATCGAAAAATAGTGATAAAATATTTTTCTTTATTTCATCAGGGTTACAACCAGTGAGAAATACAAATTTTATTTTTCTAACTCTTCAATTGAAGGCGGAAACAGTTGTTCCTGCCTACTAGTAATGTAGGTAAAATGCGTGTGCCTCTTGACCAGATAGAATCGAGAGAGATTGGTATAAGATGTAATAACTTGTTTTTCAGTAGATGTGAAATAGATAAGTTCAAACTAAACCAGATGGAAATATGACCCTGTATTTCTCGTGCTTTACATAATAATTGTTATGTATGGTTAGGGCTAGGAGGTACACCACTAGTGAAAATATTACCGATGATGTTCACTCAATGAAATAAATTTCGGTCTTACACCGTCTATTTCCACCTCCTGATCATAATTATGGGAGCATCCTCTTGAAAACTTAGCAGAGTCCCAGCCTAGTACTTTTGAAATCTAGAGTAAGCTATATCTATATGACAGAAATATTAAAACAGCATGAAACACCAGTTAAACAAAATTTTTATAGAAAGCATTGCATTCATATTTGTAGATTGCGTATTTATTTGTGCTTGCATCATATTTATCTTACAGTGCAATGGATGTTCGAGCAATGGCCCTTTCACGTAATTCTAAAATACAGCGCTACAAAGAACAGAAAGAGTTAGATAAGAAGTTAGATGAACTAAGAGAGCAAGTTGAGAGAGAACATGTAGATGATGAGATAAAGGTGAGATAACATTTAATAGTTATATTGACACGTTTCCTTGCAGCAAACTGTTTTTGAAAACATTGTAGCATTGGGAAAATAATCCTTAATTGTAATTACCCTGTGGAAGATGCTTCAGAAATGCTTCTTTCCTTACCTCTACCATTGTTTTTAGACCTACCACAAACTATTGCATATTACAAGGACTTATTTGAAAGACAGAAGACATTGTTTATAGACACCATGGAAAAGGTTGAAAAGGAGCAGTCCCTTCTTACTGGCAATTGCCCCTTTTCTTGCGTTATTTTCAAGCTCTGTCTACAGCAAAAAACTGCTTGTTTTTCTACGTGATAAAGGATTAACTCTTTACAATATGAAAAAGTGTTTGACTCGTTCACTTCAAAAGCATTTGCAGACCCGTTAGGTATGTTTCAGTTGAAAAGTTTTGACTATGCAAGTGCATAAAAACATTGAGGGAAATGGAGAAAATGCTGGGAACCAGCATTTCCTTCTTTTTCCACAGTGTTTTCAAAAGCTTTCTTCTTTGTGCTCGTTTAAATATGGGATTGTTTTATAAAGGGTTAGATATACATGTTGTTTTTGTTTTCAGAGGGATTACTACATGTCTTTATTGAAGAAATGGGTGAATATCTGTGTAGAAGAGTTAGATTCAATAAACAGTGAGTAAAATGAATTACCCATATCACACAATCCCAAAGAGGTTTTGAGTACATGGTAAGAAAGGGAGAACAACCCAGGGAAAAAAATCTTGAAAACATGGGAAAAGGGGAAAATTCTGATAATAAGCCATGTCTTCTACCCTATTTTAGACAAAAAATATTATTTAATATTAATTAACATTTAATTTGTTGACTTGCAAGTGTGTTCAATTTGAATAAGTCTCCTTTTTTGTCTTCAGGTAAAGAGTTAAATACCAGTCAATTCTTTACTGAAAAATCATATGTTTTAACCCTTTACCAAACAGTCATGACTTTTAACGACTCTGAATGAGAGGCCTTTTGAAAACATTGTGGAAAAAGGAGAAAATGCTGGTAACCAGCATTTTCTCCTTTTCCCACAATGTTTTCTACCCTTTCCAAAACAAATTTCATTTTTTCAGTCATATTTATTTTGTTGTCTGCAAATGCTTTCAATTGGACTAGTCTAAAATTTTGCTGTTTGATAAAGAGTTAAATGACCCTGTGGAAGAAACTCTTTTTAAGCATGTTAAGGAATGGTGGAACTGCTGTTAATCTCCTTCCCCAGCAATGTTTTTATAACCTTTCTAAGACATACTTAGTATCCTATCATTTAGCCCCATTTTATTTGTTGTCTGTATTTACACCTCATGTATTTTAGGTAAGTCTGGTAATGTTTAGATTTATTGTGAAGTTATTGCACAGTTGAATCTGAAACATTTTTCTATATGTAAACACATGTGAATGATGTGATAGATTTTATGAGTGATAGATTTCATGAGTCGGGAGTATGTGAAGCAAGACAATACTCATAAGATATGACAAATGGACACTTTCCTCTGAAAGATATATTTCCAAATTGGTGTCAATATGTTTAAATGATTTAAATGTCTTTAATTTATCAGAAATATTTATACCTTCCCTGTCAGGGTTGGGAGACATATTGTTTTTCCCAGTGCATCCGTCCGTCTATCTGTCTGTCCATCTGTCTGTCTGTCCATCACAAATTGTGTCCACTCTATAACTTGAAAACTTTTTAAGGTATTTTGATAAAACTCCACACATTTGTAAAGCACCATGAGTCGAAGTGTCATGTACAAGAACCAGAACTCAGGCTTGTATATTTTACGAGTTTATCCATTTGATTATTTTCCGTCACAAATCGTGTCCGCTCTATAACTTGAAAACCTTTTAAGACATTTTGATAAAACTTCACACATTTGTTAAGCACCAGGAGATGAAGTGTCATGTACAAGAACCATAACTCTTGCTTGTAAATTTTCAAGTTATTTCCTTTTGATCATTTTCCGTCACAAATCGTGTCAGCTCTATAACTCTGAAACCTTTTAAGATATTTTGATAAAACTTTACACATTTGTAAAGTACCATGAGACAAAGTGACATGCTTAAGAACCATAAATCTGGCTTGTATATTTTTTCTAGTTATTTCCCTTTATTTTCTGTCACAAATCATGTCCAGTCTATAACTTGGAAACCTTTTAAGATATTTTGATAAAACTTCACACATTTATAAAGCCCCATGAGATTAAGTCTCATGCACAAGAACCATCACTCTGGCTTGTATATTTTTCAAGTTATTTCCTTTCGATTATTTTCCTTACTCATTTTAAGTAGGGTCAATCCGGGTAAATACGGACAGAGGTATAATTATGGACACAAGCTACATTTTGGAAAATCCCTGAACCTATTTTTAACTCCAAATATCCTTGCTACTGTCTATTTAAAGCACCCCCATCTTATTTCTGTGTCAGTGTGCTATTTTTGATGACGATTAAGTTTACGTAATGATGCAAGCACACGTGACTCGCCCTTTCTCAATCGTGCTTGAATTCAAAGATTTGTGCTTCAACTCTGACAGGTACTTGAACGCTTTGACAAATTATAGAAATTTTACACTAAGCCCTAATAATGTTAAAAACTAAGACAAGTGATGGAAGAAATGTACTAAATCATCAAAATAACGGCAAAATACACATTGGCAGAAATAAAGAAGAAAAAGACAAGTGTCCGTATTAAACCAGTCATTTGAACACACTGTAAAATTATGGACACTTACAGAAAATACTTTTTCTGTGCTACAGAATCCTTCTTTATCAAATATTTGAAAAGGAGGATATCTATAAGGTAAATTGATAGCTCGAGTCGGACACGATCTAGAGTAGTGCGATTCAGATAATAAACTAGAATGCGATACTATTCCGAAAATAAAGACATGGAGCGAAATGATCTTTCATTTCACTGCATTTTGTAATTTTTATCCTGTGTTTGTGCAGGTCATGTTAAATCTATTAGTATTATTATCCATTATTTTATTAGGTCATGGCAGTATTATTCTCTTTAAAAAATTACAGGGAAAGAAGAAATAGCTTGTACCGAGCGATGCCGTATTTTTCCCACTAAAAGTAAGGTGTTCGTAATTTTCCAGTCTGTGTCCGTACTTCACCCCACATGTCCGTATTTACGCGGATTTGACTAAGTAACTTCAACTGCATTTTCGCAGTATCTTGGGCGAAGTAAACTGTACAGTATAGCAAAAATATCAAAGAGGAAAGTTGTGAAATGTTAACAAAGAGGTTTTAGGGGTCGTGGCTTTCAAACTGTAAGAGTATTGACTAACGAAGGTGAGCTGTGTAAAAATTGTCCGTATTTACCCGGATTGACCCTACAATTTCGTGTCCACTCTATAACTCGAAAACCGTTAGAGAAATATGACCATTATTTCGGTTAGAAATTTGCTTGGTCACATAATCAATCCTGATGACACCAAAAAGGGGGAGACATCTGTTTGGGTTTTTTTTTTTTTTTTTGTAGAAAAACAAGTTCTAGTTATCATATTTAATTTATCAGAAATATTTATGTAGCTTGAAGTTGAGATTCTACTGCATTGACAAATTAATGAGCTGTGCTTTGTAAAAAGGGGGCTTAATGCATCTGCGAAAAGCATCGACCCGGGTCAGCCTGTGCAGTCCGCGCAGGCTGACCTGTGCCGAAACTTTTCGCTATTTGTCAATTTTATGTATGTCCAAGGACCAAACTACCTCATGATAAAGTCATTTGTTACAAAAAGTGGATATTATGGATCCATAAGTATGTGATGGCTAGCTTTGTACTATGGATTACAGAGATGCATTAAGCCCCCTTTTGCCAGAGCATGGCTGTAATATTTTTAGTTACAGTGTAGAACCTCTGTCAGTAAAGGTAAAGGATAAAATATATTTAAGCCATGCTATGTGAAAAGGGGGCTTAATGCATTTCTGAAAAGAATTGATCCATGTCAGCCTATGCAGTCTGCACAGGTAGACATGGGTCTGATACTTTTCGCTTTGAATTTTCTGCATTTCAAAGGATAATTCTACCTCTAGATCCAGCTGATCGTTAGACTAAATGGATTTTAAATGGATCCCTAATTATGTGATGTCTATCTTGGTACAATGCATTACGGAGATGCATTAAGCCCCCCTTTGCCAGAGCATGGTTTATTTGGATTGGTATTTTGAATAGGTGAGATAACTATACTAGAAATGATGGAACAAAGGAAGTCTAACGGTGAGGCCAAAGAGACAGAAAAGAGGAAAATGGAACACAAACCTGCTGTAAGTCATTGAACCCAAGTCCACACAGATACATGCTGTCACTTCTCTGCAAGCAGTTGCTTCTTTTGCTATAGTGTTTTGTGCTAAAAGAAAAATCATTTTTCAGTGTGTCATTGGCATTCATGCAATAAAGTAACCAATGTCAATGTGCTCATACTTCAATGAAGATCTTCAATCAGATCCAAAAATGAATGTTATTGACTACTTGTCCACCTGCCTTTCTCGGAGTTTAATTTGTTTGCCATTTAAGTATTTTTTTACGATTAAATTTTATTTGAAAGTAATGCTGGAATAGCTGAGTAGGTCCAGCATCTCAGACAGACCTACTGTTGATTCATTTTTGCCCATCCTCTTATTAACACTCCACCTTTTTTCTAACTGAACCCTCTGTCAGTCCTTGGATCAGACTGAGGTAAATTAAAATTCATTATAACAAGGCAGTGACATTGTCTAAATGCTTCAGACATACACTTCGAATAACAAAGTATGCTTCTGGTAACATTCAACTTTTCAACAAACTTCAGAGAATTATTTAGAAAAAGAATTATTGAAAAGCATTATTCCCTGATCAACCTTGAATACTATTTTATGTCCAAAACTATCATACTTGGATGTAAAACAGACAGCATGGCTGGCATTACAGTGGTGTTGATACAAGTAGATATCTTCACTATCAGCAGTGACTGAGACAGTGATATTAATGTTTTAAGACACACAACCCCGGTTGGAAAATGTAATGCCCCTAAGAGCATTAAACAAAGAACATTCGGTAACTCCTTGTAGTGATTGACCCTTGAACAATGCATGGTAAGTATGGCGAGCATTAAGTTTCAATTTTCTTTCTTTTTACCAGCCATTACGTCCATTCATCATCACCAAAGACATGTTACAGAAGCAAGTGTATGGTTTAGGATATCCCAGCATTCCTACGATGACTATAGAAGAATTTATGGAAGAAAAAATGGCAAAGGGTGAATTCAATGTTCCGTAAGTAATTCTGATTTAACCCTACACAACTTGATAAAATTTGAGACTTCTCTGAATTGAAAGCACTTGAAAATGGTAACCAGCATTTTCTCCTATTCCCACAAGGTTCTGTGGTGGCCAGTGACCCTATCCGTGCTTTGCTGGAGTTTCTTTAACAAACACTAACAAGCATGATATTCTTCCAAAGCAGCTGGCTGCTTTCCAATAGAACCAAAGTGGAAACAATAATCAGCAGTGAGAGAGGAAAGAATGCCAATGAGTATCATCAGTCCTCGAAAAGAAGTTGGTTACTTGAATTTAGAATTAGACTAAGAATGCCGATTGAAATGACTGGTCAATACTGGCCACAGGGCTTGGCTATAAACCCTGATAAAGCTTTCCTATAATACATGTATTAGATTTGAGCCGTGCTCTATGAAAAAGGGCGTTTCATGCATTTCTGTGATGCATTATACTAAGCAAGTCATCACATAATTATGGATCCATAAAATCTGTTTTATCTAACAACAGGCTTAATCCTGAGGTAGATTGGCCCATGGATATGCACAAATTTTTAAAAAGCAAAAATTTTCAACTCAGGTCAGCCTGCATGGACTGTGCAGGCTGACCTGCGTCGATATTTTTTGCATATGCGTTAAACCTCCCTTTTCACATAGCATGGGTTTCTTCTTTTTTATGTTTTGACAGAGGACATGGACACAGCATGCAGGACTGGGCAATGAACCCTGATAAAGATAAAGAAGATAAGGAAAAGGAGGAGGCAGATAAGGAGGAAAGATTAGACCAAGATGACCCAGATGAAAGAAAGAAACTGCAAGAGTGGGATGAATATAAAGATGGTAGAGTACACTGGGTTTTTTTGTTGTCTTTGTGTTGATCATGCTTCAAATGCTTTTGACTTTTGCCCATTTGAAAGAAAATATGGAGATATTGTTACAGCCCTATTGTCTGTGTTGTAGTTGTACAAAGAAAAAAAAAAGAATGACATTTTTCTGATATTGTTGGGATTTCTTAACCCTTTACCAAACAATCTTAGGGTTTTAACAACCCTTGGAAAGAAGCCTTTTGAAAACATTGTGGAAAAAGGAGAAAATGCTGGTTATCAGCATTTTCACCTTTTCCCACAATGTTTTCTACTCTATGAAGGACAAATTCAGCATTTGAGCCATCTTTAATTTGTCGTCTGCAAATACTTTCAATTTAGACCAGTCTAAATTTCATTTTTTGGTAGAGTGTTAATGAACTATGCTTAGTGAAAAGGGGTTGGATACATCTGTAAAAAGTATTTACCCATGTCAGAGTGCACAGTTCATGTAGGCTGACATAGGTTGCCATTTTTAGCTGTTTGTAAACTTTTTGAATTTCAAAGGAAAATTCTACCCCCAGATTTGATTGGTTATCATACAAAATGTATTTTATGGATCTATAATTATGTGATGAGCTGCTTGGTACATGCATCATGTAGATGCATTAAACTTCCTTTTTCCAGGGATTGTTTCATATTTATCTACCGCTATTTATATAACTCATTATTCATTTAATCTTTCACCAGATGATAAAATTTTAGACCTGTCCATTTTGAGGGCATTAGCAGATGACAATTTGAATGTTGCTAAAGGTAGTTCAAATAATAGCATTTATCTTTGAAAGGGAAGGATACATAGTGGGAAAAGGAGAAAATACTGGTTACCTGTAATTTCTTTTTTTCCAGTACATGTATTACTTCTTTACTACAGCTTTTTCATAAGCTTTATTTTTCAGACTCATTTGAAACTGAGGATTGTTTTGTAAGGGGTTAGTAATAGTAAAGTGGACAGTTTGTGCTATCTTGTGCCTCTCATTCAGGATGATAAATGGTTAAAATGACTATTATCAAAACACATTTCTTCCTTAACCCTTTACCACACAATGACGCCTTTTAACGCCCCTGAAGAAGAGGCCTTTTGAAAACATTGTGGGAAAAGTAGAAAATGCTGGTAACCAGCATTTTCTCCTTTTTCCACAAAGTTTTCTACCCTATCAAAGAAAAGTTGCGTCATTTGAGCCACTATGAAATTGTCGTCTGCAAATGCTTTCAATTTGGATAGGTCTTAAATTTTGCCGTGTGTTAAAGGGTTAAGTTGACTTTTCTATTCAAATCATTTAAATAAAAATAAGAATTCCCATTACAATTTTAGTTAGTTTAGCTATCCAACATTTTGTGAGGTATTGTGACAAAGTGCAAACTTGAATCAGAACTTGTAGCCAGTTACAGCAATGCATAGTCTATATTGTTCTAATCGCATTTGGATGTATCCTTGGCATATAGGGTGTGGTCCGTCTTCTTGCGAAATATTTTGTTTAATTAGGAAACTGTCAAATGAATAAAGTCTTTTTCTTTCAGAACACAGAAGAGGTTGGGGCAACAGAAAGAATATGGGATAATTGATGGCACAATGAAGCATTGTGTATCATGTTTACAGTAGATCTGACTAAAGAGGATGTGTGGTCTTCCACTTATGGGGCATTCCCTGTTGAACTTACAGTATCAATTTGTAGTGCTTCTCCATGGTCTGCATTGTTAGGATATTTATTTGGACCTCAGTTTCATTAACCCTCTCTCATTCATTAACCGTCTCTCAAACAAATCCATGTTTTTACGTGTCTGCAGTACTAGTCTTTTGAAAACACTGTGGGAAAAGGAGAAATTGCTCGTAACAAGCAATTTCTCCTTTTCCCATAATGTTTTATACCCAATTAGACAACTTTCTGCAACATTCATCAAATTTAACGTTGTCGTCTACAAACTCTTTCAGTTTGGAAGAGTGTAAAATTTGTTGTTTGGGAAAGGGTTAAAATGTAATAGACACGGTAGAATCAAGAGTAGACTGCTTGTTTGGAGTCTGACTATGGATTGACAAAGTCTACTAATCAACATAGGTACATTAGTACAATTACCAGCAAATCTTTACCAGACAACAAAATTTCATGTGTCCAAATGAAAAGCATTTGTAGAGGACAAATCAAACCTGGTAAAAATAAGGGCTTTTCATCTAAGGAGAAAACATGAGTGAAAAGGAGAAAATGCTGGAAAGCAGCTTTTTCTCCTTTCCCAACAGTATTTACAAAAGTGTTTTTTCCTCCGGGTCATTAAAACTCGGGATTGCGTGTTAAAGGGTAAACTTGGGTTAGAGCCGTGAGATGTCTTACGCACACGAGGATTTTTGCATTTCAGCTAAACAGTAATTTACCAATTAAGATGACAGTACTTAGTTGATATTGGAGAACACAAACTTATTTTGTAATCTAATCTTAAAATTAATGTCTAAATACACAAAAATGTATCCCAAAGGTCATTTAAGTTCATAGTGGGCATGAGAATTAAATGCAAGTGTTGATTATGAGTTGTGTCACAGCATAGCATTTGATTTATTGTGATTGCAGTTTTTTGTAGCGATAGAAACATGATGTGCTTCACAGAGAACATGGGCACACATAAAGTAGATGTATTGAGTGCCTGTAGGTTGTGCGGTTGAGAAAACCTTTTATATTTTGTTAATGTTTATACTAATGATATTAAATTAAAACTACGTGAAATTGGATAAACAAGTTTAGTTGTATTTCTGTTTTTTTTTTTTTTAGCACAGCTATTCTCCAAGATAATGGTCAGGCGTCCTTTTTGCATGTTTGAGAGTCAATACTGTCTGTAAGCATCGTTAACACATGCCGAAAGGGGTCACCTAATTCTCACAAGATTAGTATGTGAAAAAATTACAGTGAAGTTGTTGCCTGAAACAACAAGGCCCAAACTTCATAGGCAGTAGCATTTCATTGGCTTCCAGCAGGATGACACTGTCCTTTGAGTCAAAAACAGTTTTTAGGAGAGCTAGCTTCAGATGGTTTACACAGAATTGTTAGCGGAAACTCTAAAAAGCAAAATAAGGCCCTTGTTCCACATCATAAGGCCAATTGGATTGATACATTGTTTGAATTATCTACTGAGATTGTTTAATTCTTTACCAAACGACAAAATTTTAGACTTGTCCAAATTGAAAGCATTTGCGGATGACAAATGTGACTCAAAAATTGAGACTTGACTTCAGAAGAGTAGAAAAGATTGTGGGAAAAGGAAAAAATGCTGGTTACCAGCATTTTCTCCTTTTCACACAATGTTTTCTGAAGGCTTCTTCCTCTAGGTCGTAAAAACCAGAGATTGTTTGGTAAAGGTTTAATTATGCACGTTTCGTTTAAAAATGGACCAATCTAAGTAGTCAGATGTTTTATATGCCAGGACTAGAGATTTCAAAGCCACCTGTCATTGTTAGTTTTACTGTGCTTTATTGCAAGAAATCAATCCACCGATGAAATACATGGTCTCCTTCCTTTCCTTTTTAATCATAATTAAAGATTTTTGTGGGGTAAAAGTTTCAGTGAATTTTCAAAATATGGGAAGCAAGCAAACTGGTCTAAATCTAAGGGACATACATATACATGTATACATTTATAGTAAGTACCAGTTTGGAACCAACTTTTCCGAATGTAGCATCGTCTTACCTATTTACCAAACGACAAAATTATAGACATGTCCAAATTGAAAGTTTCTGCAGATGATATATCGTATGTGGCTCAAATGAGATTTGCATATAAAAGTACAGAAAACATTCTGGGAAAAGGAGAAAATGCTTGCGACCAGCATTTTCTCCTTTTTCCATATTGTTTTCTAAAACCCCCTCCTCAGGGAATTCGGGATTGTGTGGTAAAGAGTTACCGCAAAATGACAATTCTGTCTGTGCCGAAGTCTAGTTATGATAAATTGTCGTTTGTGTTATGCCGTTTTCGATTATATCACGGTGTCCATTGCACCGTTTCTATTTCATTGTAGTGTTTTCTTTTCTGGTTGACCAATGCGGCTCAAAAGGCGGAAAGTGTCCTTGTAAGGTTGGAAAACATTGTTGGAAAAGAGAAAATAATGGTAAAATGAGAAAATGCTGCTTGCCAGCATTTTCTTCGTTTGCCACAATTTTTCAAATGACTTCCTTGTCAAGTTCATTAAAATTCGGGCGTGTGTGGTAAGGAGTTTAAGAGTAACCTATTATCGCGTAAATACATGTTAAATATTGGCTCTACTGCAGACTGGGTACAAAAACACTCTGGCAAAGGAAAAATTGAAGTGCTGAAAGCACTGATGGCTAGGGGCAAGTGAAAAGTGCATATACATGTATGCCTAAAGCAATTTGCATTCAATCATGAACTGTCCAGTTGAAAAGTAAAAGAAAAAAATGTGAATGGCAATGCTCGGCTGCAGTTACTTTTAGTGAAAATTGTAAGTCGAAAGCTGGACATTACTGTGTCAAAAAAATTTAGATGTTTACCTGCCAATGATTTATGGGTTCCCTTCTGATAGTTAAGGACTAGCCTTAGTTTGAAGGAAATGTGATGGTTAGCAACTACTTCCAGCTTGAAGTAAATGTCATCAGTAATACAGTAATGATAAAGATATTATAAAATATCAAAATATTTGAACATTCAATGTCAAAAAGGGGCATTTATAAATGTCTGAAAAATACTTTGATGGATACCTGTCCCTTTAGTATGGGCTTCCCTTTTGATAGCTAACACCAGTCCGAGTTTGAAGTAAATATTTTCAGTAATGACAGAGATATTATAGCCTTATCTCTTGCGAATTCCTATTTTCCCTTACATGAGTATGTTCACGTTTTCCCCAATTCCATTGTCAAATAAATAAGTAAGTGTTGCTACAAGAGTTTACATCGTATCTTAAAGTCCGTTCCGGTCCAATCCAGTCCCTCCCGGTCCATTCCGTTATTTCCATGTACCAGGAAAACACTGACTCATCAACAAACTGCCCTACTTGTACATGTTTTACGGCTGACAAGGTAAAGGGTTTTTCCTGTTTACACACCATACGTGGACACACACCATACAAGACATCAATCAAATGTCAATTTCACCACGTTCCATTGGCATCCAAAGGTGTGCTCAACGACGACCCAAGGTGAACACGGGTGTTGGTTTTGTCATGCTCTGCATGATTATTTGGTGAAATTAACTGGAGAATTTCTTTATGTTTTAAGTGTTTTCATTTAAAATTTATCACGCCAACAAACACCGTTAAAAACTTTTGCTTTAAATAATAGTAATATTTTCTTTTGGCATTTTTATCGGTAAAAGTAGACACCGAACCCTCTTTCAATTTTTGTTTTACATCACGGAAGAATAACTCGTAAGGTGTAAGGCGGTTTTGAGGGGTGTGTCGTTTCGAGCCAATTAGAAACGGCAGTTGCAGTTCCAGCAAATCATAGACAACGAATAGCGCGCATTTATACATGAAGTTGAGAGTGGTTGCAGCTTTCATGCAAAAGTCTGAAACGTGGTTACTAAGGCTAGGTGCCATTGGCCCCTAGCCAATTATCCTTTTTACCCCTAAAATGTCTGCCCTATTGTTAGTCTCCATCTCTCTCTCTCTCTCACTCTGGCGTCCATGGTTTTGAGGTAGAGCGTCGTCCTCGCATCCATAAGGTCCCGAGTCCGATACCCGGGATCGAATGTCAACTTTGGGTTTGTCCATTGGCCCAGACATCCGGCGTAAGTAGAGGTGTAGTTCCTCGGAAGCAGAACCGAGAGAGATTAGTGTAAGTTGTAAGAACTTGCTTCTCAATCGGTTAAAAATTTATGTTTGAACTAATCTCTCTTTCTCTCTCTGCACAGATAATAGCATGTTCAAAATGTGTCCCTTTAGCCTTCTGAAATGATTATACTTTTAGGCTGCTAAGTGCAACTCACTGACCTTTTGCGGACGGGAACAAGACAGTTCCCCGACAAGACAGTTCCCCGACACACGTTTTCGAGACAGTTCCCCGACGGATTTGAAGACAGTTCCCCGACACTTTTTGTCAATGTCAAATGACAATTATCATGGATAAAAATTGCTGATGAAGGATTTTACGGATAGAGGATCTCTTGTGACTGATTGAAGTCTTTGCACCTGTAATCAGGGATCGTATATTAAGGATCCCTGCTGTAAATGACCAGTACATTTGGTCACCGTGAGATTGTATTTAAATTTATAATGGCCTCGTTTAATGTCTATAAATTCCTGTAACTCAGATTTGTTTGACGGAACAGTTTGACGGCCTTTGCTCGCAAAATACCAAACAATATGAAACATTTTCCCAAACTGGTACATGTATACAATTTACATGTATGAGAAATATTAGGATTATGGACCGACTGTACAAGGTAAACAGAAAAAGTATTTCACTCAGGTAAATCCCCCTCTCCTTCTCCCTCTCTCTCTCTAAAGTATTTCTATAAAACGTAAAGAAATACACACAACTAAAATATAAATTATCAAAACAGTTTGAAGAATTAACTCCAAACATATCTTTGATCAACTTTCATGCTTGCTAAAATCCTCTTTAAAATTCTCTTATTTGCATGACAATCGTGAATTTACCCATGAGAGAATTTAGGTCTACACGTCAATGTATATAGAATTCCTCTTCACAAGATACGAATAATCCGATCACAATACCAATTATCTAATGTCTCCTGATTATAAATCATAATTGTCAATAAAAGGTTATTTGAAACGAAACAAAAGTGTCGGGGAACCGTCTCCAAAAGTGTCGGGGAACTGTCTTCAAATCTGTCGGGGAACTGTCTCGAAAACTTGTGTCGGGGAACTGTCTTGTCGGGGAACTGTCTTGATACCTTGCGGACAGTGTAGATCAAGCTCAGATTGCAGTCTGATCTTGGATCTACATTATCCGTTGAAGTGATATTTTTTTCTCAAAAAAAGATAACTTTCAAGGAGCATTAATCGGTTCTTTACCACTAGTTTGAAAGTTTAACTTATTTAGCATGATAAGGGTTAAAACATCTGTTGATGTCATCTTTCTCCCTCATCGAGCATTGTTTAAAAGCTTACGATCGCTATTAACCCTTATCATGCAAAATAACTTTAAATCAAACTGTCAAGCCGACACTAAAAACTAACGTTCGCTATTTCAAAGGTAGTTTTAGGGAAAGATATCTCCTTAATGGACGGTGTAGATCCAAGATCAGACTGCACGTTCTGTGCAGTCTGATCTTGATCTAAACTGTCCGCAAAAGGCCAGTGAGTAGCGCTTAACAGCCGTAGGGGTAAAATTGCACCAATTACACGTTATTATAGTTGTAAAGGAAAATACATCCCTTTCGACAGTGTGTCGGCTAAATCAAGCCGACAACCAACTTGCTCAAATCTTTCCTGTGAGTTGGGTTCTTCGTGGCTCAGTGGTAAAGTGTAGAACTCGAAACCTGGAAGCCACTGGAAGGACCGGGTTTTTCGTAGGAGTGTTCTTGGGCAAGACATTACAGAGCCCCAGCCCAGTTCTGGTGAAATGTAGGAATTACATGAATGAGCAAACTGTCACTGTGATATGACTGAAAAAATGCTAAAAGCAGCGTATTTAACACCTTATAAACTCGGCGTCCTTCTCAGACCGAAAATTAATAAACATTATTATTATTATTATATGGCTTGACTTAACAAGCGGACGGTGTAGATCGAAGATTATTCTGCATATTCTTTTCAGTCTGACTTTGATCTATGTCGTCCACAGAAGTCCCTGTTTTCGCCTATGAGGCGGAAAGGATGAAAATCTTTGACGTGCAGTCTAATCTTCTAATCTTGATCTACCAACGCGATATGGTGAAGCTGTTCTGGTAAATAAAGAACTTTAAAATCGCAATATTTTGGGCTTTATTTACATGTACGTTCATTTCATTGTGGATTATCCCTTTTAACAGGCGATACCGTGTTCTAAAGAGGAAGGTGGCTTTTGAAAACATTGGGACAAAAGCAGAAAAAAAAATGTCTGTAAACAGCATTTTCTGCTTGTTTCACAATGATTTCTACCGTTTCATAGGCAAATCCCATGAGTTTAGCAACATCTTATTTGTCGTCTGCAGCTGCTTTGAATTTTGACAATTTTGTCGTTTGGTAAAGACTTCACGGTTGAATTTTCAACTTAGAGGGGTGTGTGTAGGCACACTGGTATCAATTTCATCCCAAGTCAACTCTTTACCAAACGGCAGAATTTTGAAAGCGTCCAAATCTAAGGCATACGTGCAGACGAAAAACTAATTATGGCTCAACCTTTAATATTTCTCTGGGAAAGGCCGGGTGGAAAACATGGTAGAAAAAGGAGAAAATGCTGGTTACTAGTATTTTCTCCTTTCCCCACAATGCTTTCAAAAGCTTTGTCCAACAGAGTCTTTAAATCTGGCCATACCATTGACAACACCGGAAGCTTTTGAGGACAGTGCAGATCAAGATCAGACTGCACATAAGGTGCAGTCTGATCTCTGATCTGCACTTTCCATTGCTATATTCTAGCTTATAACAGAACTGCCTTTTGATCTTGCGGGGAATTGTATTTTAAGCCTTTGAGAAAATGCAATTTATTTGTTCAGTAGTGAAAGAGTTAAAAGTCGGGATTGCTTGGTAAAGGATTGAAATGCGATATCTCGAAGTAACTAGTCCACCATACTGTGTGATATTTACACACTGGAAGAAATACATTTAAATTGATACATGTATCCGAGGCAAAAATAATCTTGCAACCTTTTTTTGAGCATGGGTGTCTTAAACACAGGGTACGTTGTGGCAATGTTTTTGCTGGTGACGAAATTCTCGAATGGTAAGTCGCACTTCTTTACATATATGTATACTCAGTTCCATAAATAGGCCTAAGTGTGCACTTAATTTTCTTTTATTTCTCGTCGCATGTTTTACTGAAGACCAACATATTTGGTATCATACTTTAGTTCCGAGTCTACAGACTCTGAACTAAAGTATGATACCAAATTTGTTAGTCTTCAGTAAAACATGCGACGAGAAATAAAAGAAAATTAAGTGCACACTTATTTATGGAACTGAGTATATATACCCACCACGGTTTCTGAGACTGAATTCATGTTCTTCAACCTTTCCCACTCAAACCCGAGTTTATATGACGGGTAGAAAGAAAGCCTTTAAAAACATAATGGGAAAAGGAGAAATGCTGGTAACCAGCATTTTCTCCTTTTCCCATAATGTTTTTTTACCCTTTCAAAGGGAAATCAAAGCATTTGAGTAATTTTAAATTTGTCGTCTTCAAATGCTTTCAGTTTGGATAAGTATAGAATTTTGTTGTTCGGTAAAGATGTAAACAATTGACTCATTCACATGAAAGGGTTTGAAGAATATAATGGGCCGTAAAATTCGCGTTTTTTGTCTACCGCACAAGAGTATCGCTAATTCTCACATTTTCCATTGCCTACGATGACTGATTGAAATATTTCATGTTACAATAGAATTAGGTTCGAATCCCGCGTAGGTGATTTAGCAAATAAATGTTCTACATGTTGTCGTACATGTATGCTCAGTCTTTGGGTATGTGTTTGATCGGCTTGAGAAGTTTTATTTAATGTGGTTTCACGCTGCTTTCAACAATATTCAGTCATGTTATTGTTACAGTTGCCTCATTCATATCATTCCTGGACTTCATCAGTTCTATGCTGGGCTGGTATTCAGTGCCTTTCTCAAGGATCATTCCACGTGACTGATGCCGCCGGCCGAGAAATCGAACCGGAGTTCCTTTGCAGACGCGTTTCTTCGTTCTTAATAGTTTAGAACTTACTTGAAGTATCACCCATTGCAAGTGGAGATGGGCTGTGGATGTAACTAGATCTATGATTGATTTCACAACACAAGTCTGATTTTCATTGGAACTAGAAGGAATGTAAACATTACTAAATGAGCCCTTTATAATTTCAGGAAGTGCTTACAGCACAGATTTGGCTCGGCTCCACGACTCACTCTTTTCTGCCGGATATAGTTCTGACGTCATACCTACAATGTCATATGACAATCCCGTCATAGTCAGGATGTTTCCTGTCATGGTCAAACTGGACAATGGTGTACGTACTAATGAAGAAATAACTGAAAATCAAATTACATATATGCTTTGCTCTGATCTTCAGGCTTATCTGTTAGATATTTTATTTACCACAGGCATAGGAGAACGAGCGGCAGGGGCAAGCCCCCCTTCAAGGACTTTATTTTGGTGTCTTTGCGTATGGAATGGATACAGATTTGTGTGTGTGGGGGGGGGTGTAAGGTTCAACCACGCCCCCATATGAACATTTGTTTCCGTTTGTATCTACATACAAATGTCAGTTTTTGAACATGAAAATGTGTATATTTTTTCTTTAACTTCCCTCCAATACTAACGTTACAAACCTCTTGACGCCCTTGTTTACAATTTGATATCATATTTCAAACAGGTTGGCAACGATCTGATCATTGATATTGTAGATTTAGGCCTGTTCTACCGATTAGCTTTCTTCAAATCGTTATGTTACTGAGCTCATTGATAAATGAGAACTGGGTGCTCTCAGGGACATGTCGAATCTGATTTTCACTGCAATTTGGGAAAAGAAGGGGATTTTGACGAACAGACACAGCATCATGTAGCGGACGGTATATATCACAAAGATAAGACTTGTTTTTTTTTTTTAATTCTGAGCTTGAATTAAGCCGTCCGTAGATGTTACACTGGCAGTGAATGAGTTCAGACAATTTGCGCTGGTTTAGTGTATTTAAATAGTTGGCTGGTTAATTGCAATCTTGGTCACTTGGCAGCTTAGAAAAGTGCCTATGATTACAACAAATTGCATAGCGTATATGTATTATATCCGGGAATGACAATAGCCTAGAATCGTATTTAAACAAAATTTCAACTAAAACATGTTGACATCTTACCTTTTCATGTACGTGCAGACGACTTGTGGAATGTTTAGATAAATGCGCTAAAGAACGGTAGGGGCTTCCAGAATGATGGACCAAACTGTGCTAGCTGGGCTATGTATATAGTTTAGCTTTCCTTTGTTATGTCAGATTTTTTTGCCTCCCAAAATTTTTGTAACTTTAACTCTTTACCATACGACAAAATTTTCGACTGGTCCAATTTGAAAGCACTTGCTGACGACATATAAAATAACAATCAAATGGAAAGATTTGTCTATGATAGCATAGAAAACATTGAGGGAAAAAAGAGAAAATGCTGGTTACCAGCATTTTCCCCTTTTCCCACAATGTTTTCAAAAGGATTCTTTCCCAGGGTCGTGAAAACCTGGGATTGTTTGGTTAAGACTTAAAGGCCCGATAGCGGCCGAAAGTAAACAGTGCAGGTGTTAATATGCATACTGGGCCTTTAAGAATCTTCCTTGATGTTCTTTTGCAGATGACGGTAGGCGACGACCTTCAACCAACATTCAGTATTACAATGGTAATATCGTTTTATCGTATTTTGAAGCGATGATGATAACGGTAAAACGTGAGATGTTCACAAAAAAATAAAATATTTAAAGATGTCTACCAGTAAGACTTTGTACAGCTTAGTTTTAGCAGACAAGCAAGGATCTATTTTACAGTCGGCTTTTGCGGGTTAACCCTTTACCAAACATGGCTTTTACGACCCCGAGATAGAAGCCTTTTGAAAACATTGTGGGAAAAGGAGAAAATGCTGGTAACCAGCATTTTCTCCTTATCTCACAATGTTTTCTACCCTGCTGGAGATAAATTACAATTTTTTGAGCTATGTTTATTTTGTCGCCTTCAAGTGCTTTCAATTTGGACTTGTCTAAAATTATGTTGTTTGGTGAAGATTTAATAATGATGTCCCGGTTCCTCAGTTATGTTATCGTAGTTAAGAACACTGGCCGTTCAAGACCTAGATCTATACGTGAAAAGTATTGATTCTACGAGAAAATTACTTCATTCCACTGATTCGTTTAGGCAGTTCTCAAGTCAAGCCGATTACGGTGGCAAAAATGGTAAGATACATGCTATTTTAGGGTAATATCTGAATCGGTGCATTACTATGATGAAATATTCATGAACTGTATTTTTCTTTTGTTGTCCCTACTCAAAAACTGTTTGGCAAACAATACAAAATTTCTAAACATGAAAACTTTGGAAGTTATTAACCACTGTCATTATAAATCGCAATCTTACCAACCATTTCTAGGCTTGGAGTGACTATCGTTTAAGATGGGCCGTGTTAGATTTCAGTAATATCAACCAGATTTATGTCCCCTTGAAAAAGCTGTGGCGACCGGATCTGATTGTTCACAACGAGTAAGTTTTTAAAATGATTTCATAAGTTTATCGTTAAAGGCTAGTACTTTAATCTCCTTTCATTTGAGTTATGCTCTGGCAAAATGGGGTTTAATGTATCTCCGTGATGCATGATACCAAGTAATTTTTTTACATTGTCATGGATCTATGAAAACCATCATGTCTAACAACCGACTGAATCCTGAGGGAGAATGGTCCTTTGACAAGAAAAAAAAAATACCAAAAGTAAAAAGTTTCGACCCAGGTCAGCCGGCGCGGACTGCGCAGGCTGAGATGATACTTTTTGCCGATGCATCATCCCCTTTTTTGCCAAAGCATGGCTCATATATATATTTGAGCCATGCTGTGTAAAAAGGGGGCTTAATGCATCTGCGAAAAGTATCGACTCCGGTCAGCCTGCGCAATCTGCGCAGGCTGACCTATGACGAAACTTTTCGATATTGGTCAATTTTCTGTATGTCCAAGGACCCCTCTACCTCATGATTCTATTGGTTGTTAGACAAAATGAATTTTATGGATCCATAATTATGTCATAGCTTGCTTGGTATAATGTATCTAGGAGATGCATTAAGCCCCCTGTTTTGCCAGAGCATGGTTCATATAACTATTCGGTAGCCTACATGTTGCTCTGTAATGATTACCGCAAGAAAGTATTTTCTAACTAGTAAATATTTATATATTTTTTACTTGTATACCATGTTACGGGAGACTACTCATTCATGCATGGCTTCGTCCCGATTTAAATACAATACCTGACAACTGCGTTAGGGAGATGTCTCTTTAGCTCAGTGTTGGCCTTTCGTCCGGGCGTTCTAGGGTTCGAATCCTGCCCGGTCCCTTTGTTTATGCCATGCATTTGTTCATTTGTTTCTTTGTTACGGACTACGTTCGTAAGATGGGGGCTCGTCCGGGATTGGCCATTGAGCCATTAATCCCATTTGTTGTCCAAAAAACGGACATTGGTTGTCTAAATAATAGACTTAATTACTGCCTAATAAGGCTTTGGGTCATCAATAAATGATGACTTTCAGAGGGGGTGTGTTACGGGAGACCGCTCCTTCATGCATGGCCTCGTCCCGATTTAAATACAATACCTGACAACTGCGTTAGGGAGATGTCTCTTTAGCTCAGTGGTTATGGTATTGGCCTTTCGTCCGGGCGTTCAAGGGCTCGAATCCTGCCCGGTTCTGCCATGCATTTGTTCATTTGTTTCTTTGTTACGGACTACGTTAGTAAGAACCATAACTGATATGTACAATCTGATATTCGTATTTAAGACATTTATTTAAATACATGTATAGAAGTTTATAAATCGAAACAATTTCCATACGCTTTGATTATTTAGTAAAGTTTTTTTTCGCATTGTCCAGAATTCTTGAATTCGATAAATTTGAGCCATGTTCTCTGAAAAGGGGGCTTAATACATCTGCAAAAAGTATCGACCGAGGTCTGCCCGCGCAGTCAGCGCAGGCTGACATGGGTAGAAATTTTTTGATGGTTGTAAATTTTCTGCATTTCTGCTCCATGAATGAGTCGATTGTCCGACAAAATGGATTCTATGGATTCATAATAAAGTGATGACTTGCTTGATATAATACATCAGGGAGATGCACTAAACCCCTTTTTGCCAGAACTCGGCTTATTTAACCCTTTCCCAAACAATCCCTGGTTTTCACGACCCTAAGAAAGAAGCCTTCTGAAAACATTGTGGGAAAAGGAGAAAATGCTGGTAACCAGCATTTTCACCTTTTCTCACAATGTTTTCTTCCTTTCCAACAAAAAATTTCAATTTTTCAGTCACATTAATTTTGTCGTCTGCAAACACGTCCAATTTGGACTAGTCTAAAATGTTGTCGTTTGGTAAAGAGTTAAAAATCCCATCCATGTAACAATCATGCTTTCAGGGGTCAAGGTCGCAATGAAAATCTTTTCGATGAGAATGACCTTGCCGTTGTTTCGAATTCCGGACTTGTGACTTACACTCGCATAATCAACTTGAAGTTCCTATGTTCTGTTAATTATTTCGACTTTCCATTTGACAATAGCCAGTGCTACTTGAAGATCGGATCTTGGCTTTATTCTGGTTTGTATCCTTTTTCTTTCCAAATGATGGTTACATTATCATTCATCTCTGCCGCACGTTTAATTCAATGTTTCCATCAAGAAAACCTCACATAACAAAGTGCACTAAAAATTTTAACAGTACAATAAGGAATGGTTTCAAAACCACATTTTTTAAGCATCTCTTGACCGTTACATCGAAGCCAATTCTCTATCTACAAAACAATTAAGCTTCCGGTGTTTTCAGCGTAGGGACCCCTCGCGGCTTCCATATACTCCAATTTACTTTAACATTAAAAACAAAGGTTTAATTACGCAGTTAATTAAATCAAAGAATGTAGCACTTGGACATATCTAGTCGCTTTAACTTACTAGTAGTCCTTGATCTGGTTGTAGTCATGAGAATAGACAGCCTATCTACTTTATCCAATGTTTTTAATTTCGTTTGGCTTTTTGACCAACTGCTGTCAAAAGGCTTTCATTTGGCTAGCCGTCTTTTTTTTTTTTGCCTTTGTCAAGAAAGGGGTGCGTGAATGTAACTGACGATTTCGTTCTGTTATTCGAAACTGGCGATTTTTTTCTCTTATTTAACATACAGCTCGTCAAATTAAACTGGAATTCTTGCACACCAATAAAACAGCGGTTCCAATCGACTTTCGGCTTGACGGCACTAGATCGAGCATTGCTTCAGACAATACAAGACAATGGAAATTGGTGCATGAGAAAGCACAAGGATACATAAGAAATATCACTCACGCTTGTTGTCCAGGTAACGGCAATAACAATGTATATACACATTTTATCTACATGTAGGCTACAGTGTTACCTTTTGCTACATGTTATTTCGTCTGGTATTACGAATCGGGGTATAAATTCACCCAAAATGGCACTGCGCCGTTTGGATTGTCAAGCATTTTGCATGGTTTCCTTAACATTATAGTATGTGTAATACAGATCCTTCGACATGGTACTAGTAATTTGACGACCGATTAAAACCTGATTAACACTTTGGTTTTGCCGAGTTCGTTGTTCTCAATCCATTTTGTTCAAGAAATTCAGCGTTTTCTCGCGCGCTCGCTCTCTCACGGCGCGCCGGGGTCGATACCAATTTGAGGATACCTAAACAAAAAGGAAATCAAACTGTGACGGTGGCTGCATTTTACATTTAACTGAGTATGATTGACAGCATGTATTTGAAAAGAAGAATTAACGAATGTGGGAAAATCTTGCAGAAATAATGAGTAACACAATTTGTATTTAGGATTGTGTCTTTCATTGTATTTTGTAGATGACCCTAGCACAGTTCTTGAGATATTTCTAAGTTTGAGAAGAAGCCCGGGATGGAAGGGAACAGTCTTAATTCTATTCGTAGTGGTATCAGCCATATTCATACCTTTACAGTTCTGTATCTCTCCAAACTTGGATTCAAGACTCACACATGGTATGCTTTAAATAAATTGCTCACCTTTAAGTCTGATTTTTTGTAGGACTGTACGCTTTTTTTCATTGTGCTTATCACTTATATATAAAATACTTCTTTTAAAAATTTATTAGCATAGATTCTCATTATTCATTTGTGGACATGTGAAGAAACATTTTAGGGTAATTTTGCTGGATACTAATTTCTGCCTGACGTTGTGTGTCTGTTTCATGGGACCAGGGATCGTTTATATAGACGATACCTGATGGGACATTGGGTAGATTTTGAGTTTTAATGACTATATAGTCATTATCTCTATTGCAGTTATTTATACATCCATGTACCATGTTTTAGAATTTCAATCTGTACGAGCCATGCTCTGGCAATAGGGGGTTTAATGCAACTCCTTGATGCATCATACCAACCAAGTCATAACATTATCATGGATCAATAAAATCCATTTTGTCTATCAATCGGCTTAATGCTGAAGTAGAATGGTCCTAGGACATGCAGAAAATTGACCAAAAGCAAACGTTCTGACACAAATCAGTCTGCGCAGACTGCCATGGGAGGAAACTTTTTGCAGAGGCTCATATACTTTAGTCTTGAGGACACACAGAATTTGAATATGCACATCTCTGTTGAAATTTTAGTTAGACTGATATGTGATATTAAACATGTAAAAGATAAGAAAATTCATGATGGGTATATTACACTGAAAACAAGGGAGGGCATGTGATAATTTTATATATATTATTCTCTTTTGTTTAATTTCAGGCTATGTGTCACTGCTTGTATCATCTTTAAGCATGGCATACTTGACGTATTTTATGCCTGCAAGCCAGATTCAAACAACTAAAATAGGTGAAGTATCAATGATTCTGTTCAATCTTTGTAAGAAACCATGGTTAAGGAAGCACTGTATACACTTTAGTTATTTATTTAGCATATTGAAAGCTGTCAAGAATGGCTCTCACATTAAATAATCTCTTTATTGATAATTTTCTGGTAACAAAAAGGTAATTCTACATCATCATAACCTTTTCAATCTATTTTTAGTTCCTTTCATAACTTTAGTTTGACTGTAGATTACCTATGCTTGGCAGCTTTATAAAGCAATTAAGGTTACCATTTGTTATAATTTCAAGCCGTCTTGAAAAATCTGTACACCAAAGCCTCACAAAAAACAAGCAGCCTCTCATTTTATTTCAGGACTTTCCATAGTAGGATATGTCAGCATATCTATTGTAGCTGTAGTGGCATCAATTGCTGTTCAAGCTTGCACACAACACTACAAAGATGGCAAACCTCCTCCGACATGTCTTGTTCAGGTATAGTGATGTATACTAAACAGCCCCCACAACTGCCCTTTTTAATGGGGCCTTTTTAAATTTCTCTGCTGTAAAGCATTTTTTTTGTAAAATAATGATGAAATACTACAATACGTATTATTCCAAGTGTGAAGAAATTGGATGGTTATTTTCCTATTTTCCTGAAAAAGGTGTAATTTTGGCATTTAAAGATACATCCTTACAACTACAGAGAAAAAGCTCTGTGTGTAGAATGGCTCAGATGTGTAAACAGAGATAAATTACCAATATATATAGTGTAGGGATAGAAAAACCTCAAGGGATTTGTCCTCATTTAAAACCAGGAATGACAAAAGTGATTGCTTTGAAGGCCTCCAAAACATGAAATGCATTTTCCATCTGTTGTAATCTGTGCAACCTCCAAGGCTTCAAGGGCAACATTTGGCATGAAAATACAAAAACAATTGAGCCACGCTCTGGCAAAAGGGGGCTTAATTCCTCTCCGTAATGCATTGTACAAGGCAAGAAGCACCCATTTAGGGAACCATAAAATCCACTTTGTCGAACTAATGGCTGAATCATGAATTGGACTGGTCCTTTGACATGCAACAAATTGACAGACAGCAAAAGGTTTTGGCCCAGGTCAGCCTGCGCGTACTGCGCAGGCTGACCTTGGTCGATACTTTTTGCAGATGCATTAAGCCCCCTTTTTCATAGAGCATGGCTCAATTATAGTTTCATAAAATGAGGATGACATAGGTAAAAAACTGTGTGAAAAGGAGTATAAATCTATCTTTGAATAACAGGATAGTGGTGTCCTAAACTTAACTTGGTCTATTTTTATTAGATCCGATGTGATGTCATGATGCTTATTTGTTAATTTCAAAAAGAATATGGCTACGTAACAGAAAAGAGTCACCTGCAGATAGTAATGGATAAGTACAATGATCAGCAAGATGAATTATAATTATTTTAGCAATGACTCTTATCACCACTGGAAAAGACTGATCAAAGGCAAAAAAACACTGATCAAAAGCTGAGTTAACCTTTTACGAAATAATTCATGTTTTATCAACCCTGAGGATCAGGGCTTTTGAAAACAGTGTTGGAAAAGAAGAAAATACTGGTACCCAAATTTTTTTTCCACCAGTGAATACATTTTCTACTTTTTTGCAGACATATCCCATCATTAGTCATATCACATTTGTCATCTGTAAATGCTGTAAATTTGAACAAATCTAAAGTTTTGTCATCACGACAGAAATGAAGATGTGTCTATATTGAAAGCACTGGCAGACAATAATTCAAATGTGGCTCAAATGATGGATTTTGTCCTTGATAGGCTAGAAAATGTTGTTGAAAAAATTTTCACAAAGTTGTTTTCAAAGGCTTCTTTCTAAGGTTTGTTAAAAATTGAAATTGTGTGGCAAAGGCTTACACCATCAAATGCTGCAATACTGCTTATGTATGTTCGGGGCTTAGCAATACAGACAGAATTCAGAATGATGACAAAAACTCCCAATCTGTCTTACAGATTGCTACATTACTTAGCCCCATTTGCTGTTTAAAGACAGGCACCCAGTTTCCAAGAAATCATCAGAAAGCGTCAAATCGATACACACCACCTGGTGGGCCAAGTGATGAATACAGACCTGAAAGCATACCGCTACAGGGTGGAACACAAATGAATAGACAGCATTTAGATCCTCATACAAATGATGCTACAGCTGGGAGACTTTTAGATAACTCTGCTTTATATGATAAACTCAGTTCTATAGAGGACAAACTGAGCACATTGTTGGAATTCATAAACAATCAGCAACATAGTGACTGGCTCGAGGTCATAGCTGTTATAGATAGACTATTACTGTTTGTATTTACTGTATTGTCTCTTATATTTGTCATCAGTACTTTACGATAAGAGACTTACTGACCTGTGGTTATAGCTATTTTACTGTATACGTGGATATATATGCATGTTGAAAAAATTTTTGCGAATTACTGATTACCAACATTTTGTGTATGGAAATGTTTGTGAATTCAAGACACTCGTTATTTGTTGGTATACCTGTGGTAAAATACGGGAACAGGAAAGTTTGCCAATTTTTTTAAATTCTCGAAATTGCAAAAATTTCCATTTAAACAGTAGACTGTTTTTTTTTTTTTTTACAGTATTGTCTCGACTGTTTGTTTTTACAGTATTGTCTCTTATATTTGTCATTAATGCTCTACCATAAGAAACTTCTGTGAAATCTTTACCAGACATTTAAATTTCAGACTTGCAAAAACTATGACAATTAATCAGCTGAGGCTCAAAAAATGGGATTTGTCTTTGATGAGGTGGAAAACATTGCAGGAAAAGGTGAAAATGCTGGTTACCAACATTTTCTTCTATACCACAATGATTTTAAAAGCTTTCTTCCTCAGGGTCATTAAAAAACAGGACTGGATAGCAAAGGCTTAAACCTTCAACCAACAACCCTGTTTTTTTACAGGGAACTGAGAAAATTTTTATATCCGGCATGTTCTTCTAATTGCACAAAGTTTTCTACACTAAGAAAGGAACATTTCATCACTTGAGCCATTTTAAGTTTGTCATCTGCAAAATACTTTGAATATGCAGGACAAGTCTGAAATTTTGTCAACTTGCCCATTTCCATGCAGACACATTGTTCTATAGTCATGCAATAGAAAAGTTTTTTTTTTTTCAGATGGTCTTAACTCTTTACCACACAATCCTGTGATTTAACAACACTAATAAAGAAAACTTTTAAAAACATTGTGGGAAAAGGAGAAAATGCTGGTAACCAGCATTTTCTCCTTTTTCCACAATGTTTTCTACCCTTCTAAATACAGAAATCATCATTTGAGTCATGTTTAATTTATGGTCTGCAAATGGTTTCAATTTGGTTGAGTCTAAAATTTTTTTGATTAGTAAAGGGTTAAAAACACTGAAGAAAGCAGTTCTCTGTCATCTAGCATTGATCTTCACAGTAATAACACCTATTAATTCTTTACCACACGTCAAAATTTTAGAATGGTCCAAATTCAAAGCATTTGCAGACGATACACTAAGTGTTGCTTAAATTAGGAAATTTCCTTTGTAATGGTAGAAAACATTGTGGGAAAAGGAGACAATTTTCTCCTTTTTCCACAGTGTTTTCAAAAGTCCCTTTCGCTGGGGTTGTTAAATCTGGGGATTGTATACCATACAACAAAATTGTATACTTGGTTGACATCATAGTTGAAAAGGAGAAAATGCTGGCTACCAGCATTTTTCCTTTCCCCACAATGTTTTTAAAAGCAATTTCTCTGCAGGTCAATAAAACAAGGGATTGTTTGATAAAGGATTTAAACGTTCAGCCAACAACACAACATGAACAACATACATTTGTAAGATTTCTTCTATTTATATATACATGTATTCTATATATTATTTGTTTAAAGAACAAATCAACATAACCTCTGACAAAAACATAGCCATTTGTAACATTCCATATTAAGATATACAGTAGCTTTACTTAAACATATTTAGTTTTTTCATCAATTGAGAAACATCATTTTGCAACTTATACTGACCTATCTCGATTCCGCTTTCTGGGAAGTACACCAATACTTGTGCCGGAAGTGTGGGCCAGTGAAGAGTGCCAAGTTGATACCTACTCCCGGGTACAAACTCGCAACCTTATAGTTACAAGGCCGGTCTCTACCTCACAACCACGCACACCACACTTTACTCATTAGCTTTACTCATTACCCCACCCCTTACAACAGTAGACTTCGAGAACATCCTTGTAAAAAAGGTATAGTTAGTGTGAATAAATACAGCAAAATTTTTGACTGGACCAAAATGAATCTGTAGATGACAAGTGAAATATTGCTCAATTGATGCAGTATGTTTCTGGGGGGATAGATAACATCCTGGGAAAAAGGAAAAAATAGCTGACCAACAGTATTCCTCATTTTTCAACAACATTTTCAAAAGCCTTGATCCTCAGGGTCACTGAAACTGGGGACAGTGTGGTACAGGGTTTATTCATGCTTTCATGTGGGAAAAAAAAGTAATGAAATTTTACCTTTGTGACAATACTTTCAAGTGGTCTGCAGGAGGTAATGGGTTAAAAACACTTGCATGTACATCAAACTTAAGCAGATTAAAACTATTTATGGATAATCATATTTTCATTTACTTACGGAAATAAAACTGCAAATTTATAAATATGAAGTTCTGACGTATCTCCCATGCTTAGGATTCTGATAACATTGTCAGTGACAGTATGCCTTTGACACATATAATGTGCATTTCTTCCATGTACCAACAGTCTCTAGATTTCTGATCAAAAGTACCAAGCTATAAAATAAGGCTACATAATTTATATGAGCCATGCTCTTGCCAAAGGGGGTCTAATGCATTGCTGTGATGCATTATTCTACGCATTATTCCAAGGAAATCATCTCACAATCATGGATCCCTAAAGTCCATTTTGTTAAACAACTGGCTGAATCAGAGGGTAGAATGGTCCTTTGACATGCAGAAAATTTACCAAAAGCAAAAAGTTTCAACCTGTGTAAGCCTGTGCAGATTGCACAGGCTGACATGGGTTAATACTTTTTGCAGATGCATCATACTACCTCACTACAGAGCATGGTTCATATATAGATTGCAAGAGTCCAGTCATTTCACATACAGGTTAACAAAACGTTAAACAAAAACCCAACAACAACAGAAATATACCAGTACAAACATATAATGGAAATTTTTCTAATATATATGTAATACAGTATCATACAAAACAATATCTGATCAAAATCAATCCAAATTAGAAAAAAAATAATGAACATCCCGCTTTCAACCTCTAAAAAAAGTGTTTATTTATGGATTATTTTACATAAAATTCAAAACAAATGTAAAACGAGACTATAACAAAAACAGACAAAGCCAAAAGGTGCCTTAATTTTTAAGTTTAACTCTATGCAAGCTTAGGGCCACTCAAGCCATGTTTCATGTTTTGTCTCCATTATTCAGAGAGCTTATCTTGGAATGTAAAATAAGATGTTTAACCCTTTACCACACACTCCCAAGTATAAACGACCCTAACAAAAAAGGCTTTGGAAAACATTGTGGAAAAAGGAGAAAATGCTGGTAACCAGCATTTTCTCCTTTTCCCACAATGTTTTCTCTCCTTTCAGAGACAAATCCTATCATTTGAACAACATTAAATTGTGGCCTGTAAATGTTTTTAATTTGGACATGTTTAAAATATTGGCGTGTGGTAAAGGGTTAACCCTTTACCAAACACTCCCAAGTATAAACGACCCTAACAAAAAAGGCTTTGGAAAACATTGTGGGGAAAGGATAAAATGCTGGTAATCAGCATTTTATCCTTTTCCCCCCAATGTTTTCTGCTTTTTCACTTACAAATTCCATCATTTGACCCACATTTAATGTGTCATCTGCAAATACTTTCAAATTGGACAAATCCAACATTTTGTCCATTGGTAGAGAGTTAATCAAATATGGCTAAGGTATGTGACCTGTGATCATAGGCTGATAATATTCTGTTGGATAATAAAACCATAGAGAGCCAAATAACCTTAACTGACAATTACAGTCTAGGAATAAAACTCAAATAAATGCAATATAATAGTTACTTTTTCCCGCAGTGTCTTGGGAGAGCCGAGAGTGTAGATCAAAGATTAGACTGCAAGTTTTGACATATACAGTCTAGAAATAGAACTCAAATAATTGTAATTTCATGGTTGTTTTTATCCAGAATGTCTAGCATAGCAGACAATGTGGATCAATGATTAAGCTGCATATTTTGTGCAGCCCAATCATGATTTACACTGTGCGCAAAGGCAACTTAAAATGTGAGAGGCAATCTATGGGTTATGATAACATAAATTTTCCATAAAGAAGTAAGAGTTGCCTAGATTTGCTTATTCAATAATTGCATCATAGATATGACTTCATACATGTAACAAAAAGCTTTTTGACAATTAAATAGTCTTTTCCAATTTTTAGCAATAATTTACATGGAATTCAAGAAAGGTACAGATGTGTATGATTGTCCTTCTTCATATTATATAAGAAGTCTTACTTTAATATTTCTAGAAGTCTACACTTAACTGTAAAGTATTTGACTGGCCAGGCACCAGAATAAATGAATGATCAGAGGAGAGATGAGGCATCTACATTTTCTAATCCTGCAAACATGGTATTAATAACTGATAATGTTAACCCTCAACCGAGCAATCCTGAGTTTTAACGACTCTTGAAGAGCTTATTAAAACTTTGTGGGAAAAGGGGAAAATGCTGGTTTCTAGCATTTTCTCACCATGTTTTTAAAAGCTGTTTTTTAGATGGTTGTTAAAAGTCGGTGTTGTTTTGTAAAGGGTTCATGCAAATTAATTTCAGGGGTAATAATTTATAATAACATATATAAAAATTATCCAACAAAATTGTTATAAATTATCCCAAATTTCTAATCTAAATGCTCATGAGGCCTTTGCGCTCTAAACGACGACAATAGGGCCGCAAGATACAGAAAAGTAATTCCTCCCAGAGTCAGAGTTGATGTAACATTAAAGAGCTGACGATACGTGAACCTCAGATACCAAACAATGCTTAACAACAAGCCAAACAACGGGAACATAAGGACACCGATATCAAGTCCGCTGTCATCGTTGTTTCCTGTATTGGGATGAGTTTCCTGCCTAGGCTGGGTAATAAGACAATGCAGAACACTGTTATTTCCGATATTGTAACTCTGTAAAGTTGAGGCATCATTGCGTAAATCCTGTCCGTTGTATATGAATCGAACTAGCTTTGACTCAGAAATTTCAGTTGAGAAATGTCTCCTGAAAAACAAAGATAGGTTTTTCAAAATTTCATTCTTCTTCAAAATAAGGAGCTGTATAGTAGACAGTATAGATCATGATCAGATTGCACAAGATGTGCAGTCTGATCTTGGGTCGAACTCTATTTAAAACTGTGATTCAATCATATCACAGCAAAAGTGCACATATTCATGCTTCTAGGGCATATTCAAGTAAACCAACTAGAAAAAGATAACATTCAAAACACCGCTTTGTTTGGTAAAGGGTTACAGTGCTATTGAATTATCAAATTATTACTAAGTAACAAAACTTTAGACTCATATAGTTAAAACTTAAAATGATATAATTTGCTGAGCAAAAGTTACCAGTAAGTTTACCTCAAATGATGCGTTTCTTCATTCAAAGTCTCTAGACCGTAGAAAAGCTTTAACTTTTTCATTACTGGATAAATAAATTGCATTTTCTCCAAGACTACAAATACAATTCCGCTGCAAGATCAAGACACAGTTCAGTCATAGTCTATAATAAAGCAATGGACAGTGTAGATCAGAGATCAGATTGCACATTCTGTGCAGTCTGATCTTGATCTACACTGTCCACCAAAGGCGCTGATGTCATCACTGGTATGGAAAGAGTTAATGGAAAGGGAAATAATACTGATTATCAACATTCTCTCCTTTCCCAACAATGTTTTTTTTTAAAAGCCAACTAGCATAGGGTCATAAGGTAGTTTGGTAGAGCCGCATAGGAATAAATCCCATACAGTCCCCTGAATCTGTTACCCTTATCACTTGCCTTCGAAAACTGCCTATGGTCTCATTAAGGTTTGTGTCCACTTGTCTGTGAGTATCGTTGAGAAACTTTATCTTTATTTTTATAGCTCCACTATCACCAGACTGGCTTTCACTATTAACCACATTGGCAGATTGTTTTGTAGCACCCTGTCTTTGAGAACCATTGTCACTTGAAGCTGGTAAGGCAGTTTCAGCGTCGTTAACTTGACTGCTATGTTCTCTGCCTACTGATACTCTTTCGGGTTGACTGTTAGCCGTAGAACCACTTTTACTGCTGTCTTCTTCCTTAATGACTTCTTTTCTGTCTTGATTATCTGTATCACAGGTTTCAACTTTGCCATTTAAAAAATCCAGACGTCGCTGTCTCAACTCCTCATTTGACAAGTTTTCAGGGATGTCAAAGTCTGTTGCACTAGAACTACCATCTGGTCTATCTGAAGTCTCCAAGTTTTGTTCTGTCAGTCTAGTGGATGCTGCATGACTTTCCAAATTTAGGCTTGCATCTTGATCTGAGCTTACTACAGTTTCTATCTGGTGTTCATCTGAACTTACTGCAGTCTCTATCTGTTGCTGTTCTGCTTCAACATGGTCAGAGGAATTCTCATTTCCCTGGGCATGTTGTGAAACACTTTCATTTTGAGTACCAGGGATTACATCTGGGCCATCTTCAGAGCTTGTACCTGGCTGATCTCCAACACCAGTTTGATTCTGTTGTTGATTCCGTCTTCTCCGTCTAGTAAGTTGTACAATGATAACACTGATGAAAGGTATCTCTCGAATACCTAAAACAGAAATTTAGATAACAATCATAATGGTTAGACCTGATCAATGCTTTGACAATGCTTATGTGGAAGAGCAGCCAGTGGCTTGGGAAGAATATTGTGTGAAGTACTGATAAAGAAACTCTTGGAAAGCATAGGCAGGTGCACTGGCAGCCACAATATTACTGAAACTATTTTCAAAATTTATGTTAACTATTTAACAAACAATTCCGGGTTTTCACGACCCTGAGAAAAAAAGCCTTCTGAAAACATCGTGGGAAAAGGAGAAAAAGCTGGTAACCAGCATTTTCTCCTTTTCCAACACTGTTTTCTACCCTTCCCAAAATAAATTTAAATTTTTGAGTCACATTAATTTTGTCGTCTGCAAATGCTTCCAATTTGGGTTAGTCTAAAATTATGTCGTTTGGTACAGTTAACTCTTTACCTCTTTTTGACAAAAAATTGTAATACAAGTAGTCTAAATAGATAGCACTTTCCAACTCATGGCTCAAATCACAATACTTCTGTTTATGAAAGGGTAGAAACCACTGTTTGAAAATGTGTGAATGCCACTTGTGAGAAATTCAATTTTAATGTTCACTCAGTGACATCAGTTTATGATCTTTACACCAAAATGATCATTTTTCTTCTATTTTGAACCTACTTTAGCCTAAAAATCTACCTAAATGCTGGGCACTGAAATGATATACAAAGATTGCATCTGATCTTGATCTACACCATTCATTAATTCAAGATTAGCACTTTGTGGCAAAACTTGAAAACTGTCAACAGAGAAATCCAAGAATCATTATATAATATAACCTGGTGTACCTTGTAGTAATTTGGTATGAGAAAAAAGGATTGTTAATCTTTTATCTTACATCATTATAGGATGAATACACTGACCTTTTATCACAGGGCAAAACTTTAGACTCTTCCAGATTGAGGGAATTTACAGAGGACAATTCAGATGTTTTACAAATGATTGAATTTTATCTTGGATAAATAGAAAACATTGTGGAAAAAGGAGAAAATGCTGGCCACCAGCATTTTCTCTTTTTCCCACACTGTTTTCAAAAGCCTTCTTTCACAGGTTATTTACAGTAAGGATTGTGAGGTAAAGGGTTAAGAAATGAAAGCTTCCATCAAACTGTGCAACTTTTAAACCTCTGCAGTTGACAGTTTTGTAAAATCCTTATCAGAAATCGGAAAATGAGCCGCTGTCTGTAACAAGTCATTGCACCTTTATCTACAATGTTTACCATGCATTTTCTCTCATTTCCACAATGCTTTTTTTAAAGCCTTCCTCTTCAAGATCATTAGAATACAACAGGATACTTCAGGAAAAGGAATACCCTTTTTCACTGATCTACAGTTTACATCTTTAGATACTCACCTGTTGAAAACCATGCAGCTAAGATAATACAGAGGAGCGACACAACACAAAAGAAGACAGTAACTTCATCTCCAATCCCCTCAATCCATGGCATTTTTCTGTAATAAAAAAAAAAACATCTCTCTGGCATAAACACAACATCAGGGTTACCTTTCACTAAACTGTATACCCATGAAATTTGCATACACAGTTTAACTCTTTCAGTACTAAATAAAAAAGTTAGCTTTTTCAAAGGTCACTAATTAATACACTTTTACAGTACTGCAAGATGAAGAACCACTCAGGTCATAATCTGGAATAAAGTACTGGACAGCGTAGATCAGAGATCAGACTGCATGTTCTGTGCAGTCTGATCTTGATCTACACTATCCACAAAAGCTTCTTGTGTTGTCTACAGTAAGGAAGAAGTTACGTACCCAAGCATCATGTCTGAAAACAAGTTTTACAAAACTGAATAACTTTTCGTTTTTTCAAAAAATATTTGCATAACTTAATGCTAGCTCATACGTTTAGGAAAATCAGGGATCATGTGTGTGTATATACCAATCCCAAATTTGTGCAAATCCACATTTTATTGAAATGCAGCCTAGAATTCAAGGTTGGCAAAATGCTGGTCAATACCAATTTGTACCACAGACATCTCTCTCTCTCTCTCCCTCTCTCTCTGACCAAAATAAGTTCAAAGGTAGCATCAAAAAGTAACTAATATATACATGTATAAGAAAAACTGTCACACATGGACAAACATGTGAAATACACATGTCATTAATCTTTAGGCACAGTGTTCACATACACCTATGAATTGCTGTCAAAACATATTAAAAGGTGTAAAAGTTGCCCCTTTCTACCCCTGTGGGTGTGGCTTAGATCTAATTACAAAGTGGCCAATCATGTGTCCCTATTTAGGGTATTATACTTGACACCAGGATTTATTCCTAAAGTGTAAAATATTGATTTATAAGCAAACAAAATAGTATCTATCATGAAGCAATTACTTAAGGTGTCAAACTTGAAACCTACAGACCCTATTTGAATTTCTACAGTTTTGGAAAACTGGCATAGGCCACCTGATAAGTACCCTTAGCAGGGAAGAAACAGCTTTTTCACTCAAAACAACCCTTATATATTAATGAGTTTAACCAAATTGAGGACAAAAAAAAAATCCCTCCAATAAATCATCCAATAGAGTAACTGTCCTCAAACTTGTCTGACTATCAGAATTTCCAAATGATCATTAACAAAATTCAATCTAAAGTTCAATCAACCACTTTTGACCAGTATAGACCACTTCTAGAGTACTGGTTTTCACTGCCATACCTTGGCCTAGATACTTTTGGAACAGTCCAGTTGATTGAGTGCAGTTTAATCCTTTACCGAACTCCAAATTTTGGACTTGTCCAAATTCAAGGATTATGACCCTTAACTCATCGTTAAATATTTTGGAACATTGACATTTTCATAAAGGTACCATACCAGGAGACAGCCCTAGTAGGACTGCCAATCCTATATCCAGCCATGTCTACCCACTTAAACTTAAGGCCCAAAAAATCCAGGCCAAAGAGATCCATCCTTACTTGGCCAAATTAAGCCACTCCCTGAAATTATATACTGGTGTAATCGAATTTCGCCAACGCAAGGGGAACTGCTCTTGCGGATTGCACAAAATAGTAATTTTCCTTTATGGTTAAATATCTATGCACTTGTATTCAAATACTTTTGTAAAAATAATTTTTACCACTTAAACATCTAAATTTATCTGTCAAAACATCGTTAAAAGTGAGACAGTATGAAGTCGCCATCTATAAAAAGAGTAAGCCAATTTCGACAACTTAGGTTTTCCAAAAATTAGAGGCCCCAGAGAGGGTAAAATGAAATAAAAAATTCACAGCATCATTTCAGCAACATTCATTGCCTCCCTTGGAAGTTAACTCTACATTTACTTCCTATGAGAAAATCTGAATAACATAAAACAAAACGCAGCTCTCAGAATACAAAATCGACAGTTATGTGATTTTTCGTGTAATTATTTCTGCTGTGGCACTGAAATATTACAATCTAACTCTAGATGACAGTGTTGGGGATAAAGAGGCTGTAAATTTAAAAAAGATAACCTTTTGTATCTCATAGAAAAAGGTATCTTCCTGTCTTTGTAGTAATTTTTGTACCTGATTCAATCTATTTTCTTAGGAAAAAATGATTAAGGACACCTCTGTCATTCATATGGATATATTTTCCTTTAGGTGCCCCATACGAAACTTTGGCTATTAAAGTTCAAAAGATAACCTCTCAAACCGAAAATAGACAAGACAAAAACGTTTTAAGCTAAAAGTATCTTTTAAAATCTGCATATAAAGGAGACACCTGAAAAGTGATAATAAAATGGCAGGGAAAAGCATGTGAGAGGTCGCTTATGAACTTTTTTCCTATTGATAGGTATTTTTCTATCATTAGATTCAAATGACAGTTCAAGACACCTTTACTTCTAAGATATCAATCATTTATGTAAATGGATGATGTCACAGATACAAAAATATTGCCCGAGAAAATAGTTGGCGAAATTCGATTACTAGCGAAATTCGCTTATGCTCCTATACTGAAAAGATTCACGCTCAAAAGAATCGAGGCTGAAACAACTTTGATTTCAAACTGTGCTAAACTGACCGATTCCCCCAAATTTAGTTAGAAACGACCTACCCCCAGTTCGGGGACTAGCTCCAATGTTATTTTTGTGATTGTTTCTCCGCTAGTTGCGGAGACGGAATCACAAAAATAACATCGGAGCAATCCTTCAGACTGTAGAGACGACCCAGTCTATAATATTAGGTCCTATTTTTTCTTCTTTCCTGGAATAACCTCTTCACAAAGGTCTTTCCTAAGTGAAAATCTTCACACAACTTTTGTGCTCTCAGAAAATGAAAAAAGATTTTTCGAGCAACAATATTAATTCGACCTTGCAGTTGCAATCCGTCAAAGACAAAGTACAGAAATTGATCACTGATGTCCGTTTCACGCATGGTTCGCGTTTACACTATAAGTACAATTCTTTTTCAGATAGCCCCATCTTCAAGCGCAACTTTACCTTTCTCAATCTGATAGTTCAGATCTACTAAAGAGCTATAGAAATATCGTACTATTTAAGTTTCACTTACACGCCGTTGACAGAGTGTAGAAAGTTGATGTTGTCAAATTTTTGTAAGGACAACTGGAGAATAAATCCGAGTGAAGGAACCTTTTCGCCCTTTGTAATTGTAGATTCAGAAGCAAAACCTGAAGCAGCGTTTGCTAACCTGTTATGCTTAAGATTCGAATGATTTCGTTTATTTGGCGAAAAACACTTGACCCTTTAAAAATGAGAAAATCATGAATAAAGGCTGTTAACATAAACGTGAGGTGGTCAAAATTTGATTTTCATCCTTTAATCTATACATTGCTTCCCTCTAGCGAGAAGTTCGAAAATTTCCAAGCCTTATTTCATTTGCAATAATCTGGGTCGAAATAATGTTCTGGAATAAAGACTATTATCAGCAAATGAATGTAAGTGGTGAATAATAAAAAAAAAAAATAATCAATTTCTATATCTATAATTTGTAAGATTTGCAGCTAAATATCACTTTCGTGTTCGTGTAAATTGGTTGCATCAATTAGATCTACGTACAAGTTGTTCGGTTAGCAAAAGCAAAAAAGCAGAATCAAGTGCATTAGTTATAAACCGAAAGGTATTCCTAGAAAATTAACATATCTAGAAAAGCGAAGAAAGAACAGATTTTAGCATATTTGAACTACTTTGTAGCAATTTACTCGAAGGTAAAGTGAATTTCATGCATGAATATGCCTTTTATTCGAGATGTCACATGTCTGTTTTTAAAGCGGGACCATTCGCATTTGGTATCCAGACTCCAGTCGTTTCGACACCCGGTCATTTCGATACCCGGTCATTTCGACACTTTTTGGTCATTTCGACCCCTATTTTGGTCATTTCGACATCCAATAAATTTTTTTTGCAAAAATGGTCAGGTCGACACCCACTGATTTTTTACCCTCCAAAAAAACGGAGAAAAACAGGGCATTTGTTGTGCAGCATGTGTTGCAGCATGTTGTAGAAGACCTATTCTTGCAGTATAACGAAAGTTGTCTTTGCCAATCATTGTGTTTAACGTCTTTGGTTATTTTGGCAGATGGCCAACTATGTTGACTGCGTCATCGATGAAAATTTATATGCCGAGGTTGTTAATTGCAGGAGACTGATCACGGTTTTTTTCATCAGTAATAATTAGTAAAAATTGTTTTATCTGATTGTATGTCTGTGTGTGTGTTTTTTTACGATCATTCATCTGCCTTAATTTGATTGATGTAACATTAAATAACTTCATTTTTTTACATTGTCGTAATTTTGTTTTAGTGTGTGATCAAAAAACGAGCTTTGGCTTTGTTGAAATAATTTTGTTTTAAAGAACTTTGTTCATGTCAATAAATATGTATGGAAGACTAATGATATACATGTATATGCCTCAGTTTAGCGAATAGGACATATTTGTAGGGCAAACTGATTAAAGGTTTCTGTAAATGGTAATCAAAAAGAGATTGTGAAGATTAGTTTTTCACACCTTAACCTGGCTTTTATTTAACTGTGAAAGACAGCTATTTTCACCCCTCAGACTGATCGACACAATAAATCGAGTGCTTTATGGATATCAAAACTCCGCAGAAAGAGTAAATTCATAAAGAATTAAAACTTAGTAATATTTGCAGTAAAAATGAGTGTCTATATAGGTCATTTTACCGAACCTGTCATTTACTGAGACTTCCGTAAATCCAACACAGTGTCATGGTACATTTGGAACTCAGAAATGGTTGAAATTCCTTATTTCAGAACGTTTTCCTTTCATAGTAGCCTAATCAACTTGGGAATCTAGATAAATAAAAAAAAAAAAGAATTTTTGACCGTAAGGCCCTATGCTTAATTTTCATTTTCTTCTCCAGCCGAAGCAGGCCTTATATGTTAATAAACTGCGTAATCCCGCTATTATTTTTTGTTACCACTTATTCTTGGCGGACAATGACATATCTGATATGTCCATTAAATGCCGTAATTACTCCATACATAGTGTTCCTACTAGCTTTTCATTTCAAGGCTACATTTACCTCCTGAGTTGTAAATCTGGGAGTAAGATTCCATATTATAGGGTATGACATTAATGGTTCCCAACTAGAAGTAAAGCTGTCCATATTGATGATTTGCAACAAAACAGCCTATTATATAAAGATATTTGTGTAAATTTACTGTTTAAAGTCATTGAAAAGCTGAAAAGATGGTCTGAAGTGACTCTAATCGGACAATGTCAAAGAGACATTTTGTTATGACTAAGTTTCCACATTTTTTTGCACCGATCAATTTTTCATGTCTGTTAATTTCTGCATAGATATTTCTGCATGAATTGACAAAAATTTGTCAATAAGGCTAACAAGTTAATTCAAAATCTGTCATTTTACACAGGATAAGTGGAAAATGGCCTTTTTTGTACATTTATTTTCTTACGTGAGGTCTCGCGTGTAACCAGAATTTGTTGTGTGAATTTCAATACTATATTGTGATTTCCCAATAATTTGAGAGAATGGGAACACTGATACAAATAATGTCATTATCCTAATTAAGAGGAACTCAACCATTAATTGAACATTCTTCAACCTAACTTTTGTCATTTGGTCCAAATGGCACACAAATTCCACACATCGGTTTGCTTGTATTAAACACTTGAGAACAGGGGGTCGCGGGTTCGAATCCTGGCTTGGCCAATTTCTTTCGGAGGATTGATGATAGTCATTGCGACAGGATTCATTCCTCTCTCACCACTGACCGTTGACGATGGTTATGTTGGAAAGCAGCCAGTGGCTTGGAAAGAATATTGTGCAGAGCACTGGTAAAAGTAACTCCAGGAAAGCAGTTTTCCAGGACTTTTCACTGGCCGCCGCGATATAACTGAAATAATGTTGAAAACGGCGTTAAACACTATACAATCAATCAATCAATCAATCAGTCAGTGTATTAAAAACTCTCACTGCCACAATGCTACCAAAGGTTACCCTGCTGCACGACGAAAAATTCGACTGTGCCAGATTTGTAAAGGTTTCTGTACAGAAATGACAGGTTCGGTAAAATGGACGTATGTAGATACCTTTTTATCTTGAAAGTGTCAAAGATATATTTTCTTAACTTTTTAGCTCACCTGAGCACATAGTGCTCAGGGTGAGCTATTGTGATCGGTCAATGTCCGTCGTCCATCTGTCCGTCCGTCCGTCTGTCTGTCCGTCCGTAAACAATTACTAAAAAATCTTCTCCTCTGAAACTGCCAACCAGATTTCAATGAAACTTCACAGAAATGATCCTTAGGTGGTGCACTTTCAGAATGCTTCAAAGATTTGAATTCCATGAAGAACTCTGGTTGCCATGGCAACCGAAAGAAAAAACTTTAAAAATCTTCTTGTCCCAAACTGTAAGGGCTAGAGCTTTCATATATGGCATGTAGCATCATCTAGTGGCCCTCTACCAAAATACTTCAAATTATGGCCCTAGTGTGGAAATTGGCCCTATGTTGTGGGTTCTCGGATTTCACATAGAGATAAAGAAGGAAATCTTTAAAAATCTTCTTGTCCCAAACCGTAAGGGCTAGAGCTTTCATATATGGCATGTAGCATCATCTAGTGACCCTCTACCAAAATACTTCAAATTATGGCCCTGGTGTTAAAAATTGGCCCTATGTTGTGGGTTCTCGGATTTCACATTGAGATAAAGAAGGAAATCTTTAAAAATCTTCTTGTCCCAAACCGTAAGGGCTAGAGCTTTCATATTTGGCATGTAGCATCATCTAGTGGCCCTCTACCAGAATACTTCAAATTATGGCCCTAGTGTTGAAAATGGCCCTATGTTGTGGGTTCTCGGATTTCACAAGACGATTGTAATAAGTACTAACAACATAGGATTTAGCTCAGCATAAAGGTTTTAATCCGTGGGGCATTCAATTCCAGCTAGTCTTATATATTTCAACAGAGACATTGGAATTCCTATCGCTTAATAAAAGTGTTGGCTTAATAAACGTAGTTGCTTAGCTAAGCAAGATCAACTGTAATGCCCATTGACAAACTGGAATTCATGAACAACTCTGGTTTCCATGTCAATTGCTGAAAAAAAAAATCAACCCAAACACAAAGCCTACAACTTAATTGGCAACAGTAGCACTCTACCAAAGTACATCGAATTGTGACCTTAGGGAAAAAAAAAAGTGCTTTGTTGTTGGATCCAGTTTCCACATCCAAATAAAAGATCTTTTAAAATCTTCTTTCATCCAAACATTAACCCTAGAGCTTTCATATTCAGCATGGACTGGTGGATAGTTATGCTCCCGTAAGGGCGAGCATATAGTCGCCACTTCGTCTGTCCGTCCGAAGTGATTTCTCAACAACCACTTGACGGCTCTTGTTTGCTAATAATATTTACCAAATTTCTTCCTTGGAATCACAAAAATTCCTTTGTAGTCACAATGTGGGATCAAATATGTAAAGAGTGTATTCTTGGAATCCTCCTGTTCCATATTGTATGGCCCACAACATACATTTGGCATGTGATTCTGTCTGAAAACCCATTATCAGATCACCTGAGCATAACATACTCATGGTTAGCTTTTATGTATCCTTGAATATGCATCGCCAAAATTCCACTGTTTATTATATAGCTATCGGAATTCCAGCATAATCTTGATCCATCTCCCAGAATGTTTGTAAGGTTGTGAACATGAACATGAACACACTCAGCAACCACAATTCTGGCTCAGTCATACTCAAAATTTCCCTGGATGTTCATAATGACCTAAGGACAAATCTGATCAAAATGGGGACAAGCTAAAAACATCAAAATAGGGGATCTTGATGACAATTCCATTGTTTACACTCTAGGGCCTATAATTTCGACTCTATCATTCTCTTACCTGCCCTGATTGTTGGTATTGTCGTATGGATGAATCATTTTCAAAACTAAAACATTCCAGCAAAGAGGCAAGTGGCCATAACAATGACAGCTGAGTTGCATTTCAGGTGAGCGATTTAGGACCATCATAGTCCTCTTTTTTTTTTTTTAGGTAGGTTTGACATTCGTAAGCTTTTTATGATATGCCCGTCGAAGACGGGATGTATTAGGGGATCACCCGTGGCGGGCGGGCGGGTGGGCTGGTGGGCGGCGTCCCCATTCTTTGTCCGGAGCATATCCTCAAAACTATGCTAGCTACGGTTATGAAATTTCATGGGTGGATAGATCTCATCAAGGCGGAGTACAGTGCACAGGAATCATAACTCTGGCTTCCTTAATTTTTGAGTTATTGCCCTTTGTTGTTTTTCATACTTGAATTTTGTCCGGAGCATATCTCCAAAATATACTAGCTACGGTTATGAAACTTCATGGGTGGATAGATCTCATCAAGGGGGAGTGCAGTGCACAGGAATCATAACTCTTGCTTCCTTAATTTTTGAGTTATTGCCCTTTGTTGTTTTTCATACTTGAATTTTGTCCAGAGCATATCTCCAAGACTATACTAGCTAAGGTTATGAAACTTCATGGGTGGATAGATCTTATCAAGGGGGAGTGCAGTGCACAGGAATCATAACTCTTGCTTACTTAATTTTTGAGTTATTTCCCTTTGTTTATATTCATACTTGAATTTTGTCCAAAGCATATCTCCAAAACTATGCTAGCTACGGTTATGAAACTTCATGGGTGGATAGATCTCATTAAGGGGGAGTGCAGTGCAAATGAATCATAACTCTTGCATGCTTAATTTTTGAGTTATTATACGCCCGTCGAAGACAGGACGTATTATGGGATCACCCATGGCGGGCAGGCGGGCGGGCAGGCGGGCGGGCGGGCGGGTGGGTTGGCAGGAGGCGTCCAGTTTTTGTCCGGAGCATAACTTTGTCATCTCCAGTCCGAATGACTTGAAACTTGGCATGTGTGTTTGTTGCAATAATACGGAGTGCAGTGCGAAAGAACCATAACTCTACCTCGTGCTGTCTTTGAGTTATTTCCCTTTGATCGTCATTTTTACAGCATTTTCTGCTTGTCCGGAGCATAACTTTGTCATCTCCAGTCCGATTGACTTGAAACTTGGCATGTGTGTTTGTTGCAATAATACGGAGTGCAGTGCAAAAGAACCATAACTCTACCTCGTGCTGTCTTTGAGTTATTTCCCTTTGATCGTCATTTTTACAGCATTTTCTGCTTGTCTGGAGCATAATTTTGTCATCTCCAGTCCGATTGATTTGAAACTTGGCATGTGTGTTAGTTGCAATAATACGGAGTGCATTGCAAAAGAACCATAACTCTACCTCATGCTGTCTTTGAGTTATTTCCCTTTGATAGTCATTTTTTTTTTGCAGCATTTTCTGCTTGTCCGGAGCATAACTTTGTCATCTCCAGTCCGATTGACTTGAAACTTGGCATGTGTGTTTGTTGCAATAATACGGAGTGCAGTGCGAAAGAACCATAACTCTACCTCATGCTGTCTTTGAGTTATTTCCCTTTGATCGTCATTTTTACAGCATTTTCTGCTTGTCCGGAGCATAACTTTGTCATCTCCAGTCCGATTGACTTGAAACTTGGTATATGTGTTTGTTGCAATAATACAGAGTGCAGTGCGAAAGAACCATAACTCTACCTCGTGCTGTCTTTGAGGTATTTCCCTTTGTCATTTTTACAGCATTTTCTGCATGTCCGGAGCATAACTTTGTCATCTCCAGTCTGATCGACTTGAAACTTGATATATGTGTTTGTTGCAGTAATACAGAGTGCAGTGCGAAAGAACCATAACTCTACCTCGTGCTGTCTTTGAGTTATTTCCCTTTGATCGTCATTTTTTCAGCATTTTCTGCTTGTCTGGAATATAACTTTGTCATCTCCAGTCCGATTGACTTGAAACTTGGCATTTGTGTTTGTTGCAATAATATGGAGTGCAGTGCGAAAGAACCATAACTCTATCTCCTGCTGTCTTGAGTTATTTCCCTTTGATAGTCATTTTTTACAGCATTTTCTGCTTGTCCGGAGCATAACTTTGTAATCTCCAGTCCGATTGACTTGAAAATTGACATGTGTGTTTGTTGCAATAATATGGAGTGTAGTGCGAAAGAACTATAACTCTATGTCATGCTGTTTGAGTTATTTCCCTTTGATCGTCATTTTTATAGCATTTTCTGCTTGTCCAGAATATAACTTTGTCATCTCAAGTCAGAGTGACTTGAAACTTGGTATGCATGTTTGTTGCAATATTACGGAGTACAGTGCGCAAGAACAATAACTCTACCTAGTGCGGATTTCGAGTAATTCCACTTTGATCTTCATTTTTACAGTATTTCTTGCTTGTCTGGAACGGACCTTTGTCACCTCAAGTCAAATTGACTTGAGACTTGGTAAACATGTTTGTTGCATTACCTGCCCTTTACGATTATTATACCCCCTTGACAACTGGTGGTGGGACGGGCGTGTCTTGCGACAATTCGCCGCTCTTGTTATGATTTATTCTAGTAGAGAAAAACATTGGTCAAACACAGTTAAAGACAGGTGGAGGTGTGATAAACATTATACTGCATAATCTCTTTTTCAAATGGCGAAGTATAGATATGGAAAATCGTATGGACATATCCGTACTCGGAGTAACTGCCTTTAAATAAAGCTAAAAAAATATATTTTGATCACACACCAACACAAAATTATGATAATATAACATCTCAAAAAATTAAAGCAATTTAATTATAGAAACTCGGTCTAAAATGGTGCTCAGAAAAAAATTGGGTGTCGAAATGACCAAATTTTGCAAAATTTTTTCTACCAGGGGTCAAAATGACCAAAAAGTGTCGAAATGACTGGGTGTTGAAATGACCGGGTGTCGAAATGACTGTCATTCTTCGCATTTTGTTTCCACTTCGTCAGTTTTTTCCAGTTTTGACACCCGGTCATTTCCGTATCTGTGCATGGAAATACCGGAATGGACCAGAACTGATGGGGATGGACCGGCACTTTGTCATAGATAGACAGTTTATGTACATTTCGACACAAGATCAAATTTCCTTTGCAAAATTAAGTCATTACATGTGAATTTTAAAGCATTTCAAATACTTATGCTTACATACTGTGACATCTGATGTGTCTTGTTATTTTATGTTGAGCAGGATCAGGTATTTCGGGACATTAACTGTTTTTCGATAATACGCCCAGATAGACATACATTTGACACTTTATGTATCTAAATGTACTCTTTCTTTTATGGATATTATCTATCTATAAACTGCAGTGATTACCAAGTTACTATGTGTTAAAGTTCCTACGATAGAGAGGCCATTACCGAATGAGTTGGCACTTTTGAACACAGACATCGGGTACTTACCAACATTTTTAGAGTTTTTAAAAAAATGTCATGTAAATCACAATATACTAATGCTCTAGTTGCTGAAATGTAAATTGGATAGGGCTACGGGTAGATAGATCACAAAAATGTTGATTACTTCTAGTATTCGGGTGAATATTACTGAAATGTAGCCTCAATAATGAGACTCTATGGTGATTTTTTTCATATTTGGACATTTGTTGTACACCGTACCATCTCAAGTCCATCCTAAATTTTCCGGTAGCAAAGATAGAGCGCTATACTGACTTGCTGTTTCATCGGTTTAATCTGTATTGCAGCGAAATGCAATTAATTTTTAGTAACAAATATGACCAGAGATAGCGAGGTCAGAGCTATTTATAGATTATCAAATTGTATCTGTCAACAGCCAAATTGTCTTTGAAAGAAATTGCTGTAAATTACTCCCCATCCAAGAAATGTTATGCCTGACGACCTATTTGAATTCCTCAACATTTTTACTCCAGCGGCCTTGACCATTTGACACCAATAATTGTATAAAAGAAATAAATATTTGAATTCAACAACTCGGGGTAGTATTCTATTACGCGTATCGGTATCCCGGAGTATGCTATTTATAGAAGGTAGTGGGTCGCTTCAAAAAGTCATTTCTCTGCCGTTTGATTACCAAATTACAAAATCTTTTGCCAAACAGAAGCTGAGAGGTTCCTCAAGGGAATTATATAAATTGATTAAAAAAAGAAGACTGTCATGCTTTGAATTTAAGTGACAAAGTTAGGGCTAATTTAGAACGATATTGCATACTGAAAACGCCGTTGCTTCAGAAATCTTTAAGTAAAATAGTGAGAAAATGCATTTAAACTACATTTTACAATGATTCTTTTTAAAAAATGTTGCGCCCCAAACCGTCCCATTTTTCCTCAAAGACACCCACCCTCAACACAGTCGCGGGAAAATTTCATTTCCAGATGAAGTGATACAGAGTTATCTATCTTTGTGCACCTGTTCAAAAGAGCGTCAGGGAAAAAATCCGAAGTACCCCAAACATACTTTCGATTTAGAGAATCTCGTCCTCTGCGCCCCCCCAGCCGGGTAGGGGGGGGAATAGAAAAAATCCCGGTTGCAGTCCTGCAGAGTGGTACGACCCCACCGAAAAGGACCTGCCTGTTTGCCGTGGGCTGTGACCCATGTCGCCTGACGACGGGAACCTGGTGGTTGAGTGGATTTGGAGTCTGGCAATTTTATACTCTGTTTTTGCAACACACCACTTTGGCCCTTAGTTGGGCTAAACGGGAGGTCAGGAAGGCTTGTCCTGATCAATCGGCTGGTCATGCCAAGCTCCTGAGCATACTTTCCTCATAGTTGTTTTCCCACAAAGTTATTGACTTCCTCATAATTTCTTTTCCTACCCTTCTTTCACTCAGCTTTTCCTTTCATATCTTTTTGCTCAGGAAAGCGGTGGCTCAGGGGTCAATCAGGTGAAAGTTTGGTGTTTAATTGACAATTGTAACCTCCCAACGATGATCTAAGCTTGGTACAGTCTTCTGCGGGAATGCACTTGTCCGGTCTAGCCCTTTCACTTCGAGTATATCACTGATGTAGCCTTGTCATGATCTGAGTTGGTTTCCCCAGACCATGTCCCCTTGTTGGGCTCTGCAGTGGGTGGGGAGCATCGGTGACGAATACCAAAACAACATCATGGCATCCCAAAAAAAAGCCAAGCGTGCTCTTTCTTCTGATTCTGATTCTGAATCTGAATGTCAAACACCTCATTCTTCTTCAGCTCATTTTCCTCGTTTTCTTATCAGTGAGGCAGAGGATTCCTCCAATCCTATCACTTGACTATCTCCTTTCATTATTGAAAAGCAGATCTCTAGTATTCTAGGGACTGCTAAATCTGTTAAACGTCTGAAAAATGATACCCTGCTTGTTGAGTGTTTTACTAAGCAGCAGGCTACAAATCTTATTTCTAATAAAACTTTCTTCAACAAACCTGTCAAGATCTATCCTCATAAAACTCTTAATACCTGCAAAGGAGTTGTCCGATGCAGGGAGCTTTCTTACTGTGACTCTAGTGAAATTCTAACCAATCACGAGCCACAAGGTGTGAGTGAGGTAAAGAAAAGTACCAGAAATGGTACCAGGAGAGACACTAATACCTACATTCTTACCTTTGCTTCCCCAAATCTTCCTTCTAGCATTAAAATTGGTTTCCTTAATGTTAAGGTCGATGTGTATGTGCCAAATCCCCTGCGTTGTTTCAAGTGTCAGCGGTATGGCCATCACGAGACCAAATGCCCAAATCTTCCTGTCTGTCCAAAATGCTCATTTGAAGGACCTGATCACAATGTTGACACCTGCAATAATCCTCTTCTTTGTTGGAACTGCAAATCCTCTCATCCATCTTCCTCCAAGGACTGTCCCACTTGGAAGGATGAGAAGGAAATTCTTACGCTCAAGTACAAGCAAAACCTCAGTTTCATCGAGGCTCGCAGAGAAGTTGAAAATCGCAGGAAATACCAGTTGCAGTCGAGTGGCAGACAAAGGTATTGCAATGTTGTCTCCCCAACTCCTGCAAAAGACAGTTGTCCTACCTGCAAACTTCTTGCAAGGAAACTGCTTGAGAAGTTCCCAGACATGGCTGATGAACTCAAAGGCCTAGTCCCTTCCAAAACTTTATCTCCCTCTCCCTCTTCTTCCTCACAGAAAACCTCCTCTTCCTCTCAGTCTAAATCTTCTTCCTCCTCTGATGTATCCAAATCCTCTGCCTCATCTACAACTACTAAACCTTCTACTTCTTCATCACAATCATCAAACATTCAGAAAGCTCGTTCTGTCAATTCAACTGATGCTGTTGCTTCTCAGCAGCAGAAGTTGAAAACTTCTAGCTCTTCGGCTTCTGTTGCTTCTTCAAAGCCACAGAGGTCAAACTCTAACTCAAAAAAAACCATCTGCTGCACCTCAAAAGCAACCCAAACCCAAGCCTTCTGTAGAGGATGTACCTCTACCTCAGATCCCAACCACTAATGGGTTTCAGGATCTGGAGGCCATGGATGCTGACCAAGATCTAGAGGGCAATGCCTCCGAATCGGAGGAAACTCACCTGGACCATGAGTCGAACAAGGACATTGAAGTTCGGTCCACATCTCACCCTGATACCAAAGTCGTTAAATCTTAATCACTATGTATCTTTTAAAGTCCCTTATTTTACTTTTATTAACTATGGTACTCTCAAGTACAATGGCTAATACAATAATTCAGTGGAATTGTCGAGGTCTGAGACCTAACTTTGAGGAAATATCCCTCCTAATTAACAATCACCACCCTGTAGCAGTATGCCTTCAAGAAACTTTCTTGAAGGAAGATGATTCAGTTTCCTTCAAATATCATTCTGTGTATAACAAAGTCTTCACCGAAGGTCATAAAGCTCAAGGTGGAGTCTCTATCATCGTGAACAACAATGTTCCACACAAGCACATTGCCTTGGATACAAGTCTACAAGTTGTTGCAGTAAAATTGTCCCTGCAGAGCACAGTCACACTCTGTTCAATATACCTTCCACCTCACATACCCATAGAAGAGAACAAACTTAACCATATCATTTCTCAGTTACCCACTCCTTTTATTTTAGCTGGTGATTTTAATGGCCACAGTACCACCTGGGGCTGTGATGATAATAACCGTAGGGGTCTTCAGTTGGAAAACTTCATTTCAAACAGTTCTCTTTCACTTTTGAATGACACCAAGTCAAAAACATATCTACATCCTGGCACTGGCACTTACTCTACTCTCGATCTATCTTTATGTAGTCCAGTCATACTACCTGATTTTGAATGGAAGGTTGGAAATGACCTATGTGGTAGCGACCACTTTCCAATCTTCATTTCATCTT